>OW804102.1:45820220-47187349 GCA_942159475.1 Sthenelais limicola
GGCGGGGGAATTATGAAAACAAACTCCAGTCCAGTTTTTTTGTTGTAATGTTTTTTTTGTTACCGCCTCAACGGGGTCCTATACAAAACGGTTCTGAATTAAACTTACTCATGCTTAGTGCATGAGCTTGGTCAAAATAATCATTGAATTAATTATGAATAGAAATTGATTTTACGATTGATATAATTAGATTAATTATGAGGGTATAATCTGGTAAGGTAGTGTTTATCTCGTCTGGATTAGAGAAAATAGTCAACAATATTTAAAAACTCACTATGACGTTCATGACATGAAAAGCAAAATATTTTCTATATATCGAAATTGAATGCATTTATCCGCTGAATCTCAATTTTGAACAAAATAGACCTATGGGTGCTGTTGATTGGGAACATTATTTTTGTAAGCGTTATGACAATTTGGAAACTTATATACTGCTTTTCAATTTAATTAATTAATCACATTATCGACTTGATCTCGGCCATACTCAAATCCCCAGAATATTATATGTGAGTCATGGTATCTCAATGATTGGACGCCTACTGCGCTAATAACTTTCCCGACCCTATAGTAGGCGAGTAGGGATTATAAGGGCATTGTGTGATCTTAATGGGATTCTGATGACATTTTGCGGTTTGGTCAATTCTGCCACCACATCTACAACATGTATATGGGTCAGATAGTCAGAAAATGTACAACTCTCCGACACGAGTTTTCTCAAAAAACCCAAATTTAAGACAGAAATTAGGTTTGAAATACATATCCCCACAACCGAAAAGATATTCATAATCACCACAATACCAAATAGACGAAGCTTGTAACACCTAACCTGCAAAATATTTTTTCACCCACATTTGGGACCTCTGAACCAGACTTACGCATGAGCAACAGCTCTCACCCAGAACTCAAAGAGGACAAAAGAATTCCAAAAAAACAAAAAAAAAAAACAATACCAAATATACTCAGATATAAAATGCTTGAATTATTCCAGCCTTCACTAAAAAACCAATCTGATCTGTTTTAGTTAACGCATGAATATTCATACATGTTCCTGTCACACATACCTTATCCTAATTGATACAAGTACTAGATTGTCTATCATCTTTTATTGCTGATCTGTATCGGGCCCTCCCGTCAAAAGGCCCTTTCACCTGTGACTAAAAGTAGTCTGATCAGCACATGCATGCACAAAGGAAGCTCTCGCATATTGAATTACTAATTACTGTTGCATAGTTAATTCTGTTAGAAAATGTTGCAAAGTTGCGCCAGAATGATTATGAGAATTGTTTTAGAGTCAAAACACACCGCACCAGGTGGATGTTTTCTAGGTACTTATATAATATATAGATAGAACCTGATGAGAATGTGGTACGTTGGACACTATTGCACTGTCGTCGAAGTTTGTCTTTTTTGTGGGTTACGAAACAAAAACAAACATCGAGAACAGTGCAATAGTGTTCTGAGTTCCATATTCGAATTTAGGTTCTATATTTACTCCCACGTTGCTACTGGGGGGAAGAAGAGGGTATGGCAATGTCATACCTCATGTGTTGGTTTCGGCACAAATAACCACACTAATACAAATAGCATGTGGTGCATACGGGTCAGATTTTCAGAAAATGTACAATTCGCCTTCACCAATCCTCTCAAATAGCCCACATTTAAGACAAAAATGAGCTTCAAAATGCAGAGTAACATAACAGAACTGATACTTTAAATCAATGCGATACCAAATATACACAGATATACCTGGTATTCTTCATTTTTCAGCCTAATTTAGGATATTTTCCTAAATGTGTAGAGCTGCCAATTGTACATTTTCTGAAAATCTGACCCATACACCAATTAATGTGGAGTAAATGAAGGTAGCCATGTATTCTTGCACTTTATTAACGATTCCCAAAACTCAGAAATAATGGTAATTTTAAGATTGTATTTACTGTTATTTTTTCAAGATATTATGTTATTGCAATTACCTATCGTTGTAATTTAAAATAATATAAAGAGCCTCAAATTATGATGAAAATAGGACATGTAATTCATATCGTGAATAGAATACTTCAAATCAAATCTTATCAAATCAAGGAAAACAATTCCTTCCTACATGGAATTCCCAGCTGGAAGGATTAGCCTATACACACATGCAATTATTGTGGAGTTGGTATTCATACCAACAGAAGAAAGGGCGAGAAAATAAAGTGTAAAAACTCCCACACTTATTGTTCCTTTCCTTAGCTTATAATAGAGCCCCTGTATTCTTTGAATTGAGGTAGTTTTTGTTGTAGGTAAAAATTCATTATAATTTAGATGCAACAGTTCCGAATGTATCTAAATAGTACACCTACCTTGTCTACGAACATTTTCTCAGAACTTCATGGGCCTACCTGTTGCATTGAATATTCCTACTTCAAATGTTCGTTGCTAAGCTAGTTTCCCTTGCTTATGTAGGAGTTCCTACTGTAGGAATACCAATTACCCCTGTAATCCCTTACTTAAAAGTTCCTTGCCAATTGCGAAGTAAGGAAAAGTAGCTTAGGAAGGAAAATATTAAATGTTGACACTGCCAAAAAGATCTGCTAAAACTGCAGGTGACTGTGCATAGCCCGCAGGTATACTATCAATATAAGTTTGGTGATATTCCTCACAAAAAATGTAGAATTGCACACTAAAACCATTTTTTCCCCAAAACAAATCATGACCCGTTGCCATGGAAACGCATTGACTATCCAACTTGAGTCTCTAGATATATTTATTCTATTGCCTTAGGGTACTTCTATGCCACAGGGGACATTTGTGACCAGACTTGAAACAAAAAGTCACTTAACCCTCCCACTGTGATTTAGAGGCCCTTCCTTGGACAGGTCCCATTGCCCTCGCCTCTCATTGAGGACTATTGGGGGTTCATTACTGAGTGTCTAATTGTTACATGTTGGCTATAGCACTGCCACACTAATGTATAGGTAATGTAGGTACACACCTATAACAGAATACTCAATTGTCTACAGCCTGGATACCAAGGTCAGGACTAATCAGCAAGGCTTTCTTACTGAGGGATGGATGGTCCAGGGAGGGGGGGGGGGGGGGGTACTGGGAATTTAAAAGACATGTATTGAACATGGTATGGAATATAATATTGTTATGTGACGAATATATTATCGAATTATCAAAGTATGCCCTCGGCAAATCGGTATAAGGGTCAGATCGTCTGAAAATGTACAATTAGCAGCGCTACACATTTACAAAATTCTGCTAAATTCGACAGAACAATGATAAATACTAGGTAGATTTGGGTATATGGCATTGCGTTGATTCTAACGTTCTGCTAAGTTATCTTGAACTGAATTTTGATCCTAAATCCTTAATTCCTCAAATAGGTTATTTGAGAGGATTGGTGAAGGCGAGTATTATATTTTCTGATGATCTAACCCAGAAATGTCTTGGACACCAGGCTAAATGTATTTAGGCTACATCGGAGGCTGTGGCAGCCCTGACATCGCTAGAAGATGCCAGATGCCATCCAAAAAATTCAGTTTCACAGAGCCAGACATATTTTGTAATCAATGTAATACCAAATGAATTCAGAGTCTAGTCTAGTATTAATCATTTTCAAGCCTATTTTGGCAGAATTTACAAAATGTGCAGAGTGGGCAATTGTAAATTTCAAGGCGATCTGACCCATAATGTATACATGTATGAGTAACTGTCTGAGTAGTATAAATACGAGAGTACTGCATTGGTCAAGCATTAGTTAAAGATTACTAGAATTAGTGCAAGAAACACTTTAATATGTTATATATAATATATTAGAACACCACCCAGAGAGAGAGGGTGCCCCCCCCCCCTTCCACACGTCTCCAATCCCTGGTCTAGTATTTAGCCTTTATATATTCTCGTTTACCTCTGTTTATGTGTTTGCTATTAATTGCTTCACTGTCTGAGGGGTCGGAAGTCATTGGGCGATAATAAAGGATTTACCATTGACTTCTCCTACCCTTAGTCACGGGTCTTTAGGTTTATTTGCTAGTTTACCTGTTTTACCTTTTTATTGTAACTTAATACATTGCTGTAACACTTGCTAGTCCCAGTTTTTGTTATAAGAAACTTATTTTAAAAGTATTCAGTAAACCCGCATTCTTAGCTATTACGAACAATAATGTTGTGTCAAGTGTATTCATTGTTTGACTTATGTGACTGCATTTATCATTGTGTTGCTGTTATAGGTTTATTTGAAGTCGAATCGGCCGAGAGAGTTGCTGTAATGTGGACATTTATATGAAGGCCCGGAGCAAAAACAATAAGGTGAAACTTTCCAAAAGGTTTGGTCAAATGCCTATTATATCTGTAGGAAAGGAAATGAATCCTATGTTTTTAAAATGCATGGGTGTAGCTGCAATGTATTGATCATACTGGGGAAAGAAACTAAACAAGACTTCAAAGCCATTGACACACTAACTATGTGTTGTTGTTATTACTTTTATTCATCATGAGTGATACAGTTGATGGGTCTAATCTCCGAACGTAGGGAGGATCTCAAGCCCTACCGAACATAATATTTGTTTGCAACTAGCAACAATTCTATCTCCTATATCAAAACCCCTTGGTCCAAATTATGCACATTTCAAGCGCATCAATTACATTGGGGGCCATTTAGAAAGATATATGGTTTCATAGAGGAGACCCACCCCCTTTTTCGGTGTCAAAATTGTATATATGTTATGGAAAGAACACGCTTCTGAAAATAAAAACATATACATACTACATACATACATATACACCCATGCGTCAACAACACAAGGGTGGCCCTTACAACTGCACACCCTCGGCACCTACGACCCCAACTGCAGTTACCAGCATTGTTGTTGTTGTTGGCACTGATGATTTTCTTTGAAATCTTGCTTAAAAATACTTTATATAACAAACTGAATCGATAGATCTCTTCCTTTTAGGTATGACACCATTGTGATGGGTTCAAATAATGTACCAGGGTTGAAGTTTACTTGTATTTTGTACTTGGAATAACACACTGTATGACCCCAACTGATTTCCACTATGACCGTAACTGTATGATGCAGTTACGGGTATACCACTCAATGTTTTTCACCTAGATGACACTGTATTATAAGCCAGATACATGTATCTGATAACACTCGAACCTAAATGCAACTATAGTAAACACCCACAGAACATGACAGCTACTGAAAACGGCTTTTGTTAGGTAAAAACCAACATTGTTTGTTCTAATGGGAACCCACCTTCCGCCATTTTGAATGCTGGTAACAGCAGTTGAGGTCGTAGGTGACGAGGGTGTGAACTGGTGTTCTAATCTAATAAACAAAGATTGCATAGACAAATGGTGGCGTACCATAGGATAATACCTAGTGTAATAACTATTATAATGATAATAGTGTTGCTACCCCTAAACATATTAGAAGATCAGAAGTAAGAAATCGAATTATTTGCTTTTAAAAAGGATTTTATTCAGATAACATTCTATATTCCTAAACGTCTCATGCAGTATTACCTGAAATAGAAAATGGATTTTAATTCACGTCCTCAACACCAATGATTTGCTATATGGGTCAGATTTTCCGAAAATGCAAAAATAAAAAATGTAAAAATAGCAAAAGAGATACATTAAACAGTGAGATACAAAATATACTCAGATATACCTAGTAGTCATCATTTTTCAGCCTAAATGAGTAGAATTTACTAAATGTGTAGAACTGGCCATTGTATACTTTCTGACGATCTGAACGGTATAGACACATTAATTTAGCTTCAATGTCAACAGTGAGTGACTTCAAGATTGCTAGGAGAAATAAATAACATTTTAAAAAAGGAATTAGAAGATTTATGCATGCAACTTAACCAAAGTCAAGTATCTTAATGAATAACAGGGCAAAACAAAATTAACTCCAATAACAGGTAGAACATATAATTATAACTACCCTTGCTCTACGCCTATATCAAGGCCCCATTATGCACATTTCAAGCCCATCAATTACCTTTTTTGATTGATTTTATCTCATTTACAAGCAATCAAATTCCTCGGAAAAAATGTATTTATCATGTTGTATGACCCACTTATAAATATTTATCTAAGATGAGATCTTAATCTAGATGTTATCTTTATGGGCTTTCATGGATAAATGAATAGAGGAGTGGAGGAAGATTAAGATCTCTGTAATAAAAGTTAGTGGCACAGAGGCAACGTTGACATAAACATGGAGTGATTATATCTGTGTCTATAGAAAGTATCACCAACTGGGGTGGTCTCCCATGTAGTCGACATTATCAGACCCAACCCACAGACAGATTTATTTCTTTTCGCAGGATTTACAGCCTACTTAGTGTGTTTATTTACTATTTCATAGATGTAGTCGAAATAACTGTAGCCAATGTTAATTTCAATTTACAAGACAGGATTCATAAATATTTGAATGATTATATTAACAAAGTTTTGATATATAAATTGATAAAGTTTTGATGTATGACTTAAGGGCGTTTCACCAAATTAAGGCCATTTTCTAAGACTTTTTGACAAAATATATCTTTCTTATACTTGATGCCATTTATATGTATGTATACATTCCCTCTTGCTTCCTGATGTCTAAAACAACCTAAGTAATAAGAATAAATATATCATCATCTTTATATTTGATCATAAAAGTTATTTATTTGGAGAAATATTTAGTATGAGGATTAGTTTTCGGACATAAAATGAATATGATGTATTGAACCAAAATGTTGCTTTCTCGTGAGGGTTTTTAGTTTTGAATTAATAGAAAAGTAACCCTAACGAGGAGTAAACGAGGGATTATTTATTCTTTATAATTATGACCAAAACGATATAATGTGAGCTATTAACAACCTAATCTAACAGATTTTAAATCTTGGCTAAATTGAGAATAAGCAAGGATAAACTTTGTAATATATAATTTATTTGAGAGAACTTAAGTACTCCAATGTAAATGAATTAGATGAAAACATAAAATGCACCAGACCTTCTCAAAATCGGTACCCCCCGGACTGAAAAAATAAAGAAATCCCTTTCATATTTGACCCCTTTTACTGAAATAGAATATGGAAAAGTGAGCTTTTGAGTGTAAAAGTAGAAAGGATTTTAGGGTGTTCCTTAGAACCGTTTATACGCAGGGGACCTGGGATGGACAGGGGGCAACCAAATAATGCTGAATGTATGTACATTGACCAGAGCTGTTGTTGTTTTAGGGGGGATATTATTGTATTATTGTCGACCTAGACGCTGGTAAAATACCTAGTGTGACCTATGTAACCATTATTGTAATTATAGATCTCACCGCATATATATGTATATAAGGCAGCTAGCCATGATTCTTGCCATGTATACTAGATACCCCAGTGATATGCAATAACCTGGGAAAAATTGGAATTCTCCACTATAATGTGTTTGTTATTTTTAACTATTTCTAAAAAAATCACAATACATTGTAAAGTCCTGTAAGAAGATCTGCAGGTTGCAGACCCTGCAAGCTTTGTTTCGATCAACAGTACTTGTACTATAAAAAAATAAAATCTATTCATATATATATACCAATATGATATCATCTTGCTAGAATGCAACAAGACGATAACTTGTACAAGAGCCTCTATATATGGGTCAGATTTTCAGAAAATGTACAATTGGCAGCTGTACACATTCAGTAAATTCTGCTAAATTAAGCTGAAATTTGGACAATACTAGGTAAATTCGAGTATATTCGGCATTGCATTGATTCCAGCAATCTGTTTGGTTAGCTTGAACTGTATTTTGAACTTTATTTTTGTCTGAAATTTGGGTTATTTGAGATAATTGGTGAAGATGAATTGTACATTTTCTGAAAATCTGACCCATATATATGATTGTCTGTTCTGGTATTCCGACCCTTCCACCAGAATAGAATACAAACAATAGACAGAGAAAAGACAGAAATAATTCCAGGCTTTGGCTGGCTCTTGGTTTAGATTCCTCTACAAACATAAACTTGTTTGCCAAAGTACAGGTACCCAGTGCCACACCTATAGATGTCTGCCACACAAAATGGACCTACAAATTAATTAGATTTTTTTTTGATAATTAACCATTTTACAAGAGCATGTTAATTTCACGCAAACGCCCTCTTTTTTCCTAAATGGCTTGGCAGTCTAGGAAAGGAGTTTCTGTCTTTACTTATGATAAACTTCTATTAATCTAAAATTATATTATATAATTTATATATTTCGCCTTATCGCTATATTTCGCCATATCATATATTTCGCCATATCGCGATATGGCAAACACATCTAGGGTCGCCAATAAAATTGCAACTAAAATTCACTACATAGTTTGTCCTTATTTGAGTTGTCTCTACTTTACTCAATTTATTTATATAAATAATCAATCAAAGAATAATAATAACATTACTAACTTCTCCTAAGTATGATATAATGTCTTATATGCAGGATAGATCTATAGATGGTATATGTCCAAGGCCAAGTCACAAGGTAGAAGCTATTTCTGTCATATATTCATGTCTGAGGGATAAAGCCACAGAAGCAGTTCTCACGGAGGGTAATAAATTATTGATAGACTGCTTGGCATTCTCCTCCTTGTCTCTCTGTAGTTGGGGAACATACATGCTTTGTCTTCCTGCATGAATGTCCATGCATTACATACATGTATACGGGTCAGATTTTCAGAAAATGTACAATTGCCAGCTCTACACAGCTGCTAAATTAGTGTCAGCTTGCTAAATAAGGCTGCAATTCGGTGAATACTAGGTAAATTCGAGAATATTTCGCATTGCCTTGATTCTAGATATGTGTGATTAGGTTGAACTGTATTTTGATCTTTATTGTCGTCTGAAATTTGGGTTATTTGAGAGGATTGGTGAAGGTACATTTTCTGAAAATCTGACCCATACATACATACACATGCATGGGTGAATTCGTCCGAAAATGTACAATTTACCTTCTCCAATCCTCTCAAATATCCCGAGTTTAAAACAAAAGCTATCCTAAAAATACAGTTCTACAGAACCAAACAGATCTTTTAAATCGATGCTGTACGAAATATTCTCAATTATATCTAGTATTAACCAATTTTCAGCCTATAATTTGTCAGAATTTCATGATGTGCAGAGTGGGTAAATGTACGTTTCAAGATTATCTGACCCATGTACATTCCCAACTAGTGAAACATGGAAGACTATTGTTATTTTTTGGCAAGTTATAAGTAGTCTCATCTTTGGTTCCTTCAAAACGCGACCGATAGGAATCAGCGATACAACAATGTATACCGACATGATTTTATATGTCAAGGTCTTAACAGAAAATAATGAAACATGTTATTCCCTATTATATACCAAATGACTCCATACAACATAGAAGATAAGTGATCATATTGTCATAGCAGTCATTTCAATTCTGTTTCCAATTTCATTTTCAGGTTTTCAAAGTAAAGCAAAACCTCAACTAAAGGACAACTGGAATGAGACTTCGGCGGTAAGAACATTCACACTGAAAAACAATTAGCTTGGCTGAGAAGCGAATTAAGTTACATAGGAGAAAGGTGTGTAAATAGTCTAATCTCATAATAATAATTCATTAGCTTGTTCAAGTTATTTCACCAGTCTGAGAAGGATTAACGCCAGGGGGAGAGTATTTGGGTAAAATCGACAGAAAATGTACAATTCGCCTTCAGCAATGCTCTCAAATAACCCAATTTTAAGACAGAAATATGGACCAAAACTCAGTTTAACATAACCAAACAGGGGGTTTGAATCAAGACAATATCAAATACATTCAGATATACCTATTATTGACCGTTTGTCAGTCTAATTTACCTAGTATTGACCAAATTGCAGCCTAATTTAGCATTAGAATTTACTAAATCTGTACAGCTGCAAATTGTACATTTCCTGAAAATCTGACCCGTTTAGTGGGAGGTGTGTGTGGTGGGGTGGGGTGTGTGTGTGTCGGGGGGTGGGGTGATGTGAGTGTTTGAGATTATAATTACTTAATCGTGACATTATTTATGTGTTTAACAAATCTATAGACGCTGGTTCAGCTGGAGGGATATCTAAATAGTGCTGACTCATGGGTATTAGGTCATGTCAATAGGAACATGGGCGACTACACATGATATTGCAATGGTAAAGTAACGTCTTGAAACAATGGACCTCTTTTAATATTACAGATAACCTTAGAGAGAAGAAGCTCAATGATAAAAACTAGTCTGACATTGTGGCATATATAAAACACAAAAATGTTGTATTGGTTGTAAATTTTGATCTTTTGTACATGGAAATAATCTATGCATATGAATGAAATTTTAAGTAACGTTCACACGTATATCATATTGCTTTATTGAGCTCGAAGAATATAATTGATACTGTTCATTTTTTCTTTAAAAACCTGGATGATTAAGGTTAAAACTTATATGTTCACTATGCGAAACATACAGTTTCTGTATAACAATATCAATGTTTTTTTCGAATATTTACATGAATCACATGAGAATATTGGGACTTGTCCACAAAACTGTAGGCAATAAAAACATATAAAAAAAGACGAATATGGATACCGCAGCTGGATGTCGTTCTTCTTTACTAATCTACTGTTGGTATTTAATTAATCAGTAGTATTTAAAACGTTTCTTTTTGACTTGTCTCTTGATCTGGTAGATTATCTCACGTTTTGTCATCCAATTAAGTATCGTAATGTTGCCTTCAGGAAACCTTATGGGTCAGGTTTTCGGAAAATGAACAATTCGCCTTTTCCAATCCTCTCAAATAACCAAAATTTAAGACGAAAACCAGGTTCAAAATACAGTTCAACATAACCAAACAGATTTATTGAATTAAAACAATACAGAATATACACAGATATACCTAGTATTTATCACGTTTCACTCTAATTTAGCAGAATTTGATAGATGTGTAGAACTGTAGATTGTGCATTTTCTGAACATCTGACCCTTATATCATACGGGTGAATGACCTTTTATTCAGCTGTATGACATGATGGCTATATTTGACTAAGTGAATAATAATCAGTAGAATAGATCAAATAATCAATAAAAAAGATTTCCCTTGGAGGCAGCGAATGGGTCAGGGCGTCAGAAAATGTACAATCGGCAGTTCTACACATTTAGTGAATTCTGCTAAATTAGGCTGACATATGATAGATATTAGGTATATCTGAATATATTTGGTATTGCCTTGATTACATTTTTTTAAATTACTTTGTTATACTGGACTAATTTTGTGTCAGACAAACATCATTGTCTGTCTTTAAATGGAGTCATTTGAGACGGTTAGTGAAGGTGAACGGTACATTTTAGTTGCCAGTACAAACACGTTCTCTGATAGGTATCTGGTAGGTCATAAACCCTGGGAAACTGAAATAGTGAATCATACAATAGGGGATTTGCATAACCGCCATTTTGAATCTTGATTCGCATGGAATTATGGGACTGATGGTAAAGTGTAAAATCTATAGAAAATATACCATGTTCAGCATAGAATATTCATTGGTGCTCCAATGTAAATATCCATGTAGTTTACATTTTTCCATAACACAAGCCTCCATCTTTCCCATCGTGCATTTGGTTTTCATAGATCATTTATACAAGCTATGATATTGGTGAAAACATTCTTTCAATTTAAGATAAAATGTTGACATGCAAGTCCCCTATTAAATACCTACAATACTTCCCCATTAAAAGCATAGCTGTGCATAGGCCACCGCAATGTTTAATGCGACTAATACTGTTTGTACAATTCTAGTATACCATTACTTATTCATTATTCAATTTGGTAGACAATGCATGTAACCTGAGCATTTAATACCTATCATATTCTGTAGTCCTAATTCATTTGGTGCGATTGTCCATCCCGTGATAGCTCAGTTGGTAGAGCGGAGGACTGTAGTTGGTCAAACATCCAGGGATCCTTAGGTCACCGGTTCAAATCCGGTTCGCGGGAGTTGGACTTTTTTTAATGTTTGATGCCCGATGATTTCTGTGTACAATTGTTTTATAAGTGTTTATTTTTTAATCAAATTAATTACAGACAACCTCCATGCTACATTTGTACATTTATATTAACAACGTGTCCTTTCGATCCCAGATAATTGTATACATCTATCCTCAAAACACTGCTCATATTTTCACAAATACTTCTCAGGGTTTAAAAACGAACACTCACGTTAATTACAATTCGGTTTTGCAAAAGTATTGTTGAAAAGCCTCAGACTCATTATGATGCACATTAGCTATTAATTAGTGTTTAATTAATGGTTAATTGGAAGTATTTCATCAATACAGATAATATTCACAGCATTCCACACGGTCATATATAGTTATTACATTATATATTCCACACGGGTTTACATGTTTTATTTATCAGGTTTGCTTTAATTGGATTAAGCAGTATTGTCAGTAGACCTTCTCCTTGTCATAGACCATGTTACGGTATTTTTTTTAATATATTAATGATAATAATGAATTTTTGCCGAGTTTTCACCAGGTACTTCACACTGTGATATTCTTGCTTTTATTCCATGATTTTATGTTTAAAAAATTATTTTACGGAAAAAAGGACAAGTTTTGATATTATTGGCATATTAGCCAACAATACGTCAATGGTCGTGAGAGTGAAGTATTTCTGATGTACTTCACTGTCAAGGCCTATTCGTGGAATAAAGAACAAAACATATACTGAATATTAATTTTCTGTTTCATGTAATTACTTTTAAGCATCCTTATCTAGTTACCCCCCCCCCCCCCCCACCACCACCACACACACACATACACCCCACAGAAGGCTGACTTACATTTAGGGTGGGTCTAATCGAGGGAAAATGTACAATCCGCCTTAACCAATCCTCTCAAACAACTCAAAATGTAAAACCAAAATACAGCTTAAACAAAAACATAACGAAAATATCTTTTGAGAAACATTGCAATACCAGACATACTCACACATACCTATTATACATAACAATTTTCAGCTGCCAATTGTGCAGTTTTAGGCGATCCGACCCATGTAGCTCACGTAATATTCCAGGTCGGGATGCTGGATCATTGACCTGACCTCATGTCACCTGACCAAATATGACCTATTTATTGCTGACCTCAATTAGGGTCACCATATTGGTGGGAACTCTCTGAACAGGCCACACCTGGAGGAAGATTTTGTGGATATTCACAGGTACACAAATAGCCCAACCCGTGGTAGCTCAGTTGGTAGAGCGGAGGACTGTAGAGGTGAAACACTGCTAGTAATCCTTAGGTCACTGGTTCGACTCCGGTTCGCGGGACGGGCATAGCTTTTTTTTGCATGAGTCTTAGTGGTCTCTTATAATGTATTGTAACATATGCCCTTTATACATAGAATTTTCATGCAATTCAAAGGCAGATTGTTACAGCTTCCCTAAGCTAGAAATTTCGCTTCAATCCCAAATTGTCTTAGTTATGTTCCTATGAAATATTGAAACTAGTTGCAAACTTAGAACAGAGTGAACTGCGTTAAGTGAAACAGAAATATTACATTTAGAAAATTAGTTAACTTGGAAAATGTGCCGAATAACTCATATACGAAAACGCCGAGAAGATGTTCCCGAGAATGAGATTGATAAAATGTTTTCACATCAAATCAAATAACATTTGGTTAGTTTTCTATTTTTTAGCATTTTAATTTGGACTCTGAGGTTCTCTGAGGCGAGTAATGAGTGAGATGGGTTGCTTTACGCCCTTATCAACACATTGAAGGTTAAATCAAGGTAATCATGTATACAAAATTCAGCCCTTCAATGTTGTATTCCTGCTATAATGCTTACGTTTCTTGTCTATTAGTTACACATAAAGACAACTAATCCCCACGCTTATAGGGGATTACCCGACTCACCATATCCACATATGATAAATTCTTGTATTGCAAGCAATTCCTCAGACCACTTGGCATTATGGGATACCCCTTTGATATGAGGGATAATCCGCCATCAAAGGTCGTTCCTCCCATAATGCTTTGTTTACTTCCGTTATAGCAGACGACAATTTGGAGGTTGTTAAGACGATACTGAAAGCTTGGCTGTTTGGCGCCAAAAGTACAAAAGTTTGCAGGCCCCCTTAGGATGATTGTGCATATTCAGGATTGGTTTGAGGCTTGCAAACATTTGAAGAACTGGTTCATTCGTCAGCCGACACCTGTACAGTTGGCACTTGTGGTTCTTTGTATTGACTTTCTAGAGAAGTAGTTGATTCAATTTCCAGGATTACTTTAATTCAATTGATAAATATCTGCTTATTTTTATTCATCAATCACCCACAAGGTCCCAGCTACTCAACGTTGTCCTTTTCATTTCATGGGTTGTTTTCATACTTTTAGTTTTCATAATCCCAATGCATTATGTTTATTCATAGTTAATGTCAAGATGTTTATTATTGTATTACTATTGATTCGGTATTGATATGATGACTATATTGAGTATATCTATTTATACTGGGATTATTTAACCTGAAAACTTATCCTGAATAGTTGAATTTTAAAAGCTAGAACTACTAATACATAAGTAGGTTTAGCTTTTAAAATTCATCTATTCTTTACTCTATTGAACAGTTATCCATTAAAAGTGAGGCAGGGCACGCTTGATTAAAACTGACGGCGAAAAACTTCGTATTAAATTTGCAAAAGATTGACCATCAAATAACATATTACCTACAACCAACGAGAGTAAAATAAAACTCGTTCCTGCAAGGTAAAAATATAGGGGATTTGCATATCCGCATTTTGAATCTAGATTCGCATGGAAGTATGGGACTAATGCGGGACTAATGGTATGGTATAAAATCCATAGAAAATAATTATGCCATGTTCAGCATGGACTAGGAAACAATTGTTCTAATATAGATATCCATGTGTTATACATGTTGCCATAAGACATCTCCCCATCTTTCCCACCATGCATTTGGTTAACATAGATACTTTATACAAGCTACGATATTGGTGAAAACATTCTTGCAATTTTCGATAAAAATGTTGCCAAATATTTGTATGTCAGATTTCATCAGAATCCATCCCAGGATGCACTGTAACAGACATGCGCAGTGCCACATGCAACTCCCCTATTAGAGGGCAGGTAAAACTTATGGAAGGCGAGTCAATAGATACGGTTATAAAAATATTTGTCCTTCTGTCCACATGTCCCACGCGTCCGTTAGCCTGTCTGGCGGTGTCTCATGCCATAATCCCCGCTATGAGATAATTAAACGTCGTCAACGGCAACTAAGCCTTTATCAAATTGACCCTCACCATGGCAACAATAGACAACTTCCGCTAATGAATGCGATTACACAACGGCGCGTGCGCGGTGTCACAGGTAAAGTTTGCCGCACCTAAACTCGAGTGACGGTCCGCAGGGCGAGTGTTCCCCTGGGACCAAGTTGAGAGCAGATGCGTTTGAGTTGGTGTTGTGTTAAACTGGGGTGGCCATTGATTAAAGTATGAACGCTTCATTAATTAGAGTACATAATGCCCTCACAAGTGTCAATAGAGCCCGGCAGGGGAGCTGCAGTTGTTGAAAGCTTAGGTAAGGGGTTGGCGTGACAATGAGGACTGGTTGTCACAGTTGATACTTCATAGCTTAGCGGCTGTCAATGTGACAGAGTTGTATGAAGGAGGAACAGGGTGAATGGAATGACAAGTATGACAGATTTCTAGCCCATCTGTGGGGTTTTGTCTATTTATATTACTCATGTGTAATATGCTGTTATATTTGCTTGTGTAATGACAAGGTCTTTAAATTGTCTATATTAAAATAAGTTCAACATGTGAGAGTACGGGGATAGCTCTAGCACAGTCAGACTATTATGCGATCTGTTCAGGTTTTAAAATACTAAGGGGCACATACTAAAGATGGTGAGTTCCAGCATGGCTATTGTCAGTAAAATGCAGAGAAACAAAACACAGGTGAAGGCAAAGAAAAACTCACAAGTAATGAAATCCAGTTTGTAATAAAGTGGCACTATGGATGGTTTTGTACAGGTCAGCCCAGTCACAAAGATGAGAGTAACACACAAATAGCAGAGTAAGTCCTTATATGAGAGTAAGTCTCTCTCTCCAAGCACAAAATGTCAAGTAAAAGTCCAGAGTCCAGTGGTATGTAAGGTAAGTCCAGAGTTTCTAACTCTCACTGAAGCTGCCACAATAATAACTGAGGAGGCTCCCAACCTCCAGGGCTCTTATAGGTTCCCCTAGGATTCTGGGAAGAACCCCTCATTTCCAAAAAGCCAACCTGCACAAAAACCAGTAACCCTTTGTTTTATTATCCTAGAAGACCAATTTTAGCGGGAAAATACACAGATTGCCAAGTAATGGTTGAGCCTACATGGCTGTCAACGGCCGACGGGAGGCGCCTGACAGGATGGCTTACATAAACACTGTTGTTATTACAGGCCAGCGACCTCCGTCCTGCCTTCAACGGTTATTTTACACAAGCTTAGGTAGAGATGAGAACATTGCAAAGGAAGAATTCATGAACTTTAGAAATATCAGAAATTGATTAAATATACAGAGAATCGTTAAGTATTATCTTAACATGCTTCCAGGCATACTAGTTTTGTGTTACCACTACACAATTGTATATTGAAGAGTAACAGAGAAATCTATTATAATTGGCACACAATAATTCCAAACCAGATTTTTCCATATATATCTAGAGTTTGTGTCCGTACACTAAACTTCATCACGGGTATTTGCCCTGGAACATATTTACATTGTCATTTACTTGATGAGAATAATCACCACACACTTATACATGCATTACCTAATTGTAGAAGGCTTACACAATCTTTCGATATTAACTTCAACATGAAGTCTACCTCATAGCACATTCATAATAACACAAAGTACAAAAACAAGACTAAAAGTGGAATCATAAATATGCAAAACTCATTACAATACATTCCTTCGAGACCTTTAGGTGGGTAAGTTAAGATAGATATCGTGGCCAGAGAATGTAGGTCACAAGAAGTAAGATGGCTCCCGTGGTTAGTGCAACCTAGGTTCTAGATGGATCAATCCAACCACCGTCACATCCTTCACTGAGGAACTTATAAAAATTAGATTTGCAACATCTTAAATAGATCGAGGCCACTCCGGAACATACAGTATTACACAATATTCCTTCAAATCAAATCAAATATAAAACACACCTTGGGAAAAGTCTTCCACACAAAGGTAATAATCTAAGCTTGGACTATTCAATATAATCATTCCTGAGTACAATGCCATAATAAAGGTATTCATTTGAAGTACAATTTATGAATCACAACTCATTGACAATCTGATATGTACCACACAAAGAACATAATTTGTAAATAAAACAACCATGATTCACCCCGGGGCAGGTGGTCAGGTTAAAAGTGATACTACAGATATGCACAAAAATTAAATGTAATCATGAACGTATTCATACCATAGGTTATGTCTAAAATTCTGGTTACTTTATGTTGGGGGATTCCATTCCGTAACCTGATCCCAAACATTTCCTCATTGCAGTAAGAATCACGTAGCTTTGTTCAAATATCCATCCGATTCCCACCCTTTTTCCTTTCCCAATTTCCCTCTAAATTCCTACCTAGCACCTCTGAGAAGCAGTGACTTCTTGTCGCTTGGACGTTTAAAGGGGGAGGAAAAGTCCTGATTCTGATTATACTCAGAAAAAAATATTAGAAATTTGGTTGGCTCGACAGTGGCTAAGATTGTAAAGAAAAGAACCTGTGAAAATATGCAGTGGATCTTTTCTAATCCTTCCTTTCTTTCAGCTAAAATACACTCCTTCAGTATGTCTGTTACTCGCCACGTCTGGCCTAAATTATACCCATCGCACTATCCAAGGGTCAATCGTAACTCTAGCTTTCTTCCAATTTCTTCTCGTTTCACACAGAAACATCTATCTCATAACTGTAAAGCTTCTAGTTTTTCCATAAATTCTTACGTAAGAGCCACTGGCTTCTGTCTTTGAGCACCAAAACTTCTTTAGTTGAGTTCCATTCTGAGTTAGATAGATATAATAATACATAGAATAAACACCTAGCAGCTTCTCATGTGTCATACCCTGATAGCGCGCTTTACTTGGCATTCGATTGGCAATCATAAAGTGAAATGCGCACCTGGATAATGACCAATAAAAGAAGTTAAGAGACGAGTCTGTTCAGTAGTCAATATCAAGTTGAGAGAGCATGGCATCTCTATGAGCTTGTCTTGTATCGTGAATAACGCTCACTCTTGGCCACTTGGCAGGTGTCAAAAGTAGGGTCAACGAAGTGAATTACATATAACCAGAATACTTCAATACACTGATCATGAATACAAGTAGGTATCAATGTGCTTTCGACCGAACCATAGGAAGGGTAAAACAATTGATCTAAAGTCTATAATGGGTCAAATAATCTGTCGTTCTCCTCAATCTTCCATAGTAGTAGTCTCATGGGCCCTGAGCTAGTACATATGGGTACTCATATATGAGTAGAGAAATCATGCAAGAATGAGTCCATCCTCGTAAAGTGACTAAAAATCGTTAAAGATTCAATCGTAACTACCATTCTCTACCCCAGAGAAAGTCTTCCAAATTCATTCTGATCAAAGAGTAGCCAAAATAAGATAAAAGTACCTAAACATGTGCGCTCATATCAGATACTGTACTTATTAATAAAAAAATGGGTTCGATGAAAGATGTATAATTGGAATATTTCAATCCTATAACAGACAACATTGATAAACAAAGGGGTAGAGAGTTGATTGCATAGAAGGAATCCCTCAATACTCATTTTACTAGTGTCGGTTAGATCTAGTACGAGGTACTTCTCGTACATCTTCTTCTGAGGCTACATACTTTTTCCGAGCATCCTCATTAAATTGTTTGAGAGGGATCCATCGATGATCACCATCCTTGAATAAGACTTTATATTTTATGGGCTCTCCGCGGGGCCGACAGACATCAAGGATTTTGACGATTGGATGATATACCATCTCTTCGTTCTCAGGACAAGATTTAGCGACCGCTGGGATCTCTGCTTCTGTCCCAAGCACCAAATCAGCCTCATCTTCTGTGTCTAAGAAATGGTCTTCTCCTATATCAGGAGGAGTGTTTGCCTCATGCTCAGTTGTTATGGTGGCATCCGTCTCAGGAGCAACTGGAAGTTCCTCAAAGCTGTCTAGAGGGAGATCTCCAGCGTCAAGAGGAACTGGATCCTCTGGCTCCTCCGTGTATCCTTTCCAATCACTCTCCACCTCTTTTCTGCAGAGACCTTTCTTTAGTCGCATCACAGTGACTGGTTTATCTAGAAACTGACCAGACCTAGCATTCTTGAGAAAAACGGTACTGTCAGTATGATAACGTACAAGGTAGAATGGGCCATGGAATTGGCGAGCTAGTTTTAATTTAGCTGTTGGTTCCTCCAGACGGGGCCAGTGAAGCCAGACTACATCTCCTTCCCTTAGCAAGGGATCATAGGCTCTCCTGTCATATCTCGTTTTCATCTGAGATTGGACCCGTTTCTGGTGCTCTCTTGCATACTTAGCAGCAATTTCTTGATGCTTCAATAAAGAGGCGAACCTTTCCTGTACCGAATCCCCTTCTTCCATGTCCAACTTAATGTTGGTTTCAAATGGACAGATAGGTTCACAACCATGTACCAGCGCATAGGGTGATTGTCCGGTGCCATAGGCCACGGTAGTGTTCAATGCAAAAGAAACTGCATCCAAGTATTCATCCCAGTCCGTCTGGTGGCTGTTGATGTAATTCCTGAGAATTCCCAGTACCGAACGATTATTTCTTTCGACCAGGCCACTGGCCATCGGATGGGCAACGCTAGTGAAGGCTTGGGAGATCTTATACTCAGCGCAAACCTTAGCAAAGTGTTTGCTACTGAAAGCCTTACCGTTATCTGAGACAATCTTCCTAACACCACCCACTCGGCATAGCACTTTGGAAAAGAACAATTTCCCAAATGTCTCAGCGGTCAAGTCAGGAGCGGCGAAGCAGATCAGATATTTAGAGTAGAAGTCCACCACGACATAGATATGTTTTTGACCTGAAGCAGTGGTAGGCAACCGCTCCAGGGCATCTAGATTAACCGTATCAAAGGGTCTGGGGGCTGGATCTCTAATTGTCAAAGGGGGCCTTATGGGGTGCGTCATTCGTTTATTGGCTGCACAGGTCTCACAAGACAAACAGTAATTGTAAACATCACGAGACATTGATGTCCAATAATACCTTGGTCTCATCGCCGACAACATTTTAACTGGACCGAAATGACCTCCAGTTACTGCATCATGGTGGAATTGCATGACCAGTTCCCTCAGCTCCCCTGGTATGCACACTTGTGCTTTAATACCACCTTTTGGTCCCACAGTAGTCTCTAAATGATACAAAATGTCTGATTTTACAACAAAGTTAGATTCCCTGAGAACTATTAGCCTAGCCCGTTGCTCTTCCTCTGGTATAGTGCCATTTCTTAAGTAATCAAGTATCTCCCTGCACATGGGATCTTTGGCCTGGGCTCCTATGAGCGTTTCCCTCGACACTCCAATCCCCTCCATAGTAATGGGTGTTTTATCACCCACTTGCCTATACCTGTCTCGTTTGGTGTTATTTGGGCGTACTCTAGGCTCTATGGCAAATATCTCGGTTGTGGGTAAGGATTCTGGTTCGTAGTACAAGATCTGGGGAACTAAATCAAAGGATACCTTCTTCGTGGGAGATAACTGGTTAGTGATCTTATGTTTCGGGGTTCTGACAGTCTCAGCTGGAGTTACTGTTAGTAGATCATCAGATAGATTCTGGCAAAGACCGGCAAAGACCGAGTTGATATCAGTCGATATCGCTCTCTCAGGTGCTTCTTCCTCTCCTAATCGAGAGAGAGAATCTGGCGCCCAATTGTCTTTCCCTCTTACATGCTCCACCACAAAATCAAATCCCCTTAAATCAGCTGCCCATCTGACCTGTCGTGAGGTGAGTGAACTCCTAGGATTGAGAATGAACTTTAAAGGTGCATGGTCAGTGCGAATGGTGAACCGTCGACCCTCTAGATACACCTTCCATTCATTGCAAACATAAACAATCGCCGCTAACTCCCGGTCTAATGTGGAATAATTCCTCTGGGCAGAATTGAACAGTTTAGCAGCATAGGCGACTGGTTTTAGGTTCCCCTCACTATCAGGCTGTTCGAGGATTCCACCCATACCGTAGGCAGAAGCATCAGTTGTTACAAAAAAATGCTTAGCAAAGTCAGGATATAACAAAAAGGTATCATTGGTCAAAGCTCCCTTCAAATCCTGGAAGGCTTCTTCTTCTTTTTGACCCCATGACCACTCTAGGTCTTTCTTCGTGAGGGCATATAAAACCCTGGCTCTAGGAGCATAATCTGGAATGAACTTCCTATAGAATCCAGTTATTCCTAAAAACCGCCTGACTTGTTTGGGTGTTTGTGGTGACGTTATTTCGGTAATCGCTCTTATTTTCTCATTGTTCGGTTTTATTCCATTTTCGTCTAATATGTGTCCCAAAAAGGGCACCTCTTGTGCGGCGATGATGCACTTAGGTCCCTTCATTTTCAACCCCGATGCTATTATGTTTTTGAACAACTCCTCCATGTGTACGAGATGATCCTCAAACGTTCTGGAGAAAGTTATTATGTCATCAACATAGGCTAGGGATGATTGGAAACGTAAACCTCTTAGCACCATATCGACAATCATTTGGCAAGAACGAGCCGCGTTCTTTAGGCCCATACTCATGCGTGTATACCGATATTTGCCAAAAGGGGTGAGAAAAGCTGTTTTATCCCTATCAGTTTCTTTAATGGGGATTTGATGGAAAGCCATCATAAGATCACAGGCCGATATATACCTTGGCTTAATCTGACCTACAGCATCGATTGTGTCATCGATCCTGGGGATAGCTAGATATTGGGCCTCGGTGAGGGCGTTGAGGGATCTATAGTCGCAAACGAGTCTCTGGGATCCATTACTCTTTGGGACTAAAAAAGCTGGGGATCCCCATGACCCACCAAATGCTGGTTCAACTATCCCCAATCCTACCTGATTGTCTACAGCTGTTTTTAGTTCTGACCGCATAGTGGGCGACATTCTAAAAGGCATCTGTTGGCGTGGTTGTGCCCCAGGTAATAAATCAATACTGTGTTCGATCCAGGTAGTACAACCCAGATCGCCTGATGGACCCACAAACGCTTCACTGTATTTATACAATACTTCATTCATTTGATCTTTCTGTTCTTGAGAAATATTTGACCTACTGTAATCTACACTTGGGAGAAACTTCTCTGGTTCGACCCTAGTTCCCTCCCCATTTCCCATACCTTCATTTGCTACCCCTATAGTTTGTACTGCTACGTGATTCAAATCTACACAGTTTTCCCTTGTCATGCCAGTGATTTTACCTATACAAGTTCCTTTTCTCAATGTTATTGCTTTAATACCAGTATTTACCATTCTCACTGGTACAGTACCTTTGTCAACCTTTACACAAGTCCTGGCGAACAAAACTCTAGGGCAGTCTACAATGTCATTACCGTAAAAATACACAAAAGTACCCTCAGCCACATTTCTTGTATCCACGCTTCCTGGAAATAAAACCTCTGTCTCGGCTGGTACATGCAAATCATTCAACAATTCGATATTCACATTATTAACCTTCACCTTGTCTGGTTGGTACTGTAGCCTAACACCATACGTTTTGAGAAAATCTCGTCCTAAAATACAAGGTAGTTTCAATCCTGGCACAACATGGAACCGACATTCATATTTGAAACCATCAATATTCACAAGAGTCTTGATATCATATACCGCATCAATTTCTTTCCCACCTCCAAAAGTTACAAAGATATTTGACGATTGAATTTCCAATATTCTAGTTTTCTCAATATTGCTGAAAAACTCATAGCTCATTACACACTTGTCGGCCCCGGTGTCGACAAGTGTTTGCGTACAAACCGATCCTACACACATTTTAACAAAGTTCTTCTCAGATAGACAATGAAACCCTTCTGTAGTGGTCATACCTACATTGGATGAGTCCTGAGCAGAGCAAATCTGGAAAATCTGAGTCCTAGTGGAGTCCGGTCCCTCGGCTGAGCAAGAGGAACAACAAGTAGAGATGCGTCGTTGATGTTCCGCCGATTGTTTTCCCTCAACACCCCCATCGTTGAAGGAAAATCCTAGTTTCCCATCTGTTGACCTTGGTTTGGCGCTTGAGCAGGCGCTTGGTGCCAATCCAAGGTGTTACCTCCTCCTGAAGCTTGGTTCTGGCCGTAGTTGTTGTTGCTCCTGGGTTGGTAGTTGCGAGAACGGTTGTTCCCGCAATTCCTGGCAATATGGTCTCTGCCGCCACATGAATAACACACCCTTCCTTGTGGGGGTGGGCCATTCTGTCTGTTTCCCTGATACTGGAGAGAAGATGGCTGCTGAGGGAATGCTTGCGGATATGCTGGTACAGGTTGAGGATAAGTATACTGTGAATAATGGGGGACTGGTGCTGGGGCAGGATACTGGCTTGCATTGGGTGTATGATTTACTGCGCTCATTGGTTTATTTTCCCCGGTCGAAAAGTTACTCTTCACCGCATGGATCGCCGTCCCCAGTTGTTCCATCATACTAGCCATTTGAGTTTGCATAGGACTAGGTGCGACCTTTTCTGCCCTAATTTGCGCTAATTCGCGCCTCAACGCCGATACCTCACTGGTCTCGGCAGCATTCACAGATAGTGTTTGGGCGGGGCCATTGTTCTTCAACACTAGTGCCTTCATGCACTCTGTGAGGGTGCTCATCTTCGCCTCTAGATCTGAGACTTTGTTCTCCGTCTGCAAGTTGCCTGTTTGGCCGGCCAACTTGGCGGCCATGACAACATCCGTGAATGTCTCGTGATCACCCTGCAAGACTATTTCCTGAATACTAGGAAGCAACCCGTACTTAAAGTTTCTGATCTTTAACTCCTCATTGTAGCCCAGGATTCTATACGCACGAGAAGCGCGCCTAATATAGCTATCGATCGTTTCCCCCTCGTTCATTCTAGTGTAGATTAGTTTTGTCTTCTCACGCGGGTCCAGAGCGGTAAAGTACCTGAGGAAAGTGGTCTTTACATCCTCCCAGTTATAGAAATCCCTAATATGGTGGTCGTAATACCAATGCAACGCATCCCCCCTCAAATACATGGCCAAAGCTTCCTTCGGCGCGTTTCTCCTATTTGGCTCAGTATAAGCCATGTACGTTTCGTAAGCCTCCATCCATATGGATGGATCTTGGTCCTTTCTACCTTCAAAGGGAGGTGGGGTTGTTTTGTGTACTGTTCTGTTGTGGTTTACATGGATTTCTCTATCGTCCCCGAAATAATCATGTACAGTTTGTACAGCTTCCTGTGTATCTCTCATTACCCTCTCTATATTCGTAAATCTCAGAGTATTACCCTCTAGTACTGTCATTAGGTCCTCATGATAACGCTGGAGCTCTTCTCCTGCCATTTTTGCCTTAGTCTGATTTCTTTCTAAAATTACTCCTAAACTATTCGCATAAAACTTCTGATCGGGTTCCAGTCCACCAGTGTAATGACAAGGTCTTTAAATTGTCTATATTAAAATAAGTTCAACATGTGAGAGTACGGGGATAGCTCTAGCACAGTCAGACTATTATGCGATCTGTTCAGGTTTTAAAATACTAAGGGGCACATACTAAAGATGGTGAGTTCCAGCATGGCTATTGTCAGTAAAATGCAGAGAAACAAAACACAGGTGAAGGCAAAGAAAAACTCACAAGTAATGAAATCCAGTTTGTAATAAAGTGGCACTATGGATGGTTTTGTACAGGTCAGCCCAGTCACAAAGATGAGAGTAACACACAAATAGCAGAGTAAGTCCTTATATGAGAGTAAGTCTCTCTCTCCAAGCACAAAATGTCAAGTAAAAGTCCAGAGTCCAGTGGTATGTAAGGTAAGTCCAGAGTTTCTAACTCTCACTGAAGCTGCCACAATAATAACTGAGGAGGCTCCCAACCTCCAGGGCTCTTATAGGTTCCCCTAGGATTCTGGGAAGAACCCCTCATTTCCAAAAAGCCAACCTGCACAAAAACCAGTAACCCTTTGTTTTATTATCCTAGAAGACCAATTTTAGCGGGAAAATACACAGATTGCCAAGTAATGGTTGAGCCTACATGGCTGTCAACGGCCGACGGGAGGCGCCTGACAGGATGGCTTACATAAACACTGTTGTTATTACAGGCCAGCGACCTCCGTCCTGCCTTCAACGGTTATTTTACACAAGCTTAGGTAGAGATGAGAACATTGCAAAGGAAGAATTCATGAACTTTAGAAATATCAGAAATTGATTAAATATACAGAGAATCGTTAAGTATTATCTTAACACTTGTAAGCATGATGCTTTTGTGTGTTGGAGAGAGAGGGCCACACCACTAACTAATTGCATGTCAGAAAGTTTAGAAACGCTCAGACTGAATTATATGTTTTCCTCAGCAAGGATAATCATTAACTAAAACCAAGGTATATAGAAAATAATTCAACAAAAGCAAGTACCAATAATGGAGTAATAAGCAATATTAAATTGAACTGATGTGTACATGTAAACTTACGATGAGTAGATGAAGATGAAAAGGAAAAGAAAAATGGAAATGATAGGAAAACTCCCCAGCACGGCGATCGACTTATAAGGGCCTTTTTGACGGTCTTTTTGACGTTCAAGAATTTCTGACATTAATTGCCATACAAAAGTATGATACTGTATATATAATCATAGTTCTTATTTATGTAGTTAAATATAATATGTGGTGTAGGATAAGGTGGTAGATGGACATGTCCAATTAACTGGTATAAGTATATAATACCTACTCATTCCTTTACCCATTTTAAATTAGTATTATTCACAGTGTTCTACCTTAAATATAAATACCAATACATTTACACTTAATATTACTGACCCTAGCTGCTGTCTAAAATAAACAGAAACCCCTTAGGGAGTATACTCATTTATTGGTATACTCATTTATTGAATATTAATATATTCCATTCCATTAGTGTCGTTTTACTACACTTGCAATCTTCTGACCAATAAAGCTTAATACAACCTTAATAACAAAGGAATTATAATACAGGTAATCTCCTATATCCCTTACGGTCCCCCCAGTTAATATGTTAATCAAATATCAGGTCTGTGTGCTCGATGGGGGTGCAGGGAACATAGCCACGTGTCCAGACGAGGTGCAAACACAATTCACTTGTGTACATTTCTCACAATTTTCACACCATCACTGTAGGCTATTCCGCTCTGTGTGGTGTCGTGCTCTTACAGAGTTGGCATTTGTTTCGTGGATTCCTGATCGTTCTGATCAGGTTCTTTTTTATTAAATAGTTCGCTTATTTAGATTTAAAATCTTCCACCCTAGGTGGTTTTATCAATTCTGGGGAGAAAAAAATGTTCAACGGTCGTACAGGTTTAGGTGAATACTGCCACGTCTACCCACTATAGTTTGCTTATTTATACACGGTAATATAAATATAATTGATAATATACATTTATAATATGAATCTCTTAAACAGGGGATTTGCATAGCCACTATTTTGAATCTTGATTCGCATGGAATTATGGGACTAATGGTACAATAAAAGATCTATAGAATACATGTCATATTCAGCATGGGGTATTTATTAAATCTCTAATGTCAATATTCAAGAAAAATAACCGTGTGGTCAGGACGCGAAGAACTGAGGAGTGACCAATGTTAGAGTCAGATGACCGCAAGGCGGGAAGGAATCAGGTGTCACCCACATATATTCCCATATCTCTATATATACTTCACTTCCAGAACAGAAGTTCCCATCGTTCCCATCATGCATTTGGTTTTCATAGGCCATTTATAAAAGATATGCTATTGGTGAAAACATTCTTGCAAATTTTTGGATGAAAATGTTGCCAAATATTTGTATGTAAGATTCCATCAGAATACATCCCAGGATGCACTTCAACAGACATGCGTAGTGGCACATGCAACTCCCCTATTACTCACAGTTTTCACACCCTCACTGTTTTCTGTGTGTGTGTGTGGAATCGTGGTGTTAGCATTCCTTTCCTGGACTAACTGTCTGATCAGTTTTTTTTATATCTAATATTTTTGTATTTGTTGATAAACTACACGTATAAGATTTTAATGTATTATCATTCAATTTCTCACATTAACTCATCAGTAAAACGTTCCCTTCATTGCAGTCTAGGTCCAAACTGGGGGAATGCCTTTCACTCCAAACCGCCAAATGTCATTAGAATCCCATTAGGACGCCTATAAGAGGGTCAGAAAAGCCATTAGCGCAGTAGGCGTCCAATCACTGACATACCCTTCTTATCTGATCTACATGTATAAGGCTTTGATTAGGGTTTTAGAATTGCCAAAAGGGCTGTAAATCTCTAGCGATCCATGCGTTCCTGTTTGTGCCCCTGGGTAAGAAAATATAGAAACTTTAATAAGACAGGAACAATTTCAATTCGCCGAATGCGCATTTTCTGACGACCAAACCATTTATCTCCCTGAAATTACTCAAAGATAGGTATATGGGTGGAATCGCCAGAAAATGCAAAATTGGCCTTTACTAATCCTCTCAAATAACCCAAATTTAAGACAAAAATGAGGTTCAAAATTCAGTTCAACATAACCAAACAGATAGTTTGAATCAAGTCAATACTAAATATACTCAGATATATACCCGGTATTTATCATTTTACAGCCTAATTATGCAGAATTTACTAAATGTGTAGATCTGAAGATTGTACATTTTCTGAATATCTGACCCATATGAAATCATTGTCACGAATCATTTTGGCATAATGAATTTCTTTAATCCAGTCTAGGCCCAAACCCTCAGATCAGATAAGAACAGTATGTTAGCGATTGGACACCTATATCGTTAATCTGCTTCCTGGCCTAGGACTAGGCGTTCTAGTTGGATTATAATGACATTATGCGGTCTTAATGGAATTATAATGTCACTTTGCCATTTGAGGCGAGAGGCTTTCCCTCCGTTTGAAGGAACTGTTTCATCTTTGGGCCTAGACTCAATCTGTTGAATCACTAGCCTGCAATAGAAGTGAGATCATACATACTATTTTACATTGATTACAGACAATTCTTATACCGATACCCAATGAGACCATACAGCCATTGTTTGATTCCCTTTTGTAAGTTTCTACCTGTTCTGTAACACCAACGCAGCTGGAACGCACGGGCGTCATATCACCCTTATCTGGGTCAGATTTTCTGAAAATATCTACAGTTCTACAGATCTATCAAGTTCTGCTTAATTAGAGTGAAACATGATAAATACTAGGTATATCTGAGTATATTCTGTATTGTATTCATTCAATAAATCTGTTTGGTTAGGTTGAACTGTATTTTGAACCTAATTTTCGTCTTAAATTTAGGTTATTTGAGAGGATTCGTCAATTGTACATTTTCTGACGATCTGACCCATCTCTTCTGTTTAAAATAATTGTGAAACTTGTATAATACAAAGACGACTAATTCCCTAGCTATACTCGACAAAAGATTTGGAATTGTTATATCATGTCATATCAGATCATGTTTCAGTAAATACTCTCCTATTTAATGTACATTTAATGTGTATCAATAAGTCCTTATTTTTTGAAAAAAATAAATGTTCTCACTGATTTGAATTTCTTACAACATCTTGAGATAAAAAAGATCTCATGGTTATTGTCAGAGTACATATTAAAATACAAATATTAACACTAATCCTTTCATACGTTTTACTTAAGATCTCTTTTCCTTTACATTTTTTTTTCTCAAATTTCAGTTTGTCCTGCCAGGTTTTGTTATGATAGTGGGTGATGCTGACAAAGATTGTTGAGGTAGATAGGGTGTAGATTACATGATGCATGTGCCAATAGAGCTGTAAGTGATGCTTGTCATGAGATGAGCCCTACACTATCAAAAAGGCTATTAGAGAATGCCTTTATGGGTGAAATCGCCAGAAAATGTACAATTCGCCTTCACCAATCCTCTCAAATAAATCAGATTTATGACAGAAATGAGGTCCAAAATACAGTTCAACAAAAGTGAAAAGATTGTCTTAATCAATACTATAATATTATACTCAGATATACCTGCATGGTATTTATAATTTTTCAGCCTAATTAAGCAGAATTTACTAAAAGTGTGGAGCTGTCGATTGTACATTTTCTGACGATCTGGCCCTCATAGGATCTTTTGTTGTACTACATGCAATGTACATAATAATGATGGTACAAACCCCAACATAATGCTCCAGGCGTTGAACTCTTAGAGAAGTACTAGCTGTGTAAGAAGTCCATTGTAGATAGATAGATAGATAAATAGATAGATAGGTAATACACATTCAGAACAAACTAGCATTTTATATTTTGATTTACAATAGTAAAAGCAGAATATAACAATATATAATTTGATATTTGTAATATTGATGAGCACTTCTATACTAAAGTAAGTGGTAATATTTATAAAAAGAACTTTTATTCGATGGTGAAAATTCACATTTGACGCCTATTCCAACGTTTCGGGTCCTTATTTGAGCCTGCTTCATTCTACTTTGAATTGTCTTTCAATTGTCTTGTTTTTCCATCCTGGCAAATTCCTGCCCCAAAGGTTCCTTGCCAGCCGCTTAGCAAATACACAATACCTAAGCAAGGAAAGTCTTAGGTAAAGATTTGTTATCAAACAGATACCCCCATGTTCTAGGAGTGCAGCAAGGTATTCATAATAACATGATATAGAGACATAATCACTGAGGAGGGGGATGTTTGATAAGGACACACCATGGGGGATCTATCACAAGCTGGCATACATGTACTATGACATCATGCCATGGCAGAATGGCGGTTACAAATGGCAAACAATGGACCCGGTAATTTCATTAACTTTCACTCTTTGATCCCTTGAGTTCTCCCAATACATTTCTTCACGCGACTGTAATAGGTTTTGTATTGTTAAACGCACATATTTATTATGCTGTACTTTATTAACGTATTAACGATTCCTAAAACGCAAAAATAGTAATAATTTGGGTATTGTGTTAAATATCATCTGTCCAAACTATTGTCACTATCATGCCTTTGTATTGTTCTTTATCGTTCTAGTCTAATATTTAAATTAATACCTCAGGTTGTGATGAAAATAGCATTGCCTTAAAGGCTCCCATACCAATTTATGATTTCTTATCTTCCTCCTTCCTTTCATCTCCCATCTCCTTTTCTTTCCTTTTCATCTTTTTTTTGCAGATAGAATTGGTAATCAATAAGGTGGAATGAGTCGACCACACCAGAAGAACAATGCTTTCGTTTCTCCAAAGCAGGAACCGCATCCCCCACATCACAGACTATTGACGACTTTGTATTATGGATTCAACAGCGGAGACCATATACGAAATGCAGGTTTCATTGTAAAGGTTTGATTCTTTATATTAAATGACTTCCAAAATGAGTAATGTATAGATTTGAATCATCGGTAACATTACACCTGTGTTATTCTAGGTGATACTGATGAAAATCCGGTTGAGATGTAATCGCGTAATTTATACACTAATATGACGACGTATACAAAATTATCATTAAGTGATTGAATTTTTAAAGCACATCCTTACTTTGTAATCCTCTTTGATGAACGATATAAACTTGTGCCCGATACGTCGGGCCCCAATACAAGAACCCCAACCAAAAAACAGCTTGTGACATCGTTCATTTTGCGCTGCTTTCATGCCTTCGATTTTATGAATGGAATGAATCATTTACATAGATCTTGGGGTATGTTTGCAAGACCAACTATTCGCATATATAAGATATTGTCCTATTTCCACACCATTGTTACACAGTTTATATATACGGTTCATGCTTGAAAAAAAAAGTTGGAACTAAAGATAAAATGATAATTAAATAACCAACGTATAACCAACATCAATGTCTAGTTATATTTCCAATATCGTCAAGCTTCGATTTGTAAAAGATACATTCCTCAATCCAATACCAGAGAGAGTAGGGTTTTAAGTCGAGCTGCATTGAACGTCAAATTGGATCAAGATAAGTATTATGGATCATTGTTGTCGTTGTACTCATTATTAAGATGTAATTACGATAGCGACAACGAGTGACACGAGTATAAGTGGGAGTGAGATAACACTAAGATGAGCCTCATTCATCATAAAGTGATTACATTATGATTAAGTGGTTTGGCATATATATATATAAGTATATGTCTGTTGTATCTGGTAATAACACTCTCCACCCCTAACCCTTATATCCCACACACTATGTGGGTGAATTCGTTAAAAATGTACAATTTACCTTCTCCAATCCTTTCAAATGTTCCAAGTTTAAGACAAAATCACCTTAAAAGATCCGTTATACAGAGCCAGGCAGGTTTTTTAATCAATGTAATACAAAATGAATTTAGATTTATCTAGTATAAATGATTTTTCAACCTAATTTGGCAGAATTTACAAAATATGCAGAATGGGCAATTACACATTTCAAGGCGATCTGACCCATATATGACAGTGACAGATGAAGGTGTCAGTCCATCTGGATCGATTGCAAGATGTGCTGTCAATCCAGATGGGGTGGCAGAATTGTAAGAGGGGGCTGAGGGGACTGGGGGGGGGGGGGCTGAGGGGGCTGAGGGAGCTCAAGGGGCTGCCGTTTATTGACCGAAAAACACATACAGTGAAAACAAAGATGGAAGGAATAGGGGATTTGCCTACCCGCCATTTTGTATCTTGATTCGCATGGACTAATGGTACAGTCTAAAATCTATAGAAAACATGCCATGTTCAGTATGGAATATTTATCAATCTATGTGTTATACATGTTTCCGTAACATAAGTCCCCATCTTTCCCATCATACATTTGGTCTTCATAGATCATCTACACAAGCTACGATATTGGTGAAAACATTCTTGCAATTTTCGATAAAAATGTTGCCAAATATTTGTATGCCAGATATCAGAAATCATCCCATGATGCACTATGACAGACATGTGCAGTGTCACATGTAACTCCCCTATTGTCCTTGTTGCTCCCATTGCTGAGTATTGGGAAACATTTTGCCATTGTTTCCACAATTGGAATCTTGTAACAGTAGTCTATAGTTAAAGCTGTATTGCTGTAAAGCTGTAAAGCTATTATGACAAAAATAATCTTAGCAAATTTGTTTACTGTTATGACTTATGAGGCTGAATTCCTCAATATTCTGCTGTTGTTACATGTTTGTATACAAGAATTTGAAGTTGAATCGGCCGAGAGAAAACGGCTACTGGTTAGCGATTTTAAGTGAAGCCATCGTATAGCAAAGGGTTAAAGATGGTGTCCGAAATATAAATGTGGACTTTTATCAGGCCATGTAGCAAGGAGAACCAGACAAAATCCTCCAAAAATTTGGTCAAATGACTTTTAAATTAATTGAATTTTTAGGTTTTGACTGATGCTGTGACTCTGAGTGCAGCGTTATTTTTTGGCTTACAACAGGATCATTTGAAGACCATTTCTCTCCAGGTTTCATTAACTGTTTGTATGTTTGTTTGTTTATCTTTTATTTCAGTAAGCTCACAATTTACATTGCTATTCTCAGCTTATGATTAGAAGTTAGGTGAAAGTAATAGCAACTACCAGAGTTATATAAGATGTGATTAACATATCGAATTACAAAATAACATCAATATTAGAGCTACCTTTCCGCCGGGCGGACTCTTAAAATAACATTATACTATAAAATACTTTTGGTAATTATCACTGAGAATAAAAGATGATGCGATGATACCTATAGTGGTGACATACAAAGTGTGAAACATCTCTATGTCTCGAAAGAACTGCATCCTTGCCCTACTGCATCCATAAAATGTTATGTGTTTCAGGAAAATGAGTCAGAAGTCGCAAAATTGGTACTTTTTCAAAGGGATTTATTCCCAAGATTGCTTTATCGAAATGTTTTCATTTTGGAGTATCTAGTCAGTGAGGTCTTATAAGTACATATGTACCAAACTTCAAGACAATGTATTAGATATATATTCATGCATTTCTAAGATATTCTATGGAGTATATTTATCTACTTTACTAGTAATTGCCCATACAAAAATATTGATTTTTTTTTTGAGAAATGAAAATATCAAACTTAAAATATAGAAATGCTTATAGAATGTCCTTAATGTTTACCACCATCGGAATCGCCATGATCTCCTCTTTTCAAATATAATCGTATCTCAAAATCTATTTTTGGCAACTTGTGACTCGATATCCTCCTGAAATACTTCACAAATATGATGATAATAGGTCCCAGAATAGTTGGTTATTAACAGTCCGACCAACTGAAATTGATTGAATTTAATAATTGATTATTTGACTTTATATTTTAGTTTGACAAAAGGGTTGCATCACTTTAAATAGTTTTCAGGTCTTCCATCACATGCGTGGTGATATACATAATTAAATTATAATTGAGCTTGAAATTAAGAATAAAATGCTAATTACAGCCTATAGTTAAGCTATTTCTAAAAACACTGCATTACAAATGTGTAGATTGAAAGGTAAATCTCAAAATGTAAAGTCGCACAAAAGTTATAAGACGGACATGTACTTACCAGTCAAAATCGCTATCTGAGTATCAAGGAACCAATATCGTAGAAAATAGCTGTGAAATTATAAGTAACAATGCGAGACACGCTAGAAATTATGTAATGATGGAAAATGTGTAATCTATATAAAGCTTGACATTATCCATCCTTTATCATTGTTTCGGGCTCGTCGGAAGATCTACTGTCCTGTCCTACTGTCCTGTCCCTGTCCTGTCCTACTTGTCCTGTCCTACTTGTCCTGTTCTGTATATTTTTATGGAATAAAAATTCAATATATATATATACTCAAGGGCCGGTAAGCTATTAGCGCAGTAGGCGTCCAACCAACCAATGGCATATTATTTTGATCTGGTCTGAGAGGCTCTGAGCCCAGGCTGAATAGTGTATATTCAAAAAATACCATAAAGGTTTGATTGATAAGCACAAAATATCAACAATTTGAATAAAAATGGTCAAATACAATTGGGTAAATGGTAACCATATTTGGAAGGGGGGTTAGACCCCTTAGTTGACCCGCTTCTCGCATTCACTTCAAACCAAGATGAAATCTTAATTAACCCTCCAAATACAAAGCCTCGCTCTCAGATGCCATGACCCAACTGCATCACGTGAAGACAGATGTTGCCATTGATGCGCGAGTCACGAATCTCACGTGACCACGCGCGAGAATAAAGGCGAGATTTGGCACGAGAAGAGAGAAGAGGGAGGAGGGTTCTAACCGATGATTCGAGATTACGCAACTAATATCAAACTTGTATTTCCAGAAGAATGGCCACGGATAAAACACATGAATTAATTGGAGATGGAATTCCATTATGATTTTAATCTAAAGGAATGAGAGGCGGGGTTAAGTACAGGTATTGGAATTAAATATGAATGAAATGGGCGGTTTAATTACATTTTGCTACAAAGGTCTTGCTTGGTCATGCTTAAGCTTTTTAATTAGATCCATAATGCCCGGGGAAGGTTACACATAATATAACATTGCCAGTTCAATTCTGTGGAATAAGGTTTGCGAAAAAAATGTTTTGTTTTGATGTTTGACCAAATGTTCTTCAAAACAAACTTTGTATAGATAAACTTCGGATGAAAAAAAAACCAACTTGATGTAAATAGTTCATCAATCTTTTAGCGTATTGGGAAACTAATGATTGATGCACAATGAGTGTTGCTGGAAGTCCCTATACTATTCAAGTCTATACTATAATTACCGTTTTTCTTCCTAAAATATACGTGTTGATATAATTGCACTCAGTTTGTAATATTCCATTGCGTTTTCAAAAGTACAAGAAGCAAAATTCGTATTTTCAATTTTCTGACGCATTATTCATTTCAGAGAACATCACACTTTTTTTTAATATGATTCTCTTCTATCATCATAAACGTGGAGAACCCTCGATCAAATTGGAAATGTTGGGATAACACTGCCTGGATAGGTATATAAAGATTGTAGTAGTAGTTCCTTCTATCCCAAATAATCATGGTAGAATAGAACGATACAAAAATAATGAAAGTTTCAAGAGGAAATCATGAATTCCTGACAAACATAAGGAACGCCAATTTTCGTAATATTCGGGATGCAGCACTGAAAATCAAAGAAAGAAGTACTGAGATTTAAATAATTTTGAGTCGATTTAGGTGGGAATGCAGTTTAATTATACATGTCAGTCAGAATTACCTTTGTTTTAAAACAATGTATAGAGTTATGTTTGTTAATTATGTGACTAATCTAGCAAGCGATGCATTGCTGCAAATTATTAATTGTACATTTATATCCGCCAGATTTAATGACTAATGAAGCAATTCTTCATAATAATAAACTATTTAAAAAGAGTTAAATGTTTTGATTAAACTATAATGGTCTCTCTTCAAATCGACCATAGCAAATAATTATAATAGTCTCCAGTCCTATTTCACTTTTAAATAAATGATTCCTGCTGGAAATATTTGTAGAGACCAGAGACATAATTTCGCCTGGGGATTATTAAACCTAATGGTACGATGGAGGTTTGTAATCGATCAAGACATCGGGTCAAATCGCACAACATCCCAAAGGGGTGGAGTGCGATTTGACCCAATGTTTCGATTGATTACAAACCGAACAGATTGCTATTAGGTATTTATTACATACAAAATCAACAAGGGACCTCGATTTTAATAGTATTTTACCTTAATTTCCATCAATCTTGTGGATATTCGGCTCAAATAGCACAGAAGTGCTATTTGACTTTTCAAATAGCACCCCTGAATAGCACCCCTGAAATCACATACATATGTAAGTGCATCAGCTTTGCCTCAATGTTGGTCATTAATACTATAACTAGATGTCCCCAGTCTAAAACCGGTAGTACTTCTGAGCATGTAGTTTCTATTCATTTCCTCCATCCTACTAAATTCCTCCATTTTTTCACTTCCACATTTATAATTCCCCTCTCCCCACTCTACCCCTCTCCTCCCTTCCCCCTCCCTTAAATTCCCCTCCATCCCCCTCAGTGACATTGCATCAGCCCAGTAAAGCCCAGCTGTCGTAAGTGGGTCGAAGCATGTGCAATATTCCAGATGGAATGGCATTGTAATAACTTCAAAATCACTTCCTTGAAAAAAATATTTTGTGGAAATCAATACCCAGGTAACATCACTTATGATCTATGTAAGGCACCCGAAAGTCAGAGCCTTGTACATGCAGCCAGTAAAAAGCCTTCTATAACTTTGTGCAGAGCCATGAATGTCGTAAATCCACAATTAATATAGTGTGGATATAATCACACACACACCCTGACCTATCACTGCAGCCTGTTGTATAAGGAGAGGAATTGCTTTGTTGGAAATTTCTTCACCTGTGGGAAGAAAAGAATTCCTTCCTACGTTAAATTCCCATCTGGTAGGAATAGACTATACACACACAATTGTAGGTTGGAATTTATATTCATACCCACTGAATGAAGGGGCAAAGGTGGATGAATTCTCAGATACCATATTCCTTTCCTTACACTCTCCCGCGCACCGTACCCGGGCGATACGGAGCGGCGAGCTTTTTCGTCTTCAGTGTGACGATTTTTGTCTACCGAGCACCGCGAACGCTACTGGTGAAGTGTGGTGACGAAATTGCCTGAACTTCTGATACGAAAAACGGTAGTTTGAATCACGGAGACGAAATATGATATGCTCCGTATTCGCGCTCCGTTTTTCGTATTGAGTTTTGGATTTTGGAAGCTTACCTATAAGGTGAAACTTATTAAATATTGTTTTAACCTAAAACAAGAGTCAAGAGGTGGAGGTGTCAGTCTAGTGTGAATCCCCTCCCTGGGTAACCCTCACACATGCACACACCATAATGTTGACGCACAAACTCTTAGCAATGCTTTAACACATTCAAGAAGCCCATCACAATGGAAAGTGAGGTACAGCTAAAACCGTTTTATAGTGTACTCATTATATTGTTTTGTATTTCTTATTCATTATACCTTCATCAGGATGGAATATAGGATGGAATATAAAATACATTTTATATCAATTCGAACGACTTGATGCGGCTGACGAAAATAATTATTTACGAAGAAATTAATAGCCTGATTATAAATCTGAAAAAATGGCTGTCTTCCTGACATTCATGGGGTTCGGGGATAATTTTTATATTCAGATCGGACGCATTTTGAGGGAGTTATGAGCTCTCTCTCACACACACTATTAAAAATTAGAACTATAGTATATGATCCATATTATATGTGTAGGAAATTTGGGGGCCATTGTATGGTCCGTTTTTTAGTTACAGAGCAAAAAGTACAAAAACACCTGATTTTCCCATAGACATAGCCTCCATCACCGAAGGCAAAGCTTCATGGTCAACTTTAGATGATCACAACTTGTTAAAATGCCTTTTAACGATTACTTTTTAAACATTAGAACCCTAGTACATGATCCATACTATATGAGTATCTACACTGAATTAAATTTAAACAGGAACATTTCAGGGTGGGGGAGGGGGGAAGGAGGGAAAACTGTGAATAAACTTAATATAGGAGCAATGTCACACATTTAAGTTTTAACACTTGTCTTGTTAATGCCCCTTTTCGCTCACCCATACTCAGGGGGTGTGGCATCATTTTCACACATTTGAAAGCTAAGGTGAAACTTAAAGAGAGATTGTGAATAAATTACTTAAAAATATTGATATATAATAATGATATAAAATACATTTTATATCGATTCAAACGACTTGATGCGGCCGACGAAATTAATTTATTACGAAGAAACTAATCGTCCGATTAGCATGGCATCAGCATGGCTGTCTTCCTGACATTCATGGGGTTCATGGGATAATTTTTATATTCAGATCGGATGCATTTTGAGGGAGTTATGAGCTATCTAAAGCTGAAAGCAATATTCTTGAGGTTTTTTTTATATTGTGACAAATTTTCCTGTAACTCATCACACATATACCTGGATATATTCAATATATATTCCTGAAAAAAAATATTCCCTGCTCTTCCTCTCCTTTCCCGCCCATCTCTTTCTTACTTACTTTCAATTGCAATCCTCCTGTCTGCCTCTCCCCCTCTTTCTCTTTCTGTTCTCTATCTTTCTGTTCTGACACAGTATTAGCATTCAGATTGATTAGTTGAGGCCATGTTGATAGCTGATTCAGTATAGTATAATGGTTAAAACACTTGACTGTACATCACAAGGTTGCTAGATCGAACCCAAGCATGGGCAAGTTTTTTTTCTCTGCTTTGTCACATTGTAATGGGTGAGTGCACACTCCTTCACGCACTGCCGCACTCCAGATGCGCCAGATGCGCCAACTCTTAACGCACCACCGCACACCGGGGATTAAGAGATTTAGCTTTCTCAGGTTATTATTTACCTCGCCGAATACGCTGAGACGGAAAAAATCGTATCAAAAGTGGGTACAAGAAATTCGTATTCATTTTCGTATCGCGCGGATACGTTGCGCGGGACAGTGTAGCCTAGGTTTCACTTTCCCACTTATAGGGATTTAATAGGGATTTAAAGGGGGCAGATTAGAGACTCAAAGTTGACAAATAAGTACAAACTTTAGGATCTATGAGAGTGGGTACCTAAACAATAATGGAGACGGCAAAATAATATTTAGCCGAAGAGGTAATAGTATAGTTATAAAGTCAATAGATATTATCTTTGGCATAGAAATAACAAATATTAACTCAAAAATTATCAATTGGATCATCTTACAAGTAAAATCGTTCATATACAGGCAGAAACTTTTCGCAGCAGGGAGAGTGGACATACTTTCAGCAATGTACGAACTACGAATGGGAGTTGTATTATATTCTATCAGACTCAAGAGAATAAGTCAGAGTGAAAAGGTAACATGGCAGCGTATAGCTGAGGATATCGAGGAAAACATTGTCAACCTGAAAAAATGAATTTTTGATTTCCTTTTGTTTCTTCTTTTATATTTGCTTACAATTGTATATGCCCAGACGGCAGGTCTCAGAAATAAAGTCGGTTGCAAAAACAAAGAAAAGTACAAACTTTGAGAAAAAGGTAAGAATGTCACATACTATTGTCCTTTTCTTAGCTCATACAAGAGCTTATACAACAGGGCCCAGGACTGCCATCGTGCCATTGTGCCATCAGAAGATGCAGCGGACCCTCAGCCACTTATTCACTGCTTTATTCCCATCTGATGGACACCAATTAGTGGCCTTTTGTTGGTCCGCCTCTTTAGGCCAAGCCACTAACTGCTGTTTCACATCCACTGTGCAGAAAACCTGTTGGAGGTATTGGCAAAACGATCAGAAGTGAAATTAAACTATAACTTCTTAATGTGAAAGAATGTTTTACTCTCTTCTTAGGTCTTCTTTCAAGTATGAACTATTCCTAGACCGTCGTGATAAGGACATATCATTTAATCCTTCAATATATTCTTTATTTGCATTCAATTTTAAATAGGAAGCATACTTCTGAATTCACACTATACGCCATGTAGGTTCCTTGTGCAAGTTAAATACGAGCAATCTCCTTTACTCCTCTCTCAAAGTCAATAAAAAAGAATCAAATATGTCAGAAAAAAGTGACCCGCTTCTATATTTTGAATAATTATTACTATGAGATTAATATATGTTAATGTAATATGGCCAATACAAATATTTTAAAAAAAATATTAGCCATATAGCGCCTTCGGAGGTTCGCTGATGGATCATAAACATACATAATTTATTTAGCCTTAGAATTCAGTCATATATTTCATATACAACAAAGATCATGGCTATCTGAACAGGAACTTTGCAAACTTTAGAAAAATTCGAGAAGCAGTGTCAGCGGCCTGGATTTTACTTCTATATTGTATCAGAAAATATAAAGTACTCGGTGGTTTTTATTCAATATAGTGAACAAAGATATTCATTCATAAACTACGGTTATCACTCATTTATGCATCAATAATATTAACAGAACTATGTTGGGGTTTTCAATGTCATCCTTCTTAGTTCATGTTAGTACTTCTACCAAGTGTTCCTTTGTCATATACGACGATATTGTTTCCATGGTGATCGCAGAGCCACTCTAGCCTTTCTTCAGGTTTTGTATTTTGGCACTGGATCCAATTTAAATCCAATTTCCTTACAACCTGAACAATAATGTTCTCTGGGGGAAGAAAGAAACAAAACTCAACATTTCCTCAGCCTCTCAACTCTCATCCAGCCACGCGTCTCGCGAGCGTGAGCACGCGCGCCTCGCTCCCATTATAACCTCATCTATCCCACGTGATGAGACCAACTCACGCGAGACTTCAGGTGGAGTCTCGCGTCACTTTACTTTTAATAAGTGTCTTTTGAGAGATGCTAATGATTGGAGAGTATAGGTTTGCACAAACTGCCCCCCAAAGAGAACAATAAGGCATTTGTTTTACCTCAGCGTTCGTCTTTGTTGTCTGTAAAAAGCAATAAACTTGCCAAGACTCTGAGGATTGTACCCTGCGGCGTTTTTAGATTCTTTTTATGTCATTTTCATCGCTTTATTTACGTAATGGTGGCATTTATTCCATACCAATACTTTGTTCACTTTTTTCGGGATTTATTGCATTATTCTAATACATGTACGTTACAGGAAACACCCCATGCAGGTGATAGGATTTGAAGCTCCCCATCTATGCATGTTGTTACCATTACTTTACTAGTACTTAAATGTCCACCCAGAAATATTGCAAACATTTTTTTTTTAAAGAATATCAAACTTAAAATATAGAAATACTTATTAGATGCATGCCCTAATGTTTCCTATCATTAGAATCCGCTCTATCTCATCTTTTCAAATAAGATGATATCTGAAAAATCCATTTTTTGCGACTTGTGACTCATTTTCCTTATTTATGATATGCTTTTAGGTTTCCTTTGTTGATTAGTTACTGGTATATAAGAGTTTTATTCTGATTTGAAATACAACACCCATCAGAATCGGATAGCACCTTCTTCCCTGTCTTCCAGTTGTTCCAAAAGTAAAGTAAAATAAATATACAGTTACCCCTTTGTAGTCATTCGCCGAGAGGATGGAGCCCCCGCCCACCTTTACGCTCATTTAATAGTATGTATAAGTGTATAAAACACAATCTTCTTGGGAAGGAGAGACCCTAAGAGAAGGCAAGCAAATTGTCATTCATTTGCAAGAGTGTGACCTTTTCCTCCTTCACTGCCGAGGAGTCTCCCTCAGAAGCAAGCGCAGTAGTTTGGAGAAGAGCAAATATGTGCTGATTGGCCCATGGTCTTCCCATTTTAATCTGTATTTCTATTCGTGGTTTACATTGAACTTCTGATTTCTGAGATTATCTCAAAGGAATAAATGTGCATCAGGCATTTGACAAATCTGTAGGATTTCTGACACAGTTGGTCTCTGGTCATGGGACTGTCAATTATTTTTTTGTTTTTGCGACAGACTTTATTCAATTGCCTGCCATCTGGGCTATTACAATGCTAAGACATGGTTATGCGAATGAGTAGTTTATGCAATAGAAAATAAAACGGGGACAGACAATTGTTAGGGGGTGTAGACATGGTAAGGAAAATACATCAGTCGGAAGAATAAGCAAGGAATAAAACATCAGTCTCTTTTTAGCAAGAGGAGTCACAAGAATAAGCAGGGAATAATGCGAGTGAGCTGGGTGGTTCAACCTTTGTGTATTGTGATTAGCTCTTCGATGTCCCCCTGTACTCTCTTCCATAGGGATTTTTCCCTATCATTGACCATTCGAATCTTAAATGAGTATAACACAACTCTGGGACTATCAATTCTTCCCCTCCTACAGAATATACCTTCCAGGTGGTCCTAGTTAACAACAAGATGTATTACATTCTTAATGTTTTACAACTAAAAGCTTTACACACACCTCTGCCAAATTACCTTCAAGATATTTGCATCGATCTTCTCATGACACTAAGTCTGAAGTTGATTTATACCGGGAAGATTTTTACTCATAACTGAACATTTTTGGCCACAAGTATATGTTATTAGTGTGCAATTGGGGACTTGCATTCCGCCATCTTGGATCTTGATTCTCATGGAATTAAAGGGAGTTGTGTGTATGAAACGAGTGCAAATCAGCCCTACATTTCCAATCATTGGTAATGGAATGGGATCTTATATAATTTCGCCTGCTGTAATTGTATCTGTTTCATCAGTTGTTGTTTTTCCCCAAATTAAGATGCGGCAGAGATGTTTGGGTTGATTGTGGAGTCGTATAGGCTACTTTAGCCTTCAAATTCTTAATTCTTTTTATATATATATATATATATATATATATATATATATATATATATATATATATATATAAACTTTTATTGACATATTTCACATTCGTGATACGTTTCACGTCAAGCAAAAATGGTTACAGAATATTCATTTAAACTCTTTATGAGCACAACTCGTCATTGTATATTACATTTTACTTCCTTATGAACTTCGATACCGTTTAACAGGTCAATTTAAACAGGTCAATATGTCTTATGACAACTTTGTTACCTAAGTCAAACAATCCTATCGATCTAGTTCATACTCAGTCTAGGCTCAGAGTGGAAAGAGTCCCTCCTATCTGAGGAAACGCCTCTCACTCCAAACCGCAAAATGCCATTAAAATGCCATTATAATCCACGCCTACTCCAAACCCTGACATACCATTACTATCTTATATCTGAGAGGTGCGGGACCTGACTATATTCATTCTCCCTGCAAACGTGACTTCGTAGACCAATATCTTGATCCTGCTACCCTATCTTATTTGATGGGCGTGCATACCTGAATGTATTGTTGATTGAAAAGCAACAATAGGTGTAAATGATAGCTGATAGTTGAAAACTTAGAAGTATTTTTAATTAAATCAAAGCAACGAGTCTCGTGCATGAAGGTGCATTTTCAATTTGCTCCCGAATCCCAGGATACCTGAGAAACAACTGGCACATTTAAAAGGTCACATCCCCTTTATTGTTTGATGTATGTCCAAGATGATATAATACCACAGCTCATCGCCAGGGACCAAACCTGTCAAAACCCCTATTATCGCCATGATGGACGGCGCTGGTGAAAATGGCGAAACCTACCATTAAAACTTACTTGTCTGGAGGCGTTGTATCTGGTTCTGTCCCGTCACCAAAACTTGATTTATGAAACAGGGACATACAGACGGAGACGGGGGGAGTGTTGAAATTCATTTTTCTTTGATGCGGGTGATTGAAAGTGGATGGGGTTTCAATGGGAGATGATGGAGACTCCTTGTAACGTGGTGATATAATGGTGTGGGTGTAAGTGATAGTGTGTGATAGGCGAGGGAGAAATATAGTGTGAAATTGCGAACATTTGTACCCATCATTCTTGTAGATTTATTGATATTGATCAGGGTCGAGCACTAGCTAGCTGCACATGCAAATCATTTAAGTGTGTACGTAGTAGCACCAAGGGGGTTGATGCTTCAGCTAGGTCTTAAATAGGGTTTTTGATATAAACAAATATGCACTCTTTTTCTAGCGTTGTTTTTCACTTGTTTCATTTATTAAGAAAATATAATCAGGCTTGAATGTAATCTTTTATCTCCCTCTCTCCCTCTTTTCTCTCTCTTTTTCTCTACCTCTTATCTTCTTTCTTTCTGTCTCTCTTATCCCCCCTTATCCTTCTCTCTTTTTTCCTCCCTCTCCCTCTTTCTTCCTCTCTCTCCCTCTCTCTCTCCCTCTCTCTCCCCCTCTCTCCCTCTCTCTCCCTCCCTCCCTCTCTCTCTTCTCTTAAATTAAGGATGTAGCAAGGCATACAATGGTAACATTATGGAGGGAATGCAAACACAAACAGTCTAGCAGCAGGCCCAAAATGGAGGATATTAATCCTTTCAGTCTCTGCCTTAGGTCGTTATAGCTCCTGTTCAAATGTAGTGACTAGAAGCCGTTATATGCCCGCTAATGATGAGGGTGTAGCCTATATATAAAAAGGGGAATATGGGAGGGAGTGAAGAGAAGGAATTTGAGGTGATTTATTGTTAAAGTTCTCTAGATAAGGATCTAATGAAACCAATAGCCGGGGGTGAGGGAGGGGAGCAACAGATGTCAGTCTGTAGACCTCCGAATGGAAGCAGTCACTTGGGGAACAAAAAGAAGTGTATTGGTGAAGTCGCCAGAAAATGTACAATTCGTTTTCACTAATCCTCTCAAATAACCCGAATATCAGGAAAAAAAACTGTGCTCAAAATACAGTCCAACATAACCTTAAAGATCGTATGAACCAACGTAATACTAAATATACTCCAACATACCCAGTGTTTATCATTGTTCAGCCTAATTTATCAGAATTTTCTAAATGTGTATAGAGCTGGCCATGGTAGGTTTCTAGGCGACCTAACCCGTATATGGGTGTTGCCAGAAATTCGCCTTCACAAATCCTCTCAAATAATTCAAGGCATAGAGTAAAATAGATCTAAACTCAAATTAAAGACACAAATAAGCATCAAAATACAGTGCAATATAACCGAACAGATTTGTTAATCAATGCAATACCGAGTATACATGTACAGATATTCTTAGTATGTATAGTCTATAGGCTCAGAGTTGAGAGAGTCCCGCAATACTAAGGGAAAGCCTCTCGCTCCTGACCGCAAAATGTCATTATAACCCCATTAGGACGTCTACCCCAGGGACAGGAAAGCCATTAACGCATTAGGCGTCCAATCAATGACATACAATTCTTATCTGATCTGAGAGGCATTGAGCCTAGACTGAATATGTCGCCAGCAATTCTCTTTCAGCCATCGTCTCAAATATCTCAAATCTGAAAGTACATGAGATCTAAGGTCAAATTAAAGACAAAAATAAACTTCAAAAGTTCAACATAACTGTACAGTTTTTATACCGAAGATATTCTTAGTGTTTATAATGTTTCAGAAATGCACAGTTGAAAAAACATTTATAGATTTAATGATGTAGTAAGAGTTATCAAATTATTAGAGACAAGTGGACAGAAAATTGTAGGTTTATTAATATCCCAATCACATTTCAATTCATTGTTTTTTTCATATATAATTCCTGATGCGTACATGCTATCCCAGAAACAGGATGATGATTATCCGATATGAAAAATAAAAAAAGTCTGAGTTATTCTAATTATGCATATATTACTCCTTTGAAGTATGTTCCTCTCCCCAGGCACTTCTCCCGCTAAGCCAAGAAAACATACCAAAAATGTGTACATCCCCTGGACAACCTTTTAAAAGAAAAGGAATATAAGTTTTGGCACAATATATACCAGGGTCAGATTTTCAGAAAATGCACAATCTATCTATCAAATCCTGCTAAATTAGACTAAAAATTGATAAATATTAGGTATATCTAAGTGTATTCTGTATTGTATTCGTTCAATAAATCTGACTGGTTGTATTGAACTGTATTTTGAACCTAATTTTCTTAAATTTGGGTTATTTGAGAGGATTGGTGAGGGCCAGTTGTACATTTTCTGGAGACTTGACCCACCAAATGTTTAGGGGGAACCTGATGCCTTCTCTATATGCTCAAAGCCTATTAGATGAGATAATTAGATCGTTATACTAATGGCCTTCCTAGCCCTGGAGTAGGCCAACTGCTACCGTCCTAATGGGATTCTAATGGGATGTTTATAGTGAGTTTCCCTCATTTTCGAAGAATTTGAAAGGCTTTAAACCAGACTGCCTTTATTTGTTAAATAAATGTGTCCCTAAAATCATTCACAAAAGCAGAATTTCACGCTTGCCACGAGAATTGACATTTAATTAGACATAGTTGGATGAGGGAGGCTCTTTGTGCACCCGCATTATAAACCAGAACACCAGCACAATGGCAACCATTTATTTCATTAAATGTAACTTCTCCGTAAAAGCCATTTCATTCTCTATCATTGGCCCCGCTCACAACCTCTGTAGGCAAAATCAATTAATTTCATCTGCTTTTAAAGATAAATGGAAAAGTTTAGCTTTAAATTTGCAAAAAACAATAAAAAGCGTTCAGTCATGCTTTTTCCTCGTCTGTGTACCTCTCTCCGTTTTTGTGTACAACATGGGTCAGATCTTCAAAAAATGTATAATCGGCAGGTCTACACATTGAGTGAATTCGGCTAAATTACACTGAAAAATGGTCAATACTAGGTATATATGAGCGTATTTGGTATTGCCTTGATTCAAAAATCAGTTTGGTTCTGTTCAACTGAGTTTTGAACCTAATTTATGTCTTAAATCTGGCTTATTTCAGAGGATTGGTAAAAGTGAATTGTACATTTTCTGGAGGTTTCACTCACATATTCAGGTTGACACTCATTGTGTGTTTTAGTTTTTTGCGGAAAGACAATTATCACAAGAATATAGCAATTAATAGCCAGGTGCTCCCCAACTAAGTGCAAATAATAGTGTCCATTATACGGTTATTATATAGGAGGGAAGTTCATCATAATTATAAAAAATATGGTAGATATCAGATAGGGAGATATTATTTATGCTTATTATTGTACATTTGTTCATCGTTTGGGCGGTCTAACCATTATAATCCCATTGATATACACATTAACGCAATCATGTTATCATAAATAAAATGGTGGATATAAATCGTGGAAGGATTATTCATATATGGATATTGTTCTTTATTGCGTATGTTTGGGTGGTCTTTCTTATCTCCCACTTTAGAAATAATGAACACTATCGGTATTAAGTATATGTCTCTAGTGTCAATTAAGGTGCCCATTTATAGGTTTGACCCATCTGCTTTTGCTACCCCCTAGGTAGGAATTATTTTGTAACTGTCAATCTGAAGATGTTACCTTTATTTTTAGTAGAGATATGTAGTTCAAAATGAATAACGATTTTGTACAATTATTATCAAATTATTATTCTCACTATTCTATAATCAAATTGACAACCTCTCACATCGTGCCAACGACAAGGTAAATAAACAATAATTGTATTCACATTAAAGTTACATAGTTCCACCTCCCACAAATATTAGGAGGTCTCGTTCCATTGCCTGGCTTACGCTAGACAGCCCTGAACGATTCTCCAACAACATCTTCACCATAATGACAATTATGCGTGAAATAGATCCTTTTAGATGCCCTAATATATATTTTCTTACAAATGATGCATATAACCTTATATGGATGTTTTATTTTATTTGATCTAGAAACACCAATAGATCAATTCCTCTTTTGACCCTACTGAAATAAAACCCTTCAACAACATCAAGAAAATAAAGAGAATTCCTCCCAAGAGAGCCACGTGTCTAACAGTGTATCAAGGTGTCATTATGTGCGCAATTGTGGGTTAATGATGAGAGACATTTACTGTATAGGAGGTCCCAGGTGCAGACTCACCAAACGCTTCCTCCATTTAGGCTATATTACCCTTCACCCCAACAAGGCATTCTACCCCTTTCTCGATCTCCCTTTTGCCCCAGGTGTAGGTTCTCGTACCAGCAACCTCCACCCCAATAGCATTCCACCCTTCTGCTGCGACAATTAACAACCATCTGCTTCTCAGAGCAAATGGGTCCGACCTCGCATGTGTTCACAACTGGACGGGAAAATTCCCAGAAAAAATATCTATAAGTTGTAATTGAGGGCAAAATTTGTATCAATCTAATTATTATTAAACACTTTTGTGCCTCTTTTGTCAGTTAAAATATATCAAGATATTTTCAAGAACTTTGACACATAAAATATATAAAATTTGAGAAAAATGGGCAATATGCTTGATTGTACATGGTTGGAAAGCCAAAGCCGTATACAGAGTGATGTATAAGGAATGGCAGGCCCCCTGGCAAGAGTCTTTGTTACTAAGACAATGCGCAGAGAGTAAATTACCCCCATTTAAATGGGGTGAGTAGTATACCCCTGATGGTGGGGGTGTCTAGTCGGGGTATAATAGTGAGTGACATTTCTAATTGGTCCACTTTACTTCACTTTGTGTTTACAGTCAGATTCGTTTCTGAGCTTTATTTCTCTAATTCCTTTGTGCTTGATACATCTGTGAGTAAAGGACTTCTTTCAGACGGATTCGTTTCTTGGAGTGAGTGAGTGAGATTGGTTGCTTTACGCCCTTATGACCACATTGAAGGTTATATCAATAGCGGGGAGCTGACAGGGAGGCAGTTTATGATCTTACCAAGGAAATAGAGATAGAGAAGAAGGGAGAGAGAGACAGAGAGAAAGAGACAGAAAGGCACTTTTCGTTTTCATAGATTTCTTTCCAAATTCAAACATAATAATCCAATGATAATCCAAGGTGCTAGGAGAGAAAGAGTAGCAATATAAGCTAAGTAAACCTACGCAGTAAATAACATTGAAAGCTTTCTGCGTAGAGGTATACTTGCAATCAAAAACTTCATTGAGACATGGGTAATACATGGGTCAGATCGTCAGAAAATCTACAATTGGCAAATTGGCACAATTAGTTAATTTTGCTAAAGGAGATAAATATATGTCTGAGTATATTTGATTCTGAGTAAATTCTGTTTAGTTTTGTTGAACTGTATTTTGAAACTCATTTTTAGCTTAGATTTAGGTTATTTTGTATGATTGGTGAAGGCCAATTGTACGTTTTGAGTGACTTCACCCATTTATAAAATATAAAAGGAGTTAAGGGATTTCATTCGTGAAGGGAGCCTTGATGAAACCAGCATTACTATCATTACTTTAGCACAAACAACCGGAACACATGCCAAATATACTCAGATATACCCAGTATTGACCATTTGACAGTCTAATTTATCAGAATTTACTCAATTTATATTAATGCGTAGAGCTGCCAATTATAAATTTTCTGAAAATCTGACCCATGTCTATTTCATCATCACTGTAGTTGTGATGTACTACTTCACTATCCATTACAACATTCATTCATACATCTCGCACTTCTCACTTATTCTTTAAACAAAACACCAAAGGGCCTGAACCATGTATTTAGCATAAATATAATCACTCATTGTTAGTTGGGTAGTTAGAGCACAATATCACTAGAATTAATTATCCTAAAATTGAGACACATGATATATGACTTAACTTTATGACAATATATCTTCCATCAATGCCCTGGGAACATTATGGGAATATATAAATCACTTAGACCATACTGAAAACAAACCCATCACCTTGACCACCTTTGTAGTATACAATAGACTAAAGGTTACAGCGATTATTCTTTATAGACCATATATGACAATGTGCAGTGTGTTATCTCAATATAATTGTCAATTCCATTCTAGAGTTGAATTATCAACAGTTTTTCATTCGAGCCCTAACAGTAAGAAGACGAACTTTATTCAGGAAATAAAACGTGACATATGCCAATGCTCATTACGGTTAGGGTATTCCCTGTATTCCACTGCATCCTGAAATTTCTCAATAAACATTTAAAGTAATATTCATGGTGTTACATATCAATGTTCGACAATCCTATTGTGTTTTAGTGTATAATAATGGAATAATGAAATAGTGAGATGAAGTGGAGGTGATATTTAAAATCAATCAATAAAAACATTTTAGTTTATACTCTACAGGTAGATAAGGTAAGATAAGATAAGAGGTACAAAAAAGTACAAGTACAATAGTAATTGTGAGTTCATATGAGGATGACAAATTGGTCGACATACCATTATCATGATTATGAGACTAACAAAAGTTCATTTCTTCCGGCTGTTACTATGAATTCAGAATATATAACTACAAGAGGGTGCTAAAGTTTACTGAAATTACTGATATATCACGGTCATGCTAAAAAGCAATTATTATTTTGTTTACTTCTTTTAATTTCCCATTTGAACTTCTTTGTCTAAATCTCTAGCTATACTTAACACTTGACACAAAGCACATCTAGGCCTATACTCCCAGATATAACTATCCTTTGAACCAGCCCCTTAGATATAACTTTTATATAACCCCAATCATAAGGACATAAACTAAGCATATAACAATGGCTCTCAGGTATATCCCGTCATCAAAAATAAATCAACCTCATGCCAAGCACCCACACATTGTTATTATAGAGATATTAGAGTGAATCATAGCTCTAGAGATAATTAGTAATACAGGGAATCAGCCATTACTGTGCCGGTATGGAAGCTAAACTGAGTAATTTAGCATTGATAATAAAGTGTGGGTGCAATACATCATTGTATCAATTAGTAAGAGCCTAGAGATATAATTATAAATCATATGGGTGGTCATTACCTTCAAGTTGAATGCAGAGGCTATGCACATGCCTTGCTTTTAGCCTGAAGGCATTCGTGGATATATATATGAGTGAAACCTCAAAAAATGTACAATTCACCTTCACCAATCCTGTCAAACAACCCAAATTTAAGACATGAATCAGGTTTAATATACAGTTGAACATAACCAAACAGATTGTTCGAATCAAGACAATACCAAATACGCTTATATATACCTAGTATTGACCATTTTTCAGTCTAATTTAGCAGAATTTACTAAATGTGTACATCTGCCGATTGTACATTTTCTGAAGATCTGACTCATAGGAACCTACAGTAACATAGAGGGACGCATGGAAAGTGATAGAGTACTCATAATAATATTTTGAATACAAAAAAAAGTTCAAGGCCGGACAAAGGGCTAGCGTTTTAATGGGAATATAATGACATTTTGCGGTCAAGGCGAGAGGCTTTCCCTTCGTTTGAAGGGACTCTCTCAACTTTAGGTCTAGACTATAGATATAAACATTTTCTTCTTTCTGGTTCATTCTTTTCCTTTCTATCTGACAGGAATCTAAGCTTAAGTCCCATTACTTTTTATATATATATGCCTCTAAATAGTATGCGAAGAAAATGTGTAGGTCATTCCGACCAAGGAAATGGCTCAGAATTCTTAGGATCTTATTGAGATGTCCTATTACCAATGCTGAAAGTAAATTAATGGAAATGTTGGTAAAAATACTTAAAAGTGTGGCAATGTGAAGATGTAAAACTTTGTCCAATGTGTAGATATTGCCGGTCACAGACCTAAGACTCAAATAATGAAGAAATTGAAAAAGAGGAGCCCAGTCACAATAAAGCTCTATAGATATATAAACAAGAGTAGGGTCAGATTTTCAGAAAATGTACAATTGGCAGATTAACACATTTACTAAATTCTGCTAAATTAGACCGAAAAATCATCCACACTAGGTATATCTGGGTATATTTAGTATTGCCTTGACTCAAACGATCTGTTAGGTTATATGCTGAACTGAGTTTTGAACCTGATTTTTGTCTTAAATTTGGGTTATTTGAGAGGATTGGTAAAGGTGAATTGTACATTTTCTGGCGATTTCCCCCCCGTATCTGTGTCTCACCTCCTACTCATCTTATCATATTTTCCATATTCTGAAGCTCAAATAAAAGCTCAAATAAAGAAAATGATAAAATAATAATAGATAATAAATGATGAAATTATTAAAATTACATGTACACTAGCAGTCTTCTCTACAGGTGTTTAAGATGGTATAAAGTTAGAGCCTATCACATAGAATTCATAAAGAGGTTGTATTCTTATGACATTCTATTCTCACTTATCATGAACAATCCTGAGAGTAGGTAGAATTCCTCAATAATCCAAGATACCAGTTCAGGTTTTTAGTTGGTTTTATAATCATAAATAATTGGTACATGTCTGGTAATTCAACAGCATGAACGAAAAAGAATCTGAATAAAATATCTATAGGAATTTTGATATGTCACAAGTGATATAGAAAATTATCTATTTCTGTTATAATATGTTATCAAATTCCTGCTCGTGCACCTGCAAGTATCTCTGTTGCTCAATATAGAATGCCTGAGCTGTATTCAACTTGTCAAAAGTACTGTCAACATGACCTACATGCTTGACAGCTTACGTTCTTGTCACACTAGAATTCTCTGTCAACAAGGATTTGTCAGGGGCCATTGTCAAAATAAATCTCCCTCTACCGGTAAATCACTGAACCAGCAGACACCTAGCGAGTGAATCAGTAATGCAAATAAATCCATTGTTAGGAGGAAAATCCCTTCGCCTTGGGCCCCTAAACTGCAAAAACCACCCATTTTCGCCCTTAACCTCAAGTGCACAGACCTGTTCTATCACCAACGGCAGAAGAATAGAAGTTCTCTTCTATTATCGCTCGGGGTAGCGGGATGATGACGTAATAGGCAATTGTTGCGCATGCCCAGAGCAGGTATAGGACCTCTGGTGGTATGTTTGTGAGCGATAATAGGAGAACTTGAGGAGAATTAATCATTGAGTTCAGTATTTGGTCAGCTTTGCAAGTTAACAGTTCAGACCTCCCCCTTTTCCCCCACTCCCCACCATTCATGACACGAGCTAATGGGAAATAAATCTCTGGGATAAGGCTGAGTGAGAGTAAGAATTTGAGTTGGATTTAAATTCCAAAATCGAAAAATTGAACAGCTTTGCCTCTTTACGTATCCACTTGATGGCATTTTGCTGCCAGGATACCCCACCCCGGTCGGGGAAACACAAGCCAAAGATCGAAAAAGAGTTGTAATTAAATCTTCCTGGGATACTGATTGGACATAGTGAACTACATTGCCAAAGGATATGACACTCACGGAGGGTTAATGTGAATATAAAGTCAAATCGTCAATATTGGTTTGGATACTACATAGTTGATTAGTATAAGACAAATGTGTGAGTGATGTCACACTACAGAAGTATATAATGTACTAATTGGGACTCTAGGGCATTATGTCAGGTATGATAAGACCATTATCTGGAGGAAAACATCCATTGAGGATAAAGCGTTTTTTATGTAACTGTGATTTAAAATTGATTTGGCCGCAAATGAATAAAAAAAACAAAAAAAACAGGAGGCTGCTGCATAAGCAAATGTTCCAAGCTAAGTTATATTTGTCCTTGCTTAGGTGTAAAATTCCTATACTGTAGGAATGCCAATTAGCATTGTCTATATAGGAAATTCCTTGCCTAAATATTCCTTACCATCTGCTTGGCAAAGTCGCTAAGAAAAGGAAATCTTTAGATGGATTTCTTATGCAATGGGCCCCTGTTTTTGTCAAAATTTGAATTGTAAAGAATTGCCGTGCAGGTATCGTATTGATGTTTGTCACTTAGAAGACATCAAATTATAAATACTAGAAAAAAGAAGAAAAAGGGAAAAAAATAAAAAAATTCAAAGGCAGTAACACTATGTGTATTCATATTTTAACAGCAACCATCGTCTTGACGTTTTTTATCTGCAAACTTTTAGAAAAGCACATACACGTATACAATGAGAATGCATACTGGAAAGTTGGTTTGCTATAGATAAAAAAAACAGGAGGCCTTGACCTAAAAGTAGCACCAAAAGTAAACATTTGATCAAACCTATAACAAGGGAAACCTTGGCCTACAAATAAGACTATTTTTTAGCACAGTTCCTAAATGCTTGATATGTTGCTGCAAGATTCCTTAAGAACACAAGGCCAAGGTTAAGGCAAACTATGTTCATTACCAGTGGAACTAGTGAGTTAGTTACTCATCAGAGTACAGTGAAACCTCTCTATTAAGACCACCCTTGAGACTAAATGATTTTTGGTCTCATAGCTAGGTGGTCTCTTTAGAGAGCTCTAAATCTAATAAGAAGGAATTTTTCGGGACTAGGAAAACTGGTCTTAATGGAGGGGTCGTCTCTATAATGTTGTGGTCTTTATGTGAGGTTCCACTGTACATGTAGATAAACCTTACAAAGACCACTTATATGCAGTTGTGATTGTTTTTAGTTATAAAATCAAACAAAAGCATTTCTCTATTGACACAAAAAAGCGAGGCCTTGAAAATGTGTTTGAGTTAATTGTGGATCTTAAATAAACAATGAACGAATGTAGACTGATTGTAGTGAAAAAGTTGAATTATGGTTAATATCCAATTCACAAATTTTCATTACATTTTAAATATTAAATGTGTAGAATACATTTAGAATTAGATCAGTCCGTTACATTTTGGAATGCTATCTATTCTATGGATCCATTTCAAACTCACACAATAATAAGAGATTCAAATAGAATATAGATTGGTGAATTCAGTCTAAGAAAATAGTGTAACAATAGCAACAAACATCGCTTTTGCCACTGCAATTTATTCATACTCCCTTCTTTTAAAAAATCTCATTTATCCAAGTTGGCTAGTACTCCACTTCTTTGAATATTACAAAAGAGAGAAGATTCTTTCACTACAAGATACTTTTGTACGGTGAAGATTGATGCAGGAGATGACTCTGTATATTATATATAAGGGTCACGTCGCCAGAAAATGTACAATTCGCTTTCACCAATCCTGTCAAATATCCCAAATTTAAGACAAAGGTTTCAAAATGCAGTTCAATATAATCAACAGAAAGTGCACAATTCACGTTCACACATCTTCTCAAATAACCCAAATTTAAGACATAATGTTCAAAATACAATTCAACATTGTCAAATGAATATGGGTCAATTCGTCAGATAATGCACAATTTTAAGTAGCCTCCACCAATTCACTTAAATAAACCGCATTTAAGACAAGGTTGAGGTTCAAAGCACAGTTCTACATAACTGGAAAGATTTCTTGAATCTCAAAATTAATACAAAATATAGGCTACTTAGGTATGTACCGAGTGTAATTGCCCATTTTCAGCCTTAGCAGAATTTACCGAATGTGCAGATCTGCCGATTGTACTTTTCCCGACGCCCGGGCCCATGCAGAAAATAATTACATGAAATTCCCCTGTGTGTAGGGTGTTGTGTGGGCGGGAAAAGGGGATATAACAATGTGATGCTCTCACACTTGTCCTCCCGTCATGGATACACAGAATGGATGCCGAGGAGTGGGAGGTGTGTGTGGGGGGGGGGGGGGGGGGGGCTGTACAATGTCTCATCAGTGTACACAAAAGAAGGCAAAAACGTATAAATTTACTATATGATATATTTTCCATTTCAGAGGTGCGATCTAGAGCGGGCGCGCTCAAAATATTGGAATTGGGTTTTCTGTTAACTTTTAGATATTTTATGACCACTCAGAACCCAAAACAAAGGTTTGGGATAACAGGATGTTAATCAATAATTAATATAAATATAATTAGGTTGAGCAATATAACGTAATGATACATAACATATGTATCAATACAAAATATGATTCATTATGTGTTCTTTTTATATTGCAATTTACATGGAAGTTTCTGACATAAAAGAGACTTTATTGCACCTTTTATTCCTTCATCAAAGTTTCTCAACCTAATTGGTTCATCTATATTTACAAACATGATGTCATTATCGATGCCAATGGAATAGTATTCCGGAATGCATTGGAATGCAAAATGAGCGCACTGGATCATGGATCTTAAATAAACTTGATTGTCCCTTAGTCAAACATTATCAGTAGTCGATAATATAGCCAAAATAATGTTCGGGTGTTATATGGTTATTTCTGATACTATTATTACTTGTATGGCACAAATATTGGAGCCTCTGACTACTTGGATACAGCATTAAAAGAAACTATGGCATTTTTTATATAACCTTTTACTTTTCATGAAAAAAGGACCTTAGTACATTGGAATGCGATACCGAAGCAGATGGGGTTCAAGTGGAACCCAGCTAGAGAGACAAACAGACAGATAGCAATGAGAGATGAGGGCGCAAAATCATGCCAGCGAAGCAAGTCATAACAGACGTTTTTATTTGCCTTGCACTTGGCTATGTCAGGTTGTATCAACATTTTTGTTTAAATTGTGCAACGCCAAGAACGTCGTAATCCGATTATGCCGTCTGCTACTTGTGACGTCACCAGAACTACTTGAGGAGTTTTTCCTTCGTGTTCGATGACCACAGCGCACGAATCACATCCGCGCTAACATCAACACTTGTAAGCCTCTTCTTGATTGGTCAACCTATTTACTGTTCCTGTGTCTCACTGAAATGTTGCCCCTCCAATATTTGAGGTTGAGTTTGGGAATACAGAAGTGTTCTTTGAGAGTAATATGGGAGAACTTGAGCAGTACACTAAAGGCTGTATTTTCTTTCCTCAGGTGTCAAGGGACAGAAAAAGAATGCAAATGTTATACTTATATATGTCAAGGCCCTCAACGTGTCCTACTCTGTTGTGCCATTTCTACTTCCAGTATCCATTCCTTTGTTCCACCTGACTAGTTTCATGACATAACGTCTAATTGAAATATAAAAGATTTAGAGCGAGTGGAACAAGGTGGTACCATTGGAATGTTTATTTGACGAGTCCATTGCACATATGGGTCAGATTTTGTGAAAATGTACAATTGGCAGCTCTACACATTTAGTAAATTCTGCAAAATTAGGCTGCAATTTGGTCAATACTAGGTAAAATCGAGTATATTCGGCATTGCATTGATTCTAGCAAACTCTTTGGTTAGGTTGAACTGTATTTTCGTCTAAGATTTGGGTTATTTGATATTGGTGAAGTTGACTTGTAAATTTTCTGAAAATCGGACCCACATCTAATCACTAGTTCCGAGTTCCATTCACTATTTATCATATAAATAAATGTATTCGGTGTTTCTCATTTCTGATTGCTCAGGTGTTCCAATATTCAAACATAAACCTTTTTTTTTTCTGATTTCAGAATCTAAAAGTAAACAGAACAATTAAGAACTCTTTTATTACACCCGCTTCATACAGCCTAGGGGACGGGTGCATAATGATGATTATTCCTCTCAGCATTGCTTTCATATGTCACCCAACAGAAACTACACCTTACAATCGGTCCCTTAGTGATATCAAATTTATTTCGCAACTTAGATAAACTTTATATTATTATTTAATACCTCTGTATTCAACTCATTGTCAGAAATCATAATCAATGTCCGTTTGTACTACAATTGTCCGATCTTCTGTAATTGTTATGATTGTAATACAGGGAGCTAGTGAAAAACCTGAGGGAGAGGACTTGCTTATTCCCTAGTCTAAATAAAATAATTTAAAAAGAAAAATTAAAAAAATGCCTTGTTGTGGTATCGTGAACATGCAGTACCAGTAGGTAAAAGTCTACTATCTTATGAATAACGTTCAGCATCATAGATAGAATTATCCTTAGAACCACAATCTAAGCATTATAAATATTCCAATCGCTTAATACTCGTCAACTGTTTTACTGGATGTCTATGTGATACAAATACTTACTGACATTATTGTCCGAGTATACGTCTGAAATAATGAGATAAATTTCATAGATAGATATATTCTAACAGGTCTGAATTCCGGAGAGGATTATAACCTATAGCTAACCCACCGCATCCCTATAGTATAGGCCTAATGTTCACATCCTATACATATAGGGCCCGGATTGAGGGTAGACCCAGCTTTTCGCTGTAATTGATACGGACAAAAACCCCTATTATCACCCATTAGCAGTGAAAACTTCTCTTTTAACTATAACACGTGGTCCACAAACTTAGCTAAACTTCCGGCACTTTGAGGTCAACTTTTGTTATCAGAAGTGAATCAACTCCTCCCAAGCTTTACAATTGGTGAGAAAGCTGGCCCAGATGTGGCTTAAAGTGTCTAAGACGCTAGCTTTTCAGTAATCTTTGTTAATGCCTGAAAACTGTAGATTGGTTACTTGGGGTATCTATAATTAGGGCACAAAGGCCCAATTTTCCAGTTAATGAAGGGATTAGGGAGGGTGTCTTTATCCCTTGAATGGGGGGAAATCCCATATTGCTGGGCTTTGTTTATAAAAAGCTTCAGGAGTGATTTCAGCTTTCCCTTTTAATCTTTGCAATGTGTGACTTCCTTAGGAGCTCTGGTCTGGGATTACAAAATATATTTCACATCATTTCACATCATGGTCACGTATTTCTGATTTTTCCAAAAACATCGGATTAAACCCTTAATTCGCTCTGTATTCTTTTGGTTGAATACTTTTAGCAAAGATTACTCTGTTGGGTTGTCATATTTGGCGTGTTTCCTGAAAATGAGTCACAAGTCGCAAAAATGATATTTTTCAGAATAGTTTATTAACGAGATAAATCTGTGGGAATCATTTGGTGTGCTTAACGCTTTAGGTAGCATGAATACATGTACCAAATTGCAAGACAGTGTAATAAATATATCTATGTATTTCAAAGGTCATCTTATAGAGTATAGTTACCTACTCTACTAGCACTAGTCTCTGGAAAGTTTGTGGGTCAGATCGGGAGAAAATGTGTAATTCGCCTTTAACAATCCTCTCAAATAACCCAAATTAAATGCAAAAATGTGGACTAAAATACAGTTTAACATGACCGAACTGATTTTCTGAATAAATGCAATACCAAATATATTCTGTTATAGCTGGTATTTATCAGTTTGCTGGTCTAGTTTAGCAGAATTTACTAAATGTGTGGAGCTGCCAATTATACATTTCCTGACGATTTGACCCGTGTATGCATCTACAATAATAGAACGGGGAACCATCGTATTACAGGGACGACTAGAATAAAACACCTGCAAATATATCAGGTCAAATTGTGAATGTATGATGTGTTGGAGTAACAATGTAATGCTGTATAACACAATGCTGATACCCCAGCCTCAACCTATTTCCCAATGCTTAGAATGTTCCATAGAAGTAGAAATGGGCCAGGTCGTCAGAAAATGTACAATTTGTGGTCACCAATACTCTCAAATAACCAAAATTCGAGACAGAAATGAGATCCAAAAACCAGTTCGACATAACCGAACAGACTTTTACAATAAACGCAACACCATTTCTAGTCAGATAGACATTGAATTTATCATTTCTAACCTAATTTAGCAGAATTTACTAAATGTGTAGGGCTGGCGATTGTAATTTTCTGATGATCTGACCCAAATACTAAAGGCCCCTGGTGTAGTCCTTGAAGTGTCCGCAGCGGTAATTGTCGCTGAAACCCGATACACCCATTTTATGTCATCATGCCAAAACCCAGTTCCAGAAAAGTCCTTCACTCTTCTTTAATGAAATATCTGAGAGATTCGTCTATTATTTTGTTGAAAGGAATACTTTCGGGGATGAATCACCCCCGGATTTTACACGCTTTCCATACATAGACGGCTTGTCTACAGAAGCTTTAGATTACAAGATTACATTACTAAATCCTATATGCATTCCTTCGTGCTGAAAGGGTTTCTGGCCTGTCTGAAGGTGGCAGAAATTTAAAGCTTTTCTCTGTTTTATCTTGCATGTCATCTTTAACCTTGTTAGTATAGGTGATGGGTAGGCGGTGTGGAGATCCCATGAAAAGAGAGGAAAGTCGACTATATATAGTATGACTAGAGATTCCAGCGGGGATTCCAGTTTAGGCTCAGAGTTGGGAGAGTCCCTCCAAAATGAGGGAAAGCCTCTCGCTCGAAAAAGAATCCCTTTAGGATGCCTACTCCATGGTCAGGAAAGCCATTAAAGTAGAGGAGCAGATACGAAATTTTGGGATTTTTTAATTATCTTTTTATTAAATGGGTTGTGATGGGTTTAGTACCTTCTACATGTGCTTTGAAAACGCTGGCCCTACCCAGTCTAGACTCAGAGTTGAGATACTGAGGGAAAGTCGCTCCAGTATAGGCTCAGAGTTGAGAGAGTCCCTCCATACTGAGCGAAAGCCTCCCTGTCTAAACCGCAAAATTCCATTAGAATCCCATTAGGACGCCCACTCCCGACCTGGAAAGCAATTAGCGCAGTAGGCGTCTACTCACAGACATACCATTCTCATCTGATCTGAGTAGCTCTGATCCTAGACTGATTCGCTCCTGGTTAACCTTATTTCCCTATATCTATTTCCTTTTGAGAAATTATATTCATATCATCATTTCTCATCATACAATTTGATGTTGTTAATTCTTTAATAAAGTTCATTTTTAATTTCTGTAATTGAACTGGACTTCTCATGGTTTTGTTTTATATAAAAATAATTCTTCATGATCGGATAGATTTGTTTTGATCATTTTTATTGGCCACAATTTTGAACATGCTAGTTACAATTAAAAGCTGCATTAATTTTATATAATTGTTGTTTCCATGCCTTGTTAAACTACCCCCAATGTGGAAAAATCTATTTAAAGATAGGTAAATAAGTAAATCTTCAAAAATACTGATCTGACCCTTTTAGCATTTATTTTATTTTATTTCAATTTATTAACCCTACACGTCTCAACTTCGATGGGTCTTCATCAGCGGTGTAAATCTAGTTACAGCTTCACAGATAATCTAACTTTACACTCAATTAAGGACACTACAACCTTTAAGCAAGGGTAAACCCAATTCAAAACACATTTTAGTACAAATATAATATAATTTTGTCACAAAGCTACTGTATGTACGTTGTACATCAAAACTGCATATTTTGTTGAACCGACCGCATGCAATTGACTATTTTAAATCCTTCCATAATATAAAGATCAAACATTGATCTGCAGTATCATTCTCAGTACCATTCGCAGTAGTCGAACAACTACCTTTACGTAAAAAAAGAAACTAAAGAAGAAACCATATTAAGAAGAAACTAAAGAAATAGAAGTAAACAAGCAAACTATGGACGAGTGATGGATTGTGACCAATAATTGGTATGTGTGAACCAAATGATGATTGCGAGTGAAATATCGTCGTACACAGAAACAGGAATATGAACCTTTATTTGTTGAATCACTGAACAGAATGCGGCAAAATCCTTCAGGCAATCGGTAGAAAAAGAATGAAAACAAAAAGTAAATCTAGTTTTGTATTGAAATTGATTGAGAACGCAGCTTTAGTAGTTGGGGCCTGTTCCTTGCTTATGTCATGACATCCGAGGTGAAATGCTCCTTTAGATGCTGATTTACTGCCAAGTGAAGACCAAGATTATGAAAAGAAGATTCTTTCAGAGTGTTCGCATTGTCACAATGGGCCCCCATTGTGGGTGGAAGCTACTATTGTAGCTGGGATCGGCAATTCATGGTGTCTACCTTGGTTATTCATAAGTTGTTCGATTCGCTTCACATTCCGATAAATTCGAGTTGATAGAGTGATCTTTCATTCTGTGGTTTTGCTGAGATGATCCAGATCAGATGTATTGCTGAAAGTTGAACATTGAAAAAGGTATCAGGAATGCAGGAACGATGCACCAAGGTATCATCGAAATGTTGATCCGTCCAAAATAATATTAATCTGTTTCAAGAGACCTTGTAGATAATACGGTCAATCGTTAGAAAGAGGAACGACTTATGGTAGGTTGTTTCAGCCTTTTTTAATACCAATATTTTACTTAGCAAATTCCTCTTTTTTAAACATATTATTCATAGTTGAACTTATGAATCAGGTCCCCGCCTTTCGGAAAAGGGGAACTATAGGAAATAGAACCTGAATAGTACTATATACTATGCTGACTAAACGGTATCCCAAAATGTACAAACAAACTTAATAACTGGGTACACGTAAAAAAAATCAATTAAGAGTGCCTAACGTAATTCGTGAATTTAATGACTGTTTAAATTAAAATTAAATAACTGTCACAGAATTGTAACTGAGTGCATAATGAAAGTGTGATTAAACATTGTAAAATGTAGTGAACTCACTGGACTGTCAAGTCTGTCTTAATTTAATGTCTCATTTTATTGACTATTGATTGAATATCCATAATATTTTCATTCTGGAAGAACTGTACGTCTGTTATTGACAGAAGAACTGGACCGTTTTTGGTCTATAACCTACTTCTAGAAAAAGAAATATAGGACTACCGGTATCATAATCTCTTGGGAAGTGATTGTATTTCAAATTATCACAACCGTTACCAAATTTATTAAATTAGTTTCAAGAAGGTGAGTTTGCAAGTTTCTAATTTTAACCCCGTCCAAAAGATGTTTTAACTCCAGGATGTGTATTTAGGTCTGACGCGACAGAATTGTTTAAAGGCTTTGTGAAGAAGGCTCAACCTTTGAACTTGATAATTCCGTAAGGACTCGGAAACACCCATTTAAAAAGTTCTTTACGTACAAAGTGTAGATCCACTTATTGACACAGCTGGTTATTCCCCTCACCTCCCACACGTCCTACCACAACCCACACGAGCAACACAGCCGGGTCAAGTCTCAGGAAAATGTACAATTGTTCTAGGCTCAGATTTTTTTGTTTTTTTAAAACTTTTATTGACAAAATTTCACATTCGTGATACGTTTCATTTGCCAAGTGAAAAACCTATTATTTATCATATCATTATAAGAGTTATACATCGAAATATAATAGCTAATAATTTAATTATGATTATTGAGGCAAAAAGACACTGGTTATAATGATGTATAAAAGGTCTTCTCCTTGAGAATTTAACATTTACACATATATACCAAGCCCAACTAGAGAGTTGAGACAGTCCCTCCAAACTGAGGGAAAGTTTCTGGCTCAAATCACATTTGCTCGAATCATATATAAAATTTCATCTTTATCGCTGAAGACAAACAAAGACAGCTATAAGCTATAAGAGTATGTTTATATGCTGTCTAGGCTCGGAGTTGGGAGAGTCCCTTCAAAGGAAGGGACATCCTCTTGATATGTATAACGGAAAATGCCATTAGAATCCCATTAGGACGCTTACTCCAAGGCCAGGAATGCCATTAGCGCAGCAGGCGTCAAATCACTGACATACCATTCTTATTTGATCTGAGGTCCTAATTAACCGAGATTTAAGGCAAAAACTATTGATTTTAAAATTTGTTCAGCTTTCCTACTGTAGACCCTATGTTGCTAAAAGTTGCCCAATAAATCTGACTATTCTTAAAATACTTTTCAAATTTGGAAATTGTCAGAATGAACGGCATTGCCTAATGGCAATGATAGGGAAATAATCGTATTGGTTGATCCATCCATGTAAAAGAAATTAAATCATGAAATCTATTAAAAATCCTTTTTCAAATTGGAAGGACAACCTGTGATATATTAGTTTTGCAACCATTCTTGCAATTTTCGATAACAAAAATTGCTAAATAATTGTATGCCAGGCCCGAACTGAATCTATCCCAGCATGCACTGTAACAAACATGCGCAGTGGCACCACATGCAAATTTCATAATTGGCCTTCATCAATCCTCTCAAATAACTCTAATTTCAGACCAAAATAAGCGTCGGAAAGCAGTTCATAATAACCGAACAGAACAGCACAATACCAAATATACTGAGATAGTTATCATTTTAACAACATTTCCAGAATGTGTAGAGCTGCCGAGTGTACATGTTCTGACGATCTGACCCATGCATCTACGCAAATCACACATACACGTATACAAACCGCAATCTATAGGACTTAGTCTTTAACGGTTATTATCTGATTTTAGCAGATCGAGTTGGTGCAGTCAGGAAGCAAGGCATTGTGTACGAATAAGGTACAAAAACAAGAACAAAAGCTGAACGAAGATGTGGAAACATCTAGATGAACGTAGGAGGTGATGACGTCTCACAATATTGTTCCATTGAATTATCCAACGCATATTGCCCAAGTCAGAATTACCCACATCAATTAATATAAAAGACATTGCCGGTATATATGGGTCAGATCGGCAGAAAATGTACAATTCTCTGTCACCAATTTTCTCAAATAACCCAAATTTACGACAGATATTAGGTTTAAAATACATATCCCCATAACCAAAAAGATATTCATAATCAACACAGTACCGGATATACTCAGATATACCTAGTATTTATCCATTTTCAGTCAAATTTAGCAGAATTTACTAAAATTAATGTGTAGAGTTGCCAATTGTACATTCTGTGACGATCTGACCCATATGTGGTTGGAATTTTTTGTATTTATTCATAAGCCCATGTAATAAAGATCACGAAATCTATTTCCGGACAATGATATAGAATCAGAATATCACAATTCCCATTATCGACTTCCTATACCGATCTATAATCAGAGTAATAAATATGTATGTTGGCAATTGGGAGTGTGTGGAGGTGGGGGTGGTCATGATGCATGATTTACTAACCAGAGGATGTTATTTTAAGTGTTTAAGTGCCTTTAATACACCCCCCTCGTGAGGGACTGTTATAAGCACAATATACCATCAGCTGGCTTATGGAGTGTTTATTGGACATTTGGCCCACCTGGGCAGAGAACTTCCTTATTCAAAATTATTTTAATCAGTAGTAATATTAACATTTTTAACAAAATTATCATATTTAAGATTTGTAATATCTCAAGTTTATGAGATAAAGATAGTAACTACTCTAAGAAAAGAGGCTGAGCGGATAACTACCACTTTGGGTTGTAATATCTCAAATATATATGAGAAAAAAAATATTAACTGCTCCAAAAAAGAGTAGTGACAAGAACAAAAAAGACCCAGCATATAAGTAAGTTTAAACACTGAGAGGTCAGAACAGGCATTGCTATTGAAATGATATATGATATAAAGATGTATCAGGGTCACAACAAGCATAGTTCATGTATTATGTACTATATTATATATTATGTAGCAGAATTTACTAAAATTAATGTGTAGAGTTGCCAATTGTACATTCTGTGACGATCTGACCCATATGTGGTTGGAATTTTTTGTATTTATTCATAAGCCCATGTAATAAAGATCACGAAATCTATTTCCGGACAATGATATAGAATCAGAATATCACAATTCCCATTATCGACTTCCTATACCGATCTATAATCAGAGTAATAAATATGTATGTTGGCAATTGGGAGTGTGTGGAGGTGGGGGTGGTCATGATGCATGATTTACTAACCAGAGGATGTTATTTTAAGTGTTTAAGTGCCTTTAATACACCCATATATATCGGCTATGTTCTTCTTTCCCGGAAGACATTTGTTTATCACAGAAGATATGACCATTTTCACTGCAAGTCATATTTTGTAAACTGTTCAATGGATGCTTATATAGAAATAAAACTATTGATACTAATAATAATTACATCAGATGGAGATGCTTTTCTCAGTTCATGCTAAGAAACACACATTTAATCAGAACATCTGGATGATGAGGAGCGAGAAAGGCCAGGGACTCATCGACTTAATTCATTTGGGTGAAATCACAATGTACAATTCGCCTTCACCAATCCTCTCAAATAATCCGGATTTAAGACAAAAGTGAGGTTCAACATCAAGTTCAACATAAACAAACACATTGTCTGAATCAAGGCAATACAAAATATATTCAGATACAACTAGTATTGACCATTTTTCAGTCTAATTTAGCAGAATTTACTAAATGTGTAAAGTTGCCAATTGTACATTTTCTGACGATTTGACCCATATATCAACTCCTTCCACAATAGTCCATCCTAATGCATTCACGTAGCGACATATGGGGATCCACCTTTGAGGAGTAAAGTTCTTCATGGTACTTCATACATAGATGCACCCACACAAAACAATGATACAATAACTTGATATTAAGATATATTTACAACAATAACTTGATATTAAGATATATTTACAACAAAAGATACAATCTGCCCACACATATCCAACACAACTTAACCTATACATAGGAGTCATATCGCCTGAAAATGTACAATGGCAGCTCTACAAATTTAATAAATTCTGCTGAATTATTGAGGCTCCATGTGATAAATTTGTGCTATGTTGAATACAGCACTGTTGTTATTTGCTGCTGCACCATCAACGTCCTCAGCCGAGGCCATCCCTTATTGTTATCTGAGTATATTTAGCATTGCGTTGATTAAAAAACTCTGTTCATATGTTTATTCTTTTATTTCTCCAAGTTATATATGGGTTAGATCGCCTTGAAATGTACAATTACCTACTCTTCATATTTTGTAAATTCTGTCAAATTAGGCTGGAAAATGATTAATACTAGATATATCTGAGATCATTTTGTATTACATTGATTAAAACATCTGTCTGGCCCTGTAAAACTAAATTTCCTGGAATATTTGAGAGGATTGGAGAAGGTAAATTGTACATTTTCTGACGGATTCACCCATATGTGCAAATGGGTTCATAAACTATACATGGGTCAGATCTTCAGAAAATGTACAATTGGCAGATTAATACATTTAGTACATTCTGCTGAATTAGACTGGAAAATCGTTCCACTGGGTATATCTGAGTATATTTGAGAGGATTGGCAGAGGCGAATTTTACATTTTCTGGCGATATCACCCATATGTCGCCCACGTCTGTCCTCGCCCAGTTCCTCCTACCAAGTCCTACAGGTTAGAACATAGACATTTAAAACACATTCAATGAGACGCTTTGATGTGACGTATGACAATAGCGCATGCGCAATGAACGCTGGGGGAACTTCCGGTGATTGACGTCTCCCTTGTTGTTAGCTCCACTGTTTGGCTCCTCCCCCTCACCCATCTTCTGCATTCATCCCATGCAGGAATGTACATCACAGGGTCCTTCTATTGTTGTACCATTCTTCAGCCTAGCATTTCCAATTTTATCCCATTTTTTCCCTCCGATACATTCAGGTGTCCTATGGTGATTGCTACTTAAGTTCGCCAAATGAGGACCTTGATGTTTCTCCGCATTTTAAATGTTTCTGTGTGTTTGGTGCCCATATGTATAAACTTGTCTCCAACTTGTTTGACATTTATTTTAGAAGGGGTGTATCTAGATCAAGTCTGGTAATTTATACATTTTGATTAAGTTTCATTGTTATGTAATATTGTATTATAGTGTAGAGGTGTATGTGGTACTTTTGGGGGGTTTGTGGGGTTTGTCAAGCATATACATGCATTTCAGTGATAATCACCCATAAACAGGTGTCTTGTGTGTTTATATGTGTGTAGAAGCAGAACTTATGCAGCAGCATGAAGGATAATTAAGAAGCTAGATTCATTACACCTTTGTTCCTTAGCTTTCAAGTCACACGTTTGATATGGAACAGAATATCTAGGCTAAGAGTGAGATACGTCGCATGCGTATACCACCGAGTGGTATACGCAACTCTGCCAAATGAACCGCCGGACATACTCTTGAAAAAAAAGTCAACAAAATGGCTTCAAAACGTTTCCTTTTTAGATTATTATAAGGCATAATATATAAATCAGTTAAACACCTCATTGGGTCCAATTCCTTAGAATCATACTCAGTTTATGTCCAAACCCTCATAGATAAGATAACAATTAATGGTATGTCAGTGGTCAGACGCCTACTTCGCTAATTGGTTTCATGACCTGGTACTCGGCGTTCTAATGGGACTATAATGACATTTTGCGGTCTTAATGGAATTATAATGGCACTTTGCGGTTTGAGGCGAGAGGCTTTCCCTCAGTTTGAAGGGACTCTCTCAACTATGGGGCTAGTCTGTACTCATCAGACGATGGGTTCTAATTCTATTCTGAGACCAGTCTAGGGCTCAAAGCCTTTCAGATCAGATAATTTTGTGGTTTGGAGCGAGAGTCTTCCCCTCAGGTTGGAGGGACTCTTTCAGCTCTAAGCCTAGACTGGAGACTGACATATGGATCAGGGAGTTGCAAATTGAACATTCAGCAGCTCTACACATTAAGTATTTTCTACTAAATTAAGCTGATAAAATGATAAATAGTATAGATACATCTGAGTTGAGTATAATTAATATTGTGCTGAAGTTCGGCCAAGTTGAACTGTATATTAAGCTATCTAAAATCATAAATGGGTTTTATTTGTCCATAAAATTAGAGTGTTATAAAAGTTATGAAATCTCTACATACTTTTATTTCTAACAGCTATATAATTTGCATACATCACTATTGGATAGTGCGACTTAAAAGTGGTATAAATTAATAACAAATATACAAAATTAGTCAGAAGGCTTCATTCCTGTTCGACGTCTCTGAGAAATCCAGGTTTAGATCAACAACAATTCATCAGGAGCAAAGTGGGAGATCCCCTTTCTCCCACCAACCCCTACTTCTGAGTTTTATTTACTTCTGAAGGTGAGGATAAACTTGCTAATTGAAGACATTAACAAAGGCAATGAAGTGCATTAAATAATCATTTAAATTCCAGAGGCATAACTCCGTGTAATAAGCATTGTGTGGGCAACAAACAGGCAAATACAACATCAAAGGGGCGGGCTAATTTGATCTCAAACTTTGCTGGGGGTCCGTTTCGACCCCCCGCAATGAGCTGGTTCTGGGAGACTCTCAATAACACCTCCTGCATGAGAGAACCTACTCGTGTATATTTCTGTGTATACACTACCTCCCCGAGTGTATACGATAGGATGTGTTGTGATGCACCAAACCCACCTGAATTAATACTACTTTATTCTCACCCTTAATTTGGACTTACTCGAATCTATGCTCGATTTGATATCCTTTAACTTTGACTTGATTCTGAGTAGTTTAGTATAATTATACTTTATAGAACGTAGTGTAGTTAGACACAGCAGTGGGCGGAAGACCATGTTTATGCTGTAAGTATTCTCAAATATACTTGACATCCATTGATCGTAATATTAGTGTACACTGTGCATGCCTGCCTAAGTTCAACTGTCATTTTACAGTAGATTGGCTGTATACAAATTCTAATTACAAAAAAAAAGTTTCGTTTGCCATTTCGTCATATGTTCCAATTGCTAGTTTGTCTTAAGTTCCATTCACTGTCATAAGTTTGTCATAAGTCCTATTTTCTAAGTTCCATTTGATATTCTGTCATAAGTTCTATTTGCTAATTTGCCATTTATAAGTTACAACAGTGCCATTTGCCATTTTGTCATCAGTTAACTCCATTTGGGTCAGATCGTCAGAAAATCTACAATCAGCAGCCTTATATATACATTTAGTACATTCTGCTATATTTAACTCACACATGATAACTACCATGCAAGTATAATATGGGTATGGGTTTTGTATTGCGTTGAATAAGGAAATATGTCAGCGTTAAACTTTCTGACGACTTCGCCCTTTTATAAGCGCATTAAATTGTTCGGTATCCAATCTAACATCCATTGAATTCAATTCCTGAATATCACATCATTCATGATGTTCATTTCCAGTATCGGAATGTAATTTACATATTCTAAGCTCCGCCTCCACAACAATGCAACATTCCTGGGAAGAATTGGCTGATTTTGAATTTAAAGTGCGATATATTACCTATTTGTCTATATTGACGCCCTGGGGGGTGGAGGTCTATAGCGTAAACCAAGACTCAACACAAAACAAATTGTAAAAACAAACCGGAACTCCAGCTCCGCGCAGCTACAACCATTCACAGGTGTGCTCTGCTTAGGTCAAAAAAAATATAGGTGTGTTTCCGATTTATCTGGCTAAAACTAGACATATGATGGGTAACTTTTTTTTCCAAATATTCTTTTTGGAAACCACCTCCAAGGAACTGAAAAAAATTCTATTTTATAACAATAGTTGTTTTAAACAAGGGAAAAGTGCTTTTTGACAGTTCTAGGTTAAGAAAAACTGTTTTCTTATTTTATTATAAAATAAATCCAAAAATAAAAGTATGGTATATTAACAAGAATCAGGTTTGGTCAACACAAATTTTAGGTAGGGGAAGGTTTTTCTAGGTAGAGGGGTGGGGTTAAATCGGAAACGCACCTATTTTCTTTGGCCTTAGAAAATATTTAGCTTAACTTCAAAGATGTCGCGTGTACGTTAACTACGCGGCTCGGCGATCAAACCTCAAAGCCAGGCGATAGCTTAATCACTGTTATAGGCTTTAAGAGTCTTTGTATTGGATGCAAATAGTCAAATAATGTCACCGTTGCATGCAGGTTGTTTCTTGTTCCTTTGATTTCATTCCAAATAGCGAGCGGCGTGGGATTTGAATGAGATTTATATTTGCAATTGATAAGCTGGTGCGTGTTTGTATGTGCAATGATAAATAAAGATTTGAACAAAAGAAATTCCATGAAATACTTGCAGTGCATAAACTAATTCAGAATCACAATGGTCATTAACATATTAAGAAGACTAATAATTCGTTTTCCCATGTATCAAAAGATGATAATCCATACACAAATATTAGAATTTCGAATGTGACAAGACCTAAATGCATCAGTTAATAACCTGTACATTAATTAATTAATTAATTAAGAAAGAAAGAAAGAAAGAAAGAAAGAAAGAAAGAAAGGTCTTAGATAAGCAGAAGAGGGCTGTTATATCATATTCTTTTCCTTCCTCTCAAACGTAAACCATGGCATTATATCGGTATCCTTCCCCTTTACCCTTTTTTATCAACCATACATCTAAATATAATATATAAGTATTTCTATTTCTCTTAAACATTTTACAATAATTGATTAGAAATAGGGTGTTCCTGTCAACTTATAGTTGTTCTTCCCATGTTCCCCGTGTCATATTGATTTACATTAACATTCTATAATCTTATTACCAACAATTTATCTTAGTTATACACTCAATTAAATTAGTACTCAATATTGTTCATTCTTATTTATATACTGTAACACAGGTGTCCGGACAAAGTGACCCCCACCTGTCAGAACCCATGAAGGACAAAACCTTGCCAGGCTAGGGTTAGGGTAAGGGTTAAAGTGAGTGAGTGAGATTGGTTGTTTTACGCCCTTACCAACACATTTGATATGGTTATATCAAGGGCGGGAGAGCTGAGAGGGAGGCAGTTTATGATCATACCCAGGAAATAGAGATAGAGAAGTAGGAAGAGAGAGACAGAGAAAAAGAGAAAGAAAGGCACTTTAAGGTGGTAAGGGTTTAATTTTGAATGGTCAAATTTTGAATATGTTATATTAAAGTCCTTTGCGGGATTTTGTCGGCTTTTAAAGGGGCATATAAAGAATATCATTTATAATATATATATAAGACAATATCAAACGTTGGTGTATACTTATGACATATCAATTTACATTCCTTTCTATGTCTATTACATTTATTATTAACAATATCAAACAATAAATATTTCTAGACCTTTATCTCTGAGACATAATTGATCCTGATACAGTGGGATAAGATTATAGATCTCCAGTCTCCATTAAGATTGACATTAGATTGTTGCGATAACATCGTTCTGAACAAATCTAGAACGACATACAGATGTCTAGAATGATGACTTATGGACTCTTCTGTCAGAGATAACAACAGTAATTATATTTTAACTGTTTCGAACCCTACAACCTCATAACCCATAGAAACGGCAATTACCCCGAGTTAAAAATTAATAACAGGTTTCTGCCCCAGATGTCGACAATGGTCACCTAAGTTAATACTCCCACATACCCGTCTTCAATGTGGATACTGTATGTATACATGTATGTATATCAATGTCCAATTGTAACAATTGTGTGATGTGTTCCAGGGAAATGAGTCACAAGTCGCAAAATTGTTATTTTTTAAAGTGTTTTATTGACAAGATGTATTTGTGAGCTTTTTTTCATTTTTGGGGTGCTTAAGGCTTTCCGTGACATCTATACATGTACCCAATTTCAGGACAGTGGATCAAATGTATTCATGCATTTCGAATGTCATCTTATTGGGTATATTTATCTACTTTATACTCGTAAATGTACACCCATGCAGAAATATTGCAAACCTTTTTTTTTTTTAACTAATAATATCAAACATAAAATATAGAAATACTTATTAGATGTCCTTCATGTTTACTATCATTGGAATCCCCTTGATCTCATCTTTTCAAATATGATGAGATCTCAAAATCCATTTTTGCGACTTGTACTTCATTTTCCTGTAACACACCACATATTAGTCTCGAGTCAAAAATTGATATTTTTCAAATGTGTGTTATAAGATCTAATAGTAGGAGACCCATGTGGGTATTAATCAAAGCTGACAGCTTAAAATGACCTCCATGATTTGCGTCAGTTTATGTGTTGTGCCACAGGAAAATGAGTCGCAAGTCGCAAAGAACCCTTGCTCAGAAAGTTTTCAAGCGATATTGGTTCTCGTTACCGTTTAGTCCGTTTAGTTCTAAGTTTATTTTGTGTATACGGTACTATTTTTACTTCCTTTTAACGGCCTCAACAATAGAGTGGTATTTATCAGCTCCATAGATAAGATCAAGATCCATTGTCATAGCAACTGTGTTTTGTTTAGCTGAATATTTAGTTTCTGAATAATAATCCTGATGATATTAACTGATATTTACTCGAATTTAAATCGTTGGAAACTATTAGTAGGAACTGGTGATGCAGTATGATCTCATCTTGGCGTTTTATGTGTCGCTATTTGTGCTAGATTCAGGAACATAGCACCACCATACATAACTGTATGCGTCATATTTAGATATATAACAAACCACAACCTCCACCAGCAGTCCTCGATAGTATAGTGGTGAGTATCCCCGCCTGTCACGCGGGAGACCGGGGTTCAATTCCCCGTCGGGGAGGCAAAGTTTTGTTGTCCATGGCAGTAACTTTTTACTAAAACTATTTTCATAACAGACTGCGAAATTATATAAGTAAATGAATTTATATGGGGGAATTCGCCAAAAATGTACAATTTACCTTCTTCAATCCTCTCAAATATTCAAAGTTTAAGACGAGATCAATCTTAAAAGTACAGTTTTACAGAGCAAAAAAGATTTTTAAATCAATGTACCGGTAATACAATTTAAGACTTCCAGCAGTCCTCGATAGTATAGTGGTGAGTATCCCCGCCTGTCACGCGGGAGACCGGGGTTCAATTCCCCGTCGGGGAGGCCAAGTATTTTTTGTCCATGGCAGTCACTTTTACTAAAACTATTTTCATAATAGACTGCGGTATTATATAAGCAAATGAACCCATATGGTGAATTGGTCAGAAAATGTACAATTTGACTTCACCAATCCTCTCAAATAACCCAAATTTAAGTGAAAAATGAACTTCAAAATACACATTAACATAGGAGTATATTCTAAATATATATTCAGATATACCTGTTATTCACCATTTCTCAGCCTAACTAATGGAAATTACTAAATGTGTAGAGCTGCCAATATTCCTATATTTCAATGCGATCTGACAGGACTGATAAAAACTTGATATTTGGATAAAAAGGAAGATAAGGGGGATTATTGGGATCTATAATAGTAAGTCCTAGTATATAGTTGAGGTGTAGATTGTTTACAATTACAGGGCAGGGAAGACCTTTTTGGGAAATGGGATTGGCATGTATTTTCACCTTGGGAATTGGGATTCAAACAAAAATATGTTTGGGAAATGGGATTCCAATTATCAATTTGGGAAATGGGAAAAGCAAAATGATCAATTTGGGAAATGGGAAATGCAAAATCAACCTTAGAAGTACGTTAATATAACTCTTTCTCTAAGGTCTAACTCCATTACCAACTCCCCAAATCGTCCAAGCTTTCCAGTATGGGTGTGATTTATGACTTGGGGATGCATCCATGGTCATTGTGGTCGGGTTTGGAATGTGTGTGAAAGATTATATTACCATGCCCTCCTAAATGTGATACTGTTGTTATCAGCTTTTGAGAGTCAGTGATGCTCTTTGTGAAATATATGTACTAATACTAATATCTGTTTTAATTGTTTTGAAACCAACATAGGCCTAATGAGGAGTATTGTATTATCTGTATTATTGGAATGGGTCGTTCTGGGTTGATTTTACTAAATTTAAGGAGGAGGGATAGGTTGGGCCTGAATCAAAATAATGTAATTATAATGAACAGGTGAGAATTTGTGGTAAACTACAGTGACAGTGTATTATTAAATTGGTGTAATAATTATGTAGGATACATGCATGTCCAAAAAGATGTAAGTCAGTTGAGATTCATAAAATGTTGACTATTTGTAATGAATCATTAGAAAGGTCTTTGCAAACGTATTCTCTTAATCTCTAATATTTCTGCAATTATGACCAAAGAGTAGATAACAAATGGCCACCATCTTTGATTTCGGAGCAAAATGAGAGAGATCTCCCTCAGGATTTTACTTATGCATAATGAGCTACTTATTCATATAACAAATTTCATGTTTTAATCACGAAAAGAAAAATTCAGCCAAAATAGGCTGTGCACACTAAGACAAAAAAGCCCTGAACCAACTCGTTCTCTGTATAGAAAACATCTCAAAAACCAAGACACTGTTCGGAACAAGGACAGGATGAAAGTTGATACTGTGATAGACCTTACAAGGGAGGGAATTTGTTCTCTTCTTGAGCAAACAGACAAGGTGGTACATACAATAATCCCTGAATTGTACCGAAGGACAGATGACAATGCTGTAGGTCTCTTTCTTCATCCTGTCTCTGTAATTTACAATGACAAAGATCGGCATATATATTTTCTTGATTACTCACCAATGAAAGGTATGTCTAAACTTGTGAAGGCACAGTTATATAACCCTGTCAGAAACACCATTCTGAAGAGAGATATTCCTGAAGGACGTTCATTGTGCTACATAGATGGCAGTATCCTTGTATGTAGCAAATATTCTGTCATGCTAATCTCAACCAGCAAACAATAAATTGGACCTAGAGTCAAACAGATGACAAAAGCTCAACTTGCTGCAGAGCTAACAACTAGATGGAATGCGACTAAGGTGGCCCAAAGGCGCCGGAGAAACCCACCAATTACCGTACGGCGTCGCGCCAGGCTCTCTATTCTGAGAAAGGGTATATGCTCAAAACAGCACACGATCACCTTTTTACAGTCACCTCATATATTTGGTCATTTCTATTGCCACAGAACGGCCCCTCAACACCTCTAGGGCTCCTGAGGGGGTATCTAATTTCTCTCGTCGCTACCAAAAAACGGCAATTGTCATTTGTCACTAAGGAAATTCTTTTGTCGTTTGTCGCTATATTTTCATAAAACAGCCGAATTTTTGTCGTTAAGGTCTTTGTCGATTTGTCAGGCTAAGAAAGTGTCTTTGTCATTTGTCACTAGTTGTCTTCGAAATCTGTTGAGCTAAGAAAGGGCTGTGTCGATTTGTCGAATTAACCCCTCAAGAGCCCTACCTCTAGATTGATGTATTAAAGTTACACAGTCATTGTAGCATGAATAATGGAGTAATGGACGTTTTTCCTTCCTCTGCCATGCCAGCTAGTCTGTGTTTGTAAGAGCTCTTCAGACTATGCAGACCGCAAGGGGACGTGGCTCAGTGGTAGGATACTCGCTTCTATACCCAAAGGTTGGGGGCTCTAGCCTCGCCTGGGTCATGCAGTTCATTTTTTTTATTTCAGGGTTGCATAGATGCTATGTCATTCTATGTGACCAGGACGGGAGGTGGGTTGGCGGGGTTGGTGGTGATGGGAAAGGCAGGAGAAACATGTACATATAATGTTTTCAGATAATTACCCATCGATCTTAGAATTAGGGCTATCGATACAACTAAAGGAAAAAAACAGGCCTCCATGGCTGCACTAGCAATGGCCACTCTTCCTGGACAAGTTCCTTTCTCTGAGAACCACTTAGTTAAAGACCTGATAGAAAAATTCATCGGCGACATAGAACATATCGGAGCAAAAAGAACCTCAGCACCTGACCTAATTGATTTTGGTCCTGATATTGAATTACACCTATCAGCCATATGCAGGGTTAGTGCCTCCTCAGTCATCATTGGTTCTGACCATAACAAATCATTCTGTTTATGTTGCTTGAAGTATGATGGTGTTGGATTCACTGGATTTCCATCTCCTCTTGTGTCATATCCAGAAGGATATTCATCCATGCAGTGCATAGCATATGATGGAGATAATTACTTTGCATCTATGTCTGGAGACAGTCAAAGTGACATCTTTACTTTTAAGGATGGGATCACAACTTCACCACTTCTCATTACTGAAAGTGATAAAGAGAAACCTCATGATATCTGTATCTATAGGGAAGGGGTTGCTTATACATGTCCAGATATCCATGAAATCAGGTGGATGGACAAATCTGGAGCAGGAAGGGTCTGTCTGGCTGGGTCAGGAAAGGAAGGGAATAGTGATGGTCCTGTTTATACATCAGAAATGTGCCAACCCTCTGGACTTTGCTGCTTTGAGAAAACTATTATTTTCATTGACAGCCAAGTTGGTGGTTTGAAAAAGATCAGTGGCCTCAGTGGGACAGCAAAGTTCCTGAGGTCTATAGGCATGCTATATGACACATTTAGTGTTCACAATAAGATCAAGCCCAGTCCAATTACTATTGATGATTCCACCCCTCGCCTTCAGGAAATCACAGATTATTTTGATGAACAAACTGAAAAGGTTCAGAAAGTCTTAGGAGTCAAATGTTGTAACAGGCCACAAGGAACCATCTCAGCCAAAACACAATATTCTGTGAAACTATTGACCCTTGGCATTGCTCTTTTACAAGAGAACCTGAAAAAAGCCAAACCAACCTACCAACATCTGACACTTGAGAGCTGCCTCACATTACAAGTTGAAAACTTCATGTGATCCATCATCTAAAGCAGGACTGTATCCCACATATGCTAGACTATGCCCGAATGTTTGGCAACATCATAAAACCTGAAGAAGACATGCTCATGGGCTGCCCATTATTATACATCCAGAGAATCCTATAATCCAATTACGTCAAATACCATAAAATTCACTGACATCCCTCAACTGGGTGTCTTGCCTCCAGCTGCAATGGGCCCAAATGACATAGTGAAAATGAGAGGTTGGGCAGTAGAAAATGGAAGAGTTCTGCGTCAAAGATCCATTCGGCAGGAAACAACAAAATACAAAGCTGGAACTCTGCCCTTGCATGCATATGCCACAACAACCACCATTGGAGACAAGGTGGAATTTAGGCCCCTCATCTTTCAAGACCAGGAAGATCAGCCAGATCAATATAGTGAGTCAAGTGACCAGGAGTCGTCTTCTGAGGAAAGTGATGCAAGCACATTTTGTGATTCTCAAATCCCAGAAAGACTGAACTTTTTTTTCTTTTTTTTTTCTTTTTTTTTCAGTTCAAGGCCTTCCACACGACACAATCTGGTAAAAAATATATGCCTAAATAAGAAATTCATTTAGTGAAGTACAATTAATTCAGGTAAGAGGAATTTAATTTCATTTGTGGATGATTTTGAGAGGAAAAGATCCTGCACCATTGATTTGATATGAAAATGGATGGGGACTAATGCTTGTCTACAATAAGAGAACAAATAATTCTACTGAGACATTTGATGAATTGATGCATATATGAGGTAGATCATTATTACTTGGGTCAGTTGGGACTGATAGAAGCAGCCAATGTTGTATATAATATATGTTTTAACATGTATTAGGTGTTTGAAGGGTCCGATTCGCAAAGATCAGGTAATTTTGGGATTTGCCATAAAATATCTGTGGGATTTGGGATTGGGGGGTTTAAAAAAAATGGGAAATGGGATTCAGGGGGGGTCTTCCCTACCCTGCAATTAGGCCTCTCATATGTGGATTAATTAGAACGACGTGATTGAAAGCAATCTATAATTTTAAGTCCCTTGAAATATTATAGCAGTGAAAATTGGTATACTCTAATGTATGCATTTATCCAGCTTTTCCGAGTTTTCGCATACCAGTAGGTTCGTGAGTCTTTACTGATGCATATTCTACAACAATGGAGAGTGACACTGATGCATCGTCAGTGCAATTCGTGTTTCATTATCTGTGATGCGGTCCGGGACATCGTGGGAAAGTTTGCGGTGAAAGTCTCACATAGACAGGATCAAAGCTTATAATTGTTCTTGGTCTCATGGGAGCAGATTACCTTAGAGACAATTATGCGTTCATTAGGAGAGCTGAATTCATGTCATGTATTGGGGTCTTGTTGACCTCTGATACCGAACAAAAATTATAATTAGTAAATAATATTATAAAAACTCTATTAATAATTATAATTCTAATCATATTTGCGGAAACGGAATATTGCATGTAGACCTACCTACCATTATACTACACGGCAGTAGTACACGAGCTATTCCGTTTGGCAAATAGTTATGATTAGTAGATACAGATAAAGGGACTATTTCCTGTAAATGTTGTTGAAAATACAAAATCAATAATACCAAGTTGCATGTATCATTTGGTAAACATTTAAAAAACCCACAAGGAAGGGGATAATGTATTGATCTAACCTGTTTAAATACAACCTTTAAATAACTTTTATTCTCCCCTATACTTGAAAGAGTTCAGAATGCCATTTCCAAGAATCTCTTACATATGCTGTTGATATAAATAAAATATTTGATACAGATTTAGCCTAGTGCATGATTCGACCTTTCTCGAAATTTGCTTTGAAATACGAAATTCCATTGTATCCCTACAGCTATAGCTGTAATGTCCTAATCCGTATCTTTATTTTATTAAGGGCCTCACATTAGTCGACCCTTGACAAACATGTATGTTTGTTACACCAACTTCCAGCTAAACCAGGACAGGATTTTCATCTTCCGGATTTGGCAATTTAAAATTGCTGCAATTGACCTTGGGTTCCAAGACTCCATTTATTAGAAACTTCCCAGAAGTTCCTGGCAGAAACAGCTGCGTGAGTCATGCCCAGATTTATGTCAATTAAGGATTTGATCACAGATTGCTGTAAAAACTTTCCCAGGAAATGCTCTAATCAGCCAGCGAGATGTTGGTCAAGCAAACAGAGATTAAGAACAAAGGTATGTGAACAATGTACGTTTCACTCAATAAAGACACCAGACAGACCAAATCCTGAGTTTACTGCCGATATGGGTGAAGTCGCAATAAAATGTACAATTGATATTCACCAATCCTCTCAATTAACCCAAGTTTAAGCCAAGAATACGATTCTACAGTTGAACATAACCGAACAGAATTGTTGTATTGGCACAAACATTTTATTCATAATTTTACTGGTGATGGACCATTAAGAAATATCGTTAACTTTTTTGTATGCATAAAAATTATAGAGGTACTTACTGGATGTTGTAACGTTTATCATCATTAAATCAGCTCGATCTCATCTTTTCAAATATAATGATATCTCAAAATTCATTTTTTACGACTTATGACTAACTTTTCTGTAACATATCACAACAGTGTAGAGCTGCCGATTGTACATTTTCTGACGACCTGACCCATATACATATATTACATACACCCCCCCCCCCAACCTCCACCCCCACCCTGTCCACTCATTTAACCCCCTGGGGTTCACCACGGTGTGTTTAACCAGTGTAATTAGCAATGTTTTAATTACTCTCTACTAAAACTGTTAATTGATTCTATTATACGCTCTGAGGTGGGTTAAACAGTGCACGGCGGAACGGAGAAACGTGGGAGGCCAGGGCATACAATGAGTGAGCTGTGCTATTGTCTTGCCCTAAGTCTTGATATAACAGTTGGTTTTACTTGTTAAACTAGTTTAAGTTAAGGGTCACGTCGTCAGAAAATTTGTGCAATTGGTAGCATTAAACATCCAGTTTTAACTCTGCCGAATTGGGTTGAAAATATTCTGAATATATTTGGTATATTGCGTTGATTTAAAAATAATGTTTGTTCATGTTGAACCGTGTTTTGAGCGTTATTTTTATCATGAATTTGGAGTATTTGAGAGGATTGGTGAAGGCCAATTAATTTTCAGATTTCGCCCTTGAAAGAAAATGCATTGAATGTATATATCGATACCAAAAGCATTTTCCATCAATCTTTCATTAAATTATGGACATATCGCCTGTAATAGTATAACAGAGGGTACCAACCATATTTTTGTATGGTGATGTTTTACAGAAATAAAAACGATTATATATGTAACTAATATATTTTTGATAAGAAGAAACTATAAAACATTTTAACAGTATTCTCACTTATCAGACAAGATTTTAATTTGTTACTTATGTAGAGCTTCATTATTGTTTATATTTCTTTATGAAAAATCGAAATGATGTAGAAAAACAGTGATTATGACATGAGGTCACCCCTTTCCTCATTGAACTGCAAAGTAAATAAGAGAATTGATGGTTTTATATATAGGAAATAATAACATAATTAATTATAATGTTCTGGTCAATTGTTCAGTGGAGGCGTCACCCTTCAATAGGGGATTTGCATGTGCCACTGCGCATGTCTGTTACAGTGCACCCTGGGATAGATTCTGATGAAATATGTGATACAAATATTTAGGAACATTTTTATCGTAAATTGCAACCATGATTTCCCCAATATCATAGCTTCTATGAATGATCTATGAAAACCAAATGCATGATGGGAACTTGTGTTATGGAAGCATGTAAAACACATGGATATTGACATTAGAACATTGATAAATATTCCATGCTGAACATGGTATATTTTCTATAGATTTTACACTGTACCATTAGTCAAAATGGCGGCTATGCAAATCCTCTATTAATTGCCATCTAGAGTATATGTCCTTGCCACGAAACAGCACTTTCATAATACATGCAGGAATTATGAGCGTCACATTCTTAAAGTTTAAATTATTCACAGTTTAAGTTATTCACAGTTATATAATAACAATGAGTTACACCGAACAGGCAGTGGATTAAATCAAAGAGTATAAAAGGAGTCGCTGGTTAATTATTATTCAAATTATCAAAAGTCCAAGGCCCCTTTATATAAGGTCAGTGCATGACGAATTGTATTGCTTGTGTACTAAGCACTCAAAAAGGCTCAAGCATTGTTTCGTTCTAATCCTTGATATAACAGTTGGTTCAGCTGGTTAGTGGGGTCTAGCCCACTCCAAACAGGCAATGCTTCCTGGCTATAAGATTATCATACTGGTCCCCTCTTTGTAACCATCTGGAATCGGGAAACGCTCTCGGAAAGGGGATATAGGGGTCATTTCAAAGTAATCCTATCTCAAATATGTTCTTTGGAAGGGTAGACTTTGTTCTCGGAAATGAATGATGTAGAATATGCATGAGCATATATATACACCACTGAGTCTGTGCCAATAAATGTGTAGTGTTTGAACATATAGTCATGAACAATACTAATATTTGTTACTATTATTTTATCTTGAGTTTTGATAAGGACATAACAAAACATAAGGAGATCTATATGCTTTCAGTAGTTTCTGGTCTATTTGTAACATAACCAATATTTCGGAATGTTTCTTTTTTCATCAGAGTAAATCAGTGTTTTTATTATATAATCACATTTGTCTGTATTTCTTTTTAAATGGGTATCTATTGACAAAAGTGTGATAAAAGTCCAAGCTGAACCTGAATCATCAGGTTATTAATAGTATACTTCTGTCATGGTACTTTTTCTGTAAATAACCAGGTCTCTAATACAAATTTGTTTGCTGAACCAAATTGGAATATTTCAATAATTCCTGCATTGCTGAAATTCCATGGTTTATTTCCAGATTTAGTAAAAGAAATTGGAGGATTCCATTTTTTATGGGTCAGATCATCAGAAAAATATACAATTGGCAACTCTACACATTTAGTAAATTCTGCTAACGTAGACTGAAAAGGGATCAATACTTGGCATATCTGACTATATTTTGTATTGTGTTGATTATGAATATCATTTTGGCTATGGAGAACTGGGTTTTGAACTTCATTTCTGTCTTGAATTTGGATTATTTGAGAAAATTGGTGGAGGTGAATTGTACATTTTCTGACGATCTGACCCTTATACAGGCTGTTTGGAGTCTAGGGGTTGACCCTTTCAGGTGAAATCTACTCATGTATAGACCCATATTTACTTTAACCCTGGTCTTAATTGTCAAACTTGAATGCCCCTCTTACTTATGCTAAAATGCACCTGTGTATATTTGTTTTGAGAATATAATTACCGCTTAGGAAACCAAACACAAAGACTTGGAGTTTACCTTCACTTGCTGCTCTTAGAATACTCCATGAACGGAGAAAATAGTTTCCAATTTTTCCCAGGGTTTTTTTCCATGGGAACGTGAGGTGACGGTATGTAATCGAGGAAAATGTAAATATTTTGCAAACATTTTCCAGAAGTAAATACCTATAGACATGTGATATAAGCATCTCGACTGGGTTTTCTAAATATATATATATATGTGAGGGGTTGAATAGGTCATCAAATGGAACCCTTAGATAAAAATTATCGGTGCATCTTTTTTTTAAAAACGCTTAAAATCTAGAGCGGTTTGAGTTCAAGCACAACACCTACTTTATAAAAAGTTGGAATGAATGTATAAAATGAAAATTCATGCTTGTATCTGAAATTCTTCACCTCTATGCAGATACACATGGTCTGTCTTCAATCATTCAGTTTATGTTTTCTTTACGTTTTGTGATTCAATTAAAATTAAATAGCAGTTCAATAGTTTTGTATTCATAAAGGAAGAGAGTTTCAACCAAATATTGATTTTTATTGAACAAACATTTTTAAAAAATAGCATTGTCTGTATAGCAAATTCCTTCCTTAAAAGTTCCTTAGCAAGGAAAAGTAGCTGACGGGATATCTTAAGTAAGGATTGTTTTTTGTGTTTTTCTTTATGCAACGAGCCCTAGGTGTAGGAGTACGGTTAGAATGGAAAAAGAAATGATGAAGGGAACATGGGATGGGAAGGCAGAAAATGAAAATGAGGTTAGAATCCATGATAATGAGTTGGGTTCAAGTACATTATAAATAGTTAGAATAAATATAATGGAAAACCATGCTTGTATCTGGATTCTATAAAGTGTCATTTGAATTCCCTCATCCCCATGCAGGTACAATGTCAGAAAATGTACAATCATCAGCACCACACATTTTAGTTAGTTTTACTTAATTAGCCTAAGAATGATAAATACATGGTATATATGAGAAGATCTTGTATTGCGTTGATTGAAAAGGTCTGTTCATTCATCAATTTGTGTTCTTGGAGAGGATTGGTGAAGGCGAATTGTACATTTTCCGACGATCTTGCACTTTAAAATTATATTAAATTCTCTGTCCGATATCTCCTATTGTTTGGGACTGACAACAAACTGGAAGGAGGGATAAGTACGATTGAACTGGAAGAACAGAAGAAGAAGAAGTTTGTTTTGTTTTTGTTTATTTACAATGAGCTCACATTGATAACAAGAATAAGTAAGAAGACGTACACGAGGCGATGACAAACTAGGCTCAAAGCTGAGACAGTCCCTCCAAACTAAGAGGCTGTGAACGTGTAGACCGATGTGGAGAAAAGCAAGAATGATAAAGAGATGGGGAAAGTGAATGCATGTCATTGATAATTACATGGCAGCCATTTCACTGGCAGGTTTACAACTTGTCCAATCTAGTATTACCTGTACCCAGAAACACTACACCTGAGACCTACTGGGTGTAAAAGCTATACTTGTTATCCTTCTTACCTTCTGAGAACCACTCAGGGTGCACCCAGCTATGAAACACATCCATGGAACTGTAATACGAGTGAAACCTCCTACTATAGTCACGTCTAGGCTCAGAGTTGAGAGAGCCCCTCCAAACTGAGGTAAAAAGCCTCTCGCTCCAAACTGCAAAATGTCATTAGTATCCCATGGGGATGCCGACTCCAGTGCCAGGAAAGTCATGAGTGCTGTAGGTGTCCATTCACTGACATCCCATTCTTGACAATGAAGATAATAATGAGATGAAATGAAATCGATCCAGTCTATTAAATTATTCACAAAGTATTATCAATCAGAGGGATGTGAGAGGGTGTTGGGTTTTCCTGAATTGGGTACATAAGAGTAGACTATCGGCAGTGGAAAACCAATTAAGCCGAACATGTTTACATATACATACATTGTTTATCAATGGGATCAGTTAGAGAATTATACTCATTGTGTGGTGGTATATCGTCCAAATGAATACAACAATTAAACTACAATACAAACAATAACAACTAGTATCTCAGGGTGCCGCACAGGCAGAGTAATATACATCAATTACATCATTTAACACAAGATAAGGGTAGCCTTTACAGGCCTCGACCACAGTTTTTAGGTAGATCTACAACAGGGGGAAATCAATCTACCCTTTGTAATGACTGTGTCAGTGCGTATAGAATATACCAATATGTCAATGTGTTCATGGGTGTTTATGTGCGATTGACATGGTTATCGTCAAGCATTTATGCTCTACAGGCGTGTGAGACCTTAAAATAAATTCGTGGCATGGATTCATACCGATACTATCCATATACATGTACATACTGTAAACGATTTAATGTTTGCGCAGTATTTATTTTTTTGCGCATCTACCTGTGTGCGTGAAAATAAATCCTGCGCGAAAGGTATAATTATTGCATAAACAAGGTGTGAGGCTTCCTTGCTGCGCGAATTTAAATCCGCATGAAAAGGTGTCAAATTACTTAATGCGCGGAAATTTATCTGCGCGAAAATAAGTACGTTTACAGTATATTGTAACTCTCAATTGAATGAAAGAGAGGGATCAGTGGTGGGTTGTAAATATTACCTTTCAATATAATGTACCTCAATTATTCGGTATACTCCTGTATTCCCTTCAAATATGCCTTGGATGTGGTGTATATTTCATAAGGAGACTGTGAGACTAATTTGTGTGAATTATTCATATTTAGGTTTACAACCTTATTTCGGCCATTTGTGATGTGTCACAGATAAATAAGTCAAAAGAAAATGGATTTTAAGATACCTTCATATCTGAAAAGATGAGGTTAAGGGGATTCCAACAATGTTGGGAAATCTAAAACGTTCAATTTTTAATGTTGGATTTGTATTTTATATCTGAACAAAAACGTTTGCAATATTTCTGGGTGGATAAATACTAACGTTAGTATAATTGTTAGTAGGATGACCCTAGAAACGCAATGATATATAATTTTGTACACCGTCTTGAAATTTTGTTTATTTATTCCTACGAACTAAAGTGATAGATACCCCTAAAATGAAAAATTCTTACAATCTATATCTTGTGAATAAATACATACTGTAGATTATGCAGTGATGGGCAGGCTCACCAGTGGCATCTAGTGAGAAACGACCGTACTAATTAAAAACGTTGCTAATTCAGGCCTAGATGTCTTCGTTCCTCGTCAGGTGGCAACTGTTCATGGACATTCATATTGGAATTCCCCCCCCCCAGCCCCCCCCCCCCCGCCCCCCCCCCCCCGCCCCCAAGATTTCTTTTCGCGCGCCATATAGGCCTAGTTGTATTTAATCAAAACCATTGAATATTTAATGAAACAAGATCTTTAAAAGATTATTTTGCTCAATAATTATGCACTCTGAATCTGATGAATTAAAACGGGAACATATAAAACGGGAACATATATAGTCTAGATACTCTGGGGGGGGGGGGTTTCAGGCATGATCGAGCGCTAACATGTGTGTCGGCTATGTCGGCTATTCATCTGTCTGAAATCTTGGAAAAACTGAGAAAATATCGTTTTTCCCCACTGACTAAGTGACTTCACAACATTGGTGGTCCCTAAATTGAAAAAAAATATTGTGAGATCCTTTTCGAAGGATATTTTCGTCTCCGCCCATCCTTGTTCTTTTTCTAGACAATGTTTGAAAAATATATTGTGACTCACTTTTCATGCATTACTTCCTTGAATTCTAGCCTGCAACAGTGCACAATTATGACGTTCATGTATCTCTTTAAAGCGTAGTCTGTAGGCTAGCCCCACTATCCCAATGTGCATGTTAGAGCTGGGTCTGGCCTACAGACTACACTCTATTTGAGATCTACTTGGAGCGGTTCGCTGTAGGGTTACCATTGGGTTGCTTTGATGTTTACTCTAAGTTGGTCTCAAACAGTGTATTTAAAGCGCTCAGTGACCTTCACCCACAAGTAGCCACTAGGCCGACCAGTTAGTACCTTCTTTACGAAATACCCCCTATCTGAGATTGTTACAAGGAAACATGATGTTAGCCAAACCCGCACTGCCATCTTTTCCGGTTGTAATAGGGGTAAATTTGGTCAAATTATATTTTGCACAGCTGAAAGATGCCATAAAAATTTATGTACCAATATGAATGTGTAAGGTTGAAGCGCGTATGCCCCGTCTACATAGGGGCAAATTGGGATGCGAATTGGGCCTTGCGGCAATTCGTACGACTTCAGATGAAATAGCATTGATTTTTAAAACAAAATCGCCCCTATGTAGGGACAGCTGCGACCAGTTGCAGAATCCTACGACAAATCGCAGGGGCAAAAATTGTCCCACACACATGCACATTACCGGACAAAAGGACTCAACAATGGAAATTGGGAATTATAATTGATTTTATTATTGATAAAATTGATTTTGATTTGTTTGATGGTAAAAGTATGGTAAAATTGTTGTATAATATAGTAAATGATTTTTGATTTGTTAAAATAAATTGATGAGCGGAGTAGATGATCGAAGTAGTGAAGTGATGATGATAGGTGTGGGTGGGTGGGTGCGTATAAGTCAATGGCAGAGAGGTGAATGAGGGAGTTGTAATGGCGGAGGTGTGTTAAATAGTGGGTGATAGGTGGCGCACTGGCGCAGGTGAGTGAGTAGGGGTTGATGGGAGTTGAGCCCTGCCGGCAATGATCCCGCCTTAGCTATTCACCAATGCGGATAACATTACCGGACAAAAGGACTCAACAATGGAAATTGGGAATTATAATTGATTTTATTATTGATAAAATTGATTTTGATTTGTTTGATGGTAAAAGTATGGTAAAATTGTTGTATAATATAGTAAATGATTTTTGATTTGTTAAAATAAATTCCCCAAAACCATAAGATGAAGGGATGGGAGTGGTGGGTATAAATTATAGGATGTGGTGATTGATTTATGATGAAATGGCTTGATTCAGCTTTGCATTGACAATGGTTGGTTTCGTTTTGATATAAGCAGTGTACGCGTTCGAGCGCCACCCTATATAGTTCTTGATTTGCAGGTCACTGCAACCGGCTTCATGGGCTGTAGTTGCGGCTAATTTGCGTATACTATGCAACGAATATATTTTATTGTCTATTTGCTTGGAATCAAGTATTTCTTTCCATACTTTCTTGACATATGTGACTGGGATAGGAGTCGTGGTGTTCGGGAAGACTGCAAAGGCTTGCTTCTGGGTCCTTGTGGGATCTTGCTCGAACATCTGTTGTACGGCAGAGTATACACAGAACTCTGGAGTTTCCGCCTTGTTGAGAGTGACGACTTTCCTGTCATACGCCGTCTGGAGGTTCTTGGCTGATTTAACTGTAAGCATTATTTGATTTTCACTGAGTACAATATCTTCTCTAGTAAGATTTTTTGCAGGGTCAAATGATTTTACTGATATTGGGACAACTTCGGACTGTCTTATTCCTGCATAATATAGCACTAGCAATATGCAGCGTATGGTTCTACCCAGTGGATCAGTGGAGACTTTATTGATGATTATTTTAAACTGTTGTAGATTTAATGGCTGCTTTATCCGAGGGACATATTCTTTGTTTCTGAGGAGCGCTTTTATGGCCCATCTAACTTTAATATGGAGAAGGGGGTCGGTTGGAATACTTCTCTTGTTAAATAATGTCTTTATATGGGACAGATGGTTCTGGATTGTCTTTGGCGAAGGAAGGTATTGTGATAGGTACTCAATATAGGCACAAATGTGGACATGGTCGATGTGGTGTATTGGGACTTCAATGTGGCTTGCAAAGGCGAGGAACGTCTTTGCTGCAGACCTATAGTTACCAATCGTTCCTCTCGCCCATGCCTGCGTCTGTCTCTGTTCGGCCCTGTGGATCAGATCCTGAAGCTCGGGGCCTGAAATCAAACATTGAACAGTTCTTATCCCATATGTTAAGATCAGGGGTGACAATTGAAACATTAAAGTCCCTACAAAGTTTGTTTGCAAGGTTTTCATATTTCCTGTTGAGGTGTGCCCGACTGAGTGCATCGGCGAGGTCATTATGGGCCCCTGGTATATGAGAGACCGTGATTTCGACCTCTCGTTTTGCCTGGATCATCCAGACAATCCGGGCGCTTTCCAGAAGAACACAGTTTCTACCTCTACCTGAGTTGAGCGTGTTAACCGTTGACATATTGTCGCAAAGGACATGTATGTGTCCTCCATGGTCATGTTCAGTTACAAAGTTATCTATTGCTATGGCCAAATTTAATGCTTCCAGTTCAGAGATGTTTGTTACCTCCTCATACTGGTTACATATGCTAATACCATACGCCTGATTTCCATCTGATGCCCCAATACCGCTCAGGCAGGCGTCTACCACAATAGTCTTTGTATATTCCTTTGCTGGGATTAGCGATTTACCATTCCAATCCCGACAGAATTCATTGAACCAGTCTAGATCTTTTCTCATGTCTTGAGTCACAGGTATGCGGCCATTCTTTACACTACGTAGTGCTTCAAGTAAGCGGGATATAAATAGGCGTGCTGGTTTGATGCACTTACTCACATAGACCAGCGAACCTAGTAGTGATTGCAATTGGCGTTTACTGATACTCTTGAGTTTATAAATGGCCTGGATGCTTGCTAGTATTTCATCTACCTTTGTTTTAGGGATGGAGAGCATCATGGCCACACTGTCTATCTCAATACCCAACCAAGTCGCTTTCTGCGCGGGCTCCTGTGTTTTCTCCAGAGCCTCTGGCAACCCCAATTCCTGAAACAAAGAGGAGGTTATAGAGTATGCCTTAACTGCTGATTCATAGTTGTCAGATAATATTGCTATATCATCAAGGTATATTCTGCAGTGGACCCCTTTTGAGCGCAGGATTTCCACGATTAGATTAGACACAGTTTGCATATGAAATGAACTTGCGCGGCTTCCAAAAGGCATCGTTATATCACAATAATATGACCTGTCCCACTTGAAGCACAGCAGCGGCCAATCTAGGGGATCACTACTGAAATTTTTGTAGGCCCTGCTAATGTCTACAATGCACATATAAGCCCCGTTTCCTAATCCAACAATGTCATTCGCAAGGTCATCTACAGTAGGGAGTCGGTGTTCAAATGTTTCTCCCCATATTGAATTCTTCCTTACATATTTGTTAATGGACACTTCATCGGGATATGTCATGTCGATTATAACACGGCGTTTGTCCGTGTCCTTCTTTTCCCTTGACATTAGTGGGCTGCAATGGGTCCAAGGGTGGAAAGGAGGTTTGTCAAAAGGGCCAATTATTCCTCCCAGTGAAATCTCAGTTTTGATAAAATCATTGATTTGTCTGGGGTATTGGTTAGCGCTGGGGTGGTTATCAGCGCCCTCATCCAGGCTTGAGACCGGCCCGGAATACCCAATGGGAAATCCATATTTTAAGAAATCTAATGTCTGTGTCCCTCCATTTAGATTGGTCAGGTATTTCTCCCAGGCTTTGATATTAAAACCAATGGGCAAGGGCTGTTTAGCTGATAGGGCGTTAGGCAGACCTGTGTTTCTGACGGTAGTATAAATGTGGGCTAGATTCTCATTTCCAATTTTAGTAACATGGGGCCAATAGCGTTTGCGGTGATTCCTGATAGCGTATGGGCATATTACATCATTATTGTCATTCTTATCAGATAAGCATATATCAAGGGCTTTTCGGAATAGTGCAGTGTAGTTTGAATCATTACCTACAATGTTGACTGAGGTGTCTGGATTCTCACACTGTGTTTGATCCTGCATCTGACCCTTTCGTGGCGACAGGGGCGTCTTATCATCATCCCTATCGCTTGCTAGTTTCCCGTCTGCCTTCCGCTACTGGCTTGGCCGTTCCCGTGTGCTGTGTGGCTGGAATTGGAGGCTTTAGAAACATTTGCATTATTCTGGCGACGAATACATTTGGCAAAAGGGTGCTGGCATGATTTGCCTACCCCTTCACAAAAGGAACAGTAATGCAGAAACTTTATACCATTTTCAATGTGTGCGTCTTGATGTTGGCAATTATTCTTACTGTAATTGTTATAGTTTCTGCACAAAACCTCGTTACCATTTCCTTTACTAGAGTTTGATGTGTCTAAGTTCGAACTAGTATTCTGGGCTTGCCCCATACCACCATTTGTAAAGGATATTCTGACCCGGTGTTGGTAGATTCGGCTGTCATCTTGCCAAGTCAGTGTACCGGCTTCCACCTGGTCCCAGATGTACTGAGACCAACGACGCACCTGGGTCCATGGTCTCTCCATGGCGTCTTGAGATACATCAACAACATGATTCATAATTGCACTGTAATCTTGTTGCCTGTAGGCGGTACTATCTTGTAACAAATTAAGGCAGGCATTAATATACTGACTGTGAGATAAGTTAGCCCTGGCATCTAATTTTTGCTTTACAGTCTTTTCTCCGTCCCGGTCTATATACATAAATGGTTTAGCGACAATTTTTGCTGAGTGAAAGTTTTGCATTATGTGGCTCTTACCATACAAGGCTCTGGCGAATTTTTCCCGTTCAAACTCGCGTTCGTAAAAGTCCTCGGCATCTAAGCGCCGCCTTAGAATCTCGGGTGGTTGAAACCTATCCGGTGGCTGCTGGTATTGGTCACTCTCATGGCGGTGGTACCGGTCTCTAGGTGGTTCGCCGCGGTCACTATACATGGACCCGATAGCACTCCGGGTCTCCCATGCACCAATGTCGTCCCTTGCCGGGGTAGAACTTCGTGAAAGGCTTCGTTCCCGTCTGGGAGTCTCTTGTTGTATTCTTGGCTGCTCGTGTTGTACATTTCCAGTCACAACCCTGGCCTCGAGAAGCCGGTCAATCTTCTCGTTCAATTGTGCAACGTCATGCTTCACTGACAGCATGTCGCCGCCGAACCCATTGAGTCTATCCTCGAGTTGGTCTACCGTGGGTTTCTTGGAGGCAGGTGTCCCAGAAGCTGGTAACCTTGCCTTCCTACCTCTCTTTCCTTTGCCAGACATGGTATGTCGTCGTAATAAATAGTGTAAAATTGGTGTGTAAAAGGCGACTAGACTATATAGCACCCAAATCCCAAAATGGGTGGCTACAGATGCGTATAAGTCAATGGCAGAGAGGTGAATGAGGGAGTTGTAATGGCGGAGGTGTGTTAAATAGTGGGTGATAGGTGGCGCACTGGCGCAGGTGAGTGAGTAGGGGTTGATGGGAGTTGAGCCCTGCCGGCAATGATCCCGCCTTAGCTATTCACCAATGCGGATAAAATTCATGTGCGATTTCAGATATGCCAGATCGCAGGTGAAATAACCCAAATCGCATGTGAAAAATCTCAGTTGATGCGATTTCAAATGGAATTGCACCTACTTCTACAAGCATTCGCATATGTGTAGGGCTAGCCACAACAATTCGTAGACCTATGTTACTGTCCAAGACTAATCGCAGGAGGTCATGTGAATTTCGGAAATATCAGAAATTCGCATGTGATTGCAGGTATGTTTGAACAGGTGTATTTTAACGAGTTATAAATAAATCATAACGATTTTTTCACAGAACATGCACAGACATATTGTCTCAAGCATGTTAAGATTTTGTGATTATAAATTGGTTTTTTCTACATTTTTTTCAAATCGCCGCAAGTACACCTAAAAAACATTTTCGGTCTTCTCTCCCACCATTTTCTTATAATTTGAAGTGATCCAAATCACACATCTGCTGCAAATCCAGAGCTGCGATTTCAAATGAGTTTGCAACTGAAATCGCACTTGTGTAGGGATTAAAACATCAAATCGCAGAGTATTATCTCTGAAATCGCATAAGATCCCCGCCGATTCGCACAGGATTTCTACGATTTCACATGCAAATGATCGCAAGTGCCAGATTCGCAGCAGTTTTTGAATTCGCCCCTGTGTAGACGGGGCATTAGAGGCCACTCATGCATTGGAATGCAGAGCAAAAACCGATACCGATTTTGTTACTTTTAATCAGTTTTTCTTCATTTAAATCGTTTCTCCAGGACACATGATAGCTTAAGAGTGTTTATCTCAAGGATAGTCATTTCATTTCAGGCTCTTCCACAGATGGTAATGCATCTTTAATAGTCGCTGAGATATATTTTTTTTTAATAAATTTTATTGGTCAAAGTTTCATATTTGATAATTCTCATTTGCCAATTGGAAAACATAACATACGTATCAAAATTACAATTTCTTGTTGTTCATCTCTACTATCTCTACTACAATATAACATATAAATTTTGGATTTTACCCTACAGATTTAATTATTTAACTTTTATCCTTTTCATTAATTATCACGTATATGATCTTCCGATACATAATCTTATATATCACCGAATCGTTTCAGTTCAAAACAACTCATTTCAATATATTACATATTATTACTTCTTGCATCTTACTCAATACATTTTTGTAATTTTTTTTGTGGCCGGTTAAAAACATAGATACGATGGGTTCACAGGTAAAACACAACTTGTAAGTGCACCTTGATAGTTAGAAACTATATCTTTTCAGCTCATGTAGCTTGTTGACTCTTTAAGTCTCTTTACCTGTCTAGTCAACAATAATATATTAGGTTCGGCAGTGTACATTTGCATATGCTCAAGTATTATCCCTCCAGTTATTGTTTTTTTTGAGGGTTTTCTTCAGAGTATCCCACTTTTTTATCTTATCGTTAGGGCTCAATTTATTCCAGACCCTTGGGCCTTGAACATGGGGAGATTTATTGTACTTTTCCATTCTAGCCACTGGCTGAACGAGGTTGATCCCTCTGGCTTGCCTAGTTTCTCTATGCATTTGCTGAATATTTTCAGTATTTTTTGCAAGCATGTACATTAGTCCTTGTATGGCTATGTCTGCTCTTTTTTTGAACGGGTCAATTCTTAGATTATCACACATCTCATTGGTCGTTAGACCTACTTGATTGTAAAACACAATACGGATAGCCCTGTTCAACACACTTTGCAGTTTTGTTATTACACTGCAATTACTCATATTATACAAGATGTTTCCATATTCCGCCAACGACAATATGTGCGATTTAACAATAGTAGTGGCCATCTCTTTGTTTAGGCATGGCCTTAGTCTAGACAGACAGTTAACTTTATGCTGAATGGTATTTTTCATCTTCACAAAATGAGCGTTAAAGTTTATGTTCTCGTCTATCTGATAACCTAGATATCTTACCACTTTTGCCTGATTTATTGGCTGACCGTCAATGTAACATTTCGCCAGATTTCCCAAATTGATTTGTTTCAGTTTTTTCTTAGACCCTATAATCTGGAGCTGGCATTTTTTTGAGTTAACCTTCAATTGATTGACTTTCATCCAAGAGGAAATTTCATTTGTCACAGCTTGGGATAAGTTTAAACACTCTTCTTTATTCGCACCTGTCACGGTGATGGCTGTATCATCCGCATAGATATTTATTCCTATTCTAACCTCGTCATTGGGTAGTGCTATTTGTTGATACATTTTGGCAGGTCATTTACATATGTTAAAAAAATAAGCGGTCCTATTACACTCCCTTGGGGCACACCCTGATTGATATTTAGCGGGTCAGATAGTGAGTCCCCCAGTTTCGTTCGTTGGACGCGATTTGCCAAGTAGTGTCCTATTATGTCAATGATCTTCTGATTTACATTATAGAATTTCAGTTTTTTCATTAGGACATTGTGATTTATGGTGTTAAATGCCTTAGCTACATCGTAATAGATTGCAGCTGTCATTTTGCCTTTATCTATTCCCTCTAGTATCGGCCCTAGGAACTCATTATGCGGTCCTGTTAGTGGAATGGTCTTTTCAGAATCCACCCTGTTCGTTTGCGAATAAATTGTTTAAATCCATATGCTCCCTTAGGGCATACGCTATGAATGACTCCAAAAGTTTGGAGGGTAAAGGTACCAGTGCTATAGGTCTTTGCTGCTGTAGGTCCCTGACATTACTTGACTTGGGAATGGGGATTATGGAGTACTCTTTCCAATCGGTTGGGATTTTAGAGGTAGAAATACACAACTTCAATAGTCTAGTTATTGTCTGAAGTAGGTTTAAGAAATATAGCTTCAAGGTGTGGGAATTTACCCAGTCCCATCCGCTATTCTTATTATCATCCGACTGAGTCAAGAATAACCTAACCTTTTCCTCATTGATCAATATTCTGGTGGAGACTATATTGTCATTATTCCTTTCCAAATAATTTTCAAATTCTCCATTCTCATCTAACCCATCATCACTCATATTTCTAAAAATCACATTTAGGATGTTACTTGCATCCTTCCCTTTGACATTTTGTCCCTCGTTGACATAGTTCTCAGGGTGTGTTACCTTGGCCTTACCTAATAGTCCGTTCAATCTGTGCCAAAATTTGTTGCTATTTTTTTCACAACTATTCAAGGAATCATAGATGAAAGATCGTTTAGCTCCTCTCATTAGTCTTGCAGTATTTGCTCTTGCTCTAAATGCGTTTGTTAGATCAACTTCATTTTTTGTTGTGTTCGCAATTTTGAATAGCCGATCACGATTTCTTATCTTATATGATACTTCGCAAGTTTTAAAAAAAATCGAATTTTGTTTTTTCAAAAGTTAAACTATATATATATTGGTAAAGATGTAACTTATATATCAACAATCCCATGTTCTTGAGCGTATATAGGCTTACATGGCCAAAAAAATAGGTGTCTCTCCCCCTCCCACCACCCACCCCTATACCCCTATAGAAAAACCTTTAGATCTACCCTACCTGAATATTTTTTTACCCCACAAAAGTTGCAAAATCATTCTTTGCTGAAGATCTCAGATAGGCTACCAATACAAAAGTGATTGCAAGGGATGAAAAATAAGTACATTAAGCAAACCCTATTATATTATATATATTATATGCGGTTCTATACATGTATCATCCCGAATACTTCCCGTTACTTTTTTATTTCATTAAATTCAATCCGGTCAAACACCAACGCTTGGTGACCGCTCCTTTACTGTACATCCAGTATTTATTTATTTGTTTGAATGATATGAAGATGATATCGATACAATGAACTATATATAAATTAACGAAATCGTATCTACTAATTAAACAAATGTGCTAAGAAAGCTGGACGTTTTAAGTACATGTACTGTAGATGAAAAACCCCTATCAGTTAACATAATTATTCATTAAATTATTCATGTTTAATCTATCAATCCATTCATTTATATTGACATTAAACCAAACTTATGCATATTGCCGAATAAAAGTCCGAGAAGCATACTCATCATCACCAATAAACAATGCATCGATGGACCTGTGGCAAATGATTTTGAGTTTATATTATATGAATCCAGATCATATCGCCTCGCAAAGAAAACAGCATTGAGGAATGCTTTGTTGGTCCCATTGGAGTGTATACTTTTACCATCATAGTACCACTGTCCCGCGGCCGGGTCAGCACCGTCTGTGGTCACTTGGGGGTACACATATGGACTGGTGAAATTACCTGTAAGATTAAAACCCTGGAAATATGTATTGGAATGCATTACAGTCTGTCCACACGATTCCTTAGTTGAGTTAGCACAGATCATGAGTGCGCAAACTTCAATGAAATACGTGCCTTCTTTAGTGTGGAGTCCCCGAAATGCTCCAAGGGCATATAAATCTGAGGTGGAGGACACACCACCTAGCTGGGATATTTCATACCATAGATGACAGCATACCTCTCCATGACAAAGCATAATCCGATCTGATTTCTTCGTCAATAAAACCATATTATACTTATCACCAAACACATCACCTGTGAACTCAGGTGATCTGTGAGCTTGCTCTTCTATAGGTGAGAATTGCACAGTCTGTCGTCTGATTTTCACAGGTTTTGTTGGTAGTGTTCCAATCAGTAATTTCGACTTGGTAGAGTTCATATCATTATGGAAAATTACAGTTGTATTTGAGGCGTATATTCCACTCCCAGAAAATCGTTTAGATGGATCTCTTAGGTTGGCGCCAAGAAGATTGACACCGTTACCAATAGCAAAAGATTGATGGAAAGGCACAGCAGAAAAGTATGGATATACATTCATCCATGCTGTCGGGAAAAGAATATGGTCCACTTGATATTCATTCACCAGCTTCAATGGAGGTTTTTCAAATAAGATATCAAAGCAGATAAATGTCCCCAATCTGCCAAACGGTGTGTCTATGTAGGAGTAATCTGTCGTCACAGGCGTATCATATTTAAATTCGAAAAATAAGTTTTTCTTGTGGTAGCGCGCTATCAGTTTACCCTGTGGATCAAAAATGACATTGGTATTGAACTGCAACCGTCCACTGGGATGGCAGGCGGTATTCTTAGGGTCGCAGTAGATAACATCTCCCATGTTAGCTACCAGGTAAATCGAACTGTTCCTAGCAAGACATGAGAGGTGGTGAAGCAGGTAGGTTGTGTTGGAAACAGGGTGGTCTGTGCAAGGGTTGATTCCTGTATGGGGGCTGGGGATTTCCTCCAGGAAGGGAAGAAGGGTATCCCGTGAAGTTCCTCGAGGCATGAGCCCATACTCCGGGAAAACGATGATATCAACTCCCTGAAAATATTTGAAAATTAATTTAATTACTTAAAAAATGGGGTATAAATCGCAAAAAATAAATTTTGAGATATCATCCTATTTGTGAAAAGATGAGATTAAGTGGATTCCAATGATAGTAAAATTGACTATGTTTAATACATAAGTATAGCGAGGGGAAGGTTGTCGCTGTATAGTGGGGATCCTGGGGATTTTAGTTTTAGTTTCTTTGGTGGTGAGGAATAATTCCCAAAGTAAATGGTTTAGTGTTTTTTTTATTCTTTCACTAGCTTTCGAGCTGACGTGCTCTTCATCAGGTAATAAATAAGTCCTTTTTCTATGCATGGAAATAAGTTATATAAAAAGGTGATACTGCTTGATGGTCACTTACAACATAAAACTAGTTAAATATACTACATAGGGAAACCTGTGGTGGCAATTATTCCTCAACTTCAGTCAAATTGATAATGCAGTACTCTATCTATAGGAAATCATTTAATCGAACAAAAAATACAATATTTTCTCACTAGTTAATGGTACATTTTCTTAACATGTGAAAGAGAGTGAATTTCACTGGAACTATAAAAGAAATTGATCAAACTTTGCAATGCTCTCTGAAATTGATGAAAGCCATTCGCTACTGCTTGCTTACCAGAATCTCTATCACAGTAATATTGATTATGTAATCTATGTTATCAAAGTGAATATTAATTATGTAAAAAAAATCTATAAATATTAATCTTACTGGTGGTCAGTTCAAATATCGATCACTGTATATCTAATCGTACAACCAATTTAGTCATGCATACATGTACAGATAGGAAACTCTAAAACTAATTTACTCACCGCTTCTGATGCTATCTTGCACTGCTCTGCATATACTTGAAGTTCAATATTCACAATCTCCACAGCTTCTCTCCTTGTGAGTACTTTCTCTGCTGTATATTGTTCAGGGGGTGCTTGGTCAAAAACAGCGGCTTTGAATGTCTCTTGTGTCACAGTTTTTGAACTCAGCAAATTAAATTTCTTTGAGGCACCTCTGTCAATAATGTCATACGCCTTGGTAAACCCCAAAAGGGCGCATATTGTGAGTAATTTCATCTTAAACTTGTTTTTTCAAATCTGGTTCTAATGTCGGCAGACATAAGGAACAACTGACCTTCGTGAAAAGAGACCATTAATTATATAGTAAAGCCACGTGCCGTCGCATGTAAGGCTTGTAGTTGACCAATGTTACAAAAACGCCAGGCTTGATAATGATCGGACATTAATCGTACACTCCTAGAAATAGATGTGGAAACTGCGATTTGTTTTAACCAGGACTAACGTTCCCAAGTCCACTAACTCGCCCAGTGCTTACATTTAGACCACTTGGCTACCACGCACCGCATATATTATGTATATTCATGTTGCATTATTATCTTTATCAGCCCCCCTCACACCCACACTCACCACCACCATTGGCATTTAAAATCACTTCTATTAAATACTGTTTTCGTGAATTCTTCTTCTATCTCCCCCCATTGAGTTTCTCTCTAGTATCAAAACGTCAATGAAATATAGGCCTATGTAATTATGTTTATCTAATTGCTATAATTTCACAGTGCAAAGTTTGTAATTCTACAATTGTGTGAAAGGCCTATGAATCTATATTTTTTCTAATAGTGATTTATTCATTATCCTTAACACAATATCCTTTGATTTAATAATATTAACATAGTTCAGTGCTCTCGTTACTGTTTCTTAGAAAAAATGATACAATTTTACAGTGTGAGTATAAATTAAAGTGCTTTGTAATTGTACAATCGTATGATGACTCTGTACAATCGTAGGATGGGAGTAAGATAGTGGATGGACTCTGGCCTTCTGTCCCTTACATCATCTATCAGGGGGTTGTGGGTGCATCACATATATCTCAACCGGTAATAGTAAATATTGTCATTGCAACATGTATTGTACTTTGAAACCGCGAGTACACGCGTATCAGCTCTGCCAGGGTGTACCAGAAAAGAAAATCAATTTATTTACAAATCGTTCATACAATTTCAGGTATATTTCCGCAATTTGAATTTCAAAGGGTTTTAATATTTCAGGAAAATTGGAAGTATTATGTTACCGTTTCTTCTGCTGCTATACCATGCACCCTTTTTCCCTATGAAACGAAAAAAGGGTGTTGGAGTATCTGTTTTAGTGTAATTATACAGAATGATTCGTTTCAGGTTGGCGCTGTACTTTATTTTAATAGAACATAGTGAAATGAATTTATTTGGTGGTAGTGGTGGTGGGTCTTCATGAGGCGGTGAGGACAGATACAGAAAGTGAAGAGACAGGCCAACAGTGAGAGAGAGAGAGAGGGAGGGGTGGGGGTGATCCAGGGGGGGGGGGGGTCGGGGAAGTCAGAGAGTGCATAATATGCAGGATATTAATCCCTTTAGTCTCTTCTAAGGTGGTTCTCCTGATGAACCGTTCCATGTAGAAACTCAATATGACGGGAATTACAACGCAGATGTAACCGATAAAGTGAGCGTGAACGCAGATAAACCGAATGACAATTAAAGTAAATTCCATTCACTAAACTGCAACATGTTTCCTGATTCATGAAAAGAGCTTAATACAACCTGGTCTTATCAGAGACTAAGATGTATTCACGGAAGCAATAATTCTTGAATTGTGTCCACTGTGTATGAACAATAGCAATATAGATTAAGAATAATGTAGCAAGTTTGTCTTCACGGGTCGTAATGATATGTGTACTCAATTTGAGAGGTTAATCTTAGTTGAGATAAGAGAGTTACCGTATATTACAAAAAGTGTTTAATTTCAAGAACTAAAATAAAGCTCATGTATTTAATTCCAGAGTCAGCATCGATCACCAACTGCCATGTTATCTCCTATAGCTGTGAGCACACTTCAGACAATTCATCATTCCATGATGACCTTTTAATTCTTTCTAGAATCAACAATCGACATTGCCTGTTGTTCTTATCGCCAAATCGCAAGAGGTAACCAGTGACTTTCCTAGAGACAAGTGGCAAATGTTGTGACAAAAGAATTGGGACCCCCGACCTCCCCCCCCCCCCCCGCCCCCCCCCCCCACACACACACATCTGGACCCATTATGAAACCTATTTAGACTGGATGGTATCATTCCACAACAAGTCTATAAACTACCCCAATTACAATAATAATTATTCACTAAGTTATGAGTCTAAAGGTATTTGTATTTTATCCGTTGTTTTTGCTTTGGGACAGAATGTCTCCTTATACATAAAAGTTACGGTTTGAGTCAAACATGGTTGCTTGTTCTGTTCACTTGTCGAGCAAAATTTAACATTAGGTCACTGGGTCATTTAGGATATATTGTGTCTTGATTGATATCAGTGCGTGAAGTGCAATCAACTTGAAGAAGTGACACTATTATAGTGTCTATCAGTTGTGTTACCTTGTGATGTCAGTTCGAATAATAACCTTGGAGTATGAGTGAAGTCGTCTGAAAATGTACAATTGACCGTTACCAATCCTCTCAAATTTAAGACAACAATGAGGTTCAAAATAAAATGCTGTTCAGTAATATCCGAACCGATATTTTTTTTAGATTTAAAACAATACCAAATGTACTACGTTATATTATATATCTAGCATTTATCGTTTTCAACCTAATTTAGAATTTACTCAAATGTGCAGAGCTGCCGATTGTACTTTTTCTGACTACCTATTGGGTGAGAGATAGGAAAAGGTACAATATATGGCCCGGACGAAGTGTCCATGTACCCTGTATGTCATTGACTCATGCTTATATATGATGTACCACTTTGCTATAAAAGATTTGGCACCCGCAAAATCGTCAAACATATATAGTTGATGGGACATGCAATACCATAGAAATTAATCAAATCTCAACACAAATTTAGACTTCACTAGACTAGAAAATAATCTTTAAAAAATATAAATCAAGACCTACAACTTAGTCTAACTCTTCACCGAAAGAAATATGATAACTAAGTATATTAATATTCAAATGAATGTATTATACAGATGAAAGGTGTAGGAAAAACATTAAGTATTAGATTAAATATACGTATTATAATAACACAATAAACATAATTGTATCAGACAATCATCCAATATTTTGTTGGATACATTACATAAAAAAAAATATATAATTTATCTTTCGCAAGCTTCTGAAATTTGAGCTTTGATGTTGTCTTCTTCTACTGATTATAATAGTTCGTACAGTGGAACCGCTCTATTAAGACCACCCTTGGGATTGAATGAGTTTTGGTCTCATGGTAAGGTGGTCTCTTTAGATGCTCATCTTAATAAGAGGGGATAATTCGGGACTGACACAGACTGGTGTTATACCGCAACAACATAGTCATATATCACAGGGGAAACTGGTCTTAATAGAGGGGTGGTCTTTATGTGAGGTTCCACTGTATACTGTTACTACATTGGTTCTAGTTAATTCCACACATCTATGATGGGAGCCTTATTGGCACCTGGTGGGAGTTCACAATAACAGTAACTCCACCTGGTGAGCATTTGTTACATTACCTGACGATGTATCACCGACACCTTGCGTCACCTAGTGGCTAGCGTGTGTACTAATATCACCGTCTCCTCTGGGGGAGGAATAGAGCGGGGAATAAGAGGGAGTCTTGAGTGCTCTCACCTCACTTTTTCAATACCAGTATAGATAGCACCAGAGCTATACATAAATATGTATATGTATATATAGCTCTGATAGCACTATGAGCGAGAATTGAAGTGGAAATATTCGGGAAAAAATATATTTTATTTTCTATGAATGAGAATTTTGTATTTGCGGGTGTGGGTCGGTGTGTTTTAAGATAGTGGCTGGGAGAGCTGGATTTTATCTAGATGTCGACATACCTGTTTTATCTTGCATTGTCGGTTCTTAAATGTACATTGTGAATCTCGATAAATAATTTAATAGTATATTATCTTATCTTGTTGCATGAATCGGTTGTTTATGCCCTATTTTGACGCCATACTTGTGGTATATTTTGGTCCTATCTGGGAGAGGAAACACAAACGAGATACGATACCCTGCTCTTTGCGAATATTAGCAATGGTTCTTCACCAGTGACATTCATAGAGAGCATTCCTCTTTCCATACTTTATATTCTCTAATTTAGCAGTGCACCGTATGACACTGACTGTAAATGTAACATGGAAATACAAATCTATTATCATTATTGTTTAACTGCGTATAACCATAGGCTGTATACACATGGCCTTTGATAAAACCAGACGGCGTGCCATGGGTGGGAGGTGAAATGATGCTTTTGGTAAGTCGCCATGGAATTTGAATCCTTTTGGTTTCATAATAGCTGTTAGTATGATTTTCATTGCTACAAACGTAAGTAATACTATTCCAGAAACAGGGGTCATACGGACAAAGTTAAGTTCCTGACAATACAAATAAAGCTTACTTTGGGTGGAAAAATTACTTTCAAAAGTATTATAAACTTAGCCAAATACACACTAACTAGTGGTCTAGCTCTATTTACTCCCGCGACCCTGTGTTCTACATAAACATTTCAATTTGAATTCAACTTCCTACGGTAAGTCTCTACAAATTATTCAAAGAAATAGCCAGTCTTAGTTGGATGGTCCACCATTTGTATCTAAAACTGGCAGAGAAATTGTCTGTGTATACAGAGGCTTGCACACGTTATCTCTAGATTTTAAATAACACAAGGGAACACATGAATACATTATTATAGTCCAGGTTTTTTCATTTTATTTTTAGCCTTGACCCGCGGCTAGGGCGCTTGTATATAAATGAACAAAGTGGAGACACCTATGGTTCCAACAACGAACCACAGCTGAGTTTGCAATCATGGTCCACGCAAAGATGTCACAGTATAACTACAAGTATTGGATGATGATTTGTGAAAGAGTCTTAGAATTCAGCGTCGAAATGGGTGCCACCGGGCACTTGGTAGCCCACGAGGGAGCCCTTGCCGATGCACTCTCCGATGTAGAACCACATGGCGACCTCTACAGCTACCAGTGTGTTGAGTGAAGCCTCCTGCAAAGTAAAAGAACTCAGGATTTAGATGTGTGGCAGAGAATAGGTATATGATTAATTAAGGCAAAACTTGAAATAAGTCATAACGCCTACACTGTTCTTTTTGATGTTGTTGAGAAATATTTATAATCTAGTCTAGTTGTGCCATTCTAGCCAATGAAGCTGACTTCAAGGCTGTGCCTCAAGTCCATAATTAATGAGTGGCACGTGTTCATTGCACCTTTTGTTCAACTTAGGGGCAAATAAATGATCATCATTATTGATATTATTTATGTGTTTTTACCCTATTGGAATTAACAATTGAGAAAAGAAAATGTTCAATCCTGTAATATGTAATTCCTAAATTCCTCCAATCATCAATGAATGAATGGATCAAAATTCCATGTCTATTATCCCACTTTCTATTTGTGAAATACAACAAAAGTGAGGTCGGGTCATGCCAAAAATACAGAAATTATTTGAGAATAAAAATGAAAATGTAGGGCTTCTACAACCTCTACAGAATACTTTAAACCGATTTAAAGATAAACATTTTGATGAGCCAAAACACATTTTAGGTTATATCAAGGGTGGTGAATGATGAAATGGGATGCACTGACTTTATGGTCTTACCCAGGACCAGGCAATGAATGAATAGTAGAATAACATGTACCTTGACACTGAGTGTGGCCCACTTGCCAGTTTTGGCTGCAGTAGCGAGGTTGGTGAATCCCTGCGACACCTGAGGCATCTCTCCCAGGGTGGGAGGGCGGAGCTCTACCTTGGCATACTTCCAGAACGTCTGTAACCGAGGTGTGGCGAAGGATGCGGTGCCTACAAGCAAACAAGCAGCTCATTTATAAATTAATTTATTACATCTTTTTTTTTTAAATTTAATTTAATTACAAATATTTATTCAGGTCCGGTGATATTACAGATCTATACAATGTTATATTAATATTCATTTCTACAACCAGGGATTTCCAATTTGGTCACCAAGAAATACACTATAATAGGCCTACTAAAAAAACAAAACAATTTCCAAACATCTCAATATTATATTCCTAAGAAATAAATATAATTGAAGAAAAAAATTGATAGCGTGGGTAATCAGAATATGAATATGAATTTTGAATTTCAGTTTAACTATTATTATTATCATTATTTGGTGACTTGTACAAATTATGTCACCTTGAGACTGAGTGATAAAATCTTGTATAAAATCTTTGAGTCAACAATTTGCTCATCTCTTTAATTTGTCTATACATACCTCTACTATACCAAAGGATTTTAAAAGTGCTATAGTCACACCACTATATAAGGAAGGAAGTAAACAGACGGCTGGCAATTATAGGCCAATATCTTGTATCACACTACCGGCCAAACTGTTGGAAAGTTGTATACAGAAGCAATTATCTGATTATATGGAGTCTAATAAACTCTTAACGGATGTACAGTATGGGTTTAGACCAGGGAAGTCGATAAATGATGCTCTTGATAACCTTTTCCATTTTACTTATGAAAATATAAATAATAAAAAATTAACTGATATGGTGTTTCTGGACTTTAAAAAAGCCTTTGACACGGTGAATCACGAATTACTCTTATCAAAATTAAACAAATATGGTATAAAAAATAACACTTGGAAATGGTTTCAAAATTATCTTACGGGAAGGTACCAGAGAGTTGTCATTGATGGACACCTATCGTCCCAGAGAGAGGTGACTTGTGGCGTACCACAAGGAACCTCTCTCGGCCCACTTTTATTCATTCTTTATATCAACGATTTAAATAAGGTAGTGAAACATAGCAAGCTGCAACATTTTGCAGACGACACCGTCTTATATTGTAGTAGAGATAGGACACGGCTAAATTCTCCTGAACTTCAGGAAGATTTGAATAATGTCGTAGAATGGTGTGTACAAAACAAGATTTCTTTGAACATAAAAAAATGTAAAGCTCTGACTGTTAATATTAAGAAAAATCGCGATGGGCCTGAATATGTTATTGGCTCTGAAAATCTGGAACAGGTGGAATTTTACAAATTCTTGGGGGTGGAGATTGATAGTAGACTAGATTTTAAGACCTTCCTGGGGAAGAAAATAAACAGCGCCAGATCAAAAATCAAAGCAATGTCAAAATTATATGGCATTTGTGATTCCGAAACACTTATGACGATTTATAAAACCATGATATTACCTATCTTAGACTACGGAGATATTTTTTACCATAGCGCCCCTCAAAACTATCTGGACAGGATCCAGTCACTGCAGAATTCTGCCATCAAAATAGCTCTAAAACTGCCCAAATACTCAGGTACAAAAGACATACATAAATTAGTACAAATGCCCTCTCTACAAACTAGAAGGAATAGTCATCTATTAGAGGTAGCTTTTAGACGCTCTCTAAAACCAGAACATTTGGATACTAGGGTTATAAATCTTCGTAGCCTAAATGATGGAAAAAAACTTAAGGTTCCGCACCCTCATAATGAGGCATTCAAAAAATCTTATTTATTCAAAATGACCAATCTTTGGAATGATCTACCAAAAAACACTAGAGATATTAAAACTAGAGAAGGCTTTCGGAAATATTTGAAACAGGTTTACCCTCATGAATTTGACCCCTACCTGTTACCAGAAAATGTTTAATGTTTAATGTAGTATTTTGACATGTACATGTGGGGTTTTAGGGGGGAAGTAAACAGACATGTAAGATCTGTGAGTCTAATGGTCGACTTATATCGGCAGGGGAGGGAAAATAGAAACTGTATGAAATGATGATTTGTTCAGTGTTCCCGAAAACTTTTTACTGACGTCAGCCAATGTGGCCGACGTGAACAAGCCCCACGCCGGCCATTTGTCAATGACGTAGGCCATTTTTTACCTACAAAAAAAATTGTAATGGTACCTGCAAATTCTCATGAAAAAAACACCTATGACCGAAACCTTATTTCACAACACCTATGGCCGAATTTCACCTATGTCAAGGCGGGAGTAGGCCTAATAAAGACTAGGGGGTATGGGGGCATGCCCCCCGGAATTTTTTAAAAACAAGCAATGAAATGGTGCCTTCTGGGGACATTTTAACATGATTTTCTAGTAATCTGAAACTCACTCTCTGGTACATTTTAAGTATTTAGGGGTTAAATATTATCTGGATATCAACATAACTTTCCCAGTTTGATTCCCATAATACAGTTTTATTATTCACAGACATTTGGATGAACTGCTTCTAGGCAAGGGGAAAATATTTTACTTTAACCAAAGATCACTTGGTATTAGCATGTGTATAATTCGGCCCCACATGCAAATTAATAACATTCTATTTTCATAGTATACAATTCCAGGCGGTGGCTTCATCAGTAGGCCTATGCATGTATAGGTAATTAGAATATTAATACTTTTCACATCAAACCAAATGTTAGCCTACATTGAAGGTGACGACGACGTCGGCCAAAGTGGCCGACGTGAAAGGAGTAGACGTCGGCCAATGAAATTTTACGTCGGCTTTTGCCGACGTGCCGACGTCTTTTCGGGAACACTGTTGTTACCGAATTTGATTATTCTATCAGCTAGCAGATGAACATTAAGGGTTACTTTAAGTAACCTACTTCGATCTGACACTTTGCCCATGTATTTACACGAGTAAAGTCCTTATTGGGAAAGTAATGTGACAATTTGGCTTGAGCACAGGCTTTAAAAGTGAACACTCATACTTGGAAATCAAGTATCGCTCGGAAAGAACAATCGAACAATATCTAAGTGAAATAACAAGTAATTAATCGGATACTACGGAAGATCTGCCCCGCAGAGTTTTATTTCCCATTCGGTATGTGATTGTAATAGTGATGACATGTTGCTGATACTGAATAAAAGTTATTATATATATATATATATGCCAGAGACTTTTGTTTTGAATATCATGAGGCATCATTACGACTCAGTTTTGCTGTAGATTATATAACAGTTGTAGCAGTGGCAGTGATTATTTTGATACATTTGAGCTTTATATCACTTAAATAATGAAGATAAAACGGTAGGATTATATTAAGAATTAGTAGAACTTTATGGAATTCAGACTAGGCCTAGCCCTAGTCCTAGTCTAGATCTAAAATAAATCAACATTTTTAAAACATGATTTTGATCACTATGGAATGTTGTTACTTAGGCTAATTGAAGGATCTAAAATAAATCAATATTAATAAACAAGATTTTGATCACTATGGAATGTCATTTGACATGTCATTTTAGGCTAATTGTAAATTGAAGGTCTTTTAGTAAAACGGTTTTACTTTTTAGATAGTAGACTATTACTAAGTTCTCACAATGGAGGGTTGTCTGACGATATGTGTCAGAAGCGCAATTCCGAATTTTAGTATAATTCTGTAGTATACAATACAGAATTTCCCCGTTCCCTGCCTTCTGTCAAAACAACATGTATTTGTACCCACGGCCTGCCTTCTCTCACTGTCCCCGAGTCCTGACACTGACAGTGCCAAGTGTCATTGACTGAAACACTGTTGTTACAGATAGTGGAAGTGACAGACAAATATTTAAGTGATCATCGCAAAGTTATTGATTTGATTATGGCACTATTTCTCAAGGTCACCGGCAATCATACTAAAGAAACCAAGACGAAGACATGATATTTCATCTGACATGCCCGTGGTGTGTGTGTACACGCACCGTCCGTAGTTTGACACAAGGTCATGCCGACAGAACTTTCTATGATTCCAAAAGAGAATAGCTTACAACACATGGATTTCAACAAGTTTCCGATAGTATGTAAGTATATAATGAACGTCATGGTATTTTGACTAGGAATGCAAGCTTACCTTTGACCAAATTTGTGCCTTTAGTGGCCAGAGATGTTGCTACCCGTACCGCGGCCATTTTCGGCTTCTTCTCTGGTGGGGAAGGTCAGTGGTGCCGCCGTAAACTCGATTGTCATTGGCTGAGAGCCAGATGTGGATAGCCGAAGTTGGACAGGGGATTAGAATTTTAACAAAAAGAGAGCACATTATAAGGCTCAAAAGTTATGAAAGAATTGTATACATTACATTTCATTTCATTCTAAGGAACTTTGATATAAAAGAATGATTGAATACAGAAGAAATACAACTTTTTCTTCAGAATCTGGAAAAATTATTAAGCCAATCAAAATCGACGATATATCTCAGTCGGCTCTCTCTGTCTCATCCATATATTCGCCGACACTAATGTTACCTGACACTAATGCCACTTCGAAAGGTTTTTTTTTTATTCAATAACCTATTCTTAAAACTAAAACATAATATAACAAAAGATTATGGCTGTATTCCTGTAAAATATATATCAGTATTACACTTTTTAAAAGGACATCTTTTCAGTGCGACAGCCTTATATAACTTCCGTTTTCCGCTAGATGGCCTCACAGTCAGTTGCCATTCCGTCACCTGATCATTGTGTCAACAAAAGCTGATTTTGTATGATTTTCTGGCCGAGTGTACCTCGACGGTGTGTGAAGGCCACTACCAGGTAAGTTTGTTTAGCGATCCATACCCTGTGTCATCACTTGAGTTGATTTTTATCGGATTTCACTTGCGCCCGGTAGACGAGGGATGTCTCTCGGTCCCTTTCATGGACATCACACCGGGATTACCTCGAGGAGAAGCCGGGAGAAGCATGGGATCCACGACGGTCTCAGTGCCTTGGGGTGATAGCCGCAAGTCAGCCATGCCCATAGCCATAGGGTCCGACCCTTATGTGTCATTCATGCCTAGGAAATCCTTAATCACAGTACAAAGTAAACCAATTATGCGGACGTTTATTTTGCTTGCTCTTGCTATGTCTATGAATCTGAGCCTTTCTTTTAAAATACCGGAATCCTACCTGTTGGCCTACTCCAGTGCTATATCATTTACTTTAGACTAGTCGTTAATTAGGCCGAATAAAATTATTGGGCCTGCTTTTACTAGTATTAATTTAGTCTACACTAATTTCATTAATTAGGCCTACTATTGTGTTGATACTATTAAATATACATATTACCATAATGTACGGTAGGCCTAGGGCCTACTCAATTGCTAGGCCTATTTATATGGGAATTTGAAGTCACAACTTTACACTTTGAATTATAATGTGGATTCCTTTTAAAATTTACGTTTACATCAAGAACGTTAATCTTTGTACAAGTACTATTTTTCCCCACCTTGCTCCTTACCAGTGGGATCGGACGTGACAACCTGCACGCTCGTGGTCGACTATAGCCTATTTACTGTCCATTACTCCCCGCCCCCCCCCCCGCACCCCCCCCCCCCCCTCTGCCCCCTGCTGTATTGCTGTAATATAGAGGCTCACGGTCGACGTGAGCACAATCACTTTTGTCAACCACCCCCAACCCCCAAGTTTCGCACATATATATGAAAGGAAAAGATTTCTTTCTCCTACTTTACTTTTTCCCTTCTCATTGTATTCCTTCAAGGATGTCTTTATTTCTAACCTAAAACAATGTTTCATCAGAGTCATACAACGGTATGGTCCTGGTTTCATGAATGCTTTATTTCTTTCTTATATATACTTCTACTTTTCCCTCCCAATAAATTGTTTTAAGTATGAGGTGTGTTGAAAAGGAGACGAAATAACTTCAAACATTTTTTTTTCAAATAATGTGAAGGTTTGTGTAATGGCTGTCACATTTGGTAGATTTTGTTACAACTGAAAAGAAAAAAAATCATTCAACTTCTTTCTCTCAGATAGTAGCGTCCAAGGGTCCGAAAGGAAAACAATTAAATAATCTCCAAACCTCAACTGTAGATTAAAGCATCATTGTCATTTTAAATTTAGAAACTTGGGAATGTTGAAGACTTCTCCGATCTGTTTATCGGCTTCCATGCTGTTGTAGATAATTAACGTTACTACAGAACAGTCTCTTCTCGGATGATTCCCACCCGATGAATGATCCAACCCAGCCAATGAGATTCGTTGTTACTTCATATCTCGGCGGATATGGTCCAATGATAGAGGTTGTTCCTCTCACGCCAGGCTCAGCTAACCAGACGATAACATGTCTGATGATGACATGCATGGCTTGTGTCTGGTGGTTACCGTAAAGTCATGTGAATACACATGTATAAATGTACATGATTACCCTCATGTCATACTTGTCCTATTTTTTGACCTTTGACAAACTGACCTTTGTTCAACCAAGGCTTTTGGACTCTGATTTTGCCATCTGGATATACATACGTTTTGGTTCAATGCTTGTGTACTTATGTGCATGTGAACTTCGGTTTCTAATTGTTAATAATGTTAATAGAGCAGTATGGCAAATCATGAAATGGTGGATGCGAATATTCAGTTGTTTGCAATAGTTCGTGTAAATTATATATATTGCACAATGGACCCCATATTCGACCTCATATAAAAGGCGCGCCTCTCAGATCAGATAAGAATGATATCGTATGTTAACTTAGTGATTGGCATGGACGCCTTATGCGCTTATGGTTTTCCCGGCCCTGGAGTAGGCATTTTTTCTTTTTACCTTTATTGCGATTTCCAATTATCGTTTCTACCTTTATGGTATATACCATGCATGGCTAAACTAGTGTATTTAAGCATAGAATGTTATGATAATGTAAATATATAATGTAGTTTTTGTATTATAGTAACGATGTAATTGTTTGTTGAAATGAGTCTAAACAGTCATATACAGTCGCATCTTCATGTTTTTTAAACAGATTTTATTTCACATATGGGTCAGATTTTCAGGAAATGTACCATTCAACTTCGCCAATCTTCTCAAATAACCCAGATTTCAGACGAAACTAAAGTTCAAAATACAGTTCAACCCAACCAAACAGATTGCTAGAATCAAATCAATGCTGAATATACTCGAATTTACCTAGTATTGACCAAATTGCAGCCTAATATTGCAGAATCTACTAGTATGTGTACAGCTGCCAATTGTACCTTTTCTGAAGATCTGACCCATATGTGATACATTTCAATGAAACGAAAAATGACTGTTGTAAATACATATGATATAGAGTTTAGATTTAGCCAAAGGTACAAGTTAGATTAATTTTACAAATTTCAGGCATGTTGTTAATCATAATAACTGTTCGCCTTACTTCTGTGGAGGCTATACATCAGTTGATTACAACACGATGCTATAGAGAAGCACATTCCAAAACGACAAATGCAACTACAATCTTTTAGGTTCTTTTGCCGCTTAAAATACATAATAAACAATCCGCAAAAAAAACCCAATGATGGTCAATAATCAAATTTGGACCTTATGTTCAGAACCAATACTCAGTTTTCAATAATGTAAATTTACAGCTACCCCCGCCCCCTCCTACCCGCCCCCAGCTCTCCTCCCTTGCATTCTTAGTGGTTATTTCATAATGTCTATAGATATGAAGGGTCAATCAGCTGGTCAGCCAGTAAACTCTGACCACCAATGGTCAGTCACTTCCACCTGTGGTCACTTTCTATGCACGTGGTATCTAACGTTAGTGATCCACATGTGCCCGATGGTGATAAACGACTCTATATTAAATCTGTGACAAGCTTCCAGGATCCAGGATCCGCTTCCTCCAGGATCTGAGCTCCTTGTCCCGAGTGACTCATCCTTATATATTAGCTGGAGTTAATTATATCTGCCTGGTGTTAGGTTGATTAATTCTCATTTTATAGTCTGGCATATCCCTCACCTGCATACCAGTCCCCGATTTGATCCGGGCTAACTCCCCTCACTGGTACTACATGATTGAGGGTACTACATGCATGTTTACGATCTTTATAATATATAGATCGTAATCATGTAGCACCAGTGAGGTATATTGCAACCAATTCAATATGACAATTTTTTAATGTTAGCCATGGATCTTACAACATAGTGCCACAGATAGCCGCCATAAATTTGCATCCATGCATTTGAGGAGAAATAGCACACCTGCCCAAGGCGGGGTTCGAACCCGCACCACTCACGTGTCTCTGCCTCGACCAGCAACTTACACCACTGCGTGAGTTTGTTCTGACCAAGTTCACCGGTAATGACTAAGTGTATTATATATAATGCACCTTGATATGATTGAGATAGCAACTGGTGCTAGAGTTATTAGGTGTATATACAGATAAAGGTATCAGTGCGAGGTTAGGATTGATATACAATGTATGGAACATCCCCACCCCACCCTGAATCCCGTTTCCCGTTTTATAAGGGTGCGTGTTGGTGTTGTGTGTGTGTGTGTGGGGGGGGGGATGATGGGGGGGGGGGGGCGGGGTAGCTGGCTTTGCCCGGGGGGAGGGAGTGTACACTGACTAGTAAATTATTATTAGTGTCATATATTAATTTAACTATTACAGAGTGTGCCCCTATTATATTTTTTTAAATATCTCTTTATTGAACACACTTTCATGTTTCATATAATATCAACATTTGTCTTTTACATATTGTCAAGGCTTTGTACGATCTAAAGGATTTCAGATCATATTTGAAAAAAGATTATATGCTGAGACAGACACCGACTAATGAGTTAAAATAAATCTATATATATCATTGCACACCTCAACTCAGCCTTTTACCAAATAAAAAATAATACACATTTTTATTCCCAAACTGCGTAAGCTTTTGTTCCAGATTTCGCTAACGATACTAAGTTCATGTATGGGGAAATTGAGATCAAAATGGTTAAATCCTGAGGCGTGAAGTAGGATATCTGCTCCCCCATACTCCCCCCCCCCCCCCACACACACACAGACCCCCATCCCCACCACGTACCCCTGGCCATGTTATGAAGGTGTGCCAATTCTCGACCTTTCACTCCAGGGTCCAGAATACTCCTGTCATCACGGCACCTAGTCATACCTACTGATAAGCCAAGATAAGCTTCATGTTTGGGTTAGCATTGTCAATTTGTGTCTGTTCTCTTGGTTATCAGGGATCGCCATTACTGCTTCTAATCCAGCGGTCAAAGACCCCTCCATATAGATGGTTCTCTCACTAAATACAGGTATTCCATTAGGCCCGGAAAACCGAATGAAGTTTGCGATGTAATAATCTATTTGGGAGAGAGAGAGAGAGAGAGAGAGAGAGAGACGGAGAGAGGGAGAGAGACAGAGAGAATCTTTCGGCAATACAGTATAGAGAGAGGGAGAGAGAGAGAGATAGAGTATACCCCTTGAATACTGCTTATCAACAGAGGTTACTCATTCTATAAATATTTAGAGCAGTGGTTTAATTATCAATATAGTTCAAAATGATTATCGCACGTCGTGAACCTCTTGATAATGCTTTTATCATCATGTCATGGTTATTGATTTTGACAAGTCAGTCTGACACTTGACTTTGTTTAAATACAGCCCATCTTTCCCAGCAGCATGACTATCTCAAGAACCTAATATTGGCCTTAAGGTTGTAGTTTATAATATGTGATATGCCATGTGTATATATAATGGGTAAGATTTTCAGATAATGTACAATTGGCAGTTCTACACATTTAGTAAATTCTGCTAAATTAGGCTGCCATTTGGCCAATATTAGGTAAATTCGAGTATATTCGGCATTGCATTGATTCTAACAATCTGTTTGGTTAGGTTGAACTGTATTTTGAACTTTATTTTCCTCTGAAATTTGGGTTATTTGAGAAAATTAATGAAGATGAATTGTACATTTTCTGCAAATCTGACCCATATATAGTTCATAAATGTTAATACAAAAGTGTTTCAGTTCCTTCAATTTTAGAAGATTTGATCCAGAACCGAGTGTGAAACTTATGAATAGTAGCCCCCAGATATAATAGGTCCTGGGTAAGACCTTAAAGTGCCTGGTCCTGGGTAAGACCTTAAAGGGCCTTTCTGTCTCTTTTCTCTGTCTCTCTCTCCCTTCTTCTCTCTATCTCTATTTCCTGGGTATGATCATAAACTGCCTCCCTCTCAGGTCTCCCGCCCTTGATATAACACTTCAAAGTGTTGATAAGGGCGTAAAGCAACCAATCTCACTCACTCACTCACCCCAGATATAATAAAGAAAAGTGATAAACCTAAAGTTCAAGACAATACGTACTCAAGACAATGGACTCTCAATGATAACACTTCTAAAGTGTCACGAGCTATATTGTCCACGTAAGAACTATAAAGGTATTACGTAAGGTTACCTAACAGTAACGGTATATGATCAATATGGAATATTGGATTCCATAAGCGATAGCCTTATGAATATTCATTAGTTAAGTTACAAGGTCTCACACTAGGTGAACCGTGAGTATATGGGTCACACCCAGGTCACACACCAGGTGGACCACAAGGAATTGGGTCACACCCAATTGGGCCATAGCCTAATGAGACATACAGTCTGATTGGGTATTACCAACAGACAAGGCTATTGGTCCAACCAATATCCCTAGCCTCATTGGCTGGATATAGGGACCCCCATGGTCCATATGTATAATCTAATATCATTGGTTAATACTAATGAGAGTAAGGTAATTATGACTTGATTGGCTTAATTATGCGCATGTGCACGCATGCGCAGTACATGTATCTCATATATATAAACCCATGTTTCCTCAATAAAAGTTACGTCTAAACAGGACGAATCTCTGCGTGATTATTCATAGAGTTAGGCTATCCTTAGCCTAGACTCTCGTTCGATTAAAATTCATATAATATCTCCAATACTCTACTGCAAGCTACCCTATACCTCGGAGATATTCCATTCATATCAAATGGTGGAAAACCTAAATAGTTTAAGCTGGCGAACGCAGTTAAACTCAGAAATCGAACTGTAATACACACAGATTACGTTCCTAGAAGATATATAAGAAGAGAACCGATTCCAGAGCCTATTCTCCAGGAACAATTGCTTCATCCAATTGATCAAGCTGTTGAATTACCAGCGCCAAGGATGAACGAAGCCCAACTGCAAGAGGCGAGAAACGCCTTGAACGAAGCAATCAACCAACGACTGGCGATACAGCTCCAGGACCGGGAGGCCGACATAAACCTCAGAGTCCAGGCGGGAATTGATCGAGCAGTCGCGGCAGCGCGTGATGGACCTCCCCCCGCTCCACCTGTGCAGCCGGCCAACGCGCAACTAGCCCAAGCATTGGTAGCAATGCGGGCTCAAGACCCAAATCTTCGTAAACCTGACACATTCAGGGGACCAACCCTTACTACAACGTGCAGACAATTCCTAACCGATTACGAACATTATATTACACAAGCATATCATGGAGATGCAGCAGCTTTACCAAGGTATTTGTCAACCTATTTGGACGGTAAAGCGAGGCAATGGTACGAGAGATATACTCGTGACCGAGATAATGATAGAAATGCATATCCAGCCATTTCTGCTGCCATGATCGAATACTTCAGACCAGATGAGAGAAATCTCAGGATAACACAAGTTAGAAAACAAGGAGTATCAGAATCGGTGGAAGCTTATTCATTATATCTAAGGGATATAATCACTGCCAGAGGAATTAATGAAGATGGCGCGATTGAAAAGTTGATAGAGGGACTTAAGCCAACATTATCACCGATTGTGTTGGCACAAAATCCAGCCACTTACGATGCTGCAGTAAAGGCAGCCAAGACTGCTGAAGCTAGTGAAAAATCGAGCAAGACTCCAGCATTAGACACTACCGAACTTTCTGCCATTTTGGCAAAGACCTGTGAGGAACTCACGAAATCGCATAAGATTGAAATCAAATCTCTACATGATAAAATTGACATGCTAGCAAAGAAAAAGGAAGAAGTTAAGGTAGAAGTCACTGAAACTGTGCAATCACTGGAGGAAGATCACCAGCAGCATCAAGAAAACGGAAACGGACGCGGCCGAGGACGCGGCAGAGGCAAGAACTGGCGCGGAAAAGGCAATGGCCGCGGACGCGGTAAAGGTCATTGGAACAATGGAGACAACCAAGGCTACAATGGAAATTCTCAAGGAAACTCACAAGGTTACAACGGTAACAACCAAGGTTATAATGGAAATAACCAAGGCCAGTACAACGGAGGATATCAACCTCAATATCAGAACAATGGCCAAGGAAATTCCAATGGAATGAACGATCAACTAATGCACGAATTCCAACAATTCCTGCAATATAGGCAGCAGGGAAACGCCAACCACCAGACGTATTAGGGCCAAAACGTATGTATGGAAATCTGGCTATTACTGGATCATACACCCAGATATAGTTATACCAAAATTAGGCGAGAAGATATCTTAGATCCAAAGGTGGCAGTGACATTTAGGCAGATCCCATCGCATTGCCTGTCTGTCTGTGTCTATGTCTCTTTCTATCACTCTCTGTCCCTGTCTATCTGGTTGTCTGTGTCTCTTTCACTGTCCCCCCTGCCTCCCTCCCTCTCTCTCTCTCTCTCTCTCTCTCCCTCTCTCTCTCCCTCTCCCCCCCTCTCTCTCTCCCTCTCTTTCTCTCTCCCTCTCCCCCCTCTCTCTCTCCCCCTCGCCCCCTCTCTCTTTCTCTCTCCCTCTCCCCCCGCCTCTCTCCCTCTCCCCCTCTCTCTCCCCCTCTCCCCCTCTCTCTCTCCCCCTCTCTCCCTCTCTCTCTCCCTCTCCCCCCTGTCTTTCTCTCCCTCTCCCCCCTCTCTCTCTTTCTCTCTCCTCTCTGTCTCTCTCTCCTGCCCCTTCCCCTCCCCATCGCCCTTTCTTTCTCTTTCTCTCTCCTACTCTCCCTTCCCCCATCTCTCTCTTTCTCTCGCCCCCTCGCCTCTCTCTCTTTCCCTCCCTCCCTCCCTCCCTCCCTCCCTCCCTCCCTCCCTCCCTCTCTCTCTCTCTCCCTCCCTCTCTCTTTCTTGCTCGCACCATTTCCCTGTCCCTTGCTAAAGGAAGGGGGAATAAGAGGAGACTGGTAGTGTTCAGGAGAGATTACCTTACTATACATCTCACCTGTGTATGGTGAATATGCACCCACCTGTCAGGTGTTCATTTACCCCCTGGAGTTACACACCTCTGTGGATCTTATAGTCTCTAATGATCAATGGTATATATTGAATTTTTATTCCATAAAAATATACAGAACTGGACAAAAGCCTCTTAAATAGATCTTCCGAGCAGCCCGAAACAATAATAAATGAAGCTTTACAGCTTTAAATCAAGCTTTACATAGTCACTCGTTTCGTTCCATTACATATTTCGACCCAGAGTTATCATTCTGTTATTACACTTCACAGTCATGCGATGAGATATACATCTCATGGTCTCTGGCAAGTGTGGTTTGTTTCCTCCCTGGACGTATATGGGTCAGATCGTCAGGAAATGTTCAATTTACCTTCAGCAATTCTCTCAAATAGCCCGAATTTAAGTTTTAAAAAAATGAGCGTCAAAATACAGAAGAGATGTATTTTAAAACAACACATATTATATATATATAAAACTTTTATTCATAATCATACATAATACAATATATATAATCAAGAAAAGGACTCGACCTCACAAGAGTGATCTTCCTTGGGGGCCCTTTTAAAAATAAGGGTGATAAAATGATTTTCAAAACATGTTCTCAATGAGCTTTGATATAGTTCGAGACATTAAATATTCAAAGTCTGTAGTTTTAGATTCATTATTCATATGAATAGCCGTTTGTCCATGAGACGAAGTTAACTATTTATGTATTATTATCGAAGCAGTCCAATGTTCAGATGTTTCACATTGTTCATGTTATTGGGTTTCCGAAGTGGGGTGAAAGGAAGGTTGATGGTCCATCGATGAATTTGATGTGAAGTTTTCAATCATTATCTGATCGTAAGGGTTAGTTAGTTCACCCAAAGTCCTTCATTAGTTTCTAGTTATTATTATTATTTAGCACCACAATGTTAATAAGTCATTCGGAAATTCAGACAAATCTTAATAATTAGAGTAAAAATCTCATTTAGGTACAAGACTACACTATGCTTAATCTTAAAATTATAATAATTAACCAAGCGTACAATGCTTTGACAGTCTTCCTACCTGTACTGGTAAGAATTTAATGGCGAAAAATGTTCCTCCCTGTACTGGTCGGTTTTCACAATTTCCATCAATCACAATGTTAGGTAAATGAATATAATTATTTCTTTTAGATGAACAAGAACAGCTTATTTACAGTGAGAATTACTTATCCCCAACCCTCCCTATCGGTAATACCGATTACTGATTTCTCAGTCATCATCTCAGGACTTACAAGCCTGTACTAGCCCCCCACCCCCCAGCCCCAGCGACGATTCTAGGTTACACAATTTAACGGTTGTACCGTTTAATTTTACAGATTCATTTGTTGATTAGTTCTGTTTTTCACCCCCTAAAAATCTATCAAATTCCTGGGGAAATATATTTTTAAGATAAGTTCTAAATTCTTTTCTATTCGGTATCTCTCTGGGTTTTTGGGGTAGATCATTCCAGAGTGTTGTTAATTTAAATATATAAGACTTTTTAAAACTTTCACTTTTTGGCTGAGGGACCAACAGTTTTTTCCCTTTGGAAAGTCCTCTCAGTGCAATTTTCCTATTATCCAAGTTTGCGGGCACCAGTGTACGCCTAAAAGCTAGCTCTAAAGTATGTCCATCCCTTTGTGTGGACAGAGCTGGTATTTTGACTTCCTTATGGATTTCCTTTGTGCTGGCAAACTTTAAGGCAATTTTTAATGCCGCATTTTGAAGTGACTGGAGTCTATCAAGGTATCGTTGCGGAGCCGATTGATAGAATATGTCACCGTAGTCAATGTGAGGAAGAATAGTGACCTTAAAATCAGTAAAAGTGTCTTCATGTCACAAATATTATATAGTTTAGATAATGATTTAATTTTGTTTCTAATTGTGTTGATTTTCTTTTCAAGGAAGGGTTTGAAATTTAATTGTTCATCTATCTCGACTCCCAGGAATTTAAATATATTAACACTAAATATATTCAGATATATACCTCGTATTCATCATTTCTCAGCCTAATTTAGCAGAAATTACTTAATGTGTAGAGCTGCCAATTGTACATTTTCTGACGATCTGTCCCATATACATCAACTTTGATTCATTAATTACATTTTAACAATAATTGCATGGGTGAAATCGCCCGAAAATTATATACAATTCACCAATAAATATGGTTCAAAATAACTAAACAGAATCTACGCAATAACAAATATACCCAGATACACGTAATATCTATCATTTTCAGTCTAATTAAGCAACCGTTAAGTGCTCCGAATTGTAATTTTGACGACCTGCTAAACAAGAAATCGCCATTAGAAATGGTATAAGACGATTTAGGAGAGTTACTTGTGTACCCTCCCAGACCTCCATAAACAAATATATAGTAACTGTAAATAACAAGGTAAACGTCAGGGCCTTCCTAAGCTATCCCTGGATATTTCCATATTGGAGTGCCTCTTCTCCCTCCCACACACTTCTCGCGATGTCGTGATGTCTTTTTTGTTATTTTATCAATATCAATGGGTTTTTATGAGTATTTTTAGGAAATGTTAATCAATGCAGTCCAACAACCAGAAGTGGTTTTCGCTCTGCCCTGATATACACAATGCATATAATATAATTAGAACAAATACTATTTATACAATAATAATAGTTACGATCAATATGATCTTTGTTATGATACAATCTTCAAGAACTACGGATATTATGAGGAAGGATGAATAATTTTTAGATGCATGACCGTCTAGGCCCAACGTTGAGAGAGTCCCTTCAAATGAAGGGAAAGCCTCTCGCCTCAAACCGCAAAGTACCATTATAATTCCATTAAGACTACAAAATGTCATTATATGCCCATTAAAACGCCGAGTCCTAGGCCAGGAAACCGATTAGCGAAGTAGACAGCGATAAGAAAATCGAAAATAAAAGTTTCTAAATCTAAATCTTAAAATCTAAGTCACTGACATACCATTCTTATTTGATCTGAAAGTTTGGACCGTAAGTTATGTTTTGCATGAACAAAATTATTTTGCAATGATGATATTAACGGTGCAAACATTACCGGTAATATAAATAAAAATAAATATGAACATGCTGATGAGTTTAAAATGGAACATATGATATCAATTGTGTAAAATTGTATGTGATGATTTTATATTACAAGATAATCAAATAAAATATTCATGCTATCAACTTTTGCGAGAATTTCAATATACCATAAGATAGGAGACACTGATTAAATTAAGTTATTAATATGATGAATGTGAAAACCAAACCACAGAAATACGATACAAAATTTAGAAACCCTTTAAATGCTTTACGAGGTATGTATATAACATGTTTCTCATTGACATGCTATTCACATGTGTATTAGAGGGTAATGTTTGCTGCCATGGCAACTCTTGAACCAGTTACATGTGGGGCGATTTTGCAGCTATGTCCAATCTCAGGTGTAACTCCTTTTTCAAAATTTCCTTCCTAATACACTGAAACACTAATACGCTAATACACTGAAACATTGGTGAAATTTAAGATTATCGGGGTGGTGTATGGGGCAAGAAAATTAGACATCGGTTTCATTCATATTCTTTTTTAAAATCTGAGTATGTGGTTATTGCGTTGATTGAGGGAATCTGTTCAGTTATGTTGAACTGTATTTGATCCACATTTTCATTTTAAATCTGGATTAATCCAGAGGATTGGGGACGGCGAAATGTACATTGTACAAGTGTACGTTTTCTGGCGACTTCTCCCACTGCACATGTCTGTAAGACGTCACGTGAGAGAAAAAAAGAAAAAAAAGACCCTGTGTGGGGGTGGATTAAATTTGCACTCACAGCTAATTTCCGTCAAAAAATGAAATTGTTGCCCAAAGGTCACCCAGATAGAGTATTAAAAGATTTTGTCATCTTTTTCTTTGTGTAAAATTTCATTATCTCCCCAAATAGTTGCTGTCGAAATCTCGCTTTTTTCAGGCTGACTCTATCATCTTCTTAAACTTTGGGAATCCTTTTGGAATCGAAAATGTAAGGATAACACTGGCTAGATAGGTATATGAAGAATCCAACTAATTGCACTATTAATCCCAGATTGCCACTGTAGATCAGCAACAACAAAAAAATCATAATTATAATATTCAAGAAAAAGTCAATTCAAGAAAAACTCAGTAAATTTGAGGAAATATAGTTTTTTCTTAATTTTCTTTATTTGAATCATCCATTCTACAGTACTCAGGATAAAGGAGCAAAACAATGAGAAAAGTATTTGTGGGTGGCTTTAGCTGGAAATGTAGCTTTAAATTCCATACAATATTTCTGTACATTATTCTTGTAACGATACAACCACATGGACTTAAGCCAGACTCCATTGGAACATTAGGCTTGAACTTGACCATGTCCAGTATAGCGGTCAGCATGGTCATACTAATAATACAGAGCTCTACAATTATGTAACAAATACTGAAATATTATAGGTGGGAAATCTGGCACACAAAGGATCTCTACGATTAATATTGGAGGTGGTGCAACATCGTTAGTAAAAATCCTGTAAAGTTTTTAAACGCTTTTGTTCTACACATTTAGTAAATTTTTCTAAATTAGGCTGAAATGGGTTAATACTTGCTATATCTGAGTACATATTTTGTATCGTGTTGACTTAATGTATCTATTTTCCTATGCTAAACTGCATTTTGAAGCTCATTTCTGTCTTAAATGTGACAATTGTGAGCTAATTATTTGAGAGGATTGGTGAAGCCTCAGAAGGTGAATTGTACATTTTCTGAACATTTCACCCAAAGATACCCTCTCGTACCATTTAGTATACATCTTATATTTCTATTTCTTTATATTACAGGATCTCCAGCTGATTAGGGCCCCCCTTACACTTACAGACACAATGGATGTGGTCCTGGGCGCTTGCGACCACTATTTCTTCACCCCCTACATCTACCCCGCCTCTGTACCCGAGACGACATTATGGAGACAGTTCCTCTCCCTCAACATCATCACAGACCTGGGCGGAGTCATCCTCTACCTCTTCATTGGCTCTCTTAACTACCTCTTCATCTTTGATAAACGTCTCCTCCAACATCCACAAATCCTAGAGGTATGGTATGAGTAGATGTGTGTAGTTGTGGTATTGTTGTGTGTATGGCGGGCGGGCGGGCGGGCTGTCTCTCTCACATTTATTATTTATTGATAATTGATTTTTAAACTACTTCGGTATTATAGATACATATATATCTCATGTTGCATATCTCTGTCTGTCTGTCTCCTCTCTCTCTTTCTCTTTCACTCTCTCTCTCTCGCTCTCTCTCGCTCTTTCACTCTGTCTCCTCTCTTTCTCTTTCACTCTGTCTCTCTCCTTCACTGTCTCCTCTCTCTCTCTCTCTCTCTCTCTCTCTCTCTCTCTCTCTCTCTCTCTCTCTCTCTCTCTCTCTCTCTCTCTTCTCTCTCTCTCTCTCTCTCTCATTCACCCTGTCTTTCTCTCCCCTCGCCTGCAATGCATGAAACCGCATCCTTTAGGAATACAACTGCGTAGAAATATCATTTTCGCTAGCGTCCCTCTCCCCATGGCCAATAAGGCATAATTCCTTCTGATTGTATTTGCATAACTCTGGTTGCTATGACAACTCCTCCGCTTCCCCCATAGTCTAGTAATATGTCACCAAGGTTTGAGATTGAGAGTCAATAAACACCAGTGTCATGAGTCATGTACATTTCCTGGCCCATGTATATTTCCATGACCCTGTATATTTCCTAGCTGCTTCTACGCATCACTTCAAAAACATTTGTATGCACGATTCTGGAGTCATCAATAACATCCCAGAAGATGTGGAGGAGGAGGAAGGAGTTTTTTTGGGAAAATCACCGGAAAATAATGATTGTTGACGGGGATGTTAAATAACTCCTAAACTGTTTTGGATTTGATCTTAAAGATTGCTTGGATAAACTTTTTTATTTTATTATATTCTACTTCGGTGAAATAGTATAATATTATTGAATGTTTCAAATCGTAAAACCTAATGATTTAAACGCCAAAGTATAATTAAATGCAAACATTGTTATTATCCATGTAAATAATAATGTGGGTGGCCCTATGTATAATCAAGTGAGAAGTTACATTCTAGGCCCACAGCCTCTTAGATCAGATAAGAATTGTATGATAGTGATCGGACGCCTACTGTGCTAATGGCTTTCCTAGCTGTGGTGTAGCGTCCTAATGGCATTTTGCGGTTTGGAGTGAGAGGCTTTCCCTCAGTTTGGAGAGAGACTTGTCAACTCTAAGCCTAGACTGTAGAGGCTTTCCCTCAGTTTGGAGGGACCTTGGAGTAATGAGGGACTTAATCAACTCTGAGCCTAGACTAGGTACGAAGGCAAATTGTACATTTTCAGGCGACTTCATTCCTATAAACCGCTGTATTTCTATTTGCGGGGAACAGGTATTGTTGTTGTAATAATTTTATTTCTAGATTCATATCACATCAGTTCCAGAAAAGGGACAATCAATTCACGGCTTATTACTAAGACATAAGATAATTTCCATCTGCGGATTTGCATTCGCAGGTCTTCCAGGGTGTCCCCTGCTCAATGCTCAGATTACAAATTATTATTTTTTTTATGTAATTTTTCTCTCTGTGTTGATTTCATCATTATTACGACACAATATCTATATGGTTCAACAAATAACCTCTCTTAGAGAGAAACAAACATGTTAACATATCCCTTCTAAATCTTGGGATTCCCTTTCTGATTTGTACAGTACAGTACATATAATCGTACAATCATCTCTATTATGATAAGATAAGGCAGTACATGGACTTACAAGCCAAAGTTGGGTTTTTTATTTTTATGTATATACTCATGATATTATTAAATACCATTTACATCATTTTTAGTATCCCTAAGATACCTTAATAGCCCCCCCCCGCCCCCCCCCCCCCTTTCTCCGTGTGTTTGGTTTGTTATTGTTACAATGGCTATTTTCCCACGCATGCGCATTGATGGCCATCCATTGTGACATGACTTGGTGTGTGCGCTTCACGTTTACATTAGCAATAGATCAATATTTCTTATTGATCTCTTCTCCAATTTGTCACTTCTTTCTTACACTGGAGAATTCATTTTCATTCCTGGTCAAATCAATGTCATTTTGGTGTCCTTTTTGCTCTTACCTGAAGCCTACGAAGTCACTGCATTTGAAAGATTAAGTTGCACCAATTGGAATTCTTACTTTGAAGAACCTATCTTTAAATATGTCTATTCTTAAATGAAAGAGATATGTTCAAAATATAAAGGGAAAGATACTTATGATCCTAGGAATATTGGGTTCAGACGACAAACGAGAGATGTTGAATTGTATACTCCTGACAGCTAGGTTCTATCTCTATAAGGAAAGGTTATTTGGGGAAAATAAAATTTGCTCATTCGAATACCTGAGAGAACTCAAAAGAAGATTACGTGTATTAAGCGACTGTGCCAAAAATAATGTCTCTTATAAAAAGGATTTTACTAAGTGGAGAATTGTCTTCCAAGAGTCGTAAAAGGCAAAACACTGCCTATATATCCACAGAATAACTCATTGAACGTATCTGTGTACACATTGTTTCATTAACCAACATAAAGACGCACACATCTCGAACATCTGTACATCTAGATGTAAAATATTCTGTCATACATAATTGTTCGCATCAGAAATAAAAAACCCAGTGTAGGGAAAATAAAGAAGACAAAGATACTTTCTGACAATGATGGATCTCTACTTCTCATATACCTGGCACCCAAATGTATTTCACTTGTAATGTGGCGTTCTTATAAATCAGGGTTTGGCCAGGGCCTTGAAATCCTTCTAAGTACCTGAATTTTATTTTTCAAAATATTGAAAGACTTTGAATATTGAACCCTGAAATTCCTTGGAAATTGAAACCCTCGGCTTATATATCAGAACTAGCAGTTCATAGGCTGTTCATATGGAAAATTGGGAAGAATTACAGCAAATGTATAGAAATGACATCTGTATCGAGTGTGTTTTGTCTTTGTTGGCTCCTTGAAAAACTGCATCACTGGCCTTGAAAATCTTTAAAAAGTGCTTCATTTATATCATGATGACAAAACTATTTAAGAACCCTGTACCGGTATATATATACCTACAGTATGCCCTGAGACTCTTATAAAGAATTCTTATCTTATGTTATTGTTTTCCAGAACCAGGTACAGAAGGAGATCACATATACAATCAAATCAATCCCCACCATGGGCCTCCTCACCGCCGCATGCTTCCTGGCAGAGGTGCGCGGCTATTCGCAACTATACGGCTCTGTTCATGACAGCGAGTACGGTAAGGAAACCACATGTGATATATTACAGGAAAATGAGCCACAAATAGAGAGAATGGGACGAGCCAGCAATAATCGAAAATTTATTGGACGAGATTCGTCCACATAAGCATGATGCCGTAGGCAGAGTGCTTATGTGGACGAATCAAGTCCAATAAATTTTTCGATTATTGCAGGCGTGTTCCATTCTATATTTATTATATGGGCATACAACTTGGTGCATAAAACTATTAAAAGTGCATAAAAGTGGCCGAATTGGTGACAAAGTAGTTCATATAGGACGCGTCCTATATGAATATTTTTATAGCACCTCTCATATAGAATGCGCATATAATTAGGTGCACAAAATGCTCCGTGATTGCATCGTTATGTTGAATGCCGAGTCTCCCTACCGGTTAGCTAGAAACAACTTTCTTCCCCTGGTGTTTATGGTGTATAATTGTTGTATATATGTTGTACCCTGGGTACCATTATACCTATGAGGTACTGTAAAACCTCAACCGCCTATCGCGATTATTGTGTGACTTGTTGCTGGACAATTTTCCGTCCCCTCCACTGCATATAAGTATATACACACGTCTTGTATATAACATAGACTTGCACCTGTCTTATGTACACTGCAATCAAGAAACCAAATGTCATTGCATGTAATGTCTTACCAAATCTCTCACTACGGCAATAGCACGTATATATCATTAGTCAGTAACCGCTTCACGCCATATCACCCCCATTTCATCTCATTAACTCATTATTCACTACGGGCACACCTGGCTCGGAAATAAGAATTACAAAGATATTCTTTGATGTATAAATAATTGTACGAGGTGTTTACATAGTTAAGGAACATGATTGAATTGCCATACCCTACGGCACTATGTAACTGATTATGGTCTTGATGCCCACGAAAATCACTATACTGTGAGAAGGTGTCAGGCCAACTACATGAATAAAAACGTTTCCAAAAAAAAAATAATAAATCGGGAAATTGATCTCTTTGTGAGAATATTCTCATCGTTGGGGTGTCTAGTGCTGATAGTGGTATGAATGCAATTTTAAGACTGCATTAAATATATCTTGTGTTTGTTTGTAAGGTCAATAATCAGTCATTCTATAGAGTATATTGAAATACTTTATTAGTGATGGTCCACCCAGAAATATTGCAAACTTTTTTCAAAACTAAAAATATCAAATTTAAAATATAAAAATACTTATTAAATGTCCTAACTGTTTACCATCATTGGAATCCGCTTGATCTCATCTTTTCAAATATGTTGATATCTCAAAATCTATTTTTTACGACTTGTGACTCATTTTGCAGTAATACATTACGTATATTTATTACTTCAGTCTAGGCTCAAAGCCTCTCAGATCAGATTGTTTTTGTTGTAACGTTTGTTGTCGTATTTAAGCTCAAATCAGAGGGTCTAAACTCCTTAATAGGAAGGAGGATTTCATTTTCAAGCCCCTCCTGCCACACTATCGTCTACAGTGAAATAGGGGAACAATCCACCATTAAGTCAACACCTTAATGGTGGCCCCTATCTAGGTAAAGTTGCTATATCAGTGATAGGACGCCTACTGCGTGATGGTGGTCTAGTGATTGGAAGCCGAAGATGATAAGTAAAATGTGACTAAACCCACCCACTATTAGTGAGGAAACGAAATGAGAGATGAGCCTATTTTTGGGAGATGATTTTATAGACATTCCCATTATTAGGGTGATTAAATGGCATAGCTTACCAACACTATGGGGATTGGAGGGCGGCTTTCCCTCAATTTGAAGGGACTCTCTCAACTCTGAGCCTAGACTAAATTGCTCTTCACTGCCTTCCAAATTAGAAATTCTGTGTTTTTTTCCATTTAGTTAACTTCTATTAAAACAGTACATCGGACAAAACAAGACACAAGTTGTATCACTGTGTCAGAAAGTGATCATAACTGCACATTTCTCATATACTTGATATCTGAAATACGATTATTATCCACGTAACATGACCTCATAAGCCTTTAATTGAATGAAAAATGAATTTTTGTGCCATGGTTTAATATAAATTCCTACATTCTCAAATACGAGATCTCACACCAACTGCTAGGTTATAAAAAACCAAAATGTCTGATAACTTCTATTGAATAATGTTTATATTTTACTGTTAAATGTAGCTTGTACAGGGTCTGTTGCAAGACTGAAGAGTTGTCTATGACAGAAACAAAAATTACCATTTCCACGTAGGTAGAAATAATTGTACCGATATTATTATTCATTTAAGAAATGTGGCAATAACCATTCATATAGTTGAATGTAAGTGTTACTCATTGCCTGCCTGTATCTGTGCTAATCTAGTTAGAGGGAGTGAGAGTTTAGGTGTCGAGGCCATTAGTAGGTTGTCTCATCTATTTGTCATACAACCATGTGTACATGGGACAAGCCCTGCTTGAGCTTCCCTCAATGTTTGCTGTCCCAAATTAGCAAATAATTGTAACTGTGAGTTATGCTGCCTTAACCCTTCCAGTGCAGTCTTCCTGCTTCGCCAGGGTTTATCTTCTATATATATGCAGTTGTAAAGTGATTTGGTTTGAAAAATATGTTATTCGGGCAATATTTTTAGTTAACCCATTCCATTAAGTAGAGTGGACAAATCGCACTTATTCAATTCTCTTGTGGATCTTAACGGCCACAGACCCCCACATCACAGGGGTTATGTTCTGGTGTTCAATGCTTGTAGCATGTGGACATGAATCTGTCTGTTCACTTTGTGTATAGAGATTAACACATAAATGTTCCTGCGTTCCTAAGCTGCTGTTGTACAATAGGAGTCTTGCCTTGGCCTCCAACTGAACGATTTGTGTTAGTTGATTGCATTAAATATATAACTTCTTTCAGTTTGTAAGGTGCTGATTGGGGGTGCAGTTCGGTTGATCCAATCTGCACACACGATCAGTTCAAGTTTCCTTGTTACACATGACTTAATGATGCAAACTGGTTGGCGGAGAACGTATGTACGCACTGTTCCCAGCGTAACTTACAAATGTTGGTGTCTTGAGCTGCATAACTTACAAATAGCGTCCTCTTGAGCCTCCTCAAGCTAAAGTTTAGGCTAAACAAGTTAGATCTACTCTAAAAGAATTAAATCATGATCATTCCAGTATGTAATAAATAGCAAATGGCACTCTGTTTGGGTTCAAACTGATCTCAACACAATCAAAGAACCAGACTCACCCCTTCAGGGTCCGGTTTTCTGATGCGTCTTGATCAGTTCAAACCCTCCATCATGCCATTTGCTATAAGAATGCAATACTTATAGCATACAATACAAGTTTTTATCTGTGATTAGAAGAGAATGTAGCAGATGGATTCTGCATTACCGCGATGCAAAGGCCCTATAGGTAAGCAGCTGTTATTTGTGCTGACAAAGGTACTATTATTATATATATATATGACAGTGTATTATAATGTTGGTTCTCCTGTCTGTGTTTAAGGTTGGGCCATGATCGCTGCCTCTGTATTTGCCTTCATATTGTTCACCGACTGCCTCATCTACTGGATTCACCGCGGGCTTCACCACCGCTCTATCTACAAGTACATCCACAAGGTACACTTGTCTTTTGTTACCATACAATCATTAGTTATGTGGGCCAGGCTGTCTACACATGTACAATCAGTCTTTTCACCCAAAATTTAAAGTTTTATAAAGTTATAGAAATATAGAGAATGTGTGTATGTTGATATTTGTATTTATATTGAATTATGCCTAAATTTAGAACCTCGAAAAAAAAAATTAGTATGAGTAAATATATTGGGGCCTAATGTTTTCAAATGCACGCAAATTGTTATATCTGGGTTAAGTAAAATATCAAAAATATTTTTTAAAAAAAAGAAAATTTTTTTACTCAAAAGTTATAAAAGTCCTTTGTTAAACTTCTGGATGAAGTCACTGTAATGTACAAAATGTACAATTTGCCGTCACCAATCCTCAGGAGAAAAAAAACACATTTAAGACAAATTATATGCAAAATACAGTTTTGACATGTGTTTTGAATCACCGCAATACCAAATATATATAGTCCTGGTAAAACATGTAAAAAAAAAAAAAAAAAGAAAAAAAAAAAATCAGATTCGCTGATTGTACATTTTCTGACGCCCTGGCCCATATTCACAATGCATTGTGGGCTGTGGTTAGCCATTATTGCCTGTGTATAGGCCGCAGACTCGACAAGGAGAAAAGTATATAATATATTCAGACATTTCTAATATTTTACCAGCTGTTGAGGTATAACATGTTAGCCACAGCAATTCGTAGTTTATTGATGGAGTAAATATTCAATTGAATTGAATAAACTTGTGTTTAATGAGGAATTGAACATATAATATATATAATTGTATGTATGTATCAATTTTATTTCCTTATTTCACATATACAAATTCTACATACACCTTCTGCAAAAGATTGCAGGTCTTCCAGATCTCCCTGTGTAAACTTGATGAGTTTTATTTAACATTGAGAGGATGGGGATCCCATCATGAGTTTCTTGTTAAAAGTTATACCTTCATCATTACAATTTCTTATTGCACACACGATCACCGCACACAGTTCTTGCAAAATAAATACAAAGTTCTTGATTTAACTGGTACATATTTTGGTGATGTCTCGAACTATTTTGTTACTTATTTTACCTATTTTCAAAAACATCAAGCAACATTAAACAAATAACAAATTCCGGTATTGGCCTTATGGGCCGGTTACCATTTAGCAAATTACAGCCTTACATAATATTCATTTCATGGCGTTATTAAAACTTTTAAGCACCACTGTTGTAAGGCAAATTAAATGTTCGATATCTGAACTACTCTAATATAAATAAGTTTTGTACAAGATGTACAAACTATTCTAACTGTATATGGATTTACATACCATAGAGTGATTTATTGCTAGCCTCATTTAGACCTATACAAACTGCAGTGAGTATTTCTATTTATTTTATCAATTAATGTATTATCTTGTTTTCCTCACTTGCTTTTGATAATTTTGCCAAAAAGCATTTGAATTCTTCTTTAGAAGTACAAGATGTCCCTTCCTGAGGTAACACATTCCATAGTACTGGCAGCTGATAGTACAGTGATTTCTTAACTCTTTCTGAGTGAGGTTAAGGGACTAGCAGTTTTTTCCTTTTTTTATGGGATCTGAGATTTAAATCTCTATTATTTGTATATACATATTCTTTTCAACCAGGTCAGATGCCATTTCTAACATATGTTGATTTCTATGTGATGATAACAAAGGTAAATCATGAGGGATTTGTTTTGCAGTTCAATAACATTTGTTCTCTTGTCCAGGCCAAAGGGTGGTCCTGGGTATGACCATAAAGTGCCTTTCTGTCTCTTTTCTCTGTCTCTTGCTCCCTTCTTTTCTATCTCTATTCCCTGGGTATGATCGTAAACTGCCTCCCCCTCAGCTCTCCCGCCCTTGATATATAACCTTCAATGTGTTGATAAGGGCGTAAAGCAACCAATCTCACTCACTCACTCCAGGCCAAAGGCTATTCTAACAAAAAATAATTGTATGACCGGCAATTTAAAATACATTATAAATGCAATTCCCATAATCAAAGAGAGGTCTAACTGCCACCTTGTACAAAGTTAATATATTCTGTGATGTTAAAGATGTTAATTCTCTTATGTTTTGAAACAACTGAATTCTTAATATGTACATGTATTCAGTTCTTATACCAAATAGCACAATGTAGGTTTATAATTGAGTCAAGACAAGCTTGATGAACAGACCGAGTCCTGAGTTCCATACTGATTTGGCGATTTATTTATTATTTACCTGATTAATAGTGTAGAAAACTATACTAATAGTGTAGAACTGTAGAAAACTACACTAATAGTGTAGAACTGCAGAAAACTACACTAATAGTGTAGAACTGTAGAAAACTATACTAATAGTGTAGAACTGTAGAAAACTACACTAATAGTGTAGAACTGTAGAAAACTACACTAATAGTGTAGAACTGCAGAAAACTACACTAATAGTGTAGAACTGTAGGAAACTACACTAATAGTGTAGAACTGCAGAAAACTACACTAATAGTGTAGAACTGTAGAAAACTACACTAATAGTGTAGAACTGCAGAAAACTACACTAATAGTGTAGAACTGCAGAAAACTACACTAATAGTGTAGAACTGCAGAAAACTACACTAATAGTGTAGAACTGTAGAAAACTACACTAATAGTGTAGAACTGCAGAAAACTACACTAATAGTGTAGAACTGTAGAAAACTACACTAATAGTGTAGAACTGCAGAAAACTACACTAATAGTGTAGAACTGTAGAAAACTACACTAATAGTGTAGAACTGCAGAAAACTACGCTAATAGTGTAGAACTGCAGAAAACTACACTAAAGGGTAGAACTGCAGAAAACTACACTAATAGTGTAGAACTGCAGAAAACTACACTTATAGTATAGAACTGCAGAAAACTACACTAATAGTGTAGAACTGCAGAAAACTACACTAATAGTGTAGAACTGCAGAAAACTACACTTATAGTGTAGAAATGTAGAAAACTACACTAATAGTGTAGAACTGTAGAAAACTACACTAATAGTGTAGAACTGCAGAAAACTACACTAATAGTGTAGAACTGCAGAAAACTACACTAATAGTGTAGAACTGTAGAAAACTACACTAATAGTGTAGAACTGCAGAAAACTACACTTATAGTGTAGAACTGCAGAAAACTACACTAATAGTGTAGAACTGTAGAAAACTACACTAATAGTGTAGAACTGCAGAAAACTACACTAATAGTGTAGAACTGCAGAAAACTTTCGAATTTGACAAACCAGTGCTATAATACCTAACTACCACTAAGAGCACAAAGTCACAAAACCAATCGAATTGCGTCATTTAATAATTAGGTCACATGTTACCATGGCAAGTGTAATGGCATACACATGTGATTACAAAGAACTGTAGTTATTGATCAAGTATGTAATAAACTTCAAAATTACATTTCAACTTGTTTGGTTGCACAGTAAGATGGACAAATAAGATGTAGTGATATCAATAAGTAATAAATATCAAATATTATAATGAATATTGAATATGATGGTCACATTTGGGGGTCGGGTGGTACAGCAGTCTAAAGTCCTGTTTCCATAGGATCTACTCAATACTTGAACGATGACAACCAGGTATATACAATCAGTCTGTTCATACAAAAGTTTCATTTTCACAAAGTTTAAAAATGATCTCAAAGATGGGACACGGTACAAAGAAATCAAATCCCAGCCTTAACTTACAGTGAGAGACCAGCAAGTGTGCTGGACTTTCATTATGAGTATCACCAGTTAAAATAAAGAATAATTTTGTATGGGTCATTTTTATGTATTTAAATATGTATTATTTCAATATTACAATATTTGTCTTGCTGCAGGACCACCACAAGTGGAAGGTACCCACTCCATTCGCTAGTCATGCCTTTCACCCGCTGGACGGCTTCGCCCAGTCGACCCCGTACCACATCTACGTCTTCCTCTTCCCCATGCACAAGTTCACCTACCTCTTCCTCTACGTCTTTGTCAACATCTGGACTGTCTCCATACACGACGGTACGTGGCACTTTTGGGGGATTATTTGCTTTGTTTTCTTTGTTTCATGGAGCCTTCACCTGCTGCTTCACCTTCAGGATGCCCTTTAGTGACTGAAAACATAGTCATTTACATGCAGAACAAAAAAATGTTCAGTAAATTGTACAATGCAAATGAGGACGTTTTTGGGGCCCTATACCAAAAAACACTGGACAAAATCCTCCAAAGTGTTGGCCAAATGATTGTTAGAAGGGTTGGAAAAGAATGGAACAAAAAGTAGAAAATCTTTTAGTTTTTGACCGACGTTAACTGAGAGTACAACATTGAGTACAATGTAAATCAGGGATGAGTATGCGTATAGTCTATTCCAATCCCTATCTGTTTATGGATCAGATCCTCAGAAAATGTACAATTAGCAGGTCCACACATTTAATTTAATCTTAAATTATACAGAACAATTATGAAAACTAGGCATTGAGTTCATTTTGAAAATCAGCGTGGTTGTGCTGAACTGTATTTTGAACCTCGTTTTTGTCTTAAATCTGTGTTATTTGATAAGATTGGTCAAGACCAATTGCACATTTTCTGATGATCTGACCCTTATGCCTTCTTTGCTAATTCTCCTTATTTCCATCAATATTCCAGGAGATTTCAGAGTTCCTAAGATACTCCAGCCGTTCGTGAACGGGTCTGCCCACCACATGGATCACCACGTGTATTACAACTACAACTACGGTCAATACTTCACTCTGTGGGACCGGATAGGCAGCTCCTTCAAATACCCCTCCAGTCTAGAGAACAATGGACCCATCCATGACGTCCTCAAGGGCAAGTCCAAGTCAGCTACAAATGGGGTGGCCAATGGCACCAGCAAGAAAATGAAATAAGGAACAATCTGCTTGTACTCTTTTATAACCATGTGCTGATTTCTGACAAATTAATTTATAAGATGTTATGTAAAAAGGATATAATAAATACGTGTAAATAATTAACCAATAGGGGATTTGCATGTCTCACTGCGCATGTCTGGTACAGTGCATGCTGGGATGAATTCAGTTCAAATCTGACATACCAATATTTAAGCAACCTCTATGTATGTAAATTATGCATTTTGATAGCTTTTGATGTTATCTAAAAGGATGTTTCTTTGGAAAGGAAGATATCAAAATATCTTGATTATCAGGTGATGATATATATACGGTACTGCTCTCTTTGACGTGATATAGTTGGAGGTGGGGAGTGGGGGGGGGGGGGGCATACAGTTTAAGCCTTGATCTTAAATAAAATCTTAAAATTGAAAACTTGGTATAGTTACAAAAAATTACTGCTATTGCTACAAAAAACGCAACTAATTGTGAACATTTCTGATGTCAAATCTTCAACAGAAATTGTCTTATAGTTTCACTTATATACTTCTCTGATGGAATGTCATAGACTTTATATTCGTAAGGACAGGACGCCTGTCCTTCATACATTAAAAATTCATTCTCAGCTATAAACATACCTACAAATTACTAATTCAAAGATAGACACATTAAAGTCCCCATACCTTCAGGCAATACCAAAGAAATGAGTATAAATAATGATTTCTTCATCTAAATTCTGCATGATGCTCTATGTTCATGAAGCCACCTTGTGGCAAATAAATTGTATGGCAAATCAAATTTAGCTATAACCTATACAGGTACCTGTATCGCACCTCTACTATGTATAGGTAATGTGTACATTTGATTCTCCATACATATGTGAGCTATGTAAACAAAAACATGGCTGTATTGATGTGCACCAGAAAAACTACTTTGGCTAATTCCTGGCCTTTACTGACTTACCAACGCATACAAACCAATGCACATGTTTGGGGATGTTATATAGGTAATACTTGTGCAAAAATATCTAAATGTGTCTGATGTGTGCATACATAGCTGATAATGCATTTTTGATACCCAGGTCTGGTTATTAATAGGGCTAGTGCTTGACTATCATGTTGCTCTGTGAGGGGCAACCTTGTTGATATGATTTACGTAATGAATAGTGGTTCTGTTACAATTTGCCCCAATTTATATATATTTTGTTAGCTTGCTATTACCTCAATATTAACGTGTTTCCTCCCAACAATAGATGGCAGTATACTACCCCAGGTGTTAACGGAAATTAAACAGGCTGCTAAACATAATGCACACAAAATAATGAGTATTTCTAGACTCCCATTCATAAATAGTGTTCATCAATTTGTCTTGCCAACAGTTCCGACATTGGAAAACTTATGTTAAACCCATTCATAGGTATTGAGTCATTTTGTTTAATATTTGTCATCATATTTCTCTTAAAAAGACTATTTGTCGCCCTAATGTTACTAGTTTTAGGTGTAAAACAAACTATAAATTAGTAAATTGATATAAATATGGGTATTTAATTGAAATGTGATTTACATTGAGTCTGATTGTTTGACTTTTCTCCACTACTTAACCAGGTTCAATATAATAATATGTTTACAGATTATTAGACAAAGTATCCATCTCTACTGCCCCAGGTATTTTTTATAACATATTTTTGGTATGAAAGGGCTGTTTTGACTAACTAATTATATATCAGTTGCAATAAATCTTTACCACTAATATCAACTAAAAAAATGGAAATTCCTAGCCACGACTGAAACGTTCTAATATTATTATCTAATAATCTAAATCCTATTCGAAGTATTTGTTTTATTATAACTCTAATCCACAGGACAAAACCCTTTGGATCTGTTATGTGATTTGTGATTGCAGTTGTGACAATCTGCTATGCGTTATTTTCATTTGTTTTTATACATCCTAACGTCAACCAAAGATACACACTTGTTTGTACATTGATATTATGTGATTATATATTATTGTATTCATTATTTTAGCCTAGTATAGGTTGCTTTTTGCTTTCTTTACTTGGCATCGATATGTATTATTTGTAAATATACAAACCAATCATACTTTAGTGTGTTAGGGAGGGCCCTTCTCCATCTTTATCTGCAATCCTGACGAAATTAAATTGTTGAAATGAAATGAGGTTGAAAAAAGCTATACGTTCTAGCGAAGGTTTTGGGATACACTTATGTGAAGTATTATTCATTAAAGTGCTTAAATATGAGGGTGATATTTTATCGGGTTTCTCTCTCGCTAGGTGAGATTAGTTCACTGTTGATTGAGACTGTTAATTCACATGTGTAGAAATAATGATTCACGGTGCTTCCTGCTACTTAATAGCTAACCCCTTGTACATGGATAGTGTGTATAGCAGCTATATATGGTATCCCACATATACAAGTTTGGCTTGAATTGAAGCATACCTGTACCTCATCCAATGTTATTGTATCACTAATAGATATGAATAGGTGCTGGGTTATCCAGTTAATTTCTAAAGACTACATACGAAATTCCCTAACATTTAATTACCTTTAAAAGGTAACTTAATGCGAATTTAATTACTTTAAATGACCATCAGGAACCCTGTAATGAAACAAGGATTTGTGTGTATGATATTGAACAAACGAAGCTGCTGTGATCTCTGTACATGACGCGGTTCTGTAGATGCCTAGATTGAAAAATAATCGGGTTTATATAGTTATCTTAATAAATTTGGTGTTCATCTTTCTACCTCCTATTCAAAAATGGAATATATCTAACTTTGGAAGGAGTTTTATCATTATATTCTGGCCTCAGTGTTTGAGTTCTTTAGCATTGTTTTGCTATATCCAAGACCCCTATTTCCAATGTGTTTTTGGTGATGTAAAGTCCTTGTCAGTGCACATCACCTAATGTCATTATTTTTAGATATTTATTTTATGGTACTTAAACATTTAATAAAGGTAACCATGAGAGAAATAGAAGATTTACTTTAAATTTACCGCCACTGACCACGGAATTCAAATTCAAATTCAAAAATCCTTTTATTGTAGATGGTATAGTAAAATGCGGTTGCTCCAAATCTAGAAACTAGTTCACACAGAGGGTGCCGCGTTCGGGATTAAATCTTCTAGTTAACATGAACTGTTACAAAATCAACTTACATGAGTTATTAAAAAGTAGTTTAAGACATTTAAATGAGATGAATTTATGAAAGTGATTCATTCTCAACCCATATACCTGACTAGGTATGCCGCCATGTCTTCCTATCTGGTTTGTCATGCGTCTTATTTCCTGTGAGTGGCTTGTTAAAATGGGAAATACCGTTGAAATTATATGATTCACTGTAAAATATATAGCGAATAAATTATGACGCTGTTTGACGATCGTGTTTTTGTTATGGTTTGAATGTTTTGAAAGAAACTTGTGTCAAAATAACACGAGTGATATAGGGTAGTCCATCTCCCCACCCCCATGCCCATGCCAAAGAATTTAAACCAATGGTTAGAATAATCCCTGACCTCTTTGAAACTTGAAAATAGTGTTTGTCCAAAAGTAGACCGTCAAAATTCTCATAAAGTAACATGTAATCATGTTCAAAAAAGTTTAAAATCAAAAGGTTAGAGCAAAGAAACAATTTAGTTTTGTACATGCCAAGATGGCAGGAATGTTGAATAAAATCTTTTAAAAAAAAACATGTAATCATGTTTAATGCTCCACCCTGGGTCCTGGGGTCCATGGGCTCAGAAGCGTTGGGAGGAAATTCGTGCAGTTATGAAGGTATCCAGAGAAGCGTGCATACCGGTACCTAGAAGTATTGAATTTGCATATTATAGAAATACATATCAAATGTAAGATTTACTTTTATGATTAATTTGAATCATTGAATCCCCTGCGGCTAACACAAGGACCTTCAAATTTATTTCCACATTCTCCTCAATCACCATGAGGAGAATGGTGGGGTTAAAGTAAACCTAAAAATGTTATGAATCAATCTAACTGTTTATAAAATGATAGGCCTATACTGTTTTTCCCAGCATGTTGTAAGGTGGATTGAATACATGAATTGATATCAATAGTACCTATAACCCTATCACTAACCTTAAATTGGTGGTCCTAAGTCAGTGAAGTGAGTAATGATACCCCATTAGTCGCCTGACGCCTAGTATTTTGTCAATACCGACCAGTCGTCAGGTGGTATAGCAAATGCTCACCAGGTGGAGTGACTGTACATAATGGAAACACCCACCAGGTGGCACCACTGTCGGGACCAAATAGGGCCCGCATCACAGAAGTGTGGAAATAAAGTGGAACCAATGTAGTATAATTCTGACATTGATTCCCTGCATTCCAATCTCCAAGAGGACTTAAATAATGTAATTAATAAATTATCCCTTAACGCATCAAAATGTAAGTCCATGTCATTTTCTGCTGTCAGGAAGCAGAATGTTGTATATCTTGGCGGCCGTTATCACCAGATCCATGTAAAATACCTTTTTTTATGTTTCAAGGTGTAATAGCGATGTATAATAGCAGTTATTCTATGGTTGAAGGTGTCATGAATCCATTTCTAGAATCATTTTCTGCTTCAAGGTCATTAAAGATCCTTTTCAAGGTCAAAATTTAATATAGCTTCCGGGTTAGTTGTTGCTGGGTAAAATGTCAGCCTTTTTTGAGAAATGACTTGGAAATAGATTCCTCACAGCTTAAAACATAGAAAAACTGGTACTGTGTACACATTGATTTAGTGGTAGCGGCAGCCAAAATATATGACATTCTGCTTCCTAACAGCAGCGGTATTGAATCATGACCTTCAAAATGACCTACAAATCGAAATTGACTCCTCACATCGTTGAACATGTTATTGTTCATCCATATGTACACCCATTGTATGCATATTCTTATATCTGGTGGGATCTGTTAAGGTTATCAAATTTGTTTAGTCAAAATATTCCCGCCAGGAATCCGTTTACTTTTACTGAAGTTAGGAAGACAAATGTTGTTTTGAATGTTTCACATAGCTGTAAGCTTTTACTCTTTTGGATTGAACACTTCCTATTTGGAATTATGAGCTTTGATTGAAGTTACAGAGATAAAGACTGTCAAATGTTTCATTTTGATTGAAGACGTCTTCATTCGTTTGAAGCATGAAGAATTAGGAGGTCTTTTCTACTTTAGGATTTTTTTGAATAGTTTTATTACGGCAAAGACATTATACAGTGATCTTAGTAATTGCTGAAAATATGTTATAGACCAGTTACAAAACCACACTAAATCCTACAAATATAATCCCTAAATAACTAATTAATTTACTTTAATTCCATTATTTTATAACTACAATTTATTACAGTTTATAATCATGCATTATCTCTCATAAAGCACATATTTATGTTTATTACATGCATGATTAGTCTTGATATGACAATGTTTGTCTATATCAAGAAACATTAGTTTCTTTCCTTAGTTGATATAACATGCCGGTTCTCCCTTTAGTATGGGATTAATGAATTTATTCCACCTCTGATATGCTCAACGCATTAAAACAACATAGGGTTTGGATATTGTGACATGATCACCTAATTAGTAATATTCCTATTGGCAGGAGTGAAGTGCAACAATATAACGTAACACAAATGTGATGTGTTTCAGGAAAATGTGTCACAAGTCACAGAAAATCGATTTTGAGATATCACCACATTTAAAAAGAAGAGATAAAGCTGATTCCAATGATAGTAAACATTAAGGATATCTGGGAAGTATTTCTATATTATAAGACTGATATCTTTAATTTTGATAAAATGTTGACAATATTTCTTGGTGGACATTTTCAAAGAACAACAACAGCAGCAGAACATTGGGTGATTTGCTTGTTCTAGCTAGGAGAGCATCAGATGAACATGTGATCTGGTGTAAAAGTAAATGTTTGAATGGGAATACTATTTACATGTTTTACTTTAATACAGTAATGTAAACATCATTTACCTCTCAGAACCACCTTTACATGTCTTAACTTACATAATTTGCAACCTAATCATCAAGTGTTGTGTTGTCCGGGACTCTATGCTGCATATGACATCATATCCATTTGTGATTCCAAACTCACTCCATGCTAAAATTAAAAGTTACAACACCACATCTTCTAAGTATAATTTTGCATCGAAGCATCATTATCAGACTTCAGAATCAATAACGAAGATAGTTATTTAATCTTTGCCAGAGGGGTGGGATACAGATACAACTGAGGTGCTCACTCATTCTTCACAAGGTTAGCCGTGGGAGGAATCCCAAGGTGGCGTAGTTCCTTAAGGCAGAACTCAACTTTATTTTGTTGTAACTAAGTTCTAGAACAGTCAGATTTTTATTAAATCAAAATTGATTGTGGGAAGGGCAAATGATATTGGTATGAATGGGTAAGTCATTGGCACTTGATATAGTGTCTATAGTTTGAAGTGGCCCCCAGTTTAAATGTTAAAGCATTGCTTTTGGTGATGAGAATGAAATAAAAAAAAAAAAAAAAAGAATTATGAACAGAACAGTCCATGCTGGGTTTATGCACATGACTGCCCTTATTGGAACTAAGCTAGAAAAAAATTTGGCTGTCACAACTGGACTTGAACCAGGGACCTCTGCCTTTAGAATCTGGCATGTTACCCACTACTCTATGGAGGAACTGGTAATGGAGGTAAGCCATTGGCACTTGATATAGTGTCTATAGTTTGAAGTGGCCCCCAGTTTAAATGTTAAAGCATTGCTTTTGGTGATGAGAATGAAATAAAAAAAAAAGAAAATAAATTATGAACAAAACAGTCCATGCTGGGTTTATGCACATGACTGCCCTAATTGGAACTAAGCCAGAAAAAAATTTAGCTGTCACAACTGGACTTGAACCAGGGACCTCTGCCTTTAGAATCTGGCATGTTACCCACTACTCTATGGAGGAACTGGTAATGGAGGTAAGCCATTGGCACTTGATATAGTGTCTATAGTTTGAAGTGGCCCCCAGTTTAAATGTTAAAGCATTGCTTTTGGTGATGAGAATGACATAAAAAAAAAAGAAAATAAATTATGAACAGAACAGTCCATGCTGGGTTTATGCACATGACTGCCCTAATTGGAACTAAGCTAGAAAAAAATTTGGCTGGCACAACTGGACTTGAACCAGGGACCTCTGCCTTTAGAATCTGGCATGTTACCCACTACTCTATGGAGGAACTGGTAATGGAGGTAAGCCATTGGCACTTGATATAGTGTCTATAGTTTGAAGTGGCCCCGAGTTTAAATGTTAAAGCATTGCTTTTGGTGATGAGAATGAAATAAAAAAAAAAAAAAATAAATTATGAACAGAACAGTCCATGCTGGGTTTATGCACATGACTGCCCTTATTGGAACTAAGCTAGAAAAAAATGTGGCTGTCACAACTGGACTTGAACCAGGGACCTCTGCCTTTAGAATCTGGCATGTTACCCACTACTCTATGGAGGAACTGGTAATGGAGGTAAGACATTGGCACTTGATATAGTGTCTATAGTTTGAAGTGGCCCCGAGTTTAAATGTTAAAGCATTGCTTTTGGTGATGAGAATGAAATAAAAAAAATAAAATAAATTATGAACAGAAAAGTCAATGCTGGGTTCATGCACATGACTGCCCTAATTGGAACTAAGCTAGAAAAAAATTTGGCTGGCACAACTGGACTTGAACCAGGGACCTCTGCCTTTAGAATCTGGCATGTTACCAACTACTCTATGGAGGAACTGGTAATGGAGGTAAGCCATTGGCACTTGATATAGTGTCTATAGTTTGAAGTGGCCCCCAGTTTAAATGTTAAAGCATTGCTTCTGGTGATGAGAATGAAATAAAAAAAAAGAAAATAAATTATGAACAGAACAGTCCATGCTGGGTTTATGCACATGACTGCCCTAATTGGAACTAAGCTAGAAAAAAATTTGGCTGGCACAACTGGACTTGAACCAGGGACCTCTGCCTTTAGAATCTGGCATGTTACCCACTACTCTATGGAGGAACTGGTAATGGAGGTAAGCCATTGGCACTTGATATAGTGTCTATAGTTTGAAGTGGCCCCCAGTTTAAATGTTAAAGCATTGCTTTTGGTGATGAGAATGAAATAAAAAAAAAAGAAAATAAATTATGAATAGAACAGTCCATGCTGGGTTTATGCACATGACTGCCCTAATTGGAACTAAGCTAGAAAAAAATTTGGCTGGCACAACTGGACTTGAACCAGTGACCTCTGCCTTTAGAATCTGGCATGTTACCCACTACTCTATGGAGGAACTGGTAATGGAGGTAAGCCATTGGCACTTGATATAGTGTCTATAGTTTGAAGTGGCCCCCAGTTTAAATGTTAAAGCATTGCTTCTGGTGATGAGAATGAAATAAAAAAAAAAGAAAATAAATTATGAACAGAACAGTCCATGCTGGGTTTATGCTCATGACTGCCCTTATTGGAACTAAGCTAGAAAAAAACTTGAACCAGGGACCTCTGCCTTTAGAATCTGGCATGTTACCCACTACTCTATGGAGGAACAGGTAATGGAGGTAAGCCATTGGCACTTGATATAGTGTCTATAGTTTGAAGTGGCCCCCAGTTTAAATGTTAAAGCATTGCTTCTGGTGATGAGAATGATATATAAAAAAGAAAATAAATTATGAACAGAACAGTCCATGCTGGGTTTATGCACATGACTGCCCTAATTGGAACTAAGCTAGAAAAAAATTTGGCTGGCACAACTGGACTTGAACCAGGGACCTCTGCCTTTAGAATCTGGCATGTTACCAACTACTCTATGGAGGAACTGGCAATGGAGGTAAGCCATTGGCACTTGATATAGTGTCTATAGTTTGAAGACACAACTGGACTTGAACCAGGGACCTCTGCCTTTAGAATCTGGCATGTTACCCACTACTCTATGGAGGAACTGGTAATGGAGGTAAGCCATTGGCACTTGATATAGTGTCTATAGTTTGAAGTGGCCCCCAGTTTAAATGTTAAAGCATTGCTTTTGGTGATGAGAATGAAATAAAAAAAAAAGAAAATAAATTATGAACAGAACAGTCCATGCTGGGTTTATGCACATGACTGCCCTAATTGGAACTAAGCTAGAAAAAAATTTGGCTGGCACAACTGGACTTGAACCAGGGACCTCTGCCTTTAGAATCTGGCATGTTACCCACTACTCTATGGAGGAACTGGTAATGGAGGTAAGCCATTGGCACTTGATATAGTGTCTATAGTTTGAAGTGGCCCCCAGTTTAAATGTTAAAGCATTGCTTTTGGTGATGAGAATGAAATAAAAAAAAAAGAAAATAAATTATGAACAGAACAGTCCATGCTGGGTTTATGCACATGACTGCCCTTATTGGAACTAAGCTAGAAAAAAATGTGGCTGTCACAACTGGACTTGAACCAGGGACCTCTGCCTTTAGAATCTGGCATGTTACCCACTACTCTATGGAGGAACTGGTAATGGAGGTAAGCCATTGGCACTTGATATAGTGTCTATAGTTTGAAGTGGCCCCGAGTTTAAATGTTAAAGCATTGCTTTTGGTGATGAGAATGAAATAAAAAAAAAAGAAAATAAATTATGAACAGAAAAGTCAATGCTGGGTTCATGCACATGACTGCCCTAATTGGAACTAAGCTAGAAAAAAATTTGGCTGGCACAACTGGACTTGAACCAGGGACCTCTGCCTTTAGAATCTGGCATGTTACCAACTACTCTATGGAGGAACTGGTAATGGAGGTAAGCCATTGGCACTTGATATAGTGTCTATAGTTTGAAGTGGCCCCCAGTTTAAATGTTAAAGCATTGCTTCTGGTGATGAGAATGAAATAAAAAAAAAGAAAATAAATTATGAACAGAACAGTCCATGCTGGGTTTATGCACATGACTGCCCTAATTGGAACTAAGCTAGAAAAAAATTTGGCTGGCACAACTGGACTTGAACCAGGGACCTCTGCCTTTAGAATCTGGCATGTTACCCACTACTCTATGGAGGAACTGGTAATGGAGGTAAGCCATTGGCACTTGATATAGTGTCTATAGTTTGAAGTGGCCCCCAGTTTAAATGTTAAAGCATTGCTTTTGGTGATGAGAATGAAATAAAAAAAAAAGAAAATAAATTATGAACAGAACAGTCCATGCTGGGTTTATGCACATGACTGCCCTAATTGGAACTAAGCTAGAAAAAAATTTGGCTGGCACAACTGGACTTGAACCAGTGACCTCTGCCTTTAGAATCTGGCATGTTACCCACTACTCTATGGAGGAACTGGTAATGGAGGTAAGCCATTGGCACTTGATATAGTGTCTATAGTTTGAAGTGGCCCCCAGTTTAAATGTTAAAGCATTGCTTCTGGTGATGAGAATGAAATAAAAAAAAAAGAAAATAAATTATGAACAGAACAGTCAATGCTGGGTTTATGCTCATGACTGCCCTTATTGGAACTAAGCTAGAAAAAAACTTGAACCAGGGACCTCTGCCTTTAGAATCTGGCATGTTACCCACTACTCTATGGAGGAACAGGTAATGGAGGTAAGCCATTGGCACTTGATATAGTGTCTATAGTTTGAAGTGGCCCCCAGTTTAAATGTTAAAGCATTGCTTCTGGTGATGAGAATGATATATAAAAAAGAAAATAAATTATGAACAGAACAGTCCATGCTGGGTTTATGCACATGACTGCCCTAATTGGAACTAAGCTAGAAAAAAATTTGGCTGGCACAACTGGACTTGAACCAGGGACCTCTGCCTTTAGAATCTGGCATGTTACCAACTACTCTATGGAGGAACTGGCAATGGAGGTAAGCCATTGGCACTTGATATAGTGTCTATAGTTTGAAGACACAACTGGACTTGAACCAGGGACCTCTGCCTTTAGAATCTGGCATGTTACCCACTACTCTATGGAGGAACTGGTAATGGAGGTAAGCCATTGGCACTTGATATAGTGTCTATAGTTTGAAGTGGCCCCCAGTTTAAATGTTAAAGCATTGCTTTTGGTGATGAGAATGAAATAAAAAAAAAAGAAAATAAATTATGAACAGAACAGTCAATGCTGGGTTTATGCACATGACTGCCCTAATTGGAACTAAGCTAGAAAAAAATTTGGCTGGCACAACTTGACTTGAACCAAGGACCTCTGCCTTTAGAATCTGGCATGTTACTCACTACTCTATGGAGGAACTGGTAATGGAGGTAAGCCATTGGCACTTGATATAGTGTCTATAGTTTGAAGTGGCCCCCAGTTTAAATGTTAAAGCATTGCTTCTGGTGATGAGAATGAAATTAAAAAAAAAGAAAATAAATTATGAACAGAACAGTCCATGCTGGGTTTATGCACATGACTGCCCTTATTGGAACTAAGCTAGAAAAAAATTTGGCTGGCACAACTGGACTTGAACCAGGGACCTCTGCCTTTAGAATCTGGCATGTTACCCACTACTCTATGGAGGAACTGGCAATGGAAGGAAGCCATTGGCACTTGATATAGTGTCTATATTTTGAAGTGGCCCCCAGTTTAAATGTTAAAGCATTGCTTTTGGTGATGAGAATGAAATAAAAAAAAAAGAAAATAAATTATGAACAGAACAGTCCATGCTGGGTTTATGCACATGACTGCCCTAATTGGAACTAAGCTAGAAAAAAATTTGGCTGGCACAACTGGACTTGAACCAGGGACCTCTGCCTTTAGAATCTGGCATGTTACCCACTACTCTATGGAGGAACAGGTAATGGAGGTAAGCCATTGGCACTTGATATAGTGTCTATAGTTTGAAGTGGCCCCCAGTTTAAATGTTAAAGCATTGCTTCTGGTGATGAGAATGATATATGAAAAAGAAAATAAATTATGAACAGAACAGTCCATGCTGGGTTTATGCACATGACTGCCCTAATTGGAACTAAGCTAGAAAAAAATTTGGCTGGCACAACTGGACTTGAACCAGGGACCTCTGCCTTTAGAATCTGGCATGTTACCAACTACTCTATGGAGGAACTGGCAATGGAGGTAAGCCATTGGCACTTGATATAGTGTCTATAGTTTGAAGTGGCCCCCAGTTTAAATGTTAAAGCATTGCTTTTGGTGATGAGAATGAAATAAAAAAAAAGAAAATAAATTATGAACAGAACAGTCCATGCTGGGTTTATGCACATGACTGCCCTAATTGGAACTAAGCTAGAAAAAAATTTGGCTGGCACAACTGGACTTGAACCAGGGACCTCTGCCTTTAGAATCTGGCATGTTACCCACTACTCTATGGAGGAACTGGCAATGGAGGTAAGCCATTGGCACTTGATATAGTGTCTATAGTTTGAAGTGGCCCCCAGTTTAAATGTTAAAGCATTGCTTTTGGTGATGAGAATGAAATAAAAAAAAAAAAAAAAAATAAATTATGAACAGAACAGTCCATGCTGGGTTCATGCACATGACTGCCCTAATTGGAACTAAGCTAGAAAAAAATTTGGCTGGCACAACTGGACTTGAACCAGTGACCTCTGCCTTTAGAATCTGGCATGTTACCCACTACTCTATGGAGGAACTGGTAATGGAGGAAAGCCATTGGCACTTGATATAGTGTCTATAGTTTGAAGTGGCCCCCAGTTTAAATGTTAAAGCATTGCTTTTGGTGATGAGAATGAAATAAAAAAAAAAAATAAAATAAATTATGAACAGAACAGTCAATGCTGGGTTTATGCACATGACTGCCCTAATTGGAACTAAGCTAGAAAAAAATTTGGCTGGCACAACTGGACTTGAACCAGTGACCTCTGCCTTTAGAATCTGGCATGTTACCCACTACTCTATGGAGGAACTGGTAATGGAGGTAAGCCATTGGCACTTGATATAGTGTAAAGAATTGGAATCTTTAGATCCAAGATCCGACCTATTTAGCCCTGATCATGGTCGGGGCATGCACGCCACACATGGCCTGGCCAGGAGGGAGGGGGAGATGAGCCACTCTGGGCTCACCCCACCTCCCCCAGCCCGACCTAATTACTTATACACTGCTCTGGGTTTATCAAGAGGGGGGAAGGGCTAAGAGGGAGGGGGGGCCGGCACGAGCCTTGGGATCCATGAGTAAGGGGTGGGAGGGGGAAGGCTGGGGAGAGGGATCCAACTTGCGTGCACTCCATTTATGGTCTCTGCCTGGGGAGCAGAGGTCGGCGTGTGGGCAAGGGAGATCCTCTCTCCCTCAACCAATTAGAGGGAAGGGGAAGAGCTAGTGGAATATTTCCTGGGTTTGATTGTATGAATTATTCATGATTTTGGAGTATAAAATAAAGTGACTACTCGGACCTAGGTACTCGCTGAGTCACCACCGCCTAGGCCGAATCCAGACGAACTACAACCTCGGACTTCTTGTCTCACTTCTTCATCTTACTGAACCTATGGGCTAAAAACCCTTAGTCTTCTTTACACTGGCGAACCACGAAGGGACTTGTTGCTAAGTTGAGCAACAACCCAATCTTCTGACTGGAAGTGAGACATAGCCTAGGAGAGGCAGGATGAGCTGGAAGAGTAGGTGAGTGGAACTCTAAAACTCTGATTGAGCTTATAAATTATACTTATGGGATGTATGGAGGGTGGATCTGGGCCACTGTATAGGGTTGGGAGAATGATCACACTCAAACACTCATAATACAAGGAGAGTGGGTGAGCAATGTTCGGGGTAAAAACTTTGCTAGGTTCTGGGTTCTGTTGGTTATAACTCTGTACCTTGTGCCATCTAGTTTTCTTTTTTTTTTTTTCTTTACTCTCTCTCTCATCAAAGTATAAAACATGGCGGACATCAATTGGGATCTCAATGCCGCGGACTTGGCCATGCTTGACGAGGGTCAAAGGAGGGCCAGGTTTGCAGCTATTAAAGAGGTCAGAAGGCGCATGGAACGCCATGGCGCCATGCTAGGAGTAAATGATGGGTCCAATAAGGACACTTTGAGAGAGTGGCTAGATGGGATAAGCAGGGCAAAGGCCTACTGTGTAGCGAATGATACGCTCACTCTAGAGCTTTTGGGAACTCTTGTCAGCGGGCCTCTAGCGAGGTGCGTAGCAGGATTCCTACAGGTACCGGCCAATAGGACATGGGATCTGGCGAGGGCTGAGATTTTCCGCCTCTTCATGAATGAAGAGGAGGAACAGCAGCTGCGAGCAAGGCTCACCGATCTCTATCAGCTCCCATATGAGGATGCAAAGCAATACGGACGCAAGTTCCAGCTAGCGTCTCAGAGGGCTTACAGCGTGGATAACCTGGACCACGAGATAGTCCAAGAGACGTTGGTCAGGAATTTTGTGTTGGGACTCAGGGATGAGCAAATACGTCATGACGTATTTGCTGCTCGCCCTGATACCCTGGCTGAGGCAATAAGACAAGCCTCAGCTGCGGCTCACACCTTCGCTCTGGCAGGGCAACCTACCAGAGGGGATAGGAAGGATGAACCAATGGAAATTGGGGCTATCCTCCCTAAGAAAATGGCCCCTTCTGGGCCAAATCCTACAGATGCTTCAGATTGGAAGCTGATAGCTGATTTGGAGTCTAAGGTGAATTACCTTACGAAATTAGTAGAGAGGATGGAGACGGGGAAACCATCCAACCCCACAGTGATCGTTCCCCAATCAGGTGCAGCACCCCAGTACCCCTTTCAGACACCCATGTTGCCTATGTATCCCCCATATTTCAACACGTCCTATCCCCCACCCCCGATCGCCAGTTCTCAGGTAGTAAATCACCCAGGGAAAGGGAAGGGGAAGGGAAATGATAATCCAGGACCGGAAATAAATAAGCAGGGGGGAGGGAAGAGGTTTAGGGGTAAAAATGTCTGTTATGAGTGTGGGGAGGAGGGACACTTCGCAAGAGAATGTTCCCACCGCTATGCACATGTACAGGCTGCAGTGGTGGCGGCCATGCAGATGGCCTCTACCACTCAAAAGCCAGCCAAATATGTTAACCAGGGGGAATAGAAACGCCGGATGAGAGGTTCTGCCTCTCCATCTCAGTGGCGGGGATGGAGATGCGTGCACTCATTGATACCGGCGCATCAAGGAGTCTAATGCGGGAGGATGTATGGAGAGCCTTTTGCAAAACCCATCATCGGCCTCTCGTATTGACAAAGGGGGAATCTCTTAAATCACTCTCTGGTCATGATCTCAAAACTGAAGGGCAGGCGATAGTTAACTTGGGGGGTAGCTCATTTCCAGTTTATATTGTAAGAAGACTTCACCATGAACTGCTTCTGGGGGATGATGCCTTATTTATATTAGATGCCCAAATTAGCTTCAGAAAAAGAAAGGTAATTTTGGAAGGAAAAAGTTACAGAAGGCAACAAGTGGGTAGTGCAGATCAAGAATTCGCCTCTATCCACACAGAGGCAGAAGCATGGGAAGAAAAATACCCCGCTGTGTTTGGCATAGGAAAGCAGGGAAAATTAGGTACCTTTAAAGATGTGAAAATGCACATAGATACTGGAAATGCGCGCCCAATTAATCAACGCCCCTATCGTTTGCCCCTGGCCAAGAGAAAACTTGTAGACAAAGAATTAGATGAAATGCTGGAGCTGGGAGTAATAGAACCCAGCAGCTCAGCATGGGGAAGCCCGATATTGTTGGTCCCAAAGAAAGATGGGAGCAATAGACCTTGTGTCGACTTCAGAAAACTAAACTCTGTAAGCAAAAAGGATGCTCATCCACTTCCAAATATTCAAGATATTTTTGACAGTTTAGCAGGATCAACTGTCTTTTCCACCATCGACCTAAAAAGCGGCTACTGGCAAGTAGAGATGGACCCGGATAGCATGGAAAAGACAGCGTTTGTGTGTCATAGGGGCCTATTTCAATTCCGTAGGATGCCTTTTGGACTCACTAACGCACCAGCCGTATTTCAACGGGCCATGAACAAAATGTTTTCGGAATTTATTGGCAAATTTTGCATGACTTTCATAGACGATATTGTAATCTATTCCAAATCTGAAGAGGAGCATGATCACCATTTGGCTCTGGTGTTTGATAAATTAGAAGAATACGGAATTACAGTCAAAAAGAGTAAATGTATTTTCAAACAAGAGAAGGTAGATCTCCTCGGCTACCAAGTTTCAAAAGATGGAATTAATTCCCACCCAGATAAATGTAGTGCTATCAGGGATATGCTGCCTCCAGAGGATGTGAGCGGAATTCGCTCCTTCCTAGGAATGACTGGGTATTACCGTCAATGTATCCCAGATTATGCTAAGGTAGCTCATCCTTTGGTCAAACTTACCAAAAAGTATGCCAGGTTCGAATGGTTGGAAGAGCAGCAAAGCTCATTTGAAACTCTGAAGGAATTACTAACTTCAGATAGAGTAATGGCGCACCCCCAGTTGGATAAGCCTTATCGTCTCTATAGCGATGCGTGTGATTACGCAATAGGGGCCATATTGGTCCAGTCTGATAGTGAAGGCATAGAGAGGCCAGTTCAGTATATCTCTAAACAACTCTCTGGGCCACAACTCAATTGGGCTACGATTGAAAAGGAAGCTTATGCAATCGTGTATGCCTTAAACAAGCTCAGACCTTATCTACAGGGTAGCGAATTCAAAATTTACACTGACCACAAGCCTTTAAAGTCTCTGTTTGTGGGAGAAGTTAAAAACACCAAAATTCAAAGATGGGCGGTATTAATAGCAGAGTTTGGGGCTCCCATTGAATATAGAAAAGGGGCAAACAATATCCGGGCAGACATGCTTTCTCGAATAAAAACAAACCCCAAGAAGGAAGGGCCGACTCTCAGTTCTCTTGAAGTCTGTGCCTTGGAGGAGATAGATGAAATTCCTTGGGAATTTGATAAACTCGAGAAAGACAAAATACGTTTAGAACAGAGGGAGTTGGAACAATTTCAACAGGGGATGGAGGATGAGGGGGATTACACCATAATTGATGGCATGCTTTTTACTCTCACCCCTCCCCCAGGCAAGCCAGCCTACCCCCGCCTGGTCCTGCCACCCTCAGCTAGGCATAGAGTAGTGAGGCGCGCCCACACTGAAGTAGGCCACCAGGGCATGAGGAAGACCCTAGATAGGATCCAAGAGGCTTATAAATGGCCCACCATGAGAAGAGATACCTATAATGTCTTAATCCGATGCGCTAGGTGTGCTGTAAACAGAGTGGGTAGGGCGCGTGTACCTCCTACTGCGATGCCAATAGCAAAATACCCTGGTCAGATACTGGGAATGGATCTCTGTGGTCCCTTCCCGGTCTCTGATAAAGGTAATAGATACATCTTGACTGTAATAGATCACGCAACTGGCTGGGTAGAAGTCAAACCCATACCCTCCAAAGCAGCTAAAAACATTGCTGATTATCTGGCTAATGAATATGTCCCTAGGTATGGCCCCCCAGAGGTGCTCATCACCGACCGGGGACTCGAATTTATGAACCAGCAAGTGGAAGGGTACCTTAAATCCATAGGCACTGAAGTAAGGCATTCTACAGCTTTTCACCCCCAGACAAATGGTAAAATTGAAAGATTTAACAAAACTTTTAAAAATATACTAAGAAAATTCATCAATGCAAGACCAGCAGAGTGGGAGAGCCATTTAGGTCCAACCCTCTGGGCACATAGAGTCTCCACTTCTTGTGTAACTGGTTTTACACCATATTTTTTAACTTTTGGCACCAATCCAAGATATCCCTTTTCTAAAATATTCCCCACCCCAGAGGGAACAGAAGATGCCGTACTCAGTGAGCGCCTACAGGCCTTAACAGATGCGTTCAGAGAAGCTGCTGAGCGCACTGAGGCCAGTAGAGTGGCTAATTATGAGAGATTAAGGGCCAGAGCAAATGCAAAGGATCTAAAAATAGGGGATCATGTGGGGTGCTCTCAGGCACCAGCGCTCCATTGGATCCCAAGTGGGATCATGGTTATGTAATAACGGGGATAAGGGGTACCACCCTAACTATGAGGGGACCCCAGGGCGAACGCAGGCGTATAAATAGGGATAGGGTAAAAATGGTATCTGGGGAAATAGAATGGGATATACTGAGAACTAGGCAACCGAGGGCGGGTCAAGGAAAGAGAAATAAGGCTCGGAGACAAGCCCAAAAAGCTCAACAAGTTCATGTTCCACCACCTCCCCCACCCCAGCCTAGGGCAGTGCCCGACACTGTTTATTTACCCATACCAAACATGCCTCCTCCAATTCAGATAGAACAGGAAGACCAAGCGAGAGCAGAGCAACCAGAGGACGAGCACATGCATGTGGAGGACGAGGACCAAGTGCCACGCCCACCTCAACCACAACAAGTGCCACGCCCACCCCAGCAGCGACCGCCGAGGGAGAAGGTGCTAGTACTAGCTTCACCTAAGCCAGTTACATTGCGCCGACCCCTGCCACCAGCCGTTGCTGTGGAGACTGCTCCCCCGCGCACACCACCACCAGGTCCTGTTACAAGGTCAAGGGCAAAAAGAGGGAGGATAGAGACCCCAACCAAGTGCCCTAAACCCAAGGCTCTGACCACCACCTCTGAATGCACTGAAAAGAGGATCAAAGTGTTCCACCCTCTAGGCTCTACTAAGAGGGAAAGGCCTGACTCCTCACCAAACCCAGCCACGCCCACTTCACCCGTGCAGAGGCCGAGGAAGCTGCCCTGTATACCCCCACCATCGCCACCACCATCACCACCACCTACACCCCCACCCCCACCGTCACCCCCACCACAGCCCCAACCATGGGAGTTCGACCCAGGGGCACCACCAGTGACGGACTTCTCTCAACCTGCACCTTCCAGTCCCTCCTCATAATCACCCTGGCTATGATGGCTAATGGCGATTTGTTTGAGGAGGAAGGGGTGTTGGTGTATGAGGAAGGGGAGGTCAGAGCCCTGACCGCGACTTGGACAACAGTGATCGTTCTACACCCCCCCACGCCCCCTCCTGTCAGTGCTTGGGTCTCCGTCCTAAGAAGGCGAATTGGAGAACTCAGACAGGCGGAGGTTGTGGGAGACGGAGATGTCAGTGCCTGGGAGGAGCACATGGGTTTCCTCCAGGCAGAGATTCCAACACCAGTCCAACAAGACACCCGAAGGAAGAGAGGCCTATTCAATTTTGTGGGCTCGCTAAGCCGTGCCTTGTTTGGCACCGCTACTGTAGGACAGGTGAACGAATTAAGGTCTGCAGTACAAGAAGCACAGGCTAGCGAGAGCGCATTGGCCCATTGTCAGGAAGAGATGGTGTCGGTGTTGAATCAGACAAGGCTCTACATGACAGAGAACCGCTTGGACATCGCGCAGCTCCAAGCTGCAGCAAGTAACATCTCCCGCCAAGTGGCAGACATTCTAACACAGTTAAATGGTTTCAGTAAAGATATTCACAGGATTCATATGAAAAGGGAAGTGGATATTCTATTGCAGCGAGTGAGTAGGGCGGTGGAAAATTACCACCGTCAAAACGAATTATTTTATCGCCAGCGCATTCAGCTGGAAAGGGGATTCTTAACAGACCAGATTTTACCACTGGCCTACTTATCAGAAATATTGTCTAAATTACAAGAAGGGAAACATTACACCCCACAAGATAACCGCTGGTATTATAGACACCTGAACGTTCGACTATTATTAGACGGCGAACAGGAGCTAATATACCAGACAGTAATTCCGGCAGTTTCAGGCACTCAATTTTTACACTATAGGTTAAAGTATTTTCCGGTCCCATATGGTGCTGACCACCTGAGAAAGTTGGTAGGAGAAGAGGAGGTGGCCCTAGATAGCATATCCAGCGCGTCATTTCTTCCTCAGCATTGTATCGGGTTTGAACCCCAGATTTGCTCAGCTGCAATAGAGCATCTAACCCCGACCTGCGAAACAAATATTATTTTAGGTAAAAAGCCAGACCTTTGTAAGGCGCAGATTGTAAAAAGAAATAACTTAACAAACCAAGTGTTTAGAGAGGGAGAGTCCATTTCTTCTGTAATTCTGGCTATTTATGAACCTCTGGAAACAATCTTGAGGTGCCCTGGGCAAAAACCAGTGATACAAACGTATCATCGGCATGCCAGGGTGATTTTAGAAGGCGGTTGTCTCCTGGTTGGAAAGGATTGGCGTGTGAGTAGCGTCCAACGCCATGAGTCCCATATAACACTCCCCATCCCCAAGATTATGCCCCTCCCTGGGTTTAATCTGACTTATGGCAAATTATCCCTTTACCCCCATTTAGATCAGCAATTGACTTTCCTGCCAAGAGCTGAAATACCCTTACTCGCCCTGACAGATTTTCCTAAAACCATTTCCCCCCTGATTTCCTCCACCCCTTGGTCTGAAAGTTCTATCTGGGGTATAGCCACTCTCATCCCCACTCTCCTAGGAGTCATGACCCTGGGAATAATCTACCTCCGCCGAAAGGGGCTCGCCCCAAGAGGTAAAGTCAGCCTTTTGTGTTGTCTGAGGAATCTTAAGCCCCGAGAGAATATCCCAATAGGACCCCCAACCCACCACCCTGTAGCCCTAGCCCTCCAAGACCTAGATCGAGAGGAGGGAGAGGCCACTCCAGGCGCTAGGACTGGCTCTTGTTCCCTCGAGCATATCCCTGCCCCCTCCCCCGCCTCACCATATTACGCTGCCAATTTCGGACTGACCAGGATGAAATAATTAGTCTACCAATGTTTATTTGGTTTCTCTGGGGTAACAAACACTTTTTGAACTTGTCTGTAACTTACTCTTGTTTAATATTTACTATTAATATTTGTTCTGTCCTCTTCTCGGGTGCGAGGGAGATCACAGAACACAGAGTAGTATACCTGGGTGAAATCCATTTTCTCTCTCGGGAGGAAATGGTGGAATCCGTGAACAAGGATCCAGCCCAAATAGGTATTTTTATTTCAACTCTCATTGTGAGAAGTTGTTTTTACACAAACAGAATCGGTCGAGACAGAGGAGCCTGAGAGGAAGCACCATGGAATCGAAGCCCTCACCTTGTCCCCGACCATTCTGCTTTGAAGAGGTATTTTTCCAAGTAATAAGAGTTTATACGTGATGCTACAGTAAAGTCGACATGTGTTCTGTAGTGTTTGAGGTTAAAAATGGAAATATTGTAGTGTTGACTACCCAACCGCTCTCACTCTCCATGGCCAAAGGAGGAGAGAGAAAGAGACGGGCGTCCTGTCGGTCAGCGACGAGGTCCAGCGGGGGCCTCGGCTGACCGGCCGGGCAGAGGAGACGACGGTGACGACCGTATTGGAGAACTTTGTGAGTACTAACTCAGTACAAAGGAAGACATTTAACAGTGTTCAGAAGCACACTTAAAAACACAGAGACTTCTCTTACATAATATTCGACTAAAAGACTTTTTAGTGCAGGGTGATGGCCTCTAATATAAATGAACACTCCTTTTTGATGGAGCCACTCCCTTTGGAAACTTTCCATCTTGACCCGTTAGGTCTACAGATATAATAATTTATAATACTTTTACTTTACCCTTTTTATGATTTTGTGTGTGTAAATTATGTAACCTTATTTCTATTTTTCTTGTTTGGTTGGACTGGGTTGATCAGTGGCTAAATATTTTGTTCGAAAGAAAGCTTTCAACAAAAATAAAATATGGGACGAATGTAAAGAATTGGAATCTTTAGATCCAAGATCCGACCTATTTAGCCCTGATCATGGTCGGGGCATGCACGCCACACATGGCCTGGCCAGGAGGGAGGGGGAGATGAGCCACTCTGGGCTCACCCCACCTCCCCCAGCCCGACCTAATTACTTATACACTGCTCTGGGTTTATCAAGAGGGGGGAAGGGCTAAGAGGGAGGGGGGGCCGGCACGAGCCTTGGGATCCATGAGTAAGGGGTGGGAGGGGGAAGGCTGGGGAGAGGGATCCAACTTGCGTACACTCCATTTATGGTCTCTGCCTGGGGAGCAGAGGTCGGCGTGTGGGCAAGGGAGATCCTCTCTCCCTCAACCAATTAGAGGGAAGGGGAAGAGCTAGTGGAATATTTCCTGGGTTTGATTGTATGAATTATTCATGATTTTTGAGTATAAAATAAAGTGACTACTCGGACCTAGGTACTCGCTGAGTCACCACCGCCTAGGCCGAATCCAGACGAACTACAACCTCGGACTTCTTGTCTCACTTCTTCATCTTACTGAACCTATGGGCTAAAAACCCTTAGTCTTCTTTACAATAGTGTCTATAGTTTGAAGTGGCCCCCAGTTTAAATGTTAAAGCATTGCTTTTGGTGATGAGAATGAAATAAAAAAAAAAGAAAAAAATCATGAACAGAACAGTCAATGCTGGGTTCATGCACATGACTGCCCTAATTGGAACTAAGCTAGAAAAAAATTTGGCTGGCACAACTGGACTTGAACCAGGGACCTCTGCCTTTAGAATCTGGCATGTTACCCACTACTCTATGGAGGAACTGGTAATGGAGGTAAGCCATTGGCACTTGATATAGTGTCTATAGTTTGAAGTGGCCCCCAGTTTAAATGTTAAAGCATTGCTTTTGGTGATGAGAATGAAATAAAAAAAAAATAAAATAAATTATGAACAGAACAGTCCATGCTGGGTTTATGCACATGACTGCCCTAATTGGAACTAAGCTAGAAAAAAATTTGGCTGGCACAACTGGACTTGAACCAGTGACCTCTGCCTTTAGAATCTGGCATGTTACCCACTACTCTATGGAGGAACTGGTAATGGAGGAAAGCCATTGGCACTTGATATAGTGTCTATAGTTTGAAGTGGCCCCCAGTTTAAATGTTAAAGCATTGCTTTTGGTGATGAGAATAAAATAAAAAAAAAAGAAAAAAATCATGAACAGAACAGTCAATGCTGGGTTCATGCACATGACTGCCCTAATTGGAACTAAGCTAGAAAAAAATTTGGCTGGCACAACTGGACTTGAACCAGGGACCTCTGCCTTTAGAATCTGGCATGTTACCCACTACTCTATGGAGGAACTGGCAATGGAGGTAAGCCATTGGCACTTGATATAGTGTCTATAGTTTGAAGTGGCCCCCAGTTTAAATGTTAAAGCATTGCTTTTGGTGATGAAAATGAAATAAAAAAAAAAAATAAAATAAATTATGAACAGAACAGTCCATGCTGGGTTTATGCACATGACTGCCCTAATTGGAACTAAGCTAGAAAAAAATTTGGCTGGCACAACTGGACTTGAACCAGTGACCTCTGCCTTTAGAATCTGGCATGTTACCCACTACTCTATGGAGGAACTGGTAATGGAGGTAAGCCATTGGCACTTGATATAGTGTCTATAGTTTGAAGTGGCCCCCAGTTTAAATGTTAAAGCATTGCTTTTGGTGATGAGAATGAAATAAAAAAAAAAGAAAAAAATTATGAACAGAACAGTCAATGCTGGGTTCATGCACATGACTGCCCTTGGAACTAAGCTAAAAAAAAATTTGGCTGGCACAACTGGACTTGAACCAGTGACCTCTGCCTTTAGAATCTGGCATGTTACCCACTACTCTATATACTCAAATAAAAAACAGCACTCATTGGAAGAACTGGCTTGCCATATATGGTCTACCTTATCGTAACAACAGCAGCAATAAAAGAATTTGTGAATTTGAATTTGAACTCCCCCTCCTTAGAGGCGCATTGTGTAATGATAGCCTAATTGGTTGTACGGTAAATCAAATGAATCCGAACGTTTGTCTGTATCCTTTTTTTGCGAGACTTTATCTCAAGTGGTATAGTACACACGGTTTTAATATCAATATGTGAGATGTTCCAGGAAAATGAGTCACAAGTCGCAAAATTGATATTTTTCAAAGTGTTTTCATCACAAGGTCTCTTTATTGAAATTTGCTCAGGGGGTTTAGCTGTTTTAGTCTTATATATCTGTGTAACAAATTTCAGGACATTGTATTAAATATATCCTTGGGTTTTGAATGTCTTCGTATGGAGTATATTTAGTTACTTTACTGGTAATTACCCATTGAGAAACATTGTGAACTCTTTTACCAAAAACACAAATATCAAATTGAATAATATTATATCAAAATATTTAAAAAATTAGATTATTATATTTTATATTTTAATATAGAAATACTTATTAGGTGCTGTAGTGTTTACTATCATTGGAATTGGCTTGATCTCCTCTTTCCATATTATATGGTAATGTCTCAAATCCGCATTTTGCGACTTGCGACTGATTTTCCGAAAACGGATCACGTTTCGACGAGATTACTCCTCATGACTGTTTGAATTACAACTCTGTTCATCACGTTCACGATTATACCTGACAATAATTGTCACTTGACCATGGGTTACATGTGGGTCAGATTTTCTGAAAATGTACAATTGGCAGTTGTACACATTTAGGAAACTCTGCTAAATTAGGCAGAAAAATGATGAATACCGGGTATATCTGAGTATATTTGGTATCGCATTGATTTAAAGTATCAGTTCTGTTATGTGAAAGTGTATTTTGGGGCTCATTTGTGTTTTAATGTGGGTTATTTGAGAGGATTGGTGAAGGCGAATTGTACATTTTCTGAAAACCATGACCCATGACCCATGTAACTGAAATCTGCAAACTTTTTCCGTGATAGAATAATACAATATCAACTGCAACTTGTTCTCATTTGGTATCATAAAACACTCATAATTATGGACTAAGAAACAGAATTTCTTAGAATGCATTTTTGGTATGATCTTATCATCTAAATTAAACAAATTAAATCTATATGATCGCGATGATTTGATTTATTTATGTATTCAGGATTAATTTCAATGTACAGCTATTGAGAACAGTGTGTAATTATGTAGTATTTAGCTGGAATACAAATTTCTAAATGTGTGATGTGTTGCAGGAAAATGAGTCACAAGTCAAAAAGTAAGTTTCAAAAATAAAAATAGCAAACTGACCGAAAATATAAAAATCTTTTTTTAGCTGTCCTAATGATTACCATCATTGGAATCGGTTGGTTTTTATCTTTTTCAAATATAACGGTATCTCAACATTTTATTTTTCGATTTGTGACTCATTTTCCTCTAAGACATCACATATGTTTACTGTACACTGCTGACGTATTTGCTTTTATGTAGGGGGAAACCTCCCAGTAGTTTTAACATAGTTGACTCTAGCATATGATAATAACAATTTTCCCCCCCTCCCACTCCCACCCACGTTCCGACGCGCCTGAAATGGACCCAAAGGTTAATAATTGGGCATTAAATAAATCTCTTTAAGATTCTTAAAATAGTACATGGGTCAGGTCATCGAAAACTGCCCAATCAGCAGCTCTACACATTTAGTACAATGTTACTAAATTAGACCGAAAATGATCAATTCTAGGAATATCTGAGTATATGCTGGTATTGCGTCGATTTAAACATTTTGTTTGGTTATTTTGAACCGTAACTATTATCTTAAACCGGGATGTTTTAGGGGTTTGGTGAAGACGAATTGTACATTTATGGCTATTTAACTCACATAGCAGGGCGTATTCATACAATGCTGCCAACATACTTATAAATAGTCCTCTGTCAGGTTCTGAGAATAGACTTCAGCAGCAGGGTGCAGTGATTAGTGCCAAGTGCCAAGGCCAAGGCCATAGTTGGGACAGATCTCCAGAAAATGTACAATTGACATTCACCAATCCACTCAAATAACCCAAATTTAGGACAAAAATGAAGTTCAAAATGAAGTTCAACACAATCAAACAGATTGTTTGAATCAAGGCAATACCAAATATACTTAGATATACCTATTATTTACCATTTTTCAGTCTATTTAGCAGAATCTACTAAAATGTGTAGATCTGCTGATTGTACACCTCCGTGGTTTACAACATGTGCCATGTGTTATAGGAAACTGAATTACAAGTCGCAGAAAATTGATTTTGACGTCCCATCATATTTCAATTGTTGTTTTCTAAATTCATATACTCTGTACTGAGTTATGGTAGTGGCTGCATGGGAGAGCTGGATTTTATCTAGATGTCTGCCTACCTGTTTTGTCGGTTTTTGTCTGTTATATTTAAATGAGAATTATCATTATATGAAACTTTGACCAATACAATTTTTAAAAAATGGTCGTGAATAAATAAACAACCTCAAAAAAACTTTATCTCTCAGTGTCTTATTGGGTATTGTGTCTATCTTATACCATCCTGATTCTTAAAAAATATTTACATTGTCTGTTTCATTTGTGTACTTTGTGAATCTCGATGAATAAAGTAGTATCTTATCTTATCTTATCTTGAAAGATGAGATCAAACGGATGGTACATATCAACACTTCTAATAAGGTCTCTTAAAGGCAAACGCTACTATTCACTGCCACGCCCCCCTTTTCCATATACCAAATATACGGGCATTTTACGTACTATTGCTTTAGCACTGCAGTCTATGAGGAAACGGCCCATTTTTTCATGTTTTATAGTATAAAACAAACAATTAATGGTTACTCCTACTGTCCCAAAACTTTCTACACATAGTGCAGGTGATACACTACATATTAAAAGGAAAAAAAACATATGTCATCGAGTTAGATTTTTTTTTATAGCTGTCTGAAATAGACATGTTTGGGGAACTGAGCTAACTGTGGGTACCCTCAGTTGTACCCATTTAGTATGCAAGTCTATTGGGAAGTGCTGCATTTTTCTTTCATGGTTTTGGGAATAAAACAAAAATGAAAACTCCTAATGTCCCAAAATCTTCTACACATATAGTGCAGGTAATATTCTACACATATATAGGGAAAAAAATGTATGTTATCATGCTAAAAAAATAATTGTAGCTGTTTGAAATAGACATGTTTAGGAAACATAGAACACATTGAAACAGCAGATTTTATGGTTGTCATGCCATGTTTCAAAGCCCCATAATTCAGAAACTAGCACGGTGACCCATTATTTTTTTTTCAGTTTTATGAACACACATACTTCAAGAACCATATACTAAAGAATCAGAAAAATGACATTTAATTTCGATGAGAGAGAAAAAAAATGTTTTTATTAAATTAGTGAAAAAAAAGTGGGTTTTTTTGAGTTTTTAATTTAAAATTTGCATTTCATATTTTTTGTTTTCAGAATAAAAATAACCATGCATTCTATAAAAAAGAGGCATAGAATTATTGGCAAAATAATACTCTCTCTAAAACTGTTAACCTTACTTAAATTGAGGGAGTATAAATAGCAAATATGAACTATGAAGTCGAGGTACTCCAAAATGAGCCCCCCTTTTGATCCTCATTGGTTTTTTTGAGATACCAACTTTTGAAGCACTCTAATTAATAATTGAGCATGGTGACCCATTGATTTTTGTCCATCTTTATGACCAGAAACACTTCAAGAATCAAATTTCAAAGTTTCAGAAAAATGACATTTATTTTCATTTTCCACTAGATAGTAGCGTTTGCCTTTAATTCGAACTAAAGGTATTGTCGGATAAGTGATTTACTCTCTCGCTGGTTGGTATACCATCTGTCTTCTTCTTTATATCGGGGATATTATAATTCATACTCAACTCACACTTTGTAAATGTGTGGATTCATCGCGAGATATCTTTATACTGCTGTATTATCTGTTTAACAAAATATACATGTTCCATACATTAATTTATAAGAGGTCAGTCTATATGCCCAAAGTTCAAAGAGTCCCTTCAAATGGAGGGAAAGCCTCTCGCCCCAAACCGCAAAGTTCCATTATAATTCCATTAAGACCGCAAAATGTCATTATGTTCCCATTAGAACGCCGAGTCTTAGGCCAGGAAAACGATTAGCGAAATAGGAGTCTAATCACTGACATACCATTCTCATCTGATCTAAGGGTTTGAACCTAGAGTGAGGTGGTTATTTTGTCTGACCACCATCAGTAATAGTTTATATCTAAAATCTTTAATAATTTCTATATTTATGGGGGAAACGATAGCACTAATTCTTGATGATGTAAATATAGTAAAGTAGCTAAATATACCCCTCAGATATGCATAGATATATTCAATCCATACTTGAACTTTGGCACATGTCTTCATGCTAAATAATCCAAAAATGGAAACATTATGAGCAAGACTTCCTGGGAATAAAACGATTTGAAAAATATCAATTTTGCATACTACTTAATTGTGACTCTCTCTCTCCCTTTCTCACCCTCCCTCTCTCTTCACCCCCTCTCATTCCCTCTCTCTCTCCACTCTCCGTTCCCTCTCTCTCTATCTCCCTCCCTTCGTTTATTTCTCTCCTTCTCTCTCCCTCTCTCCCGCCCACTCTCTCTTCCCCTTCTCTCTCCCTCTCACATATGTTATGTGTTTAAGGGAAATAAGTCACAAGTCGCAAAAAAATAGATTTTGAGATACCATTATATTTTAAAAGAGAAGATCATGCCGATTTCGATGGTGGTAAACATTAAGGACATTTGATAAGTATTTCTATATTTTAAGTTTGATATTTTTATTTCTAAAAAAAAAGGTTTTCAATATTTTTGGGTGGGCAATTACTAGTAAAGTAGGCAAATGTACTCCATAGGATATCTTAGAAATGCATGCATATATTTAACTCACTGTCTTGAAGTTTGGTACATGTACTCATGAGACCCCTCCAATTAGATACTCCAAAAATAAAAGCATTCCAATAAAGCAATCTTGGAAATAAATCACTTTGAAAAAGTACCAATTTTGCGACTTGTGACTTGTTTCCCTGAAACACATCACATACTAGAAAGGCAGTGTGCAAGCATGGCTCCTCTCAACCAATAGGTTTTTTTGTTTTTTTATGAAAGTTTTATTGCACACAATTACAGGAAATCCTGGTATTCTCATGTAGTACAAGCACTATTATCAAAATGTCATACAGTATATATTAGCTGATATAGCTTTATCTTCTTTGTAACATTTAAACTTTTAAACTTTAACCTTTTTATCTTGCCCATAGATTAAAGGGCCGAATGGAGATATCATAGTATCATAATTATACAAGTAAGTTTTTATATACAAGTAATTATTTTGTTGGAAAATGTTTGCATGTCTTTGCGACCAAAGTAGCAGAAGAATAAAATACATCACTCACAATAATAGATACGACTATTTGTATTTGTAATCCAACTTTGGTTCATGGATAAGCATATATACTTTTCTTATAGATAGTAGGCAAGGCAGCACCTCGTTTACTGCAGAGCTACATAAGGCAGATTATACGTGTTGGAGATCATGGAGTTAGGTTTACTACTGGTTCTTCAGAGAATTCTTTATTTCTGGCCAACTTTTCTTTCTTATATTAGGCGGTAGGTTATTCCAGATCCGAGGGCCTAGATAATGGGGGGTCCTCTTATACTTTTCTTTAACAGGTTTTTTTACAGGTAAGTACAGTTGGGTCAACCATTCTAGTGGCACGAACATTCTCTTTGATACAGAGTTTCGGCTTGTTTATTGTTATACATAATATTCATCAAAGCTATCTTACTCCGTTTGTCCAGAGTGTTAATGTTACCTGCTGCTTTTAAGACATTGACTGGACGGTGATCATTATATACACTGTCTTTTTTTTTAAAGAAATTTTATTGAGTACATTTCCATGATAACATAGTAATCTCATGATGCTCAATTGAAAAAATTATTTAACAGAGGATAGCGAGAAATAATACATTTTAACTCATTTAAACCATGATAGTTATAATTATATATATAATAAGGTCGCACGACAACGCTTATAGTACAGACATTTACCCATCAGTTGGGCATAAAGACACTGTCGTTGTCTAACTCATGCTACATCATAACGTCTTAACGGCCTTATTTAAAGATCATTCAATTTTATTTTTCACAGCAGCATTTGCCATACTCATGAAGATTGAAGGTTGTGTTTTTTTTCTAGTGGAACATGAAACGATCTCGATCACAGACTTGTACACGTAAGGATATTTTTGTACAATGTCCTGAAATTTGTTGCATGGATTCATACGACTATAAGGGCTAGACTATAAGACCCTCTAAAAATCAAAACATATCATTAAAGAGATCCTGTAAAAAAATCACTGGGAAACAATCCTGTGAAAAAATATCAATTTTGCGACTTGTGACTCAATTTCCTGGAACACATCACAAATGGTACTATGTTATAGTAAGACTATGTTATTACTCTGGCGCCCCCTCCCTCCCTCCCTCGTGGCCTTGACCTTCGTTAATCCAACACAACTGAGGATCACTGGGATCCCTGTCGACGGCAGTACCGCACGGCACGGCATACCTCTTCAAACCTTAGAACATTTCTTGTCATGATTTCAGGACAGATCTATATATATATATGTCGAAGTAAGACTCGGAAGGGGTCCATCTGAGAGGTCTATAAATACCTTCAGCAAGGCAGACTAGCGACCCATACACAAACAGTATTTGTTCGAGGTATGAAGCTAAAATATCAAAACCCTTGGACCAATATGGATGTGAGCTCTAACCTACCTAGAAAGTTGCAGCGCAGTATAAAGGTGAGATATCTGTTTAGAAATAATTTTAGAAGATTTTTTTTGTCAGGAAAATGTTTTGTAAAGACATGTTTGGTATTTTATTTTTTATTTTTTTTAAATACAATTCAGGGTAGCACCTAGCCAACATATCTTGCTTATATTTACTGATAGATATAGGGTCGACCATGAGCCTGGGTAAAATTGGGGAAGTTCTTGTGCGAAAGCTCTGTAGTTTGTTGAGAATATTCAAGCAATGACTGTGAAAGTATTTGATTTGTTTCGGGAAAATGAGTCACAAGTCGCGATTTGGAGATATCATCATGTTTGAAAAGATGAGATCGAGCCGATTCCAATGATAGTAAACTGTCTATTTAGACTATTGGGACATAGATAATAAGTATTTCTATACTTTAAGTTTGATATTTTTAATTTAAAAATAAAAGTTTGGAATATTTCTTGGTGGACATTTTCTAGTAAAGTAGCTAAATAAACTCTATGCGAACACCTTACACATGCATGGATATATTTATGGCACTGTCCTGAAATTTGGTAAGTAGATTTATATGATTAAGGGCGCTAAACTCCGCAAAGATCAGAATATTTTGATAAAGAGATCTTGTTAAAGAAACACTTTGAAAAATATTATTTTGGCGACACCTGATAGTGAGTCATACACTCAATTAACTTAGGAAATTACCTTTCAACATGTACAAAATAACCTGATAAATTATTAGATTTAGATGCACATGTTCATTGACAACTTAGTTTCGTACGATTAATATGTTGAGCTCTTACACAAAAATAATAGTCAATTGATTGGCTGGAAAACTGGATTATTAACAAATAATTGCTTTAGAAGTTAAAACTATAGAAGGGAGGACTCTTTAATGTGTACACATGGGTATTGCCACGTACATTTTGGGACATTTCTGACTTTTTGAAAGATTACAACAACGTGCAAGGAAGGAAATAACCTGTTTAGAATAATAAATTGGACAATCCTGCAAACTAAGGCATTCATTCACAAACAAAAATTGTTTGATAAGGGAAGACTGGATACTTTATCCGCATTGTATGAACTAAGATCCAGATGTAATGTGTTAGGAGCACAATACCAAAAACAGAGTCTAAAAAGGAGGAAAGACGGCCCTGGAACCGCAAACATGGAGGAATTCATTCTTCTGCTTAAGGTCTAGTTTTTTCGAGATATTTTATTCGGCTCTGTATTAGGGTGTATCTTCTAGATAATCATGCCACTATTTCTCACGTTTATGATCACGTTTGTACACATGTGGAATGGAAATAAAAGTATTTGCACCCCCCCCCCCAAAAAAAAAAAGTCATTGAGATGCTACGAGTTAACACGAAGGAATTATTTCTGTCAATTTGTTGTATATTTCCGAAGTATACAATTATAATGTATTATCTTCCCGCGACATTGAGCAATCAGTTGTGTAAAAATGAAAGGAATTGGACCAACAGTTCTTGCTCTACGAACACCTGAATTTATAAACGCTTACGTGCATTATCAATAATTAGATATGATTTGAATATCATATATGAATACATATTCTGCCATCTTAAACTTTATTTTGAACCGCATTTCTGTCTTAAATTTGGGTTATTTGAGAGGATTGGTGAAGGCCTATTGTACATTTTCTGATGATCCGACTCCCTTGGCTATATCAATATGAGGTAAATTACAGAATGTCCCAGTGGTGGAAGGAATTGATCAGCAATTTTTTCTCACTTTGAAATATATAAATGCATTGATTTCAAAATAATCATTCATTTCATTTTCCTTTCAGAAATTTGGATTCGCAAAATCTTGTCAACTTCATAAGTATTTACTAAAAATTGGCATAGTATTTACAAGCTGTTACTGGTTCTGGCAAGCACTCATCATCTGGAATGTACATGAAACCAGGTCTTTAAAGAACCCAGGTGAGTTCAAGATGGTTTCCAAGAACCTAATTGAGAGTTCTCTGTGTTACATATCAAAGCTGGACCCATGGGATGCTTCAATAGAGGAGCACACCACAAGATCAACCGTTTCACAAATACCTCCTCTGTCTAATTTTATCTTTCAACAAAAGGACAGAATCATTAGCATCAATCAGACTGCTTTGGCATTGGAAAATAAGAGTATCTCAACATGCAAATATCAATATTTCATCTTGGAGAAAGGATCTGACAAAAAGCTGCTTTACTCGCAGAAATTTAACATTGACCTAGGTGATATTAACTTTTCGATAAACATGATGAATGAGTATTTTCTTATCAAATGCTATGATAAGAAGCAAAAAACAATTTTTAGGATGCCATTTACAGCATTTTCCCCACGACCAGCAATTGGACAGCAACCAACTCATACCAGATGGAATGTGCTCCTCTTGGGTACTAACTCCCTGTCAACTTCCTCTGTTTACCGGTACTTACCCAAAACTCTCCAACTCCTCAAAAATAAACTGGCAGCTGTTGAACTCCAGGGCTACAACAAGGTTGGTGAAAATACCTTCACCAATATGGTCCCATTGCTGACAGGTTATCATACACATGAGGTCATCAAGTCCCAAACAGAACCTTTCAATCTGCCCTTCATATTTAGAAATTATTCCAGCATGGGTTATGCAACACTTTTCAATGAGGATAGAGGACCCTTTGGAATGTTCAATTCTCACAAACCAGGGTTGCTTGACATCCCAACAGATTACTATTATAGACCCTTCTCACTGGCATGTGAGAATATGATAGCTAATGGGAAAAAAGTTCCTTCTTTGGAAAAGAAGAACTTCAAGGCAAACCATCTATTAGAACAACTGCTGTCCTTTACCAAACACTACAAGGATAAAGGCCACATTAGCCTCTCATTTGTTAACCTTGCTCATGATCATAATCGTGACTTCAGGTATCTGGATGTTAAATATGAAGAGTTCTTAAACAGACTCATAAATAATGGGATCTTGAAGAATACATTTTTCTTTTTCTTTGGTGATCATGGACCAAGATATGGGAGCCTCGCTGAAACATTGGTTGGCCAAGTAGAAGGCCGACGGCCTGTGATGTTTATGAGCATACCTGAACAATTCGGAACACAATACCCACAGTATATGGACAATTTACAACAGAATTCCAGAAGACTTACCTCTCATTTCGATACATTTCAAACCCTGGTTCATATATTGAACCTAAACTTTGATGTCACTGATACTAATGATAAATCATTCATGAAAGATACCAACCAACGCTCTGTGAGTCTCTTTCATAAAATCCCTGACAGCAGAACATGTGACACTGCTGACATCCCTCTCCAATTCTGCAGTTGTCAAGACAGAGAAGATGTAAGAGTTGACTCTCACATGGCCAAAAAGTTGGCAAAGCTTTTGGTCCATGAACTCAATAAACTTCTCTCTCCAGCAAAGGATATATGTGCCTTACTCACTCTAAAGAAAGTAAAATATGCTCAAAAAATTAATATTAACCATGACAGCAAACAGGACAAAATGAGTACATACAGGGTAGTTTTTATTACAAAGCCAGGAAAAGGTTATTTTCAAGGGACTGTTTCTATGTTTGAGGATAGTAAATCTGAACCAACATACCAAATGGGGGGGCCAGTGGCCAGATATAACTTATATGGGGATCAGTCAGCCTGTGTGAGTGACTATAATTTACTGCCTTATTGCTTTTGCAAAGAAGCTCATAAGAAAAAAAGTGCCAGATCAAGGAATTCTGGTGAATAGAAATTGAGGACTTAAGGGATTCAGTATCATGGCAGATATCTAAAGCACTGCAGTGCTTGGGATCAAGAGGCATGAGAATGTTACGGGTGGAACCCTGGTGTGGCTGCAATTTCATCTCCTACCCCCCCCCCCCCAGGTGCTAGGGGAGGCCGTCCTGTCTGAACTTGATTAGCCCTGATAAAGCAATGTTAAAAGAATGACATGGACTATTAATATGACGATTTACATTGGTTATGTCAGTTCCATGAAAGCCTGCTAATAACATAACTCTGTTCTTAGCCATTTGACCTGAACTTCAGAACACTTTGTTTTCTTTACAGAGTTCCGCAAAATCCAGGTTTGCATTTCAAAGTCAGTTTTTTCACTTACTGTGTGAACAATGAGCGTATTAGGAAAATAGCTTTTGTATTTGTCTGCTTTATTTGCTTTGCTTTTATCTTTTGGAAACTGAAAACTATCATTTAGTAAACAGAAATAAATCAAAATGTCCTTTTACATTATGAAGGTGATATAAAACATTCTTATTTTATCAAAATATCAACATAATCGATGAGAGTTATTAATAAAGGTACTTGGAAACCTAGTCTTGTCATGGATCTCGTTATTTCAAGATAATTATGCATTCATTTACTCAAACTCACATGAAAATATTTTTTAAGTGAAGCTTGTTACTGAAACACTCATCAGAACACACACAGTTGGCTTTTTTTAATTCCCTGCTGTTGACTAGGGACACTGATGTCTGGGAATGATAATTCTTCCGATCAGCTGAAAATAATTATTTAAACACCAAAAATAAGGATGCAAACATGGGCCTATATTTTCAACAAAAATTCCGCCAGCGGTAAATATGATATGCAAATACCGCCCAGAGGGTAATACGGTTTTCCAATGCTATAGCCTATATATGGCTTTCCATACCATTCCACTCAGAGGTATAATAAATGGGTCAGATTTTCAGAAAATGTACAATTGGCAGCTCTATATATTGAGTAAATGCTGCAAAATTAGGCTGACATTTGGTCAATACTAGGTAAATTCGAGTATATTTTGCATTGCATTGATTCTAGCAATCTGTTTGGTTAGGTTGAGCTGTATTTTGAACTTTATTTTCGTCTGAAATTTGGGTTATTTGAGAAGATTGGCGAAGTTGAATTGTACATTTTCTGAGAATCTGACCCACATACAAGATATGCTCCTGGCCGTGTGAGAGGTGGTTATCTCCCTTGGGCTACACAATTTCGTTGGGTGCTACACACCCTTACTAAATCGCTACGCGCGCGGGAGATAACCACCTCTCACACGGCCAGAAGTCAATTTTGTCTATTTATGAACCATATGCACTTTGGTGGTCATGAAAACAATAATATGTCTTTCAAATATAAATTAGGGTTTCAGGTTAAATTTCTCTTTCTTCAACATGGTTGACAGGACCTCGTAAAATATTCCCCACTTTTCCCTCTACTTCCCCACTTGTCCATATACTTAAAAACCCCGTTTTGCCCATGTCAACTACTTATTGGACAGACTTTAGCCATTGATTCTTGTATTTTATTCACGATTGTAAAACCCCCAAAATAATGATAAATCCTTTAAAATCACTATTATATCTCCAAGCTTTTATCACTATTGTGTCATTGTCGTTCTTGACAAAATTCACTCGGTAATTTCATGACTTTCTTTCAGATACAGGCGCAAGAACCGAGGCCATGATGACCTGCTAAACACAAATTTATTTTTCAAACTTCATGAATAAATTTAAGAATATTCAATAACGTTTGTTTAAACTATTTCGAGAATTATATCATTGAAAAATACCAACTATCAAAATGGTGCCCTACAATCTTAAAGATTCACAACCAGTGACGATATTTAATCGTGCACTCACCTCGGCAGCCATCATACTTTATTGACCTACTTTTGCCACTAGAAGGTATCGGGCGGTATATGCAGGGATTATCAACCAACATTTCTAGTCTGCTGGTGCCCTGCTGGTGCCCTGCTGGTGCCCTGCTGGTGCCCTGCTGGTGCCCTGCTGTTGCCCTGCTGGTGCCCTGCTGGTGCCCTGCTGGTGCCCTGCTGGTGCCCTGCTGGTGCCCTGCTGGTGTCCTGTTGGTGCCCTGCTGGTGCCCTGCTGGTGCACTGCTGGTGCAAACTATCAGTGTAGCATAAGATGTCTAAGAGCCATGTTACAATTTGTGAAATAGTTGATGGATACATACATGTGTGTTTGTTGCATACTATGTTGCAGCTGCACCCTCCCCCCCCCCCCCCTCTCTCTCTCTCTCTCTTTCTGCACTGAAGATTTATGTAATCGACCCATCGATGGAGATATTCCCGGTGATCCCTTATCCACGCCACTTATGACGTCATAAAGGTAGTACGACAATATAATTCCAATCTCATTATGACGTCGCACTCCCAATGCTTCTTATTCACTTCAACACCTGTATCCACACTGAGCAGAGGTATTTTCCTTGTGGATTTTTTTTTCTATTTATCCTTGAATATTATTGTAATTGTATTTATTATGGTGAAATAAACCTTGCACCCTGCTAGGTTTCTGGCCACTCCGGTCTCCTCGTACATTATTCCACTTCAAGATCACCCCAGGATATATTCTACTTTTTGTTTCGGTCACTTCCTACCCACCTAAAAGTGATTTGACCAGCTTTTTAAAGTGTTTTGTCAGGTTATTTTTACTACAGGGTTTTTATTAATAAAAGTCCATAATTATCTTTTGTCGGTCCTGGGTAAGACCATAAAGTGCCTTTCTGTCTCTTTTTCTGTCTCTCTCTTCCTTCTTCTCTATCTCTATTTCCTGGGTATGAACATAAACTGCCTCCCACTCAGCTCTCCCGCACTTGATATAACCATATTAAATGTGTTGATAAGGGCGTAAAGCAACCAATCACACTCACTCAATTATCTTTTGGAGACCCGCCCTAATGCTTTCCTCCTTACTGCGATGGCTTCATTTATTATCGCTCATCGGCAGCCGTTTTCTCTAGGCCGATTCGATTTCAAATTCTAGTATAAACAAGCAGTATAACAACAGCGGAATATTGGTCATAATATGAGTAAATACAGCTGGATAGGAATAACACTATAACAAATGGAACCACTTAAGGCCTATTTACATCACCCCTACAATAGGTGCATACCCACATATCCCCTATAAGGAATGTGTGTATTTTTTCAACTGAATGGTTAAACGATATACTTAATACTAACCGTTTGTATCATTATATTATCTCAAAATATTGACAAAATCGCCGCCATCTTGTTTTGCGCCGAAGGAAGGAATTCAGGTTATTTTTGGGGGCCTGCACAACTACAATATTGCACTTGGAACAATTGAAAAAACCCGTCACATTAGTTCCACAATCTAACATTTTTTGACAGGTTTGACCTTGACCATGGGACCTTCCCTTGGCTAAGGTCAAATCTATTTATACTTCAAATGCTTTGTATCTAAATCTCTAAGTGCTTCATCATTCCTGAAATACTAGTGGACTAGGGCCTCAAGAATGAGAAGCTATATTTTACAAAACCAAAGAAATGCAATTTAAATGGTTACCGCGGCAACTACATATTATTTCAGAAAGAGCACCCTTCTAAAATGAGACCTGTGTGATTTCTACCTGTCAAATTTTGGTTTGCCAAATAACAGGTAAATCTTAGAATATATATATGAGACGAAACTATCAACCTCCGCTCCCTTCAATACTGATACCATGTAATGAGAGATTGAACCCTCACTTGGCGACGGTCTGTTCAACCTCGCTACGGTCTATGATGTCATAGACAGGTGCACAGGTATCCAGGTGTGCCCATATTATCTTTTCATAATAATGGAAGTAGGCCCTATTTCCCAAACCTTATATAATTGATGGTTCAAAAATAAAACTGGTCTTGTTTATTTTGAAGTTGTTGAATCTTAGAATACGGTTCCAACCTAGCTGGTAAATGAATATTTGCCTCTTCACTATGTCTCTCAGACAAGTTCATTATATTGACTCAAGATGTGAGTACGTTATTTTAGAAGCTAGGAAATAATGACTCCAATAATAAATATACTCTATACTACAATAAATAACATGCAACAGCATGGTCATTTAGAAATGCTCCGTAGTACAGAAGCCCATATATGGCTGCCATCTCACCTCTCGTATCACCTTTAGATTCTTACCTCTCACCTCTGGCGCCCATTTTTGTAATAATTAGGCACGTTTTCAAGTGAAAAGAGGCAAAAGCACCTCGCCATTCTATTGTACATTTCTAGAATTATGGTTCAATGTCCCTGATACATTTTTAATCCTCTTGATAATTATTCATGATGTTGTTGTCAGGCTATCTCGATTGGCACACCTAATGTTGCACCTGTATGAATATCACATGAATTATTCTACTGTCAAATCAATAAAACATGCTGAATATGAACGAGACACTTTCATTCATAGCTTTCATGAATATTTCAATTGATGTTTTGAAGAATCAATGAATTTCTTGTGAATTGGCAATGCCTGAAACACGGACATTTCGAATTGAATATCATTCAAAAGAGCCACCAATTTTGAATCATACTTTGAGGATCTGACACACATCCCAACTCTGGACTAACTGATTAAAACGTATCCCCTTGATCATTGCAAAATGGGGATTTGACATCCTTTCGTGTGGTGATTTTACTTCATATGGCTCACTGGCACACATTTTCTTTTGGTCCATTCTACTTCAAGCCCTTGTATTGACATATCATTCTAGAAGAAGGTTGATATATTCCATATTGTCACAATATGACTACTGAACAAAGGGAAGTTTGCGAGTGTGGCCAACGATACACATTTGATTTGCTAAAGTGCCTTGGTCAATATGAATAGATTATTCATTAGATAATTTCCACTCACCCTTTGATGACTTGCCAAATGAAAGTAATTGGTATCATATTGCAATTGAAGCTCATAATTTGTCAGAGGGGTCAGGACACTTACTTTTAGCCGAAGAGTGCTTGGACTAGGTTCTTGGTTCTTGGTGGTGATTGTCAGTTGAATAAGGGCAGAATGTTTCGGATTTGTATCATGGGTTATCTGATCGTCAGTCATCTTCATATACAAGGTTGGTACATTGTTCATATGTCATGTGCCACAGAAAAATGAGTGATGAGTTAAAAAAATAAATTTTGAGGTACTATCATATTTGAAAAGATGAGATACATAATATATAGAAGGTTTGAAATTGGGGGCTAGTCCCTTTTCAGAATGAAAAATATGTATATATTTATGTCTAAAATACGGAAATAAAACTATTACAATACAATATAGTACAGATCAAGTGAATTCTAACAACGTTCACATTTAGGAAATCTAACAACTATTTCTATTTTCTATGTTTGATTGTTTAAAAGATTCCAATATTTCTGGGTGGACAATTACAAAGGTCCAATGACAATATACTTTATAGCATGACCTTTGGAATGCAAGGATGTTATTTTCTTAAGGAAGGGAAATAAATATTTGTGTCTGTCTTGCAAGTCTATCATTTTTAGTTTGGTTCATTTCTCAGGTTTCCCTGAGCATTAATTTGCATAATGTTACACACTATTTAACCGTTTTACATTATATGGATGCTCCAACATTGAGTTTTACTGCTGCTTGGAGCTTTTGATTCCTATGTCTACTAGCCTTTCAGACATTGTTGTTTGTGCCTTATATGTTATTATATTTTATATAGCACTTTGCACATTTGTTACACATTTTATGAAATGAAATGTGTTGCTAACTTACACATTCTCCCTACATAATTACTTGCTCTTTTCATATGTATCACAGTCCCTGAGGAAGCCCGACTTCTGGCGAAACATTGGAGAAATGAAAACTATATCAATCAAATATTGTAGCCAGCATGTATGAATATTCATTACATCAGAATGTATATTTCTTTACCATGATGTTTTATCACTCATTGTTCTCACTGCAATTAATTGAAAACTTGTAACACACAGAGATACAGGGTACAAAGGAAGAAGGGAGGGAGACAGTTACTATGACAAGACATTCCTTCTTAGGATGCAGCATTGAACATATTTGACTCGTATTGCCTAAAACGTCATTAGGGCTTGTTGACGTTGGGGGCACTGAGACTAGATTTGGTTTGGATGCAGAAGCCCTGATGGGGAAACAGGCGTAGATGGCAATTGCCAGTTTAACCGTTTTTCTTAGGAAACTACTACTAAAATATAATGAAATGGCTTCCCACTGACATATAGTAGAATGGCTCCCCACTGATTTTTCCGTGTCAATAAATTTCTTTGTGTGTGGTGAAATTTATGGGCTCCTCTAAGGGACATACTGGGGATGGGCGTGGTTTAAGAGAAAGCCACTGAAGCCATCAACAAGGCAGACAACCGTGCCTGTTGGACAGAAAATTGATTGCTTTTCCTCCCCTAGGTAAACAACGCAGACCTGTACATAAAAGCCTCCGTGGGCAAAGGTCCAATGACAATTATAAATAAAATATGGATGGTATAGACATATTCCTTGGCAATTCTATGGACCAAAGGGTTAGGAACTATACAATGTGATTGATAGCTGACTTGAATTAGCGTTATCATTGTCTCTTTCTACTCAAGGCAATGCCTGAAAACATCTTTGAAAGATGGTGTGCTTTTTCTTCTAAATTGCTCAAATATGATATAGAATATCTAGCTCTAACTAATATGAAAGGCGTATAAATATTATAATGCATCTATAGAATTTTATTACAGATGTTTAAGTTAAAGGGCTACTCGGAAGACAAACGGAAGACAAACGTGTCCTCTTCTTGATTTATATCAATGTAAATGTTTCACTGAATAAAAGTTGCATAATAATAATAATAATTGATGGATAAAGTCTTGCGCTCACTGGATGCAGAATTTAACCATTCATGGGAAACTGTCTAATTGCTCCCAACCACTCTTCTCACCAACAAACGTTACTGAAAGGCTTATATAGCCTCTATGAAGGGCACCTCATATTTTAAATGAACTGAGTAGTGGAATATTTAAGAAATAATTCCCTCGGTTTTGGCTGTTCACGGGTACCGTTGCCTCAGGGAAGTTCAAGGGCTTGCCCGAGAACTTCCCTGAGGTAACGGTACATGCAAACAGCCAAAACCAAGGGAATTATTGCTTTTAGATGTGATTTGATGAGATTCAGTTTCTGGGAGACAAAAAAGGATAGACAAACCTTTTTTATTACCGCCGAAAAACATCAGCACACACACCTTGGGCCCCTTATTTCGAAATATAAGAGTTCACAAACCTGTTCCGTTTTGGAAAAATCCTTCCACTTTTACGGCGGTTCCTGGTGTGAACTTCCCCCTTGCTCACTGGTCAACAGACATCATGGCAGAGGCTACGGCATTCACTCAGGGCGAATGTGCGCTTATAAACTGTCCAAATTATCCCTGGTAAGCATTAAATCATTGTTATGCCCTGTTATCAACACGTTCACGATTTCTAACAAACAGATCGATTTAAATGGCGGTACCAACACTACACGGCATGCCTTGATGAGATGAGAATCACCGGAAGCGACAGGGGAGGGCTCCAAAAACAATAGATCCTGGCCGACAAGGGATCTATCAGTCGTAAAACGGAGCGAGGTTCTTTAGAGAAAGTAAACATCCCACAATCTCATCAAATCGCTTCTGACATGGTTTAATATTTCATGGTAGAGATTTCTTTTCCTTTAGTCTTTGTTTATAGTTTACTGTTTATACTTTGAATAATAAAAAATGGTCGAGTAATTAGTGGAGTAATTTAAAATAGTGAATCCTAAGTCACTTAACTGTACCCTTTCAAACAGGCTTCCCATCTACCCACTTAATGATACCTTGATATAGTTAAAAGAGCTTGTTAATTACTGGTGCATGCCCATGTAGAGGTAGAGAAAGGGAGAAACGTTTCTTGTTTCTTTTGTAAGGGACCAAAACCAGCTTCTGCCTGTTTCACCCCTATCATCACTTGCATAGATGGACATGTTTACACTTGATTTGAAGATGATAATGTAATTGTTAGGAACTCTCATAGTTTAATATTGATGGTAATGATTTCTGATGCTTTTGATCCTGTTTAGTTGACCGTTTGTACTTTTCATAACAACAAATATTGGAGTAAGTGGCAATTTTAAAGGGTGTTTCCTAAGTCAATTAGATGTAGTCTGCCAAACTCCAAACTACCCTTGATAATATTTAGTAACATTTAAACTGGCTACTGTAATAGTTTAGTATTAACATTCAATATCTTCAGTACTTGAATCAGCAAATGTGTTGCTGCAGTTAACATTTGTTTTCTTTAAATACTTTATTGAAGGTGAAGGAGCACGGGCCGGAGTGACATACTACCCATCCTCCTACACCAAGTATTGGACTGAATGTAACACAGAGTGTATCAACATAGGTGGTACACTTGCTAAAGTCACATCAGTGGATGAGAACACGGAGCTGGCAGAGTTTGTGTGAGTATATTTGTTCATAAATGTATTTTATGTATTGTTATGCATCACATGTAAAGTTAAGAACATACTGACCAAAAATATGACTAATTGCACATTAGACAAGCTTTTCTGGGTGTGTTTTCATTGCACATTGTGTGGAGACAGTGATGAGAATGCTGCCTTTTTCTTATTGTTTGTACTTACAAACTCCCACTACTGGACATACTGGTCAACAAAGTATTCAAAGACGCATTGAGAAAGAAATTCCATACAACCTATTGCAAGCTACTTACGTTCAGGAAAACGTCCCCCCAATTCCGCTTAATATTTGAAAGTATATAGGAAAGTTCACCCTCTACTTTCTTGTTACAACTCAAAATATGCCCCTGTTCCATATTACTCTAGGTAACATTGTCATAAAATTTGTGATCATTCAAAATATTAGTTTAGGGTAAAAACTTATTTATTCTCTACAGTAAAGGCTGGGGCGCTTCTGCATTTGCCTGGATTGGTGGCAGTGATGCAGCATCAGAAGGTACCTGGGTGTGGATGGATGGGAGCACAGTGGATGTTTCACTACCAACCACCTTTACTCCTGACAACTATGGTGGAACAGAACATTATCTCTATGTCTCAAGCACTGGTTACTGGGGAGATGTTACATACAACGCATTCAAAGTCACTTTCATCTGTGAAATTATTGAAGGTACTTCCATTAATAGCTAAATACAAATTCATTCATTGCCAGGTTAGCAAATCATTAATAGTTAACTTTAAACTTATAAATTCCTTTAAGCTTGTAAATTAAAACATTGCCTGGTTAACTAATCAGTATTACAAGAGTAAAGCCGGGAATATCAAGTTAATGCACCTCAGAAGTAGGTAGATCAGACTGATCTACACTAGTCTAACAGAAATCTTTTTAATCCTTAGGGGCTAGTCCCTTTTGTTAGTGTGAGGACTAGTTTATCATGACCAAATGGGATGCGGTACAGGAAAATGAGTCACATTTTTCAGTGCTTTGGGCTGCAAGTAGCATGAACACAATTTTTCAGACTGTACATATTGAATATATTTATGCATATCTGAGGTTAATCTAAGCAGTATATTCAACTAAATTTACCGATGTTACTATAGTGAGTGACCATTAAGAAATATCATTAACTTTCTTTTTCATGCATAACAAATACAGAAGTGCTTATTAGATGGGCTTAATCTTTACCATCATACCAATATGTTTGATATTTTCAAATATGATGATATCTCAAAATTGATTTATTGTTATATGACAGTCCCCGGTGATACATAATTAGTACCATTCAGTAATTTGGGATGAGGTCAAAGACCCTGCTAGTTTGGGTAACAAGGTGTCCTGCAAAAAAAGGCCAAGAAACAAAACATGGAGAGTAGATTTTAAGTACCAACATTGCTTCATCATTGATAATAATAACCAGGATAGGCTAAAGGGAAAATAATATTCTAACCTAGCTCTAATACAAGGTACATTATGTATATTTCAGGTTCTACTGAAGCCATCAACAAAGCTGATAACCGTGCATGTTGGACAGTAAATGGATTGTTCCTCCCTCCCCAAGGTAAGGAGTCTCCACAGCAGACCTGTATAAAAGCCTCCGTGGGCAAAAGTTCAGTGAAATTGATTAATAAATGGTACGCGTTTTATGTATATTTCTTAGCAGTGCTATGGACCAAGCGATTAGGAAATAAGATTCTTATCTAACTTGAGTTATGATAAAAAATGTTGAAACAAACTAACTATATTTAGTTGGAAATGTTCACAAATACTGTGCAAGAAAGTCAGCATGGGAATCCTTTTTCAAGAACAGGGAATAGTCTGGCTATTTCAGACTCATGGGTTGATAAGCACCACTAGAGATAAAATTGATAAAATTCCTTCAGACAAATAACCTGCATGAGATAATCAGTGCTTCAAGAAAGAGCACACAGCATACTGGACATCATCAATGAATTAAAAAGTACCATCTTATTGCATCGGATTTGTCATACATAAAGCCATAGTTCTCTTAAAATACTACATTCCACCTCAGCTTCTCTTAGAGGTTTCCTCACCCAATATATTTTATAAATACTAATCTGGACACAGCTCAAAGCAAAAATCAGGGTGCAGGAAATAATAGAGACTTTACAGATATTATTATTTTTCAGGTATAGCAGCTCAGTATTGTCCCAGAGACACACAGTACTTCTTCCCTGAGAACAAGCATGTGAGCAAGACGTGGGATGATGCAAAGACTCTGTGCCAGGATGGTGGCGGAGATCTGGCTAAAGTCACCACAGTAGAAGAGCTCAACATTGTCAAGGCTATCAAGTGAGTTGTGTATGGGTCTATCTGAATACATGTATGGTATAGTACAATATGATAAAGGCCATCAAGTGAGTTGTGTATGGGTCTATCTGAATACATGTAGTACAGTACAATATGGTGAAGGCTATCAAGGGAGTCGTGTATGGGTCTATCTGAATACATGTAGTACAGTACAATATGGTGAAGGCTATCAAGGGAGTTGTGTATGGGTCTATCTGAATACATGTAGTACAGTACAATATGATGAAGGCTATCAAGTGAGTTGTGTATGGGTCTATCTGAATACATGTAGTACAGTACAATATGGTGAAGGCTATCAAGGGAGTTGTGTATGGGTCTATCTGAATACATGTAGTACAGTACAATATGATGAAGGCCATCAAGGGAGTTGTGTATGGGTCTATCTGAATACATGAATTTTTTATTGCAATGATTGGAAAGATCTGTTTTTTTTAAACTGTATTTTGAATGCAATTTTGAGTTATTTGAGTTATTTGAGTTATCACACTAGTGATCTGTATGATCCATAATACGTTTCAGGAATCAGTATGCGGTGGCAAGTGCAGAGTTCTGGGTTGGAGGTAAGAGGCCTGCTGGTGGAGCCTGGAGTTGGACTGATGGAGAGACATTCACCTGGCCTGCCTCAGACATCCCTGTAGATGATATAGTGGGAGATGCTTGTCTCAAGTTAACTGGCAGTAATATATGGGAAGATAGATCATGCACTGAGATGGGTAAACCGATGTGTGAGAGACCCCTGTGTGAGTTTTTCATCTAACTTCTTCCCTTATTCCCTACTATTTATGGATATTTTTAAGTATCATCTCCATACATAATTAAAGGAATACTTACTACTGCATTTCTAGGCAGTTTCCAAAATCACTCTAATTCAATCTAAGACAATTTGTGTACCTCCTTCTTTTCCATATTAAACATCTTTATCTGAGTCTGTGTTAAACAACACCAAATAATGTTCTGAAATAAGAGTTCTGCTCTCAGGGTACAGATTTTATAGCGATTCCGGTATATACACCAATATTACACTGAGAAAATATTGCAACAAAGATGCAGAAAAGTTCATTTATTAACTAAGATGTCAGGACTTGTCTACCCCCAGCTGCTTCAAGGAAGTTTGGAGATGTGTGTTACTGGTTAGACAGTACAACCAGTGCTTATAGTACCATGAAGGCACAATGTGAAAGCAGTAATGGTAGACCTGCTAAGATAGACAACTGGGAGGAGTACAGGATGTTGCTGCCCACCATGACGTAATTTCATTCATTTGTATATATTGTTGTCACCGTCGCGTTCATCTGAACTTCTATTAAATAACCCGAAAGACATTCTCACGTTGTTGTGTTGTTATTGGATTCGTCTGAGTTCGTCTGTGTTCTGCCACATTCTTCGCTGTTCATCAATTACTATAAGTTATGATATAAGGGAAAGTGTTGGGACCTAGCAGAGGCTATATCCTTCCTGGTGGGGATCGCGCACACACAGGGCTCTCTGTATAAGTTAATTAAATGAGTTGGATTGGCACGAATGCCCAGCAGGGCCAGTTGACGTCTATCTCCGATGAATGTAGACTCAAAGTCGTAAAGTACAGTTAGCGATGTTGCTGCTTTATTTCTTCAAGTATTCAAGGGGGCTCTATCGCGTTCCCTGCCTGGGCTCCAACTGCCCTTACCCCGTTTCCCACCCCTATTTATACTTCCCCTCCCCCCAGAGACCCGTCCTCGCTCACAGTACGAGACCCTAGCGCCCCGAGCGGCGGACGAACGTACCCTATACATCGTTCGTCCACCGCTCCCCGATCCCTCTACTACAATATATTATACTCTTTATCTGAGGACGGCTTATCACATGTATTATCAGTTAAACAGTTATGAGAATTCGGCAAGCCTCGCAATCCTCATCAGGGTGCATGGATGTGAAGTTAACACCAGGTTCAGCTATCAACACCACCGACTGCCTAGTTTTGAGAACCTAGCTTCTGGTTTCAGAGCCTAAACTAAACATTTGTTAGGAAATTGACTGCCACTTCACTAGATCGTAACTGTTTTGAACAATGCAAATGCAATTTCAAATAGGGCAGAATAGAATAAGCAGAAAGTAGTAATATAACTTTGTCATGAAGGTTAGCCAAGTGAGAGACCCCCATAATGATTTCACACTTTCATCATATTTCTTTCCAAGTGTGCAATCAATAGATGGATGGATAGGAGCAGATGATAGAGGCAGTGGCACTCACACTTACTGGTGGGATGACAACACCATTGTAACCTGGCACCATTGGCATGTATCAAACCCAAACTCTGGTGGAGAGCAATGTGTGCATATCTTGGCTGGGGGCAGTCTATGGAATGATCTTGCATGTGGTACAGCCATGCAAACATACTGTGAGAAGGATGGTATGGCAAAATCTGTTGATTTGTAACTTTGTATTTGTTAATGAATTAGCAGAGATTATTTTGCCTTCTGGTGAGGATACTGTGGAGGACTAGAGACCAAGGTGCAAAGTGATGAAGGTCGCTACTCATACACAGCTGTCAAAATTGATTAATTTGGATGTATGTTTAGAAAGCTTTTCACTGTTCTGATGAATTTTAGCAATATCTGCCTTCATCATTCCCACTTTTGAAACTTAATTTGTCAACCTATACTATGCTTCCAGGCCTATTGTGTGTAAGCAAGTATATTCAAGATTTCGCACAGATTCAGATTAAAGTCAACACAAACCCTTAAATTTTTGTTGGACCTCCATGTGAAATTTAGAGATAACCTAAACACATTCATCTTCCTTGTTTGTAGTGAGTGCCTCACCTATGAGTGATAGGAACCTGTTGAAGGAGGTCCAGATGGGGCAGGTGGTTTACCAATCTAACACAACACCATTCATGAATGGAGAAACAGAACTGACTTACTCCTGCAGTTCTACAGTTCACTATTCAACATTCCTATATCAGGCATACATGTTGAGTACAGGTAAGAGTTTTTTAACTGTTGCAGTTGAAAAAGAATATATACAGAGATTATGTTTGTTGTCAATTGTGCTTCATAAGGATCAACCCATGTTTTTTATGTTTTGGGCTAGTAGTAGTCATGTGGCATTAAATATAGCTAGATTGTTAAGGTTGTCCTAAAGATGTAACACCAATTACACATTAGCAATTGTTATAGTAAAGATAAGAGATGGTGTAAAACAACAATTACAGATGCAATCAACAATTATAGGTCGCTTGTGAGGGAAGGATCTAAATAGAAAAACATTCTTTTTTTTTTTTTTTTTTTTATTTCAAAATTAAGCCAATTACATTTAATATCCATATGAAATACGCGTGTCGACTCTGTCAATGTTTTGTTGCATTGCTATCAATATCTTATCAAAACATTCTCGTTCATACTATATCCTTAGTGTAAACATTACAGATTATAAACACTCTTTATATCACTCTTCGATTACCGTCATCTCAGACTCTTATTACACAGTACAACATCATCATTAATACACATAATCTGGCATTCAATACTTGTACAATTTCTTTGATCTATACTCACAACAAGGCTGTATTATGATGTTTTTTCGAAAGAAAATCGCCTAACCCTGATAAGGGCATTAACTTCAGGTTAAAAACATCTGGGACCGATAAAAACGGTTTGTATTACATTATATCACCATTACATGTTCATCAATACCTTCCTCAACTTTAGACCAGTAGTGTTTTAATAGTTTCGAGGCAAATTCATCTTTTTCAGTACCCTTTCTTATTTCCCTTGGCAGACTATTCCACATTTTAGGCCCTCTGTAGAAGGAGCTTCTCCTCATTCTCTCGCTCTTAGGGATGAATGTATGAAATTTTGTGCCAATATTATCGCGTAGATTTCGCAGATCACTCTTGTTTCTATATTTATCTTGTATACTAAACAACATCTTCAATATCTTCTCTCGCCTCATCGCTAGTGGAAGTATCCCACCCTTGATGTATAATTCTTTCTTGCTCAGTGTTCTGCCAAAAGACATTCTTAGCGCTTCCCTAATCATTAATGATGCAGTGACACATTTAATTCACCTCTTGCACATACAATAAGACAAAGCCTACTCTCCTTTGCAGTTATGGTAATGGAAGACAAGACTACTGAAGACTACAGTTCCCTGGACACCTCAGTTCTGTATGATGGAGATGACAGCACCTGTGTGAACATCAACCAAGCTTGGAACATCCAGAAATGGACAACTTTAAGACATGACTTTATTACCACTGGAACAACAGAGTTTGTTGTCCGTATAAAGGTATCAGCTGACTTTGCCAGCCAAGCAGTTAAGACCATGAAAGTTTTCACAGGCACCAAAGGCATAAATGAGAATAGTGTGTACAGGAATAAAGACTCATTTAAAAAGTGTAGCCTGCAGACAGGAGGTGGAGATGAGCTGTTGTATGATTGCATCTGCACAGGTGATTGTAATGTCTATGTGAGGGCAAAGACTCATCCAAATGCCATACTACAAGGATATACTACTATTTGTGATATCACCATTGACTGGGCTGTTTGAGTATTGTGCAATATGCAATGAGCCAATGATGTTAACTGGGAGCAGTCAGAGGAGAAACAGAAGACAGTCAGGCCACTGGTTGAGATGTATGAAAGATACATTTTGCTGACTACCTCCAGTCAGAATTAGTCACTCATTACTGCTTGGGTTCAAATATAGAAAATACCCCTAATATGATAATGGTCCTTTCTCATGAATGGAGCTGTCAAAGGTCTCTTCAATTTTGTAATGATTAAATCTAATTGTTGGTAGAAGGTGAGAGTATCGCTGTATATCATACCCCAACGAATTCAACTGCAAGATGATAAACAAAAGTTCAAGTTAGAGAGTCTAAAATGGGTACTAGGAAAGTAAAAATAAAGATAAATAAATAAATTAACCCTATCCATACTGCACAAAGCCTTGAATCATTCCCAGGTGAAAAATGACGCAATGCCTTGACGCACTCCCAGGACAAGTGCGCCACAATGCCTTGACGCACTCCCAGGCTACAACGCCATGATGCCTCAGGTCATTGCCCGCGAATTATGCCACAATGCCTCTACTCTAAGTGGTCTAATGCTCTACTCTAAGTGGTCTATTTTCGCTAAACATGTCAACTTCAGAGGGCTGAAATTTTTGTTTTATCGCGATGACATATAGTTTTTCTTCCTTTTATGTGAAGCATATAACCTCTAATATATGTGTAGAAAATATTTTGATATTTGAGTCAGTCGTTTTTGTTTTATACAGTAAAACGTGAAAAGATATAACATTTCTACATTGACTCCAACACTAAAGTAGCGTCGTATTTGACAACGCAACTTAGTATTGTGCAGCCGTTCTTCGCTGTGCATATCTAAGCAACTGCGTCGTCATAAGAAACGTGCCTTAGTGACAGGCTCAGTGTAGTTGGGCACCTGTTTTCCCGCGCACTTGGCGTATGGATAGGGTTAATAAGCAAGTGACTAGGAAATAAACATGGTGTTTTGATTTGAAACGCTGCATCAATTTCCCTGGCCATTGCTAAGTAGATCCTAAATAAAAGACTGTGCCAAAAGCTGTCAGATGCCAGTATGCAACTAACAAATAAAAAATACCAAATAATTCCAACACATGTCCTTACATACCATAAACGGTATAATTCTAGAATCAAATGTATGATCTAACAGACTCATGTTTGCGAATGTGACACTTGTGATTCATGACACAAGATGTATACTACTGACTATCATTATCATCATCATTATCATTTTGTCATAACTATTCATGACTTATTTTTATCATTGTTAACAAACTCTGCATTCTTGAGGTGTTTTAAAATCCATTAGAATAACATAATTTAAGACAAAACATGAGAAATGTACAAAATAGGTAGTGTCACAGGTTACTGAGGAAAATATGGAGAAATCCAGGAGATGTACCTGTATGAAAAGAATAATAATGACGTATTCAAATGAAATATCAGTTAAGGCCGAGGTTGAAATGATGAATTGATGTTGATAACATTCAAGATTGTTGATGATGACTTTATTTATTTACACAAGCTTCTGTGCTTTAGACGCCCTTCTTCAGGTCTGAAGTGTGGGTTGACAAGCAAATTTCTATACCATAAACTACTGTTTGGTATAAGTCTTGAATTAAGCTTAAACATGGATTTCTGCAGTACGTGAATAGAGTGGTGGTATGACTGTCCGCGGTAACATTTTTTGTTAACATATATACAATATGGATAGAAAGTGGTACATCTTTTGAATCTCCTAGTAGAGAGGATCTCAGATAATGATATTTTTGTTTTAAATACAAAAGTCATTTTTTAGTTACGTTCTGGGTCATATAAGATCCCTTTGTTAATTAAAATCGGTTTGATTTCTGATGCGATGTTTTAATCAATATTTACTACTAGATTCAATATTAACCAGCTACAAAGTTAGAGAAAAGACATAATTTGTTTGCTTGGAATTATAGTTGAATTATAGTTGGTAGTTGTGATGTTAGAGTATTTTCTTTTTTGACATTCTATTTCATTATCCTACACAATATACATGGTTAAGAGTTCACTATTGGCCCACCCTGACCAGAATGAGGGCTCACAGTTAATTTGCACCTGAAGTGGGACCTGAAACATTTGTTTACATTTTGTATATGAGACTCCTGCCCCTGCAAATGTAAATAGAAGGATATTAATATGTACATAGACATATATTATAGGCTATTTTTTTAATATGTATATTGAATTTTTATTCTGACTGAGAGAATGTACAGAATGGGTTACTTTAATTGATATGAATAAAGATAACATATTATTATGATCGACTATTATAGTTGAATGTGTAATTGAAATAAACGAAATAATTAAATTTGTTTGTTTGGAACTGGAAATATCTAGCGCACCTTGGTTGATCTGCTTCACACATTAGTCCACCTTCTTTGACGAAAAGATCAAAATGTTTCTAATGCATTTTAGTCTCAAATTGTTGTGATCTGGTGGTTTGCTGTGGACGTGTGGAATAACCTGTTCGTTCTGGACTGGTGAACACTGAGCGGGAATGAGCGGGCCAGTGTGTGGATGGGGGACGGGTCACATGATAGGGGTGGTAAATAGTTGTTGTCTGCCATAAGTATCTTATTTGTAACAACTGTTCGCAATATTGTTGGTGGTTGGAAAGTGTCTGAGGATCCCAACAATGCAAGACTAAAGCAATTAGATCCTTCCGTTGTAGCCAAGCCGGGTGTATGCGTTCTTAGGGACAAACCTCTAACTAATAGGCCTTGGTTTGTCCCTAAGAAGTCATACACCCGGCCCCGCTACAACATCAGGTTCTAATCGCTCAACATGAATGATGAAGGCAACCATGTCTACACACTAAAGTAAACAACCCCAGATGGAAAGCCAACTTACTCCGCTCATCCTGCCAGGTTCACTCCTAATGATAAACATTCTCGGCAACGAATTGCTATCAAGAAAAGATTTGGACTTCTGCCGACACAAACTCCTAAACCTGTGATGTAAAATGGCTTCATCTGCCGAAGTTCCACATGTGACTTTTCATCATTTCATATATCTGGGCCTGCTCTGATAGCAAAGCAATCTAAGACGCAGCTTAGTCGATTGGACTACTTTGATTAGTGAGCTTCTTCGGGGATGGCATCTCATCCACTCAGCATTCCATCTATTGGATATGTTAGACTTGTTTCAGAAACTTGTTTTTTTTTTTTTTTTTATTTTTTTTTAAGATTTTATTTCAACTGGGTACCTCACCTCCAATGGTGGTAGGATGTTCTGGTGTAACCCAGCCTGGTATAACATATGCATACATATTTACATTTAGTGATATGACAATGGGATAACCACTAAAAAGTGTGACCTCATTTGTCTATTACCTAGTTGTTTCACAATAGTAGAAAACTAAACTAGAATATAAGATCTGCAACTACAAGGAGTAACCTCTGTCACATGAGAGTGATCCGAGATAGTGCAGTGGATAATGACTAGGATAGAAAACTTAGTACAAACAGGCTTACACATTTTGTTCCAGCGTATTTCTTAACCATTTCTTCTGTAGGGACTTGAAGGCCTCCATATCTCCAATATTTCTTTCTTTTGGGGAAAGTTTGTTCCAAGAATTGGCAGTTTTGATGTATACAGAATTTTTACCAGTTTGAGATTTATAAGGAAAAGTTTTCAATAATGGGGCAGCATTAGCTCTTGTGTTTTTATTCTCATTATGGTTTGAAGTATAAAAGTTCATTCTGGACCTTGAGAAACCATTTACTCTAAGATGAAATTCACGTCTGTTATGTAGATATGGAACCTTCAAGTCTTTGTGTAAATCAAGAGTGGGGTACAGAGGATCAGTTCTTGCAATAGCTCTCAATGCTTTGTTTTGAAGTCTTTGTAATTTTTGCAGATTTCCACTATTTGAATCATGATATAGGACATCCCCATAATCAAAAAAGGGAAGCAATTTGCTTTTATATACTGTGAGTGCCGATTTAGCCGTGAGGAGGTGTCTGATACGAAGGAAGAGGAATAACTTATGTGAAATAATTTTGATAATATTTTTAAGGTGAGGTTGAAAATTAATTTTGTCATCTAGGAGGACTCCAAGATATTTGTAGGAGTGTACAGTTTCCAGAGGTTTGTTATCTAGGGTTATTAATTTTGGGGGAGGTGCTTTTTTGATAGAAGGTTTGGCAATCAGCATAAGCTTGGTCTTAGTGGCATTGATCAGGAATTTATTAATTTTACACCAATTAGCAAGTGAGTTGAGGTCATTTTGCATATCAAGGTATAATTTGGTGGTGGAGATATTAGATAAATAAAGGACAGTGTCGTCTGCATATAGTAAGTAATTTGTGTGATTAAGGTAATGTCCAATATCATTGATAAAAACCAGAAAGAGAAGAGGTCCAAGGATAGAGCCTTGGGGGACCCCTGATTTGAGTTGGGCTTCCATAGAGAGTAGGTTGTTGACTATTGTTTTTTGGGAACGTTTGGATAAGTAAGATTCAAGCCATTTATGTAAGTTGCCTCTTATTCCAATGTTAAATAGTTTCTGAAGTAAAATGCTATGATCCACCATATCAAAGGCCTTTCTAAAATCAATAAAGGTAAGTAATGAGGCTATTTTTTTGTCGGCTGCTAAGGCTATGTCATCAGTGAGACGACTAATTGAGTCTATTGTTGATTTGCCAGGGAGAAATCCTGATTGATTTTCATCTAAGATATTGTTGTTATTGAGATAGGTAAGAATCCTATTATGAACAATCTTTTCAATCAGTTTACTTGGGGTAGGAAGCAAAGAAATAGGACGAAAATTATTGACTTGGGAAGAAGAACCTCCTTTAAAAAGGGGGACCACTGTAGCTGTTTTCCAAAGTTTGGGGAAGATGCAGCTAGACAAGGATAAATTGATACAAGCAGTGATTTCAGGAAGTAGTATGGTAAAAGCATCTTTTACAACCGAGTTTGAGATGTTGTCAATGGCAGATGATTTGGAGGGGTTAATTTTGGAGATTAGACTAAGCATCTCAATTTCATTAGTTGCAATATCAGTTAGTTCAGTTTGAAGGTTGGGCAACGGGGGAATCCATGGCTCATTATTCATATCAGTAAGAAGATTAGCAGTGATATTTGCAAAGTAGTTGTTTATGTAGTCTGCTAGGTTGCAATTTGATATTAAAGTTCCATCCTCATTTGTTAGGCTAATTTCTGAGGTAGTAGTTTTGGAGGGAAGAAGCATGTTTATGGTTTTCCAGTATTTCTTAGGATCGTTAACATTAGAGAGAGTTTGATGCATATAATTTTTTTTAGCATTATTTAGTTGTTTATTGGCGATTTTTCTTAATCTTTTAGCTTCATTAAGATCGGATAGTAAGCCAGTGCGTTTTGCTTTTTTCCTAGCAAGGTTTTTTTGTTTAATTGAGATCAGGATCTCTTTAGTAATCCATGGGTCATTATTATCTCTGATAAGGATGTTTTTAATCGGACACATAGTGTCTAATGTATCCGAGATAGCTTTAGAGATGAACTCCCAAGCCTCACTAGGGTCTTCCAGATTTCTAAACAAGTTCCATTCGAAGTTGTTTCTGAGGTTGGTTCTAAAAAGATTAAGGTTAAAATTTTTGTAGCTCCTTCCCTTTTTAAGGGTAAAAGACTTCTGCGTTTTAGGTTTTTTCCTGATGAAATATATGGCTTCATGATCACTTAGATTATGATTAAGAGTGCCACTGTCTGTTATATTCTCTGAGTTGGTTAAAATTAAGTCAATAATGCTAGCAGTGGTGGATTCGCCTCTTATAGCATATCTAGTTGGTTCAGTGATAAGTTGAGATAATCCATTCTGCTGGTTAAAAAGTTTTAGTTTGGCCTTAAGGGGACAAATAAAGGGAATATCTAATTAATGGCTAAAAAAATAGCTTGTTTGTAGTTTTACATTTACTAATCATAGTTTGTGATTCATGGTTTCTACGATGACTCTTTATCATATATATACATATTATACATTTTCCTCGGTAAAACGATTTTTGGAAAGATCTTTGGATCGCACAATATAGTCCACGTAGAGAAATGATGAATCAAAAACACCTAATAAATGAAATGCCTAGCATAAAAATAGAATCTAAATAATATGAGTAATAAATGCCAATAGAGGGAGGCACATACTAAGGTGTGTACTTCCAATAAAAAAAATAGTCACCTAGATGGCTACAAGAGGAAGTACTTAAGGTGCACAATAGAGGGAGCCACTGTGGAATATAACTTCATTAGTCTCAGTTGATGCCGTTTTGGGGTTGGTTCTTCAAGCTATAACCACCTGTCCGCTGATATAACCAGCTATGCGCTGATAACCCCCATGGGTGACTATTTACGCAATTTTGCCGTGGAATTGTACATCACACAGTGCACCAGCAGCCTCTCAATGTTAGTCATCAATCCATATTGTTATTTTTATTTACACATTTTGGTAAAATTAGACAATATTCAAGCAAAAAGGGGCAAAAACACATCACCATTGCACTGTAAATGAAATATTGATATTGGGACCCTTTTGTTCAGCTTGCTTATAGCGCTCCACCAAGCAAACGTCACGGGCAGCTACTTAGTATTCATGAGCTAGCGGTACGCGATAGGGACAGCCAAACAAACTCCACTTTGGCACACGTCCCTATGCTTAGCCATTGCAACCAACCCAAAACATACTCACACAAAACCTCCTTTTACACACTATCTTGTCGGAATTTTGCTTTGATTTTCACAGATTGTCGAGAAAACATGTTTAACTTTAATCATATAGTTTTATAAAGTAAACTGCCGAGAATAATAGAGTATTTCAAGAAAGATATAGGGAAATGGTGGTTGTTGCATAGCCATTGCAGTCTACATACAGTGGAACCTCAGATAAAGACCACCCCTCTATACAGACCAACCCTCTATGAAGACCAGTTTTTCTCAGTCCCGAATTTGCCCCCCTCCTATCATATGTTTTAAAGACGCCTGCTATAGAGACCACCTCTTTATAGAGACCATGTCACATTATGACCACTATTTCCCAGTCCCAAACAGCCAGATACCACTTTCGTCCTGTAGTGTTGGTATACACATTGACCATTTCGGTGAATCCCGTAATCGCCATGTATTGTAATACAAACCGGAAATAAAGGTTCCTGAGTAACAACAATGGCTGTGTCTGACAAGTTCCTTCACCTCTCTGTAAAACTAGCTTAAGAATACTACACGTCCCACCCATCCAGAGGTGACACAAAACTGTTTTAAGCCTAATACCCATGTGACTGATCATGGCTAAAAGAAATGATGATCGGACGGGTATATAAAATATCTTAATATCTATTTTGGTACTTGGTTGTATATATATCTTTTCAATTATGGGGATGCATGAAAAAGTTAATATCTTCGTTGATTTTGGGAATTCGGAGCTAAGATTTGGGATGTAGTTTGGGGTTAAAGAGATCAAAATATAATCAATTTCAATACTATATCAGTGATTCCTAAGAAAATATAGATGCAATTTCATATCAGGGTGCTAACTCAGAGAATTTCAGCATGTTTTTATACCGAGGGCCTTTTGGTGTTATTTTAATCCAATCGACAAATGCTAGAATGTTCAAGTCACATGCTATCACTGTTGCGGGTCCCATAGCAACATTGATTCCCCTTTTAAAACGTTTAAATCTGAGAAATATTTACAAAACAGTACTATGTGCTCCTCTCATCTTACAGCATTACAGTGAGCATCTCAGACCAGCTGGTTTTGTCTGGCTGCATGATGGGCAGGCCCTGGGTGACCAGAGGGTTGACCCAAATCTATAAATATTTGGTTGGCGCTTCGCTATTCATGCTGCTGTTGTCACACTACATCGATTGACACTACTTATGTTAAAAGGGTATGAATTTTACATAACTTACGCTGTTAGATAGTGGCAAAATCAATAAAACGCGGTGAAGGTGAACATCACACTTTCATTCAAAGCTTTTAGAAATATTTGAACTTATGTTTTAAACAATCAGTTTTCGATACTTAGTGAATAGTGAACAATCAAGGTCTCATGAGCCCGTACACCATTTGTAAATATATAAGGCATGACAAATGTTATTCAAGCTGCATTGTCATAATATATTACAAAAACAAAATCTCCCGTAAATCTCTTCATTTTGTGACTGATAAACCTACATTTATCAATATTTAAGCGATAATAAGAGAAAGCACATTAACAGTGTTGGCATGTTGCCCAATTATTAATGTCAACACGCATTAATGCTAAAAAATCCTCCAAAGTGTACTAATAAATCACAACACCAATGTCTGTGCTTTTTTCCTCCAAGGCCAATATAATATTCATGGATCAATACAAAACACTCTTAAATGTGTTGATAAGGGTGTAAAGCAACCAATCTCACTCACTCACAAAATAACGCTGTGTCCAACATGGAGGTTTTCACATGTTGTCCAATTCAATATAGATCCACCAAGTGGACAGCTAATCGACTTAATAAGACAATAAGATATCAACCAATCAATCATTACACTTTTCATTGATATAGAACCAAACTGGTATATGGGTCAGACTTTTAGAAAATGTACAATTGGCAGCTCTACAAATTTAGAGAATTTTGCTAAATTAGGCTGAAAAATGATGAATACAGGGTATATCTGAGTATAGTTGGTGTTGCATTGATTTATAGTATCTGTTTTGCTATGTTAGACTACATTTTGAAGCTCATTTCTGTCTTAAATATGGTTTATTTGAGAAAATTAATGAAGGTGAATTGTACATTTTCTGAAAATCTGACCCATATATATAGATGACACCTCCTCCAATACATTTCTGGTTATCTATGGCGCTCATATATACATCCTCACAGACCAACTAAATTTAAAAGCAAACAGTGTATTTGTATTTGTATTTGTAAACGTTTTATTTCGATCATGGCCGCAATAAGGGGGCGTTTCTCCAACAATGGGAGGTTTGCCAGCCCTCTTTAAGTCCTTACATATTATGGCTGCGAACAAAAAAAAATAGTATGCTGTGTACCACTTTCGTCTCCGTCTTCTCATTGGTGGAATGTACTAATTTTGTTTATGCTAAGCTCTGGTGGTAGCACAAATATATGCACCAAATTTCAAGACTGTGCATATGTGTATACATGTATATTTGCGGTCATCCTAAGGAGTATATCTAACTACTTTATTAGTGATTCACCATGAAAGAACTTTTTGTTTCATGCATAAACAAAATAGAAGTTCGTATTGTATGTCCTAATGTTTGCCATCATTGTAATCCACTTGATGTCATCTTTTCAAATATGGTAAAATCTCAAAATTCATCTTTTAAGACTTGTGACTCATTTTCTGAGAACGCATCACATTTGGTGAGGATTTCTCATCATAATAGCTGAGAATACATCTTTAAGTACCTTTAGGGGTCTCCGGTCCAGTTTTGTCCCTAAATTGCCCTTGTAACGGACAATCCGACCAGCGGATAGAGTCTGTGGTCGACCCCTAAAGGACTTGGAAGGTTGTGGTTTGGAGGGAACAGCCTTATGGAGATGTGATAGAGAACTCGCTATCGCTCATCCTCTATCCCATGCCATAAGACTCTTCCCTCCAAACCACAACCTTCTAAGTCCATATTAGAAGTGGATATACATATTTCATGAAGTACAACAATGAACTAAGGCTTACAATGTGTTGCCAACAATATATATTTGATTGGTTAGAGTACCTTGGTCAATAAAGATAAATTATTCAGATCAATTCCACTCAGCCCTTTATGACAAGCTAAATGATTGTTGATCTCACATTGCAATTGAAGCCCATCAACACAATTTCTCTGAGGTGAGGACATTTAGTTATTGCTGAAGAGTTCCTGGACTATAAAGGCGGTGTTGAATAAGGGCAGAATGTTTTATATTTGTATCATAGGCTATCTGATCTTCAGTCATCTTTATATACAAGGTTGGTACATTCATCATAATTATGTCATGTGTCACAGAAACATGAGTCATTAGTACAAACAAATAGATTTTGAAATACAATCCCATGTGAAAAGATGAGATCAAGTGGATTCCGACGATTATAAAGTTAAGGAAATTAAAAGGTATTTCATTTTGTCATGTTTGACCTTCTTTATGTTTGAAAAAAAGTTTGCATGACCTTTGGAATGCAGGTATATATTTCATACACTGCCTTGGTACATGTATTCATATGCCTTTAAAGTACCCCAAAATGACAAATATTCCTACGAAGAGATCTTGTACATAAAGCACTTTGAAGAATATCATCTTTCCTACCTATGGCTCATTTTCTGAAAGAAAGGGAAATAAATATGTTTTTCTGTGTCTTGCAAGTCTGTCCCTTTTAGTTTGGTTCAGTTCTCAGGTTTGCCTGAGCATCAATTTGCATGATGTTACACACCATTTAGCTACTTAGTGTATCATAAATGTTCATGCTAAGAGACATTAGAACCATAAATAATATGTCTTTAGTTAAGAATCCAATATTTGGGCTTAGAGAAATAATATAATAGATTCTTGGACATGCAGGCAAATTAAAAGCTTTTGATATTTCCATGACAACCATGCATGTGGTGTTATTTATGGATGCTTCTAAGGGACCGATTGGGATTGGGCATGGTTTGAGACAAAATGTTTGGATTTTACCACATGTAGGAATTGTTGTTGAAGTAGGAATCGTTGCAAGGCTGTTCCGAAAGCATTATGTGACTCAGTATTCCTCCAGTTGGGGGCATTGTTTACATAGGGCTGTTCCTCAGGTACTTGGAAGGCAAAACCACACAGCCAAAACCAAAACCTAAACCTCAATGAATAATACAGAACACATCCCCTCAGTCCTTTATCCTATATAGATTTACCCACTCCACAACTCACTGTATTGTTTTGGTGTCTATCTTGTCTTTTGCAAATGAGAGACTACTATTTACATCTTTGTTTTCTTTAAATACTTTATTGAAGGTGAAGGAGCACGGGCCGGAGTGACATACTACCCATCCTCCTACACCAAGTATTGGACTGAATGTAACACAGAGTGTATCAACATTGGTGGTACACTTGCTAAAGTTACATCAGTGGATGAGAACACGGAACTGACAGAGTTTGTGTGAGTATATTTTCAAGCTCAGAGTCAACTTGTACTCCATCTTCAGCCAATTTCACAATGTCCTGTTCTAGTTTATCTAATGTAGGCCTCGATATCTGTTCACTATTACTTCCTATTGGTGAAATATGATTACAGTCTCACTTGGGAGTACTGCTAGGTTTGTATCACAAGATCTCTCCAAAATACCAGAAAATTCAAACTAGACTAGAGGCCCACTTCAAAATATGTGTTGCCATTTTGAATTTTTGTGCCTTAGCCTGAGGGAGGTTGTTGTCACTCTCCATGATACAAAACGAAGCATTAGGCTAAAAACTTGTTTATTCCGTACAGTAAAGGCTGGGGTGCTGCTTCTGCATTTGCCTGGATTGGTGGCAGTGATGCAGCATCAGAAGGTACCTGGGTGTGGATGGATGGGAGCGCAGTGGATGTTTCACTACCAACCACCTTTACTCGTGACAACTATGGTGGAACAGAACATTATCTCTATGTCTCAAGCACTGGTTACTGGGGAGATGTTGGGTACAACGCACTCAAAGTCATATTCATCTGTGAAATTATTGAAGGTTAGCAAGTCCATAACTCTTTTGAGCCCACAAAACGCCCTGTGTTTTTTTCAAATTTAGTTCAAATATTTGTTTTCATGCAAAAATAAAAGATAAACCATCTATATATGTATGAGATCAAGATTAGCCTTTTCATTTGGAACATTTTGATACCAAACATTTCAGGTGTTCCATAGATGATGTTACCTTGGAAACATCATAATTATGCTCCTACCTAGCTCTGAAGCAGATGCCCAAGTATTGAATTTTAGAATTTTACTATTTAAATTGGATCAGGATTTTTGTTTTGAAGCTGAACTCTAAATGATTGAACATAAATTACATAAGTTTTACACAATTTCATCAGATTGTTACCATAGCAAGCATGTTAGTTCTGGCCAATCTCAAACAATTTATTTTTCTGATCGTGGCACCACCTGGCAGGTATATAGCATACTACCAGCTCTATGTATACTAGATACTAGGCGCCAGGCTACTAATACTGCTATATCACCATTTTGCACTGTTTTTTTATATCGTCCTGGAGGTGGAATGATTGATAACAATACTTCATATGAGGTAAAATCTTAAGATACATTTCAGTAAAAAAATCGTTGATTAAATGCTGTTTTCATGGAAAGAGTTATTGGAGTAAAACACTGTTCTCTATTGAGAAGTATTATGTTAACAAGTACTTGGAATCGTGGTTTTGCATGGAAGAATTTGTCAGATTTCCTAAATACAAACAGGAGAAATGACCAAAATAGCCATAAATTGTTACCTTGTTTCAATGGTACCACTATTCCATTTCCATGTTGTATGCCTTTAGATGATACCACATACACTATAGTGTGTTACAACCCAACATTTATAAAGACATAATAAATTTGCCTTAGTAAAGGATTAGCCACATGGCTCTGGCAACAATAGGGCCTGCAAGTGGGTCACAAGAAATGCTGAGATGCGCGCATAGCGTGCATAGTTGAGGCTTGTGGGCCTTGTCATAATGCCGCTATACATAGAGTCACTATGAGAGATAAAGAACATGTACTTAATCTATCATTCAGGGTGGCCAAATCTTAAACCCTTTTTGATTATTGATAACTGTGTCATGTCCACCACAAGGTTATGATATCAGGGTCACTGATGCGGCAGGCCACAAATGGGGTGCCGTCAGTGGGTGTTTCCCCACCTAGCAGAATGAGGCCACATCATAGGCCACGTCATAGGCCACATCCCGTCATACATTATGTATATTTCAGGTTCTACTGAAGCCATCAACAAAGCTGATAACCGTGCCTGTTGGACAGCAAATGGATTGTTCCTCCCTGCTCAAGGTAAAATGTCTCTTCATCATGCAGGTATGAAAGCCTCCGTGGGCAAAAGTCCAATGAAAATGATAAATAAAAGATGGGCTCTATATATATATAATTCTTGGCAATTCCAGGGACCAAGAGGTGAGAAAACGTGATTCATTAATAACTTGAACTATTAATCCTTTCTACTGCGATTTCAAGGGCGAGGAATAGTCTCTTATAGATGTTCTCATGGGTTCATAAGCACCATCTGTAAATAAATCCCCAGTAATTTCATCTAAATATCTCATCCTAATCATAAGTATTTTCCATAAATCAAATTTTGCTCCCTATTATTACATGAAACCCCTATTAAAGGCTAGGGTTTCAATCACAGATACAGGGAGAAGGTGCAACATGAGGTGAAGTTTCTATTTGAGGGTTTGGTTGATGGCACTGTCAATTACTTTTACAGTAATATTGTCGGCATGAAGGTTAATTCTTTCTGTATCCCTGAGAGTAACATCGTTTGAGACACAATGTTTTGCAGAAATAACCATTTAAACAAACAAACTAGTAGCCAAGTTCTTATGCACCTAGACTATCGTGTAGCATAATATCTGGGCATTATCAACAAATTAAAAAGCATCATCTCATTTCACTGGATTTGTCTACAATTTAGCTACAATTCTCTTAAAATACTAAATTCCACCTGTGGTTTATCAGTGGTTTCCCTGCCCAATATTTGGTTATAATGATACTAAAATCTCAGTAGATACTTTAGGTATATCATTACTGTTCAGGTGTGGCAGCTCAGTATTGCCCCAGAGACACACAGTACTTCTTCCCTGAGAACAAGCATGTGAGCAAGACATGGGATCATGCAAGGACTCTGTGCCAGGATGGTGGCGGAGATCTGGCCAAAGTCACCACAGTAGAAGAGCTCAACATGGTCAAGGCTATCAAGTGAGTTGTGTATGTATGTAATGGGTATATCTGAATACATAAATTTGTAATTTCATTGATTGGAAAGATGTGTTCAGTTATTTGAACTGTATTTTGAACATCCATTTTGAGTTATTTGAGTCCTATTGACTGAATAATGATTGAATCTGGAAAGGACGTTTCATTGGATATTGATGAAAACGCACCATTAAAATATATTTACTTCATTACAGCATTTATAACAACAGGTAGAAACAAAGCCTCATCAAGCAAAGAAGAACATACATAATAGATTTGTTTAATGTGTCCTCATTCCCCCAAAGGATCTTACTAATAGAAGAACTCAACATGTTATTGGGGTTATATGTATAATAATTTGTATTTCCGATTAGTACATAAAGGAAATTAGGCTCAGCTACACTCTATTGTAAAGAAGTCTAAGGGTTTTTAGCCCATAGGTTCAGTAAGATGAAGAAGTGAGACAAGAAGTCCGAGGTTGTAGTTCGTCTGGATTCGGCCTAGGCGGTGGTGACTCAGCGAGTACCTAGGTCCGAGTCTTTCACTTTATTTTATACTCCAAAATCATGAATTATTCATATAATCAAACCCAGGAAATATTCCACTGGCTCTTCCCCTTCCCTCTAATTGGTTGAGGGAGAGAGGATCTTCCTTGCCCACACGCCGACCTCTGCTCCCCAGGCAGAGACCATAAATGGAGTGCATGCAAGTTGGATCCCTCTCCTCAGCCTTCCCCCTCCCACCCCTTACTCATAGATCCCAAGGCTCGTGCCGGCCCCCCCCCCCCTCCCTCTTAGCCCTTCCCCCCTCTTGATAAACCCAGAGCAGTGTATATAGTAATTAGGTCGGGCTGGGGGAGGCGGGGTGAGCCCTGAGTGGCTCATCTCCCCCTCCCTCCTGGCCAGGCCATGTGTGGCGTGCATGCCCCGACCATGATCAGGGCTAAATAGGTCGGATCTTGGGTCTAAAGATTTCAGTTCTTTACATTCGTCCCATATTTTATTTTTGTTGAAAGCTTTCTTTCGAACAAAATATTTAGCCACTGATCAACCCAGTCCAACCAAACAAGAGAAATAGAAATAAGGTTACATAGTTTACACACACAAAATCATAAAAAGGGTAAAGTAAAAGTATTATAAATTATTATATCTGTAGACCTAACGGGTCAAGATGGAAAGTTTCCAAAGGGAGTGGCTCTATTAAAAGGAGTGTTCATTTATATCAGAGGCCATCACCCTGCACTAAAAAGTCTTTTAGTCGAATATTATGTAAGAGAAGTCTCTGTGTTTTTAAGTGTGCTTCTGAACACTGTTAAACGTCTTCCTTTGTACGGAGCTAGTACACACAAAGTTCTCAAATACGGTCGTCACCGCCGTCTCCTCTGCCCGGCCGGTCAGCCGAGGCCCCCGCTGGACCTCGTCGCTGACCGACAGGACGCCCGTCTCTTTCTCTCTCCTCCTTTGGCCATGGAGAGTGAGAGCGGTTGGGTAGTCAACACTACAATATTTCCATTTTTAACCTCAAACACTACAGAACACATGTCGACTTTACTGTAGCATCACGTATAAACTCTTATTACTTGGAAAAATACCTCTTCAAAGCAGAATGGTCGGGGACAAGGTGAGGGCTTCGATTCCATGGTGCTTCCTCTCAGGCTCCTCTGTCTCGACCGATTCTGTTTGTGTAAAAACAACTTCTCACAATGAGAGTTGAAATAAAAATACCTTTTTGGGCTGGATCCTTGTCCACGGATTCCACCATTTCCTCCCGAGGGAGAATAATGGATTTCACCCAGGTATACTACTCTGTGTTCTGTGATCTCCCTCGCACCCGAGAAGAGGACAGAACAAATATTAATAGTAAATATTAAACAAGAGTAAGTTACAGACAAGTTCAAAAAGTGTTTGTTACCCCAGAGAAACCAAATAAACATTGGTAGACTAATTATTTCATCCTGGTCAGTCCGAAATTGGCAGCGTAATATGGTGAGGCGGGGGAGGGGGCAGGGATATGCTCGAGGGAACGAGAGCCAGTCCTAGCGCCTGGAGTGGCCTCTCCCTCCTCTCGATCTAGGTCTTGGAGGGCTAGGGCTACAGGGTGGTGGGTTGGGGGTCCTATTGGGGTATTCTCTCGGGGCTTAAGGTTCCTCAGACAACACAAAAGGCTGACTTTACCTCTTGGGGCGAGCCCCTTTCGGCGGAGGTAGATTATTCCCAGGGTCATGACTCCTAGGAGAGTGGGGATGAGAGTGGCTATACCCCAGATAGAACTTTCAGACCAAGGGGTGGAGGAAATCAGGGGGGAAACGGGTTTAGGGAAATCTGTCAGGGCGAGTAAGGGTATTTCAGCTCTTGGCAGGAAAGTCAATTGCTGATCTAAATGGGGGTAAAGGGATAATTTGCCATAAGTCAGATTAAACCCAGGGAGGGGCATAATCTTGGGGATGGGGAGTGTTATATGGGACTCATGGCGTTGGATGCTACTTACACGCCAATCCTTTCCAACCAGGAGACAACCGCCTTCTAAAATCACCCTGGCATGCCGATGATACGTTTGTATCACTGGTTTTTGCCCAGGGCACCTCAAGATTGTTTCCAGAGGTTCATAAATAGCCAGAATTACAGAAGAAATGGACTCTCCCTCTCTAAACACTTGGTTTGTTAAGTTATTTCTTTTTACAATCTGCACCTTACAAAGGTCTGGCTTTTTACCTAAAATAATATTTGTTTCGCAGGTCGGGGTTAGATGCTCTATTGCAGCTGAGCAAATCTGGGGTTCAAACCCGATACAGTGCTGAGGAAGAAATGACGCACTGGATATGCTATCTAGGGCCACCTCCTCCTCTCCTACCAACTTTCTCAGGTGGTCAGCACCATATGGGACCGGAAAATACTTTAATCTATAGTGTAAAAATTGAGTGCCTGAAACTGCCGGAATTACTGTCTGGTATATTAGCTCCTGTTCGTCGTCTAATAATAGTCGAACGTTCAGGTGTCTATAATACCAGCGGTTATCTTGTGGAGTGTAATGTTTCCCTTCTTGTAATTTAGACAATATTTCTGATAAGTAGGCCAGTGGTAAAATCTGGTCTGTTAAGAATCCCCTTTCCAGCTGAATGCGCTGGCGATAAAATAATTCGTTTTGACGGTGGTAATTTTCCACCGCCCTACTCACTCGCTGCAATAGAATATCCACTTCCCTTTTCATATGAATCCTGTGAATATCTTTACTGAAACCATTTAACTGTGCTAGAATGTCTGCCACTTGGCGGGAGATGTTACTTGCTGCAGCTTGGAGCTGCGCGATGTCCAAGCGGTTCTCTGTCATGTAGAGCCTTGTTTGATTCAACACCGACACCATCTCTTCCTGACAATGGGCCAATGCGCTCTCGCTAGCCTGAGCTTCTTGTACTGCAGATCTTAATTCGTTCACCTGTCCTACAGTAGCGGTGCCAAACAAGGCACGGCTTAGCGAGCCCACAAAATTGAATAGGCCTCTCTTCCTTCGGGTGTCTTGTTGGACTGGTGTTGGAATCTCTGCCTGGAGGAAACCCATGTGCTCCTCCCAGGCACTGACATCTCTGTCTCCCACAACCTCCGCCTGTCTGAGTTCTCCAATTCGCCTTCTTAGGACGGAGACCCAAGCACTGACAGGAGGGGGCGTGGGGGGGTGTAGAACGATCACTGTTGTCCAAGTCGCGGTCAGGGCTCTGACCTCCCCTTCCTCCTCAAACAAATCGCCATTAGCCATCATAGCCAGGGTGATTATGAGGAGGGACTGGAAGGTGTAGGTTGAGAGAAGTCCGTCACTGGTGGTGCCCCTGGGTCGAACTCCCATGGTTGGGGCTGTGGTGGGGGTGACGGTGGGGGTGGGGGTGTAGGTGGTGGTGATGGTGGTGGCGATGGTGGGGGTATACAGGGCAGCTTCCTCGGCCTCTGCACGGGTGAAGTGGGCGTGGCTGGGTTTGGTGAGGAGTCAGGCCTTTCCCTCTTAGTAGAGCCTAGAGGGTGGAACACTTTGATCCTCTTTTCCGTGCATTCAGAGGTGGTGGTCAAAGCCTTGGGTTTAGGGCACTTGGTTGGGGTCTCTATCCTCCCTCTTTTTGCCCTTGACCTGGTAACAGGACCTGGTGGTGGTGTGCGCGGGGGAGCAGTCTCCACAGCAACGGCTGGTGGCAGGGGTCGGCGCAATGTAACTGGCTTAGGTGAAGCTAGTACTAGCACCTTCTCCCTCGGCGGTCGCTGCTGGGGTGGGCGTGGCACTTGTTGTGGTTGAGGTGGGCGTGGCACTTGGTCCTCGTCCTCCACATGCATGTGCTCGTCCTCTGGTTGCTCTGCTCTCGCTTGGTCTTCCTGTTCTATCTGAATTGGAGGAGGCATGTTTGGTATGGGTAAATAAACAGTGTCGGGCACTGCCCTAGGCTGGGGTGGGGGAGGTGGTGGAACATGAACTTGTTGAGCTTTTTGGGCTTGTCTCCGAGCCTTATTTCTCTTTCCTTGACCCGCCCTCGGTTGCCTAGTTCTCAGTACATCCCATTCTATTTCCCCAGATACCATTTTTACCCTATCCCTATTTATACGCCTGCGTTCACCCTGGGGTCCCCTCATAGTTAGGGTGGTACCCCTTATCCCCGTTATTACATAACCATGATCCCACTTGGGATCCAATGGAGCGCTGGTGCCTGATAGCACCACCACATGATCCCCTATTTTTAGATCCTTTGCATTTGCTCTGGCCCTTAATCTCTCATAATTAGCCACTCTACTGGCCTCAGTGCGTTCAGCAGCTTCTCTGAACGCATCTGTTAAGGCCTGTAGGCGCTCACTGAGTACGGCATCTTCTGTTCCCTCTGGAGTGGGGAATATTTTAGAAAAGGGATATCTTGGATTGGTGCCGAAAGTTAAAAAATATGGTGTAAAACCAGTTACACAAGAAGTGGAGACTCTATGTGCCCAGAGGGTTGGACCTAAATGGCTCTCCCACTCTGCTGGTCTTGCATTGATGAATTTTCTTAGTATATTTTTAAAAGTTTTGTTAAATCTTTCAATTTTACCATTTGTCTGGGGGTGAAAAGCTGTAGAATGCCTTACTTCAGTGCCTATGGATTTAAGGTACCCTTCCACTTGCTGGTTCATAAATTCGAGTCCCCGGTTGGTGATGAGCACCTCTGGGGGGCCATACCTAGGGACATATTCATTAGCCAGATAATCAGCAATGTTTTTAGCTGCTTTGGAGGGTATGGGTTTGACTTCTACCCAGCCAGTTGCGTGATCTATTACAGTCAAGATGTATCTATTACCTTTATCAGAGACTGGGAAGGGACCACAGAGATCCATTCCCAGTATCTGACCAGGATATTTTGCTATTGGCATCGCAGTAGGAGGTACACGCGCCCTACCCACTCTGTTTACAGCACACCTAGCGCATCGGATTAAGACATTATAGGTATCTCTTCTCATGGTGGGCCATTTATAAGCCTCTTGGATCCTATCTAGGGTCTTCCTCATGCCCTGGTGGCCTACTTCAGTGTGGGCGCGCCTCACTACTCTATGCCTAGCTGAGGGTGGCAGGACCAGGCGGGGGTAGGCTGGCTTGCCTGGGGGAGGGGTGAGAGTGAAAAGCATGCCATCAATTATGGTGTAATCCCCCTCATCCTCCATCCCCTGTTGAAATTGTTCCAACTCCCTCTGTTCTAATCGTATTTTGTCTTTCCCAAGGAATTTCATCTATCTCCTCCAAGGCACAGACTTCAAGAGAACTGAGAGTCGGCCCTTCCTTCTTGGGGTTTGTTTTTATTCGAGAAAGCATGTCTGCCCTGATATTGTTTGCCCCTTTTCTATATTCAATGGGAGCCCAAAACTCTGCTATTAATACCGCCCATCTTTGAATTTTGGTGTTTTTAACTTCTCCCACAAACAGAGACTTTAAAGGCTTGTGGTCAGTGTAAATTTTGAATTCGCTACCCTGTAGATAAGGTCTGAGCTTATTTAAGGCATACACGATTGCATAAGCTTCCTTTTCAATCGTAGCCCAATTGAGTTGTGGCCCAGAGAGTTGTTTAGAGATATACTGAACTGGCCTCTCTATGCCTTCACTATCAGACTGGACCAATATGGCCCCAATTGCGTAATCACACGCATCGCTATAGAGACGATAAGGCTTATCCAACTGAGGGTGCGCCATTACTCTATCTGAAGTTAGTAATTCCTTCAGAGTTTTAAATGAGCTTTGCTGCTCTTCCAACCATTCGAACCTGGCATACTTTTTGGTAAGTTTGACCAAAGGATGAGCTACCTTAGCATAATCTGGGATACATTGACGGTAATACCCAGTCATTCCTAGGAAGGAGCGAATTCCGCTCACATCCTCTGGAGGCAGCATATCCCTGATAGCACTACATTTATCTGGGTGGGAATTGATTCCATCTTTTGAAACTTGGTAGCCGAGGAGATCTACCTTCTCTTGTTTGAAAATACATTTACTCTTTTTGACTGTAATTCCGTATTCTTCTAATTTATCAAACACCAGAGCCAAATGGTGATCATGCTCCTCTTCAGATTTGGAATAGATTACAATATCATCTATGAAAGTCATGCAAAATTTGCCAATAAATTCCGAAAACATTTTGTTCATTGCCCGTTGAAAGACGGCTGGGGCGTTAGTGAGTCCAAAAGGCATCCTACGGAATTGAAATAGGCCCCTATGACACACAAACGCTGTCTTTTCCATGCTATCCGGGTCCATCTCTACTTGCCAGTAGCCGCTTTTTAGGTCGATGGTGGAAAAGACAGTTGATCCTGCTAAACTGTCAAAAATATCTTGAATATTTGGAAGTGGATGAGCATCCTTTTTGCTTACAGAGTTTAGTTTTCTGAAGTCGACACAAGGTCTATTGCTCCCATCTTTCTTTGGGACCAACAATATCGGGCTTCCCCATGCTGAGCTGCTGGGTTCTATTACTCCCAGCTCCAGCATTTCATCTAATTCTTTATCTACAAGTTTTCTCTTGGCCAGGGGCAAACGATAGGGGCGTTGATTAATTGGGCGCGCATTTCCAGTATCTATGTGCATTTTCACATCTTTAAAGGTACCTAATTTTCCCTGTTTTCCTATGCCAAAAACAGCGGGGTATTTTTCTTCCCATGCTTCTGCCTCTGTGTGGATAGAGGCGAATTCTTGATCTGCACTACCCACTTGTTGCCTTCTGTAACTTTTTCCTTCCAAAATTACCTTTCTTTTTCTGAAGCTAATTTGGGCATCTAATATAAATAAGGCATCATCCCCCAGAAGCAGTTCATGGTGAAGTCTTCTTACAATATAAACTGGAAATGAGCTACCCCCCAAGTTAACTATCACCTGCCCTTCAGTTTTGAGATCATGACCAGAGAGTGATTTAAGAGATTCCCCCTTTGTCAATACGAGAGGCCGATGATGGGTTTTGCAAAAGGCTCTCCATACATCCTCTCGCATTAGACTCCTTGACGCGCCGGTATCAATGAGTGCACGCATCTCCATCCCCGCCACTGAGATGGAGAGGCAGAACCTCTCATCCGGCGTTTCTATTCCCCCTGGTTAACATATTTGGCTGGCTTTTGAGTGGTAGAGGCCATCTGCATGGCCGCCACCACTGCAGCCTGTACATGTGCATAGCGGTGGGAACATTCTCTTGCGAAGTGTCCCTCCTCCCCACACTCATAACAGACATTTTTACCCCTAAACCTCTTCCCTCCTCCCTGCTTATTTTTTTCCGGTCCTGGATTATCATTTCCCTTCCCCTTCCCTTTCCCTGGGTGGTTTACTACCTGAGAACTGGCAATCGGGGGTGGGGGATAGGACGTGTTGAAATATGGGGGATACATAGGCAACATGGGTGTCTGAAAGGGGTACTGGGGTGCTGCACCTGATTGGGGAACGATCACTGTGGGGTTGGATGGTTTCCCCGTCTCCATCCTTTCTACTAATTTTGTAAGGTAATTCACTTTTGACTCCAAATCAGCTATTAGCTTCCAATCTGAAGCATCTGTAGGATTTGGCCCAGAAGGGGCCATTCTCTTAGGGAGGATAGCCCCAATTTCCATTGGTTCATCCTTCCTATCCCCTCTGGTAGGTTGCCCTGCCAGAGCGAAGGTGTGAGCAGCAGCTGAGGCTTGTCTTATTGCCTCAGCCAGGGTATCAGGGCGAGCAGCAAATACGTCATGACGTATTTGCTCATCCCTGAGTCCCAACACAAAATTCCTGACCAACGTCTCTTGGACTATCTCGTGGTCAAGGTTATCCACGCTGTAAGCCCGCTGAGACGCTAGCTGGAACTTGCGTCCGTATTGCTTCGCATCCTCATATGGGAGCTGATAGAGGTCGGTGAGCCTTGCTCGCAGCTGCTGTTCCTCCTCTTCATTCATGAAGAGGCGGAAAATCTCAGCCCTAGCCAGATCCCATGTCCTATTGGCCGGTACCTGTAGGAATCCTGCCACGCACCTCGCTAGAGGCCCGCTGGCAAGAGTTCCCAAAAGCTCTAGAGTGAGCGTATCATTCGCTACACAATAGGCCTTTGCCCTGCTTATCCCATCTAGCCACTCTCTCAAGGTGTCCTTATTGGACCCATCATTTACTCCTAGCATGGCGCCATGGCGTTCCATGCGCCTTCTGACCTCTTTGATAGCTGCAAACCTGGCCCTCCTTTGACCTTCGTCAAGCATGGCCAAGTCCGCGGCATTGAGATCCCAATTGATGTCCGCCATGTTTTACACTTTGATGAGAGAGAGAGAGAGTAAAGAAAAAAAAAAAAGAAAACTAGATGGCACAAGGTACAGAGTTATAACCAACAGAACCCAGAACCTAGCAAAGTTTTTACCCCGAACATTGCTCACCCACTCTCCTTGTATTATGAGTGTTTGAGTGTGATCATTCTCCCAACCCTATACAGTGGCCCAGATCCACCCTGCACACATCCCATAAGTATAATTTATGAGCTCAATCAGAGTTTTAGAGTTCCACTCACCTACTCTTCCAGCTCATCTTGCCTCTCCTAGGCTATGTCTCACTTCCAGTCAGAAGATTGGGTTGTTGCTCAACTTAGCAACAAGTCTCTTAGTGGTTCGCCAGTGTAAAGAAGTCTAAGGGTTTTTAGCCCATAGGTTCAGTAAGATGAAGAAGTGAGACAAGAAGTCCGAGGTTGTAGTTCGTCTGGATTCGGCCTAGGCGGTGGTGACTCAGCGAGTACCTAGGTCTGAGTCTTTCACTTTATTTTATACTCCAAAATCATGAATTATTCATATAATCAAACCCAGGAAATATTCCACTGGCTCTTCCCCTTCCCTCTAATTGGTTGAGGGAGAGAGGATCTTCCTTGCCCACACGCCGACCTCTGCTCCCCAGGCAGAGACCATAAATGGAGTGCATGCAAGTTGGATCCCTCTCCTCAGCCTTCCCCCTCCCACCCCTTACTCATCGATCCCAAGGCTCGTGCCGGCCCCCCCCCCCCTCCCTCTTAGCCCTTCCCCCCTCTTGATAAACCCAGAGCAGTGTATATAGTAATTAGGTCGGGCTGGGGGAGGCGGGGTGAGCCCTGAGTGGCTCATCTCCCCCTCCCTCCTGGCCAGGCCATGTGTGGCGTGCATGCCCCGACCATGATCAGGGCTAAATAGGTCGGATCTTGGGTCTAAAGATTTCAGTTCTTTACACTATACTCGACCTGTAGGCAGTAAACACCAAAGCCCTCTAACGTTAAGGCTATGGCACGCCACTGTTATCAATAGTAGTTGACAAGGTCTATGTTAGTAAGTCTAGATTCAAATAAGGGTGTTCCACGCACCCAATAGCCATTCAGCTATATGAATCAAACTGTTAACAATCAAAATAATACTGGTTTCCTCATTCACTGCTGGATTCACAGGATATAATTTCGCTTCCAACTACACAATAGTTAGTAGGTTATACAACTATGGACGGAGGTTGCAATATATATAACCAACATAACAATTATATCAAAGACAGTTTACCCTTACAAAGGTTTTTACAAGACTTGTTCCATTCAAGTTGAGATATAAATGTTTTAATATAAATAATCATACTGCACCAATCGTACAGTATGGGTCTATGTAATAGTTTGACTGCACCCCTCATACAGTATTATGGGCATATATATATATATAATAAATGTTACAAGAGGGTTACCAAGTGTCACAGTGGCAGTGAATGTGAGACCTGTGACAGCACCAGTCTGTTGACAGGAAGTAATAGAATAGCTGTTATTCACAGTCCTTCTGTCAGGCTATGATTGACCTATTATGGAGATATAGATGACTACCTGGCCTTTAGAATGCCTACAATCTCTTGCAAAGAAGAAGGGAAAGTGAATATGTCTGTAATACTAAGGGAACTGTTTATTTCTGGTCAGAAGATTCGTGCAGTTGTGCACCTCAAGCTGTATATAGACCACTGACTCCTGCCATGACACTAGGACTCCATATGATCCATTGTGTTTCAGAGATCAGTATGCGGTGGCAAGTGCAGAGTTCTGGGTTGGAGGTAAGAGGCCTGCTGGTGGACCCTGGAGTTGGACTGATGGAGAGACATTCACCTGGCCTGCATCAGACATCCCTGTAGATGATATAGTGGGAGATGCTTGTCTCAAGTTAACTGGCAGTAATATATGGGAAGATAGATCATGCACTGAGATGGGTAAACCAATGTGTGAGAGACCCCTGTGTGAGTTTTCCAAGTTCTTCCCTTTTGCTTGAGTTTATGGGCATTTTTAAAGTATCACATTGTTTTATCACATTAGTAACACATTATTACTTAATCATATTCTCCTCGATTCTTTCATCTTACTATTCATGGACATTTTTAATGTATCACCTCCATACATAATATAAGGAATACTTACTGGTTACAGACTGGTCAATGTCATTATTGGCTTTCTGGGCACTTTCTAACATTACCCTAATGCATGGAGAACTTTTGTACATGCATATTTTCCTCATGTGTTCAACATAGGATTGTAATGTCAAATATTGTTCCAAAGTAGAATCTCTGCCCTCAGTGTCCAGATTTCATGGGGAATCACCAATATATACATGTATATACCAAATTGTACTGAGTAAAGGGGTACCCACACAGAGCTCATTTTACGGCCGATTTGGCCTTAAGATTATGTCTACGATTTAATTCCAACCCCCGATTAGTCATAGGATCCTAAGACTAATCGTAGGGCCAATCGTGCTACTTTTTGTTCCCGGATTTGGAGGTCACATGGCCGATTTCACCGCCGATTCACTGATTCACTTTTTTTTTTTTTTTTTTTTAGAAACGTTTATTAATCGATACACAAAATAATATGACAATATACAATCTCTTCTTGCAGAGTACAATGACATGTGTATAATTTAGTCGTACGATTTGGACATTGAAAAAAATACAGTTCTACGATCTGTGTTGCAAGTGTGGGTTGTGTCCCGATCAGTCTTAGATTTTCCTAAAATGGTCTATGGTAATTTGTGAAAAATAATTATACTCTTTACCGAAAGCTGTACCTTCTAAGCTATTATGGGTACAATGACGTGTTATACATCAAATGAAAGGTAATATTGTTGTCTACAAATGATTTAATATGCACAAACATGTGGGAATGATATTTTGGTCGGTATTCAAAAAGACGTGAAAATGTTATTTTTCTAAAAAAAAATATTTTATTTATATTTTATTTATTTATGGTCAATAGAATATTTAAATAGATTACTGTCCACCATGAACGAATTGAGGCGTTGCCTTGCTAATAAGATTGAAATATTTGCCACAGCCTTCCCAAATCGTGGTGAAATCAATCCAGTGTGGGTTGATTTCACCACGATTACACTTTTTCTCTGAATCGGGCCAGATTTTGGGTCTGTGTGGGTCGAAAAAAGTCGCCCGATTCTGTTTTTTTACCACGATTTGGGACATAATTGGCGCCACGATCAATCTTAGACTTTGACATCGTACGATTTCGCAAACCGATCCAGTGTGGCTACCCCTTTAGTATTACAACAGCAATGCAAGAAGATTAATTCATTAACTTAGATGTCATGACTTGTCTACCCCCAGCTGCTTCAAGGAAGTTTGGAGATGTGTGTTACTGGTTAGACAATGAACTGGTAACTTACACTAACATGAAGGGACGATGTGAAGGCAGTCCTGATGGTAGACCTGCTAAGATAGACAATTGGGAGGAGTACAGGATGTTGCTGCCCACCATGACGTAATTTCATTCATTTGTTTATATATTATACTCTTTATCTGAGGACGGCTTATCACATGTATTATCAGTTAAACAGTTATGAGAATTTCGCAAGCCTTGCAGTCCTCATTAGGGTGCATGGATGTGAAGTTAACACCAGGTTCAGCTACCACCACCACCAACTGCCTAGTCTTGGGAACCTAGTTTCTGGTTTCAGAGCCTAAACTAAACATTTGTTGCCATTTCACTAGATCTTAACTGTTTTGAACAATGCAAATGCCTGAGTGATGCTGACATTGTTATTTGATATAAAATAATAGTATAGGTGATAATGTGATAATCTTAATCTAGACATGTATGGAGGATAAATTTATTTAAAATAGGGCAGAATAGAATAAGCAGAAAGTAGTAACTTTGTCATGAAGGTTAACCAAGTGAGAGATCCCCATAATGATTTCACACTTTCATTATATTACTTTCCAAGCGTGCAAACAACACAAGGATGGATAGGAGCAGATGATGAAGGCAGTGGCACTCACACTTACTGGTGGGATGACAACACCATTGTAACCTGGCACCATTGGCATGTATCAAACCCAAGCTCTGGTGGAGAGCCATGTGTGCATATCCTGGCTGGGGGCAGTCTATGGAATGATCTTGCATGTGGTACACCCATGCACACATACTGTGAGAAAGATGGTATGGCAAAATTTGTTGATTTGTAACTATGTAACTGTTAATGAATTGACAGAGATTTTTTTGCCTTCTGGAGGACTAGAGAACAAGGTTCAAAGGGATAAAGGTCACTACTCATACAGAGCTGTCAAAATTGATTCATCTCAATTTATGTTTAGAAAGCTTTTCACTGTTCTGATGAATTTTAGCAATATCTGCCTTCATCATTCCCACTTTTGAAACATAATTTGTCAACCTATACCATGCTTCGAGGCCTATTGTGTGTTAGCAAGTATATTTATGATTTCGCACAGATTCAGATTAAAGTCAACACAAACCCTTAAATGTTTGTTGGACCTCCATGTGAAATTTAGAGATAACCTAACCACATTCATCTTCCTTGTTTGTAGTGAGTGCCTCACCTATGAGTGATAGGAACCTGCTGAAGGAGGTCCAGATGGGGCAGGTGGTTTACCGATCTAACACAACACCATTCCTGAATGGAGAAACAGAACTGATTTACTCCTGCAGTTCTACAGTTCACTATTCAACATTCCTATATCAGGCATACATGTTGAGTACAGGTAAGAGTTTTGTAAATGTTGCAGTTGAAAAAGAATACATACAGAGATTATGTTTGTTGTCAATTGTGCTTCATAAGAATCAACCCATGATTTTAATGTTTTGTGCTAGTAGTAGTCGTGTGGCATTAAATATAGCTAGATTATTAAGGTTGTCCTGAAGATGTAACACCAATTACACATTAGCAATTGTTATAATAAAGATAAGAGATGGTGTAAAACAACAATTACAGATTGCAAAACAACAATTATAGGTTGTTTGTGAGGGAAGAATCCTAAAAAGAAAAACATTCCCTAATCATTAATGATGAAGTGACACATTTAATTCACCTCTTGCACATACAATAAGACAAAGCCTACTCTCCTTTGCAGTTATAGTGATGGAAGACAAGACTCCTGAAGACTACAGTTCCCTGGACACCTCAGTTCTGTATGATGGAGATGACAGCACCTGTGTGAGCATCAACCAAGCTTGGAACATCCAGAAATGGACAACTTTAAGACATGACTTTATTACCACTGGAACAACAGAGTTTGTTGTCCGTATAAAGATATCAGCTGACTTTGCCACCCCAGCAGTTAAGACCATGAAAGTTTTCACAGGCACCAAAGGCATAAATGAGAATAGTGTGTACAGGAATAAAGACTCATTTAAAAAGTGTAGCCTGCAGACAGGAGGTGGAGATGAGCTGTTGTATGATTGCATCTGCACAGGTGATTGTAATGTCTATGTGAGGGCAAAGACTCATCCAAATGCCATACTGCAGGGATATGTTACTATTTGTGATATCACCATTGACTGGATTGTCTGAGTAATGTGCAATGTGCAATGAGCCAATAAGGGATTTGCATAGCTGCCATTTGGATCTTCATTTCCATGGAATTATGGGACTAATGGTACAGCATAAAATCTTTAATCTTTATCCATAACACACGCTCTGACATTGGTAAAAACATTCTTGTAATTTTCGCTAAAAATGTTGCATAATATTTGTATGTCAGATTTCATCAGAATCTATCCCAGGATGCACTGTAACAGACATGCCAAGTGGCACATACAAACCCCTTATTGTGTCAACTTGGGGAAGTCAGAAGAGAAACAGCAGACAGGCCAGTTGGCATGTATGAAAGATGGAGTTAGCTGGCAGATGGCTCTCAGCTGAGTGCCTCGACTAAGGATTGGTCAACTCATTATTGCTCAGGTTCAATATAGACTGACCCTAGAATATGATGAGGGTTCTCCTGTATAATACCGCTGTCAAAGGCCTCTTCAATTTTGAATTGATCAAACCTAATTATGTCTGGCATTTTAATGGCTTTCCATGCATTAAACATTTTTACCCAATATACATATGAACTCAACTGTGATAACAACTATGATAACAACTGACACTTCAGACGTCAATAATTATCATATGTTATGTTTCGTTTTATATATATCACTATGTGACATACGTAACCCCACTGCCTTGACCATCAAAGGTACACTTTTGTGAACAATTTTGCAATGTGCCTTTAAGATAATTAGAGGCATATGTAATAAAAAAACTCGCAAAAACTTTTGATGTGGTAATTTCATTTATATATATACGTTTATATTTAGAAGGAATTGGATGATGATGATGTAAAATGGCTCATAGCTTTAAGCAGAACAGGGTATGGTAGAGCTAGAGCTGATATTCCGGAATTCACTCTGGAGCCCACCAAAGAAAAAGATTTTATCGGAATGGTTTTGTAAACCATTAATCGCAAGGCCTCGGGGATACCACGCATGCCTACAAAAATCCGAAAGCCACTATTGTTCTCCCTAATCAAGAAATCACATTATATATTTAATCTATCAATAGAAACGGGTAAAATACCCAAACTCTTCAAGAAAGCTTTAATTGCACCGTTACATGTATAAGGATGGATCAAATTAGACCCTTGTAATTATAGACCTATTTCTGTGATAATGCTTCCTGGTAATTTTTTGGAGAACTTGGATATATTGGAGTACCTTATTTCACCGATAGAAAGCCTGGGCTTTTATTTTTCTTAAGCCACTCTTACCTCCAGTGCTTTTTCAAGGCAGGCTTTTATACGAGGCAGGCGTTTATTATTTTATGTTAATGAATGCAAGACTATTTTTCTATCATACTATTTTATTGGTCTCCACCATCTATAATAGTATTACAAAGATAATACAGTCTTTTATGCATGCTCTTTGATTGGTGTAAGAGGTGACCCAGCGTTCATTTTGGACCAGCGTTTATCTATTTCATGAAGTTTAATGACCCCGCACTTTTTCGGGGCAGGCGCTTATTTGGGACCCAGCATTCTATTGGTGAAATACGGTAAGTAGAAAATCCTTGACATGGTTCAAGATTACTTGAAGGACAGAGAACAAGCTGTAAATATAAATAACTACAGCTAGGAAATACAAAAGGTGGTGTGTGGTGTCCCCCAGGGGAGTGCCCTGGGACTACTCCTGTTCCAGGTAACTGAATGATCTAGACCCAGTTAATTAAAAGATCATTCATTAACAAAGTACCTCGTCTGTGGAACAGACTGGCCCCAGGGCATTTGTTCTCTTATTTAGTTCTCTTAGTTTCTCTTAGTTTCTCTTCTCTCATTTGTTCTCTTATTTAGATTAAATACAGTTCGTATGGCTAAATTCAATAGTGACTTCCGTCTTTGTAATAAGTACTGGTTAGTGCATAGAGGTGTAGAAAATATCTCCATAATCTATATTTGGTATTATCAGCATTCTCACTATATCTATTTTTACTCTTTTTGTTAACGTATACCTAGCACTGGCTTGCATGTTTCGAAAATTTTCAGACATTGTTCCGATAATTTGGCAAGGAATACAGTACTAATAAGGTAAATAAATAAAGATGTTTAAGGTAAGATAATCTCAACAAATCACTGACCCAGACTGTTGTTTTGAAGCATTTTTATTTAATAATAAGACCCAACGCGTTTCAACCAGTGGAGGTCTTCATCAGGGGTGTCGGTAGAATGTTGAGGTCTGCTTTATATAGCGAGTCAATGTGTACACAAGTGTACACATGTGCAGAAATGTGTAGATCGTATTTGAGCGAATTGATTGGTTAATGCTTTAGGCAGGGGTTAGAGTAGTTGAAATCGCGCTGAATAATATAAGAATTGATTTTTTTTTATTTAAGCATATAATTATAGCAATTAATTATAGAAGGGATCTATAATTTGAAGTCCCACTTTTGAACATTATGAATAGAATTATAAAGGTTTTATGTACGGGTCTTCATGTCGTAGGTTGTGTGTGGTTAAGGTACAGATGTACATTATGTGCGATGTAGATAACCATGTTGTTCAAGAAGATTAGCGAAGATTAAATAAATCTACAAATTATTATGTAATGAATACCAATTGGTAGCCTACTTTGTACGGTTTATAATTGTGTCTTGACAGCTCGTCTTGACCCAATCATAAACCTACATTGTGCCATTTGGTATAATTGACTGGTGAGTGGTCAAATCTGCCAGATCTACATGCTTACACTTCTATACAAAGCAAATACAATGCATGATAATACAATGATGTCACATGCACGACGTACATGACATACATTATGTAAACCATGTCAACAACTTGCAAGTCTATTTTTGTATTTCAACTTTTTTATTCAGCAATTGAATGTAACAGTTACAATTTTCTCAGGACGTGCTGATTTAATTATATAAAAAACATCGAATAATTTACAAATTACAATTTCTAAGAGCCTGGCACATTTAAAGTATAATAAAGAAAAATTAAAATTCAATTCCAGCGTTGTGTCTAATTCATATAATCCTATGAGTGGATTCTTCTTAAGTATATATTTAACATCCATAGATTATTCTTTCTCAACGAGAATGGTTAATGTCAGCTATCATCAAGATCATGTACATATATTTTTCAGTCGATTCACAAATCCAAAATCAACCATCATAGCAGGACACATTAAGTATCAAGCAGACAATAAAAAAACCCAATTAGAACAGAACCAATCAGAAAACATCTTCTCCCAGATACCAGATTTCTCTGGTATTATTAAAGGTGCTCATACAGAGTGATCTTACTTCCTGGAAAAATGTAATGTAAGTGCAGTGCAAAAATGCAGTCTGACTTCTCTGAATACAATACGGAAGCTTTATGCCATGATAGCTGTGCGTATCCACAAAAACATGGCCAGATTAGCCCATGGCATATGCATGCAGAGAATTCACTAGCAGAATCTGCTTTTTGAATGCAGCCAATTTACTCCTGCTATTTTGATTGGTTACGTAAAACTAGCTGCGCCAATCAATGACGCTCGTTTTATGACGCTCATTTCATGACGCAACGTTGTAGGCACTTGTTTTTTTAAATATATATCATGGCATGAAAATAGAACTAAACTTGAGCTGCATATATGCACATTCACAAAACACTTGCGGCTTTTGGTGAATGTCTTTCACGCGTGCCTTCAGGACTTGTGAAAAACATTCACCAAAAGCCACTCACGTTTTGTGAATACGTTGTCGCATATGCAGCTCGTGTTAAGTTCTATCTTATTATGCATAGGAAATGTAAATAAAACTTGCACTCTGCAACAATATACTGTATGTAATGTGTTGCAGGAATATGAGTGACAAGTCGCATAAAACTATATTTTTTAAATGTTTTCCCACAAAAGACCTTGCTGAGAATGTTTTATTTTCAGGGTGTGTAGTGCTATAAGATCGATTGGAAATAGTTAGAAGAAAATGTTTTTGACCGATGTTAGACTGAGGGTGCAACTTAAACACCAAACATGATACTGTGACTAGCTGGGCTCGCTATAAACAGTTGACCTACAGGTTCATCACAACCAGTACAAGAGCAAGTCCAATAGATAGCGCACTCAATTCTTTCTCTAGAAAAGATAAAAACAGCCAATATAGGTAGAATTAGTTACTATGAAACCAAAAGAGGAAAACATGAAGGACATGGCCTGCAGAAACTCTTTTTTAGATGACCTCAACGTTTGTCTTATATCATAAAATAGACTATATGAGTTAGTTGAAACTCTCTATGTATGGGTCAGATCTTCAGAAAATATACAATTGGCAGATCAACACATTTACTCAATTCTGCTAAATTCTTAGACTAAGAAATTGTCAACGCTAGGTATATATGAGTATTTTTTGGTATAGTCTTGATTCAGACAGTCGGTTTGGTTATGTTGAACTGTATTTTCATGTACAATGTAATAATACATGCAGGATTGACTAAGGGAAGAAAGAACATATAATGATGAAAGAATACGCTGACCCCTAAAAAGGTATTGACAGATATCTGTCAAATAGGAATTTGGGGCGAATATGGAGGAAGACTCACTGAAAGTGGAAACATCTGAGGACATGCACTAACTTCAGTGCAAACTAACTAACACTGGATGGCAGTTGTACCCATTAAGACTTTCCTTCCGTTATTTAATTGTCCATAACAAATGTAGCAATTTAAAAAATTAGCAGCGACGCAAATACCTTATCTTTTTTATCTCATATACTGTTTTCTTATTAATCTTATACACAATTGAGAAATACATTGAAGGATTATTAATCTTAGAAAGCTAAATTACTAAAGGAAGACCACACACCCAACGTAGGCACCATGTAAATGCCCCCCCCCTCCTCCCGCTCCCTGGGCCCATTTTGGGATACCAGTCATATATATATATCAGATCTCCCTATGAACAGAAACAGGTGGATGCAACTTGAGTGGCAGCCTTCTCCCGAGATATAGCCCCCAATATAGCCCCATATATCCTACTTATAGGTAACAATATGTGAAGGTGAAAACGTCACCGATTATATTGGAGAAGTCACGCCCCTAACTACGCCGCCTAGGTAACCACGCCCCCCTTGGTCCCGCTAATGACGTCGACCCTGTGTTTACCTATGACGTCACAGTCCCAATCCTTCCACGCCCACCTTATCCTTCCACTCTCAACCGCTCCTCCGCCCACGCCACACGTATAATTTTTTCTTTATATATGTATCTGTTTATGGTGAAAATAAAACCTCCTGATGAAGGTTTCAAGGCCATTCCTCCGTTGTGTCTTCATTCCAGCGTAGTGCGGGCGTCCAAGCCATATATATGTAATATATGTACATGGCATATCTCATCATAAAAATGATTGGGAAATCATACAAATACAGTATAAAGGCCCTACTCCACTGAGCCAATTCTCATGCGATTCTCACAGAATTTAGTGCAAAAGAGTCCTCTGTGGCGCAAAATCGCATGAGAACCGGCTTGGTGGATTAGGCCCTTAACAATAACACAGCGTATAGGCCATGGTGCTACCATAAAATAATACCAGTTACTATAAATAACTTACTTGCAGCACTGCTAAAGCTGTTGGGGTGGTTGCACTTGTTTCCATCACAACAAGTGATAGAAATACTGCTTTGAGCATTGGAGACCTTTAGTCCGCACTCAGATTTATCCACACACCCATATGAACTTATGGTATGGTCTGCAGACACTTTGGTTACCTGAAGGAATCATTTTGCATAAATATTTTTATTTGCATTGTCTTTTTATTTAAATTCATTGACTTTGTTTACAACTGCATCACTTTGATAATGTTGAATAAATTTGAATAATGTTGAATAATGTTGAATAATGTTGAATAATGGTGATTTATGGCCATTTTGAGATTTAAATTTATACTTAATATTTCTTAGCTCGATTTGCTTTGGTTTGGTTTGGTTTGGTTTGGTTAGTTTCACCTCCGCTCGATTTGCTCGGTTAGCACTTCCAAAACATAGCTTCAAGCAAGGACTCACATTGCCTCAAGCCGACTCAAAGCCTTCCAATGGCTTACATGATTGAATACATTGATATAATTTCACCCTACATATTTCAATAATGTTAAATAGGGATGATGTACGGTCATTTGGAGGAAAACATGTATGTTTATCATAAGAGCAATATCTACATGTTTTTTTAAAACTCGATATGCTCGACTGCATGTGATCACATGACCAGCTGATCGAATCAAAATACAAGAAAGTAGGATGCCATATGGGTCAGATGTTCAGAAAATGTACAATTCGCCTTCACCAATCCTCTCAAATAACACACATTGAAGACAGAAATGCGCTTCAAAATGCAGTGTAACATAACAGAACTGATACTTTAAATCAGTGCGACACCAAATATACTCAGATGTACACACAATTTATCATATATTAGCAGGATTTAGCAGAAATGACTAAATATGTAGAGCTGCCAATTGTACATTTTCTGAAAATCTGACCCATACATTGCCTGCGTGATTGTTGCTAGATCTTCACCAAGTTTTTCGTCCTTGCAGCAGATACTGTTGTCTATTCTGGCATCATTTGTTTTCTATAAGCTGTTAGCCACACAAGACCAACTATAATGTGAAAACTGGATTGGTGAAGTTACTATATTATTGGCAAATTATTCAATCCTGTACTTACTGCACAGGCTGTTGGTTCAGAGATAAACCTGTTTCTGCAATTTTCAAGAACAGCAGTCCTGCATGATGATACTCCGCTGACGATGGTACATTCATAGCATTCGTTAGCTCCCATGCCTATATGAATAAAACAATAATAGGATGCAGGGGCCTGTTGCATAAGGAATCATTACTTGATACTTTCTTTCCTAAGCTATATGTCCTTGCTAAGCAGCTGGTAAGAAACATCAGTGAATGAATTTGGTATAGGACAATGCTAATTGTTTTTCTTAAAGTAGGAATGTTATACCTAAGCAACAGAAAATAGCTTAGCAAAAAAAAGAAAAAAAAAGAAAAAAAGAAAATAGCTTAGCAAGGAATATTCTAAGTAAGGGTTTCTTATGTAACAGGCCCACAAGTACATTATCAAAGCTGCATTCTCAGCTAATACAACAAAATACATCTTACCAATTTCCCTCATATTATGACTTATAAGACTGGATTCATCTTTATTTTGCTGCTGGTATATGTTGATACAAGAATTGGAAGTGAAATTGACCGAGAAAGAACGGTCACCAGTAAGTGATAACATGTGAAGTCATTGTAGGAACAGTCATTTTGGTTAAATGACCTTTAGATGAAAAGAATGGAACAAAAAGTAGAAAATATGAAAAATGACTTTAACTGAGAATACAGCTTTAAATGCGTCCAGCAAATTATATACTCTGTCTCAAAGATGGTCCACGATGTTGATAGTAGGTAAGTGAATTTTGTTGAAAATTCTAGATTCTTTCTTGTACCTGGATTCCTTCTATTTCTTTTGAAACCATTGCCATAGTCTCATGTTAGGACCCAAAGAACTTTTACTTCATGTTAGTACATAATTAACCACTTGGGAAAGGGAGGGGAGGATTTGCGAAAAAGTCCTGTGCAAAATGTCTTGCCCCCCCTAAATAAATTTGTGCAGAATTTCATGACCAAGCCATACATCATTTAAGTTCTGTTTAGAGTCTGTGCCAAAAAAGATGCCCCACCCACACTTTTAGAGTCTGCAAAAAAAAGGTGGTTCCCCCCACTTCAGAGTCTGTGCGAAAAAACATGACCTCCACTTCAGAGTTTGCACAAAAAAGGTGGCCCTCCCTGAAAAGTTTCCCTCTCCCACAGTGGTTACAAATGAACAGTCCCCTATGTTTTCCTACTGCCTAAAACAGTGCAATCAACAAACAAGCTTGCAATGATAAGCTATATAACTATACTAGTTGTCTTACCTGTTGGAACTGCTGGAACTGTACCGAAATCTGTACCCGGGACGTTACAGTTGTCTTCATAGCAACAGGTTGTTGTGATGCCAGAAATAGAACTTCTGCAGGAGTATGATACAAGACAGCTATATGCTGTAGTATTACCTGCCCCGCTAGTTGTCACCACCTTCTGCAGGCAGACAGGGTAAACAGAAAAGATTAGAAGGTTTAATACTGATCAAGAAATGGTACAATGTTGAGTAATGATGTTTTACAGTGTATCTGTACTTACCCCACATCCCCAGTCCTCCCCAGAGTTGGTAAACTGTGAACAGCTTTGTTTAACAGTGGTACTTGGATCGCCAAAATAACAAGAGTTTGGACCTGCTGCTAATGCTGAAAAGGCAATTTAAGTTAATGAAGTGTAATGATTCAAATTATGATTGTTTAAAAGAAATTAGGTCTAATTGGCCAAACCATTTGACATTGTGATGTCTGAGGCCAAGGTTACTGGGTCCTAGCATTGTTGGGAGCCCATTTTTGACATTAAAACAATTGAAAAATATAAACAAATTAACTTTAAACACAGCATACATCATCTATTGATATTTACCTTTCTTTCTGTTTTGACACACCCACGTGTCTATCTATCATCCAGCATACATACACATATCATTTATTACATGATTTCTTTTATCATTTACACCTTATTAGATTGTGATCAACACGGACAGTGACGGCCACAATAGGGTGTCAATACCTCTCCTCCAATAGTTATTTTGTTTTGGATTTTTTGTGAAATATCTTAATGGATTATGCTTGATTTCGCAAAGTGCCTAGCTACTAGTGGTAAACATTTCTGTTATCTTATTTTCCCTTATGATGGTCTATGTTAAACTTAAGGTGCATTTGAGAATAACAAGGTAATATTGAAAGGAAGAACAAAAAATGAAGAATAAAACCTGAAGAATGAAATGGTGTATGTATGTACCATATGTGACGCCTACTATGAAGCACAGGAATTGCATTTGCCTTCGTGTATCCATTATTATGATTCTATTGGAAGTGATTTATTCTGAAATAAAAAGAATAATAAATTTAATTTAAGATACGGTAGTTGGTAATATGGTTAAGTGGCCAATTTTCACTTATTCTTTTTTGTTTTTAAAAGCCTCTCTTCAGATTCCTGCCATCTAGGCATTGTTATACCACCAGGTGGACAGACAGACCCTCAGGGCATGTCTACATGGTTATCATTGTATATTAGGTAGCATATGCATGTACGTGGAGGAATGTTCACCGGTGAGAGACATACGTGGCACAGCTGGGCAGCCAGAGCTGTGATCAGTTGTAGAGCTTGAATAAAAGAAACACTTGCCATCCAGAGGACAGTCAGCAAAGATGTGTTTTGGAGTTTACTTCATTTAACATTAACATTAACTATAATATCAGTACATATACTGATGTAATAGTTAGCGTTAATGTTAAATGAAGTAAAGGAACAGAATGGTATATATTTCTACATAATTGAGGATTTAAATTAGAAATAAAATAAACAAATATGTACATGTATAATCTGACCCATTTAAAGTATTTTGATGTCCAACTTGGCGGCTATGATTTGTCATGATAACAACCTCAGATATAATCATGACAGCCCAAATTAATTAGGCACTTAATAGTTTACACATAACAATAACTGTTTCTCTACCTGAATCTGGTTCTGGTTTACGATATTTACCCTAATTATTTTCCATTAGTTAGGCTGTTCAAACGCATGTATGCTATAGGTGCGTTTTTTTTAGACTGTAGGCCTATTGACAATTAATTAGTGACAACTTATTCGTCCCTCATGAGTCTTACTAGCTAGGTCCTGTTGTTTAATGCTCTCTCTATTACTACTTCATATAACGCAAATATATCAGTTATTTATGTATGCCTATTGTAGTTATTGTTATTTTCTACATGAACCTATTAATCAGCTTTTTCTACTAATCAACTAATTTTGTATACAGTAAATCAGAATTTCTCTGAGAAGAGTACCATCAATGTGATGTAATACCTGAAAAAATGCATTATTTCTTGGGGCACAATGAAAACCATTCATGAAGAGTGAAAGTGCTTATAAATGTTTCTTAAATAAAATCTTTTTTTTTTTTTTTTTTTTAAAGAAAAAAAATACAAAATAGGCATCACACGATTAGTGCAGAGTATATTAAGACATATTTTGTTTGTTTTAAATGTATTTATTCAGCTGGAAACATTTTGAAATTATACATTTCCCCAGACCTAGCTGTTATTGAAATTATCTACGAATTGTGTAATACAATCGATCTAGAAGAGTTATATAAGCAGTATAAGTGTAACGATCTGTACATTTAACAAAATTTTGGAAGCATTTCTGCTATTATTTCTACTGAGGTCTGGATAGCTCCGCCTCAAACTCCCGATCGCACCTGCGTGTAGTAGCTCCGGACGCCACTGCGGTATACATTGCAAGGCAGATCGATATTTGAACTTTATATAACTGAGTAATTTATTATTAATTAATCATTTATGTTATCTCTTCCAAGTTATTTATTATACATTTCACAATTTATATTTAAGTTTGTACTAAAGTTATGTCATTATTATATTTATTTCATTATTCCTGTTTTGCATTGCAAACATAATTTTATCTTGTGTTGAAAATCATTGCTATAAATATTATTTCGATATACCTGTTCTTAATCGGGTTGAGGAGCAAGGTCTTCAATCAAACACACAAGGAGGAATAAAGGGCATATAGGAGAAGTATTTCTCTCTTGATGTTATATCTCAGAGCTGCGTTTGGGACATTTCAACCCCTGATCCTTTAACTTTAATAATTATCCAGTCGCTTTAGCTCTTTTCCTCCCATCTGCTGCTAACGATATTCATAATAAATTTATTCTCGCAGAAGTAAACTATACAATCACAAAATATCATTATTTAAATATCGACTATTATTAAGCCGGAGCTGAACACAGATGTGCAACGATGGCCACAACGACATTGGAAAGAACATAGGCAAGAATCGCAACATAAGAATAATAAAATAAAATGAGGAAAAAATAGAGAAAAGATAATTAAAAGGCCTCCACCCGGGCACTATCACTTCCATACATTCCAAGGCGCATGTATACTAGGTATACATTCATAGCAAATTTATAAACAATACAACATGACTGGGGAATATAATCAAAACGTATCAAAATATGCATATTTTGATACGTTTTGATTATATTCCCCATGAGAGTAGTAGGAAAAAAACAAACACACAATATTCAAAGTGAGAAAGGGTTCTTGTGAGTCAATCACTTTAAATAATATCTATTTTCAGATTTGTGACTCATGACTTATGCCACGAATTAAGCAACTTAAGAATATTTTAAAAACAAAAAAAAAGCAAATTAACAGTAGACAATAGAATATGAATTACTAACCTTCTCCCTACTGTATCCCATGAAGTTGACTGTTGTTAGCGATTCACTCAGCCATTTATATATACCTCTCCACGCTCTGTTGGTGTCACGTAAATATATGTGTCAGATTTTCAGAAAATGTACAATTCACCTTCACCAATCCTCTCAAATAACCCACATTTAAGACGAAAATGAGCTTCAAAATGTAGTTTAACATAACAGAACTGATACTTTGAATCAATGCGATACCAAATATACCTGGTATTCATCATTTATCAACCTAATCTAGCAGAATTTCCTAAATGTGTAGAGCTGCCAATTGTACATTTACAAAATCTGACCAATATATACGTGACACCAACAGAGTGTGGAGATAGGTGCACCTGGAATTTTCACTGTTAACCTACCCAGGCGGGAATTTCCCTAACTTTACCGCACTCTCAAGGACATTCCCCAGGGTGGGGTATGGCCGTCAGGGTTTATATTTTTCTATAATTATTTTTCAATGACAATGTGGAAAATGTGCATCATCGGGTCGGGGAATTTACACAAACCTTTTCATCAGGTATTCCATCATATTTCCCAAAATTAACAGGACATTTGATTTTGGAATATTTCTTTTTTAGATTATTTCAATGTTTTATTATCTGTCATGCTTTTGTGGACACATTCCCTGGTGTGAGATTGTATCTGTTTGTATTTGATTGCTATGTACTTTTTAATTGTAACTGTTTTCCCCCTTGATTTGTCCTTGAATGACGAAGTATAACTATATATGTGTTTATAATTAATTTTTATTTTTTGAAAAAATCTGAATAATATCCCATGATGGTGATGTAATAACATCTAGATGTTTTTTCTATCTCTTATAGATTATAATTGAATCAGCTGTGCTGAAAAAATATTATATTTGCATAATGCATTAGCTGAATTAAAATATTAAAACAAACATTCCCCGATACCCCCCGGGTGGGTGGTTGAGGGGGGGGGGGGCGGGGTTTGCAACTGACAAGTGCATAAGTCGAAAGAATATCGACTTTGAGATACCATCATAATTTGGAAAGATGTGATTAAGTGGATTCCAACAATGTTAACATCTAAGATCTAAAAGTATTTCTATATTAATGTTATGTTTGATTTTTATGTTTGAGACAAACTCCCAAAACTACTGGGTGGGCAATTACTAGTAAAGTAGCTAAATGTAATCCATAAGATGACCTAAGAAACACAAGAATATATTCAATACACGGTCTTGAAATTTGGTATTCATACGTTCATATAATCATATCATCAGCTTATGAAATAATTATATAGTTTGACGTCCAACGTTGATGTAAAGTATCTTAATAAATATATCTTCAAAAATATAAAAATATCTTAAATCTTAATCTTTGTTTAGATGTGTTTGAGATTGGTTAGAAAGGAAGGGATAAAATCAATTAGAAAAACTGAGATTGCAGCAATATCTATTCTTTAAAACATCCTGGATTCAAACCAAATGGGGAGTTCTGAAATTCCCAATTTGATATATATATATAGGTGCAGCCGACCTTGATTACAGACGGACACGTACGAGGACTATCTGAGTGTGGCTGATGCTCTGATACGTGTGCACCTACACACAGTGAAGGCCCTGATACATGCACCTACACACGTAGCATCTTATGACCTGTTGAGGGGCTTTTTTTATTGTTGTTTGAACGAATATTTATTCAGCACGCAATATTGCATATGCAAAGTAAGGTATTGTGGCTTGGGAAATCGAGGTCTTCTGCCTGATTATGAATGATGCCTATAACAATAACATCATAACAATATGATAATATAAACTGAGTGAGTGAATGAATGGATTATACAAAAATACAAATATAGGGTAAGAGGGAGAGTAGCGGGAGGGTGAGCGGGAGGGTGAGAGAGAAGGTGAGAGGAAGAGGAGGGAGAGAGGGAGAGGGAGGGTGAGCGGGAGGGCGAGAGGGAAGGTGAGGGTGAGAGTGAGGGTGAGAGTGAGGGTTAGAGGGAGAGGGAGAGGAAGGGTGAGCAGGAGAGGGAGAGGGAGTGTGAAAGGGAGTGTGAGATGTAGGGTGAGAGGGAGGGGAAGAGGAAGGTATTGGGAGAGGAAAGAAGAGAGGGATGGGGAGAGAGAGGGAGAGTGGACTGGGGAGAGAGATTGGGAGATGGAGAGGAGAGGGAGCGAGAGAGGGATTGGGAGAGGGATGGGGAGAGGAAGGAAGAGAGGGATTGGGAGATGGAGGGAGAGAGGACTGGGGAGAGAGATTGGGAGATGGAGAGGAGAGGGAGCGAGAGAGGGATTGGGAGAGGGATGGGGAGAGGAAGGAAGAGAGGGATTGGGAGATGGAGGGAGAGAGGACTGGGGAGAGAGATTGGGAGATGGAGAGGAGAGGGAGCGAGAGAGGGATTGGGAGAGGGATGGGGAGAGGAAGGAAGAGAGGGATTGGGAGATGGAGGGAGAGAGGACTGGGGAGAGAGATTGGGAGATGGAGAGGAGAGGGAGCGAGAGAGGGATTGGGAGAGGGAGTGGGAGAGGAAGAAGTGGGGGTGGGAGAGGTGAGAGAGGTGGGAGAGGGAGAGGTGGAAATGGAAGAGGTGGGAACAGGGGAGTTGGGAGCGGGAGAGGTGGGAGAGTGGATCTGTGGAGTGACTAGGGGTTGGTGGGTGGGGGAGGGCAATGGTTAGTACATGTGTACCAGTGCGGTAGCTTATGACCTGTTTCTGCTTCTGAAAACATGGTAGCTATTGTGACCTCAAAACAAGGGATTTCGATATAATTCCTAACGTGTAGAGCAGAAAATGCAGGTTCCCCTGAAGTTTTCTTCATACAAATCGCATTTGTTACAGTTACATTGTAACAAAGTTTAATTTAATGCTGAAAAAAGAGTATTATGGGGCATGGTCCAGATTTCCCTTCACTGTATGGAGATTTGAGATGCTGTATATTCTTTTAAAAGAATTACTGAGGCTAAGCAGTGTGGCACAACATTCAAAATAACGATAACTTCACTAATTCTTGGATTCTTAAGTCTAAGCCCTAATATTACCCCCTAAAGGGTGTGAAGGAAGACCGGGTCTGACCCGAGTCACATTAAGTATGGCCTAAGCCAGCATATCAACCTGAATAAAATTTGTCCAAAAAATGCCCCTCTAACAGTCCCCTCTAAAACAGGGTTCTACAGGATAAAAAACATCCAGAAATCTTGGCCAACACTCATCAGTGTTGATGCTGACACCACCCACTGACACTTTACTCCAGGGAACAAGTGCTGTTTGATGGTCTAAGACCCTACCCACACATAGCCGATTTCTCCCCCGATTGCCGCCCGATTTGGGTCTCCCGATGAATCCTATGACTTCATTTCCAATCCTGGTGTATGTTATTTCAAAAACATAAACCAGGATTTGAGATGAAGTCATAGGATGCATCGGAAGACCAAAATCGGGGGGCAATCGGGAGGCAAATCGGCTATGTGTGGGCAGGGTTTAAGCTGACAACTAGACAACACTATCAATTGAGTCAAATACCTCTTCACTGCCTTTGGTTGCCAGTTAGAGCCATGCCGCCATTGCTTGATTTACCATTTATTTAGATTAAAGGGCCCAGTCCACTTAGCCAATTCACATGCGATGTTGTGCCACAGAGGACTATTTTCCACTAAATTCTGTGAGAATCGCATGAGAATCGGGTTAGTGGACTAGGCCCTTACGTCATCAAGACAAATACAACAAGAAACAAGTTCACATTTTAGCGTTTATTAAGTTGATAGGTTAATATGGTAAATAGTCATAAAGACACACAAAGCTGTTCATATTTAGTAGGTAAAGAAGTAGTAAACCGGTACAGAGAAGCAAATAGGGAGAAAGCGTACAGTTGAATAAGCCATCAACCACAGATTTTAAACAGTTTCATAGGTAGTTCCCATATATTTTGTGAAGATTTTTCTTCAGCTACAGTCATTATGCAACAATTACACTATTCTCAGAGTGAGCTGTCAATTTCAATATTAAGGATGTTCATTTTACAATCGATGATCATAGTACATAGTACACATTATGATGAAACTAGACAATTATATTAAATAGTAATTGTTATGTAACATTACGTAACATTGTGTAACCTCATTATCTATCTAATTATCACCTATTAATTATAATATCTCATTATTAAAATCACTAATTATACTTAGCTATCCAGTACTGTGCAAGTCTATTTATTCATGCTAAGCCATAGGTATTACATAAGGGCTCCGCCCCCTACTCTTACCACATCCTGAATGAACATGTGTACAGATTCTAGTTCATTAAATCAGTTGCTTAGTTCTTCTCACGAAGACCACACGTTCGTTTGCTATTCTTCCATTCATACCTTAACACTGGCGGACAACCCGCTCGATCTTGGACTTATAAAATCTCACATGAACAAGCGAGTTCTTTCCTGGAATATGGAGAGATTATTTGAACATTTCATCAGATAATAAGCATGGAAGATGCTCCGAATTCGCCTGAGTTGGCATTGTTCGACAGACTAAAGAAATCAGTGGAACGTTTGGTGGCCATTCCTCAAGCGATTGTGACGAGAAGACAATTGAGAGAAAATCGTGGTAAAATATTGAATCAACAGCCTAAACAACTTGTTTTCGAGGAACATCCCTATGAAGTGCCTCAGGCTATGGAAAATGAGCAGGAAAGACAAGTAGAAGTAAATCCACATGCAATTCCGCTACCCCCTCCTCCAGCACGTGAACAGATAGAAGAGCCAGAACAAGTTCAACAGGAAAGGGTAGTGAATAATCATTGGTTAGACGATATTATGAACAGAAATGTGGTGCAACTAGCTGGGAATAATATTGGTCAGGAACAGCTGGTTGAAGACAATCCAGTCGACGAGGAGAGAGCCGGCGACCAAGCGCTAGAGGAACATTTAGCGCCCAACCCCGACGACGCGGTGAATGATCCAGCGATAGATCACCAAGGTCAGGCTGTCGACGATGAACAGCAGCCACAGGTTGGTTTAAATGTTGAGAACAATGTCATTGAAAACGTGGTAAATGAAGGGGAAGTTCTGGAGGAAAATGACCAGAATCAACGTAGTGGTCCCTGGTGGTAGAATCTGGGGATGTGGCCTGCTGAAGTTCTGCCAGCCTTGATAGCTCAGTTGGTAAGAGCATTGGAACATTAATCCAATGGTCTGTGGTTCTGTTCCCCGTCCAGGCAAGGGCATTTTTCAGCAGGTTCACAACAGTAATATAAAGAACAAGGACAGCTAAAAACCCAACCCAGTGTTTTGTCGTATTCCAATAGTCAAAAGGTGCAATTATATCAATATATATCTCCAATATTCTAATATAACCTTAGAACTCTCAACTCAACTCAGTAGTGTTATCCTATCACAAACACCAGAAGTCTAGATACGTTCTGACTCTGGACAACAACAAAGATTGTTGCTAGATGACCAGAGCATGGCTGCAGCCGTCGCCTGTCCTTAATTACAAACATATGGGTCAGATTTTCAGAATATGTACAATTGGCAGCTGTACACATTTATTAAATTCTGATAAAATTAGGCGGCAATTTGGCCAATACTAGGTAAATTTAAGTATATTCTGCATTGCATTGATTCTAGCGATATGTTTGGTTAGGTTGAACTGTATTTTGAACCTTATTTTCATCTGAAAATCGGTTTATTTGAGAGAATTGGTGAAGTTGAATTGTACATTTTCTGAAAATCTGACCCATATAAGGAACGTGCATGGGGCTCTCTATGAGGGACTAGAAAGGCAACATTGAATATGAAAAAATACTGCCACACACTATCTGGTATTGGTGTAAAACGTGAAATAGGATTTGAAATTCATTATGAATATGAATTATATCAAGAACATCTGTTCATATTGAATTGTTAAAAGGCAGTTTCCCTCACCAATTTATTAACCCAGTGAGTAGAGTGAAATTTAAAGAGCCCTAGTGATTGAAACGCTACCCAAATGTGGTAGGAGCATAAATAGATGGAACCTAGCAAGGGGGAAGTCTGTACAATTGTTATTGACCGAGGGAGCGCGGGAAGTTAGAGGGCGTTAGCCCGAGATCTTCTGTGCTCCCGAGGTCACTAACAAGTGTAAAGACTTCACCCGAGCTTTGTTCCATATTTATTACACCCCATTAATAAATAAAAAATATAAATAATTAAAAATAAAAGAAGTAATTTACGTTTTGGGCGGACCCACTTGTTGTATGTCCCCAGAGTGACATAACTCACATGTTATGCACCACTTTGACCAAGTGTGACATACAATGCTGAAGGTATAGGAAGCAACAGCACAGGGGTGTAATAATAGCTGTTACAGCAAAATCACCAACCAAACACGCAGGGACCAATGGAGATGTTATATTGGTCCTCAGATCGACCCTGGACTGATATGTGAAAACCAGTAATATTAGATCATATATAATGACAGGTAATTAGAAACATAAAGCACATCAAAAACATCTAATGAATCAAAATCGCCAAGGGCCTTAAAAGGCTGACGCACACCTGGCCGGTTTGGCCCTCGATTGCCCCACGATTTGGGTCTCCTGATGAATCTTAGGATTTCATTTCAAATCCTGGTTTATTTTTTTGAAATAACATAAACCATGATTTGGAATGAAAATTATTCACGAGGAGACTCAAATCGTGGGGCAATCGGGGGCCAAATCGGCCATGTGTGCGTCGGGCTTTAAAGACTAGCAATGGTCATAGATAAACAAAATCAGGGGGTCCAGTTACACCACATCTACTCAGAATTCACAAACAAATATACAGATGACTTGAGCTCCGTCGTCCACAGCACTGTCTATGGGGTACATTCGTATGTGAAATCATCTGAAAGAGAGTAATACAGGAATTAATGAAACATTAATCTCTGGATAGAGTCTAAAAGGGTTAGTAAGACTCATATTTGGCCTGTTTGTGCACTGTTTGCACAACCAGAAGTCACGCTGGTGACATGAAAAACCTAAAAGCAGTACCTCCTAAACTATCAATCTTTAAAAACAGCTTTATATATACAATTGTCCTTATTATTACTATTACTATTACCTACTCAGCACAAGTAATTAGCTAAGTCAAATTTCAAACCAACTCTAGTCTGGAATGTCCAGAGTATAATGTATTTTATACTCTCCTGTCATGATCTGAACCGATCCAAGATCTCAAAAGTACATTGAGTTCTGAGTCTTAAGCTTCTCAAATAACCCGAATTTCAGACGAAAATAAAGTTCAAAATACGGTTCAACCTAACCAAACAGATTGTTAGAATCAATACAATGCCAAATATACTCGAATTTACATAGTATTTACCAAATTGCCGCCTAATTTAGCAGAATTTACTGAATGTGTAGAGCTGCCAATTATACATTTTCTGAAAATCTGACCCATATTTACTCTGTTACATACTCACCTTTTAATAGTTACATATTCCATTCGGGGTAACAGCAGGAAGAAATGCATTGATATTATCGATGCATAGGCATGTCGACCCATTTGTCTCTCTTTTACTGTAAAGCTTATCTTGGACAAATACAAGATTTTCTATTCTATTCTATTCTATTATTGCCAGAGAGTAAAATGAAGGTCTAGCCAAGAATGAAGGTCAATGAAGGCCTAGCTGATCACCCTGTACTAGGCTAGGCTACATCGTAAGGGGTATATATGGGTCCCATTTTTTTATGATTGTGTCTGAGTGTTGCCTGATAAGAATTTTTTCCATGTCCCATGTCACTTTTTAAAACAATTCAATGATGTCTCGTGTCACTTTTTAAGCAATACATTAATTATATTAACGGTTGATACAATGTTGTGTGTCGCCTAATAAATTATATAATATAGTAATATAATAAATTAAATAAATCACTGTTTCATGTCTATTTTTAATTCATTTCTGGATGTCTCATGTCAAATTTTATCAGCCTTTTGGAAGCTGTGTGTGTCACATGTTAAGGGGAGCGTGTCACCGTGTCGCCCATGATTTAGCGGCCTTGTCGCATGTCAATTGTGTCAATTGTGTCAATTGTGAATTTTACCCATATGTACCCATTAATATAGCCAAGTAGACCTAGAGATTTGAAATAAATATAAGTGCCAATGTAAGTCGTAGGCTAGCCTGTGCTATATGGGTCATAATGCTGGGGCTACTCCAAGGTTTTCGTCCTTGCAGCAGATAAGGTTTTCTAATCCGGCACCATTGCTTTACCATTAGCTGTAAGGTGAAAACCGGATGGGCCGTAATGAAAAACCTATTGGTGAAGTTACATCTTTAGTCTATAGAGGCCTATCTATTTCTGTGACTAGGCCTGAGATGGCAAGAGACTCTGAAAACAACTGGATCCACAACCAGTTCTTGAATCTCACAGGCAAAACTTGTGTTAACTGTCACAATGGCATTTGTAAAACTCCAATAATGTAATGAAGGGAATATTCCCTCCAGTTAACTTATATTATTATACACGCATTCACTATCGAGGTCCTGACGGCCGTTCTTTACTTGTAACACGGTAATGGACTAGTGCATTACCAGCGCGTTGTCATGCAGACGCAAGTTTGGTGGCGCAAGATTGCCAACGCAAGTTTGCCACAGCGAGTGCTTTCTTTCTTGATCGTTTCACCTGTTTCTAATTATACTCCTCTTCTAAGAAAACCAGATATGGTAGATTATATTATTATCTTTTTAATTAAGTATGTTTTACGTGCAAAATTAGGCATGTATAATAATCAACTTATAGGACTCATTTTCCGCATGGACGCCTAAGTAAAGAACTTGATCTACGATCTTGTTCTTTACTTACGCGCAATGAGTCAACTTATCAAATAAGTGCTAATTATTGTTGGTAATAGCTGCTGCCTAGGCCTAACAAACAAAGTCACCTATCGATTGGCCTAGAGGGTAATCTTGATTCCCTTTATTGGTGACGAAATTGTCTTGGCCAATATTTGTATACATGTTCTAAATATAGTGGTCCAGCCACTGTGGCAAATCACTAGTAAAATAGTTGAAAACATTCCTATCATAACCTAAAAAATGCATTGATATATTCCATATAGTCCTAAAATTCACGACATGTATGCATATATTATGATAAACAGCTGTAAATGCCTCCAAAATGATATTATTGTAACTAACAGTTTCACGTGGCAAAACATTTGGAAAATGTATTTTTCTACATACTAGAGACTCATCACCATATTGTCCGACCGGTTTTTGTTGAGAGCTGAGATCAAATTTTAAAGTGCATGTTGGGCTAGGAAAGGTTTTTACAGCCTTATTTTGTATTTTAATTTAGATTTTAAACTGTTGTGAAAACTTCACCCTGAGTCTCGTTTTAATTCAATTCAACCTGTTTCTATAAGGGATATTTCAATCCCTATTTTTCTTATCCTTTCTTATCTTCATACCATTCATAAAACTGTCAATACTACACTTCTAATGCAATAACCTGAACTGTATCTGTTACCTCAGAGAATATATGTGATGTGTAATGAGTCACAAGTCGCAAACTAATATATTTTAAAAATGCTCTTATAGGAAGTTTTCGTTTCAATGTGTCTGGCGCGGGACGATGCATCGTGGATAGTTGTGGTACAAAAGTTATGTTATGTTAATAACAGGTATAATAACGCGTCTACCATGTTATTACTCGCTACAGTGTGTAGAAATTTATTTCACCCTTGATATATGCTCAGTCCATAGAAATAACAGGCTCTGTGTATTGTTTAGCTGGTCAGTAACTGACGTGACATTGCACACAGGCAATACACGGCTGATCTAGTTTTTGGTACACTGTGCACATGTGTGCTTTCTGATCTTCGCCAGTTTTGTTCCTACTTTGGAGCCATGTTTTCAAAGCAAATCAAGCTAAAGAACTAATTATTTAACAATTAATCTCTCAAAATCGCTATAGATCATGTTAATTTAACATTAATTTAGTGTGTGGGGTGAAATAAACACAGAACAATGCTTGGATTCTCAGCGTCGTGTATATTCACCGAGGACGGTCACAGGACTATTGTTTGTACAGTTGTTTGTAGCTGGTCAAATGCGGTCATCGCTAATATAGCGAAGGACCGCTGGACCTGGACAGACAGCGACAGAATTGCCAGGGAAAGGGTAAACCAATATCTCAAGGCCAAACCAGCAAAGACCGCCATAAAGTCAATCCCATGCCCCAACTCCAATGAAGGAAAATGTAAGAATAAGGGCTCCCACTCCAAAGATAACATTGATCTCAACCATGTCTGTGCCTTCTGTTCGGCCCTCAATGGGGCCGAATACTCAGACCCCTCGAAAGATTGTAACAGGCGTCAGACTGCCATTCAGTCTATGAGGCAGTCAACCTCCAATGATAAATCTAAATTCAAAGGCAGGAAAAAAAACCCTGAAAAAGAAGAAAAACAATCTTCAAAAAACTTCTAAATTCCCCCCCCCCCACCCAACCCCTTCTGGTTATCCCTGACTAAAATCTTACAATAGAAATGGTTGAAGATGGGGCGGGTGTTAGAGGTGGGGTTAGGCCTCAAAGCATAGAAGGGGAATTAGGTCACCAAACACTTCAAACCCATGACGAACAGGTATCTGAAAATCCAACACCTAAGATATTAGAGGAAATTGCTTTGGAAAGGGCTGAATGGCCACCTGTGAACCATCAACCCAGTTCAGAACAAATAACACTCTCTGATATTGTAAGATCAAATAACATGCATAACGCATATGGCGCTAAAATACCAATAGTCTCAACTCTAAACGTAATTGGTTCCAACTTGCCACCAGCCATTCAGATGACCGATGGCTAATTGACTTTGTGCAGTATGGCTTTCCCCTACAATATAGGGGACCACCACCCAGTACGAAAAATACAACTGTTGACAATCACAAATCTGCCACAGCCTACCCGGAAGCAATTCAACAGTTTATTGATGAAGAATTAGAGTACAGAGCGCTAACCAATTTGGTCAATACTAGGTACATATATGGGTATTCGGCATTACATTGATTCTGGGAATCTGTTTGGTTACGTTGAACTGCATTTTCCACTATATTTTCATCTGAAATTTGGGTTATTTGAGGGAATTGATAAAGCTGAATTGTACATTTTCTGAAAATCTGGCCCATGTATTGACTTACCACAGTATTGTACTGCGCAGTGCTGCCATGTTGAGTTACCGTCTGTATAACACCAAGGGCCACTAGAAGAAAAATCTGGGTTCCGACAGTAGTTTTGAACATGAGTAAAGTCCCCCCCTGGGAATCGTGCCTTGTCAAATCTAGTTGTTACATCCTGTAATTAAAAACTTCATGAATGTAATGGACAAATATCACTTTTCTTATTGTTACCATATTTCCAATATTGCTAATTATGCTAATACCATAGCATTGTTCTATACACATCTATTATGCTGGATCTGCCCCTAGGTTACATATTATTCTTAGCACCATGGACAACACCCACTAAACATATCACTCTACATGAAAGTATACATTCTACTTAAATAAAATTCAGTTGATTCTCCACAGGCATCCATCTCTGTGCTTGTCTCTGCTTCTCATAATCAGTATTTAACACTGGTGGAGAAATTTTAATAGAGAGGTTCCACTGTAATATTGATTTTAGAAATATTGGGTTGGGTTCCATGAATGTGAAAAAAATAAAAGTTGCCCGCCCAAGAAATGAGATTTTCAGTCAATCATAATTATCTACACTTCCTTTATTGTGGAATGAATTACCTCAGATGCAATCCAACTTTTTCCAATGAGGACCAAATTTAGGTGGTACCTAAATATACGGTATGTATCTAAGTTTGATCCATACCATAAAACTTTATTCTAATCATGTGCTATGCAAGGCATTTGCAAGTGGGACAGTCGGACCCACATCTTTATCTCTCCTGGTTCCCTCTCCCGCCATCTTCCTTAACTCCATGCTAAGATTTTCAATGATATATATGTATAAAAAATGAATCAGAAACAAACGAACCTGCCAAATTTCACAGGTGTCACCAGTTTCAGCTGTAGACAAGGTGCCCACAAAGTCCCAACCTGTACCAGTTCTCCTGCAAGTTTCCTGAGTTATGCCATCTGAATAGACATGTACGAAATTTGTTTGGTTTCAAAATAATTGTGAGACAAAATTGTGTACATTATTACAAATCTGAGTGTTACACAAATTTTTTGAAACTATGAAAACTCATTTTACATTTATGGGTAGCCCTACATGAATCTGGAATATGATGTATTCCCAGGTTTTAAAATACCATAATATATATATATTATAAAATTATAAGATTAAAGTATGTAAGTGCATCACTCTGTATCAAAGTCTTTTAGTTAATGAATATGGTATAAAGGTGAGTACATAGGATAACCTAGCATACACCAAATCAATGCCATAACATGACATCACAAAAATCAATGAACAGGACCTACCACAGAAAGGCACAAGGCAGTACTCCCACCTGTGCTGGACAACTACTGCCGTAATATAACACCAGGGGGGGGGTGTCCATCAGTATATCTGCAGTAGTTATGCGAAAGAAAGAGGCTTTTCTCAGGCAACTCTTCATCGTAGTAATTGTTAATCTCTGGAGTCACAAATGTCCAGGAAAATGAGTCACAAGTCGCAAAATTGGTATTTTTCAAAGTCATTCATTCATTCATTCAGTATAGAGATAATAATAAATCATAAGATAATAATAAATAATAAATCATATCATTTGAGTAATTTTACTACATTTGAGTAATTTATTAACATAATACGTTTAAAATGGTTCTGACTTGAATTCAGACATCCAATTCCACCTAGACATTCAACATATATATATACTTATCATCATATATAGTTGTTTCCCCTCACATCATGAGTTAGCCCCCTGGAGGGCCCCTAGTGGCAGTATGAGGAACTAGTAAAATTGACTCTACCTGATGACAATCAGTGTTTTAAAAAGAAAAAACGGCTTGATGAATCTTAATGAAATTTAATATGAATGTAGATGCAGTACTTGAGAACTCTTACACACAAAATCAGGATGACCTTTCAGGCTAGATGTTTTCATATTACGACTTAATTATGAGAAAAATGGTTATAGTTAATGAGAAAATTATTGATAGATATTTGAATTATACATAAATGGCTCCATAAATCTTAATGAAATTTAATATGGATGCAGGTACCATAGATACCAACTCACACACCAAAAATCAGCATCAATTTTCAGGCTGACATTTTTATATCAAGACTTAATTATGAGAAAAATGGTTGAAAATTATTGATAAATATTCGATTTAGACAAAAAGAGCCTCATAAAATCTTAGTGAAATTTAATATTGATATACACACAGACACTACTAACTAGTACACGCATGACGAGCATGATTTTCTTAATTAATTTAATTAAATACATACTTCGTCTGCATAATGCTGATATTCCCTGCTTGAATACACACATATATGGGTCAGATTTTCGGAAAATGTACAATTCACCTTCACCAATCCTCTCAAATAATCCACATTTAAGACAAAAATGAGCTTCAAAATGCAGTTTAACATAACAGAACTGATACTTTAAATCAATGTGATACCAAATATACTCAGATATTCATGGTATTCATCATTTTTCAGCCTAATTTTGAAGAATTTCCTAAATGTGTAGAGCTGACCATTGTACATTTTCTGAAAATCTGACCCATATACAGGTGCGTAAAAAATGGCCAAAGTTGTAACCCGCTACTCCCGCTAGGCGTTGCTGCGCACCCCGTTACAAGATTACTGAGTCACTTCAAGGTAACTATATTTAGCTACTTTACTAGTAAATGTCCATCCAGAAATATTCTTAACTTTTTTTCCAAGCATAAATATGTGAAATAACTCTTCTTAGATGTCCTCACTGTTTATCATCATTGGAATCGGTCCCATCTCATTTTTTCAAATATGATGATATCTCAAAATGCATTTTTGCGGCTTATTTTACCAAACCACATGACAAATTAGAACTATCCTGAGAGATTTTTCTAGAACATTCGTTAAATCACACTTATTTTCTTTAATTATCTTTGGTCGTTGAGCTTTGTCTGAGCCATAGGCAAGGTATTATGGAGGAACAGGATTAGAGCGATGTATAAGTGGATAATTGGATTTTAAGATATCATATTTGAAGAGATGAGATCAAGCTGATTTTAATAATTTTCATGGTAATTTATCGACAAGAACTGTTGAAATGTTCTGATTTTTAGGGAGTTTTGCGCTTCAGGTTGCATAAATTCGTACCAATTTTGAGGACGACTGTGAATTAAATATATTCATGCAGCTCCCCCTATGGAGTACATTAAATACCTTTACTAGAAATTGTCCAACCAGAAGTATTGCAACCCTTTTTTCAAACAAATATATCATAAAATCTAGAAATACTTTGGATAATTTGATGCCCTTAATGTTTAGCATCATTGGAATCGGCTTGATCTCATCTTGTCAAATATTATCATATCTCAAAACCCATTTTTTGCGACTTGTGACACATTTTACTAAAAAAAAATCACAAATTTGAACGAACCAACCTGTGGTGTCCCAGCGGTGACATGTTTTGCCAGTGACTGTAGTAGACTGAGTACCCATGTAGGCCCATTGCTTGCCCGACTTCAGACACTCATACTCTCTCTGCTCCTCTGTGTCAACAGAAGTATCGTTAAAAAAGGTATAATTATGAGGTTGTTCAATGAAGTGTCCACTGATATTCTTTACAAAACTTCAAGTCATTACCCCTTGTTATGTAAGAAAGAAAGAAAGAAGGTCTCACCAACTCTTTTATGGTCTTGTAAATGACAGAACTGTAGTATGGGAGTCTATGGGAACATTGGGTTTTTCTTCACGTTTTATCAGAGAACCCCTTGTACAGAGAAAATAGTAAAAAAATAACTCCAAACGCTGTCATGCATCCAGGAGTATAGCCGCAAGAATTTATTTTTCTTGTGGGCAAACTTGTTTCCTGTTGTGATTTGTAGTTGCTGTAATTGTTTAAAAAATAATCATAAAAAAGTGGTGATAGGATTGATATGTAGCCTCCCTCCAACACCGTCTCTCAGAGTTGCGAGACCTGGCTACTAAACTTTGTCTGGCTGTTCAGAAACAAGGTTTGTCAGGTGTTTTGCCTGGCGGGGTTGGCACTGTTATGGAACCTCCAAAAGATGACTGCAGTCATTTAGATTTTAGGATTAGATTCTATATTTTATTAGCTTTGGCATGTGATAATCCCAGAGTTTCTACCTTCAATATGAGAACGATGGTCTTTAGTTGTGTTTTTCTGATTGGACATTACGGGTTTGCCTGCTCTGCCGCTATGACATCATTGGCTAGTGCCTTGTTTTGGGTGGCTGGCATGGTGAGGTGCAGGTAAAGGCCAGCATTATTGATAGTTGCGACTTAGATTTATTACATTACATGCTGGTATCGATTGTCTTATACTTTCTTATGTGGTAACAGAAATTGTCCAAAATAAATAGGAGAAGAGATAAAGGAAAGGAAGAGGAGATAAAAAGATGAGCGGGACAGGGGGGGGGACAGGGAAGGGAAGGGGGAGATGAAGGGTGTGGGGCAGGGACAGGAAGAGAGATGGGGCAAAGAGAGAGAAGTGGGGGTAGAGGGAGGGAGGGAGAATGAGATGAAGAGGGTGATAGATATCCATCTATATCTAACCCTAACCCTAACCATAAACCATCCAAAGGAGGGTAATATGCTAGTTCCCTATGTACCAACTAGTTCAGGTTGAAGACTAGTTTATAATCCTTCCCAGGCGTTTACTCTGTTAAAATATCCCTACTGATAACATTGAATTTGATTAAATTAGAAGGTTAATGTAGTATAACCTGGTGTGCGCAAGGCCAGTAGGAAATAGCGGCCGAACATGACACAAGAGAGGTCAAAGAGCGTGCATTGCTTGCCAGTGCGTGCGGTCACTGTTTTCCCCCACTGACCAATAGCTCTATGCAGTCACGCTGTTTTGATTTGAAACGTTTGCGCGGCTGGAACGCTCTGTGCTGATGAGTGAAGTGTCATGTGGGTGAGTGTGAAGTGCTAGATTTGAATAGTTGTTCATGCCAGGGTAGTTGTGGGTTATTGTGGGTGTTGAAACGCAGAAACATTCAATATCCAGTGTTGGAATTGTATACTTTTCATAGAACTAAGAGCGTTCATACATCTTGTGGAAGACACATTTGAAATCTGTTTAGTTTTGTATGTTAGCTATGTAACAAGCCACAGGATTAGATTGACTTGTTTTCACTAGGTGGCGTCATGTTTAACTGGTTTGCATTTACACATTCTTTTATTTTTTTAGCATCCCAGATTAATGGGATGTCGCATTTATGCACCATAAATATTCTACATCATGTATTTAAAAAAACATTATAAGTGTAATACTAATGTACAGTTCATTTGTGTATTGTTTCTATTTGATGTTGCAATACTCAATATTAAAACACCCCAAGTGTTGTTCATGTGAAAGTGTGAGGTGGCTTGGTCGCTGCTTGGCTGTCAATCAAATGCACCCTCATACACGCCACCCGTTTCTGGGACAGGCAAGGTGGACATACACAGCAACACAGACTTGTAATTGTCTCATTACAAGTCCGTGACAGCAAGAATGATGGAATAAACTATTATGAAACGCTCACCCAATAGTAGGCTGTTAAGAGCTGAATACTCTTAATAAGAGATATTGTCTAATGAAACCTACCATTCAAACTTATAGGACTGTAACTGAATCGCAGAAACAGGCTTTAAAAAAGCGCTGACAATTTTTAAATTACCGCGGCCTGACCAGCGTCAGCACGCACCAATGACCCTAGTACCATTCTGCCTGCCTGGCCGCGCGTTCACGCCTAACATTGGCTGCAGTTTTATATATAGTAAAGCTATACATGTGTCGCATCGCCGACGCGCGACTCGGCCGCGGGAACGTTTTGATGCCAAATATGATTTGTGCGCGCCGGGTAAGTCACTTAAATTGATAATTATTGTTATTTTCATAACCCATATGATTTTAACGGCTGACTGAAAGACCTGATCACCGAGGTCCAATGTCCTATTCTTGCAATTGTATACTGGGATACAATACTGTATATATAATACTGTTGATATTGATGCAATAATTTAGGTATTATTTCTGTTCACTTCAGCTTGGACTGTATTCTTGTAAATGCTTAATATTTCGCAAAAGATAGAAAACATGAAAAATCATAAGCACCGCATATGATGATGTTGCAGGTCTTCTTTGTGCCTGAAACATGGCAGTAAGGACCATCGGCGTGACCTTCAGGGTTGCGGCAGTAGTTTGCAGTGTCTCCGAGTGTAGCATCTGGGAATTCAGAAGCATACACTTCAGGTAGTGTTGACCAATTGTCACATGGGCTGCCATCAATTGCTGTATTTTCTGTGCCCATGTACTCCCAGCCTTCAAATGTTGTCTTACAGTCCAGTCTCTTAAAGGATTCTGTAGAACAAGAGATCCATCAGGAATGAATGCTGATAGATTAAGCTGGGAGTGGTTAAAATTCTTATATAGACATTTTTTATCTATTTATTTTTTTAAGGCCAATGTGATATTAAAACTTTTCTCATGAGAAGACGCTCTGTCCACCATGGACTTATCCCCTTGTCCAATATAATTATACTGTACAGCAAAAACTACCCATCACACAGTTTACATAATCTTCATATAATTATATGAACATATATGGGTCAGATTTTCAGAAAATGTACAATTCAACTTCGCCAATCTTCTCAAATAACCCAAATTTCAGACGACAATAACGTTCAAAATACTGTTCAACCTAGCCAAACAGATTGCTAGAATCAATGCAATGCCAAATATACTCGAATTTCCCTAGTACTGGCCAAATTGCAGCCTATGTTAGCAGAATTTACTAAATGTGTACAGCTGCCAATTGTACATTTTCTGAAAATCTGACCCATATGTGACCCGCTCTAAACTAACACAACAAGAAGGTCATAGATTTTTCTCTCATTCACTCAGCTTCTCTTTGGTGGACATCATCTTGCCAAGTCTTTAATTTCGACATAAAACATTTAGATCTTCCTCCATTCTTAAATCTAATGGTAATCCATTCCATTTGATTGTCCCTATATAAAACACTTCTTCTCATTCTCTGTTCTCAGTCTATGTACTAGTAAAATTGGCCCTACTCTATTTCTAAGATTTAGATATTAATCCACATGGTCAGCCAGTCTCTTCTTTCATGGATCAATTTCAAACATGCTGTTTCAGATCTCTCAAAGATGGGAATTAAGGAGTCCTGATCTATTGGTCAGTTATTGTTTATGCAGCCATACCCACAGCAATGCCTTACAGCAATATGCAGCCATACCCACAGCAATGCCTTACAGCAATATGCAGCCATACACACAGGAAGGCCTTATAGCAATATGCAGCCATACCCACAGCAATGCCTTACAGCAATATGCAGCCATACACACAGGAAGGCCTTATAGCAATATGCAGCCATACCCACAGCAATGCCTTATAGTAATATGCAGCCATACACACAGGAATGCCTTATAGCAATATGCAGCCATACCCACAGCAATGCCTTACAGCAATATGCAGCCATACACACAGGAAGGCCTTATAGCAATATGCAGCCATACCCACAGCAATGCCTTATAGTAATATGCAGCCATACACACAGGAATGCCTTACAGCAATATGCAGCCATACACACAGGAATGCCTTATAGTAATATGCAGCCATACACACAGGAATGCCTTATAGTAATATGCAGCCATACACACAGGAAGGCCTTATAGCAATATGCAGCCATACACACAGGAATGCCTTATAGTAATATGCAGCCATACACACAGGAATGCCTTACAGCAATATGCAGCCATACATGCAGGAAGGCCTTATAGCAATATGCAGCCATACACACAGCAATGCCTTATAGTAATATGCAGCCATACACACAGGAATGCCTTATAGTAATATGCAGCCATACACACAGCAATGCCTTACAGCAATATGCAGCCATACACACAGGAAGGCCTTATAGCAATATGTAGCCATACCCACAGCAATGCCTTACAGCAATATGCAGCCATACACACAGGAAGGCCTTATAGCAATATGCAGCCATACACACAGGAATGCCTTATAGCAATATGCAGCCATACACACAGGAATGCCTTATAGCAATATGCAGGCATACATGCAGGAATGCCTTATAGCAATATGCAGGCATACATGCAGGAATGCCTTATAGCAATATGCAGCCATACATGCAGGAATGCCTTATAGCAATATGCAGCCATACACACAGGAACGCCTTATAGCAATATGCAGCCATACACACAGGAATGCCTTATAGCAATATGCAGCCATACACACAGGAACGCCTTATAGCAATATGCAGCCATACACACAGGAATGCCTTATAGCAATATGCAGCCATACACACAGGAATGCCTTATAGCAATATGCAGCCATACACACAGGAACGCCTTATATCAATATGCAGCCATACACACAGGAACGCCTTATAGCAATATGCAGCCATACATGCAGGAATGCCTTATAGCAATATGCAGCAATACATGCAGGAATGCCTTATAGCAATATGCAGCCATACATGCAGGAATGCCTTATAGCAATATGCAGCAATACATGCAGGAATGCCTTATAGCAATATGCAGCCATACATGCAGGAATGCCTTATAGCAATATGCAGGCATACATGCAGGAATGCCTTTTAGCAATATGCAGCAATACACACAGGAATGCCTTATAGCAATATGCAGCCATACACACAGGAATGCCTTATAGCAATATGCAGCCATACACAAAGGAATGCCTTATAGTAATATGCAGCCATACATGCAGGAATGCCTTATAGCAATATGCAGCCATACACACAGGAATGCCTTGTAGCAATATGCAGGCATACATGCAGGAATGCCTTTTAGCAATATGCAGCCATACATGCAGGAATGCCTTATAGCAATATGCAGCCATACACACAGGAATGCCTATAGCAATATGCAGCCATACACAAAGGAATGCCTTATAGCAATATGCAGCAATACACACAGGAATGCCTTATAGCAATATGCAACCATACACACAGGAATGCCTTATAACAACATGCAGGCATACATGCAGGAATGCCTTATAGCAATATGCAGCCATACACACAGGAATGCCTTGTAGCAATATGCAGGCATACATGCAGGAATGCCTTTTAGCAATATGCAGCCATACACAAAGGAATGCCTTATAGTAATATGCAGCCATACATGCAGGAATGCCTTATAGCAATATGCAGCCATACACACAGGAACGCCTTATAGCAATATGCAGACATACACACAGGAATGCCTTATAGTAATATGCAGCCATACACACAGGAATGCCTTATAGCAATATGCAACCATACACACAGGAATGCCTTATAACAACATGCAGGCATACATGCAGGAATGCCTTATAGTAATATGCAGCCATACACACAGGAATGCCTTATAGCAATATGCAGCCATACACACAGGAATGCCTTATAGCAATATGCAGCCATACACACAGGAATGCCTTATAGCAATATGCAGCCATACACACAGGAATGCCTTATAGCAATATGCAGCCATACACAAAGGAATGCCTTATAGTAATATGCAGCAATACACACAGGAATGCCTTTTAGCAATATGCAGCCATACATGCAGGAATGCCTTATAGCAATATGCAGCCATACATGCAGGAATGCCTTATAGCAATATGCAGCCATACCCACAGGAATGCCTTATAGCAATATGCAGACATACACACAGGAATGCCTTATAGTAATATGCGGCCATACACAAGGGAAAAGCAATACTGCCCATACACTCAGGAATGCCATATAGCAATACACATCCTGAATTGGTTAAATGAAACTATGACCTACCACAGAGAGGCACAGCATAGTGCACTGGCGACTCGCTGTAACTCGAGTAACACCAGGGTCCAGTAGCACGTCCATCTGGGTTCCTGCAGTAGTTGCTCACCTGCTCCATGGTCTCTGTAGTGAAGGGGAATTCTGGTGCAGGCATGATAGACCAGGGGGCGCACGCCTCCCCAGTCAGTAGAGACACAGACTGTGTGCCAACATACTCCCACCCCACCTTGCTGCTGCGACATGTGGTCTCCTGTAGACAGGCTGGAAAATATATCAGGGTGTTGCTAGTTATTTTAAACTGAGGAGGACACGTTTGGTGTCTTGGATCTTTTGATTTACGTAGGCAGCATACAAAAAGAAGTTTGATTACCAATTATAGATTTCAATAGATCACATGCATCAGTCACCGTACTGCCACCTTATAGAAATTTAGATTAATATGTGCACAATATATATTTCAGCAGAATACTCATTAACTTTTTATTCTTTTAAATCTAAGTTAAACAGGGAAGGCAACAATAAGTATTTTCATATAACTAAGACCCATACAAAAAACATTTTCAACCTACTCGAAGTTATTACCACTTTCTGTTCAAAACTCTTATCATTGTCTATTTTCGTCCTTTTGTCTTTTGATTAATTTTGTTTAAACATCAAAGTGTATCATTACATAGCACTAATATCATGTCCGTGTATCATCAGAGAGATTGTTAAACAATTATTAAATAATGAACATCAGAACATGAAAAACTTCCAGCATAATTATGTGCTTTTCTGATTGACAATGATGATGTAAACTTGTCCTCTAGTTTTGACCTCAATTCAAACTCAAGTCATGCCTATTTGTAAAGCTCAAAAGACTATCTAAATAGATGTTTAGTGGGCAGTTAGATCATGAGATTGTGGTCCTGAGGCGTGTTTATGGCTCCCGGGAAAGAAGCTGAGGCTTGAAAGGAGCACAACGAAATGATCTAATGGCTTTAGTCGCCGTTTGTTGGGATGTTACTGTAATTAACAACAAATTATGAATGATTTCGAAGCAAAATGAACCAGTGGAAAGCCATCATCTTGCCATTTTGAGCAGTAAATATTGTTTTTTATTTCTTTGAAATAGAGTTGAATACTGAGGAGAGCAGCTCATGGATTTTGCATTAGACATGCATCAGTTGCTTCTTTGATTGAAGCCTCCATTGTTGAGTTTGTATCTTTTAAGCCAGACCACCCCAACAGTTGATTGATGGATTCCCAGCTGACCAGATGAGAAGTTGCTGGTTGGTTGGTTCACTATAGACCTGGTTTCTTTATCAATAATCATTAATATGAAATCTCGTCCATTGTGATTCACCAATCTGCAGCCTTATTAATAAAAAAGTATGTACTACAGACTCAATATGTGATGTGTTACACACAAAGTTGTATTTCCCTTCTATATCTATCACTCTTTTCCTGTACACATATGTGATGTATTCCAGGAAAATGAGTCACAAGACGCAAAATTGATATTTTTCAAAGTGTTGTTGTCACAAGATCTCTTTATCAAAATGTTTTGATCCTAAGAGGGTCTAGCCCTTATAGTCACATGAATCCATACAACAAATTTCAAGACATTGTATCAAATATGTGCATGCGTTTTGAAGGCCTTTAGAGGAGCATATTTAGTTACTTTACTGGTAATTACCCATCCAGAAACATTGCAAACTTTTTTTTCAAATATAAAAATATCAATCTTAAAATATGGAAATACTAAATAGGTTTCCTCGTGTTTACTTTCATTGGGAGTGGCTTGATCTCCTCTTTTCAAATATGATGGTATCTCAAAATCCATATTTTGCGACTTATGACTTATTTTCCTCAAACGAATCACATATGTGATATATGCTACAGAGAAATGAGTCATATGTCACACTAAAATCGATTTTAAGATGCATAATATTTGAAAAGGTACAATCAATCTGATTCAAATGATGGTAAACATTCCATTCAAAAGTTTTTGTATATTTTTCGTTATGTGTGAAAGAAATATTAGTGATATTTCTTGATAATCAATCACCAGTCATGTAGTTAAATACACACCTTAGGATATCCTCAGATATGCATAAATACATTTAATATACACAATTATGTGGTACATGTATATATGCTACTAGCAGCGATAAACACCCAAAGAATGACAATATTCTCACGTAATGGCGGCCACAAGGATTCTAACGTAAATTTGTAGCGTACTTGTAGTGATGAGTGAACCAGAAATGTTTATTGTTGTTGTTGTTGAAACCTTTTTCGTCAGATCGACCATATCAGCATGCCTAGTCTCCATACTTAGGAGGATTTCAAGCCCTTGATGCACCATGGGACCGTCTACATCCTGATAACACAGGAATTGGAGAGGGGGAGAGTGAAGAAGAGGGGAGGGAGAGGATGTGGGAATCAGAGAGGTGGAGGGGAAAAGGTATGAGAGACAGTGAAGAAAGGGAGGAAAACGCGGGGAAGGAGAGAGTGCAGGAGGGGAGGGGAGTGAGGGGAGGGGGAGAGTGAAGAGGGTGGGGAAATCGGGGAGGGAAAAAGATATGACCGAGAGAGAAGAGGGGGGAGGGAAAAGGGGTGTAGGAAAGGGAAGGGGGAGGGGGAGAGGAGGAGGGAGGGAAAGCGGCAAGAGGGACAGTGAACAATAGGGAAGGAAGAGGTTGGCGAAATTGGAGAGGGGAAGGGAGGGGTAAAAGGTATGACAGACAGTAAAGGGGGAGAGAAAAGAGGGGGAGGGGGAAGTGTGGGAGAGAGCAACAGGACGGGTACTTTGTTTTGTTTTTAAAGATGTTTATTCAGCAGAGTGAAATTATGCAGTTACACCTATTCTTATTCGAGGCTGATGGTTAGGAAAAACGTTAACATATAAGTTCATTACATCAAAGAAAAATTATGAGAAATGTTTACATATCATTTAGGCCAATTAGTCAGGTGCCTTAAGGTAAAAAAAAACATGAAACCGTTATTTTTTGGATAAAAGTGCCAAATTTGGTACACATGTAGACAAGGGTATGCCTTTCAATATTTTCCCTTGCAACAAGAAAAAAACCCACTGGAACACCCTCATTCGGCCATTTTTCAAGATGGCTGACCAAATGCAGAATATGACCATATAAGTGAGGTGTATGGAGGGACAGTCACTTCAGATTTGTCCAAAAGTGTTGTTTTTGGTATCAAATGAAAGCTTAGGGTCTAAATAACAATTTTGGTCCAAGTGTCCACCCTTCATCTGACTGGGGGGTTTCTGAGGGGCTATTATTATAGGGGGATAACCCCATCACTTTCAATAATTAAAGGAAAATGTTATACCTTTTTAAATACTAGTCTGATTTGAACATAATAATTGTTGTCATTAATTTTGGAATGAAGAGACACAACCATATAGTAAGTAAATATCTTTAGCTAGGGGGGCTGGACCCCTTAATTTTTTTTGGGGGGGAGGGAGCTCAACACACCTCATCAGGTAAGGTGTGAATGTTCTAAGTACTATAGAACATTGATAATAATAATCTACTTGAACAATTCTTGTGTGATTATATTTTCAATGAAGCCACCATATAATATATTTGCATGTAATACTTTGGTAAAGGGGGGAAGGGAACTGGACCCCCTATTTCCTGGGGATGGGGGACTGATCCATTATCACAGATAGACCAGAAATGTTTAAACTGTTATAACTTTTGGAATAAATGTCTGATCTGACCATAACTTGTGTCATCACTTTTGAAAAAAGAGACAGAACCACATTAGTAAGTATTGTTTAGCTAGGTGGGTTCTTAGGTACCCTCAGTTTTGGGGAGGGGGCTCAACCCACCTCAACAGGTAAAGTGTAAATGGTCAAACTATTAGAACATTGGTAATAATTAATTTAAACTTATATTGTGTTATTGTAATTGTAATGATGCCACATTATAATATATTTGCTAGTAATATTATGGTGTGTGCGTGTGTGTGTTGGGGGGGGGGGGAGGCTCTGGACCCCCTATTTCCTGGGGATGGGGGACTGATCCATTATTACAGATAAAGCGGAAATGTTTAAACTGTTATAATTTTGGGAATACATGTTCGATCTGGTGTCATTAAGTTTGGGATCAAGGGACGAAATAATATTGATACTTATTGTACAGCCGGAGGGAGTGGGTATCAAGACCCTAAGCTGTCATTTGATACCATAAAACTAAACTTTTGCTCAACCTTCAAGTGAAAATCAAATTTTGCATTAGTCAGGAACTCCACTAATGCATGTTGAGTGGAATACATTATTATAGCAACCAGTTTGAGATAGATAAAATTGTGTGCCCCATTATCTCAGTAGTCAGGTTTCCAACAAGAGGATAGGTTATTGCCTTGTGGACTGCTGATGATGACAGCTTTAGGTAGACATCAGGTACTGCCGTATAAGAGGATGGTAGAGTAGGAATGGAAGTTTTATTGCTTCCTGGTGTAATAAATATGTATCTGCTGTTTTACTATTCAATTTTGTAGAAACTGAATAAGCCTTATACCAGTTCCATGGAAGGACACTTGTGCTGTGGTTGAGGAATAATTATGGTCTATGCTATCCAATGCTGCAGCTACAAAGTATATCATTCTTCAGACTAAAAAAAGAAAATTGCTGGGTTGAACAGGAGATGGCACTGCTATCAGTGACAGAACTTGAGAATGGTCAGGCAATATTGTGGGCAGCTTACCAGGCATCAACCCAGCCTCAAACTTCTGATTCACCTTCTACGGTAGTAATGTTACCACTTTATTTTGAGAAGGCAAACTCACCAGCTATGATCAAGCATGGATTAGTTACTCATTTTTTTGTTTTAGATATTCTTAAATTAGATATTCTTAAAGAAACCACAAACTATCTAAACCCAGAACAGATTCCTCTTCTTGATTGTGATTGTGCCCAATTTTGCTATCAGCAAATACATTCAATGGAATTGACTGGATCTGTATGGCAAAGACAACATAGCAAAGAAAACAGGACTGCCCTGAATTGCTTTTTGAAAATTATGATACTGTTGAAACAACAGAATCATAATTTTAAGATTCATAAGATTGATTGAGGACTTTGGCAAAGGACAGTATGAAAGATTGACTGAGACAAAGGTTATTCATCAAACATTACCACTTATATTCCAGAATGAATTTCTTTTTTTTAAAAATACTAGGAGGGTCATGTCGTGAGCCAGTGTTTGGGCAAGGTGCTGAGAGCCCAAGACTAATGTAACTTCCCCTGACAGTTGGGGTTGGATAGTCAAAGAAGTCAATTGGTGTCAGTGTGGACAACACTGCCAGTGACATCCCAGGTCTGCACTCAGCTGATGACATGCAGCTACAATTCAGATTGTGGATATGTATCCTGCATTTGTGGGAAGACCTATAGCCTACGATGTAAAGAACTCTGTCGCTGCAGATGTGAAAAAGTAACTTAAAACCCATGCAGGACTTGACTGTCTCAAGGTTGAATTGGTTTAGATACTTTGAAAACCCTACAAGGCATTTCAGGAGTAATGTATTAAGAAGACCATGAAACCTTTATGTAAAAACTGGGGATTTGTCTCAGGCTTATACTTGCACTTACCACAATGATCAAAATGCTTCTGTAATTGTAGTTTTGGCAGCCATATTAGATAAATACTATAAAAATTAAGCACCACAAATTAATGGTTAAAGGAATTAAATATGGTAGATGCATTTATATAATCTGTGATGAGTATCCATATGTGCTCATAATAAGAACAATAACAATTGTTGAAATCATTACACATTTTTCCCACAATATTTTTATCTCAGGTTCAAATTTAATAACTTTTAGTATGGATACAGGTAATCTTGGCACATTAATGACTTTCTACACCCTGAAAACATAGGTGTAGACACCAAGATCAAGTTTCTAGCACCAATAACAAGGAAGTTATGGGTTATCTATAATTGGCGACATATTCAGTCAGCAGCCATTTTGTTTTTGGCCCACAAAAGCTTATCCCCAAGAGTTCGAAAGTGGCACTTGGCTTATTCTTGCTCAGGACATGTTATACTACCAGAATCCACCATAAAACATCATACATACCATAAAACATGCTTGGCCCCAAAATCCCAGTTTGGCAACTGGACTATTTTGGTAGCCATTTTGAAAAAAATGTCAAAAATTGGTGTTCCAGTGATTTTAATTCTTGTTCCAAGGAAAAATATTCAAAGGTATATGCTTGCCTACATGTGTACCAAATTTGATACTTTTTTCCCTTAAGGCACCTGACTAAATAAAGGCCAGTAAATTATACAAGTGAAAAACACACCTAAAAACCACCACCCGGGCAGCATCCTTTTTCTACAGTCCGGAGAGATTCATAGTACTTTTTCATAGGCATATACAAAGCATTCATGAAGATTTTAAAGATACAAGGCATTCATTGCTAATGTTAAATAAATGTAACAACTCTTTCCTTATCTCTTCTAGATAGACCTAATAGCCTTAATCTCTTGTCAGTGAGTAGCAAAACCATTAAATGAAACAAGATACAGATGTTCCCTACCCTTTTGCCAAAATCAGGACTGAGAAATTATAAGCATATTCAAATTGATTTGAATTGAGTCGATTGTATTTTTGGAAATATTCTAGTCCAAGTTCTCAGATAGTACTCAATATTAAGGCATTAATGACTGTTAAGTCATTCCATTCCATTCAAGATTACTCAAGGCAGTCACTAATGACTAAATGACTCAAACTGTTCTTTTTATGAGTATAAAGTGGAAAATGTTTGAAAGGAGACCAGTCTAAAATATCCAGTCCTGGGCCCAGTGTTAAATGTGTTAGCAGGTTTACTTGAAAAACCAGTTTATCCAAGGGAATAGTTAATAATTCTCTCGTTTTATATCCTATATTGAAATGAACTTTGATTTCTTGGTTAGCTGAGCCACAGATGTTCTCTACCCTTTTGCCAAAATCAAGCAAAATTATAAGCAAGGAATGATTTATGTTATTACACCCTCTCTTGAAACCCTCACTGCCTGATCTCTACCAATGATTCTAATGGGGTAATGAGGGAACTAAATGTTCCCTTGTCAGAAATAGAAATTGTAAATACTTCTAGGAAAACAATTCAATGAAGCTAGAAATACCATGTGCCCTCCACGAAAAGACAGTTGGATCCAAGGTTGTAAGAGGCATGTATGGTTTTAGACAATCCAATATTTAGAACTCTTCTACTGCCTTATTATCTTTCCAACATCCATCACACCATGCTCAAATACTCACAAAGTACACAATGAGAAGTAGGACATGTGAAACTTAAAGACAGAAAGAGAGGCCCCTTTGTCGCAAATTATACTTTAACAAATGTGACCAAACTAGTATTTAGTGCCTAACGTGACCTATGGGGGTCGAAAAAACACATTACTCCACGGTGAAGTGTGTATCACATAACATTTGTATGTAGAGGTGTGTGGTACATACTGTGTGGTACATTGTTTTATACCACATGGGCGTGGCCTAATGATAAACGCAAAATAAACTCATTTGATTGGTTCCCTTCCACACGGGAAAATGCGTTGTCAATGACTCTTACTAGCGTTACTAACGTTGTGATGTTACAATGTACACTATTGCGTCATTGCCGGCATCAGTGAAAATAGAATGGCCGTAACTTTGTAAGTAAATAAAGGAAATTGTGTTCTAATTTATAATTGATCTAACTGCATCGTGGAGTAAAAATAGCTCCGCATCTCACAGGTTTTCTGGCGTATAGACCCTTATCGCATAGACCCTCGACAATTCTTTTCAATATAACACACTCGCCTATCGGCTTGTGTGCCATGTGAAAAGAATCATCTCGGGTCCATGCGATCCTTCATGCCAGAACACCTACTCATGCAGTACTATCATAATATCCCCCCCCCCACCAACCCCCAATGGAATTGATTTTCAATTATTTTCATAAATTAGATACATTCTTTCATCATTATACACATGGCCAGACCTTTGCAGTGCCATAAATGCCCTAACATGCCCCCAATGGGCCCCACCACGGTTGCAACAACAACTTTGATGAGGTCACAAATGGGTGTTACCAAGCTCACATTACAATAACAATAGTTGCCCAGGTGAGATCAGGTTGATCGTTCTATTTGAGGCCTTAGCCTCTGATGTGGTACGTAGTGCTTTCAGGATAATCACACATACTACCTAAATCAAACTGTACTTATTGGTAATAAAGATGTTAAAAAGAATCTTACAGCAAATAGATACATTGCATGGCTCCCAACTTCCAGCCACAAGATAGCACCAGAGTCCTCCGAGCCACTCCTCTGGGTTCCGGCAGTAGTTCCTTGCATCAGCCGTATTATTCTCAGGGAAGCCATGAGGGACGTAACTCTCAAGAGTCCACTGCTTGCATGCCTGACCACTTATACTGACTGATACATTTCCTCTGTATTCTGTACCAAGATGTGAGCTCCTGCAGTCTCGATCTCTCAATTCTTCTGTGGCAGTGGTAGTTGGTGGTGAAAGGGTAGAAACTGAAAATATAACAGTATTTCAAACCATTTTAGACTTCTGTTAACATTTCTCAAAACAAAGTGACCATGATTTCCATAGAATCCCTTGCTCAAGATCTGTCAATCTTTTGAGGTTTTGTCTCTGTCAATAGCATGGCCCAAAACATGCCCCAAATTTCAAGACTGTGCATTGAATATCTATGCATATTTGAGATTATCCTAAGTAGTATAATTTACTACTTTACTAGTGAGTAACAAGCAAAGAATATTGGTAACTTTGTTGTCATACATACAGAATATAAAAGTTCTGAAATATGTTAATGTTTACAATTATTGCAATCAGCTTGATTTAATCTTTTTTAATCTGATGATATCGCAAAATCCATTATTCCTTTGCCAGCTCCTATCGATTATTATGCAAAAGACAGGGAGTGATAGTTATGCCTCACACAGTCCAGGCCCAATCTTGAGAGAGTCCCTTCAAATGAAGTGAAAGCCTCTCGCCTCAAACCGCAAAGAGTCTTTCTAATTCCATTAAGACCGCAAAATGTCATTACAATATTATTCCCATTAAAACGACGAGTTCTTGGACCTAGAGTGTACAAGTAAACCCCAGTTCCACACAACAAACACTTTCATGAAAACATTGCAGTTACGATGCACCCCAAAGAAACAATAAATCTAGCAGAATCTCTCCCGAAATCTAATTAACTGCTTGATCTAATTTACAGATATTGCGACACAGACTCAGATATATACAAAGGTTTATCTTGTCTCTATCCTTAGCTACATTGCTACATTACCACAAGACTCGAAATTCTTTATTTGGAACTATGCTCTAAATGGTTACATGATTCTAAAAGAGGCAGGTCTTCGGGCATGCACTGTAATCTAACTGAGGGGGAAGAAAAGTATAAAACAATATGACTAATATATGTATACACCTGTAATTATGAATATAGTGATTGCAATTATACCAGGGAAGCATACAATAAACATACAATGTTTACCAAGTCTAACCCTAGGGACTATTTAAGTGGGAACTGTACAGTTTACCAAGTCTAACCCTAGGGACTATTTAAGTGGGAACTGTACAGTTTACCAAGTCTAACCCTAGGGACTATTTAAGTGGGAACTGTACAGTTTACCAAGTCTAGCCCTAGGGACTATTTAAGTGGGAACTGTACAAAAGGTTTGAATGAAACTGTTCAGAGTGAGAGTACCACAAACAAAATCCTGCCAAATTTACTGATAATTATTATGACTTATACTTATAGGTCTGAATGTTTCAAAATTGTTCTGCATTTCTAGTATATTTAGAAATTAATTTAATAAATCGAATGAGAGAAAAAGGACATTAGTGAACCATCATAAGTGAAACCACAGTAGGAAAGGAGCTCAGTGGGCTAAAAAATATAAGCATAAACTATGATAATTTACTGAGATCTTAATGATCGTCTTAGAGTTGTTAAAAAGTAATGACTAAAGAAAATATTCGAAGAACTAAATCCATTTTCAACCCAAACGAACAATTCTGTTAATCATTAACTGATCAATATTGATTTTGATGACGAAATGTCAACGAAAATACAAAACCCTTTCGTCTAAATTTACAAAGGTGTTGTCGATTACGTCATGGTACCATGTAGCATGTTGATACAAAACTACTTTCACCACTAAAAATCTTGGTCATCATAATTATGATCATCATGGTTCCAGCTTATTCACACAACTATCTCATCCATACCATCGGCAAGCTGAGGAAAAGATTGTGTGTGTAGAGGATATAATTATTCATTTGTAATTTGTAAACTAAGATATCTATGAGAAAGCATAACAATTGCAGCGGATCGGCAGATATGTGGTCAAAAACGCTATTTTCCAATGAAATACATCAAAATAACCTAGAAATTAGGAAAGATGAGGAAAATTAGCTGTAAAAGCATGTAAAAGATGTTTCTTTACGATGATTTTAACTATTCATTTGTGTGCATTTCAAATCGTGTTGACAAGATCGATGAATTGCCGGGCAGGCTCGCTGATGAATAATGTAGCATAAAGGCCCATTCACATTACCACAACCGAACCGGCTGATTCTTGCCGGCTGTAACATTGTGTTTTTTGCCGTGCGGCGGTACACCAATCGGCCATTGTAATGTGAATGGGCCTTAATTTGTTCGACATTAGATATGCGCGTCGCTTTTCTGCATGCTCGACAATGGTCTTTCCCTTTCCTGATTCTAGGGGAAAGTTTTAGTTCATCACGGCATGCAAGTTAATATATCATTTTCCTCAGGTTTCCCATTTTTTACACATCATTATATTGGACAATCTCATTGACAGCCATTTATTTCATAGCCCCACCATCCAATTTTTCTGATCTTTTCCTCTGTCTTGATCACTCTGTATCCATCTCAGATTACCTATGAACCTGTCTCCATTTCTCTGTTGATGAACAGTGACCAATAACATCTAGAAAGGCTTTTAATTCGAGACATGTTCTGCAAAGTGTAATAAGACCCACCGTACAACTAGCAAATCCTGTGCTATGCCCAACTTGCGTCATACCATGTAGAAGAGAGGACAAATGGAAACAGGAACAATATCTGTAAACATCACAGATTTTCCGAAGATCCATAACATTTTGATGACTCAGCTATCTTGTTATACATGTCTCCAACTGATATAGTCTAGACAAGATCCAGTACAGGTTGCGTCTATCACTTATGAAGCCTTTATTTTCTGACCTAACAGCGAGTGCAACTTAAGGCGGGAGCACACTAGCCGCGATAAGCCTTGCAATATACTTTGCAGCAGGCCTCAGCAATAGAAATGAAAATATCCAATCTTGGAGAGCAGGGTATCGCAGACGTGTGGGCCCCTATGTGACAGCCTCTTCAATTGCCTTTGCAACAGGCCTCACGATAAGAAATGTGTCGCCGTCTATCGCAAAAATATTAGACATGTTTAATATTTCTTGGCGATAAGCATTGCATCGCAGACGTCACCATGCTATTGCGATCAATTGCAAAGCACTATTGCAGAAATGTGGCAACATTTGCAAAGCCTATTGCGAGGGTTATTTTGGCTAGTGTGGCACCAGCTTTAACTTGACAATTGGATATATAGAAAGGAAAGCAGTTGTCTAACCTTCTTGTTGCCCCTGTTGTGGTATAGGAGGAGAGGTGGGACTCCATCTATCCAGGCCATGAGTAATGCATGTACTAGTGTTATTGTACACAGCGTTAAACAGTTCCATGACACAGCTGAGAATTCCACCACCTCCTCCTCCTCCACACTGATAGTCACAGTTCGCCCCAGGATTGTCCATACAAAATATGCTTCCCTCATCAAAGCATTGCTTGTGTCTATGAATATATAATGTACTTGAAACAGAAGCAAGAAATAGATCCTTTGCTTGATGCCCATCATTGTGTTGTGAGGTGTGTCTGCCAGCAAGTTGTTCTGTAGCTGTATAGATGTTCCCGCCCCAGAGGTCAGTATGCCCTTGTAGTCTCTCACCCTGCACCATGAAATCTATTTAGTCTCTCAGTGGTTGAGTGTCTTGTTTGTTGACTGTCTTATTGCCATGCAACAAAGGGAAAGACGTTTTTATTGTTGGTGAAGTACTCAGAGAAGGCTAACGCTAATGGCAGGGTAAAAAATCTAGCCACCTCCTGATGGCCCAGTGAACAGTTCCTTCCACCCCAGCACACACATATCCGCTCACACTAAGAAGGCTTGAGGAAATATCAATACTCCCCTGTACAGGAAGACAATGCCCATCACACCATTAGAATGCTGCTTACTGGTCCTGCTTCAGATGTCCAAAGATTGACATATTGCATATATGAGTCAGATTTTCAGAAAATGTACAATCTTCTCAAATAACCCAAATTTCAGATGAAAATAAAATTTCAGCCTAACCAAACAGATTGCTTCAATCAATGCAATGCCAAATATAATCAAATTTACCTAGTATTGACCAAATTGCAGCCTAATTTAGCAGAATTTACTAAATGTATACAGCAGCCAATTGTACATTTTCTGAAAATCTGACCCATAAACCAACTGATCCATAGAAGGATCCAAAGGGCACATCGCGCCCAAGGGATCCTTCCACACCGAGGGATGTATGCTCTGTCTGCCATCACCAAAGGGGAATTCTCCATTTATTCCACCCTTTCACATAACAAATGTATGAAAATTATCATGAAATGATGATGTTAAACCATCAAAGTTCGAGAAATACTTTGTCTAAGTGATCCTTAGTTGTCGCTATTATATATAGGGACAACGAATCAAGGATGGAATAAATATCCGGCAACTGTTATGAGCTGCTGTTATAGATGTTATCTTATGGTTGGGAGTGACTCAGGTATAGGATAAATAGCAATGGCTTGATGTTATAGTAGGATTGTAGATCGATGTAGGAGATCTATTTGTTTCAATTTTGATTGGGTAAAACGATTGGAATAATACAATTTTGTTGTATACTAGCAAAGTACCTGTCCTCTGGACGGACACTCTCTTCCTCTCACTATGTCTCCCTTCCTCTCTCACTGCCTCTCCTCCTTTTCTCTCTCTGCCTCTCCCCTCACTCTCCCTGTCCCCACCTGCCTTCTCCTCTCCCCTCCCCTATTCTCTCTGCCCCTCTTCTCGCTCTATTCTCTTGTTCCTCACCATATCCTATTTCTACCACCCTGTTCCTATGCTTCTTTCATTCTCCCCTTCCCTCTCCCTCTCTCTCCCTCCCTCCACCTCACCTCCATCTTTCCTCTCCTCCATCCTCTCCCTACTGTCTGTCTCTCCCGCTTCCCATCTTCTCTCTATCCTATTCTCCCTCTCCCTATCTGATTTCTCCCACCCTCTCTCCCTCTGATTCTTCACTCTCCCCCTCCCCCTTTGATATCTGATCTCTCTCCCCTCACCTCCCTTTCTCTTTTTCCTCCCTCTTCCCCTCCCCCTCTGATCTCTCTCCCACTCTCTCCCGTTGCTAGGGACTCTCACAGGATGCGTTGCTAGGGCATCCTGCAAAGTCCCAGTCCAAAGTCTAAGATTCTCCCTCTTCTTATCCCTCCTTCCCCCTTCCCTCTCCCATGATCTATCAAAAGCATGACATCATTACATTTACCTGCAAGAGGCAGATACCTTCACAAAACATATATAACGTCCTCCAGAGAGGGTGGATATAACTCTACAGATGAGTAAAACGGTTTGTAAAACAACAAATTCCGAGAACATGTGAGACAAAGTAACCCCTCTTTTCTACCTCTTTTCATAGAAATCGCTCTTCCCGTATTATTATATGGATAAACGTGAAGAATAAATATAAAATTGTAAATTGGGGTGAATATATTATAGTAATAGTATAGTAATGATATGTAGTAGTATAGTATAGTATAATATAGTATACAATTTATACATGTATATGAAGATATTTGCTAAATGAATTTACTGATTGCAAATCTCTACAAAGATATTATTATCTAGGTCAACCAGCGCATGTCCAGAGAATAAGAGAATGTAATAATAATAATGATAATGTATGTATGTATATTGTTTAAAGATCACCTGAAAAAAACCCTAGATCTGATAGAAATAATGGAGTAGCCTATACTACCTTCCTCGGAGTATATACTCGTATGTTGGATAGAGGCATCCCTACATCACTATTGCAGCTATATAAAAGGAAGGCAATTCGAGACGGTGTATTAAATACGTTAGGTATTTGTATATTAGCTCGTTCTATAGAGTTTATTAGGTACTTTTCTAGTAATTGTCCTTGTAATATTGCATACTTTGGTTTCAAAAAATAAAAATATCAAACTTGAGATATAGAAATTATACGTTTTAGATAACCTACTGTTTACCATCATTGAAATCATTTCTGTGTAACACATCGCATATATATATGGGAAACGAGTGTCGAGTTACTCCGGTTGATATATGGGTCAGATTTTCAGAGAATGTACAATTCACCTTTACCAATCCTCTCAAATAACCCAAATTTAAGACAAAAATCAAGTTCAAAATACAGTATACAATATAACCTAAAACATTGTTTGAATCAAGGCAATACTAAATATACTCAGATATACCAAGTATTGACGATTTTTCGGGCTAATCTAGCAGAATTTACTAAATGTGTTGGTCTGCTAGATGTAAATCTGACCCATATATGGGGCAGGAGGTGAGGCAGAAGGCGGAAAGAGGAGGCACCAGATCCTGGTGAAAGACATATATATAAGTCAAACCAGCTCCAGGCACAACGGGAAAGAGGCCATCAGCTTAGCCCCCAACATTCCAAATATGTGATGTGATGTGAGTCCCAAGTCGCAAAATTGATATTTTTCAAAGTGTTTTTATTACAAGATCGCTTTATTGAAATATTCTGGGTTTAGCAGTTTTAATCATATAAATCCGTGTAACAAATTTCAGGACATTGTATTAAATATATCCCTGCGTTTTGAAGGCCTTCGTACGGAGTATATTTAATTACTTTACTGGTAACCACCCATCCAGAAACATAAAATAAAAGCAAAAATAAAATAAAATATCAAACTCAAAATATGGAGGTACTTATTAAGTGTCCTATAGTGTTTACTATCATTGGAATGGGCTTGATCTCCTCTTTTCAAATATGGTGATATCTCAAAATCCATGTTTTAAGAATTATGACTCATTTTTCTGAAACGGGTCACATATATACCAAGATATCGTATTACCACTTTGTTGGAGTCTGGGGTAACATACTACCTACTTTGTGCTTGTGATGTTGGTGAGTGATATATAGCCACAGGTTTGTGATGTGTTTCAGGAAAACCAGTCGCAAGTCCCAGAAAATCAATTTTGAGTTATCATTATATTTGCAAAGTGGAGATGAAGCGGATTCCAATGATAGTAAACATTAAAGCATCCAATAATTACCTCCGTATTTGTGTATACATGAGAAACAAGGTTAGTGATATTTAATGGTCAACAACTATAGTAAAGTAGATATATTTAGAGCTATTTAGTGAAATATACTCCTTAGGATAACCTCAGATATGCATGAATATATTAAATACACAGTCATCAGATTGTATGCATGTATATTCCTGTTATTGACAGCTAAACACCCCAAATATGAAAACATTCTGAGTAGGGGTTCTTGTGAATAAATCACTTTGAAAATAACTTTTTTTTTTACTTGTGACTCATTTAGCTGGAACACAACACATTTTACCCCGATCATAACTTATGGCAGTGATATGTGTGTTACGGCCACTCAGCTTACGAGGATAACGATTGTGGGAAAATGTGAAATATGTATACAAGGGTCGGAGTTCATGAGAATCCCTCCTAACTGAGGGAAAGCATCTTGCTCCAAACCGCAAAATGCCATTAAAAACTTCATTAATTAAGTCGCCTACTCCGGAGCCAGGAAAGTGCCTCTCTTCTATGAAACGATAGCTCTTCCAAAGGGCCCTTATCGAAAATGAGGTTAAGTTATATTACATAAGTACAGTAATAGTTGAGAGAAAGATGCAGTGACTTGAAGATGAATAAACAATTTTCTAATCTAATCTAATTTAATACTAGCATATACGGATAATATCCCACAGTAGTTAACTATTGTTGTTGTACTGATAATCTACACGTGATTAAAAAGTATCACCCATTCTCTCAATGAAACATTATCTCTACTGTTGACTTGAAATATAGCTACTAAAGTAAAAGTTTAATTAGGTCAGATCGTCAGAAAATGTACAATTGGCAGCGCTACACATTTTGGAAATCTTGCTAAATTAGGCTGAAAAATGATGAATACCGTCAGTATTTGTTATGTTAAACTGCTTTTTTAAGCTCATTTTTTTCTTAAATGTGGGTTATTTGAGATGATTAGTGAAGGTGAATTGTACATTTTCTGAAAATCTGACCCAATTACTCTGTGAGCTTTGAATCGTCTTGGATACCATACGCAGTACTTTTGTAGTCTACGAAATGTATTTTGCCGACCTAATTTGGGGTGATTGCCATACCCTACATTATGTATTATTTCATGTAGGATACAAAATCACTCACGATCCCCATTTTGTCTGCTAATTACGCTCTCTGTTAGTGTATTAACTGGTGCCATATTATATGCTTGTTGTTGTTGAGGTCAGAGGTCAAAGCTGAAAATAGGGCATGTAGATACATGCCCTCTATGTCCTCATGTATAGATGTACCGTATGCATCGTAATAAAATGTGATGTGTTTCAGGAAAATCAGTCACAAGTCGCAAAGTTAATAATTTTCAAGGTGTTTTATTCAGACGATCTCTTTAATTGTGGGATTTTTCCATTACTGGAGTGCTTAACGCTGTTTGTAGCATGAATACATTTCGCAAATGTCAAGACAGTGTGTAAAATATATCATAGAGTACGTCTAGCCACTTCACTAGTAAATCTCGACCCATAAATGTCGGAAACGTTTTTTTTTTAAAATGAAAATATCAAACAAAATATAGAAACACTTATTAGATATTGTAATGTTTACTACCATTGCAATCGGCTTGATCTCCCCTTTTCAAATATGATAATTTCTCAAAATCTTTTTTTTGCGAAATGTGTCTCATTTTCCTGAAACATATCACAAATGTTCTCCACAAGTATTGATTATCATGGATTAAAGATTGATATTAAAGCTCCATTCCCGGCTTACATATCAGATTCCAAAAGGATCCCAAACTTTAAGAAGATGATGGAGAGTCGGACTGAATAGAGTGAGATTTCGGAGGTCCTTTAAACAATTTTTAGGAGATGACAAACTTTCACACCTATAGTAGAAAGGTCAAAATCCTTTAAGACTCTATCCGGGTTATCTTTGGATGGGTCTGGAATAAATAGAGCACTAAATAAACAATTTCATATTTTGAAATTTTTTATCGGAGAATGCAGATTTAAAAGCAGCAATGGTCCCAAGGCTAATGGGAATAACAACCGGAAGAGTGGTATATATCAACTGGTTTATTAAACTGGCATGTGAATGGTACACAAATTCATAATCCATGTCTGAGCTACCCAGGCCCCAGCTGCGTGATGTCACACTATTACGTCACACCAATGTGATGTGTTTCAGGGAAACGAGTCACAAGTCGCAAAATTGACATTTTCCAAAGCGATTTATTCACTAGGTCTCTTTGTAGGAATATAAGATACACATCTTCGGGGTATCTTCGGGGTACATGTATTCAGATATATATATCTGAATACATGTACCAAATCTCGAGACAGTGTTTTAGATATATTCATGCATTTCTATGTAGCATCTTTAGCTATCTAACTAATAAATCCTCCCAAAAATATTGCAAACATTTGTTTTTAAACTAAAGGTATCAGACTTAAAATATAGAACCACTTATTAGATGTCCTACTGTGTACTATCGTTAGAATTGGCTTCATCTAATATTTCCAAATATGATTATATCTCAATATCCATTTTTTCGACTTGCATCTTCTTGCTTGTTGAAGTGCTGAATGTACCGTTATAAAATCAATAATATTCATATTGATATGACGATCGGTGTTGCGGGGACTATAGTTTATTACAGAGAATATGACATTCTTCCCACAACCCAAGGATGCTAGGAGCCCAGGGTCACTGTTCTCATTGGAGAGTGAGACATTTCTAAAATATAGGTCTCCGTCTCAATCTGTTAAAGGCATCAAGAGAAGCTCACTCTATGAGTGGCACCACACATGCTTGTGCACCCAACATACGAGTAGGTGCCTTAGTTTATATTATATACAGTTTCCTATACTATGGGATATTTCACTTAAAATTAGGTCTTTTTTTATTCCATTGCAGATCATGGCAAAGCTAGGATTGATTGGTTGCATTTTCTTCATACTTGTCATTGAAGCTACATCAAAACAATCGTGAGTATCGACAAAACATTTTAAGTTTGCTGTTTTCAGTTCTGCTTGGATTTTATCGCACTAATTGTAGAAAAATACAATTCGAATCGTATTTCAACTAAATGGTTCTAAGCTCTAGCATATCTAGAATAGGGGACTTAGAGTAGGATATGTTTTTCGAGAATCTAAATTCAAAATTTACATCACGGTGTTGTTGTTGTCAGAAGAACAATAGAATTATTGGCCAAATAATACTCTCTCCAAAACTGTTAACTTTATTTAAATTAGTGAATATAGGTACCGGTACTGCAAATTGAGGCCCCCTTTTGTTGCTCATTGGTTATTTTGCAATACCCGACCTTGAAGTGCTGTAATAAAAAATGAATATTGTGACCCATAAATGTTGTTCCATTTTTATTGTCTCATTGGTATTTGGTATTATACATGGATTTAGTCAAACATTTAATTCAATTCAAAAATCCTTTTATTGTAGATGGTATAGTAAAATGTGGTTGCTCCAAATCTAGAAACTAGTTCTCCCAGAGGGTGCCGCGTTCGGGATTAAATCTTATAGTTAACATGAACTGTAACAAATTCAACTTAAATGAGTTTTTAAAAGTAGTTTAAGACATTTAAATGAGATGAAATGGAGAATGATTATATACAGATGAGACATTCAAAGAAGTGGTAGTAGATGATACAACAATAGTTTATGGTGTACTGACTGTTCAAATCGATTCAAAGTCGGGATATAAATGTCAAGCAAGTTGTTGGTTAGCAACAGCTTGCCGACTGTCACTGCGTGGCTTGAAGATTGGCACTAGAATAAAAATATGTTCCTAAGTGAGTTCAGAAGACTGGAACACTAAAACAAGTTTCCCCATTTTCTGAACCCAGTCAGCGGAATACATTCAACAAGTTTTAATGATACAATGCTTAATAATAACATGACTATGTCACATATAAATTACCCGAAACAGTGTGCCGTTAATACGTGCAAGACATTTTTAAAGGTTGACAGAAATCAGTAGACATAAGTCAATGTGTACTTAATCAACGAAACCTGTAACTTAAACAACAAGGTATTATATACCAAACTATTATTGTATTGAAGATCTGGTCTAAACACTTAAACACTTGAATATTTAAATATTGTAGAAGAACTCCGAACTTGCTTCATTTTTCATCTTATATCGTTTTTGAATTTAAATGTTTTGTGGACTACCATGAAATTATCATTGTTATGAAAATGGATCCAATAAAATTTGTTAAAAAAAAAATAGATATGAAGATAAGCTGGCCAGTTGTATATGAAGTATTTCAGATATAAATGTTATTCCCCATTGGTTGAATAAGAAGTATTTCAGATATAAATATAATTCATCATTGTTGGTTGGCAAAAGAATTGTTACCCGCCAAGCAGAAAGGGACCTTCCCGCGGGAGTTGTAGTTCCTGGTATTCCCGCTAGGAGTCACATCATATTCACGACGACACTGTCACAAATGTTTATATTAGTAATTCTGAGAGGCAGGTAACTTTGAAAGTCTGTAACCTCACTAATTTTTGGAGTACCAACAAAATTCTTTCACTTTTATAATGCTCATTTCCCCTTCTGTACATCCATGTCATTTTTCTTCATTTTTTTTTAAATATTTATTTTTTGTACATAGTAGCACACAACATTTGGGGAACATTGGGATCGTGTTCCTCGTGTGTTTGTTTGTAGGAAACATGTAGACAACATCAAGCTAATGTTTTTAGCGAAACATCCTAGGAATGTTAGTATTTTATGTTCCTGGAACGTTTTTAGCTAACATTCAACTAACAGTATGATATAAATGTTCAAGGAACATTAATTCCCATACAGTACAGGAACGTTTCATTAAACAATGTTCCCCAAACATTAATGTGCGAACATTAAAAAAACGTTACATACAAATATGTTATCCTACAGTTCCTAGTGTAACCTTAGCATAACATTGGTATTTTATGCTCCTAGAACACAGTTTTGCGAACATTCTGCTAACGTTGTCAGATGTATGTTCTGCAAACAGTAAATCTCAGACATTCAAGTAACATTATTAAATTTATGTTCTCAAATCGTTATCTCTCAAATTAAAAACTGTGGCCACATTTCTTCCCCATTCTATTTGGTGGATACTATAGAGATGTGTGACTCATTTCCCAGAAACACATAACCTATCATATCAGACGATGAAGATCCTGCAATCAGTAATTCTCAGACATTCAAGGAGCATTTTAAAATTTACATTCTCAAATCTCTCAGTAAATAATTAATGACATATTTGATACCAGAAATATTTGATATTTGATGTGTTTCAAGCTTCAGCATGACGATTGTGCATCATCAGGGGTATTTGGAATACATGTATACTTTAAAGATAGTACTTTTTTTTCCATACTTTTACTTCATTTCAATTTATAGTCTGTACCATGTATACCAGATTGTAAACGTTTATGGAAGTACAAATCTAGTATTATTATTATAAATACATATGTGTATGATGTGTCACAAAAATATGAGTCACAGAATCACTGGAATCGGCTTGAGCTCATCTTTTTAAATGTGATGCATGGTGATCCATTGATAATATTCAAGAAGAGTATAGGGTATAGGACCCGTTAGCATTTTTTCTCTGAACAATATATGATAGTATACTAGTCTGGGAGTTAGAGGGCGCCATCAGTGGGGTTTCCAGGGGATTACACCACTGGTTTTGAACCAGTAAGCCACTGCATTCTCCCAGTCACAGTCTAACCACCAAGGAGGGCACACTGCAAATTAATTGCTAGGGTAAGTTACCTTTTATTCATTTCTCTAACTCTCTATGTCGATATTCAACTGTATGCTTTGGTTATATCATGTTTAAGTTTAGTGTCTCACTAAGCTTTCTAAATAGCACCAGTTGCATTAAGATAATATTTGAACTACAGACAACCAATTTCCTCTCCTAGATGTTTGTACCAGATGCTATATAATCAATAATTCTTTTATTCACAGGATCTACATCAATGTACAATGGGGCAATGCTGTTCCAAAGAGTATGAGCTGTAAATATCAATGATATTTAATTTCCTTGGTTCAAGAAGTAGGTATTCTTTTCTTGTATTGTTCAAGTGTATTTTGTCATTTCTTTGCCTTCATGCATACCAAGTGTACATGTATACTGTCATATTTTAGATCTCTATGGCCTATATATGCATGTGGAATTTTATAACTGCAACTTTATATATTCAATTTCCTTGGTTCCTATAGCCTCAGTAGGCCATTAAGGGACCCCATGATTTTGCCAGGTCCAACCTGCACCCCTGAGCCCTAAACTCTTTGTTTTGTTTCCTTTGTACAGAAAACGGTTACAGATGAGGATGCTACAGGCGGGAAATTACAGGAAGATATATTGATTACATTTGAGGCACAAGGCATAACTATCTGATGGTAGTACCCACTGAGTGGCCGTTGGTGGTGCTCAGTAATCCCTTAAATAAACATTCACAGGATTACAGGCCAACTAAGCCCAGCAAAGCTCCAACTGTCAATTTGGAAGATATTGTATACACACAGAGAAGGATGTGAAGAACATGATGAATCAACATGATGAAACGATGATTTTTTCAGTAAATAAAAGAGAACGTTTTAGGGTAACTGTTTGTTTTTCAAAAATTAAAAATGAACAGAAGGCTATAATGGGAAGAAACAAACATTGGGGGAATTGTAGTTAAAAACGTTAATTCTATGTTAGATGGGAATGTTCCCCTAACATTATTTTCAATTATTAGAATAATGTGACTAAAGTATGTTCTAGTAGTGTTATAAAAAAACAGTGGAAGAACGTTTGGTAAACAACTTAAACAAAACATATATGAGAAACGTTGTATTAATGTTAGGTAGGAACGTTCCTCTAACACATGTTCCGGGAACATCCAACAAATTTTCACTTTCAAACTCAAGTTCAAACTCAAGACGGAACGTTCTAGGAATAAAAGTGTGCTACTGGGGTCCCCAACCTATTTGAGATCATCTACTGAACACTGACATAACTTTACAAAAAGCCCATATCTCGGCACATTCTGGGGATTTTCAACTATTTTTTTCGGTTATTGACTCAGGAGGAGATGCAGATTTAGAATCTATAATAAAACCCAAATTAAAAAATTTGGCCCTGGAGTCCCCTTTCTGCTTGGCTGGTCACAGATATAGACATAGGCGAGTAAAACATGTGGGATGAGACAAACAAAGGTAAGGCGAAGCAGGGAAGGCCACCACACAGCTTTCATAATCTAAAAAGGGGATAGGAGCTGCTCGGTATTTTTTTTTAATACAAATTTGTCATTTATTTTGTGTGCTACCAAGCTAAGCTCATTCCATCTAATTAATAATAAACATAAGCTGAGGTATAACGTGTTTTATTCCTGGCAGGGGCCATGTTGGTTTATGTCCTTGGAAAGCAATCATATCTACAAAAAATGACATCATTTTTGCCTTGAAGACTGAAAAGCGTTTATCTCTAATTGCAGGTACATTGGCCACAAAGCCTTATATGACTTCTTCGATAACTCCAGCTACATCGGGGCCGACCCTCCGAGTACAGGTACTTTTTTAAAGGCACATTTATAAGTAGAATATGTGACATGTTTCGGGAAAATTTTTTTTTTCAAACTGTTTTATTCACAAGATCTCTTTGTTGGAATGTTCTGATGTTTTGTGGGGTTTAGTAATTTAGGTCATATCAATACATGTACCAAATTTCAAGACGATGCATGAAATAGAGGTGTGGAGTATATTTAGTTACTTTACTGGTAATTAATTATCCCCCCAGAAATATTTCAAAATTTTCTTCAGAAAATGTACAATTGGCAGCTGTACACATTTAGTAAATTCTGCAAAATTATGCTGCAATTTGGTCAATACTAGGTAAATTCAAGTATATTCGGCATTGCATTGGTTCTAGCAATCTGTTTGGTTATATTAAGTTGAATGGTATCTTGAACTTTATTTTTGTCTGAAATTTGGGATATTTGAGAAGATTGGCAAAGTTGAATTGAAAATCTGACCCAATTTTCTTCAGAAGTAACTGCGAATGAACCTTACATCCCTTTTACAGTCTTTTTTTAAAGTAAGGTTCCACACTAAGTATTCAATTTATTTACTTCAAACACCTACTCTATTTTATATATTTCTTTGACAGAGAAAGCTACGGAAGTTAGAATCGGAATATATATCAATAGCATGTCATTCGACTCAGAGGCTGGGGTAAGCAACAAACTCATTATCTCGACAACTATTTCCCTCAAATTGCAATCTCTGCTAAAAAGGAGATTAAACCAGCTCGATGGCGAATATATTGGCCTAATGTTTAACAACCTATACATATTTTAACTTTTGTTTTCTCCGCTAAGCAATAGGGAGAAATACCCATACATTAGTAATCAGCATGTTTGAGCATTTTATACATGTATGTATATATTAACAGACGATTGTATACAGATTTAATTAAATCGTACATAGTCAAATCCCTTCGACTCATCACACATATATTATGTATCTTATCATATAGATGAAGTCAGCTAAAATGTATGATTCGCTTTTACCAATGCTCTTAAATAATTCAAATTAAAAGAAAAATGTGGTTCAAAATATCATTAAAAAGATAACTAAAAGTATTTCTTTAATAATGGCAATAACAGAAATACTGTGATATTCCTAGTATTTAACATTTTCGGCCTATTTTACAGGATTCATGAAACGAAATTTACAATATATGTAATATATATTGAATTTTTATTCCATAATAATATACAGAACTGGACAAAAGCCTCTAAAAATAGATCTTCCGACGAGCCCTAAACAATAATAAATGATGGATAATATCAAGCTTACATTTTAACATATTACATTTCGTTAAATGTTGTAATACATAGTAGTAATTATATTATTTGACTTTACATTTTGCTAGGCGATACACATTATAGACTATGTAGTATGTAGAGCTGCCGATGGCACATTCTTTCAAGACCTAACAATATATTATGTATTACAGACCATGATCATGTCCATGTACCTACGGTCTGGGTGGATAGATGAACGCTTGAAGCCACTGCTGGCAGGCCAAACTGTGCCCAAACTGAGAGTGAATGATAAGTCAGCAATGGAGAAAATTTGGAGACCAGATATGTTTGCCCGCAACGCTGACAGATCAGATCGAGTGGACGGACTGGTCCACGAGGCGCTCATGACCATCAACTCTACGGGATACGTGTGGTATGTCAATAAGTGAGTATGTCTTCAAATATTAGACTCAGTCTAGGCCCAAACTTGAGAGAGTCCCTTCAAATGAAGGGAAGGTCTCTCGCCTCAAACCGCAAAGAGTCATTATAATTCCATTAAGACTGCAAAATGTCATTATATTCCCATTAAAACGCAAAGTTCTAGGACAAGAAACCGATAAGCGAGGTAGGTTAACATAACATTGTTATCTTTGGACCTAGAGTGGACTGTCAACGTCTTTAGCTTAGAACCCTATTGAAGCGGGCTATGGAAATGGATATATCAAGGGTGGGAAAGCTAAGAGGGAGGCATTTTTTTATTATACCCAGGAAATAGAGATAGAGAAGAAGGGAGAGAGAGACAGAGAAAAAGAGACAGAAAGGCCCTTTATGGTCATACCAAGGACTGCCTCCTATGTCATGCTTTCATTTCGGCTATTTCAACGCCTCATCTAGATGACCGTGGTTTAAGTACAAAGAAGACAATTTCATTCATTGACGGAAATTAGCTGAAAACACACCTTTAAGATAGAGCATTATAGATATTGCCTGCAAAGTCATAACTTGTTTGGGTCGTCCGTCTTTTACATCGATCCAACTTCATAAACGATTCAAGACATACATGGGTGAGACCTTTGGAAAATGCACAATTGGCAGCTGTATACATTTAATGAAGGCTGCTAAATTAGGCTCCAATTTGGTCAATACTATATACTACTATCATTTGGTCAATTTCCACGAAACGTATCACGAATGGGAAATTGTCAATCAAATTTGTTTAAAAAAAATACTAGGTGAATTCGAAGATATTCAACATTGCAATGATTCTAGCAATATGTTTGGTTAGGTTGAACTGAATTTTGAACTTTACTTTCGTCTGAAATTTGGGTTATTTGGGAGCATTGGTGAAGGTGAATTGTACATTTTCTGATAACTTGACCCACATGTGCGATTAAAAAGAATTTGACATAAGACGTGTTATCTTCCAGGATAATCTATCATCTTAACTGTCCGCAGCTAATATCAAACAGGAGAACAATAGTTTGCCCTTTCATGATTGAGAGCTGTAAGTATTCTATTCATTAAATTCTGTTCTTTTTTGTGGATATCTATTTAATGTGTGGGGGTATTGTTTTGGTTAATATAATTACACTGCACATTTAATAATTAAACCTACTCAATTGTCCGTCTCCCTCAGCAGAAATAGAACTGCATAATCTATGCATATATTATCCACTGTCACCTTTAAAGTATAATAATGTTTTAATGGCGAGACAAGGGGACTATATATTGTTTGATGACAAATTATTATACACTTGTCAATTGCAACTAATCATGGGTGCTTGTTTGGGGTAAAACATCTGAAATCGTAACCTTCTCTGTGACCTACACATGCCGACTTTATACATATTTTGGGAAGAAATTAGGCGTATGAGGGTTATACCATGATCGGGGGTTGTACACGCTGCAAATTAATGAATACATGTCATCGTATTTTGTTGAATGGATCCATGTATGAAAATATGAATCTTTCTTTGGCATAAATCTAAGAAGGATTCTTATTGGTTGAGGTTATGCTCCCTCATGACGTCACGCCTATTTGTGACGTCATATGCAATCAATTGTACGCTTGTATAGCACTTTGGTATCAAAATCAATATGGCGGGTCATCGGAGAGTAGTGAGGTAAATATATAGTTTGTTTCTTCAATTTATTTCAAAATATGAGATCGTGGTATAAAAATAGGATGTAACTCGGTTAGTTTCTGACTTACTGTACACAATGCTCAGGCTTCTCGTGCGATCCCCGGTCGAAAAAAACCGAGTGAGCATCGTGTACAGTAAGTCAGAAACCAACCTCGTTACATCCTATCAAAGTATTCCCAACCCAGTCGATTTAATAAAACATAATTTAGCAGAGTTGAATACATATGTTACAGAAAAAGTGCCACAAGTCACAAGAACAAATATTTCTCAAATGGTCTTCCTCAAGAACCCTTACTCAGAATGTTTTCATTTTTGGGGTATTGAATATCTGTGCAGTATATTGAATATACATTCACGATAAAATCGGAGTAGTAGAAATATCTGTGAAACAATATGCCCTGTCATGTTAACCAATACGTCCGTATATATAATTATTAAATAAATATGAATATGTACATTTTTGTAAACTAGAAAAATATTGGGATTATCTTCCTTAAGTTTTATTGCACTAGGAAGCCTCAATATTTTGTGACCATAGTTTTGGTGAGTCATTTGATCCCTACCTTTCCTTTTCATCTCATCGTTTTTTGACAATTGTGGCTCTAATTTCAGGATGCATTGTTTGGAACATTATCACCTGCTGGGATGAATGCCTTGGCGATACACTGTGTCTATATAACTTATAAGCTTAGTCCTGTTATTTTTTTTCAGTTGGGTATACCATGGATACTTTATACTATAGGTGGCTAGATTCTCCTGTTGATGTTGACCCAGGTGTTCAAATACGTTACCACACATTAAAGGACGTAATCCTCCATGACTGTAGCCAGAACTACACGACAGGTAATGTTGTTATACCGCTAGGTGGCGCAGCAGTATCAGCCACAGCAATAAAGGATGAGTTATGGGTAACGCCAGACACTCTAGATTCAAGACTAAACTGACTTGGAAGTGTTCATTGTAGCTCCCCAGGATCTTTGATATAATTTAGGAACATTTATAGATTATACCCCCCCCCCCCAAGGGTGTAACACTGGTGGAGAACTAATTAAGATCATATTGGTACAATATTTATTCTAAATTATTTACAAAATTCGATTATACCCCCCCAAGGGTGTAACAATGTCAACATACTATGATGTCTATTTTGTGGTCCATGCATTAATTCCCGATCCAAAAATTCGCCAAGATGTATTATATTCATTGAAAAATTTGGCCTAGGTCCACTTCAGTAAAAACATGTGGGCTAGACAAAAAACCAACTGGAAATATAGACTGATATAAAATGTAGACCGATATGTTCCAAATCTTGAATACATCTTGGTATAACGTTTGCTTACTATCAACATGTATTATATTTATTGAAAGATTTTGGCCTGATCCACTTCAGTAAAAGCATGTAGGATGGAAGGGTAATAATAACAATAATAATATTTGTAACAGCCATAGAATATATGTTTTACTGAATACAAATTGTTATAAGGGAGAGATCGTCAGGAAATGTACAATTGGCAGCTCCACACATTTAGTAAATTCTGCCAAAGTAGACCAGAAAACTGATAAATACTAGGTATAACAGAATATAGTTGGTATTGCATTGATCATTAAAGAAATCTGTTCGTTCATGTTGAACTGGATTTTGATTCACATGTGAGTTATGTGATAGGATTGGTGAAGACGAATTGTACATTTTCTGACGATCTGACCCACATATATGCATAATCCCATTCCTCTTACCCATAGGAGCGTACCCATGTCTGGAGATGAGGTTTCTAATGACGTTGGACAACAAAGCTATGTTCTACGCCAGTGGTGTCTACGTCATCAGTGTACTGGTTGTCTTTGCCGCGTGGCTCTCATTCTGGCTGCCATCATCTGAACGGAGAGTTGTCCTGCAACTCGGTAAGTATGACCACAGAAATAAGCTTAATTGTCTGCTTACATTTCACATAAAGAGTATTTGGGATTTATATATAATTTTGACATTGTATTAAGTTATGAGAGCAACTCCTGGACCAATTGCATCTTATCTCATTATTCTCATACCTTTGTTTGAATGACTGTTGGTAACATTATGTATATTTGTATTTAAATAGTCTGGATCTATTTTCACCCCGTACACCTCTATCTATTTCTAAACACGTCTATAGTTACAGAGCACAACGAATTCGAAACGAAACGAATTCGAAACGAAAAAAAAAATTCTCTATTCCAAAAAAAACGCATGAGGAATCTTTCACAACTAGTAGGCAACTCGATAGTGGACGTTTGTGATTATGATTGTAGGAGTTAGGTTTAAACAAATATAAACATATATAACATAATGTACGTGTGAATATGATTCATTGTAGGAAAATATTGCTGGGTTGCTTTAACAATAGTTCCTATGCAAGAAAGACTGCCATCCAACATTTGAAGAGATAAACGACTGTTCAACAGGAAAAAAACGGAAAATAAGATTTTGTTTAAACTTTGCCTCACGAAAGAACATGGTTAAGTGATTCCAAAAGGCAACAAAACAATATGTCACTGGGTTAGATTTCATTTCAGGGAGCCCTGAAATGTATTATTGTTTAGTATAGAAGTCTATGGGGAAAATGAATTTTTTCTCCGTTTTTCCAGTATAAAAGGAAGCGGAAAACTCTTTAAAATATTTTTATACATAGCTAACATATTGCTTTACCTTTACAAACAAAAAAAGGGGGTCACCAGCTTTAAAAAATATTCGGCTGAATTTGCATCCTGATGAGTAGAAACAGGAGTATTGAAGATTTTCAAAGCTAAATAATATCTTTCAAAATATGTTGATATCCTGTTCTTTCATGCATCAGGGCAATCCTGTTTGATAACTATGTTTAGAAGGATTTCCAACCCGCAAAGAGTAATTCATCTGTCTGAAATCTTGGAAATACTGAGAAAATATCCATTTTCTCCACAGACTTCAATAGTAAAGATTGGTGGTCCCTAAAATGAAAAAGAATACATCTATTTTTTTTTCTTTTTGTTATCACCCAACCATGTTCTTTCTCAAGAAAATGTTTGAACAAAATATTGTGAATTACTTTTCATGCATTAGTTCCATGAACTCCCGTCTGGAGCAATGCGGTGGTTTATCTCTTTAATTTTTGGTTCTTGGTGGTTGGTATCTCTGCCCGTGTATAGATTTCACATACATGGGTCAGATTTTCAGAAAATGTACAATTCGTCTTCACCATTCTTCTCAAATAACCCACATTTCAGACGAAAATAGAGTTCAAACTACACTTCAAGCTAGCCAAACAGATTGCTAGAATCAATGCAATGCCAAGTATTCTCGAATTTACCTAATATTGACCAAATTGCAGCCTAATTTAGCAGAATTTGCTAAATGTGTACAGCTGCTAATTGTACTGAAGAAATGCGGGTCATTCTTCGTAATAATTCAGGGTCAGTAGTTGGGCGAGAAATTAATCAACGCAACACACAGAGATGTATGCTTCAAATCAGTACCAGCCTCGGAAGAGACTGATTTCCATCTTTCCTTTATTTTTATACTAGACAGATTTATGACGAAATACACTGGTCCTGCGCTGATTGGCTTTGGTCTCGTTGGTCCAATTAATTGACAGGTTAGATTAGAGATCCAATCAGCCACAGGATAACAATGACAGACACTTATTAAAAACGAGGCTCAGAGTGACCACTGCCACTCTGACCAATCTCTTTGGGTGGTGACCAGGTCACGTGGTTATCTCCCCTCCCCTCTCCCTCCCACTCTTTAATCAGTATTCCCTCCCCTCCCCTGACCTAGCGGTCAGCCCCTCCCCTCCTTTCCCACGTGATTGACTTTGAGATAACGGTCAGACCTGGACCTCACCTGTACCTTTGGACTTTGGGATGATAAGAAATCCGCGAGCGTTGTGGCGGTAAGAAAGTGTGGGTAGCCTTCTGGCCGGTAGGGGCGCGACGAATGTCTGGCTGAATGAGACAACTTTAACTTAAAATTAGACAATTTGGGCTTGTCAATTTTACAGTACATTTTCTGAAAATCTGACCCACATGTACGTCTAATCAGTTTTTGATAAAAATGTAGAATATTCAAATGCATGTATTTCTCACATGTCTCTGTTGCTAATGAACCTTCCATTTAAAATAATTCTCTAAATGTTGCTTTTACTGGGTTTAGGCTGTGCAATACTCCTGGCCATACTCTACCTCATCACAACCGGATGGACTAAGTTTGCCTACAATCATCGGGTTAACCCTGGCCAGGCATGGTTGATATTCTGTATCTGCGATGTGGTCATTATGTTGATCGTCAACTTCTTGCTCTCGATGCCAAAAGGATCAATCAGGTCCAAATGCGATGCTTTATGTGGAAAGTCCTCAACTTCTTCAACTCCGACGGATCTCGAGGTAGGAGAATTCAACTAATATTAACTAATTTTGAAAAGATTATTTTGAGGCAAATATGATATTTAAGTCAAATCAAAAAGAGAAAAAAGGTACTATCCAGCATGGATGTTTTCAGATGTTGTTATGTTAAAACTAAAGTGTTATAATAATATCAATCAAAAATGGTAAAAGTAGGTAAAGTTCTAGAGAGCAATCTAATCTTAGCCATGAAGATCTGTATGATCCTAAATCGATAAATATATATATATAGTTACAACTATCAAGTGCTTCATTCAAACACATGTGCATTTTATCATCTGGCTACCTTGAAACTGTTTACATACACCATATCAAATTAAAAGAATTAATCACCTCATCATCAAAACATACATATTACAAATATACTCTCTCTACAAAAAAATTTCATGTTCAGAGACTTATCTATTCTGTATGGGATCTTTGTCTCCATGCAGTCAGTCCGAAACATTACATTTGTAAATCATTTATATGAGGTATAAGTTGCGATTCTGTCATCTGTATACTAATAAAACAAGTAGTCTTCCCAAAAACGAAATGTGAGTATTTGTTGAAAATGTGCCATGTAAACCCAGACAAAAACATCCTCATTTTTATCTTTCAGCATAAACAGACACGACTGACACGCATCATTGAAAGCGCTTTTGTTCTCATCATCTTCCCTCTCGCTTTTATTGTTGCCTTCCTGTGGTTTGCTGTTGTAAGCAGTGCACTCAAGTACTAAATGCTCGTGCAATCACGTCCCAGTTTATGTCATATATGATGTGTTGCAGAAAAATGAGTCACAAGTCGCTAAACAAGAATGTTTAGATGCCATCCTTTTTGAAAAGATGAGATCAAACCGATTCTAATGATGAAAAACATCTAAGTAGTAAAAATTGCAATATTTCTTGGTGGACAATTACCAGTAAAGTAACCAAATACACTCCATAGGATCTTTTTTCAACACAAGGATATTTTTAATGCACTGTCTTGAAATTTGGTACACATAGTGATAGGACTTAAAGCATTAACCCGGCCCCTACCCATCCCCACCCCCGAAAAATCAGAACACTCCAACAAAGAGCTCTTGTGAATAAATCACTTTGGAAAATATTATTTTTGCGACTTGACTCCATTTTCCTAAAACACATCCCATATAACATGAATTGGAATATAGGCTACAGTTGTTAGAAATATTATTAATCAGTTGCATTAATGATGTGAACCAGTAAGAATACCAATGAGGACAACATATTTACTTAACTAATGACTCTGGTGCTAAGGAATTTCAAGTTGGTTGCATTGGGATGCGTTAATTAAGTCATCCTAAATGTTGTCTTGTTATAATCTTGTCATGTTTAATATCAAAGTTATATTTCAAAGTATGAGTAAAGTTATCACAGAGCTTGTGTGTTGTTATTTCTGGTAGCATTTCTATCGATACAATTGGCTTCCCATGGGTGTAACATATAACAGACCTGGAAATTCTATATTTGTTTGTCTTTATCAAATCTATTCTTTTGGAAGTAAGACTTACACTTAGTGATAATAGTGGATACGTATGGAGGCGTAAGATGTGCTTTTTTGTGTCTTTATTTTTGTATAATTGTAAAATGAAACATGCCAATCCTGAATAAAGCCGTTTCAACAACAACATGGTACATTGAAACTCTTCCCCCCTTGTATGGTACATTGAAACTCAACTATAATTATAAGTAGGTCTATAAGTAATAATGAAATAAACTATTTCTTTGAATTATTTAACCAAGACGAGACCGTCATATGAATCGTATTACATACATATAGCATATATTTGTATTATGATATTCATACCATTCAATGGAACTATTTAATAATGATGATCATGGGTTTAGAGAAGAGATTGGTACAATGTATAGTAGACATGTTAACCATATAGTAACATATAATATATCTATTATATTAATATACAGTGGAACCTCACGTAAAGACCACCTCATTATAGGGACCACCATTCTATTAAGACCAGTTTTCCCAGTCCCGAATTATTCCCTTTTATTAGATTTAGAGCCATCTAAAGAGTCCACCTCGCTATGAGACCAACAATCATTTAGTCCCAATGGCGGTCTTAATAGAGAGGTTCCACTTTATACAGTCATTCAAGTTCTACTGTATATGGTTTACAGTGAGATAGTGCGCCGACTGGTGTCGCTGTTAAGAACTGATTGCTCCACCGAGCCCACATAAGTTGAGTGCTACCACCTGGCGGATTTCTATTACATCAGAGGTGGCGCTGCGGTCGTGGCAGTAGGAACTCCCGCGTAGGTGAATACTCTATGCGCGTCTTGTAGGCAGCGGCTTTCCATAGGGTTAACCATTTCGGGCTTTGATATTCACTACCTACAGGATGCGTATACAAAGAGTGTAGATATGTTAACCACTACAATAGATATATCATTAGCACTATATCGAGTCAACTTAAATCAATGATTAAATAACACTGCACAACGACTGGAGGGACTGAGATCTACGCTGCTGCCATTCCTGTCAACCATATGTAGGCCTACCATAGGCCTACTGCTTTATTATATACCTTTTTTTCTTAAAAGAATCCTCATAACATCTCTCACAGTTGTGGTCTCTTCGAGGATCGGTTCCATCATCAGTATTTCATATTTGAATTGTTCAAATACTGTCACTACACTCTAAAAGCGTCTTGTAGGCAGCGGCGTGCCCATAGCTGGCTTTAATGTTTACTGCCTACAGGACGCGTACATAGAGTGTACTCACTTGTGTAGACGTCTGTCTTGGAGTCTGAATAATATCTGTCTTAGAGTATAGTTCTATGAGAAATCCTTCAATAATTATGTATTTTGTACTTTTTGCACTTGTATTTGATTGAACCTGGTTTTGTATATATTTTCCAAGGTATTAAATGTACCTGTAGTATACTTGGTAAAAAAACATTCTCTTAAAGTAAAACCTCTATTTCTATAATTTATGCTTGTCAAATAGGCCTATATCCTTTTCCATCATTTCTGGTATGTGCCATGTATGTCATAAAACAGTTTATTATTAATAATACTTATCAATATATGGATACACGGACGGGCAAATAGTCTAAGGTTATGTATATCGATACGTAGGTTCGCTTGGCAACTGCACTCACCTCGCCAGCCATAATACTTTTGCTGCACGCGGGACCAAACCAACGCGTTAAAAAACGCGCGCCCATTGCTGCGGCCTTCCTTTTTCCTCGAACACGCTATGCGAGCTATAGTTTTTTTTTTCGACAAAATTTTTATTCAGTAGGTAGTTACAATTTCACCAAAAACAATCTCATTGCAAGCAACGATTTTCCTCATGCCCTGAAATTATTTGCTATGCGGACTGCCGATTTTTAGGTGGGTAGAGGATGATTGGATATGCAAAATATAATACATTTACGCAAGCTGTTCCCTACAGTATAATAATAATTTCATTAGAGTCGATTTCTATGTGTTTTCTAGACATGACCAAAATAGGGAAACCTTTTTACTTATGTGCTAACAATATATGTATGAAGATGTTGATGGAAGATGAGTGAGAAGGTGATATATACATTTCTTAAATGACATGAATGGCTATAGTTGGTGGGTGAGTGAGTGGTATATCAATTCAGAACTGAGAAGGGAGTTGTTGTAATGCATTTTTGTTAAACATTTCAAATTTAATTTCCTTAACGTTTTATCATTAGAAACAGCTTAACTGCTGTAATGGGTTACCTAACATTGCTTAACTTATCATTTCATTATTACAAATATGTTGACTCTTCCAAAATTGTATAAATCACACGATTTTCCAAGACCACTTCATTTTATCTATTTTAATTTTAATCATTCTTGATATTATATAACTAGTACGTGACAAAATACAATGGCATGCATTCACTCATTTGCAGCGTGTACAACCCCCGATCGTGGTATAACAGTTATTAAAGTTAACTAAACTTTTACATCAGGATATATTAATTAGATTAGTTCTGTTGCTCACCTGCATTCATAATTATTGTCATGTGTTACAGATAAAGTTGTCAAAAGTCGCAAAAAATATATTTTTCAAAGTGATTTATTTGTTTTCTTAGCGCGCACCAAGCCGCCGACCAAGGTCACTAAGACCCTACTCACCTTCTGCAGGGAGACGACTAATACCCTGCCCACACACAGACGATTTGCCTCCCGAATGCTCCCCGATTTGGGTCTTCCGATGAATCCTAGGATTTCGTTTCCAATTCTGGTTTATGTTATTTCAAAAACATAAACCAGGATTTTAAATGAGATCATAGGAATCATCAGGAGACCTAAATCGGGGGGCAATCGGGAGGTAAATCAGCTGTGTGTGGGCAGGGTTTTCGTCTTTTCTAAGTAACTGCTACGCTACCACCTTCTAGATTTCAATAGGAATGATCACAAGTGTAATTCATTAATTAATCAACACAGCAAGAAGGCGAGATAGACCATAACAATATGTACAGTGGAATTTTGCATAAAGACCACCTCTCTATAGAGACCACCCCTCTATTAAGACCAGTTTTTGTCAGTCATGAATAGCTTTCCTCTTATTAGATTTACTCCTCTAATAAGACCACCTCGCTATGAGACCACAAATCGTTCAGTCCCAAGGGTGGTCTTAATAGAGAGGTTCCGCTGTACCTTTATATGGCTCGGTCATACCTTGCTGACTTTATGCATGAGGTCGCTGAACCATGACGTCATTCTGTCACAAATCAAGGCTGGCTTGATGACTTATTTATTATTTCTACTCCTGTATGGGATTGTCAAATACTTCTGCATTGTAAATTCTTGATGATCAAAATGTAGGCACAATCATAAATTAACTGCACACATACATTCACAACTACACACATACGCTGATGCCAAGAAGTGCAAGCCATGGTGATGGGAACCTTGTGTCGGTTACCACTATACATGTTTAGGGAATACTAAAGCATAGGGGATTTGCATAGCCGCCAGTTTGAATTTTGATTCCCATGGAATTATGGAACTAATTGTACCATACAGTCTAAAATCTATAGAAATCATGCCATATTCTGCATTGAATATTTATCGGCACTCTCTAATGTCAATATCCATGTGTTATACATGTTTTCATGACACAAGTCCCCATCTTCCCATCATGCATTTGGTTTTTTTCATAGATCATTTTTACAAGCTATGATATTGGTGAAAATATTCTTTTCAAGAATATTTGTAAGTCAAATTTCATCAGAATCCATCCCAGCATGCCTGTAATAAACATGTGCAGTGGCATTTGCAACTGCCCTATTGATGTCACAATTTGGAATAAACTCCATGTAGATATCAGTATGGGTATAGATCATATACCAGTACTAGTACACAACACCTGAGGCTGATACTGCATCTGATGACTGTTGCCTTCACCAAATCTACTCACTTCTGATTTATATAGAGAACCCAGGGATTCAGTAATGAAGGTAGTAGATCCCTCTTCCTTCTCCACGTTTTATCGTTTTAGATATTTTATTCAGCATTGACATTATGTATATTACATTTCTCTCAGTGGAAGATCATTTTAATCTGATAAAGATGATTTGCAAACATTGTAATATATTCTTTTTTAATGCTAGTAATTGCATAGCAACATCAATTCTCAATAAATATTTGCCTAGCAACAGAGTTCCTATGATGAGCCAATATATTTGAATAGAATGTCTTAAGTTAAGCTCATCAAACCTTCTATAGGGAGGTGTAACACAGTGATTGTCATCCGAAACCCATGGTTTTATGTCGAAGAATTGGAAATTGGGTAAAAAATGATGTATTTTCTGTTGCCATGGTTACCAGGATATCTGGATATCATCCTGCTATCTCTTATCTTCTAGGTCTCAAAGAAAGGATGTTTTTTGGTATATTATAAGACCATGTTGGATGATGTATAGCAATTTTAGAGAAAGAAGTTGGAATTTCAGTAGAAATTATGCCTGGATGGCGGCCATCTTGGATTTTAGGCGTATGCCGAAGAAATTTGTTCCAGCATCCGGCAGATTTGAATTCAGCATGCTCAAATTACCCTAATCCATATCTAAAAACAATTCTACCCAAAAATGCAGAGCAACTTTTTTTAAAGCATCTTTTCCAGATTTGGCTCCTGACTAATAGTAAAAGAATGCACATCAATAGGGGATTTGCATAGCCGCCATTTTGAATCTTGATTCGCATGGAATTATGGGACTAACGGTTCAGTGTAAAATCTAAAACATTTATTTTGCAGTGAGACAAAACAACAAACCACCAGAGTAGAGGGATATCGATGGTAGTGAGGATGTTTCTTTTCCTTGCTGTAGTAAGCTGTCTGCAGTTGGTGCCGATACAAGGCTTGTCGTCACACTCCTGTCTGCTGGCGGCACACCGGGAAGATATGGTTCCCATCGATAGCATGCGATGTTCGGCCATGTTTAACCATGAGGCATGTGTGGTGAAGGACAGGCAGTCACTAATCCACAAGTTTGGCCCTCAAATTGGTAATGTGAGTGTTAAAGACTTTATAAATAAATAAATGTGATGTGTTTCAGGAAAATGAGTCATAAGTCGTAAACAATTGGATTTTAACATAATTATTTGTAAAAGGAGATCAAGCCAATACCAATAATAGTAAAATAAAAATAATGATGAGTGTTTCCATATTTTAAGTTTGATATTTTTATTTTTGAAACAAACGTTTATAATATTTCTTGGTAAATAATTACTAGTAAAATAGCTAAATATACTCTATAGGATGACATTAGAAATGCCTGACAATATTTAGTACACTGTCTTGAGATTCATATTCATAAATCATCCGTTGTTAGACAGATCATAAATGAGAACATTCCCACAAAGTGATTTTGTGAAAATATCCATTTGAATTTTGCGACTTGTGACCTATTTTCATGTCACACATCACATACCAGAATTGTTTTGCAAAATGTGTGCACCTCTTAGCTATGTTTGTTGAATTTACCCAAACCTCCATGAAGGATAAAGTGGATTTTAAGTCATTTTATATCATAGGTTCCTATGTTAGGAATGAGTGTCAGTGAAAAAGGGTAGGAAGATGATATGCCTAACTTTCGTAAAAGGGCTTTGATAAAGGGAAAGCGTAGAACTAGACATGTACGTTTGATATGGCAGTAGTATTACAAATAGACATATTTTTTTTTTATTTAGGATGTTTATACAGCAAGTCAAACAATACAGTGAAACATAATTGTGACATAGGCTCACGGGTTTAATTCATATAAGAATTGCCATGGTTATTCTGCCCACTGCTGTGTCTAGCTATTCACTAATGCTACCGCTAGACATTAGTTGTTATGATTTGTCAGAGTTTATTTTTTTTTAAAAATTCAAATGTATTTAATTTAACATCTAAGCTGAATGAACCTTAATTTCAGGTGCTACCAGAAGAGGAGAGACCGATGCTGTGTGGATCGGGCAAAGAGGCCGCAAAATGCCTCTACCTCGATGTCAATAAAGCTCCTGGTGTTGGTGAGTCCATGTTTTTTCTATAACAGAAATAGTGACGTCAATGTCACTGATTGCGCTTGGTTTCTACCCTGAAAATCCTGGGGCTCTAACATCTTTTGCTATGGATTAATGTATGGAAATCGGTACAATTGTCTTGCAACTGTTACCGAAATTCTCGGCTACCTTCCCAGACAGGCTCATCTCTCAAGTCCATGGTTCGAATCCCAGCTTGGGAGGCTTCTTTTTTCCAGCCAAATTTATTCAAATTATGTTAATAATCAACAGAAAAATCATCTAAAAGCAGAAACTTTGAACTATGTAAGCCCTTGTGTCCAGTCTTTTCATGTTTAACTCAGAGGAAAGAATGAGGGAAATTACTTCAGTAGTAAAACTTCTGAGGGAAATTCCTACATAGGGAACAACTACAAGTATCAATGTAGGAAATTCCCACGGCTAAATGGGTCAGTTTCTAGGTCATGCCTGTGAATCTAGATTCTAATCCATTCTGGACAATCTGCATCAGATTTAAAGGTATAAGAATCAAAGTATCTGATATTTTACCCACTTTACCACTTCAAATTGAAGGAAATGTGTTATATTAATGTTTAAACCCAAGAAATGAGTGAATCATATGCATCCTATTTACCTTCTACTTTGCTGACCCACACCTATACTGCAAGGAATATTCCTACGAGCTGGGAATTTTATTTAGGAATGAATGTAGTGAGGGAAAAATTCCTACTAATTCCTACGGCATCACAGTAGATTTTATAGCAATATAGCAGCCTTCTTTGTTAGATATTTCCTAATGATACCCATAAAACTTAGTTCATTGTATAAGATTGAGGCAATTTGATTGGCGTTGGATTCCATAGTCATGTACCTGTCTATTATAGTACCAAGGTAACAGAATTTCTGCACCACATTCATGGACAAATCGCCAATACTGATTGACCATTGGTGCAAACTCAGTAGAGCACCCAATATACATCACTTCAGATTTTTTCTCATTAATTTTCATCTGATTTCGCAAAGACCAAACATAAATCTTATTTATATTCTTGACCATACCTTTAGTAGAGAATCTGCATATTCTTAACTGTTCGAAGGACAGGTACTATGGTAGTTTTAATTGAGATATAAACTACATCGGTACCTAATACAAGAATCTATTTCATAATTGATGGGAATTGAATTATTCGTAACTATTTGTCTCACACATTAATATTTCATCATATACGTTGGCCTGTGAGCCTTAATTACTTATGAGTTGGCCTCAATCATTTATGAGTCATGCAGCCTTCTGAACAAGACAGGAAGCATGGTGAATGCATTATGGGAACTCTCTCTGTGATTCTCTCCCTCCCCTCCCACTTTCCCTCCCTCTCTCTTGTCATTGAAAGCTTTGACCCTTAGGGGATAGATGAATGCTATCGGATACAAATTAAATTCTCAGGAAAAAATAGCCGACCAGATCCTATTTGTGTGTCATTAATTGTGTTATCAGACAAAACAATCTTGATGGGTAATTCAACAATCTACGATCGGAGTGTATTTACCAAGCAGGGATTTCCAGCTTGCTAAAGGTGGTCATTGAACCATCACCTACTCCCTCACAAGCGACCTTGCATTATTGTAACTTATTTATTGATTATGAATTGGGGGCAGGCCAACATGGATGGAATGCAACATTATATTTTTGACAGGCAGCTACGTTTTAAAACCTTCCTGAAACAGAGAATAAACGTAATAAGAAATAAGATTAAATCATCCAAACGCTATGGAGTGTATGATAAAAAAAACATTACTATTAATATTTAAGGTTACCAGACTCTAAAGAGTAATACGCCTTTTGTTGTACTTTATGTAAACAGTTTGTATTTTTACTATTCGACTGGGCGTCTGGGAGTGCTAAAAAATAAAATGGTTTGAGGCCCTGTGACCTTTTGTGTGTCCCCTGTTTTCAACTCCCTGGATGTCAGATTCCCCTGATCCGCCATCTGGGGGTTGGGTGAAGGCATTTGCTCCAAGACAACCTATCCCTGATTCTCAAGCAAGTAAATCTAGATTCTCTGATGGAACTTGGAGTGTGGGTGGGCGTGGTCCTTGCCTTCCGTCCCCTATTTAGGAAGTCACAGTTTTCTGAGCCTCCTGATCTACACATTTTGGGAAGCTGCCTGGAATATAAGCCTTGGGGCTCTGCTCATTAATTGTGAATCTTCACAGACCAATCAATATGCTTCCAGATTATTTTCTTGGGCTTTCTAGCGCAGGTGTCTCCAAAGTTATTGATATGCATGGACTCAGATGTGGAGCTGCTACCTCTACCATTTGAAGGATATTAAAAGGGCTGGAGACTGGAAATAACTTTGTCCCCTAGAGTATGTGCATGCCCCTTTGGATTACATGATATCCGTCCAGAAAATGATGGCTTCTTCTCTCTTTATTTATTTGTCATAATCGGTTTTTTACTAACTTTTTACTAACTTTGGCAGCATGTCAGACTTTATCTCCAAGTCAGACTTCGGTTCATTTGTTTCTGAAGTTAAGTAATTTATTAATTTATATATTGGATAGTGTCAAATATGTTTATGAATTATAACGCCGGGTGGGGGTACTGGTCTACCTGATGCTGAGCAAGGCTCGAACACTAAACAAACTAGGGAACATTTGGCAGCTCGAGGGACAAGCTAAGAAAAAGCCTCAAGCAGAAAACAGGTATTTTTGTGTTATTGTTTTCAGCCCCCTGGTCACTGAGCTGCAAACTTATTCTGTGTATCAGACTTCACTTTATACTTCATTAGAATCAAAGTTTAGTAATTTATACAACGTCAAACGGTACATAGCCCAAAGATGAGATGTTTCCTACAAATATATCTTGCGAATAAAACACTTTGAAAGATACAAATCTTGGGACATGCTACTCGTTTTCCTGCAACACATCACATATGTTATAATAAGCTGATACCTAGGAGGAATGGCAGCCATAACAACAGCTTTATGGAAGACTATATGACTTTTATCAAGTCTACATATTTTTCTCTACAGAGAAACTGGAAAAGGTCATATCCTTAATTTTCATGGCTTTTGGTCAGTTTCCTTCTATTTTGTGACCTTGACCTTGCTAAAGAATGTTTTCCTAGATACACAATTGATATCACCCTAGCCCAAATGCTCACACAAAAAATGAAGAAGATCAACCAATTTCTCACTAAATTAGACTTATAAACATGATTTTTCAGGTATGGGCCTGATTTTCTTCCTTTTTGACCTTTGACCTGAGGTCAAAGGTCAAATGGACACTTTTTAGAATGTTTTACCTATAAGGCTGGAAAGCCCAGAGTCTCAGCTTTCATTTGATGTAATAAAACCTTTGTTATACCCTAAAGCCCAAAAAACCCTATTTTTGAAACCAGCCCCTGGACTATAACATTCACCCCATTATTTAAGGCACACTGGGAAGACCTGTATTGCAGATGACATTATCTCCCACCACACATGTTATACTAAATAAATAAATTAGGGACCAAATAGCACAGCACCTGATAACAAGTCCATTATTAACTCCAAGTTCTTGTTCACTGCAGTCATATCATGGGCGGCGTGGAACGGTACAATGCCCAATCGTACATGGAGGGCACGCATAACTGATGGGGTGCACACATTGAATTGTACCCATGTGCAGCAGCCGGGTAAGTTATGAATGTATGAATATAGGGTAAGTTTCAGTATGAGGCTGCGCAAAAGTGAAGTGAATGTAGGGTAAGTTTCAGTATGAGGCTGCGCAAAAGTGAAGTGAATGTAGGGTAAGTATAATGATAATAAAGCTAATGCAACGTAGGACGAGTAAGACGAGGAGCACTTTAGCTCCCTTTTTTTTTTACAGGTATACAGAGTTGCGACGAGAGGAGACTTCTGAAATAGCTTCAGAAATATCAAGGTAACATTCAGGATCCTGCTCGTCAGCTAGACGAACCTGAACAAGCTGAGAAAAATTGACTATTGTAACGTCAAGGTTCGACTCATGGTCCCCGAGGTGAGCGTTTAAAATCGCCGCCATTTTGAACTCTAGGTTACGCCAACCAAACAAGGAAGCTGCCGAGTGTGGAAACACCAAAAATATAGACTCTAGATGCTCTAAATAGCTGCATATTGGATGGGATCTGTGAAAAAGGTTTGCAAATCAACTGAAACGTTTATATAAGACAGTAAATATCACAAACCTTGTTGCTAAAGTCCCGAATCGAGTGGCGAATTTGAACCGGAAGTTTGTATCTTGCGCATGCGCAACTGAAGCTTCCACCCAGACCCTCATACGGACGTTTACCGTTAGAGGGCACCACCTACTGCTGCCTACATATGACTGATATATAGCCACGATCTTATTAGCTGAATAAGGGAGTCCCTAATGAATGATACATAGGACAATAAGAGCTCTGATAGTACTGGTAGGGCACAGTACGCATTTATAGCATGTAGAAGCAACACACATGCTCCACCGATTTCTCACTAAAGATTAGGCACCAGTCCCCCTAGGAAGCCATAACCAAGTTAGCTTTCTTCATAAACAACTAGTCGTTCCAGAACTGCTAGGTTATACCAGGGAATTAGCCAGATTATCTAAGAATCCTTCAGTCAGTTACTTGACAATGCTTTACGCAAGGGATGAAAATGGCAGAATGGACGACCAGCCTGGTGCCAAAACAGAGAAGGCTAGGAACGAGATTCTGAGGAAAAAGCTAGTATTGCTGGATTCTATTGTCAGGAACAACAGTACTGAGCTTAACTACGTAAGGGAATCTCTAGAACAGGAAAGAATAGAGAACTGTAAACTCTGAAATAGGCTGTCACAACTTGAGGCACAGCTCGGGTGGGAAGCTAAAGAGGTCGGCCAACAACAAACTTGACAACACTGACAGGCTGAAAAGGTCATTGAATGTTATTGTAACAGGTTTAAAGGAAGAGGAAGATGAGGATCTAAAGAATGTTATTGACAAATTGTTTACTCACCTAGGAGTGGGTTTTGGAGCAAATGATGCTCTGAATGCTTTTAGGTTGGGTCGTCGCAATGAAGGGAAGCACTGAAACATCATGATCCGCCTACGGGACACCGACCAGAAAGGCGCAATATTCAAGAATGCCTACAAAATGAAAGTAGGGTATCCAAAGGTATTCTTAAATGATGACTTGTCCCTCTCTGACAGACAGAAACAAGCTGACCTCCGGAGCTTAGCTTATGTGACGAAACACAAGGCAAAGTTCAGATCATCCAAAGTAAGAGGACTTACTTTAACCATTAATGACCGAAAGATAAGCTGGGGAGACTGGGAAAAGCTGCCAGACAAAGTGAGTCTAAATGATACAGCCATCGAAGCTATGGGCGACGACGGAATAGGTTTCCAAGGCAACAGGGCCCTACTCTCCAATTTTAGTCAATGCAAAATTGAAGATAAAGACTCTGGACTTGTCTATAACTCTGCAGAAGCCTGGTTCCAGGCAGAGAAAGCCCGACATTTTGGACAGAAAGAGCTTGCTATGGAAATAGCCAACGAGATCGACCCAAGAAAATGTAAACACAAAGCACGTGGCCTGCCTATGGAAAATCCCGAGTGGTTGGCGAGGGAAGACGATGTCATGCTCAGAGTGGTGAAGGGAAAGTTCAACCAAAACACTAAACATCATGATTATTTGCTATCTACTGGCAATAAACATCTATACGAATGCACAGACAACAAAAAATGGGGGATAGGGAAAACTCTTCGACAGGCAAAAGAAGTGACGGGGCCTGTTGAGGGTTTCCGAAATGCCCTCGGAACACTCCTCGAAGAAGTCCGAGAGATACTTCCGTAGATCTCGTCAAGTTGTCAAACTGTAAACAAACAATGTGCCCACTTGACACACAAACCCTTACAACATCATGTGAACTTACTAGGTAGGAAATACAAGCTAACAATAGACCCAACTATAATCTTGAAAGCATACTACCTGTTTTCATGATTGTTGTTAATTACCAAACTGGGAGCCACAGTCGTAACATATCTTGCCAAAGTGTTATAGTGTTATTCCTGCCTATAAACTTATATCTCGAGCTATAATTTGTATTTGTGAGTGCAAACTAGCACTTACTTGTATGTTTAAAAACTTAGTATTAGTCAGTGAATGGTAACTACTTGTATTTACATGTATAAATGTTGTGCACTTATTTATTGGTCAGTGAATGGAAACCAGTTGTAAATCACAAATTTGTATTTACATGTATGTTTTAGGCCGGGTTTGCTGTTCTTGGCAACTACCTAAACGGGTGCTATTTTTAACATTTTGGGAGAGAAATCCCTGGTGCATGGTTCATAAATGAGTAATATATCTCGCCTAAGTGGTTTAATTATAAATCTCTGTGTTCCTAGATAAGTAGTACATTCTCACCAACGTGCCATTGCTATATTATTCCTGACTACATACTACACCAGTGTATTTGTGTGTGCCGAGCTGGTAAATGATAAACTAATATTTACATATATGCTTAAATCAAGGTAACAACCTTGAAAAGCCCTGTATTTGTTTAAATCAAGGTAACAACCTTGAAAAAACCTGTATTTGTATCTGTGTGTCAGTTTTCCAGAAAATTACTTTCAGAAAGTTGCATTTTCACCCTCACCTTTGCATGCCAGTCTAGTCTTAGCTAGTCCATCTAGTCCTGCCAAAATATTGTATAATCTATATGTCTTATCTAGAAAATTTGGTGTCTCAAATCTAATCTAGTCCGTATTATTGCTATATTGTCAAATGTTTTAGCACTTAGTGTACAGTGAGCTGCGGAGAGCATTTAACCTCTCTGCCTTTTTTCGCTATCACCCAGATAGCCTCCAAAAATTTTCTTCATCATCATATGGTATGCCCTAACATACCATTATCAATATCATCAATATAGGGGGAATAATTATGTAGGTAAACCGCAAATAAATAATGGTTGACAACCTAAAACTACTCACAAGTGGTTTCAGCATCGTGAATGTAAACGTTAGAAGCCTGAAAAGTAACTGGACTAATTTCAAAAATACTATTCTGCCTATTTTCCCAGACATTGTCCTCTGCACTGAGACATTCCTGACCAGTTTGGATAGAAATCTGGACCACAAACTAGATGGGTACAACTCTATTGTTAGACAAGATCGCTGTGTACTAAACCCTGATAACTGTGTTAAATTGGGTGGTGGCATTGGGTGCTACATAAAAAATGGTTACACTTTCAAAACACACAATACTCTGAATGTATCAAATGCGAATATTGAGCTACTATGTTGTACTATTCTGTTCACTAATAAGAAGAACCTGAATATTTTTGTTGTATATAAACCGCCAGATGGCGACAAGAATGTTTTATGGAAGAATTACTTGCTACTGTCTCAAAACCTATCTTTGACAACAATAACTGTGATGTTGTAATTGCCGGAGATTTCAATTTTAATATGTTTAATACCCAGGACCAAGCAGTCATAAATCTTACAGATATGGGTCATGAACTGGGGTTAACTCAGTTGATCAAAGACACAACCAGATTTGACATTAGGGAAGACAGAGAGCGTGTCCATGAGTCCTGTATAGATTTGATTTTTAGCAAGGAGGATTACGTGTATGCTAGTGGTGTACTCGATTTATGGGTAGCTGACCATCTAATGACCTTTGTAACCCTTAGAAGACAAAAGTTCAAATCTCGCAAACCAAAAGTAATTGAATACAGAAACTATAGAGACTATACGACTGCTGATTTTATTACTAGAATTAGAAATATTGACTGGAACTGTATTATTGATTTGGAAAACCCTGAAGAGTTAAGTGTTACAAACTGCAAATACGCTAAGTGTAAAGCAGTTTTTTCGTCCAGTGATGGGTAATAAAAACAACTTTATCACTGCTCTGATCAGTGCGGACTCTGTGGCACAGGGGGTTAGTGCCTTGGTACAGGTGGCCCTGTTTGCACAAGTGCAGGTTCGAGTCCTGCTGGCGCTCCGGTTTTTTTTCGTCATTACTTTTATTCACAGAACTATGTAAATAGTTCTGTTGATACCAAATTTCCAAGACATGGTACCCTAGAGATTCCCTACCTATATGTTTAAACTTGAAAACTAAATGAGTAGAAGTCAGGCTCCCAATGAAAATGTCCACCTATGCTAAGTCAACATTAGGCTAGTGTTATGGTACGATTTACACTGCTAAAATAATGAGAGTACTTACTTCTGCAAAACTGCTTGGGAAAAATCCATAGCAAAGACTTTTGCCATGACCCATTGGTAGAATAGCAAAGATGTTTTCTCCCGACAGCAAATAATAAATAACTTCCCCCTGTTTTTCCTTTAAATTAAACCCAAACCTTTCCGGAACAAAATCGACCCACTGTGGCTGAGTCATCGTTTCTTACAGTGTTCACTTTCACGCATGCGCATTCACTATTTTCGCATCACCAGAACATAAACAACTTTTCATGCTGGCTCTTGCTGAAGGAATCCATTGAAAACATGGTATTATGACAGAACTACTGTCCCCCGCAATTAGATAATATGCCCGTGCATCAAATTAGTCCTACAAGATACTACATGTAAAGTTTGCCTGCTCAATTCTGTGCATAACTCTAGATCTGAGTGTTTTCTATTTATTTTGTATGGGCTGCTCTTCGACCCTATGCACGCGTACACGGTAGCTAGGTATAGGGTTGATGGTTCGGCTAGGTAAGTTTCAGTATGAGGCTGCGCAAAAGTTCATCATACCTTGCTGTCACAACAGCGTTACTGAGAATATCTGTTTGAATAAAATGTCCATGGTTTCATGAAAAAAACTTGAAATCCAATGTCCATGTCCATGTCCAAATCAAACCATTAGAAAGCTAGAAACACAATATTCATCTCAGCTTTTCATCTCATGCTTCCATTTGCCTTTGAGCGTTCTGAAATTTCCCATAGCACTATAGTTCATCAGTTTTTTATAGTGTCACTTCTGCTGGTAATTGGAGATATTTATGGAATTCAAAGGAACTTATTTTTATTTTTTCAGAGCCATCAACAACCACAACAACTGCACAACCATCATCAACAACAACAACAATAACAACAACAACTGCACAACCTTCATCAACAACAACAACAATAACAACAACAACAACTGCACAAACAACAACAACAACTAAACCATAATCTGGTTATCATTCTTATAGTAGTTTGCTCTTATTACCACCATTAATGATCTGGATCTTTCTATGAGAGTCCTTGTAATTTTCAAATATTCATAAGTAATAATTATATGAGTCTTTATATCCACATTTCCTGTTGTTGTATTTAAAGCTTTAATAGTGATACTGAGTGCAGACCAAACAACTCCACCCTGTTATAGCTCACTGTCCAATAATGATAATAATGAAAATAATATTATAAACAGAAGGCTCAAAAGATACAAAATGTGTTAATAAGTGCACTAGGTATGCTTTAAAAATTGTGTTATGATTGTTAACGTTTTATCCTCAATATTTCAAGACAAATTTCAATGGTTTGTTTAAAATTTCAAATACTAAACTAACAGGTAATGATTATACTCTGCCTCTATATGTAGCAGGGTGCTGCTTGTAATGCTCCAAACTAATACCCCATATGAATGTTCACACTTAAAAGTATCTCTGATGAAGGGCCCAACCCGGCCCGAAACATGTAAGGTCGAGTAATCTTCAAATAAATCAACAACTTCAAATAAAATCTAATGGACTTGTGTTTATTTGAGAATTTTGTCACTTACTCACCAACCTAAAAATAATAATAATTGATAAAAGACACAAGTGTAATAACATAAACACTGTGGGACATGGGCAATCAAGATTATCAGAGTTGAGATATTGCCAAATTATGAAGTGTATTGGTAACATATTACCATTACCAACATTTACACAAGATCTGAAAAGTCAAGTGGAATATAGTTCTTTTTGTTATCAGTTAGTAAAATAGTGATCACAACATGTAAGACTTCATGCTAATTAAACAAATAACTGGCACCCGATGCAAGGCAAACTTTCTGGTTCTTCCGTATCGTCTCTCAAACAAGGGGATCTCCCCAAAACATCAAACAGTAACCAATACACATCATAATTTGCCAATATCTCAACTCTGATAACCTTTATTGCTGTTGTCCCACAGGGTTTATTATGCATTATTACACCTGTGCCTTTTAATAATGATAGCGATCCGACTACATAGATCAGCCAGCTTAGATACATATCTTTATTCTATAGCAATGATACATGAGATCCAGACGTTAGGGCCCAACGACAATAGGGCCCAGATGATAGGGCCAGCGATAATAATAATTAAATAATAATAAATTAAAGGTGCCATTTGGGGGCATTTGATGCGTTTTTTAGCACAAAATAAGGTATTTAATTACTGATGAATAGTGATCTTTTTCAAGAGTCCCTAAATATTCCTATTACTTATTTCGACACTCACTAACATGAGACCACAAGATGATTGCAGATTAGTGTGAATCAAGTCAGTGGTTTTAGGAACTGCTGTATATGCTATACCTACATTTTGGTATGGTATGGTGTTTTCCTTCCATACAGACAGACATAATTTTTGTTTTCGAAGCTATTTATAGCTGAGAAAACATATGAGTCACTATGAAATGTGCCAATCACTGATACTGGATCTACATCTGATAATATTCTTTAGCTGTCTGTGAGGTGTTTAAGGGTGCCTTTCGATCAGGTCCTATTTATCCCACCCAGTCATAGATTTCACACGTAGACGTTATTGAAGGCTGATTGACAGCCTTTCTAGGTTTAGCCAAGGGAGTTGATTGGCTGTTAGTTAGATGCTTCTCCAACCATGATAGGTCTGCAGAAGGCCCTCCCACCTCCCACACCATCCCTCTGCCCACCACCCCCCTCACCTGCCTCAGGTGCTCAAATGGACACTGCTGCCCAACACATTTTCTAAATTTTAAAAGTAAGTTACCAACTATTTAGCCTAGCCTAGCTTACTACTTTTTTATACAACCAACTTTTTTTATACGACCAACTTTTTTTATGACCATTTTATTTGACGACCAACTTTTTTTTAACGACAATTTTTTTCCCGACCAACTATTTTTTAACGACAATTTTTTTTCAACCTACTTTTTTTACAGCCCTGGCTATTGCGTTGCACACTGTTTCCCTCTTCAAGAATCAAACTACTGTATAACTATAAGTTGACATCAGGCACAAATGATTGTGGCTGATAAAATCGTTTCCAGTGGAAACGCCAAGTATATTAAGTTGACACTGATTACAAAGTTAAATATGTTAACAGTTGATCAAATCGGTGCACAACTTGATAATTAGTTAACTTAGTACTTGTTTTCTCCTAACTGAGTGGACCTTCATTTGCTCTGTGTGTGTTGGGGGGGGGGCGTCAGATGCACTCAAAGAACCCCCCCCCCCTGCCTACGGGCCCCTCCCTTGCCCTCTCCGCCCAATGTATTTCAGTTACCGCCCCCTACACCTACAGACAGTTTTGACCCCACAAACCCCGCTTATCAGCCTTTACTTTTCCTCAAACTTTGAGCCCTGCATGACCGAGCATGTAATTACCACTGATACATGCTACCTGTATATTGGTTACATTGTAATTATTTTATCTTTTTTCCTCCTGTCCAAAGTTCCGCAGTACAGCATAGTATAGAATTACTGACACATGGATCAATTGCAAATTTGGCCTCGTTCAAAGAAAATAGCAAACACTAATATCCTTGTGTTCTAAATGAATCAGACCTATACTACTTCTAGGCTAATGGATGGTCCTGGGTAAGACCATGAAGTGCCTTTCTGTCTCTATCTCTCTATCTCTATTTCCTTGGTAAGATCATAAACTGCCTCCCTCTGAACGCTCCCGCCCTTGATATAACCTTCAATGTGTTGATAAGGGCATAAAGCAACCTCACTCACTCACTCACTCTAGGCTAATGGTAAGGGCAAGCCTGCAATGTATAGGGAGAAAGCCTAGCTGTGGTAGTCTTAGTTGTTTGATGTGAGGTACTCTCAAGGGTCCTCCATATAGGGGGACAAAATCTTCGCAAAAACTCATTACCGTTGGACTTTTTCAAAATGTCACTGGTAGCAGATAGGCAGTTTATATGATTTGTATTTTAGTTCATGACCATTTCAAACCTTGTACATTAAAAGAAGGAGGACATGGTTAAAATTCATTATGGCATAGTGGTAGAAGTTTTCATTTTGTCAATTGTTTGTTTTGTCTGAAAAATGTGAGAAGAATTCAATTCGTCCACTATTAGGAGCAACAATTATTGAAATTGTATATACAAAGTATACATTGAAATAAAGAACTTATTAAGATGAATGCAATGATACTAAAGTGGTGGTTATTAATGACTTGTTAGTGGATATAGAAGCAAAGATGCAGAAACTTTGCAATTGTGCACAGTTAAAAAAACTGGCCCAAACACTTGTGACCTGAAGTTGGGTACTTCTAACCTGAGTGATAGCGACCTGCTCACTGCTATGTATACCTGATAACATTGATATTTATACTAGAGAGATAACAAAATGGTCTCTGGTATGTGTGCAGGTTGAGGCCTATGTTTGTGCAATGCACATACATGTATATAAACCGAAGCTCATTATATATTGGTCTATCAATTAACACAACTATGGCGAAAAATTAATCTCATTTATGAAAAGTAACGACTTCAAAGGACATAATCATGAAATAGAGCCATGGTAATTAGGCACACTGATACGAAATTTTGATGTTGTTTTGAAAATATATCGATACTATCAATAACATATAGAATACCTTCTATTCAACTCTTATTATATCAATTTAACTTCATTTCATTTGATAGGGACCCTCTGGAAGAGCTGTGGTTTTCATAGAAGAGAGCGGTGTAAATTACTTTATCATTTTTTCATAGTTGAACACACTTCCGGAAATTAAGATTATACATGCATACAATGTCTTGAGTTTTTGCATTTTCTATATGATTTTGTTGGTGGATGTTTTAACCATAAATGCCAGCATGAAGGCCCCATGAAACGAATCTAATCATGTATAAGCGGACAATACATCCCTTAAACTAGGCCTTATACTTGTTACTTACAATTGCACATTGAATTGGATTGAATCCTAGATTATTTTGGCGTAAATAAAACGTGACGTTTAATAAAACGTGTAAACAGACCTCTGGATAGGATCCGGTTTGTCGGCCCGGCCATTACCATGATACAGACTAGAGTACTAAACCAGCAGATTGACTGACTATAGTATATAGCCCGAGTTGCCAAATAAGTTCCGTAAAAGTATATTTAATATCAGAGCCTGTTGGTCAAGTTCCCAGGTTGCTTCTGAAAAATTATGAAATTATGAAAAGATAAGGACCTTGCCAAAATAAGATCTTTCCCATTTCATGAAAACATGATAAAAAACCAATGTTATCATTTCAACTTGTGGTTAATGAATTTCCACATCTGTTGGTCTATCACATGTGTGATTCCAACTTTCTCACAAGAAATAAAAACAGCATGAGTTGAGGTTTGAAATGGTAAAAAATGACTAATTTTGTAATAGTTTTGGAAGAAATCAGGGATGAGAATACATCTTGTCTTTATAAAAAAGACCTCAAAATAATCAAAATCAAATCAAAATAATAGACCACCCATATTATTGTAGGAGATTGATATCCAAATTCTATTAATGACAAGATGTATTGTAAATATTGAATTCTTAAGTAAAAGAAGGAAGAAGTGAAAGCAAATTAGATTAATGTAAACCCTATTTGAATACTAGCGAAATGGTGGATATAGCCCAAACTAGGGTCAGAGTGATGACATTACCACAGAATGGAGCATAAGTATACTTAGTTTGCATCCATGGTTACATCAGTAATTGTGATTAGAATAATGAAAGTTAATTAAATTTCATGTTTGGCTCTAAACAATGTAAGTTTATCAAATATAAATGCACAATTGGGACTAAGAGTACCATTTTTATATTTCTACGAGTATCTATTTCATGGGCCTTATTTAGTGCCATTATCTATAGTGTGTTTTGCTTATCAGGATTAGCACAGTTGATAGCGGATTGCAGATCTGGACACACTGAGGAAACGCGTGGACATCATACAAGAGGGGGTATTTGAAATCATGATATATATTGTGAGTGTTGATACTATAGGACATGTATTTCTACTGGTGATAGTAGCATTACATCTACAAGGTAAAACAGGTGAGTTATTTATATCTAATTTATAGTTAGTTTCTCTTCAACCAACACGTCTCTATTAATTGGATATGCAAGGTCTGATCTAACTTATTCCTTCATTCGTAGCAGGCGTTGGCACAGTAGTCTGTTAGAGGTAGAATACCGTTACTACTTCTCTTATACCCTCTGCTTATAAGTAGTAAAGAAGGTATTAATCCTAATTGGGGTCCCTCACAGATGAGGTTGGTAGGGTATTAATTTATGAGGTGAAGGGGCCTTTGTCTGTCTGGGTAGCGACGATCGCTTATATCAAGGATAATACAATACAAAAGCAGCTTCTCATTTTAGCAGCTGCAGCTGCTACTTTCCCATGTTCAAAATGTTCCATGTTCATCAGTGAAATTCGTTGCCATATCCCAAAAATAATAAATTTGTACGTAAATTTCTACATTATAATAGTGGCCTGAATAAAGTCACCAACACAAACTTCTACATAAAACCATCAGAATCTGTATATATCCGACACAGAGCGACTAAGTACAAAGTCCCCTAGAATAACATCATACCTTGCTGTCCACTTTATATTATTAAAACATAGCCATGTATGTATATTGGCACCGTCACTGCTATAATTATTTATGATTATTATTAATTAGTTAGCCCAACCATATATATCATTGCCCTACACACAATATAACATTTATTTTTCCCTGCTGTGTTCCTTTCATTATATAAAATGGATGATGATATCTATTACGGTAGAAACAGATCTTAAAACAGTTCATTCGTTATTAGCATTCATACTATATATGTTATAGAAATACTATCTTCAATTAACACTCAAGAATTCTTCACCCTTGAATTATCACCCTAGTCAGAAATAAGCTAAGGTAACATTCCCGCACATGATATTATGTCAATATTTTGATACTATTAATATATACATCATACATGCATTAAACCTTGTATTGGAAAAGGCTTAGATAGTTTTCGTGTAACGATCATAAGTATTCGGCCATTATTTCAGACTGATGTATTCCCCCCGGCCTATCGATATATTGTTTAAACAAACTGTTATTCAGGTTTAAGCATTACATTTTGGTACTCTCTCACCCATTAAGTCTGCATGGTTTTCGTTGTGCCCTGACACTTTCATAGAAATATATTACACAAAGGATGAAATTATATACATTTCAGACCATTACATTCTGGAAGCTCTTTTTGGTTTCAGTACATACCCTGAGAATACGGGGCTGGCAAATTTACTAGATATTAAGCATAATTACGATTTAATTAATGAGATGAGGTGAAATGAGGTGAAAGTTAAGTTCATATACCTTCCTAGCAACGATCGCAACAAGAGGTAGAAATAATCGCTGTATAACCATGAGATTTTGGGACAGTCAAATAGTCATGTTGGGGCTATTTAATACAATTTCAACGATTGTAATAGTTTATGCTATCGTCAGTTCCGAAATTCAGTCCCGAAAACCTGAGTTATTTTAATCCATATGTATAAATATGAGTACCAAAATATTCATTTCTCAGGTTTTCAGGTACAACTCTCGGATTCTTGACCGAAATTTAATACGTATAATTAGGGTGTTCCAGTTTTTAGGCTCAGTGTTAAATATTTCATCAGAATGGATTATGTGCGAAATTAAATAAATAAAAGCATTTAATGAATACCTTTTCCTACTTCCAGGGTATGCAGCTGTGGTTGATGTGACATTGAATGTCTACAACAGTAAAGGGCAAACTGCAGAATGGTTAACACCAGGAGAGAGTACCATCTATGAATGCTTATATACTGGAGGTTATTTTGCAACGTTTAAGAATGGAACCGATAGACCTATATTGACATACTCAGCACAATCTGGTAATATTACTAGTGGTGCTGGCTATGAGAACCGGGTAAGTAACTATACACATGCAGTGGTCACCATCATGTTACCTTGTAAATGAAAAGTGTCATATTGTAGTGGTTTTCGTCCTCACACCACTTTCCAAGTTCATCTTTCAGGTTCTTATACTAATAAAGAAGTCACAACACAGACATAGTCTCTCTGTTCCCTTCTCCATTCCTGCCCGGACATGAAACTCACCATAAGCTTAATTGTAGCTGGTGTCCGGGAGCACTTCACTCTCAAGGAGTGCACATAATAGTGGTGTCTGCACATATTTAGTCTCAAATTGTTGGAATCTGGTGGTTGGTTGTGGACATGTGGTGTAACGTGTTCGTTCTGCACTGGTGAACACTGAGCAGGAATGAGCATGCACAAGGGGTTTAGCTGAGTCCATTTTGGTGGTGAGCTGGGGTGGCCGTGTGTGTGAGGATCCAATTAATAGGAGACTAAAGCAATTAGACCCTTCAGTTATGCGGGGGCTGGGTGTGTGCGTTCTTAGGGACAAATCGAGGCGGAGTTGAGGTTTGTCCCTAAGAATGCATACACCTGGCCCCCCTATAATCACAGGTTCTAATCGCTCAATGGACATTGAACAGTAATGATGATAAGAGAAGGAGAGATTCTAGTCTAACCAGAATCTAGAACAATAAACCATAAAGCCTGACATGGCTGTTAAAAGTTAGTATTAAATACAATAAGGAGGCACAAGACCTTCATGTAAAATATAAAGAGTAAACCAAGCGCGGATTACCCTGTGGCGCTTGCTGGTGTTACTTACCAGAAGCACACTATGAGTTAATCCCCTACAATATTATATCTACAATCTTCTACGTGAGCAGGTTTATAACCATAGGATGTTAGAATATAAACGATATTCTGTAGATCTCTAATCTCTGGAAACATTTTGACGCCATTGTTGCTGTTACAAATTGTCCACAAGAGAGAAACCACACTGGCAGAGTCTCAGGTGCCACTAGTTCACATGCTAAGCTGCTAAACTAAGCACATGCTAAGCTGCTAAACTAAGCACATGCTAAGCTGCTAAGCATCTGTCAAGCTCTATTATTGAGGCAGGAGTTCAGTGGACTGTAATGGGCAAATCCAATAGTTTTACTCTGTAAATAACTTGTCCGACCAACTTATAATAAAAATAGATAATATATATAATATACATTGATAGCAATTGGGTTGAAAACATGGATTGTACAGTAATTCAAAATACTAGCTCTGAGACCTTAGCCCTGAGGTTCTGAGAAATGTGATGTGTCAACCATGAGTCAATATTGTTAGGGTTTCACTAGTTTGTTTCTCTTCGCGGCAGATTACTTTACATTTACAATGTTTGTATGAGGTGCACATAAATATTCAAGTGTTTTTATTTCCAGTTTACATACAATTTTATGGAGAAAGGTCCTCTCGTTCTTTAGTAGTAGCATAGTAATTTCATGTCTCATGAGGCTAGAGAAACCTGGTTTTTAAGAGCACACAATATGATTGGGTGAATACAATTTCAACTTCCCCACGGTATCCAGCGACAATCTGAAAATCCAGCTTCACTGAAGTCTTATGAATTTTTGTTGGGAGTTTATGTTGTCTAAGATAAATCATTTTTTGGACAGAATGTGCCCAAAAAAGAAATTCAAGAAGATAAAAGAGAGGCCACACTGGTACACCAAGGACTTGATTAAATTATCGAAGGAGAGAGATAAGGCATCTAAATTAGCTAGAAAGACTAATAATGCAGAGGATTGGGATCTAGCTAAAAAGAAGAGAAACCAAATGAATAATGAAATACAAATATTAAAGGCTAATCATCTTAAAGATGAATTAACGAAGAATCCGGGAGACAGTAAACAATTCTGGGATCCAATAAAACCGTTTCTGGCCCCAGATAAAGTTAAAACAAAGCAGATTATCAGCCTCATTGATGAAGAGGAAAATCTACTAACTGGTCTGGATGCAGCCGAAATGCAAAATAAGTTTTTCTCTGAAATTGGCGACAAATTAGCTGTAAATATCAAGCCGTTGGATGATCAGGAAAGAGATTCTTTCCAAAACTCTAATATGGCTGATATGAATAGTGCTGATGAACCTTTCTCCTTCGATGAATTTAGCTCTCAGGAAATATCTGACTATATAAGAAAGTCAAAATCCAGTAAAGCATCTGGAATACCTTACTTGCCAACTAAAGTGCTCAAACCATGTTTATTTGAGCTGGCAAACCAATTTACATACTTATGTAACCTTACCTTAAACCAGAAGGAAATACCAAATGATTTTAAAACTGCTACCATAATTCCACTATATAAGAAAGGATTGAAAAATAACCCTTCAAACTATTGACCAATAAGTTTAATAAAACTTCCAGCGAAAATCCTTGAAAAAGCAATACACAACCAACTTTACAATTATATAGAGACAAAAAATCTATTTTATAAATACCAATTTGGGTTCAGATCAGAGCATTCAATAAATCAAGCTCATCACCGATTATTTCACCAAATATATGATAGTATTAATAAAAAAGAAAAAACAGTTCTAGCTTTCCTGGATTTCAGGAAAGCGTTTGACACTGTGGACCATGAGATCCTCTTACAAAAATTGCCTTCTTTTAACCTGAGCGATGATACAATCCTATGGTTTAAAGACTACCTTAAAAATAGATTCCAAGCAGTTAATATTAACAATGTTACTTCTGGTTTGAGAAGGGTAACTCGAGGTGTTCCTCAAGGAACAGGTCTGGGACCATTAATGTTCCTCTTGTATATAAACGATTTGTCAACAGTTGTCTCTAATGTAAATATTCAACACTTTGCTGATGACACTGTCCTCTATACTTCACATATGTCTAGGCAAAAAGTTAATAAAGATTTACAAGATGACCTAATGAAAGTAAACCTATGGTGTAGAGAAAACAAAATCTCTATTAACATAGAGAAAAGTAATATTCTTGAAATACTTCCAGCAAAGAATGAAGATATCTCCAATAAACATGTTTTCAAGCTTGGAAATGATATAATGAACTATACAAAATCCTATACCTACCTAGGTTTGGTTATAGACGATAACTTAACTTTTAAAAATCATCTAACCCAAAAAATCAGTCAAGCCTCTAACAGATTGAAAGCAATAAAAAAGGTCCAAAAATCCTTATCTCCAAACAATATCATGACACTATACAAGGTAGCAGTGAGACCTGTTATTGACTTTGGAGACTGCTTTTATAATGTAGCACCCATATCCTTACTTAAAAAACTTCAAACAATACAAAACTCTTTTTTAAGAGTAGCTTTTTGCCTAGATAAAATGGATAATGTTGATGAAAAACACAATGAACTTAACTTAAAATTTTTAGCCACAAGGAGAAAACACCATGCTCTTCATATGGCTTTTGAGTTGAGTCATAATGATGCTTTTATCGATAATAATAATATGAACCTGAGATCCCATAAAAAGGGGAAATTATTAATAGTACCTCAACCCCATACTGAAAGAGTGAAAAAATCGCTAATCTACCAAATTCCAATTTTATGGAATGAATTATCACCAAAAGCTAAATCGTTTCAATGCTTAAAGGAATTCAAAACCTATATTTTTAACAACATAAATTGAAGTTTATGTGGTTGAAAATATAATATTCTGGAAAGAGTATTGTTGAATAATGATTGTATAAACACTCAATACAAACACAGAAGCGTTTTAACTCAAGTCAGGTGAGGTAAAGGTGAGGTTATCAAACAAAAGTGATATGTGATTTCACTACATTATTTTGTACTATAACTTGCTGTTTATTGCTGTAATTCCATTTGCAGAATTACTTTCTGTATTACTTACGAATGTAAACATAATGTTCAAAGGTAATAGACCGTAAGTATAGTCTAGCTCCTATGTAAAATTATATTGAGATTGTATTATTATCTCAAACATAATAAGTAATTGATATTGGAATAACTCAATGAAAATATTATGTGTTGTACTGTAATTTGTAATTTGAAATTTAATAATGTTAAAAATTTCTTAATGAACTACATTCCGATAGTTCCCATATAGTATATGTCATGTACCCACGTCACTTGTTGTATTATTTAATACTTAACATCTCAACATTATGGAATCTCAATCAAACAATACTTCTCTTCCACCATCATTGTAATTTAGGAAGACTTGGAAGACCAGGAGTTCTTGAAAGTTTTGTTATATATGATGTATAACTTTATTCCTTTTTCCGATATAATGTAACTGTTTTCACGGAAATAAAAATAGTACATACATACATACATACATTAGCTGAAACTTGTTATGTGCCAATATCAAAACGTTTTGATATTGTGCTATGTTTCAATAACAACCTAAACAATGACATTGGCTTAATTATAGTTATATTAGTGTAGTAAATTGTTTAACTACACTAATAATTGAATGACCTTCCATAATTATACATGTAGGCCTACATGGCCGTCCTCAAATAAAGATGGTAAGATAAAATATATTTCATAGCACAAAATGTAATTTGTTTCCATCTAGGTATCAGACTACAACGCCAACACTGAGAACTTTACCATGCAGTTATCATATCCTCACTGCTCTAAAGATGGCACGGTTAAATGTGAAGTCATGGACATGAATACTGACACTGGGTTAGCCACTAAAACATTGGACTTTGCAGGTTTGTATTGACATCCCATCGTTCCATTTTAAACTCTCATTTTAAAAGCACCAAAAATTCCTCTTAGAATATAATACGTTCATATTGCCTGATCCTTGATAAGTACAGGGTGGTAAAGACCAAACCCTCATGTCATCACCTGGATAACAAAATTGTTGTAGCTCAATTTCACCCTGGGGTCATGTTAATATTACTCATCTTCTAACAGCACAACCTTTGCTCAAAACTTGCCATTAGTTCTGTTATTTTCTGTTATGAGCGAGAATTCATTATTGCGATGTACAAAACCAGATAATTATGATCATGAATATTCTAGTCATAAGCCTTGTAAAATCAATGATATGCTATACATCAAGCCCAACGATTTCCAGGCATTTATTAGGGCCAATTAATCACTGCCTTGAATTGCCCAGCAGCTAAAGTCACCTTAGACAGGGACTAAACAGATTCATATCCTTTATTTCTAGCCTGCTGGTGCAGAATGGCTCCCTTAAATCCCTTCTTTGCTTTTTAGTTGAGTTTCAAAATATAGCCAAATATTATTGGAAGGGCAGCTGTCTCTAATAATCTGTTGATTATAATCTGTTTCTTCATTTTGATTCTAGTCCCAGCCCAGACTGTTACAATCAAGGAAGATGGAGTCTGTACATACAATTGCTCAGTGGAAGACATCCTACCAAAGGGAAGGTTTGTTTGGCATGGAGGATGTGAGGAAGATACATCAACTATAATACCAGATGGGAAGTGCATGTTCAGTCAAACATCCACAGCGATATGTAACAGTACTGAACATAGGCAGCAAATCACTTGTGAGTTCATCCATGAGAACCATATTATGAACAAAACAAGTACAAACATGACAGTTCACTGTCCACCTGGTGAGTAAATTACTGATCTAATAACATTTAAAAAATAATCTAAATGATCAAATAACATATTACGATGGCTCTGTTATACAGGTACATGGGCATTTCACAATTTCAAAATTTGACTTTTTCTTTCAACATTGATAAATTTGATAAATATATCCATGATGATGTTTGATGGCTGTAACCACATTTTCCTCAACCTACACCAAAATATATCTTGTAATCTGTTCACATTTTCCTAATTATAGTAATTATTTTCTTTTCAAGGATCTACAACCACCTCAGTACCTTCTACCACAAGTGCAACAACACCAGGTTACTATTATTAACTTATTTTAAATATTTAATTTAATATAAGACTCCAAGGGGGTTAAATGATATATGTATGTCTGTATATATAGTGAACCCATGGTTGTGTGAGCTTAGGTTAGTTTTTAGGTAAGAAATAAGGACAAGAAGAGGAAGTACTCTTAAACAAACAAACTGGAATGCATCCAAACACGAGCAGTCAGATTCATTAACACTGACTAAAAAGCATTCGTCAGTAGCAGACATACAACCATAGCTGGGTCTAGAATCACTGGATCCAAGAAGGGCAAATCATCTACTGTGTCTCATGTACAGACGATCCTGAGATGCACCCACAAACTCACACACACATACAAAAAAACCCTCTCGCAACATTAATATAACACACCACTGACCATGCAAAAAACTGAATCTCCCAATAATGCCCCCTGCTACAAGGGCACCAAAGCATGGAATGCCCTCACTTCAACAGAAAAAAACACTCCCTCATACAAACAATTCAAGAAACCTCTCAAACACAACCAATTACGACTCAAAATCTTTATGCTACCTTAACAAATCTGCACTTATCCAAGGGCATGCTGTATCTTCAAGCTGTCCAAACCAGCCAAAACAAACCCACCCAACCAATCATACATTGTTCTCACTCTGAATTTGTACTTTTTTCTCACCTAACTTGAACCCCATCTATTAACTTTGACTTGATTTCGAGTAGTTTTTATATAATATAGAGCCTAGTGTACACTGTGCATGCCTGCCTATGTACAACTGTCATTTTACACAAGATTGGTTAGAAGATGGGTGGAAGTGAATCTATTCATACTAGGAGCAGGGCTGCCAACCTGTGAACGACCCAAAAGCATGATTGTGTTTGTGACCAGGTACGGTGGCTGCCAGTTATTGTATCGGAGGGCATGCCCCTCTCCCCCATACACACACCCCTCCCCCTAAAATGACAGCTATTTCAGGGCATTGTGGTAATTTTGAGGAGGGTCAGAGCCAACATATATCCAACAAATGCTTAAGAGTTCCAACTATGGTTTGGAAATACAAGAGATATATTGGAGATATATGGACGCCCCTAAAGAGGCCAATGGATTGGACCTCTATTCATTCTGTACTTTGTGCTGGTTGTATACCTCATCATGAGTGTGGTGCCCTGTTTGATCTCCTGAACCTGTAATTTCCAGTAATTAAATCCCTATTTAATTTGATTAAACTATCTATTTAAAAGCAATCCACAGACAGTCATGGACAGCTCTGCTCTACTCCGCTCTCCTCTGCAGCATAATGTGCAATGTATGTATAGCATATTTGTTTTACATATCTACATCTCTTTTGCTCTTGTGTGATTACATGTCAAAGGAAGATGGGTAAAAGAGACAAACAGTTTGAAAGGGCTTGCATGAATCACATCCTCAGAGAGTGGAGGTATTGGCGAGTAGTTCCAGAATTGCTATGTCATGTATTAGCTAAATATCCTGCCCCTCAATGAAAATGGTTTCCATATAACCTACTGATATTACCAAAGACGTGCCACCTGGAACACCTTATGGGTCAGATTTTCAGAAAATGTACAATTGACAGCTCTCCACATTTAGGAAATTTAGCTAAATATGGCTGAAAAATGAAGAATACCGGGTATATCTGAGTATATTTGGTATCACATTGATTTAAAGTATCTGTTTTGTTATGTCAAACTGTATTTTGAAGCTCAGTTCTGTCTTAAATGTGGGTTATTTGAGGGGATTGGTGAAGGTGAATTGTACATTTTCTGAAAATCTGACCCATATAGTTTGTTATAGCTGAGTTCCCAGGCTCCTATATGGGTCAGATGTTCAGAAAATGTACAATTCACTTTCACCAATCCTCTCAAATAACTCCCATTTAAGAAAAGAAATGAGCTTCAAAATGCAGTTTGACATAACAGAACAGATCCTTTAAATTATTGCGACACCAAATATACTCATATACCAGGTATTCTTCATTTTTCAGCCTAATTTGATAGAATTTCCTAAATGAGTAGAGCTGCCAATTGTGCATTTTCAGAAAATCTAACCCATATATTAACACAGAGTTATCATATCATGCAAGCCCATTAGTGCTCCACTAGTAGCCTTTAATATATATGATTACAAACTGTTATCCATGAAATGATTCATAAAATAATAATTATATGAATAATGCTGTAAAGACTATAGGGACACCATGTGGTGTAGAACTAGGGTTAAAATGGACTTTAATACACAAATTATGTCATAACTGTGGCGAGAAAATGATTGATCAAATGAACATATTTTATTTCCATTCATGTTTAAAGCTGAATTCCAGCGTCATATGCACTGCTGTATGCGAGCGTTTAAGGAACTAATACATGAACAAAGAAGGCGTTACAATATCTTTTTCCAAGTTTCAAAGAAATCGTTGGTGAAAACAAAATCCAGAAAATGTGGATGTTGACACATTGTATTTTAATTTAATCTAATTCACTATGGAAGTGTAAGATTGGAAAGATATATGTTCTTAATTTTTACAAGGTTTGAGAGATGAATCGGATGTTTTTCTCATCAATCTTTCCAAAGATTGCTGAGGTACATATTTTTTCTTCACAAATTAAAAGTCACCATACTCTGAATAATATCATTTGGAAGTTGACGAATGTACTCTGAAGTCTCTTGTTTCTATTGATTTGGTGGGTTGGTTTGGTATGCCCATATGCTATTACCCATAGACTCTTATAGTGAAGGGAAAGTCAATTTCAATGGTCCCTGAAATGAAAACTAGTCAGGAGACATGATGCTTTGATTGGCGTTTGGTTGTGCCTAACAATGTTCTTCCTTAAGTCAAAGTTAGGAAATAATCCATAGTTTCTTCTTTTCTTATTGAACACTGGTATACATTTAGCCTTAATTGATTCTATAATGAATATTCAAGGGAATCTGATACTGGCCTAAATATTGCATAATTTACCCATTTGTATACATAGTTCGGGTTTGATTTAGATGTAGATTTAAGTTGTATTAAAGGCAAATGAAACAGTTGGGCAACAGAAATCAGAGATATAATTTCATCTGATGGATCTTATGGAATCGTTCCACACCTCAATACCAACTTTTCAATGTAAGTGACGAATTGCACTCTGTGTGACAAAATCCTATGTTACTCCCTTATTATACAAAGGGACTTACAAGTTCATATTCCACCCAAAGAGTAGGCCTACGATTTACATGTTTTATTTCCATTTACTACATCCTCTTTATGCTATGCCATTTGTCATTTGTCTTCTTATCATAATTGCGTGTCCATTGTGTTTTTTTAAAACATACACTTATTCCAATATCCTGCCTTTTGGGCGTATTATACAGTTTTAAACCTTAGTTTGTTGTTAGTTTTTACAATGCCATGCCTTTACTGGAACTATCAGTGTTGGTCAGGGGCAGGGAACACAATTTGTCCAAGATGTTCATATGAACACGTCTAAAAAGCCTTGCAACTTTTCATAATCGACCTGCCTAAACTTTAACGTTAGTCAGGTCTTTAGATCCCCGTAGATGGTCTAAGTTATCTAATATGTACACCATATGTGCATGCATGATCTCCTGGCTAGTCACAGAATGGAGATCAGGTATCATTTCTTCAGAAGGTCATTGCAAAGATCGGTTGAGAACCTTTTTGCTATGAATCCCTGAGAATCCCTGAGTGGTCTCTAATAATAAGTGCAATCCATTTTGATACAAAGAGAGCTGGGTTGGAACATATTGCTATTTACTTCATCATGATTTGAAAATCAAGTTCTACCTTTATTGGATAAGATATATATCGTTCATAGAATAAATTTACGTCACAGAATGAAGGTTCATCCCTGACAAAGGTTTGATTATTTTCTTCCCTGTGAACCCAATTAAAAATTCAAAACTGATGTTACTCAAATCTCTTGACGGGATTCGAATATTTGAATCAGAGAAAGGTAGGAACAATTCCCTTTCATTACTATCCAATAACACCAACATAGTTATTAATATGGAAATATCAGATTGACGTGAGGGCATTGGCATACCAGGAACAAAAAAACATGTGTAACTGCCCCCTTTGCGGTAAGTTTTACTCCTATATAGATGTTTTGACTTAAGTCCTTTGTCATCAAAATGAATTTCAGTCTCCTAAGGTACACCAATAATTTCTCCTTGGTAATAGTATCTCTGCATAATAATTTCCTCAGTTATACATGTGTGCATTTGTTATTTACTCAAAGCGATATTGTTGCACTTATCAACGACTTATATCTTCTAAATATACTAGTCTTTATTGATACACCAGTACAAGTTAAAACATCAGTAGAAGTTAAAACATTGAAAATTGAAAGTGCTGTCCTTTTCTATTTGGATTAACTATTAGAGTCTTCAGTCTATTCCAACCCATACACGCTGTACATCATTAAAAACTATTTCTATGATCATCCAATATATTACTGCAAAGCAGTTCTGTAATATACAGATTAGCAGTACTGAATGCAAGATCCTTAAAATATGTCATGTCACTCTTAAAGATAATCCAATATATTCAATGATGCCTGTTTTGCCACCACGAAAATCAATTAGGAGTTAATTCAACATTTTCCTATATTAATTGCTTTCAGACGCCATCGTAATTGTAGTGTCAGTTACAAGCGCTGTGGTCATTCTATCTTGTTTAGCAGCTGGGGCTTTCCTTATCCTAAAATTGAAGGCCACAAATAAAGTCGGTCCAACTGACAAAACTGACACAGAAAAGACACAAGAGAAATACAAACAAATGGAATAGTGCTGACTAGACCAACTTGCTGCAAGCATCAAGAAATAGTCAGAAACTGCAATTTGTATTAACCAAGGTGGTCCAATCGACCACCGAATGAGAGAACGAATGAGAGAAATACTAACAGACTGTAACATCCCGACGAACCAGCTGTATATGTCAGAAATAGTCAGGAATGAGTACTCTGGTCACTGATCCTATTAAAGAGATTGAGTTCGCAATAATATTCCATAATCCCCTAATATTGAGTATGCAACAAATTTATGGATCATTGGGATTGTGTACCTAAATCTAAAAAAAAAATGTTCCATGCAATTATAGCGATAAACTATTTTTGCAAGCATTATTGTATTTTTTTTTATTACTGAAGGCTGTACATGTTTAGTATAAGTTTTCATTGTCATACAAATTATCATGAAAGAGTCTGTCCACAGAAACAAGTATCAACATGGTCTTCACGAAAATGTTCAATGCCATTATCATGGAAATAAATGTATAGAGCCCATATAGACTATGTGGGTCAGATTTTCAGAAAATGTACAATTCGCCTTCACCAATCCTCTCAAATAACCCACATTTAAGACACAAATAAGCTTTAAAATGCAGTTCAACATAACAGATCTGATACTTTAAATCAGTGTGATACCAAATATACTCAGATATACCCGGTATTCTACATTTTTCAGCATACTTGATCAGAATTTCCTAAATGTGAAGAGCTGCCAATTGTACATTTTCTGAAAATCTGACCCATGTAATAGAGTGCATCCAAGGAAGTATGTACAGACGGGGTATATTGTTGCCAGAATTTTACACAAATTTATTGTATGAAATTGGACTCTCATCTTGGAAATATATGAGATTCTTGGTAGTGTTTAAATTAGTTTCAACAGTATAGTATCATATACAGTGTTCAAGGCGATAGACATGTACTAACAGGGTATATTTAAAAAGTGTGTGTGAACTTTACACAAACATGATATAACCTCCCAAAATCTCTCATGCGATATGATAAGAAAGCATGTACAAATAGTCTTTAATCATTTTGCTCAGATTTTTACACAAATCTCAAAAACCGTTTAATTATATATTACCCCAGAAAGAATCATGATAAAGTCCGTCCAGTGAAACATGTGTACACACTTTGTGTATTGATATTGTTTTAGAATTTTATAACAAAACAAAATATTCATGAATAGTACTGACTTGATTTCAGTACTTATTCTTTCATGAAATACAAGAACTATGGCCATGGGATATTGAGTTATCAAATATATCTAGCATATTAGTGAGGAATTGCAAAAAGGTTTGAACCCCTTTTGACCAATGACAGTTACAACATTATTGTGATCTAATTCAGATAGTTTTTAAAATAGTTAAAAACATTATTACCTATCAGCCAGGATATTATCATACTGGTCTCTGGTTGATTTCAGGCGGCAGCGAGCGGTGGATATTCGCAGTGGGTGTAGGAGTAGGCGGTGTTATTATAATTGGTATAGTTTTTGCCATTTTCATCATAAAATATAACAGTAGCAAAAGTAGAAATGTATATATGTAATCATTTTAGGCTCTTTGTCAGAAATGTTATATCCGTCCATTAATTATGTGATAAAGTACTGAATTCATTATTTTGTATAACCGTTTAATCAACAACATTTATGTGATATAGCAATGTGATATGTCTCATTTGACACTGACTTTAACTGAATATTGATATATCCTTGTGTAAATATTAACACTTCATCATCCATGTTATTTTCTTTAATGTGATGATTTCATTCATTTTGTATCTATATCTAGTAGTTGTCAAACTTTGTTGTTGGAATATATGGACTGTAAGTAGTTCATGGCGATGATCCTTGAGTCACACTACTGTAGAGGTTTCATGACGTTGTGTGGACATGTCGCGGAGAACTCCCATAGGCTAAGCAATGCATACACAATTATTTTCTGCTTTTGCACCATTATAAGAAGATTTCTGAAGAGTAGATATCTTATATCAATATGACTACAAGATTCACCTGTATTGATCATAATCGTTAAGCCTTGAATGGGATGATGCATAGTGATTATCTATCACCTGTGATGCTCAGTTGATGGGAATTATTTCCTTCTGGTCCACATGTCACTACAAATATGCAACAAACTTACCTTATTTTGCTTACTGCCGCTATGACTCTTGTGCTCTCTATTTCAAACAGTTTCACTAATGTTATGAATATTATTGTGTATCATAGTATGGTCTTGTGTTTCACTGTAACTCAATAAAATCATACCTCAGGTGTAAAGTAATGTATGTGTACACATAGAACTGGGATAATTTGTAAAATAAATGAAAGAACTTGACTATAACTAGTTGCGTTATTACTCCTTCTTGGTTTTAATAAACAAATGAAAACATTAACATATGAACATTAGGAGAACCCCTTTAATATTGTTATACTTTAGTTGTGTTAGGATTGAATAGACACAAAATAAAATTGTTACTCAAATTAGTTAGTGGCACAGCTTTAAAGTGCTTGGAATTATTTCTTTCAAGAGAGGCATTGAACAAATTATTGTGAATTGTTATAGAACATTATGTCAGAAGACGCACAAAATAATACTTTTCATTTGTTTTCCCCACACATATATTTAACTACTTAACTACTTAAGGTACTTGACCATTCAGAAACATTGCTGATCTATGTTTCATGTAAATCAAGATATAGAAGTACTTGTTGCAGTACTTCATTGGCTGGATACTGCACTGAAATATAACGTACAAGTTAGAGAAACCCACAAGAATGTCAGTCACAAACTTTATTTATTGAGAAGAATTGCCAAGATGGTTCCGAATTATGTCTTAATGAAAATTTTCAAGGCTCATATCTTACCTCTATTTGACTATGGTGATGTTATCTATAGTGGATGTGTAGCGGGTGAACTGGACAGACTACAGATCTTACAAAACAAATGCTTAAAGGTGGCTCTAAAACTACCTAGGTTAACTGACACTCTTTTTGTTCATCGCTTGGCCTGTGTGCCCAAACTAGACGACTGTAGAAAAGCTCATGTACTAAATTTTGCTTTTAAGAGGAGTAGAAAGCCAAACTTCCTCAACAATAACAACCGAAATACTAGATTATGGGATGGTCCTATTCTTTTGACACAGAGACCTAAATCTACTTCTTATGACTTTCACTGTGTTCAAAGAAAAACAGCAATGCTATGGAATAACCTTGATGCTGAATCGAGAAATATCGAATCTTATATAAATTTTAAGGCCTTAACCAAGGCCGAAAGCTTGGTACCATTGTACTTATAATGTCACTTACTACTCCTATTCTTCATCCATCACCTTTTCACCGTAGTTTTCTTATACCCACCTAGATAGCCCTATTTTTTTTTCCATGTGTATGCTACAAGTTATAGTTATGTTTTACCATCAGGTAATGGCCAATCATACCAGACCTAGTTTCACTAGGACTGAGGCTATTTCCTACCTCTTGTATACAGGTGATATCTTATGTATATTGACTTTGTTATGTTTACTTATACATGTACTTGTTCCTGTATCGATTGACAAATACTCTTAATAAAAAATAAAAAATAACACAAGGTACCACATGAGGTACAACATAAGGTGCCATAATGTCACACCAATGGCCATTTTCACTTGTAAGGGTTTCAATGAGGACCCAAGGCTTTGCCTGGTTCACACCACAAAAGAGTATATCGACAGGACTAAAGATCTTTTATTTAGGTTTATTTAGGTTTAAAGAACCTTTATTGGAAACCAACCTCCCTCGGCCAACTTGTCATAAGGTATGTGCCTCCATTTAAAGGGGTCACTACCAACACTCTCAATTACAAGGGCTGCTTCCATTTCTAAGCTTTAGGCCTACGCTTAGAATACCTGTATTTCAGAAATATTGGTAAAGGGACATTGGTCTTCCAAAAATACCTTCATTAAATTTTACAATATGAAAAGATTGTAAATCTAAAATAGGTTTCACACAAGCTCCTGAAGAGCTAGATTGTAAGGGCACATAGTTATTATGGAGAAATAAAGGATAGAACTTTATGTTCTTGCGTTGTTGTTTATTTTACTTGAAAACCTTGCTAGGGGGTCATGAAAGTCTCCTTGGTACTACAATCTGGTGGTGGAGATGCGAAACACAATCCATGGCTAAATGAATTAACCCTTAGGGTGAAATTTAGCCAAGATTATGTAGAGCATCAGTGTCCTTGGATGGCTGTACAGAAGACCCACCCTCCCTTACCCTGGATTAAATAAGTACAACAATAACAATAACAATTTGACTACACATTTGACTATAAGTTAAAGATATCAATTTTGAATTAATACTTAAATTATCTAGACTGGTTCTGACTATTAGATTGTCCGGATTGTCATTTGTAGGTTTAATTCCTATATTTACATCACCCATATATTTACATCACCCAAGCCATCAGTATCCACTCCCATCTATGAACGACCCGGATTTATGGACCTGTTTTCAATGTTTTCCCATGTCAGTTGAGACCTGTAATGAGACAGTTCTAAGTTCAGAGGTCAAGGTCGGTTCGGGGACTTTCGAATGAAATCCTCCGTGCGCTATATAGACTACTTTACACAATGCAATGCCGTCTCCACATCTCTTCCGGTCTACCTTGCTTGCTCAAACCTAAGCATGTATGGCTTCTGAAATCGCCACTGGACTAAAACTTCGATATCGGGGGGTAAAACTATATTAAAATCATTTCTAGTGATTCAGATTTTGTATTTATTTCTTTATTAAGTCGCTAGACCTGCAGAATAGATCAAGGTCAAGGTCGCCATAAAGTGGGCGCGCCCCAGACAGTTCAGAGTTCAAGGTCGGTTCGGGAACTTTAAAATGAAATCGTCTGTGCGCTATATAGACTACAGTACACAATGCAACGCCAAGTGCACCATGCACAGAGTGGCTATGCCGAAAGTCTCCACACTGCTTCCGCCTTGCTTGCTTGATCGCACGTAAACACGCTTAGCTTCTGAAATCGCCATTCATTGATTACTTGATTTCCATAGAGGAAAACTTCGCTATCGGGGTAAAACAATATTTAAAACATTTCTAGCGATTCAGATGTTTTATTTATATTAGTCCCTAGACACATGGAACACGGCATTCGTAAACCGGAAGTCTGATGCTTTGGGCACGCAACATTAGAGCCCCGGACACTTGGGCCTTTGGACCGTAATACCCAAGCAGCGGGAGCTACTTGTAGTGTGGGCCATGCCGTCTGATTTCTGGGCGCTAGTGTCCGGGCTTCGTTGGTTGCATGCAAAAAGTGGAAGCTTCTTTTGTTTCTGGAAAGGAGAGTGCGGCTGACATAACCAACATTCTGAAGTTATGATTACGTATACATATGTGATATTCGTTTGACAGGGGTAAAATGAATTAAACACTAGAATGTGATGGTTTGAATTGTGTAAAACATGCTTATTTGGATGTTATAAAGGCGGCGTTGTAAGATTTCCGTGTAAGATGTAAAATAGTAACCCATGTGTTCGAGTGGAGGAGCTAAATTATTGCAGTTCTTCATGCTGTAAGTACATCTAAAACGTTTTTCTAAGGGTCTAATATTTGTTAATATGTGTTTAAACAGTAGTATTGAATCCAAAAATCGGCTATTAAAGTGATTAATTCCCTCAATTTGGTGTCTTCGGCTTTTGTTTATAAAAATAAACCCCTCGGCCCTGATGGGCCTTGGGGTTTATTTTCAAACAAATGCCTGAGACACCAAATCAAGGGAAATTGATCCAATATCAACAATCATGATCAAGTCTTTAAATATCACTTGTACATTTTATTTGTAAATGATTTTTAGTGTTTGGGCATTTATTGTAGTTCATGATAGAAAGAGAAATATAAATATAAACAAAGAAATCCTTTCTTTTATGATTTATTTATTTGCATAATGTTTGTTCTTTCAACTTGTCCTAATAATTTACACTCCGGACACTTCACGGATCCAGCTTCTTACAAAGCCAATCCTGGTGTAGACAGATGGGTAGACGGTGTAGCAGCCACGGATACCAAAGGAGGTGACACCAGCAAGCTTGCCCTGGCACACAAGGGGACCACCAGAGTCTCCGTTGCAGGAACCACCAGCTCCCTCTCCACCAACACAGATGTGTCCCTCATTGACAACGTTGAATCTGGCCTTGCAGTCAGACTGAGACATGACTGGCACATCAACGGCCTGGAGGACAGCTGGGAGGGAACCGCCACCCTCAGTGTTGACTCCCCATCCAGAGATGGTGCAAGTCTGGCCTACAAAGTCATCACTGTTGTCAGCAAGACCAGCAATAGGCTTGACATACTGGTTGGTCTCGACCTGGTCGATGAGCTTGATCATGGCAGCATCGGTGGTTCCAATACGGCCAGTCCATCCGGGGTGGCTGATGATGTCTTCAATGTAGTAACCAACTGGAGCACCAACATCAGAGCTACCACGCTCATGGAGACCCATGACAACGTAGAGCCCGAATGGTCCAGCACCAACACAGTGAGCAGCAGTGGCAACCCATTGGGCAGATACAAGCACACAACCACAGGTGTGTCCGGGGTAGGTCTCAACAGCCAGCTTGCGGCCCAGACGCTGGAGGGATCCCTGCCATGGGAACTCTCCTACATTGGCATCACGGCCACGGATGATGTGTGGATGCACATATGGGTTGTTGGCACGAGCCTCAATGGAGGCAGCACACACTGTAAGAATAGCAGCTACAATAAGAGCGTTCATCTTGATGTCTATTCCTCAAGCAGTAATGGAGACATGCATGCCTCTACTCTGTACCTCTGCCTTTTTATATGATCTTGTTCCTGTTGGGCTTCTCCTTATCACATTAATCACTGATTAAGGCTCTCTTCCCACTATGCGAATGGATACCATAAATGCTATGAAATCATAACCTCAGGTTCTCATGTTGCAACATTTCCCTGATGAAATGGGTCTTTAAGACAGTTTGGAAATGAGGTAATAATTGACTTTTAACTTCTGGAATTTAAATCAATTCGCAATTAAGCTTCTATTGTCATACTAAAATGATAGTTGGTTACAAAATATTGTAAATAGGCAATTTTACATGTAGTTTACTGTACTGACTATCCGCAAGTCAATGAGATCCCTATCAGCTGTTAGGTGACATATGGGTGAAGTCACCAGAAGGTGTACTATTCACCTTCATCAATTCTCTCAAATTATCTTAATTGAAGATGGAAATAAGGATCAAAATATATTTCAATGTAACCAAGCAGATTCATTGAATCAGTATACAAGGTATGAGCCACTTGTGAATGTGAATTTAGTTTTAAGAAATAGACAAGAAAAAATGTTGAAGATTAAAATAGTTCATTAAGAGTGTTTGAGAAATAGTGTTTTCATTAAAGGCAAGCATCTATGGAATAATTTACCTCTGAGTCTGAGAACAGAAGTTGCTTGTGAGACCTATGTTAAATTATTAAACTTGAATGAAGAAGACACAAGAGAGAGTTGTTTAGTTAATGTGACTTACCTTTATTTGTATGTTGAAAATGCTCAATGTTCGAATAAGTTATGGTATTGATTTTTTTTTTTTGTGATGAGAGATAATGACATTGTGTTGATAACAAAGGGATTTGCTAGGTACTTTGCCATGTAATATGTATTTTTGCACAGTAGGAATGAAATGTCTAATTTGAGAAGAGCATATAGTTTCAATAGTTGTAAAATCTATTTACTTTCATTTAAAAATTATTGTTGTTATATTCTTGTTCTATTTTCTTTCATTAGTATAGCCAACATTTGAAAACCTCCTGGAAGGACATTGGGTTTTTTCTATTTGAATGATATGATGTAATTATCAAATGTGATTGGTCTTTAACTGAAATAATAATAAAAAAAACCCCACTAAATACACTTAATTATACTATTAATAATGTTCACACTAATTTGACAGAATTTTTAAAAATGTCTGGAGCTGCTGATTGTCCATATGTAGTGTACCTGACCCATATGCTGTTCTGGCTTCTTATCACTTATTGGTTGTACAACAAAGAGATAATGTAACTGCCCATACAGACTGACTTCTATGTCTATGTACACATTTATATATATATATCTCCTGCCCTTCCGGTTTTTATATCATAACAGTGTATTTAAGTGTGGGTGAATTTTGAAGTTCAAACCTCCAAAGTATAGAATTTCATCTCAATTGACTAGGTTTTCCAGGCTATATGTTACTATGTGTACTTCTTTATGCTACAAGGATGTATTATATATTTAAAGGTGGATACTCAGTAGTGGGAGCCATGTGATTATCGGGCATTGAGAGTGGCGCTTTTTACCAGAACTATTCCTGATACAGTGAACGTTGCCATTTTCTCAACTCCTTTCAGACACTCGACACTATCAAATATATATTTATAAGAATTTGTAATTCTCACCCACCACCCAAAAACTCTACTCTACAAAAATGTAGGGCCTCAATATATATGTATTTATCACAAAGGCTGATGCTTTTATTTATTTATTTAATTATCCTAATGTTCTACCAGCTGTGATACACACCAAGAACTACCACAAACATTGACCAAACCTCCTGCAGATCTGAAATGATCTTTTATACACCCATGCTTATGAATATAAATAAACTTCTTTTTATCAAATTTCTTGTTAGCCTCAATCAATGTATGATTCCTTAAATTTCCCAATATTTGATATATTATATACGTTGAATAGAAATTGGGGGGTTCACTTTCTGGACCTTTTCCACCATGTGCTATAAGTCAAAATGATCAATGTTAAAATAAAATTAAAAAAATACCAAATTTTGGGTGTCACCTTAAACTTGACTAATTGTCCATGAACCCTATTATAGAACACCAATGGCAATACATCTTTCATTACAAGAGGCAAACATTGATAATGGATCTTTATTTCATCACAAGCAGTGGGAAAACAAACATGATCAATCACATTATTGGCACAATTGATAGAAGATAATTAAGTAGTTAATATTTCTGACTGTAATTCTCTGGTGCTGAGCGTTTCAGAACGCTGGTACAGTGGGTGTTCTTACATTAATAGTATTCACAAAAGGGAGGCATCCTGGATCACATGAGATTGTAATTGTAGATTGTAAGTTAGGGGTCATCTCTGATTGACCTCAACTGTTTATTGAAAGTTTTATTCAGAAACGCATCCGCCACTGTAACTCTCTAGTATATAAGTCAATAAATGCATCGACAGATCCTCTTCCTCAGTTGACAAGAACTGAGTGGAAGGCTGGGAGCAAAACGGATCGAGCAAGCAAGAATTTTGGACGTCACCTTAAACTTGACTAATTGCCCGGGAATTCCTATTGAACACCTTTGTGGCAATACATCTTTCAGGAACACTCCTCCACATGAACTTGCATTAAGGCGATTGTGGCATACTCTAATATATTTATTTGTGGTAGTTCTGAGGAAAAGATCCTTATCTTTCTCACATCAACTGAAGTGTATGATATGTGATGAGAGCAACATGAAACATTTACAGTGAGGATTCATTTGATCCTGGCACAGATACCTTATTATATCTGCAGAAAATAACCAGTAGTGAAGTTTTCTCATAGACCTTTGACATTATATTATATTATCCCACCCCCATCTGGTCTTTTCACCTAATACATTTTCCTTTTGAAAAATAGTTTTTTAAGTTAAACTGATGAAAGGATGAGAACGGCCCATTCAAAATATTCTAGAAGTGAAAATTATGATATTGAGATTCTCAAATAATTAATCAAGTTTAAAGCTGCACATTCAGCTAACATAGGTAAACATCTAAATAGTTTTTTGTTCCGATCAATGAGTCATTTGACCAAAACTTTGGAGGATTTTGTGCAGTTATTTTTTCTGAAGGGCTTCATAAATGCTCGCATTCATATTTGGAGAACCCGCCCACGCACACCCGTTCAACCTAAGCAAACAGATTCCTAGAATCAATGCAATGCCGAATATACTCGAATTTACCTAGTATTGGTCAGATTGCAGCCTAATTTAGCAGACTTTACTAAATGCATACAAATGCTAATTGTACATTTTCTGAAAATCTTACCCATATATAGATTCTGGCGTTCTTAACGAAACATATGCTTTGGGATGTAAGCTTGTCAGAAAAGGAGCGGTAGTGCATGAAAGGTACAAAACATCCACACACATGATAAGCACAAACTGTGCCTGAGAAGCGTAATTTTAAGCGGAAACCGGTCACTGTAAATATTTAATCCTGATTATATTAGAAGATTATATTATAAGAATATCTAGTGAATCTATAGAATCCTCTCAAACATAGTCAATTTAAGTCAATCTAAATTTGAGATTCAAAATACAGTTCAACATAACCAAACAGCTTTTGATTTCGTCCAGTTATTTTTTCTGAAGGGCATCATAAATGCTCGCATTCATATTTGGAGGACCCTCCCCCAAATCCTTCCCTGGACTAATTTCACCGGTGGCCATTTTCTCTCATCCAATCCCACTTGAAATTCTTGAATAAACATATAACGGTACCACTATACTTATAATTCAGTTTTATAAGTCATAATAAGATTTAGTTTGTCCTAATAGCTGAGAATGCAGCTTAGATATCAGGCCCATCATTTGCTACATATAAATGAGACCTTATGTTTTCTAAATATTCAAACATCTCCATCTTGATATACATCAAAAAGTATTGTATAAAACATATATACATGTTCTTTTATCATACAGAAATGTATACCTATAGCCTGAGAAACCTAGTTAATTTACATGAAATTAAATTCATAGTTGATGTATTTAGAATCGCAGAAGTTGTTTGGATTGCTAAATATGCCCTTAATCAAAAGACATTGTCATGATCTGAAAATCTGAATAGCTTTTTATATATTTATAAATATACATGATCTGTTGTACAACCAATTAATGATTAGAAAACCGAATGGCTTAGATGGGTCATGTTAACTACATATGGGGAATCAGCAGCACCAAACATTTAGTAAATTTTGTTAAATAAGGCTGAAAATGATTAATACTAGGAATATCTGAATATATTAGTACTCTGTAGATTCAAAAAAGCTGCTTGGTTACATTGAAATATATTTTGAACCTTATTTTCATCTTTAATTAAGATTATTTGAGAGAATTGATGAAGGTGAATATTATATCATATTTTTATTCTAAATCACAGAGTAACATCCATCTCAGAACAGGACGCCAGCCTCTCCCTGAGGAGGTATTCTTGGGGGATCCTTTATGTTTAGATACCAGTTATTCAGTTAACAAGATATCGTGATGTACAACTTATGGTGACTTACCAATATGTCACAGCTGATAAGCTGATAATCTCAAACTCAGACATCCAGATAGTCAGTACAGTAAACTGAAATAAAAGGAGCGGTAGTACATGAAAGGTAGAAAAAACACACACACACTAATAAGCAAAAACTGTGCCTGAAAAACGCAATTTTAAGCGGAAACTGGTCGCTATAAATATTAAATCCTGATTATATTAAAAGAATGGAGCCCAATATCTAGTGAATCTATAGAATCCTCTCAAACATTGTAAATTTAAGACAATTTAAATTTGAGATTCAAAATACAGTTCAACATAACCGAACAGCTTGTCTTAATCAATGCAATGCTAAATATACTGCAATCCATGAGTATCCAACTGATCCTTGAAATGAACAGGTAAAACTGTGCCTGAAAAGAACACTACCTATTTGAATGTCTGAAGTCAAGGTGAACCTCATCAATGTAAATCATGATGTAACTGGTGAGAACTGGGGGATATGACTAAAACCATGGACTCATTACAAGTCCATGCTAAAACTGTGAACTGAAATGATAATGTTTTTTTATTAAAAGAAAAGAAGGCCAGCATCATGAAAGATCCACTATAACAGCCGCGATGCAGTATATCTTGACTGCATTACTATATTAAATGTTATATCTAAGGCCTAGATCATCTCAACATATAAGATACATTTTTTTACTTTTACCAAGACCTTTTACCTTTTAACAGGTCAACAAAAAATGTAAGCAGCTCTGCACATTTAGCTCTACACAATTCTTTCAAAAACCTTAAAATGATCAATAATAGGTATATGTAGACCACATACATTTTGACTTTGTTGATTAATAATCTGTTTGAGAATAGTCAACTGTAGCTTAGACCTCATTTTTGGCTCGAATCTCGTTTATTTTAGATGATGGGATCGGTGAGGGCTAATTGTAATTTTCTGACGGGCTGCCCCATATACACATAGATTGAAATATGAAGAAAAATTCTTCATTCAGATTAAAAACAATTTGAAAACCCCAATAACATCAATATGAAAAGAATATCAAGAAAAAAGTAACAATGACCATACACCTATAATATACTGGGTAATTGCTAAGAAAATTGCTGAAGTAATTTGCCTAATACAGAACTAGCCACCAATAGTGCCTAATGGTAATGTAATCCAGATAGGATAAGATAAGAAAATCTTTTGTTTATTTATCTTATTTATTTAAGAAAATCTTTTATTTTTTAAATCTTTTATTTATTATGATGTGGTACTAATGATATGAAAAATGTATATGCTAACCTCTAACATGAAAAGAAAACATGAAATATAAACATGCAACACAAGTACACAGAAGCCCAAATGGGCTGTGTTACATGACCTGTTGCACAACCAATTAATGATAACAAACCAGAACAGCTTATATATGGGTCATGTACATATATGGGCAATCAGCAGCACCAGACATTTATTAATTTCCATTAAATTAGGCTGAGAATTATGAATATTAGGTATTTTTTTCATTTAGTTCCAAGATCTTTTGATCGACTTGACTTTTCTCAGATATATAAAAGTATATTTTGATCCTTATTTTCATCTTCAATTAAGATTATTTGAGAGGATTGATGAAGGTGAGTAGTACAACTTCTGGTGACTTCACCCATATGTCACCTAACAGCTGATAAAGATCTCATTGACTTCTGGATAGTCAGTACAGTAAACTGCATAAGATATTACATATGTACAACACTTTGTTACCAACTATCATTTTAGTATAACAATAGAAGGTTTATTGTAAAGTAAATTGATTTGAATTCCAGGAGGAAATTATTTCCTAATTTTCCAACTTTCTTAAAGAACCATTTCATCTGGGAAACCTAAGAACCTGAGGTTATGATATCATAGCATTTATGGTACCCATCCACATAGTGAAAAGAGAGCCTTAATCAGTGATTAATGTGATAAGGAGAAGCCCAACAGGAACAAGATCATATAAAAAGGCAGAGGTACAGAGTAGAGGCATGCATGTCTCCATTACTGCTTGAGGAATAGACATCAAGATGAACGCTCTTATTGTAGCTGCTATTCTTACAGTGTGTGCTGCCTCCATTGAGGCTCGTGCCAACAACCCATATGTGCATCCACACATCATCCGTGGCCGTGATGCCAATGTAGGAGAGTTCCCATGGCAGGGATCCCTCCAGCGTCTGGGCCGCAAGCTGGCTGTTGAGACCTACCCAGGACACACCTGCGGTTGTGTGCTTGTATCTGCCCAATGGGTTGCCACTGCTGCTCACTGTGTTGGTGCTGGACCATTCGGGCTCTACGTTGTCATGGGTCTCCATGAGCGTGGTAGCTCTGATGTTGGTGCTCCAGTTGGTTACTACATTGAAGACATCATCAGCCACCCTGGATGGACTGGCCGGATTGGAACCACCGATGCTGCCATGATCAAGCTCATCGACCAGGTTGAGACCAACCAATATGTCAAACCTATTGCTGGTCTTGCTGACAACAGTGATGACTTTGTAGGCCAGACCTGCACCATTTCTGGATGGGGAGTCAACACTGAGGGTGGCGGTTCCCTCCCAGCTGTCCTCCAGGCTGTTGATGTGCCAGTCATGTCTCAGTCAGACTGCAAGGCCAGATTCAATGTTGTCAATGAGGGACACATCTGTGTTGGTGGAGAGGGAGCTGGTGGTTCCTGCAACGGAGACTCTGGTGGTCCCCTTGTGTGCCAGGGCAAGCTTGCTGGTGTCACCTCCTTTGGTATCCGTGGCTGCTACACCGTCTACCCATCTGTCTACACCAGGATTGGTTTTGTAAGGAGCTGGATCCGCGAGGTCTCCGGAGTGTAAATTATTAGTTAACAGAACAAGCAATATGTAAATAAATAAATCATAAAAGAAGGGATTTCTTTGGTTATATTTCTGTGAACATTTCATTTCATATTTATTTCTCTTTCCATCAGTGACTACGAAAACCACTTAAACAGTAAAAATCATTTACACTAAAAACTAGAGTGATGTTTAAGACTTTATCATGAATGTTGAAATATGATGAATTCTATGTTCATATTTCTCCCAGTAGTAATATCTTTACGATATCATATAAATAATCTCACTTCCCCTTAGTATTATGAGATCAAATTGTATAACAACTGGTAACACAATAAATATACATTATTGGGATTTAATTGGCCTTAAAATGAAATAAAAAAGAAAAATTTAAGCGGTGCTCTTTTGGATGTACTGTGCATGATGTTGTCACCACACTGTATATTAAAACCTAACACTACTATCTAGTCAAAAATGAAAATAGATCTCTGTTTCTTAATCAGAAGATTTTGGAAGTATATCTTGAATTGAAAAGTTGAATTTCAGTGATGTCAAAATTCAATGTAATCTACCTATTTCTTCTAGATAATTAAATCAAACATGGTCCAGACATTAGGTCCCATCAACAGATGCTAGGGCCCCAAAATCTCAGAGTACAGATATATGCTATGACCAACCCCATGTCGGATGCATGGGCCACCCCACAGCCCCACAGGGCCTACAGCCGATTGTAGTTGGGCACTAGGATCTGAAGGTGGGTGGGCCCTAGCATCTTACAAAATAGCAGACATACCACATTTTTAATACATTAATGTGTATGGATGTGCTGAGATTAGATTTCATTACTGTAGTCAGAAACAGATATGAAATTGTCTGCGAATAAAAATAGTCAAATCTCTTTGTCGTTATTGAGAAGACATGATCAATCTTTACCCATGAGAATTCAGAATAAGAATGATAGTATATTGATCTCTAAATCCTGGAAATATCAGGCTGATATTCTGAATAGTATTGACTGTAAATAACAGTGAAAGTTGCAAATACTTGCAACAAATACTTGGCCTACACATTTAGGTAAATAATTAAATATATATAATCGACTGGTTAATGCCCGTATTTGGGACCAAAGGTCGGTTACTCTCCTCTCCGGCCACTCCCATATTATTCCTCCAATCAATTGGTGTCATTCAGCCATTATGACATGCCAGTTGTATTTATTATCCAATCACAACCATTGCTGTGTCGCGGTAAACATAAACGTTCTGTCAGCTCACTTTCAATTCCAGCATCGCCATGCTTGGATGTGCGGAAAGATTAAATTTTTAGCTTTATATTGTATCTCTTTATGGCATACTATAACCTAGACTTGCCTGATTTCGACCGAACTCCTTGTCAAACTTCTTCTACTTACACAGCTTCACGTCCTCGTCCCATCATATTTAAATAAATATTTCTTAATATTTCTTTCCTTGGATGCTGGGGTCCAGAATGGATGGGACCTAGTATGTGATAGGTACTTATTTAATGGTTTCATTGAACTTATTATGCGTGGGCCCTAGTGTCCGATGGTTGGGCCCTAGTGTCCGATGAGTTGGAAGGTGGGTGGGCCTTAGCTTCTGAAAATAAGCTTAACCTTTTCCTAACAAAGTTGATATTGATCCTGTCGACATAAAGGAATTAATATTGCATCTCAAACTGCTCTGGATTTGTTGTAACCCTTTGCTTACTGTTGTATGATGTAAGGCTCTGCCCTGTTGGGTTTTGCATATATCGTATTTTTTTTTATTCTGATTCCATCAATATACAATTACAATTACATCGTTCAGAACCTGGTTTGCAGCCTCTGGTATTCCAGTTCTTCCAAGAACATGAAGTTTAACACGCAAATGTGTAAGAAAATAAAGAAGTGAGAGGAAATATTGTTGTCTATGTTATTGGTTTGGACTTTCAATTGATAAATATATCCATGGGGGAAGTCATCTGAAGATGTGCAATTGACCTCCATCAATTCGCTCAAATGATTCAACTTAAGTCAATATCAATGAGGATCTAAATACAGTTCAATATAACCAAAGAAATTATTTTAATAAATACATTGCATTGTGGATTGAGACAGAAAAAATCTCCAACTTCAAAGCCAGATCAGAGATAACTTTTAATGGTCAGTTCATGGGCCAATGATAACCAAGATCTAAAATTATTGTATTTCGTTTTTGACATGATGAATTTCTTTTTTGAAAACTTTGCTGATTCTTCTAGTTTAAGCTGAGCCATGTATGGATTCCCTTTAAAGGCTTTATTGAGAGCATTTGCATTTAAATACGTCATGTTATGGTGTTCTTCATTTGACAAAATAAGGGTTCCTTACTAATTTAAACAGTACAAATCTCTCATTGTGATGCATTTTTCATTTTGACGAAGTATGGATAGGATCAATTGAAAATCTGTCTTTACCACTTTCTTTTTGCTCAACAAGAATGTCTTGATTAGAATGTATAGAGAGAAAGTCTCTCATTATTTTTAAAGACATGATTATATAGGTGTGATAAAAAAGTATCAGGATAAACAGATTATTTTACATGAATTATAATTATAGGAAATTTATCCCAAAATTCCCCTGGGGAGCCAGGGATTGAAAGGGTTCATAAGTGTGATGGTGACATCATGCCCAGTTTATTGTTAAGAGCAGAATCATTAGGGGAATTGAGATCAAATCTATATGATAATGTAAAAGTATTACTATAAGGACATGTGGTTCATCATATTTCAACATTCATGATTATGACTTGTACATTTTTTTTGTAAATGATTTTTACTGTTTAAGTTGTTTGTAGCCCCTGATAGAAAGAGAAAAAGGTCAAACATAAAACCTTTAGAGAAATAAAACGAAGAAATCCCATCTCTTTTAATGTATTTATTCACATAATATCATTTCTTGTTCTGTTAACTTGGCTTAATATTTTACACTCCGGAGACTTCACGGATCCAGCTTCTTACAAAGCCAATCCTGGTGTAGACAGATGGGTAGACGGTGTAGCAGCCACGGATACCAAAGGAGGTGACACCAGCAAGCTTGCCCTGGCACACAAGGGGACCACCAGAGTCTCCGTTGCAGGAACCACCAGCTCCCTCTCCACCAACACAGATGTGTCCCTCATTGACAACATTGAATCTGGCCTTGCAGTCAGACTGAGACATGACTGGCACATCAACGGCCTGGAGGACAGCTGGGAGGGAACCGCCACCCTCAGTGTTGACTCCCCATCCAGAGATGGTGCAAGTCTGGCCTACAAAGTCATCACTGTTGTCAGCAAGACCAGCAATAGGCTTGACATACTGGTTGGTCTCAACCTGGTCGATGAGCTTGATCATTGCAGCGTCGGTGGTTCCAATACGGCCAGTCCATCCAGGGTGGCTGATGATGTCTTCAATGTAGTAACCAACTGGAGCGCCAACATCAGAGCTACCACGCTCATGGAGACCCATGACAACGTAGAGACCGAATGGTCCAGCACCAACACAGTGAGCAGCAGTGGCAACCCATTGGGCAGATACAAGCACACAACCACAGGTGTGTCCGGGGTAGGTCTCAACAGCCAGCTTGCGGCCCAGTCGCTGGAGGGATCCCTGCCATGGGAACTCTCCTACATTGGCATCACGGCCACGGATGATGTGTGGATGCACATATGGGTTGTTGGCACGAGCCTCAATGGAGGCAGCACACACTGTAAGAATGGCAGCTACAATAAGAGCGTTCATCTTGATGTCTATTCCTCAAGCAGTAATGGAGAAATGCATGCCTCTACTCTCTGCCTCTGCTTTTTTATATGATCTTGTTCCTGTCAGGATTCTCCTTATCACATTAATCACTGATTAAGGCTCTCTTCTCACTATGAGGATGGATACCATAAATGCTTTGAAATCATAACCTCAGGTTCTCATGTTGAAACATTTCCCAGATGAAACAGGTCTTTAAGACAGTTGGGAAATGGGGAAATAATTGACTTTCACTCCTGGAATTTAAATCAATTTAATTTACAATTACGCTTCTATTGTCATACTAAAATAATAGTGCTGAAATAACAAAGTGCTGTACATATGTAATATCCTATGTAGTTTACTGTGCTGACTATCTGGAAGTCAATGAGATATTTATCAGCTGTTAGGTGACATATGGGTGAAGTCACCAGAAGTTGTACTATTCACCTTCATCAATCCTCTCAAATAATCGTAATTGAAGATGAAAATAAGGATCAAAATATACTTTTATGTATGACATCACCTAGGGAGGTCAAGTCGGTCAAAGATCTTGGAACTAAATGAAAAATCTAATCAGCATCTTTATTTGTATCACCAACAATCATCTAAAAGTTAATTCCTGCTCAACCACATTATAGCAACTCCCACATTCACTACAATTTTCAACGAAACCTTGCAGATTTATTGAATCCACACTATTGCTTACATATTCAGATATACCTAGTATTCATAATTCTCAGCCTAATTTAATGGAATTTACTAAATATCTGGTGCTATAAATGTACATGACCCATATATAAGCCATTCTGGTTTGTTTTCATTAATTGGTTGTACAACAGGTCATTTCACACAGCCCATTTGGTTTTCTGTGTACTTGGTCACATGTTTATATTTCATGTTTTATTTTCATGTTAGAGGTTAATGTATTTTCGTATCATTAGTACCATATCATGATAAATAAGAGATTCAATAAATAAAAGGTTTTCTTAAATAAAAATAAATAAATAAATAAATAAAGATTTTCTTATCTTATCTTATCTGGATTACATTACCATTAGGCACTATTGGTGGCTAGTTCCGTATTGGGCAAATTACTTCCGCGATTTTCTTAGCAAATACCCAGTATAGGTGAATGGTCGTTGTTACCTTTTTATATTGACGTTATTGGGGTTTTCAAATTGGTTTTAATCTGAATGAAGAATTATTTTCAAAAGGTCTTGGTAAAAGTAAAAAATGTATGTTATACGTTGAGGAGATCTAGGCCGTAGATATAACATTTGTTATAGTAATGCCATCAAGATATATTGCATCGCAGCTGTAATTGTGGATCTTCATGATACTGGCCTTTGGGTTTTTAAAAAAAAACTATGGCATTTCAGTTCACAGTTTTAGCACAGAGTTGTAATGAGTCCATGGTTTTAGTCATATCCCCAAGTTTTCACCAGTTACATCATGATTTACATTGATGAGGTTCACCTTGACTTCAGACATTCAAATAGGTAGTGTTCTTTTCATGCAGGCACAGTTTTACCTGTTCATTTCAAGGATCAGTTGGATACTCATGGATTGCAGTATATTTAGCATTGCATTGATTAAGACAAGCTGTTCAGTTATGTTGAACTGTAGTTTGAATCTCAAATTTGAATTGTCTTAAATTTACAATGTTTGAAAGGATTCTATCGATTAACTAGATATTGGGCGCCATTCTTATGATATAATCGGGATTTAATATTTATAGCGACCGGTTTCCGCTTAAAATTGCGTTTTTCAGGCACAGTTTGTGCTTATCATGTGTGTGGGTTTTTTCTACCTTTCATGCACTACCGCTCCTTTTCTGACAAGCTTACATCCCAAAGTATATGTTTCTTTAAGAACACCAGAATCTATATATGGGTAAGATTTGCAGAAAATGTACAATTTGCATTTGTATACATTTAGTAAAGTCTGCTAAATTAGAATGCAATCTGACCAATACTAGGTAAATTCGAGTATATTTGGCATTGCATTGATTCTAGGAATCTGTTTGGTTAGGTTGAATTGTATTTTGAACTTTATTTCGTCTGAAATTTGGGTTATTTGAGAAGATTAGCGAAATTGAATTGTACATTTTCTGGAAAACTGACCCATATACCATTAACAGTTATTATGTTATTTCGATTAACAATCAAAAAAGGGCAATGCATCATGCAAATATGACTAATATTGTCCAAATTGTAAAAGAAAAAGTAATGTTTTATCTAAACCTGGAGCGATAGTGAAGAAGAAACAGAAGCCATACAGTATTTATTAAATGTTTATTCACATACAAACAATGCTCATAGCAGCCATATAAAACCAATAATTACCTAGACTCAGACAGTGAGTGTTTGCATCCGAGAGTGTGAATAGTAGACAACCCAACACTACACGACAAACAGGTGGAATAGGATTTGCCATATGTGTGAATCAACAGTCAGAATATAATAATAATAATTATATCACACAAATATACCTACAAAGTCACAAATATGTTTCTTTAAGAACCCCAAAATATGTTTACAATTTACAGTGAGTTTGTCATGTGGTCAACAATCAAACTAGGAACTGCATCACACGAATATCACTAAAATTTTCTAAATTGTAAATTCTCAAAAATCGGCATTTGGTTTAGGCTCAGAGCCTATCGGAACCCTTCAACCTCAAGGAAACTAACCGCAAAACCAGTTATAAAATCCCATTAGGGCAATAGTGGTAGCTCTACTGCCGGGCCGGGAAAGTCATTGACATAAAGAGTTGATCTCATCTGCCACGCTCTGAACCTAGACTGAATAATCAAAATCACTAAAATCAAAACCAAATAGTTATTCACGAACTTTTCCAATTATGAGAGTATGTTCTCATGTGTGGCTTCTATTCAATCTAACATTATTAAATAATGCCATTCACCAGAGGCCGAAATTGGAAATCCGTCATTGGAAATGCAAGGACGTCATTGATACATTTTTAATCGAAAGCTACAGTCTTTTTATGAATTTAATATAGTACGAACCAGCGGATTCATAAATAATTTGACAACTTTTTAAGTATGACACCCATCTTATCAATCGTCATATCCGATTGTGTCAATGGATAATAGTATCGACAAGAGAGACTAGGGAACGATATCATATTTGTGGGAAAACAAGGTCTGGGGATTATTGATGGTATCATGGTGTCCTTATGGTGTCCTAATATAACGTATCTGTACTGATTAGATCAATCATTTCACACGTGTCGTACTTTTACATAATGGAGCCGGTGCATAACATTTAGTAAGCAATTCTTACAATGCTTTGTCACCTTGTAAACTATTCTTAATCTGTTTGCAAACATATAATTATGTTTAACAAGTCGACAATTTGTAAAGAGTGCTTATTTGTAGAATAATTGTAGGATTTGTAACTACAATATTTATTATGAATTGGTATTGTAATTATATACAGTGGTCTTCTTGCAACATACAATGCACCAGCCCTATTCACATTAAATATCACATTAATTATCTATACAGTGTATGATATATCACTCTTAGCGATGTTCAACATTAAGAAACCCCCGAATTTAAAGCGCACTATTATTGCATCTTGGTCCTCACTTGATACAGTGTATTATACACATTGGAAATGTTTAATGCAGATGCTACTAACGTTTTCCAGGCTGGAGATTCATGAATATATTTGACATAAGGGTCAGATATTTAGATAATGTACAATTGGCAGCTGTACACATTCAGTAAAGTCTGCTAAATTAGGCTGAAATGTGGCCAATTCTAGGTAAACTCGAGTATATTCGGCATTGCATTAATTGGTTCTAGCAATCTGTTTGGCTAGGCTGAACTGTATTTTGAACTTTATTTTCGTCTGAAATTTCTGTTATTGATGAAGATGAATTGTACATTTTCTGGCGACTTCACCCATATATGGGGACTATATAGAGATATTATTAGAAATAATGAGTGTATGGAGCGAGGGCCTAATACGTGATTCCATTCCCTCATCCAATAACTATTTAATTACTAGCACCTCGTTTCATTCTTTATTTATAATACATGCCCTTAACAAAGAAGAATATTCAAATAATATGAATCCCAATTTGGTATAAATTATCTACAACTTTATAAGAAAACAAATTTGAATCATCCCTTCAGTGGACACCATATGTAGGCTTATTCACATACAGAATATTTGTGGTGTGTCACAAGAAAATGAGTTTTAAGACGCAAAAAGGGATGTTGAGATACTGTCATATTTGAAAAGATGAGATCAAGTGGATTCCAACAATGGTAAAATTTAGAAACCATAACATATACATATGTTTTTTTGTATGTTTGAAAAATAACTTAGATATATTTCTAAGTGGATTAGTTAAATATACTGTAGAATGACCTTAGAAACGCAAACATATTTTAAATAAACAGTCTTGAAATTTGATACAAGTATTTATGTAAGTACGGGTGGTAAATATTCCAATAATCAAAACACTTTTATAGCAAAGGATCCTGTGGGGAAAAACATTTGAAAAATATCGATTTTGTGACTCATTTTTCTGAGACATTTTGTTCTAAGACAAAGGAATTCAGAAAACCTGTGGATCTCCTCCATCTCATAATGGTGGCGCAGCCCTGGTGGTAATCAGATTATGACTCATCAAAAAAGTATTAGCAGACAAAAACAGGAGGAGCGCCAAGGAGCGGGTCACTTTGGAGTCAGACAGAGGGTCCAGTGGGGATGGAAGAAAACACCAGGAGAGGAAATTAAGGTCCCAGACTCGTCGCTATCTGATAATCTTTTCATAATTACACCATTCAGATCCAGACGCTTTGTCCTCGAATGGGACAATACTGCTGCAGAGAAGCGTACGTGGTTGTGTAAATCTAGGTGTTAAATTAAAGCTGCATTCTCAGACAAATAAAATCTTAATTGCCAAATGTATAATTTGTTTTATGACTCATAGGACTGAATTTAACAATATTCTGCTGCTGTTATTATTATATATGTATACACAAAATAGAAGTCGACGCGGGGATAAAAACGTTTCGGCAGGATTCTGAAACTTTTTAAGTCAAATCGGCCAAGCAAAGGCCCCCCAGCAAAAAGGCCCCCCAATGAACGATAAGAAGTTAAGCCACCGCAGGAATATATTTTGGCCGGTCCCAAAAGTATAAATGTTGACTTTTATGAAGCCCTCTAGCAAAAACAACCGAAAAAATCCTCCGAAATTTTGGTCGAACGATTTTTAGATGGGTTGGAAAAGAACAAAACAAAAAGTAGAAAATCTTTAGTTTTTGACTGAGGTTAACTGAGAGTAGAGCTTTAAATTGTTAATAGCACTTAGCACTGATATTACTATTCATTGAAATTTAGTTCAAGAGTTTTGACAGAATATGTATGGGGTAAATTGAATCCAATATTCTATCTACTTGATTTACATGGACAATACAGAATTAACAAATACTCAATAAGAACAATAATGAAAGAATAGTACACTATGTATGAGTGGTGAATGTTTGTTCTATTAGCTCAATATTCTGACAACGTGAAACTGAACCAAGCTGATTAGAATATGCGCTGCGTAACATTAAAAAATACAATCAACTTATATGATTTTAATTCAATGCCATCTATGGAGTAATTCAATGATAAATTTAATGAACTCATTAAAGTTGAAAAGTAAAATGGAAGATCATTAAAGTGACACATATCACTGAGCTCCCGATTTTGGGAAAGTTTGCCTGTATATCAACTATGTTCTAGATTAGTATATTGGTAATGGATACCCGGGAGCATTAATGTATTAAATATAATATATTTCGTGTATTTAAAAGTTTAAAACTCCAATTTCGAACCCTGCCACAGGTGCCATGTGCCTCACAGACACAACAATCTGTTGGTTGGGGAAAGTCCCAGACCGCTCTTATCATAATTGGTTAAGTGATAACACTTAATATGTCAGTATGTACCTCCTGCCTCGCTTATACTTCATATCCCTTCACCATGCACTGGGGGCAGCACCTTATGGTCAAGTTACTTCTCTCTTAGATTTGAATTCCCCAATGGAATCTCTGCCACATTCTTTGTTAACAAATATCAATTAATCTAAGGAATATATAGCGTTGGTATTCCACACAAATGTTCTTACTTGTGCAGGTCATCGAAAACTACAAACATATTTCTAAATGATGTAAAGTCAAAATAGTGATCTTAGCCGCTTTAAGTTAACATTGGCAGTTTTACAAATGAATCATAACTGCTGATTAGGATGGAATATGTCAACTTTGGGTCTTTTTTGGAGGCTCTGACAATGTTAATTTTGCTGCTCCAACATAAAAACAAAGTTAATAAGCCTACTAAAACCCACACTATTCAAAGTCAATAAATCTTGAATGCACTTCATAATAGATTGAGTCAATTTTGTTGTCTTTCCCAATAATAAATGTGCTTATGGAATTCTTCCTTCTCAAAGAGGCCAATTAAAGCAACATTCTCAGCTATTATGACAAAAAGTCTTTTCTGGATTTACTCATATTATGACTGAGATTATCAATATTCTGCAGCCATTACATGTTTATTCATGAATTGAAAGTTGAATCGGCGAAGGGAAAAAAGAAAGCGATAATAAGTGAAGTCACCACAGGAAAGGACTTCAGTGGGTTTCCCAACTTATAGATGCGATGAATCACTGTAGCAAAACCAACCTGACAACATAATCTAAATTGTTGGTCAAATGACAAAGGAAAATAGGAAGAAAAATCTGTAGATTTTGATCGATGTTAACTGAGAGTGCAGCTTAAAGCCCACACACACATACACGAATTGGGCCCACAAATTGGGCTCACAAACGTTCGTACGAAATTATTGTGCCCACGATTAATCGTGGATGTTCACGAATTTCCGTACGAAAATTCGTGGACCCAAATTTGGTCAATTTTGCCACGAATTCAGTGGATTGTTCACGAATTTTGCCACGAATTCAGTGTGCTGCGAATTCAAAATTTCGTGGCATTGAATTTCGTGGCAAGTCCAAATTATTTATCTGATTCGTGTATGTGTGGGTCTGGCCACGAATTGTTGTGGCTTCAACATTAGTGTCTACGATAGATCGTGGATGCTGCCACGACAATCGAATATATTCGATTGTCGTGGGTGAGCCACAAATTTGAGCCATTTGGTGAGCCACAAATTTGGCACCATAGGAGTTAAATGAAAATATGTGGAAAAGTACACAAGTGATAACAATGAATTTTCGCATGGTTAAACTTACATATCAGATCTATATTTGGACATAAATATAGTTATTATGAGGTAACAATTCCACCAATTTGACAACATTTGGCACTGATGAATGGTACATATTTCTACATAAATGAGGATTTAAATTAGAAATAAATAAAACAAATATGCCCATAATGTTTTGAATCACTGTGTATGTCACAGGTATCGACATAAGGATCAAAACGCTTTTTAGTTTGTGAAAATATTCCCACTAGAAGAAAAGTTACAGCCAAATAACGATTCAGTAATTTATTTTTGTTTAAAGAATTTTATTTTCACATTGTATATAGAGGTTTTCAAAAATCGTGGGAAGCATTACTACCGAATTCGTGGCAACTACTAGATGCCAATTCGTGCCAGTGTGCGCCAAGTCGATACAAATTCAGAAAAATGTCTGAAATCGTGTATGTGTGCGCCAAAATTGGGACCATGATTTACACAAATCACACCACAAATTGGTTATGATTAGATCCACGAGTAATCGTGAGTCCCAATTTCGTGGCAGATTTTAATTCGTGTCTGTGTGTGTGGGCTTTTAAGGGCAAACGAATACATAGATTTCACATGACGTCACCCAGTCGGCTGGGGTATCACAGTGACCGCCATTTTCAGGAGCATCGCTATGCTGGCCGTCTATGGCGGGGGTATCAAAACAAAGTTGATAAAACTCACAAGAGTAGATACTTGGGTAATTCTACATTAAAGGCAGATTATCTAACCTATCATGAAGGTATTGTTGTGTCAGATTAAAACTGGTAAAGGTTAAAACAGCCAGAAAACGATATTTTCAAGTATCGCAGCATACACTGCAAGTGAAAACGTCTTCGTACTAAACGTTTTTGAAGACGGTTTTTTTGTCCCCTTTTAGAAGACGGTTTTTTTCCGTTACCATGTTCAAAAACGTTTAGCTACTATATCACCGTCTAGGCATTAAAAACCGTCTTCAATAGCGTATCAGAAAACGTTTAGATAATCGGGAACAAAATCAAATGGGGGAGAATAAAACTGATTGATAATTGCTTAAAATTTTATAGAAATAGAAGATATCGCTAAGATTTGATTCGCAAGACCATTTATAGAATCATTTTGATCTGGAGAATAATTATTAACAAAAAAGGAGGATCCATAAATTTTGTAAATTTTAACAAGATTTTTATTATATAAGGCTGTTACACGAAGCAAGAAACAGACATGAAGTAAAAGTTCAAATGATAAATTGTTTAACCCTGAAAGTTTCATATTGACACCATCAATAGTTATATATATATATGCAACTTTATTTCCGACAAATAATAGAAGAACTATGCAGGAAATAAATAGAAGAATACAATAATAATATGAGATGAAAACTAAAGAGTCCAAGAAATTATAAATATAGAAATATTTGTGTATATCAAGTTCCAAATACATGGAATGAATTATATGGGAATGTATGAACATTGATTAACATGTTTAACAAACTTCTACTAGACTTTATGAAAAAGGAGAGGGGCAAGAAGGGGTGACGGGGCAGGAGATTGTGAGTGGAGGAAAGAAGGGGTGAGTGTATGGGGGTTGAATGGAGGAGGGGAGAGGTGAGAGCAGGTAACAGAAGGAGGAGAGAGACAAGATTAGATTATGGAATGAGAGGGGGTGAGTGGGGAGATGGGGTGAGGGTATGAGATGAGGTGAGGGTAGGAGAGGGGGTCAGATGAGGTGAGGGTAGGAGAGCGGGTGAAGGTAGGAGATGGGAGAAATGGGGTGAGGGTATGAGAGGGGGTGAGTGGAAGTGGGGAGGGGCGAGATGGGGTGAGGGTATGAGGGTGGTGAGATGGGGTGATGGTATGAGAGGAGGTGAGATGGGGTGAGGGTATGAGAGAGGAGAGATGGGGTGAGGGTATGAGAGGAGGTGAGATGGGGTGAGGGTATGAGAGGGGAGAGATAGGATGAGGGTATGAGATGGGGTGAATGGAGGAGGGGAAGGGTGAAATGGGGTGAATGAAGGAGGGGAGGGGTGAGATGGGGTGAACGGAGGAGGGGAGGGGTGAGATGGGGTGAAGACAAGATACTAGGGTGAGGGTATGAGAAGGGGTGAGTGGAGGAGGGGAAAGATGCGATGGGGTGAGGGGGCAATAGGGGTGAATTGAGGAAGGGAGTGTGAGATGGGGTGAGGGTATGAAAGGGGGTGGGTGGAGGAAGGGAGGGGCAAGATAGGTTGAGGGGGCGAGAGGGGGTGAATTGAGGAGGGGAGGGTTGCCATGGGGGTGAGGGGGCGAGAGAGGGGGTGAATTGAGGAAGGGAGGGTGAGTTGGGGTGAGGGTATGTTAAATGTTAAAATCGTAAATCCAAACATTATCAAGAATATGCATTGTCAGTGATATGCATTTATACATAGACACACGTCACATAGACATAGACACACGTTAAGTAACGTTACATAATATTGCTAAACCTAAACATTTTATATTTTACTATTAATTAACTCATTTGTTATTACCATCATCATATTTCCAAAATAGTAATGTCATAACATTGTTCTATGTATGTCTACCATCCAGGTGGTTGACGCTAGGTTGGTTAACTAAACACTATTATCACTACAGACCAGATACACACTATAAATCTTTTAAAAAGAAATCACATAGAACTATTGTTTCATTTCGAAATAAAAACAAACATTATAGAGCACACCCACACACCATTCAGTATGAGACATCCTCTTGCAACCATTCTTTCAATTATTTACATGATAAGAAAAAAGACCTTCTGGGCACCAAGGCCTATAGTCACAAAAATAGCAGCAATAAGTATTTCATTTCGAATGAAACCAATAAATTATGGAGTACATTTCATATGATATCAACTATCACATTTCAAATTGAAATGATTATTTTAACGATTTACACATGCCAAAATGGTCACATCTGATGACCAGTAAGGGCTATACTTATGTCACAAACCAAAGATAAAAAGAGTTCACATGAGGTGAACAACAGTCATTACATTATAGATTAACCTCAGTTTTCTTCATATAATTCAAGGGAATTAATAGCATCAAACAAAATATAAACTTCTTAACAGACAGATTAATAAAATATAATTCTATTTCGAAATGAAAAGAACATGGGGCAAAACTTGTGGCCTTCCTCCTTGGCCATCATGTCCTCCATTGTCATGGCAGGAAGAATGGCTGCTGGCCACTGCACATTCCTTTTTCTGTGTTTGCTTCTCAGGTGTCACTGCTAGCTTCAATCCCTCGTTTGAGCTCATGTCCTTGTTAGTGTCCTCCTGCCTTTGATCGGCCCAATACTCTCTGAAAAATTATAGATTCGAACGCAATTATGAATAGCATAAAGGATTTAATCAAACAATGTGAAGCCATAATTCATTCCCAGTAAAATTCATTCCCAGTGAAATGAATGAAACAGTAGGCCTATGGTAAAAGCAATTATCGTAATTTCAAGACGGAGGGACAGAGAGGGGAGATATATATATAGAGAGAAATATATCATTACGCTGGTATGAATAATATTATCAAAAATTGCTTGTCGGTGGCAATGAAGGCCTGGGATCCTGCTTTTCTCAGGCTTTTTGGAGGGTTTGGAAATCAAACCCTAAAACATTAATAATTTCGGAATTTTGGGTTTTATTCCGGCCATACCGATCATTATACATTATTTCATTATTCATTATCAATTTTAGATTTTACTTCGAAAGATTCAAGTAAAATTGGGGAAATGTTTGAACTTACATTGGCCTGCATCTGAGAATTATTTAAGTTGTATAAGGTAATAAAGATCAGAAAGTTGGTGCAGCTATCTGTAGTTTACATTAAGTTTACATGAAATAGTTTGTGTTCTAGGTATTTTGATACTTATACTTTGATGCATTTATGTCATCAACTATTCGAACTATTTCATAACCTATTTACACACATCTCACACTCTCCCTCTGTACAAAAATGGGAATCTCCAAACATTTCAAGGACAATTAAAAGATTCCAACAGGATTCGGGGCCATGTGATGATATTTCTCGCCCTTGGACCCATATGTTAATGTTCCAACTCTTGAATTTATTTGCCCAAATTCTAGGATTTTCCAGGGCCCCCCCCCATTATTGGAATACAGTTAATATCAAAAGTGTATGCTACTTTATAGTTAGTGTTATGTGAATGTTTTTCATTTGTCTTTTACACCACACATATCCTAGCTTGATTTTTAAAAGGAGGGGGCGTGTGCCCCCACCCCACCCCCCTAAATCCGCCCCTGGCTACTTATCCTAAAACTGACCCTCCTAGGCCCTAAAATAAGTGGTTGACCCACACAGAGAAAGAACAAAATCGGTTGCATTTTCAAAAAGCAGCTCCTAGTTTCCTGTTATAATACTTTAATACTATAGTAGGCCTACATAGCCAAGAGTCACAACCTCTGCAGTAGTGCAAGTTTTCTCAATCATTCATAACTTTCCTTAGTCTTGATGTTGAAGTCTAAGTCTAAGACAAACTTTTCTCTTCACTAGCCCATTTAAGATCCCTTTTTTCCATTTTCGCAATGTCCTCCAGAAAAAAGACCCCTTCTTTTACGTTTTCAATGACATGCAAAGTTTCTCCGAAAGACCCCTATCTCAGCGAAAATGGTAACGAGCATGTGGTACTGGCCAAGTGCTAATTACTGTTTTGACACCTTAGCTCGCCACCTCCCGTCGATGGGGTGGCGCCCGACTCGGTGTAAACGTTTTTTAACACTAGGAGTCGGTGGGATATAAGCATTGAGCATTGAGATATAATGGAAATAAATCAGTTTCGTTTGGGCCAGTTGGCGGGCAACTGACCATATTTGTAGTGGCCCAGACTAAAAATATGGTTGTCCCGAGTAGTATTACTGGGGGTAGAGATGAGGAGTGTCCTCAAGGTGTATTAACGTATCTGTTATTATGTATTATGTCTGTAGATTTTCAAACATAAAGTGGCTAAGACTTAGCGGCTTTAGGTGAAAATATAATCTAAAGACATAATCCTAGAGTAATGAGGTATTGGTATTTATGTTGCTTGATATTTGATTCGATAGAAAAGATAATATCTTCCCAGTACTGCCATTTTGACAACGGCCCATCATGACACAAAATGGTGTCGTCCATTCCGCTACAGTAACATCAGTAACCCTCAAGGTCCCCTCACCCCAGCGCTACAGGGCTACCCCTACCGATTCCACTCAAGGGGAGGCGGCAGGGATGATTAAGGGGGAGGGAGTGAAATATTTGCGCAACATTTGATGTATGTTAATTCGTGAGTAGACTGGTACATAAAAACGTATTTGTTTGAAATATGTAGCCTAATAGTATAGTAGTTAGAAGATATATAGTATGAATTGATGAACAGTTTGTAAAAGTGTTGAAAATATGTAGGACATTTGTATATTATCTCTATTTGCTTGTGCAGATGAGCTGTTTATAATTCGGTTATTAAAAATATGTGATGTAAGTTAATAATTTTCTGTAACTCAGGTATACAAGCTTAATATCAAAACAAAAGAATAATAGAACTCCACCAAATACCTACTAATACTATCCCACGATTTTCCCCGTTTTTGTAAGTATTACTTTTCTGTAACTGTACACAGTAGTTTTGGGGGGCCGGGCATAGGCCTAACGGCTCTCAGTCTGACCGTGTACCATAGGCCTGCAGCCGCCCACAGGTGCATAGCACTAGCCTAGCAGCCTTGCCTAGCTACGGGCAGCCGCAGGCCATTCTTAATATCAGTGCAGTTTGAATACAAAGGATGATTTAACCTACCTGACATTCTCTGTAACACGGTTGACAACTCCATTGCTTTAGGCAGAGGTAGAAACATGGACATTGGCTGGAAAGATGAACGATCGGTGGCAAACAAACATTTGAACCGTCCGCCATTTTGTCTCTTGGTTCCACGCATGCGCGTTGTGGAACAGCTGAGAGATGTAGGCCTACACAAGTGGGTGTGGCACTGTAGCGGGCTTGTAGCAGGCACTGTAGCGGGCACTGTAGCCAGGAAATAACGTACACGTTGCCTATATTACACATGTTGCTAATGTAACTTCCTAAAGGCTTAATTAGCGAGTAGGGTATTTTGAAATAAATAGTAACGATAATTTCAGAAAATGCTCAATATTTTTTATCAAACTTTTTATTCAGGGTATAATACACATCTCATCCATTGATTCATTGATATATCAATACCTCATGGTATGTGATTTCTTGCTCGTTCTGAAACTGTAAGTGGAGGGATGTTCAAGCCTATTCCGTCCTAATTTTATCCTGGCATAGTTATATTTCATGTGTGCCAACAATGGCTTAGAACTGTGAATACACTGACGTAGTATAGCAGCACATTTAGGTTTTAACACCTGTCAATGCCCCTTTTCGCACACCAATACTCTTAATAGGGTGTGGTATCATTTTCACATGTTCGAAAGCTAAGGTGAAACTAAAACAGAGGTTATAGTGTATTCAGCAATCACTACAAATGTTATAATGAAGTGAATCTCATTCAGAACAGTTTTTAATAAGCAATAAAGACCGTCATCGTTTATCATGACATAAAATCTGCGGACAATATGTTTGGCTTCTTCCAATGGGAATTTAATTTTTTTTCAAGAGTTCAGAATCTATTCTTTTGGTTTATGGTGATTTCGTATATCATATTATTTTTTCCATATCTTTTTACAGTTTTAAATATTGAATATCGGCCGACGGATATACTATTTATAGGGAGTGTGTGTGTGTGTGGGGGGGGGGGGGGGTGTCTCCATATACTCACCCCCAAACAAAGACATCATTTGCAAGACTTTTGTGAGAATGTCCCTTTAGTTTGTTATATTATGTTCCCCAGTCATACCAGCTTCAGCTGAATATAATATGTCACTTTTTTTTCTCTTGATCATTCCAATAGTAACTAAACGACCTTTTTATTTTATGAAAAAGAAAATATTTAGAAATCCTAATCTTGACATAACTCTTTTGAAAATGCTACGTATTGAAGAACGTCTTCAACAGTTAAAAGCATCTAGCAGAACGTTTAGCACAGTGGATGGGAGCGCGGGGACTGATGGTAAAATCGTCATCAGTGCAAAAAGCATCTACACCAATGTGTTGTAAACGGGGTTGAAGATGCAAGCATGTTCAACCCCGTTTAGATTAAATACGTTGTGGTAAACGGTGCCTTTGCAGTGTACATAGCCATCTATCTTGACCCCAAACATGGCCAGGGCCGTGACGTCAGTGAAATCTATGTATAGTATCCTCAATTGTCTCTGACCTATTCTAATGATGGGTAAGATTTTCAGAAAATGTACAATTGGCTCTACACATTTAGGGAATTCTGCTAAATTTGGCTGAAAAATGATGAATACTGAGTATATCTGAGTATTTGGTATCACATTGATTTAAAGTATCATTTCTGTTATGTTAAACTGCATTTTGAAGCTCATTTGTGTCTTAAATTTGGGTTATTTGAGAGGATTGGTGAAGGCGAATTGTACATTTTCTGAAAATCTGACCCTGATATCCATTAGAGGCATTATTACCTCTTTAAGTTAGTTAGTGTCCTTTGTTTGACTTCAAGGAGAAGAGGCAAACAAGCTAGCTTAATAACAACACAAATATTACAAATAAGGTCTGTCTATTTTATGTCTGGCCAAACAGAGAGCTAATAGCCTTGGAACAAACCACCAGTTCACCCGCTGCAGTAAATATATAATTTACTATACTGTGTGTATATGGGTCAGATTTTCAGAAAATGTACAATTGGCAGCTGTACACATTCAGTAAATACTGCTAAATCTGGTTGGAAATTGATGAATACCAGGTATATCTGAGTATATTTGGGATCACATTGATTTAAAGTATCAGTTCTGTTATGTTAAACTGCATTTTGAGGCTCATTTTTGTCTTAAATGTGTGTTATTTGAGAGGACTGGTGAAGGCGAATTGTACATTTTCTGTAAATCTGACCCATATATGAAGGTGTAATGAAGGGAGTGCAATAACATTATCTTTATTGTACCTTTGCACAAAAATCGAATTTGTTCCCTTTTAACTGTTAGATATTTTATGGGCAATCAGAATAAAAAAAACAAAGTTGTGGTTTTCAATATTTTGCGCAGGGGTGTAATAAATCCTATATCTCGTCCAATAAATATTCAATCACTAGAACCTCGTTCCATTCTGACATTTAAATTCTGCTAATTCTGCTGATATATAAATTATAAATAGTAGGTATATCTGCGTATATTGTATTCAATTATAATATCTGTTTGGTTATTGATACAGTTAGATGTATGCCCATGATATTGGTTGGTTGAACTGTATTTTGAGCTTTATTATGGTCTTAAATCTGGGTTATTTGCGAGGGTTTTGAAGGCGAATTGTACATTTTCACCCACATATAATGTGTATAATGGGTCAGATTTTGTAGAAAATGTACAATTGGCAGTTGTATTATATACATTTAGTAAATTCTGCTAAATTAGGCTGCAATCTAACCAATACTAAGGTAGATTCGAGTATATTCAGCATGGCATTTATTCTAGCAATCTGTTTGCTTAGGTTGAACTGTATTTTGAACTTTATTTTCTTCTGAAATTTGGGTTATTTGAGAAGATTAGCGAAGTTGAATTGTATATTTTCTGAAAAACTGACCCATGTACATGTTGACAAGTAACAAGCCTTTACCGTTCAGCCCAGTGCTGCAGTGTGCCCCCTCCCCCTTCCCACAGACATAAAAACATTGTAACCAGTGTTTCCCTTGTCAGGACAAGTCCACAAGTCACGTGAGCACCTTCCCTCACTACACAATCCCCACCAGAGGGAGTGGCAGTGGAGATGGAGGAGGAGTGGCGGAGGGGGGGGGGGGGGGTACTTGCAGAATCAGTGGTTATATACCTTACCACAGGGAATGAATGGTAAGGAGTTGACTTAAACTATAAAGAGATAGAGATCACAAGGGGCTCAGGGATGGGGAGGGGAGGGGTTGGATCTACAGATGCCTCTTAAAGAGTTGGACATATTTCAGAGACGGGGATCGAAAGGGAGAGACATATTTCAGAGGAAAATAGGGAGAGACAAAGTCATTGATGAGAGACACATAGAGAAGATATAAAGAGAGACAGAGCCAGATGTGGGATAATGTAGAGAGAGGAGAGGAAGAGAGGTCAGGAAGAGAGGGAGAGAATGAAAGGAGTGAATTCATGAGTGGGAGAAAATTAATGCTGCATTCTCAGTTAGCATCGGTCAAAAACTAGATTTTATATATTTTTTTTCCGTTCGTTTCCAAACCATCTAATTATGAATTTCAAATTCTGAAGGATTTTGTCCAGTTGTTATTGCTACAGGGCTTCATACAAGTCCACGTTCATATTTCAGACACCCGCTGAAATCCTTACCTGCATATTATCGTTCACTAGTAGCATTTTTCTTTTGACCAATTCGACTTGAAAGTAACATATATGACAGCAGCATATATATTCATTCTTATGCACCATAGCACCAGTTGATTTGGTAAGATTTCCTTTTCGTATTAGTCACTACCTTGAACAATCAATCTAGGGCTATAACCACTATAGGCAGAGACTAAACAGATTAATAACCTGCATTTCGGGCCTGCTTCGGGCCTGTTTAGTGTACAATACATACAAACCACCAGTTCACCCGCTGCAGTAAATGGGTCAGATTTTCAGAAAATGTACAATTGGCAGCTGTACACATTTAGCAAATTCTGCTAAATTAGGCTGCAATTTGGTCAATACTAGATAAATTCGAGTATATTCAGCATTGCCATGATTCTAACAATCTGTCTGGTTAGGTTGAACTGTATTTTGAAGTAGATTTTCGTCTGAAATTTGGGTTATTTAAGATTGGTGAAGGTGAATTGTACATTTTCTGAAAATCTGACCCATATGTGTTTACTATACCATTAATGTGTCAGAGTTTCAGAAAATGTACAATTACGGTTCACCAATCCTCTCAAATAACCCAAATTTGAGACGAAAATAAAGTTCAAAATACAGTTCAACCTAACCAAAAAGATTGCTAGAATCAGTTCAATGCTGAATATACTCGAATTTACCTAGTATTGACCAACTTTCAGCCTAAATTGACAGATTGTATTAAATGTGTACAGCTGCCAATTATGCATTTTCTGAAAATCTGACCCATATGTAGGTGCTATATCAAGTATAGGCAGAGACTAAAAAGATTAATAACCTCCATTTCGAGCCTGTTTAGTGTACAATACATACCGAACAGTACACTATATATAAATAGCTGCCCCTCAATGTTGGTGATTAATCCTTTAATAGATGAGAATGCAACTTTAAAGATATAGAGATAGACTATAACATTATTATCGAGGAGTTTGCATAGAGACCCCCCCCCCCCCACCCTTCGCCCCCTGCTCGTATCTGGACGCTGGCCTGGGCTGTAATTTAAGATAGACAGACACAGCTCACGCAAGCTACCTGACTTGTGGACACAAATCCTCGCCTAAAACGTCCATTCTATTACAGTTCTGCCATCAAAGTCGATTGGTTTCACATCTTGCAATTTTCACCGCCTTTACACAGTTACAGAACAAATGATTCCTGCTAAACAGCTGTCTGGGGCACTTGGATTATCCCATAGAACCTGGGAGTATAAGGGAACATGTCAAATATGTATTTACTGGCTGCAGCACTTTTCCACTTAGTCGCAAAAAGCGAGCCATTCAATCAATCGCAACGGTAAGGGAGGGATCGCAACAGGATCGCAACAGGATCGTATTCACTTGCAAGATAGTGGAAGAGGTCCTGCGATCGTAATTATGAATAGTTTTGAATGTTTATTTTGTAATTCTTTTCTCCTTTGAGCCTCTGGATGAGAGCTAATGCTTTTTTGCGTAAGTCTGGTCCAAGGGTCTCAAATATGGATGAACATTTTTTTTTTTAGTTTTGAATGTTTAATTAAAATGACTGTGTTTGGAAATACTTAATTAATGCGTTCTGTAATGCACCCTTTATAAAATAAAGATTATTTTGTCAGGCTAATGAATAAAGGGTGGAAAATATATAATATTTGGGTTCATGATATTATGTGGTATTAACATCTATAAATATCATCCATCTGTATCTAGTATTTATAACATGATATTATCGAAACTGATTTAGTTCAGGCAATTTTCAGAAAAGAATTTTAGCAACATTTCTTGAGCTAACTAATACATTAGGTGTCCAAAATTGGTTTGATAAAACCGACAGTACAATAAGATGTTGGCTACAACTAAAAACAATAATTAATAAAGGAAACAATTCCCTTGGCGTTCTAACAAAAACAACCATAAAGACCATGCTATAGTCGTAATGGCAATATATTTACTGACATGTTGTTATCAATTTGAATTCCCTATTAGTCAATTGCAGAATTCCGAAACTTTCATAAGGGTCAGATTTTCAGGAAATGTACAATAATTGGTAGCTGTACATATGTGATGTGTTTTAGGAAAATGAGTCATAAGTCGCAAAATTGTTTTTGTTCTAAGTGTTTTTTTCACATAACCTCTTTATTGGAATATTCTGATTTTTAGAGGGTCTAATATCTATAGTCCTATGAATCCATGTAACAAATTTCAGGACATTATATAAAATATATCGTTCCGTTGTTAAGCCTTTCGTATGGAGTATATTTAGTTAGTTTACTGGTAATCACCCATTCAGAAACATTGAAAACTTTCTTTAGATTCACCTTGATCTCCTTTTTCCAAATATGGTGAAATCTCAAAATCTATAATTTGCGACTTATGACTCATTTTCCTAAAACAGATCACATATTGGCCTTGCATTGATTCTAGCAATCTGTTTGGTTAGGTTGACATGTATTTTGAACTTTATTTTCGTCTGAAATGTGGGTTATTTGAGAGGATTGGTGAATGAGAATTGTAAATTTTCTGAAAATTTGACCCAGATTGTGACCTTTTCTGAAAATAAATATATCCTGTGCAGTTATAGTTTCTTCTCTTCACTTCTTCCAATTGCAAATTCAAAACATTTTGAGGATTGTGAGTGCATTGAGGATGGTTGTAGAATTGTGAGTGCATTGAGGATGACTGTAGAATTGTGTGGAAAAGGCGGTAATTAGGCGACGGTGCAGAGGCACGTTTATCGACCACGCTACATTAGCCTCGGGAATCATTTAAAACAATAGAGGAGTTGTCTTTGCCACTGTTGTGATCAGTTGGTATACTAGGATTAATGACCGACAGGATGCGCGTACTGACCAGAAGGGTCTTGGGGTATGGGTCAGATTTTCAGAAAATGTACAATTGACAGTTGTACACATTTAGGAAATTCTGCTTAATTATAGGCTGTAGTTTGGTCAATACTAAGTCGATTAGAGTATATTTGGCATTGCATTGATTCTAGCAATCTGTTTGGTTAGGTTGAACTGCATTTTGAACTTTATTTTTGTCTGAAATTTGATTATTTGAGAGGACTGAGGAAGGTGAATTGTACATTTTCTGAAAATCTGACCCATACTGACCAAAAGGGACTTGGGGTATACACTCTGTCCAGCCTCTGTAGAACCTAGACTTCAACGAGTACCGGTATAGGCTAGCATTAGGGTTTAGGTTCCTCAGAGGCTGGACAGGGTGTACACACTTAGGCACAGACTAAAAATGAATATTTTCAAACATAACTTCCCTGGGCGAACTCTGCAACTCTAACAACAATGGACACAACCCTTTCCAGAAGTAAAGAAATAAAATATAGAATTAATTTAAATCATATCGGGTAAGGTTATCACCTGTTGTTTTGAAATCTTTAAAAAATCAAACATAGAAAATTCTTGAAAACATCTAAAGTAATTGCTAAGGGTTGAAAATATCGACTCTGCCATTTGCCAAGTTTGGGATGAATTCATTACGTTAAAGCTGAACCAGGCCACAATTTTGAAGCTGGTGGAGATATGAATACAAATTGGCGTTAATACAATCCCTCCCTAGTCACGTCGCCTCATCGAACAGAGAGAGTCTTTTTCCAACTGTCATTTGTGAAAGGCCGGAGGAAAAATTGCAGAGTAAATTCTCAGGGGTGATATCCAAGATTGCTAATTATTAATTATTGCTCCATAATGAGGTAAAATGTTGTTTTGCGCTTGCATTGACTAAATTGAATAAACCTGTTAGGGAAAGCCAATATTGGGAACTAGTGAAGGTTGTCCGGAAGTTAGGGGAAATAATGGTCGCGATGTGAAACGTTCTCGGAACTGACAGCAAAAGGAGCTATTGTAACAAACAATACAAATATGGGTAAGGACGTCAGAAAATGTACAATGGCCAGCTTTTCACGTTTAGTAAATTGTGCTATATCAGGCCGAAAATGTTAAGATTAAGATTAATTGCTAGACTATAATCGGTATAGCATTGATTGAAAATATCTGTCTGGTTATGTTGAACTGTATTTTGAACCTCATTTCTGTCGAAAATTTGGGTTATTTGAGACGATTGGTGAAGGCAAATTATACATTTCCTGACAATTCTATAGTGAATTTGCATGTCCTTCATTTTAGATTCTGTTTCGCATGGAATGAATTATGGGATTTGTATGTCAGTCAAAAACTATTGAATACATTAAATATTCCGCATGTAATCTCTATTCAAGTTAAAACACACACATGCATTGGCTTTGCCTGAAATCATAACACAAGTCTTCGTATTTTCCATCCTTTGGATGCCAAATATCATTATTGTAAGTGACACTATCAACAGAAGGTTATTTTTAAAACAAATATGTTGCTCATTGTGTGTATGTCAATTTGGACGTGAATCTATCACAGCATGCTCTGTAACAATCATGTGCAGTGTGGACATCACCTATTGAAACACCCTGAAGTAATCTACCCGTATATATGTTCTAGGAAAATGAGTCATGAGTCGCAAAATGGATATTTTTCGAAGTGATTCATTTATAAGATATCTTTGTTGAAATATTCTAATTTTTGGGGTGCTTAATGCCGCTAGTAACAGTAATACGTGTACAAGATTTCAGGGCGATCTATTGTATATATTCATGCATTTCTAAGGTCATCTTATGGCGTATATTTAGGTACTTTATTAGTAATTATCCACACAAAAATATTAATAACATTTTTTTTCAAAAATAAATATATCAAACTTAAAATATAGAAATACTAATTAGATGCCATATTGTTTACTACCATTAGAATCGGATTGATCTCATCTTTTCAAATATGGTGATATCTCAAAACCCATTTTTTGCGACTTATGACTCATTTCCCTGTAACACATCACATATTCACAATCTTCTTTTGTAGGGAGTGAAAGCACACACAGGACAAATAATTTAGAAGACAATCTTGGATCAATGCATACACGATGGGTCAGATTTTCAGAAAATGTACAATTCGCCTTTACCAATCCTCTCAAATAAACCACATTTAAGACAAAATTGAGCTTCAAAATGCTGTTTAACATAACAGAACTGATACTTTAAATCAATGCAATACCAAATATACTCAGATATACCCGGTATTCTTCATTTTTCAGCCTAATTTAGGAGAATTTCCTAAATGTATAGAGCTGCCAATTGTACATTTTCTGAAAATCTCCCCCGTGTACATGTATACATGGATGGAATGCAACAAGTAGGTGTACTGAAATCAGATGTTAGTTATGTGGTGTATCAACAAAACAAAAAGATGCGGACAGAGTACCTTGGTAATTTGATGGAATAATTAAATCGCTTTTTGTAGGTTTACTTATTATGCTCAATAAAAAGAAAGACACACAAGCAATGATACGAGGTCATGAGTGATGATGCCATTGTCACTGTGTGTGTGTCTGATACGCTTTTTCAGAACAACCACTCATTGCATTCCATATTTATATCGATTCTTATGGCCATGATAGATTTGTACCTTTGGGATAACCAGTTGTTTAAAGATACATGTAACAATGGGTTCTCACAAATAATGAACAGCATGCATCCCATTGGCTCTAATTTACCACATCTAGCTTGAAATTTTGTTGTTAAGATTAGGAGAGCAGGTGACCAAAAATGAATCTGATTAAGCCAAGAAACTAGCTCAGAATCAAATCATAATTACCATTATGGAGTTCTTACTGGCTAAACGGGTTTCTTAGTTGTCATTTGCAGGGACAGTTAATGTCTAGTAATAGTCATATTTTGTTAACGAATATAAAACATGTTTGATCTAAATATATTGGAATTGATTTGCATAATAGTGGATTACATTTTACCCGGCTTGTATGTAATACAGCTCATAACGTCCTGGATTCAAATTCATTAAGGTTGTTTTATCGTCGAATATGGATGTGGTGATCTCAAATCACATATTCTGCACCAGGATTAACAATACATCTTGTCACGCCTCTGCCAAGGAAAATCCATAAACCTACTGCGTATGGGTGTATAACTTGGCTTACAGTGGACAGGGAGAATTCAATGTGGTTCCAACCTGGAACCACCTGCGCATTTACCTTTTACTGAAATATCCTTTATTCCTAGACTCATGATTGTAATTCAGTTAATGCACAGGCAGTACTCAGACACAACAATAATAAATTATTTTCTCAGCACCCCTATGAAGTTTTCTCAGCACCCCTACGTGTTGAAGAACCCTTAGGTTCTTTGGAGAACCATAAGGTTCTTCCAAGAACCCCAAAAAACCCTTGTATCTTAGAGTTTAGATGGCTGTGAATAGTAATGATTCCAATACTAGAGACTATGTTACACCCTTGGCGAGAATAATCTTCTTCTGAACCATTCTCCACCAATGTTATACCCTTTGGGGGTATAATCTTCCTAAATGTAATTGTTAACGGTAACTTATAGTTAATCTAAAGTTTTAAAGTCTGGAGTACTGCAAGGACGACACAAGTAGTCAGGATGAGTTTCAATACAGGAGTGATTCCCCTCAGGTCCTCACTCTGTCTTTTAATGAATAGTTCCAAATCTCTCCTCCAGGGTCACTACCGGGACCTCTGGCGCCACCTGGTGTAGTGGCCACCCCAAGGTTCTACTATTGACTGTTGCCGCCACCTGACGGTATAACAACTATTTATATGCCTTTGTTACATCACTACTGTCTATCACAGCATTCCGCTTTTTTCAAACGTCCCATGGGTAAGATGTTCATTAGAGCTGTGTTCTCAGCTATGAATACAAGAAAGGTTTTTGGCCCGCCAAAAACTCTTTGGCGGGCCATCGGAATAATTTAATGAAGCCCTGTAGCAGAAAGAACAGTGTGAAATCTACCACAATTTTGGTCAAATGACTTAAAATTCAAAAGCAAAAGATTTAGTTTTTGATCAATTTTTGACTGAGAATCCAGCTTTAAGTGTGAATACATTCATCCATCACAAAGGTATCTGAATAAATAAGTTAATGACAAAATCAGAGATAAGATCTTACGGAATGAATTGAAATCCAAAGCCTTTGGGATTGTCCTCAATGAGGACCGCTGAGTAAGCATGAGACTTTTCATAATAAATACAGTTTCATTGAATCAGTCAAAGAAATATTTGATAAATTCCCCTCTAAAAACGATCGCCTAAATAAATAAAACGTGATAAACACATTAGCCGATGGTGATGGCAACACCCGGCTTCACACATATGTGTAACAACAGATAAATATAATTAGAAGTAGTTACAATATCAATTATATTCAATTATATTCATTTTAACAGAAATAGTAGAAACGATAATCACATGTCAATACAATCAGTGAGCGAGGACCTACAAAGTAGACCAACGCTTTGCAGAGTTATTATTGTTATAAGTTATAATATCATTGCCTGACATGGATTCTAAATTCTATACTCAGTAATTACTGTAAACATATTTATTTTGGCGCAGATACATTTTTTCGCGCACCAACTACTTGGACACCTTTTCGCGCGGATTTAAATGGGAAGTCTCACACATTGTGTATGCAATCATTATACCTTTCGCACAGGATTTATTTTCACGTAGAAAGGTGGGTGCGCGAAAATAGTGAAAATAAATACTGCACGAACATTAATATGTTTACAGTAATCAAATAACTTAAATAGATGCTATTGATTCCCCTAGACTAGTGGGGACTGAAAGGTTGTACGGCGAGTATGATATTGTACATAGTGATGTGGTGATATATAATTGTGATGTGCTTCAGGAAAATGAGTCATAAGTCGCAAAATATGGATTTTGAGATATTATTATATTTGAATAGATGAGCTCAAGCTGATTCGAATGGTAGTAAACGTCAAGCACTTCTAAGTAGTGTTTCTATATTATAAGTTTGATATTTTAATTTTTGAAAAAAAAAGTTATTGGTATTTTTGGGTGGATAATTACTAATAAAGTACCTAAGTATACTCCATAAGCTGACCTTAGAAATGCATAGATATATTTAATACATTGCCTTGAAATTTCGTACATGTATTGATATCATTAGCAGCATTAAGTACCCCAAGACTTAGAACATTCCAACAAAGATATCTTATAAATGAAACACTTTGAAAAATATCCATTTTGCGACTTCCCTCATTTTCCATCACAATTTTTCATTTTCCATCACAATTATGATGTTTACAAGTGTGCTGTGTATGTGTAACATCTACCTATACTAGATGGTTAATGATGGAGACATCATAATATGAAATGATTAACTCTCTTTGGCAAGAACTTATCACTATGGTTGATATCCATGGCATCAAGAAGGAGCTGGGCACATGTAATGGAACCCCCCATCCCAAGAAAAACAATTTCTGTAAACATAAGAATTAATGATATTTTTTTCCATTTGAAGTTCTGCATGGTATCTCTTATACCATTGTCTTTCTCTTTTAAATGGTGGGAGTGCTTTTGTTAGAAATGCAAAAGCTCGTTTTTTCCCTCGGAATGTATATAGATATAATATTATATATAAATATTAGATATACTCTTACACTTTATTTTACAGTTGATTTGATGAAAGTGGTATTATCCAGTACTAACAATATTGTAAAATAGCAAAAGAGGGTTCGAAAACCTCCCCAATGCTGGACAATTACCTCCTTACAGCAATCGAAAATTGAATAGAATGTTTTCAAAATCATTTTCAAAAATTGGGAAACCTTCAGAAGCAATAGAATCCCATTTTTACAAGTGCCCTCCCCCACCCCTTGCATGGCCAGTATATACATTTGTTCGGCCTCTAAGTTAGAACATGGGGCAGAGTGGAATGACATGTGATCACGCAATACTGTGGGTGTGCTTATTACAAGATTACCTAGGTACAAGTATAGAGTGTACAGCTACCCTACCGCCACCTACCGTGCAGTAGTACTATCACAAGCGTGCTGTTCAATCCAATGTATGAGCTGGAGCGTCATGATATATATGCTGAGTCAGGCATTTTAGTCAATTTGAAAAGTATCTTAAAAGGTTAATGTTAAAGTGAAATGTCACTTAATACTTCTTTCTACTCGCATTCAAGGGGTCCATTGCACTATATGCGATTTTCTGTTGCATTGCATATACGATTGTTTTTTAGACTAGTCTGAGGGACCTCTGAGAGACCTCTTAACACACTCAAATGGATGAGTTTAAATTCAACAACCCTTGTATCATAAAGCCTTCATAAGATGATGCTACATACGGCTATTTCCCATTCTACCCTGAGAGACGAGTTACTCGTCTCAAAAGCATGAGCTTATGCACCAACCCTTGTATCATAAAGCCCTCGTAGTTGTTAATTTATGATTATCGGGTATTATGCAACAGGCTCAGTGTACAACAGAAATGTGCAAACAACAATCAGAAGCATTCATTAAAAAAAAGATATTAACAGAACGTTAGTCATACACACAATAAAACTATCTTAAGCAAATACTACTTGACATCGTCCTTCTTACGGTGTTTATCTTTTTTATATCGAAAAGATATTAAACGCTTAATTTGTTGTTAAAGTTTGTGAATTGTAAAACCTGATCGTACATATCTTGGTGTCCCAACCCATTTTCTGTCGATGTACAGATACACAGTGTAATATATCTGGTTACATGAGTGCTACCCATACAGATATTCAGTGTAATATATATATGGGTACACAAGCAATGCAAGGCGTCCCGATCGTATAACTCATATCTAATCCATAGATAGTTCTGTTGTCAAAATGCTGGCAGTTGAAGCGATGATAATGATGTAGTTGTATTTACAGATGGATCGGTGAATATAAGTAATGATTATGCCCTTGGTCATAGCTGAAAAATACAGAGGGAAATCAAATGTGTTATTATCAAAATATTTCATTTATATTTAATATTAGATAATGATAATATTTAAAGTGTGGAGAACACTTCATGGCTGGTTTAATTAATTATTCTACTAAAAAAACCACCTCATTGCCATTGATGATCTAATAAGGTCAATGATCAATTATATATTCTAAAAAGAATCGATATCATTTATACATGAAATCACCACAATAGTTGATTGACCAATGTCTTGCCTTTAGCTCGCCTGTCTCTCTTATCAAATGGCATAGCCTACCAGTGTAATATGCTATCCCTTATCAAAGGGTATGATGACATTTTCTCTCTTATCACATGGTACAACTCATCTGGTGTGATATTTTCTCTCTTATCTCATGGTACAACTCACCTGTATGATATTTACTCTCTTATCGCATGGCACAACTCACCTGTATGATATTTTCCCTCTTATCACATGGTACAACTCACCTGTATGATATTTTCTCTCTTATCACATGGTACAACTCACCTGTATGATATTTTCTCTCTTATCTCATGGTACAACTCGCCTGTATGATATTATCTCTCTTATCTCATGGTACAACTCACCTGTATGATATTTTCTCTCTTATCACATGGTACAACTCACCTGTGTGATATTTTCTCTCTTATCTCATGGTACAACTCACCTGTATGATATTATCTCTCTTATCACATGGTACAACTCACCTGTATGATATTTTCTCTCTTATCTCATGGCACAACTCACCTGTATGATATTTTCTCTCTTATCACATGGCATAAATCAGCATATTTTCTCTCTAATTGAATAATACATTCACCTGTGTGGTGTGCCATGCTTTATCAAAGGGTATAATCACCTGTGTGGTATCTTCTCTCTTATCTCATGGTACAACTCACCTCTGTGGTATCTTCTGCCATCTCATCCAGTGCCTCCTCAGTCCTGGAGCGGCGCGGGTGTCTGAAGGTTTGCCCGGGAGGATCCTCAGGGTCAAAGTCCTCCAGGTCAGTGTGGGGGATGAGGTCCCTCTGCTCTGGGGGAGGTATGTGTAGTGTACCCGTCTCTGTCCTCTCCATGGCTTCATGGTCACCATGGCGACTGGGGCGCTCATCCTGCAAACAATGATATCCATTACAGCCCTAAATCAATATGATGCATATGTTTCATTATTGAGATTGAGAAACGTTCTATTTGGAAGTCTGGGGAAATTTCTCCTTGTCTGTCAGGCGGTCTCCAAGCCCCCATCCCAGTCTAACAGTAGTTATTAAAAACAAGTGAACAATACCACCTTCGTCATTGATTGCTTATTCATCAATTTATTCTCTTATTCTTGTTAAGAATGGCAAGTTTACACTGTAGTTTAAGGTATGTATATTGCTCACCGGAGTGAGGGCTTGTACTTATAGAAATAGAAAACTATTCTGTATGTCTTTTTATCACCTTTATCAACCTATCCGTGTAACCCTTACCCAACCCTACACAACCCCAACTGTAGCTATAGTTACCCTCTGTAGGTTCTTGGCTGGCATATGTTGGAAGATCAGATTCCAATCTGAAGTGCACTACCTATTTTGAATCATGTAGTTTTGTAAAATAAAGATTTTGCACTGCAGAGGACCCTTTTTCTTTTAATACTGTGAGAATCGCATGAAAATGAGATTAGTGGACAAGGGGCTTTTCTGTCATTGCATGATTATACTAGTGAACTCGCCTTTAGTGAAATCTAATCCCTCTGTCATACATTTCTATTGTATTGACCTCCGTTAAGCCGAACACCTGACTAGTCTAGACACATCAACCCAATCCCAGTGTGGCAGTAATACATACAGAGCCTTTACTGTACACACAATCAAATAACTGTCTCCATGCAGTTGGCATCCAAACTCACCTATATGACAATAGGCGAGTTTCATTTACACCATTTTGAATCTTGATTTGCATAGAATCATGGGAGATGTATGAGGGATAAATGTCAAGGACAACATATATATATATATATATATATTCCATGTTTAGCATGAAATATCTATATCTATTTAGCCTAGACTAAGCTAAGCTAGGCTAGGCTAGGCTAAGCTTAAAATCGTTAAAAATAGCACAGGGAGACCTGAAAGACCTGCAAGTTTTCACAGAAGGTTTTTGTTGAATGAAGATCATTTGCTTTATCCCTTTTATTATTAGCTATCCTACATAGAGATACCACCACCATACAGACATGTGCAGCAGCTAATGCATTTCCCCTATTGAGCCAACAACAACTGTCTGGATCTAACTGTATAAAATAGTTCCGATTGGTTTTATATACCACTGAGACAAGAGTGTGTCTCACCAATTCCTGTAGTATCAATGTAATGAATTATCAATGACATGACGTCTGGTGGTCTTATCCAAGTGGAAGAAGCTTACGTTATCTGTCTTTTTATCAGCTGTAGAAATTGTTGGTTTGTGGAGAGCGTCGCGATGGGATTCGCTCAACTTCTTTAATTTCATCAGAGACTGACAGCAGGTTGTTTTTAAGTTTGTAATCCGCACAAGAACAATGAACAGTGTTTACACACGTTTCTTGTGTCCAATGACTGGCCTTGAAATTAGGCTGAGGCAGGGAGATTTGGAGGCATGCATGCACAGATACTGAGATTTTTTAGATAGGGCTCTGATGGTCGATGTTATGCAATTGACAATATGACCCAGGACGCAAAAGCAGATGGACAGTTTTACAATCAACGGATGAGAGATTGTTATGTTGGCGTGTTACTCATGAGAGGTGTAGCCTTCAGCCCTCTCAGCTAATAGGATATGTACTCATGTACGAGTTATGAATAGACACCCAGTAGAGACTGGAATTCTAGTCTTTACATCATCGTTTATAATACTAGCTATATCATAAGACTAACCAATCTACAAATCTACAACTTCATATCTTTGGTGGACAACCCAGCCTTGATGAGGTACTTTCAAACACATTTATTAAAAGTTTTTTTTTGGAGGGGAATACACCACAATGACCCTGGTAAGAAAATGTGTTGTATTCAAACTCATGACCTCCCTAATAAATGTGGGGTGGCAGTCAGAGTGGGAGGCGTGGTTAGGAGGATGGGGATTGAACGACAGCCAAACATGGGTAGCTGAAGTGATTTCAGCATAAATCTGTATATTCCATAACAGAAGCAGGGAACTCTCCTTCTGACATTATCATGAATCTTTGCCTACAATATTAAATGAAATGTATCACATTAATCCTTTTTAAAACGTGTTTGTTGACATAGAAATTTCCCTACTGCGATACGTAATGTGAAGCTTTGTCCAATGAAATTGGGTTTCTTTGCAAAAAAAAATACAATTAATTATGATTTAACTTTGTATGAACTTGAATTCTGAAAAGCACACATATACAATACGAACTGTTTCAGTTCTAGGGGCATGCAGGGTCAAAATTAGCTCACAACCATTGAGAATTATATGTGATGTGTTTCAGGAAAATGAGTCATAAGTCCCAAAATTGATATTTTTCAAAGTGTTTTTTCACAAGATCACATTATCGGAATGTTCTGATTTTTAGCGAGTGTATCACTTAGACTTATTTCATTCGATGTATTAAATTTCAGGACAATCTATGTTATATATCCTTCCGTTTTAAAGGTCCTCATATGGACTACATTTAGTAACTTTACTGTTTATTGACCCCCAGAAATATTGGAAACTTTTTTTTTCAAAAACGAAAATATCAAACTTAAAATCTAGAAATACTTATTGGATTATTAGCCTGTTTACTATCATTGGAATCAGCTTGATCTCATCTTTTCTAATATAATGATATCTCAAAATCTATTTTTTGCGACTTATGACTCATTTTCCTGAAACACATCACATATGTGTGCCCTTCAAATATTCCGGAGGACTGTACTAATATTCATAAACATGCTCTCCTTTGCTCTTTATGCACTAGTGGACAAAGCCGCCAAGCTGGAGGTCTCTAGAATTAATAAATAAGTGACAAATGCAAATATTTGTATACAAGTAGAAACTATATATACCAATATATTTACTGGACTCAATTCCTCTGAAATGTTGCCCAATGAATATTTTAATTACGGTCTCCGAGTTCCATTCAGTTCTTATATACCCTTAGCTGAGATGAAGATATTTAAATATCTATAACAACACAGGGAAATCTCCTAATATAATTCAAACATAATATATACTTCATTTCTTAGAAATAGGAATAATTGAATTTAATCAAGAATTAAACTTCATACAGATTTGAACTGAATTTGAAGATCAACTGGGAATGCAACTTTAAATCACTTCTCCTTCATGTGTGAATCTAATTTCAACTTGCTTGTGCACTAGCGCCACCCCTGGCAGACCCTTGAAACACCACCCAACCAAGAGGTGGCACTGAAAGAGGGCATCTTCATTTCCATTCACTTTTTCTCTCTCTTTCCCTCATCATTCTCTCTTTTATCATTTCTTACATCTTCAGTTTTTGGCTTAATTTCTCTGCCTCAATACTTCAATGGGGTTTCTTCAGTGGATCGCCAAGGGAAGTAAAAGCGACAGCCTATTTGCATTGCGAATACAGGATTGTTGCCGCTTGCATAAAAACCCAATAGAGGACATGACAGACGAGCAGAGATCTGGGCTGTGACATGTGCGTAAATCCACTGATTTAGTTTTTTGTTTTTATTTCTTTTGTAGCAATTATTGAGTACATTTGATTAAAAACATGATTGATATGGTTTTTTTTACTATTTGTCAGCATAAAAGTTGCGCAGAATTCCGATGTGAGTTTGTTATCCAATAAAATGCGGGGGAAAGTGTGAAAACGACATTGTATCTTCATTGATTACTTATTTTCCAATACAACACATGAATTTGGACGGATGGTCATGGAGGGCTATTACTCCATTGTGTGTATTTTGGGTGAATACATTTCATTTTGAAGATAACTTTCAGTTGGCATTGAAACTTTATCATTCGCTTGTGTTATATTGTTTCTATCATTACAATCTACATAATATTCCAAGATATTTTCGCCGTTGATGCGTTTTGTTTAGCGCGTCCTTGGATGATGTCTGGCCATTACAAATATTTAAAAAAACAACGTATAACCATACAGGGTTCATATCCTAAGCTATAGTTATGCTTGCTATAACCTGTAGCTAAGCTAGGTAGACACAGCAGTGGGCGGAAGGCCATGGCTATTCCCTATCTAATTATCGCCTCTGAGCCCATCTCGATGCACTGTAGTGTAATCTGACATTGATATGATGTATAAACATCCTAAATAAAAATAACACAAACATCCGAAAAACTTTGGACTCTAAAGAAATAAAATTTATTAAAAAAAAAGACCAGAAAATAGGAATCCCTTATGTCTTTATATGTGATCTCAATGAAAAATGAATTACAATAACACTGTTTAAAATGACAAATTCAACCTTTATCTCAAAGAACAAAACCTCATGCTTGATGGTTTGGAAGAACACAACCTCATGCTTGATGGTTTGGAAGAACACAACCTCATGCTTGATAGTTTGGAAGAACACAACCTCATGCTTGATGGAGATTGTACAAATATATTTATAAAGAGAGTCTGATGGAGCTTCACTGAAACAGAAACTGAAAGTGACAGAAACTGAAAGTGACAGAAACTGAAAGTGAATCTGACTTACACAAGGGCACGGTATCTTCCGCATAGTCCACCTGATCTCGCGCCAGTAGACAATGATCACCAAGATTATGATTATCTCTATTGCTGCCGCTATGGTACAAGCTATAATAACACGCGTCTTCCACGAGTCTGAGTCCTCGGATAGAGTGGCCTTTATATCGGGTCCTGGAGAAAGAAATTATAAGTTATTAAAGTTGCATTCTCAGATATTATGGTAAATACATTATCAAATGTACCCATTGTTTGAATTATAAGACTGAAGTTGTTAGTATTTTGCTGCTGCCGTATTTGTATGCAAGTATTGAAAGAAAACAAGCACCGGAGAGTGATACAAAGTCAAAGCACTGCATCACTGGATTTCGGTGGTCGAAATCTAAATTTGGACTTTTATGAAGCCCAGCAGTAAAAACAACAAGGTGGACTCTCCACAATTTTGCTCAAATGCCTTTCATATGGGCAGGAAAAGAACGGATACAAAATTCGAAAATCATTATCTCCATAATATAATTAGCATTGTGGTTGATAGACATTCACTTTATCCATCACCCCATTCGAGGTTTGTAGATTCTGGTGGACGTAAGTGAAATATTGTGGCATTATCGATTGACATTTTGTTATAAGTTATATAAAGATTGCCTTATCTGTATATTCGATGTTTGTAGAACTATTGCCCCTCATTATTACGTAACATAATGTCACAATTTGGTCATCAACATTCTTAACACTTCTTAAAATGATGATAGTACAGAGAATATGCTGAGCCTTCTAGCAGTTTTGCGCTACATGGCAACAAAGCGTCATTAACCCAGTAACACACTTTTATTCCTAGAACGTTCCCTCAATGTTTGGTTGTTTGTTAGCTTAATGTGTGAAAGTGAAAATTTGTTGGATGTTCCCGGAACATGTGTTAGAGGAACGTTCCTACCTAACATTAATACAAGGTTTCTCATTCATGTTTTGTTTATATTGTTTACCAAACATTCTTCCACTGTTTTTTTATAACACTACTAGAACATACTTTATCTTAATAGTTGCAAAAGATGTTAGGAGAACGTTCTCATCTAACATAGAATTAACGTTTGTAACTGGTGGAGTGATACGCCTCTAAAACCCGCTGCCCAGGACTACTTTACCTTCCTATTCCTATTGAGGAAGGATCAAGGCATCCCAGAATCTATGTATGACATATATGGGTGAAATCGGCAGAAAATATACAATTCGATTTCACCAATCCTCTCAAGTAATCCAAATTTAAGACAAAAGTGGGGTTCGAAATACAGTTCAACATAAACAAACAGATTGTTTGAATCAAGGCAATATATTCAGATGTATACATAATATTGAGCATTTTTCAGTCTAATTTAGCAGAATTTAGTACATGTGCAGATCTGCCAATTGTACATTTTTTGAAGATCTGACCCATAAACACCTACAGGATTCAACAGATTCCCTGGCTCCTGTTTCCCCACAACCTTGCTGATTGTCAAAAAAATTCTCGTACAGAAATATGAGTTATGAGACACTTGTCATGTGAGATACTCCACAGAAATCTCGACTTTCCCTATCCTGAATGAAGAGCTTGATGTGGACAATAACAAATGTACAGCTAAGTGCCCTGGATCTGCATCATTGTACCTCTGTATAGGGTCAGATCGTTAGAAAATGCATAACTGTCAGCTTTACACATGTAGTAAATTCTACAAAATTAAGCTGAAAAAAGATACATACTAGATATACTTGACTATATTGATATTGCATTGATTCAAAGACTCAGTTATGTTGAAATGTATTTTTAACTTCCCTTTGTCTCAAATTTGGGATATTTGAGAGAATTATTGAAGGTGAATTATACATTTTCTGAATACTTCATATGTGTATTATCACCTGGATCATAACACTCAATGTAGAAGTTGCCCTTTTCCAGCTCGTCCTGTTTATATCCGGGACCTCCGTAATCGGGGATATCCTCCTTACCCAAGACGTCATTCTCAGACTTCCCAGGGTCAGGGAATCCCTTGTGCCCAGGTTTGGGGATAGGGTTTACCAGAATCTTCACCTGAAATTACAATACATTTTTATTCTAATTTTGGAACAGTGTTACTTACAATCAGGGCAGTAAAAGGGGGATTCTACCAATCAGTTTTACGGTTAAGTTTTGATCGTTTTTCTTTACATTAAAAGGAATTCTCATGAAAGAAATGATAAAAAAACTGGGAAAAAGGTACAAAACAATCAGTGGAACCCCTTAAGTGTAAGCTAAAATCAAAACAGTAGAACTCCCCCTTAAGTGTAAGCTAAACACCAAACAGTGGAACATCCCCTTAAGCTTAAGCTAAAAACCAATCAGTGGAAATCCGCCTTAAGTGTAAGCTAAAAACCAAGCAGTGAAACTCCCCCTTAAGCTTAAGCTAAAACCCAATCAGTGAAACATCCCCTTAAGTCTCATAAGTAAGGCCAACTTTACGGCCTGCCACTATATAATGTGGTGAAACTTACATTCTGGAAAGGTGGCGGAGTGAATGTAGGCGGACACTTCCTGGTTACCGCTCGCCGTGACCTCTCCACCGACTCCTCATCCTTCCCCAGAGCTGCTCTACCTGAAGGTCAAGAGGAAATTATTACTGCAAATTGCTCCTCTCACTACCTGCTCACGAGTCCACAGTGTAACGGCTAGCTTGCAGCAATCACTGAACTTGTGCCTCTATGGGGAGGGGCTTGTCAGCACCCATTATACTCAGGCCAAAGGAAATAGGCGTGTTTTTCCGGTTTAAAGTAGCTGAAAACTTAGGTTTGGTTCTAGTTTAGTTTAGGATATATTTATTCAGTGAAAAACGTTACAACGTTGGTTGCTGTTCTCAGCTAATCTTGGTCCTTATTTCACCTTTGGGTGTGGTCAATACGTATACGGCCCATTGAGTTAACACTGTGAGTGCAACTCAGTCCCGAGGCCGATAAGACGGCCGTATCAGGCCTGAGGCTGATATGGAATGAATATAGTTCTCCAACGACAATAGTATTATCTCATATAAATGAGTTGCAAAATTAAAAATAATAATTGAATATGTTCATTAGAGTAATTTATAGCAATAAACGTAAGTAAAAGAACAGTACACAATTAAATAATTTTGCGTTTTAAAATATAGTCCTCGCGGGATGGAAAAAACGGCGGGTAGAAATACACAAATGCGTCATGACGCCCCATGAGGGCATGACGAGCGTCATGATGCAAACGAAGACGTCAATGTCAACAAAGACAAACGTAATTTAATTTCACCAATAGATCTAACATGCTCGAGTACATTTTACAAGTAACGGCGAAATAAATAAAAAAAAACGCGGGACTACACGGCAAATAGGTCGGGAGAGATGCATACTCCGTCCCAAACAAAGTAGTTTTAGAAACACTTCAAATACTAGATATATCTGCGTTTATTTGGTAGTGCCTTGATCTAATAAATACGTTGAACTTTATTTTGAGCCGCACTTCATTTCTGTCTCAAATTTGGGGGTACTTGTGAAAATTGGTTAAAGCAAATTATACTGGTCACATTTTCCTATACGCAACGCATATCTACATCCCCAAAGCTGGCAGTTATCAAAGAACAAATGCATGAAGCGTGTTTGTATGCACCATGTTTCCATAGTTACCTGTGAGGAGAAGTCCCAGGATGCAGGCGGTGGTCAGGTGGTTCATCGCGCTCCGCAAGGTGGCCTTTAGCCCCCGCATCTCATCTCTGCAAAACACAAAAATCCAGTTAGTAACCCGATAACTCATGGTTAATGTTGCTTGTAGACCGCCCCTGCGTGCCCCTACCCGTACCACAGCGGACATATTTCATTCTATTACATCTAGCTGCCCCACGTAGTAGGGTAAGGGCACTTGAGATGGGAGTGGGAAGGTTTTTTTTCTTAAAGTTGCACTCTCAGTTAAAGCTGTATTCGCAGCTATTACGACAGAAACGGTATCTTACCAGATTTACTCATATACTGTTTTATATACATGGCCTATTCCATTAAGCCGATTCTCATGCAATTTTGCGCCGCAGAGGACTCTTTTGCACTAAATTCTCTGAGAATCGCATGAGAATCGGCTTAGTGGACTAGGCCCTTATGGGTGGATTTATCAATATTCTACTGTTGCTATATGTTAGTACAAGAATGTAAAGTAGAATTTGTCGAAGAAAAACGGTTGCAGGCAGTTTGGCAGGTCTCAAAATTTAAATGTAGAAATTTATGAAACCTTGTAGCAAAAACAGTCAGAGGAAATCCTTCAAAATGTTGGTAAAGCAACTTTTAGATGGGTCGGAAAATAAAGGAAAAAAAGGTAGAATGTTTTCTATGGTGGCTGAACTATATATGGTATCGCTCTCTATCCGTCGTTTTCTCTTGGCCTATTGGACTTGTGTATTCTTGTATACATAATAATGACATCTATGAACTGTTTTTTGGTCTGACACATGAAGTTTGGAGAATTCCCATTTTCAAAGGTATAAAATAAATACTGCTTCTACATAACGTTTAAATTGTGACCCCCAGGAGGGACTTGCCATTTTGCGTGTTAAGCTTTAAAACCGACACTATTAATTCTTATATCTTTTTTTACATCAAATTTGATGTGGCAGACCCCTAGATTGTATGTACTAACCCTAAGTGCCCTTTCCAATCTAGTGGCTATAAAACACTGGGCATGAAAATAAATAATGTTACAGGGAAAACCTATCTCGCTACGCCGACTTGGCGTGCATAATGACTCCCTGTAGATGGCAACACTGGTTTATCATTTCATGCACCCGCCAATAGGGGAGTTACATTCCACACTTTTGATGTCAGATAAAAGGATGGAGATTAGGGAGGTACGAAGGAAGTACTCATAGTAAAGGTGTATGAGTTTGATAATTTTAACTAATGCTTTTTGTTATGTACATAATATTGGTATATCGGTATACTGTATAATGAATGTTATTTAAAAGAGCTTATGATGTTGTACACCGTATGACATATATATATGTATAGGCCTACGGTATCTAATATATATGTCATACAGTGTTATGAAAGGGCACGGTACATACTGATCTTGAAAGAAACACCATTTATGGTGGAACGAAACATGAAGACAAAACAGAACGAGATATATTGTTGATTAATAACAATGCAAACCCCCCTATATTGTTTGTCCACACTTATACTGGAGAGTAGTTCAGTGTTGATAAGAAGTGATGGGAGATATGGGAGTTTAGCCTGGTATTTGGTATGCAGTCACGCCTGTCGGATCATGTATTGCGCGCATAATATGATGGTTGCCGACAGACAGCTAAAACTTTTATTCATTCATACTTCGTCACAATTTAGCTTGTCTTTCACTCACGTGATAATCATACAACTTGAAGTGTATGTGGAGTCCTTTTACAAACAATTCTGCTAGATTATTTTCCCATGTTCGAAGCCTTGGGTTATTTGCTTTAAAGTAGCGTAGCCAGTTAACATTCTATATGAAATAAAGGTTGCTCATTTGAACACATTTTTTCAACCCATCTAAAAGCCACTTCGATAGGATCTTAAAGGATTCCGTGAAATTATTTCTTCTATACAACCAAGTCACTTCCCACTGTTTTCAATTTGGCTCTTTTTCCTCTTTTGGATCAGATGAATTGAATAGCCGGTTCACCTCTTATAGCTTGTCTTTCATTGCTAGTTCAGCCCTTATAGCTTGTCTTCCACTGCTAGTTCAGCTATTATACCTTGTCTTCCACTGCTAGTCCAGCTCTTATAGCTTGTCTTCCACTGCTATTTTAGCTCTTATAGGTTATCTTCCACTGCTAGTCCAGCCCTTATAGCTTGTCTTCCATTCTAGTTCAGCTCTTATAGCTTGTCTTCCACTGTTAGTCCAGCCCTTCTAGCTTGTCTTCCATTCTAGTTCAGCTCTTATAGCTTGTCTTTCACTGCTAGTTCAGCTCTTATACATTGTCTTTCACTGCTAGTTCAGCTCTTATAGATTGTCTTTCACTGCTAGTTCAGCTCTTATAGATTGTCTTTCACTGCTAGTTCAGCTCTTATAGATTGTCTTTCACTGCTAGTTCAGCTATTATAGCTTGTCTTCCACTGCTAGTTCAGCTTATAGCTTGTCTTCCACTGCTAGTTTAGCTCTTATAGCTTGTCTTCCACTGCTAGTCCAGCTCTTATAGCTTGTCTTCCCTAATCGTGTACAGTAATATACTATGAGAGGAATGGTGAGATCCTGCCTACATGGTTCACTGACCATGCAGGCAAGACCTCACCACTTCTCACTATCACAGCGCTATCACAAGGCTTACCGCAGAGCTTACCGCAGAGCTTACTGGAGGATTACCGCAGCCAGTGGAGACCCCCCTTAAAATCTTGCTTCAAGTTCAGCTTTTGGTCTATTATATGTATAACATGACGTTTTGTCACTTCTTGACAATTCAATGTAAACGTTTATATTACAACATTCCCCTTTTCTAAGGGCAGATAATAAATAGTTGATGGAACCAGAGAGGTATATCTTGCTACCTTCCTGATGGAACTTGGCACAGGTAGTTGTAGTGATTATCAGAATATCAGCGCCTCATTGCATTCTCTCCATATATGAACGTACATGAAAACAGAACATTTGAAACCAGATATTTAATCAACAATAGGGTATCTTGCATGGTCATGTTGATAGTTTGATATGTAAAAACAAACGCCTGAAAGCTCTGTTTTATGGAGGCGATGGATTTAATTGGGGATGATAAGGGAGGTGGATAAGGATATACACTGTCTCAGTATCATCAATATCATTAGTGGCTTCATGGTGCTGTAATATCTGTCTAGATTCCAATATGCCCCAAGGATAAGATACAACAACCCCCTATAATATATGAACACACATGAAAAGACTGAGTATAAAAACAGCAATACCTGAAGGAAAGTTCTTGGCTATTTTCCCTCAGCGCACTTGGGGAAGAAACTGAGTAAAAGAACAAAGCATCTGATGAGTAATAAAACGCCGGGGCGGGGAACAGACTGGTATCTCATTTCGCAATATAAATTTGAAGTAGCCATAATAGTAGATCATCTCCAGGGGCCGCTTAGATTAGATTACCCCAGCCTCCTTCTCTCTGACTACCGGCTCACATTGCAACAACAACAGGTTCTAATAAGAGATTAAGGGATAAGTTACCCTGAATTTGAAAATGATGTGATGCTGATGGTCTCATAGGGCTCTAATTGATTTAGAAACCACTTTTTTGTCCTTCTTTACCTGTTTATTAAAGAAATAACGTTCTTCTTTTACTTTCAAGTGTATTAACATTCTCAGAAATTATGTGAATTCCTACACATTTTCCCCTTCCTTTGGTGGGTGGGAATAACAATTCCTAGAAGGCTGCTACACATGAAATTGAGTCTGCTCAGTTTGGGAACAGTTTTCTACAAGTTATGATAAGGATTAATGAATAAATCACCCTGAAGTTGAGGAGTATGTGAAGCTGAAGGTCCATAAAGTCTCTAATATCTTTAGAACCGAAAGATTTCACTCACTCCTTTGCCTCATACCTTTTTTGCTGCTACATTTTCATGAATTTGATATTTTCCCTATTGCTGATAGTTCGATGGATTTTGCTACAGGGTTCCATAAACATCCACATATATATTTATATTTCAGAGATCTGGTGAAATTCGTTCCTGTGGTGGCTTCACTGATTATTCAATTCGACTTCTTGAATATAAATAAACATAATACAGCAGCATGAGTAATCGTGGAGAGATCTTTTTGCCATATTAGCTAAGAAAGCAACTTTAATTTTCACAATCCTTCCAATCTAGTTCTGAGCCAAGTTAGAAGGGTTATTATCATTTCTGCCCCCAACACCATGAGGATATTCCTCTAGTCTTCCCCACTAATATTTCGTCATTAGAGTGGACTTAATATGCAGAACGTACAGATGTATGGCAATCTTCCTGAGTCCAGTCTTCTGCTCAATAATTATGAGTCAATTCATCCCCATATGGAGTCAGTCTGACCCACATGGAGTCTGGCATAGCTCAGGCTGCCCCACATGGAGTCAGGTATAGCTCAGTCTGACCCACATGGAGTCAGGTATAGCTCAGTCTGACCCACATGGAGTCAGGAATAGCTCAGGCTACCCCACATGGAGTCAGGTATAGCTCAGTCTGACCCTATGGAGTCTGGCATAGCTCAGGCTGCCCCACATGGAGTCAGGTATAGCTCAGTCTGCTCCACATGGAGTCAGGTATAGCTTAGTCTGACCCACATGGAGTCAGGTATAGCTCAGTCTGACCCACATGGAGTCAGGTATAGCCCAGTCTGACCCACATGGAGTCTGGCATAGCTCAGTCTGACCCACATGGAGTCTGGCATAGCTCAGTCTGACCCACATGGAGTCAGGTATAGCTCAGTCTGACCCACATGGAGTCAGGTATAGCTCAGTCTGACCCACATGGAGTCAGGTATAGCTCAGTCTGACCCACATGGAGTCTGGCATAGCTCAGTCTGACCCACATGGAGTCTGGCATAGCTCAGTCTGACCCACATGGAGTCAGGTATAGCTCAGTCTGACCCACATGGAGTCAGGTATAGCTCAGTCTGACCCACATGGAGTCTGGCATAGCTCAGGCTGCCCCACATGGAGTCAGGTATAGCTCAGTCTGACCCACATGGAGTCAGGTATAGCTCAGGCTGCCCCACATGGAGTCAGGTATAGCTCAGTCTGACCCACATGGAGTCTGGCATAGCTCAGTCTGACCCACATGGAGTCAGGTATAGCTCAGTCTGACCCACATGGAGTCTGCTTCACATTGAGTCAGGTATAGTGCACTCCATCTGCTCCATATGGAGTCAGGTATAGCTCAGTCTGCTCCATATAGAGTACTATCAATAATTGCTGACCTCTGGACGAAGTCTGCCCGGCCCAGACAGTACCAGTGACCTCCCTTGTCTCACAACCTCAATCATGCCACTCATTGCCATATTGCATGTACATCCCTAATTCCACACACCCACAGCAGATTATATCAAGTGCAACATAATCCCCACTACACCCCAGACAACTAACCTCCACTGGGAATTTTTAACCATTTGCTACATGCGAAAGAAGGTAAAATTAAACATAACATTATTTTCAGTGAATTAAATCAATGACTACTGGTGGTTACCCAACCAACTCACAAGAAATCCAACCTCCTTTTACTCTGCAACCACTGGAGAACTCATAACAAATATCTGACACACACAGCAGGTAAAGATAATTATCTAAAAAATCAAAACAGTTTGATTTGTATTGCCACTAAGTACTTGGGAACTAGATAAATGTCAAGCACCCAGCGACCTGGTCAAGCACCCAGCGACTAAATAAAGTAGTCATCAACTATTTTTGCTGATGCTCTTCCATTGAATCAATGATCAGTGATCATGAAGGATCTGCCAGTGAATAAAAACTGATACAATGGAAGACCCACATGATGTTCCCACTATATTGCACCATTACAGAGTGTGCCACTATTTCTAAGAGTGTAGAGAATACTCTATTCCTATTTCTCCTGGGTCTATCTTTATGTAGGTGCTGCGGTTGATAAATCAATGGACGTCCGCCATTCATGAATTACAATAGTTTTTCTATGCAGGCTCCCTCAGCTTAATTTCCCAAGGTATGGCATTTTTTGAATGCTAAATTAGCTCAGCCTCCATTATTTTTATAGGGATAAGGATACGTTTATAATGCGGTATCCAATAGGGGGATAGGCGAGCGATTGTGTGAAGTGTATTGTACTATAAATTAATGCTTATTTATCAATTTTATTTTGCTTGTGACCTTCAGAAAAGCCCACATTTAAATTTCGATGGACCGCCGAAATGCTTCATTGCAGTAATTATTATTATTAACCGTCGCTTATTTCTTTGGCCGATTAACTTGAAATTCTTGTATAAACATATATCATCACCAGACTCTTAATATTTTCAGTCATATAGGTCAAACAATGAGTAAATGCTGGTGCATTTTTCTCCTTTGGGGCTTTTATGCAGGATAATGAAAATACCAGTTTAACAAAATGTATACATGCGTTTGCAGGGCTTTTTTCTTACATTTTTCTGTATTCTGTATAATCACGGTTTTTGACGCTAAAAGAGGTGCTATAAATTTTAGCCATTCATTTTCTGTAAACATGTACAAAGCTTATAGCCTAATCGCTACGTTTAAAGCTGCACTCTGAATTAACAGCGGTCAAAAACCGAAATTCTTTCCTGTGGTGGCTTCACTTATTATCGCTCACAGTCGGCTGTTGTCTAAGCAGATTCTAGTTTAAATTCTAGTTTAATCATATAACATCAACTGAATATTGATGCTCAATTATAACAAAAGACGACGCAAAACCGACTGGTGATTGTATTCTTTTCTTGTCAGAACAAGAAAAAGAATCTTTAAACATACAGTACAATCATTCCCTAGGCATACCAATTTAATACATACAGCAAAACTCATATATTCAGATCCAATGTAAAAACTTGTGATTAATCAGCAGGATGTAAGTTATTTGTTAAGTAAAACTATATTGAATTAACAAAATCAATTATGATATACTTTAGCCACGAAACATGACAATACTGTGTTCAAGTTTGATAGGCAATTATCACTGCAGTATCAAGTCATGATAGGAGAAAAAGAGCTGAGAATACAGCTTTAATTGGGGAACACACCAGTCAGTTCTGTCAGTAGAAACATGAATGAATTGCATGAATAGGACAAGACTGAACGAATGGCTTCTTCTCTGAATGCAGTTTCACACGTTTGATGTAGTGGCTTCCAGACCAAGTGCACACATCAAAGTAGGGAATCCCCCTCAAGGTGTTCCCCGCTGATATCACTGCACAAAAACATGTCTTACAAGGAAGAGGATTGTGTCAATGGGTTTCCTGGGGCGGGGAGGGCATTCCAGGCCATTTCCAGTACACCCACCCACCCATACCTGTCCTTGTGCGACCCAGTATTGGGAAGAAAAGACATCTGAGCGATGAGAACAGGCGTATTAAAGGAGTATGGGAGAAAGACAGTCGCAAATGCAACTGCAGATGCTGGAATACATACTGCCGCACGCGACAGTGCAGATTTTCTATCACGTCATTTGAGATCGGGATCATGTGGTATTATCATGTATAGTGGAATATATGGCATTAATTGTAAACCTTACTGATGAACTGCAAACATGCAATTTGTATATGGCTATGAGGGTTGATGGAACTCATGAAGGTATACTCTCAGTTAACTAGACATTTATCTTGCTTCTATGACGAAATTTTAAAAGCGTTTCATTCCATATTGTCTTAATGTTACCTTTCATTAAGGCCAAAAATAAAAGGCAAACAGAAAACTACATAGGGGGTAGGGGTAACATTAATTGTTTTAAATTTAATTTTCATGTAAAATATGGAGATCTCCAAAGAAGTAAAAACTATTGCTCGTTTTCATTATGTTTATTACTTAAACAATGGCGAAACCCTAAGTGTTTCGACCTAGTAGACGGTCTTCGTCAGGGGTGTTTATTATCTTAAACAAGGAAATTTTACTTTTTAAAGATTTGTTTTCTGGTAACAGCAGGTTTCTGTCCCTGTTCTAATTCTAATTTTCCTTCCGCACAAACTGACGTTGGAACAATTGCCCTATTGCGTTGGTCACTAAGGCAGGTTGGTGCGGTAGCTATGTGGCCGGTATGCTCTCACGCGAGCAATACTAGAGGGGATGAGAGGAGGAATATGCAAGGCTCCTCTTTGATATTTTATACACATCTCATGCAATATGACGGACATCAACTCTACCCGGGCCATCCCTTCTGTGCTATCAGTTATCTCAAAGCTTCCCAGCCAACTCTACCACTTTGAGCATCCGTTTTTGTGAATAAATGTATATTGCATTATTCAATGTATACTACATAATTATTTAGTCCCTGCCTAGAATAGTCCATGGGTTATAAAAACCATAGGCAGAGACTAAATGGATTATTAACCTTCATTTTGACCTGCTGGCACACCGTTTGTGCATAATCCACCGGTTTCGTCTCGGGATGAAACACCAAACAGTGCACCAGCAGCGCCTCAACGTCAGTCATTAATCCTTAATATATTTATTATTATGTAGGCCTATTTAAAGGTTTTATTCAGAATATTACAGCAAAAAATAATAATAGTTGGTATCAAAGTATAGCCTACATGAATTTTGATAATAGTTTCTATACACATTATACATTTCTTGTCATGGCTGGCTCTTATACGTTATGTAAAACCCATTTTTATCCTTCCAGGAAAACAATCGATCATTCATTATTTCTGTGTGTTTTTTCTATTTATAGATGAAAGAATGAAACGGTCTAGGCTCAGAGCCTATCAGATAAGATTGCTATAGTTATGACTTTCCCGGCCCTGGAGTAGGCCAACCACTACCGTCCTAATCGGATTCTAATGGAATTTTATGGTTAGTTTCCCTCGGTTTGGAGGGATCAGATAGGCGCTGAACCTGGACAGAAAAACTCCTACAAAACTTTTTCATAATACTAAAAATCATTAAAAACCGGTTGATCTCAACAATTCGTGGCAGACTTGAGGGTTGAACTTAAATAACCCAGAGATTTCACAATTACAGAGTGGAAGAAAAGCTAAATTACAGAAAAAACCAATAAAGGCAACATCTCCCCATATAGTTTGGATTTCACGGACCACTGATAAATTTACTGCGTTTTGCTATAGAATAGGTATTTTTCAGTTTTCCCAACATATCAGACAAACGAATCTTATTCTTGCAGATCTCTCTATACACACCGGTTGTTGCCATACTGGTTCAGAGCCTTTATTGAATCAATAATGCACACCTCGTTTGACCTCTAGTGGTCTTCTCAAAGACGTCCTTATCAGAAAAAAGAAAGAAGAAACCTTTGAGGGTCTTTACCTTACTCTGAGGGAGAGAGCCCCCGAACGTTCTTAGTTGAACTTTCCTTTCATATAAAAGAAAAAAGATGGGTGACTCTTTATGGAGCTACTTTCTATCAGGAAGCTGCGGCTTAAACACACAAAAAAGTTTATTTGGGGTGCAGTAAACTTTGATGCTATGAATGTGAATGCCGATCGGCATCTCGCTAAAATATAGACTATAATAAATTGCTTCTGTCCTCAAGCCATGCCACCTTTCCCCTCATTATCTTTCCCTATCTATTCATCTCTTCAATATAAAATGTATTGTCCAGCAACGAAAAAGTTATCTTCATCAATTCTAAAGCTAACGACTCCCCACTCCTCCCTTTGGCCAGTCTATAGATAACGAGGCTATAAATAGCCCTGAACTCATGCGCATGCGTAGAGCAAAGCAGGGGTCTAATAGAGGAATTATATATCAGCGGTCTTCATTAGAGAGCCCTCTCAGATCTCTGCCTACCTAAGTCATATGAGGTCTTTGACTTTGGGATGAAAGGTTCTTAGCGGATCATTTCATAGAGGAATGGGAAGGAGCAAAAGGGTATAAGGTGATGGGGGACAGGGCCGAGAGGGGATCCTTGAAAGGGCGAGAGCTTTGTGATTTAAAGATAGAACCTATTTATAAGTAGCATGGAAAATTGAGTGGATCTTATTCGGGAAACTAATTAGTTTGGGTTGTCTTGTTTAAGAGGAGTGTCACCAAAACACCTTTTTTTTAAATTAGAAAAGTATGTTCCATAAAACTGAGGCTGTACCAATGTCAGGTATGTGTACTGAATATAGATTTTATTCCATGATTTGGCCATGAGCGTACAATATAATCGATATACTTGCCGCTCACAAGGTGTACAATATAAACTCACTGTATTGTACAATGACGTCATGACCGTTCGAGAGTATAAGGATAACACAGTTTGATGAAATTAATGCAAATAAAGTTGTTTTAGGGTAAGAATCATGGAATAAAAGCAAGAATAGCAAAGTATCGCGTCTTTGGGGGCCTATATTCTCCTCGTATGGCCATACTCGGAGAATATAGCCCCCCTCATACGCGATACTATGCTGTTCTTGCTATAATATTTTAATGCGTCTTTAAAGACATCCCATGGGAATACATTTAACTACATAACTAGTGAGTGTCTACCCGGGATTATCGCTAAAGTTTTATCAAACATAAACAAAATTAGAAGTACAAATTCTGAAAGGTTAATTAACATCATTGCAATCTGCTGGATCTCACCATTCCAAATGTCACATTTTCAAGTAACACATCTCATATGATAACGAGTTTTTATTTAAATGTAGTGCATGTATATGGTATACTATAGTATTCGGATGAAAGTTTCGCCAGTTCATATTTTTCAAGTTGATACTTTTTTGAATGGTAGTTTTTCCAGGTGGTATTTTGTCAGAAGGCAGTTTTTCTGACAGTATTTTCAAGATGTTGATCTTGCATATGCTAGCTGCCTAGTTGTTATTTTTGGTTATGCCATTATTCCAGATGCTACCCTTCCATGTGATAGTTTCCCAAACAGTCGTTTGCCTGATAATAATATTCTGGATGGTGCTCCTCAAAATGGTCATTCCTTGATAGTACATTCCTTGTTGAGTCTATTACCTGCCATGCCGTTTTATGACACAAGTAACTACAATACATAAATTAATTGGATTCCATGGATTTCAGTTCAGGGAATTCAAAGTTTAACGGCGGTTCACTACATTGTGCAGTGAGCCAGTGGGACCTGGAAGGGTAAGTGCTTGAGGAAGTGTGTCATATCCCCAATGGGCAAGGCAAAAGAGTAGGAAGCTAAGTCTTCTGGATTGAAGTTTGCGTCGAGAAGTCATTGGCGTCTTTCTTTCATATTGCCTTACCTGTGAGTCTGCGGTTAACTATATCTACATTGTGTGCACCATTAATGGTGGTCTCCACTGGCTGCGGTAGGCTCTGCGGTAAGCCTTGCAATGGTTTGTGCTGGTTCTGTAGGTTAAAAGGCATGACGAGGTCCTATCCACAGGGTTCCCTGGCCATGTAGGCAGGTCCTCAGCACTCCTCAATATCACAACACCATTGCAAGGCTAACCGCAGAGCTTACCACAGCCCTTACGGCAGCCAGTGGAGACCACCCTTTAAGGTGTAACAGTTCTATAAAAATTCTCTTAATAAATAATTGTCTGGTAACTAATTAACACATATTGTGGGTTATAGGACTGAATTTATCAATATTCTGCTACTGTTATATATATGTTGATGTAAGAATTTGAAGTTGAAGCAACCAAGGGACTGGCAGCAGGCAGTAATAAGGGATTTCAGTAGGAATTCCGAAAAATAAATGTGGACTTTTTTCGAACCCTGTTGCAAAAAGAAGAGGACAAAATACTGCCAAATTCTGGTCAAATGACTTTTAGATGTGTTGGAAAAGAAAGTTAGTAAACCTTTAGTTCATGGTCAATAGCTGAGAGTGCAGCTTTGATTGATAACAGTATTGAAGAGAATGGCATAGTATGATATGTGTAAGATTATGCTCCGACCCAGGTACCCCCTTCTCTTACTCTACCTTTGCTATATACACAGACGCAGTGCACCCCCTCCTCTTCCTATACCTTTGTTATATATACAGACCCAGTGCACTCCCTCCTCTTCCTCTACCTTTGCTATATACACAGACCCAGTGCACTCCCTCCTCTTCCTCTACCTTTGCTATATACACAGACCCAGTGGACTCCCACCTCTTCCTCTACCTTTGCTATATACTCAGACCCAGTGCACCCCTCCTCTTCCTCTACCTTTGCTATATACACAGACCCAGTGGACTCCCTCCTCTTCCTCTACCTTTGCTATATACACAGACCCAGTGCACCCCTCCTCTTCCTCTACCTTTGCTATATACACAGACCCAGTGCACTCCCTCCTCTTCCTCTACCTTTGCTATATACACAGACCCAGTGCTTCCCCTCCTCTTCCTCTACCTTTGCTATATACACAGACCCAGTGCATCCCTCCTCTTCCTCTACCTTTATATACTCAGACCCAGTGCACTCCCTCCTCTTCCTCTACCCTTGTCATATACACAGACCCAGTGCACCCCTCCTCTTCCTCTACCTTTGCTATATACTCAGACCCAGTGCACCCCTCCTCTTCCTCTACCTTTGCTATATACACAGACCCAGTGCACCCCCTCCTCTTCCTCTACCCTTGTCATATACACAGACCCAGTGCACTCTCTCCTCTTCCTCTACCTTTGCTATATACACAGACCCAGTGCACCCTCCTTATCCTCTACCTTTGCTGTATACACAGACCCAGTGCACTCCCTCCTCTTCCTCTACCTTTGCTATATACTCAGACCCAGTGCACCCCTCCTCTTCCTCTACCTTTGCTATATACTCAGACCCAGTGGACCCCTCCTCTTCCTCCTCCTGTGTGAGAAGGATGAAAGGGTGGAGCAGCTCCTTTGATGGTGGATCATTAGAGGAAGGAACAGGTGAACAGGTGAGCCGCATGATGCCACATATATGGCTCAGTGCATCAGAATATATGTACAATTGGTAGCTTTAGGCATTTAGTCAATTTCACTAAATAAGCTGACAAAATCTATACAAATATATCAGTATACATGGTGGTGTGTTGATTGAAGAAAATGATGTTGAACTGTATTTTGAACCTCACGTTTGTGTAGTAGTAGCCTAAGGTGTTGGCTTTTCTCCTAATATACCTTTCTGGAGTGAATCTGCTGTTTACTATTTTTCTACTTTGCATATATGACTTGCTCTTTACAGACATAAGTATGACACAGGAGTTGGCAGGAATGCTCTCACTGCCACTCGTCTGAATAAAACGCTGGGCCAAAGTTAAGTTAATAAAAAGTCCAATTTTTCTTCACTTGGTAGATGCTAATCTAATAGATGCTGTAGACTACAACTGCAACCTTTAAAGGTGACAAAAGGTTAATTCACACTTAAAAATCTTAAGAATTCGTTGAATCAAGATTGAGTTGCCAACAGATCATATAAGAATTCATGATGAAAGCACTTTATCTACCAACGAATAAAAAAGGAATTAAGGAGTTATTTATAATCACTGCCGTGAACGGTTTGGGGGCTATAACCACCACAAGCAGAGACTAATGCAATTAAAAACCTCCATTTCGGGCCAGCTAGAGCACTGTTTGTCCATAATCTCTCAGTTTCGCCCGGGGATTATGCACTTAACAGTGCCCCTCAATGTCGCTCATTCATTCTTTATTGAACACATCAATTCCCCATCCCCGCCCGCACACCAACCTACGCAATTAAAATCACTGGCTCATTCTGAACTTAAAATTCTTTGTAAAAAGGTACAGAAAGCAAATAAAACAAATGTTTCTCTTGAGTAAAACAACTGTTTCTCTTGGCTCATTATTGTCTTCACAAAAGAAAGGTGGTTCAAGAGTCACAAAGGCCAGAATAAAGCTTTGATGTCTTCTTTCTGTCCTTCACTGTGAGTGATCTATTAATATCTCAAGTTGCGGTTTTGCTAACCTCAGCTAAAATCGTTTTTACTCAGCGTTACTTTTTAATACCAAGTTATTACAGCTTCTGTGGCAGATTTTGCAAAAACCTTGTATCGTTATGTTAACGATGGCTCACTATCGTTATCATCAGCTTTGATAAAGGGTAGGATAAGACTGACTCAAAAGGAGCTCTTATCGTTATAGTTAAATTTACATATCAATTCAATTGTTTTTGCTGGAGACTAGGTCTACGCCGGCTTGATATAGAAACATTAGTTCTGTATTGTTACTATTAGATATAAGTTTTATATCTGCAATCTATGAGAACACTACACAATGTTTCTAGAGTAGAATTGTACAAAGATAGCTAAACTCTGGAACCTCTCTGTTTGGATAGGTATCCAGGGTGTCAAATGTAAACTCCCTAAAGCCCTCATATCTGAAAATTACATATAGGTCAGGACGTCAGAAAATGTACAATTTGCATTCACCAAGCCCCTCAAATAAACCAAATTTGAGACAAAAATGTGGTTTAAAATACAGTTGTCAATACAACATAATGTCCTCAGATGTATATCTGGTGTTTAATATATAATTGTTCAGTCGACTTTTCAGAATATACTAAATGTGTAGAACTGCCAATTGTTCATGTTTCCCCGACCCATAACACCTATGAACTAATCAAATTAATTGGGCTTAGAAGTAGTAATCACATCAACCGCCCTCTCAAACGTACATTCCTCGAGAGAAAAAAACACATAAAACTTATGACCTAATAATATAAATAAGACTTAGGCTAAATGACATCGAACTCCATCCCTCCACCATCCTAAATCGCAAACCGATACTTTACGCTGAGCGTTTTTCTTAGCTCAATAAATAACAGACATCAATTTACTGCGGATGGGACAATGGTTTAAGAAGTACATCCATGTCCTCTTTTTAGTGAAAGGGCCTCTCCGCCTTTTGTGGAGAGAAGAACGAGGAGGGAAAAGAAATAAACTATCAGTGATGGATCAGAGGAGATTCTCTTGAAGGCAGCTGCAGAAAAAATAATCACTCCTAGGGGAGATAGGATTCTCAGCGCCTAGACCTGAAATGGCCGAGCCTGTTCTCTCTTACTAAAACTGCTTGATTGCCACTTCTTCTTCTTAGTCTGTAGTTACTCTTTCTGTTGTTCTTTCTTCTCCCCGTACCTTCTCCCTGTGTCGCTCATAGAGATAGTGGTGATGGGGAGGGAGAGGGGATTGTTTTATGTGATATAAGTGTCTATATTATATTCAATATGGTTCAGAAGTAGAGAGCGAGTGGACGCATGGGAACAGCTGGCAACCTTTTTAGAATATATTAACATTTGGATTGATTGCAGATTGTCTGTGGCCTTCACGGAGATCAACGAGAACTAGTCTTAATCACTACCTGGGATGGTCTACCACCTTAGACAGAGATTAAAAGGATTAATAACCTCTATGTCATGCTTGGTGGGGCGTTGCTTCGCTTCAGGGTTATACACCAAACAGCCCCTCAATATGGTCATTAACCCCTTACTAATGTGGCTCTACTTAAGCCAAAGGCAGCATAAAAGACATGGACCAAAAACACAAGCGTTTTATAAATGCATCATCACACAGGTCTTGAGTTTAGTTCTATTTTTATTTCATGATATATGTTAAGCCTTATTTGATCACTTCTTACCTTATAAATTTATGTCTCTCAAACCTGAGACTCTGAAAAAGCAGGCACCTTCATTGTTGCTTCATGTAATCTTCAGTTCTCGTTGAGCATTATTGAAGGAAGGGTCATCGATTGCTTTTTTACTACTCTGATACTGTTCTTCCTATGGAACTAATTAAAAATTCAGGGGTATTTGGAGGACCTGTACTCTTTACACAGACTATTTTTATTTCCATATATATTTTCTAGTCTTAATGTACATTGTATCATACTATTGTATCTATGTTATGGACATACAAATCTGTTATTGTTATCATTATTATTGCTGTAACTAAGTTTGCATAACCATTTAGAAGAGTCTTGCAATTTGGTGGCATTTCAAAAGTGAAATTCCACTAGTGAAATCTACAAATGCATAGGAAATGGGCAAATTTGACCCTGCTTTTGTGGATATGCCCACCTATAATTGCCAGGTTCCTTTGTTTACACAGATCATCACAGAAACTTCGACAGATTCTAACTTATTTTCCATGATAAATCTTTACTTTGCACCCAAAGAAAATGTACCCGCTCCTGTTCCACCTTGACAAGGCAGCAAGTGCCATGCCTTCTTATGAGTCTCACAAGGAGATTGAATAAATGTAGTGGAAGGGCGGCGGGGTAGCCCTGATGTATGAAGATCAATACCTATATTGTCAGCCTGACATGCCCAACCACCAAATTACTTCCTGCACAAAGCGCGCATGCGCACGTCATGCCTGGGGCATTGTGGGTAGTTGTGACACGAGCGCCACCTGGATGACAAAGGAGAAAAGCGGGTTGAAGGTGGCGGTATTGGCCGGGGCCTGGTAGATTTGATTACACCTCCCACCCTTCACCCCAAGTTATATCGCAATGATTTAGCCTCAGTGTGGGGCTTAATGGTAGCGAGTGGGACCAGGTACAGGAAGACATCATTATTATTATGTATAGGCATCTTTATTTCCAATGTCTTGTACTTAAAAATAGCATAATTTTTCTAGCTACACAAGCTTTTCTAACTTGTCCAGTTTCCCTATATTATACGGGTCAGATTTTTAAAAAAAAATGACAATTGGCAGACAATTCTGCTAAATTAGGCTGCAATTTGGTCAATACTAGGTAAATTCGCAATCTGCTTGGTTAGATTGAACTGTCTTTTGAACTTTATTTTCGTCTGCAATTTGGGTTATTTGAGAGGATTGGTGAAAGCGATTTGTACATTTTCTGAAAATCTGACCCATACCTGACAACAAAGGACTCAACTACAATAGGGAACGTAAGTGTCATGGCAGCAGTGAACAAATTAGCGTAAATTAGTCACACACTTGTATCAATGTGTTGAGTGGAAATAAACAATCCCCATAGACTGAGCATTGTGAGTGATACATATTCACTCCATACAGCACCCAATCATAAGTTTAAAGATTCTGGTGAACATAAGTGAAATGTTTTGATTTGTTGATGGATATTTGTTCGCCGAATTCTTAAGATTTCTTAAAATGATGAAGAAAGCATCATCAGACTGGTAGAGTAGTGCTACTATAAAGAAATAGCTGTGGTCTTCTTTCCCTTTTTTTTTTTTTTTAAACGAACTTTATTCAGGTTAATAAATTTGGCATATGCCAACTCGTCAATGTGGCTCGGGATACTCCCGTTATTCCACCACACCCTGAAATCTGAAATGTCTTTATTAACCTTCCTGCCTTCCTACAAAGTGAGTACGCTATTTTGTTTAATGTATCATCATGTAGGTAAATAAAGTATCATTTAATCTAATCTAAGAGAACTTGTATCAGCTAATTAGGAGAAGTAACAGGCTAGAGTTTCTATTGCTCTTTGCAGTTATGTTTGATAGATTTAAGGACTAATGCCAGTTGTTTCAGCATTATATGGGCTTAAGGAAAACCAAGGCTGGGGATGCATAACTCTGAGTTTCTATTCACTAATATCAGGGCTATGTGAACGCAAAACTCCGCTGACTAACTCATAGTGAGTCCCCGTGTGTTTGACCCAAGTTATAAAAGTGTGTAGACCCTAACTATGAGAATAAAATGGATGTTTAATACTTTAGGTACCTACTCACAATCTTTAAAACAATGGATCGGAGTCGATAAATCAACAGCAGACAACAGTTTCATCAGTCCCCCCTCCCCCCTCCCCCACCCCGCCGACCCCCCCCCCCCCGAACTCTTCTGGCGCCATCTTTTGAAGCTTTAGTGCACTCCTGTTTGATGTCAATTGGCAAAAGATTACTAGTGCCCTACTCCTTAGGGGTTCTAACGGGGTCCCATGAGTTGTAACTGGTTTTTGAAGACACTCTTTTCGGCTCATCAACATACTTGGTGTTTATTTTATCACATGTAAATTTGTTAATGATCCCATGGGCCCTTTTGGAAAATAAATCCCTTCGTTTAATATTCCTTGCTAATCTATTTCCCCGGCTTAGGCAGGACTACTGTAGAAAGCAAATTCCTTCCCTAAAAGTTTTTTACTAGCTGCCTAGCAAGGGCAAGTAGGCAAGGACAAGAAGAATTAAGTAAGAATCACTGTATACATGTGATTATGTATATTTAATGCCGGAATAAAAACATTTAAGTACTAGCTTTCATTAATAAAGCCATGCAGTTGTGCTTCATAGATTAGTTAAGATTGACTACGTGTATAGTAAACTATTATTTCACAACAGATGAAACGTAATCGGACGCTTTGAGTTGTGACTGAAATAGCACCAAAGAAAAGGTAATTAATAGTGACAGGAGTGACAGTATTTTCCCTTGGGCCGTGGGAAAAGAACCAATTACTGTCTCAGTGGGAGAACCTGCGAATTGAAATGTATTTAGCGTGTCAGACATAAAGTGCTACAACATTAGATTTGGGTTATTTGAAAGGATTTGTGAAAGCGGAATGTACATTATCAGGCGATTTCACCCATACATATTATTATACACATTAAAAGTTGAACCGTACTAACTGTACATATAATCACAAGAAAAAAGGGCATGTTCCATATGTTTTAAAACAGTTTTACGGCTCATAGGCCTAGGCCTACATGTAGGCTGCTATATTTAAAACTAATATCTCAACGACCATGACTCCTTATTTTTCAGGTAATAATCAATACACTTATAGGTAATAATCAATAGTCCACGCGGGTTGCGAAGGATGCGTCGCTAATGTAGCGTAAATTACTAACGTATAAATTAGGGGACGTTACGTCCTAAAATATTGCGTCCTGATCGGTGTTGTTGACAGAACATGTTTTGGTGAAAGTCATGATAGAATGTTTAATAATACGAATTCAGAAGCATACTTTATATCAAACTAAAGCTTGGACGATTTTCAGTCTGATGACGTGTACTGTTTGGTGATCAGTTGTATGAAAAGGCTTGAATATCGAGCGAAACGGCTGATTACGAGTCTGGGAGTACAAAAGTAGGCCCTTTGAAATACAGCGGAAAAAACGAAAATCCGAAAGTAGTACACATATCCATACGCGAGCATTGTTCGGCAAGAAAGTAGTTCTTTGTTCAAAGCGTAATTAAACCATCAAAACCGGTTTTATTCTTGATAAATATATATATGCATTGAACCCCACCTAACAACCATTCACTACCTCCGAATTAATATCATATTAATCCACTTAATCATGAAAAACGGATTATTAATATTTTTATGATTATTATATATACAGTTAGTTATATTACAAATTATATACACATTATTATATAATATACGTACATATCTATATATATTATCATATATATATACAATCAGGACGGATTTGTCTCTGGTCCCTACTAATACAGTCTTTAACGTGCTCTTCATGAACCTAACCGTTGCTCTGAATTAAAGTATCCTTTACGTGTTATTTGTCTTAAAGCTGCACTCCCAAATAACATCGGTCAAAAGTTAAAGATTTTCTACTTTTTGTTCTGTTCCTTTCAGCCCATCTACAGGTCTTTTGAACAAACGTTTGGAGGACTTTGTTTGATTGTTTTTGCTACAGAGCTTCACATATAAACCTGCCAAAATCTTGTTCTGTACTGACTCCAAATATTATCGCTCACCGGTGGCAGTTTTCTCAGGTGATTCAATGTCAGATTCTATATAAACATACAACAGCAGAGGGATATTTATACATTAAGTCCTATAAGTCCTAATGAGACCAAATCTTGTAAAAAAAATTTTAATAGCTGGGAAGGCAGCTTTAAGGTGTTTACGAACAAAAGAAACGTGAACATCTGAATACATTCAGGTCATCCAGTATGTTCCGACATTAGGATGGCGTTCTTTCTTAAAGTTACGTTACAGATAGGTTACAAAACCTTCAAAACAGGTTTAACCTGAGAAGAAATGGCAGGAGAAAATGTGTTGACAAATTCTGGAGAAAGAATCAGATTATGAGATTGGGGTTGGGTAAGGTTGCGTCCCCGCGGAACAATCTTGACGGGGACATCAGTTTTGTCACTGATATATTATCCTTCAAGGTTTTGGTGAAAAGATTGTATTGAGAGGTTTGCAAAAGATTGTTTGATCTATCATTAGAGGTAATTGTAAAATTACGAGTGATTTAGATCAAGCAACTAAAAAAGGACTGCTCGAATGCAACCGATCAAGCTATGATGTAACTCACCTCCCCACCTAGCCGCACGCTAGTCGGTGGTCACTCTGACATTGCTTTCCACACAGTGAAGAGCTCCCCACCCACCATCCCTTTTACTCATCTTACTCAAACATACATTATCTTACTACCCAACTCTCTTAGCAAACACAAATTGTATTGCACTGTATTTTACGCCGATCTTAATAAAAGAAACTTAACCGGCAGCTTGTGTTAATTAAGGATAACCTCAATATTACCATTACTATTATTATTCTTGTGATGCCCGATTTGCCTGTGACTTGAAATATGGTTGTGAGACTCTCTCCTTTGATTTGAGGGACGTTGAATGTTAGACCTAGTCATGGCTATTTCTAATTCCAACTGCAATGAATTATGAAGTTGTTAATACAGTCCTGTATGCAGGAGAATAATCTCCATATACTATAACTATAGATGAAGAGAATACACATCGTCAAGACAGAAAACGGTTGTTATGATAATGCACATTAGCGCCTATAGATGTATAGATGACTATAACAATTTATTTCCTTCTATAAGACAGGGGGGATTCTTTTTATTTATTTGTACTTTTATCTCTGTTTTCTGTGAATTAACATTGTCCTATAGCGAGATCGCTTCGCCTTTTTATGTATTGTAATATAAGTAAATGGAGACAATATTGCTAACAAAGATAACCTCGTTGGGTTATATCTGATTAAGTTAAACTGATCTGATCTATGAAATTATTCCTTTTATTCAATTACATGATACTTTCCTTCGGATAAAATCCTATTTTTTAACCTTTTTATCTAGATGTACTATTCCTTTGAGAAAAGTGCCCTTCTGGGCTTAATGCCGTGATAGAATAAATTATCTAAACAAACAACAGGATAAAAGAAAAAACAACAAACAAAAAAACGTTACAGAACACTAGTTAGATATACCGGGGAAAAGGTAGATAGTTGATAGAGCTTGCACATCAAACATTTATGGGAAAGATGCTATCTTTTAAGCGAAGATGCTAAGATCTAAGAGTAGATTTGGGATGTTTTTCAGTTTTAGGGGACTGATTAGTATTTATACCTTTACAAGGCACACAAATTTCGGTCTCACATCAGTATTTACCAAAGTAGTTGCATTGTTTTTGAAATGTTCTGATTCCTTCTACGTTTCATATTTATATAGTTTTTTTTGATTTTGGATGCCTTGGTGTATTATTTTCTTTACTATTACAATGTAATTATATTATATTATATTTTCTTCTACACTCATTACAAGTGATTGTTTTGCCCCAATATACTCTCATTAATTAAATTATATTCAGCCAAGTTCTGATTAAAAAATATAAATTATACATTATAGCCATAGAAAACTAGTTGTATAAGACAATGCTAACGTACATTAATTAAACCACCAAACATTTTCAAAATCGATCAACTGTTGGGATTGGTTAATCCTTCATTTCAGCGATATCATCTAGTTTCTCCATCTAGCATCTAGTTTCTACAACACGTTTCTATGTACCCCAGAAATAAAAGGCAGTTTTAGTTTTCAATTTCCAAAAATGACACTTTAGAGAGGCATATGATGACATGATAACAATAATGAATTCATACTCATAGCCATCAGCACACCTCCTGGATTCAAAAGTCCATCAGAGTAAATGGCGTAAAGAATACACATCCATTTGCAGGTCCCTAGGCTCTCAGGAATCATACACAGAGAGAGGCGAGACAGACAGGCAGAGAGCTAAAAGGTATTTCAACTAATATGAATGCGCTTTAGAATATTGTGCACACAGCGACACGTCCTACGGGAGCTGACGTCGTCTATATAATAATATAGCCATCAGCATCCTGTGGGGTCTTCTTGTGGAAAAGCTTTCACATATATAACATATATGTGCTATATTGGTTGCACAGTGTTAACAGAGGAGAATAGAGGTTGGAGGGGTGAGGAACAGAAGTGGGAGAAGAGAGAGAATGGGAGGAAGAAGTGAATGATAAAGGGGGAAGAGGGGTAGAGAAGAGAATGAGGGGTTGTGGGATGAAGGAGTAGGAGGAAAGGAAAGTGGCGGCAGAAGGGAGAGAGGAAAGATAGGACAGGCGGCATAGTGTAATATCGGAGGATAAAAGGGATGAGAGGAGAGAACTATGACACAGAGAGGGAAATAGAAGGAGAGGAATAGAGTGACAGAGGGAGGGAGGGAGAGAGAGGGGGATAGAGGGAGGGAGAAAGAGGGGGAGAGAGGGAGAGAAAGAGGGAGAGAGAGGGAGAGAGAGAGGGAGGGAGAGAGAGAGGGAGAGAGAGAGACAGAGGGAGGGAGGGAGGGAGGGAGGGATGAAGAGGGGTAGTTAGTATTTAGTACACAGGTTAAGATAACTCCCCTATTGTCTGACGTGCACTATATCTAAATGTATATCAGATAGGATTTCGATTAACTGCAGGCTCACAAGCTCACTCCTAATAAGTCCATTAACTTAATGTTATAGCTTAGGGGTAGCGATACACTTGGATAGAGTGAATTAAAGTCATCGCTTCCCAAGGTCCCCATCTGCTCAGGTATTTACATGGACGTCTCATATCTGTGGAATTATGTGTGTAATATCAGGCAATAGAAGGGAGAGGGAAAAAGCAGGGCAGAAGCTATAGTGTAGGACCAGGGGATAGAAGGGAGAAGGAAACGGCAGAGCAGAAGTTATAGTGTAGCACTAGGGGATAGAAGGGAGAAGGAAACGGCAGAGCAGAAGTTATAGTGTAGCACTGGGGGGTAGAAGGGAGAAGGAAACGGCAGAGCAGAAGTTATAGTGTAGCACTGGGGGATAGAAGGGAGAAGGAAAAGGCAGGGCAGAAGTTATATAGATGGAACCTAGCAAGGGGGAAGTCTGTACACTTGTTATTGACCGAGGGAGCGCGGGAAGTTAGAGGGCGTTAGCCCGAGATCTTCTGTGCTCGACTGTACAGACTTCACCCGAGCTTTGTTCCATATTTATTACACCCCATTAATAAATAAAAAATATAGATAATTAAAAATAAAAGAAGTAATTTACGTTTTGGGCGGACCTACATGTTGTATGTCCCCAGGGTGACATAACTCACATGTTATGCACCACTTTGACCAAGTGTGACATACAATGCTGAAGGTATAGGAAGCAACAGCACAGGGGTGTAATAAAGTGTAGCATCATGGAAGGGAGAGATGAATGGCAGGGCAGAGATCATTGTGTAAAATCTAGGGATAGAGAAGGTAGGAACGAGAGACGAGAAGGGCTAGATGAGCGGAATGATGACAGCGGGCTATGGGCAAAGTCAAGGGGAGAACTATGACACAAAGAGATAGGAGAAAGGGAGAGGGAGGTAGAGGGGGAGAGAGGAGAGAGACAGTAACAGAGAGACAGAGAGAAACAGAGGAGAGAGGGAAATGCGGAGAGAGACACAGAGAGACACAGAGGTAGGAAGTATAGCGCTATAGCTAAGATAACTCCCCTAGCTGTTGTCTGAGGAACAATAATATATATATAGTTCTATATGAGATAGGCGTTCAGTTAGCTGGGGGCTGGATCTAAGTGCATTAACACAATCTTATAGCCCAGGGGCAGTGATAAACTTAGATAGAATGAAGTAAAATAATCAATGCTAAAGTCCACATGCCTTGGCACATCATATGTGGAACTGCACGAAGTTGCACCAAGAGCATGTGTATTGTGATGCAAAGTTTCTGTTTTTATAAAGGTGGTTGACTTATTAGTATGAATAAGGGAACTCTTTATTGTAGTCATGAATTGTAAAAACAGTGCTTCTGGGATAGTTCAGCCCTGCCGGTATGTGCAAGACAAGGAACTTGAAGCATGTATTAATATAATATATAATAATTAATTATAACAAAGGAGAGAGGGAGAGGCGGAGAGAGACTTCAATGTTGAAGACTAAACAACCAATTCGATGGCATTGTTTACTAGACTTTTATCTCACCTGCTGCATTGTTTCAAGTATTTAGCACTGTAACTAAAGCAGTATTTGGCACTGTGGTTATCCCAATTCCCCTATTGCGTCAAGTTATATAGCACTGTAACTAAAACAGTATTTGGCACTGTGGTTATCCCAAGTATTTAGCACTGTGGTTATCATTCCCCTATTGTGTCAAGTATAAACATTGGTTATCACAACTCCCCTATTGTGTCAAGTACTTAGCACTGTGATTATCACAACTCCCCGATTGTGTCAAGTATTTCTTGGATAGTTCAGGCCTGCCAGTATGTGCAAGTAATATAGCACTGTAACTAAAACAGTATTTGCCACTGTGGTTATCCCAATTCCCCTATTGCGTCAAGTAATATAGCACTGTAACTAAAACAGTATTTGGCACTGTGGTTATCACAAGTATTTAGCACTGTGGTTATCACAACTCCCCTATTGTGTCAAGTATTTAGCACTGTGGTTATCACAACTCCCCTATTGTGTCAAGTATTTAGCACTGTGGTTATCACAACTCCCCTATTGTGTCAAGTATTTAGCACTGTGGTTATCACAACTCCCCTTTTGTGTCAAGTATTTAGCACTGTGATTATCACAACTCCCCTATTGTGTCAAGTATTTAGCACTGTATCTCATTATTCCTGCCACTGCCCCGTACAGTGGCACAACACATATATAATAGCTTCAGGGACTATTCATAGAGCGCGCAGTGTAGCAGCTTCTATGAATGATTTATTGCATACGCGCTCATTATGTATGGCAGTACTAGCTCCCAAGTGTGCTCTATTAATAAGTCATCAATGGCCCCACTTCCACCTCCTCCTAGCTCTTGTCATAGGAGATAACTTATGCCATTTGTTACCCCACGTCATAGGGAATGATATAAAACAGTCATCATGAAGATGTCCGCAAGAATATGTCGCTATATTTGTCCTACTGAAGTCAGTTCCTCTGGATATTCTACAAGTTTGTCTTTTTAGATCAATCTTCTTGTCTGAGAAAGCTCACACTTGCCCGTTTACTTAAAGGTCATTTAGATAGTTACAGGTTTTATCCCCCCCTCGAATTTAGTTTGTGTGTGAATTATAAACGATGAAAACATAAAACCTTCATTCATTCATTTCAAGGTAGATAAAATATATCAATTCTAGTTCATAGCCTTTCCTTCTTAATATAAGGCAATTTTATATATTACATCATTTGGCTTTTTTCATTTTCCACGAGAAGATAAGAGTGGGAAAATAAAAAGTTACTATCATAGAATCACGATGAAGATCTTTGTTGAAAGATAGATGAATAAGTTATCTGCCTGCCAGACAATAGTAAATAATTTGAAATATAAAGTCGATCTTAAGCTAATGTTCAACATTACTGTAAGACCCAGTATAAATAAAAGCTTAAAAAAAGAGAAAAAAAAACGTCTCTATACGTAATTCTGACTTTAAATATTCTTTGCTGAGCTATTTTTCCTTGATTTTCTAGGACATTTTATTGTGGGAATAAATAGATGGGACCTAGCAAGGGGGAAGTCTGTACACTTGTTATTGACCGAGGGAGCGCGGGAAGTTAGAAGGCGTTAGCCCGAGATCTTCTGTGCTCCCGAGGTCACTAACAAGTGTACAGACTTCACCCGAGCTTTGTTCCATATTTATTACACCCTATTAATAAATAAAAAATATAAATAATTAAAAATAAAAGAAGTAATTTACGTTTTGGGCGGACCTACTTGTTGTATGTCCCCAGGGTGACATAACTCACATGTTATGCACCACTTTGACCAAGTGTGACATACAATGCTGAAGGTATAGGAAGCAACAGCACAGGGGTGTAATAAAGCACTGTCCTAGCATTGTCTGTGTATCAAATTCCTTCCTTAAATATTCCTTACCAGAGCTGCCTAGCAAAATGAGGTGGGCTGTGTCCGGGAAAAGGTATACTTATATGACACTGAATAAAGATTAAGAATAATGATGACATAAATAAAAATATTTTTCATTAAGAGCCAGGTGTAACAACTTAACTGCAAATGTATTTCTGGCAGATCCAGGAGGCAAATCTTTGGTCAATTATTTTGCTAAGCTAAGTTAAGCTAAGTGTTGGTCTAGTACTTGCAAAAGAAGCCTAGTAAATATCCTTTCATGGCAAATGTAATATGGGTTAAATGACCGAAAGATCAAACGTCTAGTAACCGAAAAGAACCGAAAAGTTTGCCATGTTGTTGTTTGTTGCATAACTGAGTGGCGCCGGAAGCTTCCATCGCCGCCTACTGGGAGATATAGATAGCAGCCATCAGCACCGCTGGTGTTAAATGTGCACGCCATCTGGTTAAATGGATTCAGCAGAATTCATATTTTAGAGGCATAAAATGACTCCAACCATAAGAGCTGCTTTTGAGCCTGTTTTATCCTAATCGTTATTACCGATCTGATATTGATAAGAATCCCTCATTATTATAACGAAACGAGGAGACAAAGCTACCAATATTTCTGTATACTTGGACAAAGAAATTGGAAGTGAAGTGTACATGGCATACATACGTACACTTGTATAATATTCCACATTGCAGCGTTGTTGATGCTGATATATCACATACAAATGAACGTGACACGCGAGAAGAGCCACATAATGACTTCAGGTACAGGAAGAGGGGTCAGGATGAAAACGAGGCAGGTTTAGGGTCATAGGGGTCATGGCAGTCACCTTGGGATGGGTTCACCAGGGTCATACACAGGGGTACAGTGACAGGGCGGAGGGGCGGTGGATTAATATTGTAACGGCAGTTGAGGTTCTGTCAGGGGACAACGGAGGAAGGGAGGGAGGGAACTAGAATTTCGTGGGAGGGGTGGGGGTGGGGGGTAGGTGGAGAGGGGGTGGGGTGGGGGGGGGGGGGTATGGATGTCAAAGAGATGGACTGTTTGAAAGGATATCTAGGCCATCACTGGTTCAAACTGTTAGTATAAAGTGAAGCAGCATTTTCCATTTCCTCATTCGCCCCTACTTTTAGGTCTACATGCTAAGCTATCATGACAAAGTAATTCGTACAATAGTTACTCATTATTTGACCTATAGGACTGAATTCATCAATATTCCCCTACTGTTTATGAGTCAGATCGTCAGAAAATGTATAACTCTCCTTCACCAATCCACTCAAATAATCTAAATTTGAGACAAAAATGAGGTTCAAAATACAGTTGACAATATCCAAACAGATATTTTCAATCAACACAAAATGTACCTAGATATATCTAGTATTGATAATGTTTAAGCCTTATTTAGAAGAGATTACTAAATATGCAAAGCTGCTGATTTTACATTCTCTGACAATCTGACCGTTTATATTATCTCCATACACAAATTTGAAGTTGATTTGGCTGCAGGAAAACAAGTGAAACCACCGCAGAAAAGGATTTCGGCGGGTCCCCGAAATATAAATGTGGACAATTATAGAGGTCTGCAGCAAAAACAAACAGACGAGATCCTAGCTCCAAAGCTTTGGTCAAATCAATTTTAGATCGATTTGAAAAGAATGGAAGTTTTTGACCAAAGATGCTGAAAAACCTATTTTCATAGGAGTCTCGTCTCTTCTGGAATATTTGTACATTTAGATCCAATGGACGGGTTATAAAAAAACATCATTTATAACTTCTATCTATGTTCACGGGTAATTCAGCTTTAATGCAAAAATGACCTCCTCCCCCGCCCTCCGTCAGGCCAATAAAAATAGGTGTGTTTCCGATTTATATAGCTGAAAACCTGGCATTGGGGATGGTAACTTTTTTAAACACTTTTATTAAGGAAACCACTCGCTTTTTTTGGTCGAAAATCACCAAAAGAATTATGCAAGGTCAAAATGTGTTTAGGTGGGATAGGGTTTTCCTAGATGGCGTGGGGGTGGGGGCGCGGTAAATCGGAAACACACCTTTTTTTGGCCTCACTGCCAATTGTTTTTCCCAAGGGAAAAAGGGGAGAATACTGACCTAGTCTGACAGTCTCTCCCCTCACACCTCTTCCCCCTCCCCCCTACCACACGCCCCCTCCCTCTTCCTTCATCTCCCTGCCCCTTGCCCCAATCCCCTCCCCCATGTGTCAACGTTACTCATTCATTCATTTATTGATATTTTCCCTCCTATAATGCAATTGCCACCAGAGCTGCAGAAATGGGATTTCTGGCCATGCAAGTCGTTACTGGCACCTCCTTCCTTTATCTCTGCCTAGCATTGACCTGTCAATCCACTCTCCCAGCACCTCCTTCCCTTTTTCTTCGCCTTGCACATATTTTCTTCTCACATCTTTTATTATGATGATATATTTGACATCTGCTTCATATTTCCTTGGATTCAATGGTTTTGGAATGTCCTAGCAGAACCTCGAGATTGATTTAGATCTGGTTTTATTAAAAAGATGTTTCCAAAATACACATTAATTAGGGTTACTTACAATAAGGCATGTTCTATTTTCTATCTTTGCAGGAATGCTTTATAGGACTAGGAGCAACCACACAATCATTCTCGAAATAGGAGACCTGAAGTTACAACTGCGCATGTCGGTTACAGTGCATTCTGGGAGGTATTTAGTTGTTGTTTGCCTTTTTATGTCCCCATTATCTCTTGTTTCTCCATTTTCTAATGGGAACATCAATTACTTATTTCTGATATAGCGCCTTCTCATTGAGACTCTCATGAAGACACACAGTTAGGGCGAAATATATAAGGGGTCGCCAATAAAATGCTAAATCAAATTCAACGTGAGGAGTTTTCAATTGAGTTGACTTCACTACTTCAACTATACTTCTGATGTGCCAACACTTGTATATTTAGCCAGTTGGGAAAACGACACATCCATTCCAGTCATGCTGAAAAGTATGTCCTGCGTTTTATCATGACAATTTAATCAACTTTCTTACAGTGACGCTTAAAGGTAGTTCAAATCTGAAATAGAGATATTTAGCTGCTCTTTCTTTTACAACAAGTAGGCAAAATACTTTCACTAATATTAATGCTTGTATGAACGATCAATAAAATCCATATATGCATGATGGGAAGGATGAAGACTTTTGTGACCATATTTGAAATATCGAGGATATGTTGGTCTAAAAAGTGACAAGTCAGCCAGCAAGAAATTATTTTTTCCTTTCTTATGATGACTTAACTTATTATCGCTGACCGATGGCTGTTTTCGCTCCACTGTCTCTACTACAAATTCCTGTATAAACATATAGCATGATATTGATGAATTCAGTCCCATATGTCATAATAGAAGTACATTAATTTGTTTTAAAGATTTTGTTAGTCATGAAAACCGGGAATGCAACTTTAAAGGAAGCTGAATATCAGATTGAGACTAAAGCGACAGTTCAATGCACCCATCTTCCCCCTTTCCGTCATGTATTTTTTCAAATTGAAAAAATTCAATCAAGACCGTTAAGGTAAAATCGACTGGTGGAACAGTGCCATTACTTTGGCTATGCTGTTCCACTCTCTTTACCTCCTGCTACACTTCAGTAGATATAAGGTTTCTCTGCCTTCCCCCTTGGCATTTTACACATACTTCATGTCAATAGGGGATTTGCATGTGCCACTGTGCATGTCTGTTACAGTGTATGCTGGGAGGGATTCTCATTGAATCTGACATACACATATTTAGCAGCACCTTTATCCGAAATAACCAGACTTTTTTCAACAATGCTATTTCTTTGCATTAATGATCTATTGATTCCAAATGCATGATGGAAAAGACTTGTCCTATCATATCATGTACATATGATATAATACATGGCTATTTACATTGGAAGACTAATAACAAATATTCCATGATGAACATGGAAGTCCATGTGAATAAAAATGGAAGCCCATGTGAATAAAAATCCAAAATGGCGGACTTCACATCGCCTATTGTCCCAATATGTTCCATAAAACTCCCCAATAGTTTTCAGCACATGTCTCCCTAGATTTACACTGATATACAACTCCCATAATTCCATGCGAATCCAAATCCAAATATGGTGGTTATGCAAACCCCCTATTGTCCCAATAACTTCCATACAACCCCCCAATAGTTGCCTGCACATTAATGCTAAAGCATGTAGCTGATGCTACGCCTGTGTTTGCCTGAAAGGAAATCTAAGGCTTATGAAAGATGCTCTCATCCAATTAACCCTGCCCAATGGCGAGGCTCTGCGTGCACAGGGTTAAAGCCATTACGCATGCGTAGAATGTGATTACACATGGCTACCTAACACACTTAGTACCTCTGACCCACATGATGCCACCCCAACAAGCCAAACGCTCCAATTTTGGACGTTTTCTGTGAATATTTGGGTCAGTGGACGAATAATTTGTATTCAAGGGCTTGTGCAATGTCTGTCAAAGATAAAGGTAAATCAACAAGGTTTTACTGGCAGTGAAAGTAGCTCTGTAAAGGAGGCAAATATCGATTTCATAAGAATTACTACAATAACAACAACGACAACAATGATTATACAGGATTGTAACTTTCTCAGATGCTGATGTGTTACTCCACCACGAACAATAAACGCCTTTATTTTATATATAAACTGTCACTTCAATTGTTTTCAATTTTAATCAATTCAATTTCAATGCTGCCATCTCCGTACCAGTGTATATGTATATAGCCCTATCTAGGGAGGATGTACTGGGTGGTTGAGGCCACAGACATAACCCCATCCATATAAGCCAATAGCTGATTTACCCATGTGTCACAGAGCATGTCAGTTACAGTGATTGCTGGGATGCATTCCATACAAAACCTGACCAATGACTTCATCAAAATTGGACAGAATATTTTCTTCAATATTGTGGCTAGTACAAAGTGTGTGAATGTTAACGACTGTGCTGTTGTATCATATATGTATGACATATGGCCATTTACGTGATAACATTGACAGACAAATATCACGCTGAACATATATGGGTCAGATTTTCGGGAAATGTACAATTGGCATCTCTACACATCTAGTAAACTCTGCTTAATTAGGCTAAAAACTCGTCATCACTAGGTATATCTGAGTATATTTGGTATTGCCTTGGTTCAATCGATCTGTTATAGGTTGATGTTGAACTGAATTTTGAACCTGATTTTTGTCTTAAATTTGGGTTTGTGAGAGGAGTGGTGAAGGCGAGTTGTACATTTTCTGAAAATCTGACCCATATAATGATTATATATTGCTCTTGTTTTAACTTTGTTAGGCGTCAAGTCTTTAATGTAACCTTATATGTTTCCAATATATATAATGTGCATTATTATCGTGATACCTGGAGGTATTTTAGTTTGTTTAACCAAGGAGGTTCCTGCGCTAAGACCACTCTGTTCCTCACTACCGTGCAAACTGGACTTGGACATGTTCTTACTTGTTTTCTCCCGATCAGAATTATGATTGTACTTACAGCCTGTGGGTATTCACAGCCTAATCCAGGAACCACGATTAAGTCCACTTGCAAAGCTTTTAAAAATTGTTTCAACTTTTTTTTTCATTTAATAAACATTGTAGCAGTGAAGCATATATTCTTTGTTATTAGTAAGTCTTCTTTGATAAACGAATTACAGAAATTCTGACAAGTTGGTCAAAAGCTTTCGATTGTTCATTCTTTGCTTAAAATCATATAATGACAGGGAAAAAAACCTTATCATTTCTGCCTCGCAATATGACAGAATAATGTATGTCACTCCTGGCACCTTAAATATTGCTCTGACATAGAATAAAGTCCCATTATCCTAGATTGTAGCTTTACATTCAAGATGGCCGTATACACCCAAATCCCCAATAGGGGAGTTGCATAGCCGCCATTTTGAATCCTGATTCGCATGGCATTATGGGACTAATGGTACAGTATAAAATCTATAGAAAACATGCCATGTTCAGCATGAGATATTCATCAGTGCTCTTATATCAATATCCTTGTGTTATACATGTTTCCATAACACAAGCCTCCATCGTTCCCATCATCCATTTGGTCTTCATAGAACAATTTTATAAAAGCTGTGATATTCGCGAAAAAAATTTTGCAATTTTTTATAAAAATGTTCCAAATATTCGTATGTCAAATTTCATCAAATCCATCCCATGATGCACTGTACCAGACATGCGCAGTGGCACATGCAAGTCCCCTATTGTCATGATTCATTAAGAAAATTCCAATGCAAGCTGGGGGCGTGTGCACATAGCTATCCTCAAAAATCTATTACAAGCAACTTAATGGAGTCGGCCTGCTTCAGAATTGATGCAATCAATTGTTTGCCCAATGCCTCCTTATATTGCATCTAATTGGCAAGCATATATATATATATACCCTATCAATAAAACTCCCATAATGAAATTGCTTGAAGGAGCGCCTAATGGGAATCTCTTATACTAAGGCAGCTAATGCTAATAACCCAGGCAGCCATATTGGCCATGAATAGCACTGATTTATAGGTAGCGTGTCGAAGTGTAATTATTTTTACTCTATCTCTCTCTCCCTCACGTCTTCATATTCTCATTTGCAGCCAACTAATGAATCAACAAGGGTCTGATACTTAGGTCTGTAGAGGTTCTCTACTATTAGAGTCAGCTATGGTGAAGCTTCTCTAGTATGGACACTATCTTTGGGACTCAATTCTGGGTTCTTGACTAAATGTGGTGTAACAGAAAGATGAATCTCAAGTCGAAAGGATTATGTTTTTAAAAAGAAATCCCACATAATTTCCTCGTAAACTAATTTTGATTTTTGAGTGTTCAGTGTGCTTAAAGGTATCAGGACATGTACCAAATTTCAAGACTGTATATTTGATATGTCTCTTTAACGGATATATTTTTTATTCCGTCATTTGACAGTTATTGTTGTATTCTGCAAACAGTGCAACCAGGCATGAGTTGATTCAATAGATTATGACATTGTGAGCTGAAAAACAAAAGACAAAGAATGGGAAAGACAAAGAATGAGTCCCTGTTGCCGAACCAGGATGCATTTTTAATCCCACCCATAACTTTTTATACCTTTTCCAGATAAAGACACTATATGGCGTGAACAACACCTCCTATCGACATAAATCCCCTAGACATTAATTATTAACAAAATCTAAGAAACACAAAATTATTACAAAAGCAAGCAAAAACTAGTCGCAGGTTCTTAGAATGTGTGTTCAGCGAATCCCTTCCTATAATGACTTCACCTATATATCAATGCTCATCGGCAGCTATTTTCGCTCGATCGAATCTTGATCTAATCTCGATCAAATTCTTGTATTAACATATAACAGTAGCAGAATATTGATGAGTTCAGTTCTATATGTCATAATTAGAGTAAATTTGGTAAGATTGTCTTTGTCGTAATAGCTGGGAATGCAGCTTTAAAAAACCCAACCAACTTAAAACTCGGCTACTAGAAAAATCATAGCTCCGTTCCAAAGCATCCTCGTGGAAGTTATCTCTCCACTTGTTCATTTCTCTTGAGGAAAAGAGGCTCCTCATGGGGGGAAAGGGTTTTGCCTGCGGATCGATTCCATCCCATATTAAGATTTTATGTTCTTACATTTGTCTTTCTTAATTCACATTTGATTAATTAATGGCCGAGGCGCCCTCAAGTGATAACCGATGAAAGCACCTCATTTGGCTGTGTTAATAATGCGACCCAAATTTTGGTCAATAGGGGGAGTTTTAGGTTACCGTATTTCCGCCTTTTGCAGGTCAAACTGTTAAGTTTAGCTCCTACAGCTGGTCTTCCACTAACTGCTTGGGTAGTAATACCGCCATCTTTACAAAACATAAACTTGAACGCAGTTAATGCAATTTGTGCAAAGATGCTGAAATATTGTGTAGTTTTAAACTATTTTTGGCATTGTACTTACTTAGGACAACCTATAAAATAAACGTGTCAAGCTTCAGCCTTTTCGCAAAGATAATTCCATGAACAAAATCAGTGGGAACATCCAATTTGTGTGTTACCTCTAGATCCTGCATAGGTAACCGCTTAAATGAAATCACGAAATTATCGATTTTTTTTTATTTTACAAACTGAGCCTAGTCTGTAAGCTTAATACGGTGGCCCAAAATCACTCTCATGACGGCTACGCGTTACTGGTTTATTATGGAGGTGATTTGCAGCGCGCGGAAGCGACCATTTGTAAAATATTTAATCCTACTTATCCGCGCTTGCAGGCGGGAATCAGCGGGGATGGCCATGTGGATTATTCATAAAGCCAGGGAAGCGGATCATACTACTTCTTTAGGCAGGGGTTGGGGGATCGGGAGAAGGGGTGGGGAATAGGGAAGGGAGAGGGAGCTTAATACGGTATAGATATGACTACTCGTTGTTCTGTAATTAAGAGTTACTCTCCATTGTCACTATCTGTCACTCTAACACATGGCTGTTCATAAGAGAGCTACTCCAAATTTTAGAGTCTTGAGACTCATATAGTTTTGCTTTTACAAGCAGGGCGCAATTGAATTTTAGGAATAATGTAATTTTCTCTCCAGTTTGCCTTGGCTGAATTGGTGAACCTATAATTCAAACTTTGTAAATTACGACTGGTTTGTAGACCATGGAATCATGGAAGTAGATCAGCAGACAGTAAGTTTTGAGTATGACTATTCACGTCCTTGGTGATTTGAATATAAGTTGGGAGGCCCTCTCCTCCCGTTTACATACAAGTCAATACCGATGCTTCCGTAAACGTGCACATAAGAATCCTATGGTGCCATACAAATCAAAATAGGTTTGAATTTTACAGGAGCATGTGCGCAAACCCTTTTCATTAACCATCTACTTGCAAGTGGATACCCCACTTTATAATGGCGCCAAGGGAGGAAAATATATCATCCACCTAAGACGGCAGAGGACCCATTTAGGGTATTCAGCAGTATTCTGCAGTAGGGTTTAGATTTTTAGAAAATGTACAATTCACCTTCGCCAATCCTCTCAAATAACCCACATTTAAGACAAGAAATGAGCTTCAAAATGTAGTTTAACATAACAAAACGGATACTTTAAAATCAATGTAATACCAAATATACTCTAACATACCCGGTATTCATCATTTCTCAGCCTACTATAGGAGAATTTACTAAATGCGTACAGCTGCCAATTGTACATTTTCTGAAAGTCTGACCCAGTAAACCTACAACATTCTTTTTGAGAGTTTGGGTGGGACTCCGCTGTAGGTGTATAGGAGTCAAGCTTGGTCCATAGCTATTTTCTAACATCAACACTTTTAATGGTGAATTGAAAATGATATTTAAAGTAAGAACTGTCTGTAAAGGGGTACAGAGCCCCAGCCTCCCCCTACCTTGATATCAACACTAATCCCAACATTAAATCCTGTCCGTAAAGAGACGCTAAATCCTCCTGCTTGTCCCCCTCTGTGGGTTGGATATAGATTAAAGCATGTAATCTCTTTCCTTTATCCCCCTTCGTCCTCAGATAGTACTACACAGCCTGGGATCCTATCACAATCATGACATCTTGTAGTTGTATATTATCATAAGCTTATTCATCTATTCTTAGTTTAGTTGTATGGTGTTTTACCAGGCTGTTTAGTTCAGCTCCTATAGATGGTCTTCCATTAACTGCTTGGGTAAAATATCGCCATCTAAAATATCATAAACTTCTGTCGACCTTCCATCCCCTAGTCTCCCTCAACAAACCTCTAGGATGCCCCATACTAGCTTGTCACCACAATGTACCAAATAGCTGGTCTTCCACTAACTGCTTGGGTAGTATACCACCATCTAATGTTGTATAATGCTTTACTAGGGTGTTTAATTTAGCTCCTATAGCTGGTCTTTCACTAACTGCTTGGGTAGTATACCACCATCTAATGTTGTATAATGCTCTACCAGGCTGTTTAATTTAGCTCCTATAGCTGGTCTTCCACTAACTCTTGGGTAGTATACCATCATATAATGTTGTATAATGCTTTACCAGGCTGTTTAATTTAGCTCCTATAGCTGGTCTTCCACTAACTCCCGGGTAGTATACCATCATATAATGTTGTATAATGCTTTACCAGGCTGTTTAATTTAGCTCCTATAGCTGGTCTTCCACTAACTCCTGGGTAGTATACCATCATATAATGTTGTATAATGCTTTACCAGTCTGTTTAATTTAGCTCCTATAGCTGGTCTTCCACTAACTCCTGGGTAGTATACCGCCATCTAATGTTGTATAATGATTTACCAGGCTGTTTAATTTAGCTCCTATAGCTGGTCTTCCACTAACTCCTGGGTAGTATACCGCCATCTAATGTTGTATAATGATTTACCAGTCTGTTTAATTTAGCTCCTATAGGTGGTCTTCCACCAACTACTAAGGAGGAATTCTACCCTAATACCATTTATTGGGACCTGTTGCCACTCAAATATCTCGCAAATATCTCACAGTTCCATGGATTAGAACCTTCTCTATCGCGACACTTGCTTCTGCATCCACCAGTGTAATAGTCCTGGTGATAGCTGGTCCTCTACTAACTGCTTGGGTTATATACTATCAGGTATTTAGTTCCCGCTGGCCTTATGCCTTGGGTAGTATACTACCCTCTATTGTTAAACAATACCGATCATCCTTGGAAGAATAATGGTTTCAGTCTGCTCCCTCACAGAATGTTTGTGTTGAGATGAGTCAATCAAATTGCTGTAATATCTAACTACTTATGAATGTATAATCACTTTAGCAATCATAAAGCTTATTTAAGTGATATCGGAACAGAGTAAATCTAAACAAACTTTAAGTACAATTTTGATATCAGATTGGTCTGTCAGGCAAATAAACATATATATATATAATGTTGTAAATATAAGAATACATTTTTAAGAAATAACAAAAACTAATTTCACAATATCATTATGAAGAATAACACCACATCCTCAAACCTCAGTAATTGCTAGTTTATTAAGGCATCTGTTGGTACATATATATTTCATAATGATACAGGTATTACACTTGAGAACCCAACCAAAATCTGATTACATTTACCATGTTCAATACTCTCAGTTGACAATGCGATCAATCTGTCACATGATGTTTGTTGGAATACGGGCCTTACAAAAGCACCCTTCAGGGAGCTGATGTATACATAATGCAAGTAGAAGTAATGAAGGCCTTGCCTGAGCTTTGTTATTGATTCATACTGGAAACATCGGATCCTCATCCCTTTCAAATTGTGATCATAAAAGACAATTGTCGTCTGCTTTTAAAGGCTGGAATTTGAACAAATGGCCTTGTATCACGTCTCAGGCAACTATTCTTAGGTACTTCGGAGGAAACCAGTTAAAAATTAACACTTCCCCAAAGGCCATTACAGCCACAACATAATACCAGGCACTGGTGAACCAATCAGATATAAAATGTTCCATACAAACTATTTTCCAGAAAGTAAATGCCTGGAACTACTATAAAAACTTAACAGTCAAAACACTGCCGCCTGGAAAACAATCTTCATTTATTAAACAAGGTTTTTAAAGCTAAACTCTCAGTAATCTGGGGAAAAACAGTTACATCATACTGTGTTTCTCATCATTGTCAAATACATAAATACTTTTCCCGGACAAAGGGCACAAAGCCAGCCAAAGCGTCAGAAATAAAAAGTCATATGTATGCACAACAAGAGACAAGCTGTCGTTCTGAAGAGTTTTAAGGGCCTAGTCCACTAAGCCGATTCTCATGCGGTTTTGCGCCGCAGAAGACTCTTTTCCCCTACATTCTGTGAGAATCGCATGAGAATCTACTTAGTGGACTAAGCCCTTAAGGCGGCACTCTCAGCTAACATTGGTCAACATCAAAAGGTTCCTAGTTTTTGTTTTGTTCTTTTCCAACTAATCTAAAAGCCACCCAACTTTTTGGGAGGATTCCCTCTGGTTGTTTGTCCTTTTACTGGGCTTCATTCAAGTCCATATTTACAGTTCAGAGAACCGCAGAAAATGTTTCCTGTGGTGCCTTCACTTATTATCGCTCAGTGACTGCCGTTTTCTCTCGGCCAATTCTACTTCAAATTTTTGTATAAACATAAAATATAAATCATAAGTCATGATATAAGTTCATTTGGTCAGATTCTCTTTGTCGCGATAGGTGAGAATGCAAATTTAACAACTTGAGGGACCCTTGTTAACTCAATTCAGCGGGGCTCAGGCAAGAATTGGCTAATTGTCCCCCCAAGGAACAGGGTGAAAATCAATTAGGAAACCACCCAGAATATACCCACCTACCTTACAAATACCGTTGTTCAGGGTAATCTTGATAGCAACGTTATCATTGCTGGCTATAATAGTATCCTTATAATAGTAATAAAACAGATTTACAGATAATATATTCACAGATATTAGAATTGGCATTTTATGACCCAGTACTATTAATGACTTTAATGACCCAGTACAATTAGTTATTACATATGTAGTATATTGACGAGGGAATGTGTTCCCAGGGGAGTTATAGTTTTCTCAGTGCATTATAGCTCTACAATACATGGAGTCGTGGGCATGCAGTTATAATCCAGTATTGTCCCAAACATGGACTAAATATCACTAATAACTCTTTGACGAGCCGGTTATATGAAGCCACGCTTGGGGCCGCAATCTCTACACAGTTCTAGATGTATGCTGCAAGCATTAAGAGTCAACATATCAGTCTACTATAATACTGTGCCAGCCCCCAGACCACAGACTCTAAACCAACAAAAGTCAGCTCATAGATGAAGTGCTATACAGCTTAAGGATGCTAGGGGACAGCTCTACTTGCTGGATGGCCTACAAGAAAGTGCTTATAAAAAGACTCCAGTGTTTACATAGCTCCTGAATATATCCCTCCATATCCTCCTTTACATCTATATCACATAACCTCATGTTATGGACTCCATCTAAACTTTCTCGAGAACTTCGCGAACATCGCAAACTCCATGGGTGATCATTCGAAGCCACTCAATGCTGCTTCTGTGTATTGTGTATGTTAACAAAATTATTTTGATGGGCATCTGTGGAGTAATGTTAAGCAAATGAATGGGAGTTTTTACAGAAGTTGTCCCGAGTTCAGTTCATAAATAGCTGTTATTCCACTAGTGGATGGACAATTTCTACATAGTGTAGTACGCTGCGAGGAGTGTGATTTATAGAATTATAAATTTGTTTGTAAATAAACAGAAGTTGTGTATATATGAGGTACACTATTCATGCCTATTGTGCAGTCACCCCGGAAGATTAATGAATGCACTGGTATCTCATACCTTACCAAGCTGATAGAAATTCGAATGATAATATGTCACAACAATAAATAATACACATTTTGACTTATATCTAAAAATGGTAAAATGTTAAAAATAACTTTAAAGCTGCATTCTGAGCAAATTCTGATAACATGACTTATATAGGACTGAACTTATCAATATTCTGCTGCAATTATATGTTTATACACAAATTTGAAGTTGCAATGGCTGAAAGGAAATTAGCGTCTGTCGGCGATAATAAGTGGAACCATCACAGGATAGCTTTTTGGCGGGTTTCCGAAATAATGTGGAATTGTTCAAGACTTTGGAGCAATTACTTTCGGATGGGTTGAAAAAGAACGGAAATAAAATAAAAAATATTTAGGTTTTGATCGATGTTAACTGAGACTGCAGTTTCAAAATCTGACGAACGACAGATCGTTTTTCTTGTTGTGGATAAATATATGTCTTTTTATTTCTGAAGTTTTGACTGGCTTCATGCCCTTTGTCAGAGAAATGCATTTATATCTAAAAATGATGAGAAACAAATAATTTATTATGAAATGTTTTTTCTGAGTCCAACGCTATCACTAATAAAATCAAATGGATGCGAAATGCTCTTCTCAGCGTTTTTACACCGATGCATCCCTGCCAATCCCAGTTGAGGTTCTTCTCTCATTTCTTGTTATTGACTACAATCAAGGGCGAGTACTCTTTTTACTGCCAGGGGAAGAATAATCAATACATACAAGTGATAACAAGTGGAATAGACTGGCTCTGGCTGAGGCTGGGGAAAAATAATGCCACATTCCAGACCTGTATCGTTCTTTAGTACAAGTAGGAAATATCCCATTAACTATGTGGCCTCAATGTCAGTCATTACTCCTGTAATAAATATATCCTTGGACAAAATTATCCAGAGGTCCTGGGTAAGACCTAAAGGTGCCTTTCGGTCTCTTTTTCTCTGTCTCTCTCTCCCTTCTTCTCTATCTTTGTTTCCTGGGTATGGTCATAAACTGCCTCCCTCTCAGCTCTCCCGCCCTTGATATAACCATTGTAAATGTGTTGATAAGGGCGTAAAGCAACCAATCTCACTCACTCAACATTATCCAATTATGCAAATCGCTGCTAGTTTAAAACTATTTCAGTCGGACTTAACGTTTGATGTTCTGTAAGTTGTGATATCTATGTTTAGGCAAACATGTAGGAATAGCTGAAGGTATATTCAGAGACGTACAAACTTTTTGTCATTCATTAAAAATCAATAGAGAGAATGGAACGAGGCGCTAGTAATTGAATAGTTATCACCCGAATTCAATTATATTTAATTACTAGTACCAAGTTTCAATAACTATTTATTATAAGCCCCTAGCATAGGGCAATATTGAAATAAAAACATTTAGTTTTGGTTTTGAATCATCATGAAATATCTAAAATCTAAAAGAAATCCAATCAAAAGTTTATCGGCCACATGAAATAACAATATTTGTATCACACCCCATGTATCGCAGCTGCCAAGTGAAATAAATATAAAGGCAAATAACGCATTTAATTCAAATGCGTTATCGCAGCTGCTAAGTGAAATAAATATAAAGGCAAAAATTGCATTTAATTCAAATGCGTTATCGCAGCTGCCAAGTGAAATAAATATAAAGGCAAATAAGGCATTTAATTCAAAATCAAACAAACGCGTTTATAGCTATAGGGCCTGGAGGTATATATTCAGAGATGTGAAACCTTTTTATCATTCATTCAAGGCAAATAAACCATTTAATTTAAAATCAGAGCTGCGTGTTTTTTATGGTCAAACGTTTAGAACTGGTATAGGTACAGGCCAATATCTCGGGTAAACCAGGTTTGAATAGGCCGTTGGTGTGGTGAAGAGGCCAGGGCCGGGGCTGGCTAGGGACGGTTCAGCCTGTCCCCCCTGAGAGCTGATAAGGCCTGATAAAGCGTCAGTGGACTGGCTTTGTGTGATATCAGGGGAGCAGCAGCCACGTTATCTGTGTGCCCGCTAGGGGAGCCACTAACAGTACCTGCCCCGCAGATCCATCCTTCACACAAACACACACGGAGTCCCTGCTATACGTTCCCCCTAGTTCTTTATGGGTCAGATTTTCAGAAAATGCACAATGTACAGGTCTACACATCTTTCAAATTCTGCTAAATTAGAGAGAAAATGATAATTACTGAGTATATCTGAGTGTATTCTGTATTGTATTCATTCAATAAATCTGTCTGGTTAGGTTGAGCTGTATTTTGAACCTAATTTTCGTCAGAAATTTGGGTTATTTGAGAGGACTGGTGAAGGCCAACTGTACATTTTCTGACGATCTGACCCTTATGCTACTGATAACACTGCCTATGCCTAATCCTCTATTTTCCTCTCTCTATATTATAAATGTACTGTAGGATTAAAAGTGGCTTTCTCAGCAATGATTGTATTATATAGGACCAAACTATATATCATACCCATTAAATCTTTTGTTAAAAACAGATATTATTTCGATAAATTTCACATTTTTTGCGATATGTATCATTATCGAAAAAGTCTGTCCTGAGCCCATTCTATGTACATGTATACTGATTATCGTTCTACAAGTCTACAGTAATTTCCCTTAATTACTTCAATACAATTACTTTAATACAATCAACATTCGTATACATACCATAGAATAGTTCTGTATAACTCCTGCGTTCGATTCCCTAATTATTTTAGATTATGTAGTAACATCCCTTGTGCATAAAGACTTTACTACTATTATTCATTTTAGGCTTGGATTTATCAATTTTAAGGCCCATTCCCATTACCACGACCAGCCGGCCGATACTTGCCGGCTGTAATACCTTAACATTGCGTTTTTTGCCGTGCGGCGGCCGTACACCAATCGGCCGTTGTAAGGTGAATGGGCCTTTATGCTGTCGTTATTATGTTTAGACAAGAATTTGAAATCGGGTCTCTGAAATATGAATGGAGATTTGTATGGAGCATATAGAATTCATGGCCTAAAGAGTCGCATGACGTTCAGGACGTAAGAAAGTGTGATGTCACAATGCACATCACCTTTGACCCAACTTCGTGCAGTATTCTCCCGATGTTATGATTAAAGCAAAACAGCCATTTGTATTTGCCATTCTGTATTAGGGAACTCATTGTGAAACCCTCCTCAACCCTTTTATTTGTGTAAGATACTGGGTTCACCAATGCTCTGTGCCTCTCCTTCCAGTATTGTATATTGTACAATAGGGACTTGCGTGTCCGCCATCTTGAATTTTGATTCGCATGGAATTATCAGAGTTGTATGTCAGTGTAAAAGCTATAAAAACATGCCATATTAAGCAGGAAATATTTAGTGGTGCCCCAATGTGAATATCCATGAGTTAAACTTGTTTTCATAGCAGAAACCTCCATCTTTCCCGTCATGCATTTGGTTTGTATCGATCATTTATAATTGATACAACCTTGATAAAAACATTCTTGCAATTTACGATAAAACTGTTGCTAGATAGTTGAATGTCAGATTTTAACTGAATCTATCCCAGCATGCATTGTAATAGACATGCGCAGTAAGACATGCAAATCCCCTATGAAAGCTCTTGCATGGTTCGGCGTTCACTTGGTTGCGTTAACATTGTTAATTATATACTTTATTCATATAAAATAACAGCTGCTGACTTCATTTGTGCCTATGTAAGAATACCTCTCCCCATCCTTCACCGCTTTCTCTCCCTCTCGTTTTATTGCTTATAATTTACCAGGCTGCTGTTTGATGTCCTGGTATTATCGCCGTGCCACTTGGTATAGCGTACTATCTATAAGACTTAATTTGACTAAAAATCATTATTCTTCAGACTACGTTAGACAATTATTTACTTGTACTTTATATTACAACAGGTTTCCCAGCTGCTGCAGTCGCCGACTGTTGGATTATTTCAATAGTTAGCAACTGAAAAACCAGCTTCCGCCCATCTTAAAGTTGCCTTCTCCGTTAGCATCGGTAAGAGAGTTGAGATTGTCTGGTTGTGTTCTTTTGCGACCATCCAGAAATTAATTTGATGAAAGTTGTGGAGGATTTTACCCTTTCGGTTGTTTTTATTCGGGGCTTCTTAAAAGTTCTCATTTATATTTTCGGCGACCCACCGAAATTCGTTGTTACAGTGGTTTCACTTATTCCCTATGGGCACTGAGTGCAATGGAGTGCAATGGAGTGCAATGGCGACTGCAATACGAGTGCAATGGAGTGCAATGGAGTGCAATGCAATGCCAGTGCAATAGAATTACACTCCTATTGCAGTCAAGTCTCTATTTGAGTGCAATATGAGTGTAATTCTATTGCACTGGCATTGCAGTATCTTATTCCTTTGCTATATTACATTCTACAACAATCATCAAGTTACATTTATTATTCAGATAACTAAAGGATCTTTTCCCATTAAATTATTGCCGATTTTTTTTATACAAGAATTCCGACTGCAATGCCAGTGTATTTCTATTGCGCTACCATTGCGCAATGGCCATTGCATATCTATTGCAGTAATGTAGTGACCATTTATGTCTAAATCGTTAGAATTTGTGTTTTTGAAGGATATATGACCCCCAACCCCTTGCTCCGTAAAAACAGGCAAAAATTTCGTTGGAAGTTTTTAAAAATCCAAATTTTCGCCCGCCATATAGGATTTGCATTGAAATTCATATGACAACTCTAAAAACACTAAATATTGAAATATTTTTAAAATCCGTTCATCTATACGACAGAAATATGTTCCTAGACTACAAAACCAGTGAGAGAATTGTTAAAATCGCTGAATCCTAAGAGTAATACATAAAAGGCTATGACACTGTTAAATCTCCATAGAGACAATTCTTGATCGAAATGCAATTTTAAAATCGACCACATGTCATAAAAAACTAAACTAAAATGCAATTCATGCGACAATCCATTTAATTACAACCTTGCTACATCATAGGAAGCCATTTTGAAAGATATATATCACCCCCCACCCCCTGCCCCCACCCCACCCCCGTTTGCTTGTACAGACCTAAACAAATTTCGTTGGAAATTCCTGGTAAATCCTAAATCTCCTATGTTTGATTCCGATAATAAAATTAAATTTCGAACCGATTTTATAATTTAAATTCCGACGAACATAATGATTTTTCGCTGCTAAGACTTCAACAGCAGATGGTCAGACCTGTTTTACCTCGCCCCAACTAGATTTAAAACAATGAAAATGAAATGATTAACTTGTAATAATTATTTTTCAATGAGCCAACTGACTTCTACGACGTAAGAATTTAAAAATGGCTATCCTACCAAGATGTTTGAAAGCAGACAGATACACAATTGTTTAACTGAATAACCTGAGAAGTATTATTCCGTTTTATACAATAGGCTATTTAAAACCCTATAAACCATAATCAGTCGACGTGTAGCAGACTATTACATAATTCTCCCACAATTGCCTTCTGAGTTTCAGTCAGAATACCACCTTTAGACACAGTCAGTATAGAGTTATAGTTCTAGCTTCTTTTCCGCAGGGTTGCGCGACTGCAGGTGTGAGTATGTGTGAATGTGTAGTGGCAAGCCACGCGACCAAACATTTCCTTATTTAGAACTTGTGTGAATACACATACCCTCTTCTATATATAGCGTCAACATTATGTTTATTTCACCACCTAGTCAGCCAACGTTTAAACCATATTTTCATGAACAGCATTCATACACAGCCGTGAGAAAAAAGGATCAATAACTGACATTCAACATGATTCAAGGGGGTTCGATACCTGGCTATCGAACCAAAAACCCTACAAAATCTAAATTATGAATTCAATGTGTAGACGGTGTTGGGACTGAATGGACAAGAAATACTCCCATTATTCTAGGATTATTCCTTTAGATTATAATTATTTTCACCTAAAGTGACGGGGATCACTAGTTCATAATACCCGAAAAATTGTTTATAATTATGTTGCTGATTTTTCTTGTTCATATTAACGTAATACATAGGCCTAGCTGTAATTCTCCAAAATTCGGCGGCTTAATATCTTATAATTAGCCTTCAGTGGCCTGGCAAAGTTTTCCTCCTCTATCCAGCCATAGACTGCCATCATCATACGTCATGCTCAATATTAAAATGTTTAAAGTAGGCTAGTATTTCACCCACGTGGTAGCTTTTTTGACACTTTGACTAGTAGTAATACATTGTATTTCCTTTCATATTTTCTATATATTTGAAGGTATGAAATATGATATCAGTCGTCATATGAAGACTATTGGTTGATCTGTTAAGATGGACTCATTTGGACTTGTTATCACCTGTTTTAAGTAGCTTGCCCTCTTCTGTACCACTATGGGAATTGATCATGAGTTTATTAAATTAATTCTAGTTGTAGTTGAGTTCAGTCATTAAACATGAGACTTCAAGAGACCTAGTATTTTATCGATTTGAAAATAAAAATTTGAAATATTCAATTTCCAAGTGTAATGGTTAATAGGCCGGTACATTTTCTAAAATCAAAGGAAATCGAGGAAGAAGGGGAGGGGGTGGGAGGGGGGGGGGCATTGAAATCTATTTTATTGATAGCTATAGTTAGCTTAATGTCTTTGAATGTTATAAGAATATATGGTTTAGGGCCTATACTAATACTCAGATTATTCGACTTGATAAGTTGTATGAGCCATGGGGCTTTTGCTTTATTTATAGTATCACATTCATAGTATCACAGTATGCGGTCACACTGATACAATACATAAATACATACCGGTACATCAAACAATACGTTACAAATCAAATTATTTTTCCGAATTGTCCATTAAGTTAGCACAGCAGCAGAGATACTCGCTTGACTCTCCCGCGACCTACCGCTTTTGAAAAAAGCCGCCACCGGCTCCTCTCTAAAACTGGAACAGTCGTACCCGTTATCACGGTCACACGTACAAAGTAGAAGAAAAGGGAATTGCTGCTGTCTCTGCCAACGAAATAAATGCTCATTCAGCTTTGTGTCAGGTGTGAGAACTACCATATATTAGTAAGCAACGATATTAGCTAGTGATTACTGGAACAATATTGTCTATATACAATGCTAGAGTCAGGTATAGCTCGATAGGTCCCGTCGGGAAGATTCGAATGGACGGCCATTGCCGCGAAATATATCAACAAGCGCCGAAAATGGTGTCTCCCAATGCCGCCGCTGGCGCCACTCGCTGCTCCGTGCCTACGCACGGAGCAGCGTTATACTATAGGGGTGGGGGTGGGGTGGAGGTGGAGCGTGGACGGGACCTCGTCGGCAACTGTTTTTCTTTATTTATACAAGCAACTAGCCTAAAAGCCAGATCACAACACAACCCAATCCAGCGGTATGCTTTCTGGACTCTTCCGTGACCACCGCTTCTGAAAGAAGCTGCCAATCTGGCAGGATCACTACCCATTACAACGTCACACCCGCCATTACGGGTCCACACGCAAATAGAGAGAGATTGATACTTATCCCCCTGTCTGCCAACGAAATAAATGCTCATTCAGCTTTGTGTCAGGTGTGAGAACTACCGTATATTAGTAAGCAATGATATTAGCTAGTGATTACTGGAACAATATTGTCTATATACAACGCTAGAGTCAGGTATAGCTCGAAAGATCCCGTCGGGAAGATTCAAATGGATGGCCATTGCCGCGAAATATATCAACAAGCGCCGAAAATGGTGTCTCCCAATACCGCCGCTAGCGCCACTGCATAGGCCGCTGCTCCGTGCCTACGCACGGAGCAGCGTTATAGGGGTGGGGGTGGGGTGGAGGTGGTAGGGTGCATGGACGGGACCTCGTCGGCAACTGTTTTTCTTTATTTATACAAGCAACTAGCCTAAAAGCCAGATCACAACACAACCCAATCCAGCGGTATGCTTTCTGGACTGACTCCACAGAAATATACAATTATGCATCAGGGCAAAACAAAAATCATATGGATTTGTGAGATTGTAACTGATGCTCCTTGAATAAAATTATCTGTGGAAAAAAATCGATCCCTTGCCAGCCCCCTCCACACAACACCCTCTGGTATTTGCACCTGGTGGCAGCTTGCTACCTTAACTGGCGCCACCATTTGGAAGGGTTTGAACTACGCCGCCGCCATTTTGGTCTACATCGACGGGCATCAACGTCGGAAATACACAAATCAATTCCTGGAATCTCGCTAAATCTACCATGTTTCCAACATCGCATTCAAGCATATATTCATCCCAGAACACCAGGGAATATGCGTAAGTACTTTCCTTCAGTAATAGTGTATAAAGTGACTTAGAAATCAAGCGCCAGGATTTATAGAAGAGTGATAAGCCTAGTAGATCGGCCTAGGGCTAGGAATGCTAGCTAATGCTAGTCAAAACCCCACGCGAAAAACCATAGACGTTTAAAAAACGGACCGGTCAAAATGGCCCACGATGCACTACCATGTATAAAACTGACTGGGTGTGAGGCTACCCAGGTAACAAATTGAGGTTAAGTTAACTTAAGTTAACGGCAATTCACGTCAATACTTCAATGGTCAATGGGGGTACAAGTGATGACTGCCCCTTACCATGACCGGCCGCCGCCTCAGGTCGACGGGAGGCGGCGGGCTAACAATGGCCGACCCTACCATGACTAAACTGGTCAAAAATAGTTTGAAATAATCAAATGATATCTATCTGTTATTGTAATGTACAATGTAGAACTTATGATAGTGAATAATGAATTTTAGGCTAGCATTTCTTCCTGTCTTAGGCCTAACGTTAGTGTTGCAGTGAGCGACAAATCACACAGGTGTGAGGAATGCTTCTGCCACCTTCACTACTCACAATGTACGTGAGAAAAAAATAATTATATGGGTCAAGTTACACAAGTGTCACATCAACATCTAAATCTAAAACCGTTTTTTCTCCACACCATTTATCCACCATTGATGGACACCAAACATTGCGACCAAAACGCTTTGAAAAACGTGTACTTATTGTAATGTAGGCCTATCAAATTACTACAGAAATCTGAAAACGTAGACCGGTTTTTGTATGGGTATCGTGGTAATATGTATAGGCCTATGTATCGTGGTGATATGTACAAGAAAAATTAGCAATCTTTCTGTGTGGGTAATTACCAGCAAAGTAACTAAACATATATGAAGGCTTTCAAAACGCAAGAATATATTTAATACAATGTCCTGAAATTTGGTACATAGATTCATAAGTCTATTAAGGGTGCTAGACCCTTGAGAAATCAGAGATTTCAGTAAAGGAATCTTTCGAAAAAGTGACTTTGAAAAATATAAATTTTGCGACTTGTGACTCGTTTTCTTAAAACACATCCCAAATTGTCTTAAGAAATACATATCTCTGATTATTGAAATATGATGTGAGTTGTGTCAGACTTATTGAAACAGGGAACGATCGAGTTTTAGTTATCATGTTATCATTCTGAGTAGCATGACTAATACCATTTAGTCATATTTACATATCATATGTTGCTATGTGTTGGGTGGATACGTCTGACTATTTAATGCAATTAAAAGTACAGGGAGGAACCCCAAATAATTTCTGAGATAGAAGCGGAAACAAGTAGATCAATTATTTCCACAAAAGATGTATAGCAGGCAGCATCCAAAAGAAAATCCATATGGCGCAAGATATTTCAATTTTGATATTTGGGTTTCTCTGTTCCTGTCAATCCTTGTCTCTGTCTCTCTCTATCCCCGCTCTTTGTATCTCTCTCTATCCCCGCTCTCTGTCTCTCTCTATCCCGGCACTCTGTCTCTCTCTATCCCCGCTCTCTGTCTCTCTCTATCCGGCTCTCTGTCTCTCTCTATCCCCGCTCTCTATCTCTCTCTATCCCCGCTCTCTATCTCTCTATCCCCGCTCTCTGTCTCTCTCTCTATCCCCGCTCTCTGTCTCTCTCTGTCCCGGCTCTCTGTCTCTCTCTATCCCCGCTCTCTGTCTCTCTCTATTCCGGCTCTCTGTCTCTCTCTCTATCCCCGCTCTCTGTCTCTCTATTCCGGCTCTCTGTCTCTCTCTATCTGTGCTCTCTATCTCTCTCTATCCCTGTTCTTTGTATCTCTCTATCCCCGCTCTCTATCTCTCTCTATCCCCGCTCTCTGTCTCTCTCTATGCCCGCTCTCTGTCTCTCTCTATCCCCGCTCTCTATCTCTCTCTATCCCCGCTCTATGTCTCTCTCTATTCCGGCTCTCTGTCTCTCTCTATCTGTGCTCTCTATCTCTCTCTATCCCTGTTCTTTGTATCTCTCTATCCCCGCTCTCTGTCTCTCTCTATCCTGGCTCTCTGTCTCTCTCTATCCCCCCTCTCTATCTCTCTCTATCCCTGTTCTTTGTATCTCTCTATCCCCGCTCTCTGCCTCTCTCTATCCCCGCTCTCTGTCTCTCTCTGTCCCCGCTCTCTGTCTCTCTCTCTATCCCGGCTCTCTCTCTCTCTCTCTATCCCGGCTCTCTGTCTCTCTCTATCCCCGCTCTCTGTGTCTCTCTATCCCTGTTCTTTGTCTCTCTCTATCTGTGCTCTCTGTCTCTCTCAATCCCTCCTCCCCACCCTGCTCTCTACCCATCTCTTTATTTCCACACTCTTTTCCTCTCAATCACTGGTCTGTCTTTTTCTATCCCACTCTCTGTCCCTCTCTGTACCCGCTCTCTGTCACACTGTATACCCTCTCTTAGAAAAGGTTTTCTCTGGCTTTTATTGAAGGGATTTAACAGGTTTCGCTGTGCACAGGGGAGGTATATAAAAGTAAATGGTAGAAGCTAGAACAATGATGACGAAATACATTATAGCGATTATTAAAGTTATTTGGTAACCGAGTTGGCGTGCACTGCAGTCTGTTGTGTTTGTGGGGGTGTGGGATGAAAACAAACCAAATATAAAGTAGGCCCTACTAATTGATAAACCCTAGCTCTACCAGCTACGCTCAGAGCTCACTGTATGTTGAGGAGGCTGGGACTAAAGTCTGAATATGTATGCAATATGGAAAGAATTAAAGTAGTTGAAATAATCTTCATTAGATTAAAATTGAAAATGATACATTTCCAGTTGCAGTAAAATTATTTTGTTATTACAGGGCATATTGGTGGAGAGCATTTTCTCCGAGCTGATGTCCCAAGCTTTGAAAACGAGGATGGAGAACAGACTTGAAAGAAAAAGTTGATTCCGGCCCCATTGCACATCAGATAGGAAGCTGATCAGTAAGATTACTGGTAAAAGACAAGCATCTATGGTATGTGTCAATCATAAGGACTGTCCATAGGGCCTCCAAATGCCATTAATCTAATTAAATCAACTACGTAGTTTGTATACGTCATTGCAATGAGTCTAAGGGAAATATATTTTAAGAAAAGTTAACTATCATAATCCAGGCAAATATATGTGAATGATTTTCAATAATTATGAGGATGAAATAAACTTCAATCCTGTGTTTAGAATAATGATAATTAATGAGGGACTTTAGAACATGGCCGCTATGGCGTATAACACACCATGCGGCGCACCCTGTTGCAGGTCTAGAAGGGATGAGGGGACCTATCAATTAGCACTAACACATGCACCGTTAACCCATTAACTCAACAAGGTTCCTCAACATTATTATTCTGTATTGGTGTCCTGTCCCCTCTACCTATGCATCGTTAAAATAGTATCTGCTATTCAAAATTCAGTGAATGAACAATTAAGGTTGTAGCCGTATTAATAATGTCTGACATCAAGTTTTAATTAGGGGCATTTGGTTATTATTGTCTGAATGTTGTTTTAATGACTATTAACCAGATTTCTCTACTTCTTCAGGAGGGTATTTTCCCTACTGGGCGATGGAGACCTCCACCTCCTCCCACCAAGAAACTCTTGTTCAACTCCATGAACAGGCTAATACAGGAGATGGATAAAGAAAGGAACATTCTACAATCAACACCTGTAGAACATCGTTTTTGGTAAGTGCACCTACATATCTGGCCCAGTCAGACATACCTAATTTTAGGGACTTTAATCAGACATGTATAATCACAATTTCATTGTACTTATTTTCTACAACATGTAGATGTATCAGCTTATGGCTTGTTATTAAAGTTCTTTTACTGTTTCTGTCTTAAAACAGAAGCTGTTATGATGACAAGTGCCAATCCACAGTCCAAGACACAGGCGGAATATGACTAAACCACTGTTGACAATATGAAAGGAACACTCCCTAAATGAAATCAGTATGGAAATGAGCCAATTAATATCAACACAGAGAGACGATTCTCATTGCATCAACAAGTTCAGTCTCGGCGAGTACTTCTACCGTGGAACCATGGAATGTGGTTATATCCAGTGTGAGACAAAGTGCTGAGATCGACACCCAGGTCTACATAGAACTTTACCCAGACATTGAAATTTGACATGGCCAGACGATCTACAGTAGAAAAAAAGAGGTGATACATGGTCCAGGGTTTCAATATGTTTTGCACCAGGTGTAATTTATTCCAAATAGTGTTTGCCTATCAAGTAATGGTTTGGCACTTGTAAATCATTGAATAAATATCTTAGCCTCACCTCTGTTATAGCTGTTACTTATAAAGATAAATTCATATATTCTCTTCCCCACTTATCCCATCTCCCCTCACCTCCTCCACTACTCTCACTCCATCTCAACTATCCTCTTGTCCCTTCACTCCATCTCTTCCCTCCCCTCCTTCACTCCCCTTCTCTCATACCCTCACCCCATCCCACCATGCCCCTCCTCCACTCACCCCATCTCACCCCTCTCCTCTTTCTCCTCCCCTCCTACCCTCATCCCATCTCGTCCCTTCCCTCCCTTCATACTCTCATCCCATCTCGACCCTTCCCTCCACTCATACCCTCACCCCATCTCATCCCAAGATGGCCACCTTGGCGAGATTTGTCAAATCTGGAATTCGCCGCACCAAATAACGCTTAAACTTCTATGATTTTAAAAATTCTTTCACTGTTTATCTCATCTAGGAACATATGTCTGTCGTATAGATGGAGAGATTTAAAAAATATTTCAATATATAGCAGTTTTACGGTCACATAAAAAAATTCCTATACTAACTCTATGGGCGCGAGATTTAGGATTTATCAGCAATTTCAAAGATTTTTAGATCTGTACAAGCAAAGGAGGGGGGGGGGGGGGTCATATATCTTTCAAAATCGCTTCCTTATTATGTACACTGACATCTGCTGTCAGAGCACTTAATATATAATTCTCAGACTTCTATGTTTTTAAAAATTCATTCACTGGTTATGTAGTCTAGGGGACTTTTCCCACCATCGGTGATATTACCTAATAATATTTTGATTTTCACAAGATTGAGGCGATTTTAAGATTAATATTTGGTCCAATTGTTTCTCTATGGAGATTTGGCTTGCCATCTGATTTCAGAATCTTATACGCATCAATGGTGTGTTTCAACAAATGGAATATTTTATTGCTGGAACAGTATGATGAGGATATGTTTCCTTCACATTTCAAAATGATGGTTAGATATTATTAAATATAGGTCTGTTTAGCTGGTTGTGAACTCCGATGGAGTTCTGATATGTGGTGCTGATTGAATTTGTATGAGCGAGAATTGTTATGATATATGGCCATGTCTGTATGATATGAAAGAATAAATCCCAAGACTGGCAGCAAATCTATTCCAGCAATGAAAACCAGAATAAACCAACTGTGAGGGGATAGTGATTGTAACCAAAGACAGGAAAAACTAGTATGGTTAGGTAAAACTCATAAATATGTGGAGTTGAATTATCACCATAATGCTTGTAATATACCTGTGGATATGTTAGCAGAGATGAAGTGTAGTGTGAAACCAAAATCAATTGTTGTGTATTTCTCTTCGTTTCTGTTTGTAGACAATATATATGTTAAACTTGAGCATAGTCACATTAATTGTGGTCCAGTTCAAGTGTATTTTTCACTTATTGATTGTGTATGTATGATACGTTTGACTTATCCTGTAAACTGTTCTGTGATAGAATGCTACTATAGCAAGTGGATGTAGGAACTGTTGTTGGTTTAGTTGGTGTATCCATATCAATATGATCATTTGTAGTGTGCGAAATTAACACTAACATTAACATGGGAATTCAACCCCCCTACATATCATTTGAGTTATATTCATTTTACATCTTGATTAAGGCCAACGAAAATAGAACAAAATTCCATGAGTGTTAGATTCGCACACTGCCCTGTTTATATATGCATTGTATCATTAAAACACTTATAGATTTTAATCAATTTTCGATCACTATTGATTTAATATGGTAAATATCGCCCAAAATTTTCACAACCAGTAATATCAATCCTATATTTGATAAACGATTATGTTAGATCACATTATGATTGTGTAACATCACATAACAATATGGCATATATTATTAGTATTATATAATGTTACACATTGAATCCGTGATCTGATGTATTTCTTTAATTATGTATAGAACAGGGCTGTCATATGCCATGTGCAACATTAAATCCTGCCTGTCTGTATATCGTCCAAAGAATGCAAATGGAAGTGTTATATGTGACAGGAGTTTGAAATGAATAATAAATGAGTAAATTGCACATAATATAACAATTGTCTTGTCTTCTCTTGTATCAATTCCACTGATAATAACTCATCTCTTTTTCATACAGCATAGTAATTGCAATATTATATTGTGTATAAACAAACCATAATTAAAGCTAATATTTTCCGTTTTCACCCCCGCGAAATTGACCATCCCCGTCCCCCCTGCGAAATTGACCACCCCCGTCCCCCCTGAAGCCTGGCCAACGACGCTCCAGCTGCGCTAAAAATAGATTTCTGAGTGCAAAAAAAGCCTGTTCTATTGCAGTCACATAGCGTTTTCATTGCGCAATGGATATTGCGGTCACATAGCGCAATAAGTGGTTACACCCATTGCGGTCACATTGCACAATCATTGCGCTATGTGAACGCAATAGTGAGTGCAATGATTGCACTCAAATGCCCATAGGGTTGTTACTCATCAGCGGGCTCATCAGTGCTTGTTTTCTCTTGACCGATTTAACTTCAAATTATGACACAAACATAAAATAGCAGTAACATATCGATAACTTTAGTTGTATAAGTCATAACATGAGTAAATTAATTTAACACACAATAACAATTACAACATAAACAATTAAAGCTAACATTTGACACAAACTGAACATTTTCTACTTTTTGTTCCATTCTTTTCAAAACCATCTAAATATCATTGGACCAACATATTGGAGGATTTTGTCCAGTTGCTATTACGACATGGCTTATAAACGTCGTCATTTATAATTGGAAGACCCGCCCAAACCCTTCCCAGTGAAGACTTCACTTATTATCGCCCAGCGGTAACCGTTTTTGCTCGGCTAATTCGGCTTCAAATTCATGTATAAACATATAACACCAGCAGGATATTGATAAATTCGTCTTATAAGCTTTAATATGCGTACATTTATTAAGATTTACTTTGTAATAATAGCTGAAGATGCAGGTTTAATCAAATATTATTTGGTAAGATTTCATTTGTCATAACTCTCCACTGTCCCTCTCCTCCCCTTCCGCATTTTACTTATTGTCCACACTATCTCCTCTCCATTGCCTATAAATACTTCCTCCTGTAACACATTTCCTCTTGCTCATTACATCTGGGACTGTGCATATAAAACTTCAAGTGCCTCATTATCTCAACTTCTGAGGGAAATTCTGTTTATAAAACTGCCTCAAAGTCACTCAATTTAAATTGGACAAAAGAAAAGGCATTTGGGCTACGCAGATTCCATTCTTTAAAAGTAAAAAAGTGGACATTATCAATTCCGCTGATGTTGTCATTGTTCATCTGAACTTTATGAAGTGTGGCATACATAATGATATACTGTGATAAATCTGTTTATCTTTTAGCGAGGCAAAAAGATTCTGTAGTGACTATGTGGATTTCTAACTCATTGTTTTGCCTCACAATTGTTAAAATCTTTCTCATAACCAATGACAGGGATACAATTGGATTGTCTAAATTCCTCTACCACTCCAACCAATGGTCACTCACAGGGCTACAACTGCCTTATTCTTCTCCCTCTGTCACTCCAACCAATGGTCGCTCACAGGGCTACAACTGCACTGTCCTTCTCCCTCTGTCACTCCAACCAATGGTCGCTCACAGGGCTACAACTGCACTGTCCTTCTCCCTCTGTCACTCCAACCAATGGTCGCTCACAGGGCTACAACTGCCTTGTCCTTCTCCCTCTGTCACTCCAACCAATGGTCACTCACATGGCTACAACTGCACTGTCCTTCTCCCTCTGTCACTCCAACCAATGGTCACTCACATGGCTACAACTGCACTGTCCTTCTCCCTCTGTCACTCCAACCAATGGTCACTCACAGGGCTACAACTGCACTGTCCTTCTCCCTCTGTCACTCCAACCAATGACCCAGAGATAATAAAGTATTTTCTTACTTCCACAATCACTCCAACACAATATACAACACACATCACTACTAGGCAGTAGTGATGTGTAAACAGTTTTCTCACCCATCCCCCCCCTCCCCCTTATCTCCGAATAATCTCTCCCCGGCGCCGATCTCTCCTCACCTGTTACACCCTGGTACACAGCTTCCCCACTGATGGACACTGACTAGGATTAGTTCTACTGGATGATTCTACTTTTTTACCCCCCGCCACCACCACAAAGGGGACATGTTCAATCTCCCATCAGTGATGAGTGTATCGATTTCATGGCACCATAATCAAAATCCAACATTTCAGCAACTCCTTTTTCTGTTATCACACCACTGTAAAGGGAAACCATTTATTGTCATATGAAAAGGTGGAAGATATCCAGCTAGGAACTTTGTTTCACATGATGTGTGTATAGGAATGAGTTTTAAGTCGACCAAAAAGGGGGTTCTCCACCATTTGTCAACCCTTGGTGTCAAGGATTAATCTATTCTATAACTTAGCTCTAATATTCCTTAGAGAAAGATAGTCTATGTCCAATAGTGTGGTTCACTAAAAAGAAATCAAAGTCCAAGGCCTTAGCTGCGTATCGATGTAATGGTGGTTAGTACCACAGTTCAGTCTCCTTTTATTCAAGTTTAAGAAGTATGTGACATGCAGTAGAACAATGATAGAATGTATAATTAATGCCTTTTACGTGTCTATCAGGTATACATAGAAACTCTAGCTCGAGGAACTTGTCGCTTTGTGTATAAACAATAAAATATCACAATACCATCACATTTAGCAAGTTAAGATCAAGCACGGATTTACCTGTTATAAACTCCTATTATAACACCATATTTCGAAAAGGTGCTTTATTTAATCGGTTTATTTGTGTCTTATCTGTTGATGGATGATCTCAGCTGGGTATGTCGAGTTTGGGGTATGGTTTGGTTTTACTAATATAATCACAAATATAAAATAAATCGGCCTCCTTCGATGATGTTTTAGAACAATGCCCTTTTAAGCCCTGCACACACCCAGCCGATTTGGCCCCCGATTTTGGTCTTCCGATGAATCCTAGGATTTCATTTCCAATCCTGGTGAATGTTATTACAAAACATAAAACAGGACTTGAAATGAAATCATATGATTTATTGGGAGATCAAAATTGGGGGGAGGGGGGGCAATCGGGGGGAGGGGGGGGGGCAATCGGGGGCCAAATCGGCTGTGTGTGTGCAGGGCTTAGTTTCTATTAGATGAATATCATTAGAGTAAATGTCTATAGAGGGTCTACAACTGTCTTACCTAATGACTGGGGCTGATTACGTAAAAGATTATAACCTTAAATTAAATAGAAAGTGTCCGCCTTGAAAGATTAAATCGTAATCGCATCTGATGGGTATTATATTTTATACCATTTGTAATCGGTTTGCTACCGTCATACGTTAGAAACAGTATTGAAATTATTCAACAATAAGATTAGTATCATTTTCTTTCGTATCTTTACCGTGACATTTCGAGGAACACAGAGGCGGAGATCGATTTTGGATTAAAATGTCCCTTCCAGTTTTATACAGATTGATTTGCGTCAAGCAATGTAAAGGGAATAATAAATTCTTAATAACAACCGTTTACTATTAATAAATAATTCACTTTTCAAAGGTCAAACGGTCGTTGTAATGGGTCAAACATTGGCGATATTTTGTATTTCTGCTTCAAATCAGGCCACATCATTAGAATTCCTATTCAATAGTCACATAATTTGATCATTTCATTAATCTCCAAATAAGAAAGATTGTTGTTCAGTTGGATGCAAAACATGGATGTTATCTGAGCATTTCTCGATGCAAATTCCTACTTAAATTAAAGCTGCACCATCAGTTATCATGGCTCCAAAACTAAAGATGTTCTACATTTTGTTCCGGTCTACTCCAACCCATCTAAATGTCGGGTTTCTCTCGACCGATTTGACTTCAACTTCTCATGTAAACATATAACAGCAGCAGAACATAAATAAATCATTATAATACTATTAGTCATAACATATATAGGTCAGATTCTCAGAAAATGTACAATTAGCAGCTGTATATATTTATTAAATTCTGCTAAATTAGGCTGGAATTTGGTCAATACTAAATAAATTCGAGTATGTTCGGCATTGCATTGATTCTAGCAATCCGTTTTGCTAGTTTGAACTGTATTTTGAACTATATTTTCGTCTAAAATTTGGGTTATTTGAGAAAATTGGGGAAAATGAATTGTACATTTTCTGAAAATCTGACCAATATGAAAAAATGTTCACTTCTAGATCGATATTAACTGAGAGTGCAGCTTTAATATAGCTGCATAAGTTCATAAAACACCTGCTGTGGACCCAGAGGCATGGAAGTGTCAAGGTCAGACACAAGGCTGCCACACATAAACAATGACCTCTGGATTAGTACACAAGCTGGAGGTCATATGTCAACCTCAGAAAGTGATTTCTAAGAGCATAGGCTCCCCTCATTCCTGCCCCTAGCCTGAACCCATAGATTGACTCCCTCTGTGGGCCTGTGAAATGTTTAGGATAATGTCAGATGGGATGAACAAATGGACATGAAGATCATGTACAGGATAGCATGCCCTATCTGACCATAGGGACAGAGGGGGAAGAGGTGATTGTTGGACTGACACAGTGGGATGCACTGGTAAATCACATGAATTAACTTAGAGACATCTCACATGGACAGTTAGGGCCAGTGAGTTGCATGGAGTGATCGGTTATAGCCCAACTTAGCTTAGTTAGGCAGATGATGTGCTTTGTGTAAACGTGAAGGCATAAATTTGTTAAATGAGGAAATGTCGGGGAAATGATCCCACTTGGTATATTCTCCAGTTAAACACTCTTGACAACGAGGCGCCAGTGGCTATCCAAGAGATTGCCTAATTCTCCCCTTTGACAACAGGACGTGCCACCGGTACTCGGAGCGGCGAAATTGGACTAGGAAAGTTGGCTACTTCACCCGATTTCGTATGTTTTTGCAGTCGACGGGAAAAAAGAATTACGGATTTGTCATCCTTAACATGTTTGAGAAGGAAAAAGTCAGGGTTCATAGTGGCTATATTGTACTCGTAATGCACATACCCTGATTTCCCAATGCATGTCTACCAGCTTCCAATGCTTAGCCTAACCCTTCTTCCTCGCACTCGGCCGTAGCCTACTCGTGTAACTTCAGTAACACGCTTGTAAACAAAGCTCATATGTGCGGGGACCATCGCATATCCGCAATGATTCCCGCACAAATTTAACACAAAAACGAAACGATTTTAATGCTACTAGCGACGGCAGGTGGGCAATGTCAACGTACAAAAACATTCCATAGCCCAAGACTTCCCTTCATTCCCATCAAATTGTGACGATATCCCTCTGGTATCACACACATCTGGATGATACATATATTTACACGGTTTATAATGTGTCTGAACCAGAACAACCACTTGGTGCATTCTATCAAATTATCATGCATACGCATTGTATCTATAGTGAGTTATGCACGGGGCATATATGTCACTAGTCAGTTATGTCTGATGGTGATGGCACCATGTTGCGTTTTGTTACCAAGTTTACCGAGTATAACTTTATGAGTAAATGATGTTCTAATCGTACTATTAAAATCATATTATTATATGGGGTGGGATGGAGTCACGAATACCACTATTGGTATATGCATGCAACATATCCCACTCTAGATGCTGTTTTATATCCAATTGATATATAAAGTAAAAATGTTATATAGTTGTTATTGTGACATCTAAATATTATAGGCACTTGAATCTACTTCCAATAGCTATCGTATTATATAGTGCCCACTTCCCGGGGACACTTCTTCACTCCCGACACCTCACCATTGTAAATGCGTTCTCCAGTGCAATTAGATAAGAAAGATAACAGAAATAGAAAGTTGAGGAACACATAAAGTGATGAGAGAGATTGAACTACAAAGAGCCTTCAAAGCCTCTGTGAGTGAGAATCTTCTGAAGATTCAACAATTGATTCTTCTACCCAACACCAGGACTCCTTCTTCTACTGCTGTTTAGAATTGACCCAAAGGCTTTATACACAGGGGAAGTGAGAGAAGCAGAGAAGAGGGAGGGAGTGGGCACAGAGGGAGTACAGATAAGTGAGGGGTTTCATAAGTAGAGTGAAGTTAGGGAGCAAGGATATAGTGAAGAGAAAAGGGAGGAGAGAGAGAGAGACCGGGGAGAGCGTGAGAGAGGGAAGGATTAGAGAAGAGAAAGAAATGAGAGGAAGAGGGAGTGGGCACAGAGGGAGAAAGGATAAGTGAGGGGTTTCGTAATTAGAGTGAAGTTAGGAAGCAAGGAAAGAGTGAAGAGGTAAGGGAGAAGAGAGAGAGACAGGGACCGGGAAGAGAGTGAGAGAGGGAGGGATTAGAGAGAGAAAGAAATGAGAGGAAGAGGCTGTGGGCACAGAGGGAGCACAGATAAGTGAGGGGTTGTGCAAGTAGAGTGAAGTTAGGGAGCAAGGAAATAGTGAAGAGGTAAGGGAGGAGAGAGAGAGAGACCGGGGAGAGAGTGAGAGAGGGAGGGATAAGAGAAGAAAGAAAGGAGAGGAAGAGGGAATGGGCACAGAGGGAGCACAGATAAGTGAGGGGTTTCGTAAGTAGAATGAAGTTAGGGAGCAAGGAAAAAGTGAAGAGGTAGGGGAGGAGAGAGAGAGACAGGGACCGGGGAGAGAGTGAGAGAGGGAGGGATAAGAGAAGAGAAAGAAATGAGAGGATGAGGTTTTGGGCACAGGTGGACAAAGGATACGTGAGGGGTTTCGTAAGTAGAGTGAAGTTAGGGAGCAAGGAAAGAGTGAAGAGGTAAGGGAGGAGAGAGAGAGACCGGGGAGAGAGTGAGAGAGGGAGGGAGAAGAGAAGAGAAAGAAATGAGAGGAAGAGGGAGTGGGCACAGAGGGAGCACAGATAAGTGAGGGGTTGTGCAAGTAGAGTGAAATTAGGGAGCAAGGGAAGCGTGAAGAGGTAAGGGAGGAGAGAGAGAGAGGAAGTGGGGAGAGAGTGAGGCATTAGAGAGAGAGAGAAAAAGAAAGGAGAGGAAGAGGTTGTGGGCACAGAGGGAGAAAAGATAAGTCAGAGGAGGAGGAGAATGGAATTATGCAGCAAGGAGAGAGTGAAGAGGTGTAGGAGGAGAGGGAGGGAGAAAGGGGGAGAAGAGAGACACAAGTGGAGAGAGTAGGAGGAAGAGAGAGGGACAGAAAAAGAAAAAGAGAAGGGGAGAGAGGAAGAGCTAGGGAGAGTGAGATAAAAAGAGAGGGAGAGCTAGAGCAAGCGAGAGAGAGAGGAAATATCCTTAAAGGGAAAGAAACGGATCAAAAAGAATTTAGTGACACATGTGGACAAGGAGGAATAGGGAAAGAATACAAAAGGGAAAGAGAAACAGGGAATGGGAACACATTGTAAGGAGAAACTACAGAGAATTGAAGGGCAGCACAGACGGGAGGAGAAAGACAAGTAAAGATAAGAGAGAATAGTCCTGAGCACAGAATGAGTGAGTACTATGTGAGGATTAAACAATTGTTGCTTCTATCAAGCGCTAGAGCCACTGGTGCTTAGAGCTGCTCAGAGAGCTCGTCTCTTAAGGGAGCAGCTCTAGGTATTAAGCAGTTCCTGCCGTTATGCTACTCTAGCAGTGTTTGTGCCCTATCTATCTCCACACACAACTGCTAAATCCTGGCTTTCTTAAAGCTTCTGTGTCAAGGGATAGCATTTGGTGATGGGGGTGGGTGGGAGGGAAGGGTTGGGAGGGGGTTGGGGGAGGGGTAGTGATGGGAGGTGAAGGAGTGGGGAGGGGTGGGAAGGAGTGTGCAGGGGGTGTGGAGGTTTTTTTAAGGTATAAAGGGGATGGTGAGTGGGTGGTTAAGGTGTGGAAAGGGGGTAATGGAGAGGTGGTTAAGGTGTGGAAAGGGGATACTGAGGATGAGGAGAGGGGATGGTGAGGGGGTGGTTGATGTGACATGAGGGGATACTGAGGATGAGGAGAGGGGATGGTGAGGGGTGGTTGATGTGACATGAGGGGATACTGAGGATGAGGAGAGGGGATGGTGAGGGGTGGTTAAAGTGGCATGTGGGGACACGGGGATGAGGTGAGGGGATGGTGAGGGGGTGGTTAAGTTAAGGTGACATTGTGGTTAAAGTGGGGCGAGGGGTGGATATGGTTTATAAAGAGGATGGTGAGGGGATGGTTAAATAGTTGTTGAGGGGATGAAGAAGGAAGTATCTATATTATAGACAGGTTGCAAATGAATACATGGGTGGAGACCTATGTTACTCTAAGTTATCATCATTGTTACCATACTCGTTTTCTCAAACGTTAATGTCAAACTAGGTTATGTCATACCTACCCCCCACTCACCCCCCACCCCCACCCCGCCCTAGACAAGACTGTGCCATCAATATGTTTGAGGAAATTAACACGAGAGGGAGTAAGACGGAGGATTACAAATCTTTATCTTAGGGTTCTTGTTGATTAGCTTCACAGGCGGGCCAAACAGCTGGGGCCTGTTGCATAAGCAGTCCTCATTTAAGAGATTCCTTCCTTAGCTACCGAAGCAGATGGATAAGAACTTTTACGGAAGTTTGCTATATTGACAATGCTAATATTCATCCCCTAGGTACGCATTTCCTACCTAAGCAAGAAAAAATAGTTTAGCAGGAACAATGTATGTAAGGATTTCTTATGCAACAGGCCCCATATGGTGCTGGAACACAGGGAGACCTCTCTATCTAAAGTAATGTATTTGTTACATTTGCCTGGGGATTATTATGATCGGATTCAAACTGATTTCAACAGGATCAACCCCCCCCCACACCACTCACATGTCTCAATCTGATTGAACCATTTCATCATGCCATTTGCTATTAATTACACACTAGAATGATTATAATTAATCTAATTCAATTTAATAAAACAACTAATCTTGCTTAGCCTCAACAAAGAGGCTCAAGGTGATATGGTGGGGAGTTCGTATTAACCGAACTTCACCTTTCAAACTGGTGTACTATTACTACCAGCAGCACCTCAATATCCTTCTCTAGAACAATTTCCCTCTGGAAAATATCCCCTGGCAATATCTGACTTTTGGGATATTGGCAGGGGGCTTTTTCCCTTTGGGAGTTTGTATCGGGGGATATTGTCAAATTAGTGGGGGGCTTTTGTTCTAGGGATTTTCTCAGGGATATTGGTAAGAAGGCTATCTTTCTTTCACCGTGTTGTCTACAACTTGTAAATAAAAAAGGAATTGCTTGTCTGCATTTGATAACATCACATTCATTATATAAGGATTCCAATTATGGTTATATTAACAATAGGGAATCTAAAAAGTATTTCTATATTTTATATTTGATGGGGTAATGTTTGAACAAAAAGTTTGCAATATTTCTGGGTTGACAATTACTAGTAAAGTAGCTAAATATACTCCATAGGATGACCCTAGAAAATTAAGGATACACTGTCTTGAAATTTAGTAAATGTATTCACATGACAAAGCTCCTGGTGTTCCAAAAATGAAAGCATCCCACAAAGAGATCTTGTTAAAGCAACATTTCGGAAAATATCAATTTTGTGACTTGTGACTCATTTTCCTGTAACAAATGACATTTGTGTCTACGTGGACGGCCTGTACAAGGGTCAGATTTTCAGAATATGTATAATTGGCTGCTGTACACATTTGGTAGATTCTGCTTAATTAGGCTCCAATTTGGTCAATACTAGGTAAATTCGAGAATATTCGGCATTGCATTGATTTTAGCAATCTGTTTGGTAAGGTGGAACTGTATTTTGAACTTTATTTTCATCTAAGATTTGGGTTATTTCAGAAGATTGGCGAAGTTGAATTGTACATTTTTTGAAAATCTGACCCACAAGATGAATGGGAGTAATACACTGCCCAGGCCTGTGGCTATCAGTAGGTATTAAACCGGCGCATATCAGTGTGGTGGTGGCAGGCATACCGGTACTGGACATAGATGGAGGAGGGGGAGAGTCCACGTGGGTCAGATTTTCAGAAAAAGTACAATTCATCTTCACCAATCTTCTCAAATAACCGAAATTTCAGACGAAAATAAAGTTCAAAATAAAGTTCAACCTAACCAAACAGATTGCTAGAATCAATGCAATGCCAAATATACTCGAATTCACCTAGTATTGACCAAATTGCAGCCTAATTTAGCAGAATTTACTAAATGTGTACAGCTGCCGTTTGTACATTTTCTGAAAATCTGACCCACTAACTTCTTACACACTTTCTCCTCTTCCTCATCACTTAAGTTAAGCTAAGGAAAGGAAAGGAAAGTCTTTCCGCCTTCCTTCGGTGGGTAGGAATAAAATGTCCTACCCACCCTTGTGTGTAGAGGTTGTTTCTACCAGCTGGGAATTACACGTTTGAAGGAATTTGTTTTTCTTTCTATGGGTGAGGGATTTCCCAGAAAAGATCCTTTCCTTAGCCTATACAACAGGTGCCTGCAGACTTCCCATATCCTTGAAGCTGCATACCCAGCTCTTGTGAGAGAAATACGAGCCTACTCATTGTTTGACCTATAGGATTGAAGTTACCAATATTCTGCTGCTGTTTAATGCTATAAATACAAGAATTAGAAGTCCAATCAGCAGAACGAAAACGAGAGCTGGTTCAAACGAAGGAAATAATATTAACGGGTCACCAAAATAACTTTTATGAAGCTTTGTAGAAGTGACTAAATGTGTAGAGTTGCCAATTGTACATCTGACATACTGAGTCCAAGTATCATATCAGTTGTGCATTGCATTGAAGTAATGCAATCAATCTGAAAGGTTTCATCTGGGTACTTTTAACAAATACCCAGTTTATTCTAGCACCTACTGTCCACTGTTCATCCCACTCCAGGGTGTAAAATTACATTATACCAGTATAGAGTGGCATGCAGAGTTGCCGCCTGACACCCTACTATTGTCCATCCCCTGATACTTGTCGACCCAATCAATCTTCTCCGCTTTGACCACGTGACAGGGTGACTAAGTGGAGGTCAGTACCCTACCCCTCCCTCTTCTCAACTCTTCTCTCAATTACCCCTAGCAACAACCCCTCTGTAGGTGTTGGGTGCAGGGGGTGAAAAGGGCTATATACCCCCTAACCACCCTAATCCAGTACTGATAAATAAGTTTAGATGTATAGGCAATTGTGGGGAATTCAGGTTTATGATTTATTTTATGTTTTATTATTAAAACAAGCTCAAACAATACATACAACTCTATGATTAAACAAGAAACACGTATAATCAATCAAGTGAAATGTATAGCCTACAACAACATATCACCATCCTCCCTTCCACTCCACCCTAACCCTGACATAATGTTTTATCACATGCACTTTAGAGTAAGACGTCTAGAATGAACTGGTGATATGAAAGGTATGACAGCAATACATAATAATCAAACATCGAAACATTCTGACTTCAACATCAACAACGATCTATCTAATGAAGATTTCCAACTGATATTTACTGCACAATTTAAATGCACCTACAGGACCAATGCACCCCTGCTGCCCCCCCGCCCCCCAAACACCATCTCCAGGACCCTCCCCTAACACACAGGGACAAAGCCCTAGCGCGCCTCTAAAGGGATCATCCACACAACTCCCGGGGACTGCTTACTCCAAGGTTAGGGCCCCGAGATTATCCACTCGGCTCTGTTTGGTGAAGATTTGTAAGGTGCTGGAGGAGGTTGTTGTAAGGAGGTACTCAAGGGGAAGGGGCATGAATAGCGGTCAGAGGCTGGAGGAGGAGCTGGAGGTGGAGGTGGTTATATTGGGTGTCGGGGATACTAGTGGGGGAATAATGGTGAGGTAGGGGTAGAGTAGGAGGAGGAGAGAAGGAGGAAAGAAGGACAGAAGGAGGAGGAGGAGCAGGAGGTGGAGGTGGTTATATTGACAGGGGGAGGAGGAGAGGCTGGAGGAGGTGGTTGTATTGGGTGTGATGGATACTAATGGGGGAATAATGACGAGGTAGGAGTAGAGTAGGAGGAGGAGAGAAGGAGGGAAGAAGGACAGAAAGACGAGGAAAGGCTGGAGGAGGAGCAGGAGGAAGAGCAGGAGATGGTGATTTTTATTGGGGATAATTATTCGAGAATAATTAGGAGGCAGGGATAGAATAAGGGAAAGAGGAGGAGGAGAGAAAGAGGGAAGAAGGAAATAATGAGGAAGAGGGGAAGGAGGAGGAGAGAAAGAGGGAACGACAGAAGAAGGAGGAGGTGAAGGAGAGAAAGGAGGCAGAAAGGAAGGAGGCGAGAAAGGAAAAGTAGACAGAAGGGGAAGAGGGGAGAAAGATGGAGGAAGAACATGGGGAGAAGGGATAGGAGGGGAAACAAGAAAAGTAGACGAAAGGGGAGGACAACAGAAAGAAGCCAGAAGAACAAAAGGAGAAGGTGAGGAAGGGGGAGGAATAATATAAGAGGAGGAGTAGAGCATTGTTCAGGGTGGATTGTGAATTTTCTGGTGTCTTCACCCGTATACATGAGATTTAAAAAGGCTCTAGTCCACTAAGCCAATTCTCATGCGATTTTGCACGGCAGAGGCCCTTTTCCACTAAATCCTGTGAGAATCGCATGAAAATCGCCTCAGTGGAATGGAATAGAACATAGAAGACCCACCTGTAACATCCTCTCTAGTAAAAGGTCTAATATTTGTAATCTGCTAAATCCAGCTCGTGGACAAGGCCTGCAAATAAAAGAAAATAATATCAGTATACAGTCAATATAGATTCATACAGACAATAATATCAGTATATAGTCAATATAGATTCATAAAGACAATTATATCAGTATACATTCAATATAGATTCATAAAGACAATAATATCAGTATACAGTCAATAATATTATAGATTCATAAGACAATAATATCAGTATACAGTCAATATAGATTCATAAAGACAATAATATCAGTATACAATCAATATAGATTCATAAAGACAATAATATCAGTATACAATCAATATAGATTCATAAAGACAATAATATCAGTATACAGTCAATATAGATTCATAAAGACAATAATATCAGTATACAGTCAATAATATTATAGATAATAATAAGACAATAATATTAGTATAAAGTCAATATAGGTTCAAGCTAATATTTTGCTAATCCTGAAATTATTGTCAAGGATTAGTTAGGTTTAGTTCGGCGAAACACAATATAATTTCATAAAACAGTCTTTACCATGATATACATTTATGTAAACCCAATCCTTATCATCAATGTTTGAATATGTACCTTTTTATTATATATACTTTTGGCATCTCATGGTTTCTCTGTTCAATTTAAGTGAGGTCACCGTCTGAAGACCTCCTTAGAATTACTAACATAATTTTCAAATCGCAACTTTCTCTCCCCTTTGGCTCCCCCTTCTTTCCCATTCTCTGTATACCTTTTCCACCTCTTTCGTACCTCTTTCTCTCACCATTCTCTGCTCTTACTCTGCTCTTTCTCTCCACTTTCTCTCCCCTTTCTCCTTCCTCTCCCCGTTCTTTCCCCTTTCTCTCTTCTTCCTCTCCGTTTTCTCTCTGCTTTTTTCTCCCCTTTCTATCGCCTTTCTCTCGTCTTACGCTCATCTTAATTCTCTACCTCCTTCTATACCTCTGTTACTCCACCAAGAGTTCAAGTAAAGATTTCTGAGTTTTTATTTCAAAGCTTTCAGTGTAATTTGATTAAATCTTGCATTGGATTTACGAGATATTATATTATGGTTAAAAGCGATGCTGCCTTGAAGAGTAGTGGAGTGTGAACTATGAAGATAATACTCGAGAAACTGTTGACTGTCATGGTGGAAAATAGAAAATAGTTTTTAGACTGTCAGGTAGTGAATGTCAGGTTTATTTATAGAGCCACCTTAAAGATAATTTGTTATTGTCTTCGTCCCACACATTCTATCCACGAATGATTTTCAGAAGACCTACTTTGCCTGCAGAAAAAGGCTTCTAAATTTATTTATGTCGGCCTCATGATCTGACAGGTAATGAAACTAATAGTAATTGACCGACATTTCAGACTTGCTGGTGCATGCACTGATGATGCATATAAATATTCACCTCGGAATGAAGCACATTTAGTGGACCCACACTTTAGAAATGGAGGTCATTAATAGGCAAAACTGCATGAGGGACGATCTGTCGTCCCATATTTTCCCGCAGGTGTAGTGATTGCGTGAATGAGCGTAGCGAATGAACGCAATCAGGTAGCCCAAGGGAAAATTGGGCTACCTGATTGCGTTCATTCGCTACGCTCATCCACGCAATCACTACACCCGCGGGAAAATATGGGACGACAGATCGTCCTGAATGCGCTTTTGCATTTATTATCACCTTAATAGAGGTTGGTACAATACGTTTACCAATATTTAAGCTGAGAAATGGTTGGAATTCGATGAAAATCGACGGCAAAACGTGCACTTAAGCTGCCCTTCCCACCTGACCATGTTTATAGTTCCGGATCTTTGCTATCAGTTCATATCAATACGCGCTTGACCTGCCAGGTTGTGACAAGTCCTGCAGAATGTAGTTCTATTTTGAATCGTTATTTCGCTTAATTTCCGATTAATTACCATCATTAAGGCATGAATATGATTTAAAATACTTAATAAGATAAATGTCGTTCAGTTTGATATTCAAATTCCTGTACTTTTCGTAGTTGAGCCTGGCACTGGCACTGTCAGTCAGACTCATAGAACTATAATAGTTCAGTCAAGATGCAGAATAAATTGTGAGTTTCACAGATTTCAACAGCTTTAAATCTTTGATATTCTTAGCAAAATCGCATTTTTACATATGATTCCTCTGTTGAAATTTTCGCTTAAAGTACCTAGCTTTATTATTTCGGGAGAAAATCGGGAAAACGATTGACGGTTTACCGAGTGGACCTTGGCCCTAAGGCTAAGCTACGCAAAATCAAAACAGGTGCTGTGCAGCAGGAAAATTGCTCAATTGTTTTTTAATCAATTTGTTGCCTTTTCGCAGCTTTACATCTTTTGAAAACACAACTAATGCATTGGTAACTTCGATAAACATGAAAGGATTTTGGATTATTTCCTTTATTTGATCAGATTTTTTCATGGCCGCTCCCAGTGATAGCTTCAATACCGTAACTAAGCACGCCGATCTATACCCGTTGTCTCTCACAAGCGCCTTCGGCGGTGGTTAGTTTCTACCTACACCTTTGATCGATTATAACGTCAACGAAATAAGAGAAAATAAGTACTGGCTCATATTCCTTTAGCTATGGTCGATTAATATTAAGTGTATTTTTTGTGCAGAAGGAATTATTTAAATAGAAATATAAAAAAATACGATCGGGACTATTTTGTTCATTAGGTGCGGGTAATACGGTGGGGAGCGGGTAATACGGCGGCCGTATTACCCGCTCTCTTTGATATGACGCTCAGTGCTTAAGCCTATGGGCGTATCATATCAACTCCCCCAAAGGTATAATAAATCCTTTTAGTCTCTGGCTATGTTGGTTATAGACTCCTCAAGGAAGAGAGTAAGAATCTGGCACAAACCAAAAGGTCTTTCCCAATAGGGGATATACATGTCCACCCTTTTAGATCCTGGTTCGCATGGAATTATGGGACATCAATGTTTCAGTCAAAGACTATTGAGAGCATTTCATACTCAACATGTAATCTTGCTCGATGTCAGAATACACATTTATTTATTGCTTATATCTAAACTTATAACACACAACTTCATAATTCCCATCATGCATTTAAAGTCTGTATCATGTTTGTAAGTGAAACTATTGAGAAAAGAATACTATGTATGTTTGTTTAATGACAATGTTGCTCAAATCTGGTGTGTCAGTTTTGAACTAAATCTATCCGAGTATGTAGGTAAGTGACGTGAACAGTGGCACATGCAAATCCCCTATTGGTGCACAAATACAGTGAGTAGTAGATGTAAATGGGAGTTAGTGAGCCGCAATTACAACATCAACCCCTGCCTGAGAGTCCTCCTTCTTCACCTCAAGATCTATTGCTCTCAGCGCTATGGATGGGTGCCCTCATTGTAGCACTAATTCCTTGCCTTTAAGATAGATCTTCTAATCTTCCAGCAGGATTGACTTTTGCATACTTTAACATAAGCTCATTCTCTGCGCTCTACTTCCTCACCTGCTGATAGATTGGTCTCTATGGATAAGTCCCATAAATAAGGTTCATTTATATACAGCTGAATTCTCAGCAAAAGAAATGTTGCCAAATTTACTCATATTACGACTTATAGGAGCAAGTTTATATAATGTTCTGCTGCTGTTATGTTTCTATTATACACAAAGGGTCGCTGAATGCTAAAAAAGTTTTCAGTTGAGTTGCCTTCAATTCCTACAATTATCATACAAGAATTAAATCGGCCGAGAAAAAAACGGCCACCGGTGAGCGGTAATAAGTGAAGCCTCGCAGGAGAGGATTTTGGCGGGTCACCGAAATAGAAATGTGGACATTTATGAAGCCCTGCAGCAAAAACAACAAAACAAAACCCTCAAAACCCTTGGTCAAATCGCTTACAGATGGGTTGGAAAAGAATGTAATAAAAAAGTAGGAATTCTTCATTTTAGGTCGAAATTAATGGAGAGTGTGGCTTTAAGGCCAGACCTCCTAATCTTCCTAGTGGGAATGTCTGTACAATTCTAATAGTTGCCGTGTGATTACCATAACTTGGTAGTCAGTGAGACAGGGCAGTCCTGGTAACTGCAGGAGCCCGTTGTATAACAAATCTTTACTTAACAGTGTACTTCATTAGTTATGGAAGAACCTTGCTATGCTATAATTGTTATTACTCCACGTTGGTGTATGTACCACATGCTATTTGTATGGACAGGAGTAGTGTGGTAATCTTCGGCAAAATCCTACACGTTCGGTATGGGAGTAATAACAAGCGCTCCCATTGGTTGATACAGTCACATGGTCATATTGTTGTTGTCTGCCTGTAATTCTCATTTTCAATAGGTTTTTGAAGCTATACATTTGTATTTGTCGATAGCTTTACAGACATGTAAATTTAATGACAAATAAAGTCGAAATTATAAGTAACAATTGGAAATCATAAGAGACTACTGTCACAGTGAGCTGCTGTGCTTGGCATGGCCTGGAGCTGTCATGCCAGCGCCTCACTCAAGTGCTGTGACTTGGCATAGCCCAGTTCATGTATACATAAATACATGTTTCATGTATGTTTGTTATACAAAGTTATATTCATTAAGTTATTCACTTTTTGTGATTTGAAATTATATGATTTGAGATTATATGATCGACCAATCAGATCACAGCTTTCTCTCGGGGTTTGGGAGTCTGAAACAACCATACAGAATAATCCTCCAAAATTTCAGTCAAATGACTTTTTAATGGGTTGGAAACCAATGGGAGAAAACATAGAAAATATTTTGTTTTTCACTGACGTTGACTGAGAGTGCAGCTTTCAGCGGACTGCAATTAGGTGCAGCACCCCGATATTCACATAGATATTGTCTGATGGGTGCAATTGTTGCATACCAGTGGATAGCAGATAGATTTGGAGATACCAGCATATATGGGTCAGATTTTCAGAAAATGTACAATTGGTAGCTCTACACATTTAGTAAATTCTGATAAATTAGGCTGCAATTTGGCCAATACTGGGTACAATCAAGTATATCTGGCATTGCATTGATTCATGCGATCTGTTTGGTTAGGCTGCACTGAATTTTGAGCTTTATTTTCGTCTTAAATGTGGGTTATTTGACAGGATTGGTGAAGGCGAATTGTACATTTTCTGAAATCTGACCCATATGGAAAGATGAGATCAAGTCGATTCCAATGAGTGAGTGAGTGAGATTGGTTGCTTTACGCCTTCATCAACACACTTTATATGGTTATCCAATGATAGCACACACTATAGGAGAGCCAATAATTAAGTACCTCTATATTTGTTATGAAAAGTTTACGATATTTTTGTATGGTCAATCACTAGTAGTCATCAATAATTTTCAAGCCCAGTTATTATTTCCTTGAAGTACCATTCATTGTTGCAAAAAGAATCGCCATATCTCAATCCTTACTAATGATTAGAATGATGACATAGAATCAAATGTTTAGAAGTGTTCCAGAATTTGGCCGGGCTCACTTTCTGCCTCCTATCATTTCTTATTGGTTCACATCGTTTCATATATGAAAATTGCACTGAAAATACATTCATATTTAACGGTTCATGCCGCCGCTTTACTTTTAAACTTACCCAGATCTATGTGACAACATCCATCCTATAAACTTTACGATTATTCAACATCAATTCATGTTTATTTCAAATTATGATATATGTGGTCAATAGCGCCTCATGCCCCTACCCACATTTTCTAAAAAAAACTGATGTAAAAAATCTTGAAATACGAATTCGAGCTTGCGACAAAATCACATCTTAACATTAGCACAACAAAGGCAGGAGCAACGCATCCAAGAGCCCTACTGACACGCTACAGGTTTTTTGAAGCTGTAAGGCCCTAGGGTGGATCCATAGAAAGGTTACGCATTGCGTAAACCCTATCCTACTCTATAGTAGGATAGGGTTTACGCAATGCGTAACCTTTCTATGGATCCACCCTAGTCAACTAAGCCGATTATCATGCGATTTTGCACAGCAGAGGACGCTTTACTATATACTTTACCACTAAATTCTGTGAGAATCGCATGAGAATCGGCTTAGTGGACAAGGCCCTGTAGTTATATTGTGAAGTGTACCTTCAAAAGATCGAATATATCCTTTACACAACAGCAATAGAAAGTGAAACGAAACCCTTTTGTGAATATCTGTGGAAAACAGCAACATGAAGTAGTCGAATACCACCGAGACATACAAATATGAAGGAAGGGGAATCTTTTGCTATTCAAGTGCAAACACAGTGGCCGTCTCTGTTGCATACATAGGCACAGTAATTGGATCTCTTCTATTGTCTGAAGCTACAGGCAACTTATAATGAAAGAATAGAACAAGCATTGAACACTATAAAAGTGGAATATTCAGATGTACAGTGTCATTTTCTAAGCATATAAATCCCCTTCAAACAATCAAATTTGTTTAGAAGTAGCTGTGCAGATATCAATTAATAGTTTTACCAAAATATTATCACACATCATATCTCAGTTCATTAAATGGGTAGTTACAATAATCATAAAATCGAGTTATATTCTAATCAAATAAGCAAAGAATGTTACAATTTTTGTCCCGCAGTTACGAGAGAGGTCTATAGCTAAAGCAAAACATGAGTTTTCTTCCAGTCCCATCGCTTGTAGGGACATTAGGAGTGAACGTTATGGATCACACTAGTCTGCAGTGAGCCGACTCCAAAAGAAGCTATTAATTGTTTGTGGGCAAAGGCTAAATGGGATGAAACATTTGGTGCTGGGGTGTCGGAATGAGCAATCGCTGCTGGAGGAGGAGCAAAAGTAGTGTGTGAGGGAGGAGAAGGGGGGAAGAGGGAGGTGGCAGAAGGAGAATGGGGCGCAGGAGGGACAGGAGCAGAGGGAAGAGGAGCAGAGGGACAGGAGCAGAGGAGGAGGAGCAGAGGGAAGAGGAGCAGAGGGGGAGGAGCAGAGGGAAGAGGAGCAGAAGGAAGAGGAGCAGAGGGAAGAGGAGCAGAGGAGCAGAGGAGGAGGAGCAGAGGAGGAGGAGCAGAGGAGGAGGAGCAGAGGGAAGAGGAGCAGAGGAGGAGGAGCAGAGGGAAGAGGAGCAGAGGGAAGAGGAGCAGAGGGAAGAGGAGCAGAGGAGGAGGAGCAGAGGGAAGAGGAGCAAAGGAGGAGGAGCAGAGGGACAGGAGCAGAGGGAAGAGGAGCAGAGGAGGAGGAGCAGAGGGAAGAGGAGCAGAGGGAAGAGGAGCAGAGGGAAGAGGAGCAGAGGGAAGAGGAGCAGAGGGAAGAGGAGCAGAGGGAAGAGGAGCAGAGGGAAGAGGAGCAGAGGGAAGAGGAGCAGAGGGAAGAGGAGCAGAGGGAAGAGGAGCAGAGGGAAGAGGAGCAGAGGGAAGAGGAGCAGAGGGAAGAGGAGCAGAGGGAAGAGGAGCAGAGGGAAGAGGAGCAGAGGGAAGAGGAGCAGAGGAGGAGGAGCAGAGGGAAGAGGAGCAGAGGGAAGAGGAGCAGAGGAGGAGGAGCAGAGGGAAGAGGAGCAAAGGGAAGAGGAGCAGAGGAGGAGGAGCAGAGGGAAGAGGAGCAGAGGGAAGAGGAGCAGTGGGAAGAGGAGCAGAGGGAAGAGGAGCAGAGGGAAGAGGAGCAGAGGGAAGAGGAGCAGAGGGAAGAGGAGCAGAGGGAAGAGGAGCAGAGGGAAGAGGAGCAGAGGGAAGAGGAGCAGAGGGAAGAGGAGCAGAGGGACGAGGAACAGAGGAGGAGGAGCAGAGAGAAGAGGAGCAGGAGCAAGGGAAGAATGTGAAGTAGGATGAGTAAGACGAGGAAGGAGAGCAGGAAGAAGAGAAGGATGAGGAGCATTGGGAGAATGAGGAGGAGGAGAAGGGAAGCAAGAGGACCAGGGGCAGGTGGAGGAGAAGGAAGGAGGACGAATGAGGAGCAGAAGCAACAGGACTTGTATTCTTGAAACCCACACTTAAAATGATCCTTAGGAAGCTATTTTTCCTTGTTAGGCTTTAATTCCTTCCTTAGGTAGGAACCTCCTACTGTCGAAATAAAATTAGCATCATCTGTATAGCAAATTCCTTCCCTAAAAGCCCTTCACCAGCAGCTTAGGAGGGACAAGTAGCTATGAAAAGAAATAAAACAAAGAGAAAGAAAAGAGAAATGAGTATAAAGGGTCTAGTCCACTAAGCCGATTCTCATGCGATTCTCACAGAATGTTGGGTAAAAGAGTCCTATACGGCGCAAAATCGCATGAGAATCGGCTTAGTGGACTAGGGCCTTAAGGATCTATCATGACCCTGACCCCAGATTACCACAATTCTTCCTTGTTTAGAAGTATGTGAGGAGTTCTTAAGGCCAGTATTCCATTGAACCCGATTTTTAAAATCGGGTGGCCATCAGGTCGACGGGATTGTCATCCGGTCATATTAAACATGTTTACTATGGTTGCATTGTTGGTAGACCTACATCCAATGAGCATGTTAACATAAAACTGGATCATTATATTTCGCTCATGGTCCACCAAATTCATCTGGTCATCGGCTCGACCAAAATCGGTTGGATGAGGTCATTGTCTCGAGTGAGTGGAATTCGAGCGTTAGCGATGGCCGAATGTTACACGTCACCCCAAGCATGTTATATACGTTGACGTTCCCACGTCATATTTCTCGTTGTAACGGTGATGACGTGCCCGCATAATAGGTAAAATAAAGCTTTAAACTTGTCATGTGTGAGAATGGTGAGGAGGGAGGTATAAAGAAGGGGATAAGTGATGATAAAGGGTCGGATTACACCAGTGTTTATGAGCTGGCAACACGAGCCACCGCCTCTGTAGTCTCCTATACACCATAAGGGCAATAAAACTATGGATCACAGAGTGCTTCATAGCCAGGGCAGGGTGGGCAGAGATGGGGCGGAGTGGGAGGGAGGAGGGGAGGGGGGAGGGGAGAAGGGGGTAAGGAATAGGGAAAGAAAAGGAAGAAGAAAAGAGATCGATGGTGGACATAAATCTAATGAAATAGAAAGGAAAATCAGCGTAAACCTATACCTAGACAGGGACAGAGAGGAAGAGGGGGAAGAGGAGGACGTGAGGGAGGGTGAAAGATAAGATATAAGACTTTGAAGAGAGGCCTGAGGGGAAGAGAAGAGGGGAAGAGCAGGGAAGAGGGAGGAAGAGGTTAAAGAGAGGGGAAGAGGTTCAAGAGAGGGGAAGAGGTTCAAGAGAGGGGGAGAGGTTCAAGAGAGGGAAGAGGTTCAAGAGAGGGGAAGAGGTTAAAGAGAGGGGAAGAGGTTCAAGAGAGGGGAAGAGGTTCAAGAGAGGGGAAGAGGTTAAAGAGAGGGGAAGAGGTTCAAGAGAGGGGAAGAGGTTCAAGAGAGGGGAAGAGGTTCAAGAGAGGGGAAGAGGTTCAAGAGAGGGGAAGAGGGGAAGAGGTTCAAGAGAGGGGAAGAGGGGAAGAGGTTCAAGAGAGGGGAAGAGATTCAAGAGAGGGGAAGAGAAGAGAGGAGGGAGGAAGAGGTTGAAGAGAGGGGAAGAGGTTGAAGAGAGGGGAAGAGGTTGAAGAGAGGGGAAGAGGTTGAAGAGAGGGGAAGAGGTTGAAGAGAGGGGAAGAGGTTGAAGAGAGGGGAAGAGGTTCAAGAGAGGGGAAGCGGTTCAAGAGAGGGGGAGAGGTTCAAGAGAGGGGAAGAGGTTCAAGAGAGGGGAAGAGGTTCAAGAGAGGGGAAGAGGTTCAAGAGAGGGGAAGAGGTTCAAGAGAGGGGAAGAGGTTCAAGAGAGGGGAAGAGGTTCAAGAGAGGGGAGAGGTTCAAGAGAGGGGAAGAGGTTCAAGAGAGGGGAAGAGGTTCAAGAGAGGGGAAGAGGTTCAAGAGAGGGGAAGAGGTTCAAGAGAGGGGAAGAGGGGAAGAGGTTCAAGAGAGGGAAGAGGTTCAAGAAAGGGGAAGAGGTTCAAGAGAGGGGAAGAGGTTCAAGAGAGGGGAAGAGAAGAGAAGAAGTTAAAGATAGTGAAGAGGGGAAAAGGCGATAGAGCTTGAATAGCCAGAAGGGGGGTAACAGGGGGAACAGTTGAAAAAGGGAAATGAAGGGGGAACAGTTGAAAAGGGGAGATGAAGCAGCAGAAGGTTAATAAAAACCAAGAACCAGAAGGAGAATAACGAAAGTGAACAAGAAAAACAAAAAATAATATAAATGTGATGTGTTTTAGGAAAATGAGTCATAAGTCGCAAAAAAAAGAATTTGATATACCATTGTATTTGAAAAGATGAGATCATATGATAGTAAACAGTCTAATAATCTAATAAGTATTTCTAGATTTTATGTTATGTTTGATATTTTCGTTTTTGAAAAAAAAAGTTTCCAATATTTCTAGGCGTCAATAAACAGTAAAGTAACTAAATGTAGTCCATATGTGGACCGGTAAAACGAAAGGATATATTACATAGATTGTCCTGAAATTTGATACATCGATTGATATTGCTGTAAGTGATAAACCCTTTTGCGACTTATGACTTATTTTCCTGAAACACATCACAAATGTAAAAGCTCCACAACAACATTAAGGACTACATGTATGTCACATCGGATCAAAATCTGGAACATCGCTGAAAATAGCTGGAGGTAGCTATGCATCATAACAGGGCAATATAAAAGGCTTCCCGGGCGTTTAGATTACGTTTTATGAGTGTGCCATACAAAGTGAACGGCCGCTGATCCTATTCTCGAGAGACTGCTGTGATACAATCATACACCTGCCAACATTTTTTTTCTACTTCTTTTCCAATGCAGTTTTAACGCAGCTACTCTTGTACCCTATAATTGTAGCTAATGGGATCTATTGCGATCGCTTGGAACAATGTTAAATACAATGTAGGAAAGTCACTGTATGTATGTATGAAAGTGGTAGATCCTCTATATAGGCGTCACAAGGCTTGCGGTTACCATGACAACATGTCTTATTTTGAAAAGTAACACGACATGACATCACAAGTGGATCTGCCCAGGAACATCAATAAACAACATATAGCAAAGTGTGTGATTTGTTTGAATAATTTTAGGATGTTTAGGGTCGATTTCTGGAAATCAGACAAGTTAGTGCCATATCAACTGCCAACTTGTACTATACTACTTATCCCTCAGTACATTTTGATATCCTTTTACTGCTTTGTTGACTTGCTATCTTTGCTATCTAGATATGTATAGGCGTTTGCATGTTGTGCCTGCAAAATCTTGGGTTAAATATTATCATATGCACAAGACAATGTGCATATTATTCTCCACTAGATGGGGTGCATTTTCGTACCTTCCTTCTTTACTTATTTCATGATGTTAACACCTTTTTCCTGTACGACCTGAATTTATCTTTACCTAGTCTGTCTCCCGAAATAAACCAGAGTGAAGGTCCCAGTCCACTAAGCCGATTCTCATTCAATTCTCACAGAATCTTGTGGAAAAGAGTCCTCTGAGGCGCAAAATTACGAACGTTAATAAATATTGGCGTATCATGCGAATTGGCTTAGTGGACTAGGCCCTTTACAATGTGAATTAAAGCTGCATTCTAATGCTGTTGACACCTATAACTAGCCTACTGTTTGTTCCATACTTTTGCTACTCATCTGAAAATCTGATATTTTCGAGGAAACACCCTAAATGTTGTTTTTGTTGCACCATCTGCATGCACAAGTCCACATTTATACTACAGTGATCACCTTAAATCCTTCGCTGCAGTTATTTCACTTATCATCGCTCACCAGGGTATGATAATTTATCTGCACCATTTAAATTCGAATTCTTGCACAAAGAGAACAAAAAAATGTTCATAATTTTATTCAAATACTTAAGGATTAAATGTGTGGTGTTCCAGGAAAATGAGTCACAAGTCGCAAAATTAATATTTGTCAAAGCGTTTTTTTCACAAGATTTCTTCATTGGAATGTTCTAATTTTTAAAGTAAAGTTAATTAAAGTGATTTTTTAGCACTTATAATCATATGAATCTATGTAACAAATTTCAGGATATTGTAATAAATATATTCTTGCGTTTTGAAGGCCTTCGTATGCAGTATGTTTAGTAACTAAACTTTACTAGTAATTACTCATCAAGAATTTGCAGAAACTTTTTTTCGAAAATAAAAAAAATCAAACTTAAAATATAGAAATACTTAGTCCTAGTGTTTACTATCATTGGAATCGGCTTGATCTCCTCTTTTCAAATATGGTAATATCTCAAATTCAACATTTTGCGACTTATGACTCATATTCCTAAAACGGAACAAATTAGGTAATAATCTATGTATGTCATTTTATTTGAGAATGCTTCTTTAATCTGTTCCATACGGCGAAGCAAAAACAAAGACCAAGCCCAACAGAAGTAAATTAGAAGTCATTATTCTTTCATGTAGTGGTAAAATAAATAATGGCAGTAAAGTAAGGCAGGGGAGGGAGAGAGAGGCAGTAGTCTCCGCCTAATGTTCTCCTTTATCTCTAATTATGTCTCTAAGTCTGTAATTGTATCCGCTGTTCCTCTTCCTAAACATCCTCGCGCTTTCCCTTGTAATTTTCTTGCAGATGTTCAGCTGCTGAGAACAGTGACTGGAGGAAACCAAGGCAGTTATGAGGAGAGGCCTCCCATATGATGGGTGGTGTGTATATATGGGTCAGATTTTCAGAAAATGTACAATTGGCAGCTGTACACGTTTGGTAAATTCTGCTAAATTAGGCTGCAATTTTGCCAATACTAGGTAAATTCGGGTATATTCGATAATGCATCCATTCTAGCAATCTGTTTGGTTAGGTTGAACTGCATTTTGAACTTTATTTTTCTCTGAAATTTGGGTTAAGGTCCCAGTCCACTAAGCCGATTCTCATTCAATTCTCACAGAATCTTGTGGAAAAGAGTCCTCTGAGGCGCAAAATTACGAACGTTAATAAATATTGGCGTATCATGCGAATTGGCTTAGTGGACTAGGCCCTTTACAATGTGAATTAAAGCTGCATTCTAATGCTGTTGACACCTATAACTAGCCTACTGTTTGTTCCATACTTTTGCTACTCATCTGAAAATCTGATATTTTCGAGGAAACACCCTAAATGTTGTTTTTGTTGCACCATCTGCATGCACAAGTCCACATTTATACTACAGTGATCACCTTAAATCCTTCGCTGCAGTTATTTCACTTATCATCGCTCACCAGGGTATGATAATTTATCTGCACCATTTAAATTCGAATTCTTGCACAAAGAGAACAAAAAAATGTTCATAATTTTATTCAAATACTTAAGGATTAAATGTGTGGTGTTCCAGGAAAATGAGTCACAAGTCGCAAAATTAATATTTGTCAAAGCGTTTTTTTCACAAGATTTCTTCATTGGAATGTTCTAATTTTTAAAGTAAAGTTAATTAAAGTGATTTTTTAGCACTTATAATCATATGAATCTATGTAACAAATTTCAGGATATTGTAATAAATATATTCTTGCGTTTTGAAGGCCTTCGTATGCAGTATGTTTAGTAACTAAACTTTACTAGTAATTACTCATCAAGAATTTGCAGAAACTTTTTTTCGAAAATAAAAAAAATCAAACTTAAAATATAGAAATACTTAGTCCTAGTGTTTACTATCATTGGAATCGGCTTGATCTCCTCTTTTCAAATATGGTAATATCTCAAATTCAACATTTTGCGACTTATGACTCATATTCCTAAAACGGAACAAATTAGGTAATAATCTATGTATGTCATTTTATTTGAGAATGCTTCTTTAATCTGTTCCATACGGCGAAGCAAAAACAAAGACCAAGCCCAACAGAAGTAAATTAGAAGTCATTATTCTTTCATGTAGTGGTAAAATAAATAATGGCAGTAAAGTAAGGCAGGGGAGGGAGAGAGAGGCAGTAGTCTCCGCCTAATGTTCTCCTTTATCTCTAATTATGTCTCTAAGTCTGTAATTGTATCCGCTGTTCCTCTTCCTAAACATCCTCGCGCTTTCCCTTGTAATTTTCTTGCAGATGTTCAGCTGCTGAGAACAGTGACTGGAGGAAACCAAGGCAGTTATGAGGAGAGGCCTCCCATATGATGGGTGGTGTGTATATATGGGTCAGATTTTCAGAAAATGTACAATTGGCAGCTGTACACGTTTGGTAAATTCTGCTAAATTAGGCTGCAATTTTGCCAATACTAGGTAAATTCGGGTATATTCGATAATGCATCCATTCTAGCAATCTGTTTGGTTAGGTTGAACTGCATTTTGAACTTTATTTTTCTCTGAAATTTGGGTTATTTGGGGGGATTGGCGAAGTTGAATTGTACATTTTCTGAAAATCTGACCCATATGGTTCATGGTATTAGAAAATGTACAAGATCTTATAGTTATGAATACGTTTGACAAATAGGAGATGTCCATTTGGAATCAAATCATGTCTTCCAGGACATATCTAGCACTGGCGAAATGTTAGAAATAACTTTACATGTTTAGTCACTTAGTCAAAGTTAATCATATGAGTTGATAACAAGTTAAGAGTTTATTTCTCTTTAATAATATTATATGCCTTTAAATGAAATAAAAAAAATCACATTTCACAATTTCCACATAATAATTGTACCTTATCAGGTGGTTAAATAGATTTTCTTTTAGTCTTAGTAGTCTTTCAGTATAGATACCTTTCCGTCTTTACAATCTTCTCGAATAACCCAAATTTAAGACAAAAATGAGGTTTAAAATATTGTTTGTATTTATCTGTTTGCAGTATAGATGAGCAGACATTATTGTATGTATGTAGAGCTTCAGATTGTACATTTTCTCATGCCCTGACCAACATGTTATAGACGACTGTGAATTCCTGGAGATAACATAAATTATACAAGAAAAAATGGTTAGCTTCCAGAGGTTGTTATAGCATCAGAATATAGATAAAACAAGTTCATTCTATGATCTTAGGTGGAATTATAGTCATTATTATTTTAAGTCTTTAAAATTGATACTATAGCATCTGTATGTTTGTTGACAAAAAGTATAACGGCCGCGTACAGGACAAAAAATCGGTCTGTGAAAAAAGAGATGTTTTAATGATCTGATTTTCTCTTCTGGCGTTTGTGAAGGATGGGACCACTTTGTACTAAATCATCAATGTGAACCAGGTTTTTAATGGTCTCTACGACCTACAAAACCTAAAAGGACCTTGAAAGCGAGTTAATGAGGGATGTCCTTTTCCCCTTCTTTTTCTCTTCTGAATGAAAAATATAAAAGAACATTTAAAACTCTGAGGTACCCATGCAATCAAGTATCTTCATTTTCGGTTAACATTGGAAACTTTCACTAGTGGTAGAAGCTTTTACCGATGTTATTGATGAGATTGTGAGGTAAAATATAATCATACATTCTTGTAACATAGAAGACATAACTGGCTGTACAATATATATCACTGCTATATGATATATATATTTACTTTATTATATATTTTTTTTTAATATTTGTATTCAGCTAGACATTTTGTACAATATTCTCAGTAACTAGCTGTGATTAAACATATATATGAAGTATTGTTTTACCAACAATATTTCAATGAATTTCTGGTCAATATATGATTAAACTATGATATACAATCATGCTCTACATATTCCAATCGATTTCTAAAGTTTAATCTTGTATATTTCCCTGAATTTGCACTGACAGTTAGTTCTGAATGTTAGTTCCAAACGTTAGTTCCGAACATTGTTAGTTCCAAACCCCAAAATATCTCCCAATGTTTTAGCAAACATACATACTGGAGTCAGGCGATTTAGTTATTATAGTATAGTAGTGGGTCACATCTATATGATGTATGATTATTATCTGCTATGATACACTGTAACATTTTTTCTTTCTTGCATCAAATGATTGTAAGCTTTTGAGATGAATAATTTCCAATGTTATCATGTATATATTACAATTAAACAAATAAAACAAGCACTTACAAGCAGTTATTTGTATATATTTGAAGCCATTAAAAAAGTAGGCTTGATGTTGTCATGAATCCCTTCCTTTGGTGGCAACAGGAGGTAATAAGCTAGTTTTGGACTGCTGGCGTTTGGAACTAACATGGAAACAGCCCCATTTTTGGGGTTTGAAATGTTGAAATGTTGTACCTCTTTGAATATTGAGTCTAAGGAGTTGAAATTCTAGGGGTCTATGAACATGGGTGACTTGATGCTTTTGTTAAAATATTATTTCTTATTCTTCTCTGTGAACAGAATTATCTATGCAGAAAGGGATGTTCGGAACTAACATAATCCATTCTATTTTAGGAGAGGGCAAAAAGTGTTTATACCCCTTTTAGACAAAACAAGAAGGATGTTGCTTATTATTGGTTTATTTTATTCTGTATAGTCTTTGGTCTCTATGGAGCATATATAAACCTTTCAATCATTTTTTTAAAAGGCCATTATATAATCCAGAATCAGTAGTTTAGAACAATATTTGAAAACCCTGAAAAAATTAAAAGTGACATAAAAAGGATCCAAGCAATTCGAACCAAATTAACACTATATATTCCTTGGAATATTGTCTATCGATACCCATAAGAAAATTGGTTCTATGCATGTTAGATCTTTAACAGCAGGAGTTCTTGGAATAAAACATGTTTTGTCCCGTTTTCGTGGGATTCGACCATATATTTACAGAAAATTATTCCTTTATTTTGTATCTTCATAAATTCTAGTTCTACGTCATAATAAATTATCCTACATGTCACCTATACAGCTAAAGCAAATTTGATATCGTAATACCTCATAGAATATATGCATTGGGATACACTGCATGCGCGTATACCATTGAGTAGTATATGTAACCCCTACCACTAGCTAAAACCGAACTATTTTATTGGTCTTGTACATTTAAATTCATTACAAAATACGCATAACCAACAATGGTGGTTATTTTCATGTGTTGTCAACTTAGTCAGATATTACATCTGACGAATCTCTTACCAAATTCAACATTATGGGACCTCATGTACATAGAGGAAAGGCCCACAAAAGGGTTTTAAAGTAATCCTATCTAGATCATTAGTGGTATGTATAAATAGTTAACCAACTCGTTAGGTTCAGTCACTTAGAATATCATATCACACACATGTGATAGGAAATTCACGCTCCATTCAATGGACTTAAGGGCCTAGTCCACCAAGCCGATTCTCATGCGATTTTGCTCCTCAGAGGACTCGTTTGCACTAGATTCTGTGAGAATCGCATGGGAATCGGCTTAGTGGACTAGGCCCTTTATTTCGACCCAGGATTTGCTATTATGGCTTCATCAACGTATTGCACTCTTTTCGATGTTAGTTTGTCATATCTGTCAGTCCCTCTTGACGTAAAATACCTTGCAGTACGTCCCCTAATGTTAATAACAGAGCTAACCGTCACATACGTCCACCCACAGTACACGCAGCATAAATGAAGCTGAGATGTGCACACTGAGTATATGAAATGTGTCACAGGAAAAAGAATCTAAAGATGCAAAAAAATGATTTTTTTTTTCATTTTTTCCCCCAAGTGCTATTTTTTTTTGTTTTTGCAACTGACATTATTTCTGAGACCTGCCATCTGGGCATATACAATTCTAAATTCACATGACGGGGAGAAAAGGAAAGAAGGTAAAAATCATTTTTCTAGCTTAACAATGTTTTCTTCAATGTCTTCGGCCACACCCCAAGTGCTATTTGTAGGATGTATAAACATAGCTAGAGGTATAACGAATACTATATCACTGACATGGGGTCTTTGGTGGTATACTACTTGCCGAGCATTTAGGAGAAGCTCAATCTGATCTATAAATAGTAACACCGAGAGAACCCTAGGGTAGTAGTAGAGTCAGGTGAACAGATGGGTTGGCAGATAATGATTATACGGTCAATAGATTTGAACCAAGGTGGGTCAGATTGCCATATTAAGTGGGTGGTAGATCTTTACAGTTGATATTATAAAATTTATAATATCAATTAAAAAGTGTGTCAGAAGTGAAACAAGGTAAAATTATATAATTCCGGAAAGGTGAAAACTGTAGAAACGAATACAAAGTTTAACAAAAATATGAAATACCTTGACTGTACCATAATACGCTCAATTAGGATATGTATATGGAAACATGTATATATATATGTAACCAGTCATACACACCGATGTATATAATCAAAGCGGTAAGGGATCTTAGGTAGTTTTGGGTATTTTTGTATCTTCATGCTCTACTCTTTCAAAATAACAAAAAAGGAGTCTTGGCTAAAAAATGTAACTGTCATTTATGTGGATGTTTTTGTTAAAGAAAGGAACCTTTAAGCTCTATTAAATAACAATAAAAAATAGTAAAAGAATTTTTGCTACTAAGTGTATCTGTGTTGTATGAAGATATATATACAATGAACAGGCAAACATTTCTTTCTCTCCCAAATGCAAGAAAACCCTGGAGTAGAGAGAGATAGAGCTGTGGTGGAACAAATGGGCTGGTGGCAGGGGAGATAATGATTATGCGTTCAATAAATTTGAACCAAGTTGGACCAGAAATGGCTGGGATTATTGCGATAATAAGGGATGGGATGAGTTAGCCCAACTCTACCACCGTGCCTGCCATCTGGTCGGATTGATTTCTCCTCCCGCCAATTGAGTCATGGAAGCGCATCAGAAAAATCCCCCTGCCTTTATGTTGGTGCGAATACTAGAGGTCCCAACAGTGTAGAGTGGGCTTTTGTCTGAAGGATTTACGCTGGGGTGTGTGTGTGTGTGGAGGGGGTGGTATAAGGGGGTACTTACGAGGGAGCGAAGAGTGAGTGGGTTAGAGTAAGTGGCAGAGGGTGAGGGAGGGAGAATAGGTGGGGGAGGGGGAGTGAGGGAGAGTAGGTAGGGGAGGGTGAGTGAGGGAGAGGAGGTGGTATAGGGTTTTTCTTAGCATAGGTTTTCACTGGCACCGCATTTTAACATCATTCCTTTGGAGATAACAAAATAATATTCTTGTTACGTTAGTCAGAGATCCGACTTTGAGGGTTTTTAGGTCAAAGTTCAATCAAATAGCACTCGAAAATGGGAGTTATATGGGTTCCTGAGAAAACTAAATATACTGCACAATCAGCTTGGAGTTCAGCATTATTTCATGCAGTAGAAATCGAAGATGTTCTGAACCGAATGTATTGTCATATCCCTCAGATGTGAGGAAACTGATATATTGCGTGAGCGGGAGGAGGTGGGAGAGGGTGCGTGAGGGAGAGTAAGTGGGACAGGATGGGTGAGGGTGGGAGAGTGGGAATGGATGAGGAGTAATATTGAAATTGGGTGGGAATGAGTGGGAATGAGTGGGGTTGCATGGGAATGGGTGGCTTTTCTATTGGAAGGGATTGCGTGTGGGTTAAGAGGGATTAAAGATGAGTGAATTGGAATGATTTGTTTTGATTTTGGAAATATGTTATTCAGGTCAAATAGACATTTATACACATGAAGTATAAATATTCTCAGAATCGCCTGATTTTAAACTATACATTTAAGGCAAGAACAACACTAAATTTAACCAAGTATTTACGTAATATGAGAGACATCCGTTAAAGGTTCATCAAGAAAGATATAATAATTATACAAGTATCTGGTTAAGTGAATTGAGTGAGAGTGCGTGCACCAGAATGGATGCCTTGCTATCTATCTAGGGCAGTGCATGATTATGAAGACCTTCAGAAAAAACAACAAGGTCAAAACCTCCAAAATTCTGGTCAAATTGTTCTCAGACAGGTAGAAAAATAACAACGAAAACAATAAAATCATTATTATCTTACTATAAAGTTAATTGAGAGTTCAGATTTACAATAGGGTTTTCACGACTATAAATAACTCATCTTCATTTTTATGTAAGAGGTTATTAAGATTATTATTAAGGTTATTAAGGTTATTCAGGGTTTTCCTGTAGATTGCATCTGCTCCAAGCCTACCATCCCAGTATCCTAACACCTACACTACAAAGACCATGCTAGAAATGGTGGGATTACACATGATAATGTCACTGTAGTTCAACATTTAAACTTCAGATTCATTTCTTTTAGACTATGTATGTCTAGCATGTATTTAATTAATGTTAGCTGAGAGTGTATCTTTGATATGGCACATAGGCCCATTGCACTATAAAGGGTGGTCTCCACTGGCTGCGGTAAGCTCTGTGGTAAGCCTTGCGATGGTTTGTGCTGGTTCTGTAGGTGGAAAGGAATGACAAGGTCCTATCCACAGGGTTCGCTGGCCATGTAAGCAGGTCCTCACCACTCCTCACCAACACAGCACCATTGCAAGGCTTACCACAGAGCTTACCGCAGAGCTTACCACAGAGCTTACCGCAGAGCTTACCACACAGCTTACCGCAGCCAGTGGAGACCACCCTTAATTATACGATAATATTGTATCTTAAAGGTCTCTTAGCACAGTTAAGGGCCCAGTCCACTGAGCCGATTCTCATGTGATTTTGCGCGACAGAGGAAATTTTGTGAGAATCGCATGAGAATTTGCTTAGTGAACCAGACCCTTTATTGTAAGTTCACAACTACAAGGCCTTTATGATACGAAGATTGCGGCCTAAATTCGTGCATTTTAAAATGGTACAGGTTCTCCCAGAGGTCTTAAAATAATCGTATATAATGCAATGCAATGTATGGCAAAAGGGAATGACAAGGGTTATAAGACTTGTATACAATATAATCGTATATAGTGCAATGCACCCTTAGAGGCATTTTACTTTGAATATTTAACAGCAAGCCCCACTACAGTGCACGAATCTATAGGCATGCCGCCCCATATGCAGTATAATATTACCGTGAATCGCTTTAATCTGGCGAGGATTGGGGTCAATCGTATCAGCCGCAAGTAAGGCTAACCCAGTTATTGGCTTATGATATCCACAGCCACTATCTCCTCCTCCTTATCTGTTTATCAGCATTGGCTTCCCCAAACATGGCTACAATAGCTGGGGACTGAAGCAATGTCTCCAGTGTATCTGGTGGAATGGTGTATCAAGCTTAACTCTATACAATGGGACTGTGAGCAGCCATAGGCAGTTAGGGAGTTATATGTGATGTGTCACAGATAATAGAGTCTCAATTCGCAAGGAATCAGTTTTGAGTTACCATCATATTTAAAGCTGCATTCTCAGCTATTACGACCAAATAAATCTTACCAAACTAACTCAAATTACGACTTATAGGATTGAATTTGTAAATATTCTGCGGTAGTTTTATGTTTATTCAAGGATTTGAATTGTAATTGCCAAGAGAAAATATTTAGATTTTGACCGACATTAAGTGGGAGTGCAGCCTTAAGAAGATAGGAAGATTGTCCAGTGTGCTGTGATATGTTTAATCAAGAATTCAAATTGCTTGTTGTTAATTGATGCTCCAGAAACTGATAGATTTTTAACTTTAATAATTTATATTTAAGTTAAATATGCATCCTACAGAAACTATAGTATTAGCTATTGATACAGAATGCAATTTAGTGCAACACGCCATATAACTTAGTCACACAAGTTTGGGAATCAATAGACACTGGATATGACTAACTGCCAGGCTCATGAGTTCCTTCTTAAAGCTGAAGTGACACAACTAAATGTTATAAGTAAAGCTAACGGTACATTCAAGTGTAATGGACCTTTAAACGACAGCATGGTTCCTGTAAAACCAGTAATCTCTGATAAAAACAAACAGAAAATAATATTTGGATACAATTCTGGATTAATCATCATATCCTGTGTATAATTATGGTTATTGGTATTGGTCTTATAATATCCACATCCACATAAAGGCCTTGGAAAATCTAATGGACAAAACTGCATCGATATTTTGATCTCTTGAAATGATTGAAAATATCTGTAAAACGGGAACCCGTCACCAATTATGTCAAGATATACATGTAGTGAATATGGGTTTTAGTAGTCTGCCACTTGTCTTGTTAGGCCAATACCTGGTCACCTTTGTTGGGTCCGATATTGACTATCGGACATGGTTTGTGTGGAGAAAAAAGCCTGTGATACCTAAAGAGCTGTCTGTCTGGTCTTCTTTCCCTTCGCTAGGACTGAGAGAGATTCAAACTTTGGTAGTGGGACAGAAACCACTACATATATATAATATATATATATATATATTATCTATATAACTGCCATGGTATAAATCAAGAGTTGTAACATATCTCAATAAAATGTTAATAGGAGTTTATTCGCTAATTCCCGTGTATCCAATATGACACATTGGGACTTATTTTTTTAGATGATTTTTTAAATGATTAACTAGTACATTATCAATATAAATGTTTAAAATAATAATGTTGGGCTGCATTAAAACGAACCTGCAAATGCAGTGCAAACCTCAAAATATCACTTTCTTGACCACCACTGAACAATTTCTCGCGTCGGCCATCTTAGATTTGGTTTGAGTAAAATTGAAGAAAGTAGGTCTGGTGCAAGCTGGACCAATGGGAAGATATTTTCTTACTATTGGAAATCTTAAAGGTGAACTCTCAAATATGAGTCAAGCTATAACAGCTTGAGTACATTGAGGTGTATTGGAGTCTAAAAACATCGGGTATGAACCCAGAGCACAGTTCATGTAAAACCTGTAGTCGCTGATATTTCTTTTTTTACACGAATTTTATTCAGGTTGATATAAGTGACACTGGTCACAACTTAATGCGGCTCGGGTAAACCCGGTATTCCACCGCACCCTGATATATTAATATTTTCATCTGTAATACATGTGTGAACAAATTTCTTTTCATATACATTTGAAATGTTCAGTTTTTATGAGGGGGGGGGGGAGTGAAATAATGAGATGGTAAGACGACTTGTTCCTTAAAACAGATTTGAATACATTTCCCGCCCTGTATTAATCACTTTATCCCGTGTATATAGTTACTGATATTGGATGTCTTTGTATTCCCACAACGTTGTTCGCCTAAAGCTATAAGAAGTAGCGTGTGCCTGAATCAAATGATGGATTGTCGGAACTACTCAATCAAATTCACATGATCATGTCATCTTGTGTGTCAGTCACTTATATTTAAACCTTTATATTATACCCGCTCTGTCGACTGAGCCAATATGGTAGTCGGAAAATTATGTACAATCGGCAGCTCTGCACATTTAGTAAATTCTGTTGAATTAGGCAGAAACATATTGATTAAATACTAGGTAAATGTGAATATAATCTGTATTGCTTTGTTTCAAAATAGGCGTTCGGTTATGTTGAACTGTATTTTGAACCTCATTTTCTGTTTTAAATGTGGGTTATTTGAGAGGTTTGGTGATGGTAATTTGAATACATTTTCGAATTCTATATTCTATGTGGAATATGAGATGTCGGAGTAGTACCGTTCACTATGACGGGAATCTACTGTGCAGGGACTGACTCGTACTGTTCTTCATCGTTCTATGGTGCAATGAACCAAAGGACAATGACCTCTCAGTGCCAATAATCCAATTTCGTTTGAAATATTAAAATAATGGGAAGCTTGAGTCCTTATATCGAAATGATAAAAAAGATCAAAGGGCGAGGTAAAAGCTCCCTGGGGTAGGATGGCTTAATTAGATAGAATGCATCGAGTGGTTGTTCTGACATGGCATATCAGACACATGAGGAGTGTAAATGTGCAAAACCACAAACCGTGATGCATACATTTTCATGTCAATAGTGTCTGATACGCAATTTTAGAGGAGCCACAAATTGCATACCATATTTATATCACACCAAGTATGTTGAAATTATGTTGAAATTACCTTAATGTGATCATTCCCCGAACATTGTCTATAGCGCAGATCACCTAGTAGTGGGCTTGATTACAAGCTAAGTTTGGTCCCGTGTAAGACCTTAAAGTTCCTTTCTGTCTCTTTTCTCTGTCTCTCTCTCTCTCCCTTCTTCTCTATCTCTATTTCCTGGGTATGATCACAAACTGCCTCCTTCTCAGCTCTCCCGCCCTTGATATAACCATATAAAATATATTCATGTAAGAGAACCGTTGCTAAGAGTAGGTTAAAAGAGTAGGTTATAACATCCCATGTTTCCTCTCCCACCCTGAGAGGAGTGAGTGAGTGAGATTGGTTGCTTTACGCCCTTATCAACACATTTAATATGGTTATATCAAGGGTGGGAGAGCTGAGAGGGAGTGAGTGAGTGAGATTGGTTGCTTTACACCTTTACCAACACATTTAATATGGTTATATCAAGGGTGGGAGAGCTGAGAGGGAGTGAGTGAGTGAGATTGGTTGCTTTACGCCTTTACCAACACATTTAATATGGTTATATCAAGGGCGGGAGAGCTGAGAGGGAGTGAGTGAGTGAGTGAGATTGGTTGCTTTACGCCTTTACCAACACATTTAATATGGTTATATCAAGGGCGGGAGAGCTGAGAGGGAGTGAGTGAGTGAGATTGGTTGCTTTACGCCTTTACCAACACATTTAATATGGTTATATCAAGGGCGGGAGAGCTGAGAGGGAGTGAGTGAGTGAGATTGGTTGCTTTACGCCTTTACCAACACATTTAATATGGTTATATCAAGGGCGGGAGAGCTGAGAGGGAGTGAGTGAGTGAGATTGGTTGCTTTACGCCTTTACCAACACATTTAATATGGTTATATCAAGGGCGGGAGAGCTGAGAGGGAGTGAGTGAGTGAGATTGGTTGCTTTACGCCTTTACCAACACATTTAATATGGTTATATCAAGGGCGGGAGAGCTGAGAGGGAGTGAGTGAGTGAGATTGGTTGCTTTACGCCTTTACCAACACATTTAATATGGTTATATCAAGGGCGGGAGAGCTGAGAGGGAGTGAGTGAGTGAGATTGGTTGCTTTACGCCTTTACCAACACATTTAATATGGTTATATCAAGGGCGGGAGAGCTGAGAGGGAGTGAGTGAGTGAGATTGGTTGCTTTACGCCTTTACCAACACATTTAATATGGTTATATCAAGGTTGGGAGAGCTGAGATAGAGGCAGTTTATGATCATACCCAGGAAACAGAAAGGCACCCTGATAGGATCAAATATATACGAAAGTATTGTGTAAAAGTCGGGAGTAAAGCAATCAATCCCCTCCACCCCTGTTTAGTGAGGTTGAATCCAATAAGGAACGTTTAATGGCGGCATTTGTCTCGTTGCCACACCTGAGGTCACCTAAAACTGGTTCTTGTATGCATGTAAACAGCTGTAAGTAGGGACAGGCAGGTCATATAAATATGTACGTTGCCAATGAAATAACACTAAACTCTCATTAATGCTAGGAACAGATTTGCTTTGCTATTATATATATGTGACCCGCTCTGCGAAAACAGGTCTCATATACCCCCTAAATAAGACCCAGTTTCAGCAAATAGCATTCTGCCAAACAACTCATGTCGTAATCCAGTCCAAACTAAAGCCTGGGTTCCACTGCCCCGCTACTTCTCCCGCTACTGCTCCCATTTCTTTGGTCCCGCTACTTTTAGAAGCGGGAGCAAGTAGCGGGAAGTAGCCGCTTCAATTCAAACATGTTTGATTTGAAACGGCTACTTCCCGTTACTTCCCGTTACTTCTAAAGTAGCGGGACCAAAGAAGCGGGAGGAGTAGCGGGAGAAGTAGCGGGAGAAGTAACGGGGCAGTGGAACCCAGGCTTAAGGGAAAGCCTCTTGCATGAAAATAGAATAAATACTAGGTATATCTGAATATTCTGTATTGCATTTATTTAAAAAACATTCCAGATATATCTTGAATCTTATTTCTATCTTAAATGTGGGTTATTTGAGAGGATTGGTGAAAGTGAATTGTACAGTTTCTGGTGATTTCACCCATACACATATCACCCCCTACGCATAAGCTGGTGACTGCATGATATATGACACATTACATGAGCTGCTCGATCAAACCTACATAATCTACTCAAGGGTATGACTCAATTATTGCACAAAACGTGCCTTGTGGCAACCTTCACATTAACCTATCCATTGAGCTATAGCTTGAAATCCCTCACAGAGCACATTGTAGCAATAATGGTGACAGTCATCCACTCTCTTCTGTATCTTTCTCATTTTATAAATATAAATTTCGATGTCTTGTACTGCTCTTGGTTCATTTGTGTGGACTGTCAAGGCTCACAGCCTCTTGGATCAGATACGAATGGTATGTCAGTGATTGGATGCCTACTGCGCTAATGGCTTTCCGGTCCTGGAGTAGGCATCCTAATGGCATTTTGCGGTTTGGAGCGAGAAGCCTTCCCTCGTTTTAGAGGGATTCTCTCAACTCTGAGCCTAGAACCTGTATAAAACGTTGGAGCATCAGAAAATGGTTAAAAATATCAGGTCATGTATATTTTGTTACCCTCTGTCCCATGATCATTATATTTCCTCTCCAATCACTCACACCTAATTTTCCTCGCTCTCCCCGTTTCTCCCTCCTTTATTTTCTCTTGCTCCTTCGCTGGCTTCAGCAATATATTTGTTGAAATGTTTTATTCGTTCTAGCACAACAGAATTACAAACTGCAACCGGTGAAGAACTATGAATCAATCTAGTTACAGAACAAGAAACGAATCTAGTTTATCCCCAAACTGTTTGATTAAAAAAACATCTAATTTACATACTTAGAATAAATAATGCTCAGACTTAAGTTCGATACAACAACTTTATTATCTAGACATCTGTATAATTTTGAGAACCACTTATAATATAAGGTACTTATAAGACCCTATATGATGCTTGATAGACACTTCAGTGAACGCTCATCTTGCGTTGTTAATTTGTCTTGCATTGGTTAATAAGCCAATAGGGCGGCATGGTCTTCGATCACCGGGCCTGTTAACACTATATATAGCCATTCATCCATTCACTAACCCTCATTCTTCATGTCGCTCCCACCCTCCACATTCCCTTTATCTTAATATTTCAACTTTATTCATTACACGTATCCTCAATTACCAATCTTCACTCATCTTGGGTTGTTAAAAATAGTATAAAAAGTAGATACATCTAGTACTTGTATTAAAGGTAAATGTAAAGTTAAAAATTGTATTAATATCATGTCATTAAAGGTTCCTAGCAAGGGGCTAGCTGGAAGACCTACCCGAGGGTAGATCCCAAATCCCAAATCTCATATCAATAATGGAAATAAAATTCTTACAATAATAATCTTAAGATAAGATTCTTAGAGGACACGTCTCTCTCATGTGGTAACACTATAGGGCAGACATCTGTAGTGAGTCTTTACCCCTCCAGACGTCGCGGCTTAGTCGGAGTCGGTGCAGTTACCAACAAAAATGACAGTTTAAGTTGCCCCCAAACAAGAATATTGATGGGCGAAAATATATACATCAAAACAGCCTTATTCTTATCTCCTCTCCGTCGATTTCTTACGGATATAGAGTTGGTGGTGGGGGAAGCTCTGGCAGCGAGCGGAAGTAGCTATTGATCTCCCGTCATGCCTTTCGGCACGTTGCTATGGCAATCGATCACGTGACGGGTCCTGCTTTGATCAAGTGTAGTGGTAATGAGACCCAGGGTGTGTAGGGGGCGGCACCGGAGCCCGGACCGATATAGTAACATTGTAATGGAAAATATCTTGTCCGCAAGAGGGCATTGAGGCTAGACAGGAGGGCAGGAGGGGATACTGGAGAGGGGAGAGCAGGGAAGTGGGTGGTGGACAAACTGAACAATCAAGAAGAAGTTGTGTAGGGATGATAAAGGCAATAGAGTCTTTTACTCTGTTAAAGGGCCTTAATCCCACGGCAATAGGGGACTTGCATGTGCCACTGTGCATGTCTGTTATAGTGCATCTTGGGATAGATTCTGATGAAATCTGGCATACAAATATTTGACAATATTTGATTGACAATTGCAAGAATGTTTTCACAAATATCATAGCTTGTATAAATCATCTATGAAAACCAAATGCATGATGGGAAAGATGGGGACTTGTGTTATGGAAACATGTGTTTCACATGGATATTGGCATTAGATCATTGATAAATAATAAATGATGAACATAGCATGTTTTCCATAGATTTTAGACTGTACCATTAGTCCCATAATTCCATGGGAATCAATATTCAAAATGGCGGCTATGCAAGTCCCCTATTGTTTTGTCCAGAATCGGCAACGATATCTATGTGTAATAGGGAATGTCGAATATATCCAACACTATTCTTTTGGGAATGGCATTTGAATATTCCCTCCATTGTTTGTGATTGTTTCCTTCCTTAGCCACTTGTCCTTCCTAAGCAGCTGTTAAGAAGCTGTTGTAGGAAGCAATTTGCTATACAGACAATGCTATTCTTGTTATTCCTATAGTAAAAACTTCCTATATACACAAGTATGGACAATTGCTAATAGGGCGACTCCACTCGCGAGCAAAACGGCTCCAACAAATTTCGTTGTTGCCCACTAATTTGTTGCAACAAATATCCATACAGAAACAACAGTTCCCAGAGAATGTGACAACACATCTGAACTCCTCCATTTGCGTTTTCATTGCAAACTTGAAATAAACTGATTTTAGCGGGGAACAACAAACTGTCGCCGCCGTTTTTCCTCTACTGCAGTTCCCCTATTAGCAAGGAAAGTGTTGATTAAAGATCTCTTATGAAACAGGCTCCTACCCCCCCTACCCCTCCCTTCTCCTCTCCCCCTCTTTTTGCTGGCTGAGTTAGTTGGAGCAGGGGAAAAGGACATTCTTCACCCTAGGGCCTTGTTTCCCGCTGTTTGATTCCCCCTTCCTCTCATCGATCTCTCTCTTGCTACTCCAAGGCATCCACGTCACGACTTGAGACCACCGGGAAGGTTGATGTTATATATAGGGGTAATGCTGCTGTCATTATACCGCATGTTATTGCAAGTTTCTTGAACCCAGTCTAGGCTCAGAGCCACTTAATGTGATGATGTTTATGATTTAATCATTTACATGGGAATCATTGTGGTTAAATATCCATATATGGCTCAGATTTTTAGAAAATGCACAATTCACCTTCCCCAGTCCTCTCAAATAACCCAAATTTCAGACAGAAATAAAGTTCAAAATGCAGTTCAACCTAACCAAACAGATTGCTACAATTAAAGCAATGGTGAATATACTCGAATTTACCTACTATTGGCCAAATTTCAGCCTAATTTTGCAAAATTTACTAAATGTGTATAGCTGCCAATTGTACATTTTCTGAAAATCTGACCCATACATGAAGCAACATTTGAAAAACCTAATTAAATATCCGGGAAAAATTAGGATTTGATGGCTTCAGTCTAGGCTCACAGCCTCTCAGATTAGAAAAGAATTGCATGTCAGTGATTGGCTTTCATGGTCCTGGAGTAGACATGTGTCCTAATGAGATTCTAGTGGCATTTGGCGGTTTGGAGTGAGAGGCTTTACCTCAGTTTGAAGGGACTCTCAACTCTGAGCCTAGACTAAAAAAAGTTTTTCTTTGTTGTTTTTTTCGTTTCCAACCCATCTAGAAGACATTTGATCAACATTTTTGGAGGATTTCACCCGGTCTAGTCCTCTGATATGGCTTTATAAAAGCCCACATTTATGTCTCAGGGACATGCCAAGCTTCGTTCCTGTGGTGGTGTCTACAAATTCGTGTATAATCATATAAGAGCAGCAGAATATTGATTAACTCCGTCCTATAAGTCATAATATGAAAGTCAATTTTGCAAGATGTCTGTCGTAATAGCTGAGAATGCAGCTTTAATAACGAGCAAAAACCAGGCATTAATTGTTCAGTACCTTTCCTACCCATCAGAAACCTTTTATTCAAAGGTTTGCAGAATATTAACCAGTTGTTTTCTTAGCTGGTGTTCATATGTCACTGTTAGAGCTAAATGTGTCATTGAAAAGCGGAATCATTAGGACATTAGCGGTTTTCAAAAAGGAGGTTGTGGCCTTTGGTTCTTGTTTTCCCTTTATATCCCCATACTCTCCCTGTGTGTTTGTATTTAGCTTTCTCTCTAGCTCTCCTCTTTCCATGCAGCACACTTTCACTTAATGTGCGTTGTTCTGTGTTACGGCTATAAAGAGGACGATATATGAAACAGGGATTGAATTACTCGGCTTCTGACTTCCGTCTCAATATATCCTTCTGTCTCCGTTCATCCGTATGTAAATTCTCCCCTCCTCTCTTTCCCTTCTTTCTACCCCATATTATCGTCTCTCTGTCTCCCTTTCTGCTTCTTCTCTAAGTCTTCTCCCTCTTCTCCTCTCCCTCCTCCTCTCTTTCTCTTCTCTCCCTGCCTCTTCTCTTCCCTCTCTCTACCTTTCTTCTCATTCTACATTACCTCCAAGAAGACTCTGGTGCTAACCTTTCAGTTGCTACTGTGTTAATGATAAAGTGCGTCCATTCCATTAAACTTTGATGTAATTTTATTCGCAACTACCTGAACATTTGTTATTTCTGTGTTTTCTCGTATGCTACATGTAAAGGAGTTTATATTCTAGGTAAATAAACGGCATCCTAAAGGGAACAGGGACTGAGAAGATTGTCCTTGGACAACCCCAAGTATAGGCAACGCTGTGACAACGCTTAGGTTGAAGGCATATATCATAAGAACTGGGCATATATTGCGGTCAATGGGTACAGATAGGTCACTTTGATGTCCGACACTCACTCCAAAAGACTTATTCAGAACGGAATACATGTAGTTCTAAGCACTTCACATTGGCACCTAGCACAGGACGTTGCTACTGCATGAATATGTGAAACATCAGTTTTGTTATTGTAGATGAAGCGCTGATACACTTCGAAAAGGGCTTGATTGAGTTGGGTTTAAATGTTTATCGCCATACTATGATTCTTAGACCCCAAAACAGGTGTCCTTTTCGATACATCCCTCCTACCCAGGAAAAAACTTACCCCTTCAAACAAGTAATCAAACTTCTTGACAAAAAAGGTCAATTAAAGCAGGATGACAGAATTTCCTGAACAAACTTAAAGTAGATGTAGTAGTGGTTTGCCTGGAATTGATAATTTGCACTTGTGAAAAATGCATAAGGAACATAAATAGTTTGAAATTGATGCATACTCTGCAAGCATTTATTAGGTAGTAGTTCCTTAAATAAAATGGAATATTACATGAACTTAGATGTGAATAGAGCAGCACCCAAAATGTCTCTATCATGAAAGGGCCGACCTGCGGCACTTGTCTTCAGTAAGCAATATCCCAGGTTAGCCCAGAACCATTTCCACCCCTTCCTGTAACATGACCGGAACTATTTTGATATCCACCGCACTATTTGTTTGCGCGCAATCGTTTCCCTGCCAGGGGTGTATAACGGTAAACACGCAGCGGAGAAAACGATCAATGCGCGACTGGCGTCTGTAGTAGAGTCTTGGCTGTGATCTTCCCTCAAACCCTTGGCCAAATATCCCCCTCATCCCTCTCCGCCGCCTGCAAGCTAAACCTTGGGGCTCCGTTACACTAAAGCCGTCCATGTCACCATAGGCATGGTCAATCCATATCCAATAAGGCAAGCTCACTGCAAAGTTATTCCTCGTGGAAAGAGGGCGCGTAGAAAGGCCAGATTGTGGAGGGGGGTGGGTGGTGATTTGCTGGAGGGGTTTTAGGTGTTTATTTCTTTGTAGTATCTTTATTGCTTCTTGTTATACTATTTCACTTTCATTTGAAGACTTTCAAGAGCTGTTAATTGACAGAAGATATGTAGCTTTTTCCTTTACAAATAAAATGTAAATATATGTTCGACAACCTGTCAAGACTCTCCTCTAACCAGCTCCAGTTCCTAATGAGAATGCACTGCAGAATGCAACGGCAACGAGCGCAAAAGGGAAAACACATCAGTGGAGCCAAGCCTTTATGCTTACTTTGCATCTTAGGTTGATTGTAGGTAATACTGTATTCATCAGAGGCTTAGTGTTAATATCTAGGTTTTGTAGCTCAGACCGTGTGTGAGAATCGCCTAAATATCCAAGAATACAATACATTTTTATTGTTGATCTTTCTGCTGCAAATATCGCCAAGAATAATGGAATATTCAAGAAAGGGTAAAAGATCTACTCTTGTATGACTATAAGATTAGGGTAATATTTTGCAGATATGATATGTGTCTTTTAGAATTTGGAGTTAATTTGTCGTGGAAAGAATGAACAGCGATGAGTGAGAGCAAGGGTGACTGTCCATTACATACAACATTAGTTTCATTGTTTGCACAGCTACAAAGAAGCTTATGTTACAGGCCTATGTACGTCACATGCAATGCCAACATGTTACAACACGTTTTTAATACCAACAGCATTTCTTTTTAGCATTTCATTTTGCAACTTCATTTCATTTCATTTCATTTCATTTCAAGAATTCTTTATTGTTTCGATGACATTACAATAAGGTTATTCAACAATCTAATTAGGCAAATGCCTAAGAAGTTCTTCCGTCGAGTGCCCGAATCTTGACTTACTTTTGTTTACTATATCAATATTAACATTATACAACATACATAACAATAGATAAATTATAGATTTAACAATAAAACAGTATGGTATGGAATGGTAAGCTAACTAGGCTTTGTTATCTAAGTCGTTATCAACGATTAAGATGAAACAATTCTTATCATTAATTAATCTCTCTACCTTTAATTAACGGTCTAGGGTCTATAGCAACCTAAGGGAGAGAATAAAGGGATTAATAACCTCAACTTCTGGCCTTCTGGTGCATTGGTGTGCAGGAACGTTGGTCAATAACTGGTCAGTTAAATCTTGGAGTATTGTATTACTCCAAGGTTAAATGAACTGTGGCTATGTAGATAACAGTATTTATGCGACCAGCAACAGTGCAATTAAGAATATGGTTAACACCATGAGCAGGAACGGTACCTATGTATGGCCCCCCCTGAACCATATACCGCCAGCCCCCCCACCGTCCAGAACTGCCCTAGTTACTGTTGTGCGTACTAGAGTGTGGGAGCGAGATAATTCAGTGCCAGCATGCTGCCAATATTCTTGATAAAAGTGCCTGCGCCTCGTGTGAAAGATGCAGATATGATAGGATATAATGTATCAGTCACGCCTGGAGAAGGGCTGGAATCTGGAGGAGGAGATGCGTGAATACCCACTCCTTCTTCTGTCCTATAGATCTAGGTAGTCTAATATGTGATGTGTTTCTGGGAAATGAGGCTTAAGTCGCAAAATTGACATTTTCCAAAGTGATATATTCACAAGATTTCTTAGTAGGAATGGTCTGATCTGTGTGTGTGTGTGGGGGGGGGGGGGGGCTTAGCGCCTTAAGTTATATAAATCCATGTACCAAATTTCAAGACAGTGTGTAAAGTATATCATTGCGTTTTGAAGGTCATTATATGGAGTATATCTAATTACTTCATTCGTAATTGCCCTCCCAGAAATATTTCAACCTTTTTGTCAAAAATAAAAATATCAAACTTAAAATATAGAAATACCTATTTTCTATGTCCTATTGTTTACTATCATTGGAATCAGCTTGATCTCATCTTTTCAAACATGATGATATCTCAAAATCCAATTTTCGCGACTTGTGACTCATTTTCCTAAAAACACATCACATATGTGCGTGAATACCCACTCCTTCTTCTGTCCTATAGATCTATCTATTCTAATAATTACTATGTGACGTGTCACAGGAAAATGAGTCAAATGTTGCAAAATCTTATTTTTGTATCCCCCTCACTCCCCACAAAAACCCTTACACAGCATGTTTTCATTTTTGGGGTGTTTAGCGATGCTAGTGGCATAACTACATGTACCAAATTTCATCTATATCTACTTAAGGAGAAGATATTTAATTGCTTTAAAGGTGATTGACCATCAAGAAATATCGCTAATTCTTTTATCATGCATACAAAATATAGAAGTACTTATTAGATGTGCTAATGTTTACCATCATTGGAAACAGGTTGATCTTGTATTTTCATATATGATAATATCTCTTTTGCCAAACAATGTTAAAGAGAGCCAAACAATGTCACAAACAAGTCAAATACTATGTAGCAAACATAGCAGAATTACTCATTTAAATTAAATTAATTCAACCAACAAATGTTTTGTGTCTCCATTCACCAATAGTCTCTACCAAGTAGACGCGTCTTGGATTCCTCAATTGGGGCAATAGTGATTCTAATGAATAATAATTCGAATATGGCTGATTTTAATGTTTCGAAATTTCGTATTAAAAATATATCAAAGACTTACGCAGGACTAAGATAGCAGTAGCGCCTAGTCAGAAAGATACAAACTTGATTTTTCTAAAGAGGAAATACATGCGCACATCTTAGTGGCAAATATCCTTTACTATAATGAATTAATAATTAGTCAAATATAAAAAACAAAAACACCTCATCAATCAAAATCAAGCATAATATTCCATATTGTGAGCTTCAGGTGGAATAAGACATTTGTGGTGTAGGCCCAGAGCCTCTCAGATCAAATAGGAATGGTATGGCAGTAATTGGACGCCTACTGCGCTTATGACTTCCCTGGCCCTGGAGTAGGCATTTTAATGATACTCTAATGACAATTTGAGGTTTGGAGCGAGAGGCTTTCCCTCAGTTTAGAGGGACTTTCTCAACTCTGAGCCTTGACTGTATGATTCACGATGGAACTTGAACAAGACCTCCATAAAAAACCATCAGCAATATGTGACCCCTACATGAGACTGAGACCTGTAATAAGGAAGACATGAGAGTGTATATACTACTTGGGGATGAAGGGGGAGATACTACACTAGAGCCATGTAGTCAGGTATTATAGTGAAACAGACAGGCAGGAGGAGGAGAGGGTAGGATAGGACGTCTGAAGGCAAGCTGATGAGAGTGAGCTTCTCTCAATACCAGACGGTGGACTGGTGCGAGTAACTCCACCAGAATTAGAGGAGGCTATCGGTAAAGGCATGAGCAGATATGGAGCATGTCTTAGTGGACCAGGTCCCACGTGTGCCTACAAGCTAGAGGTCTCCAACCTGCAGAGTCACGATAACCCTTGACTACTTTTTTGTCACACATTTAAAAAGAACCATTTTCGTTCGTGTCTTTTCATGGTATGTTTAGGGTGCTGTTTATTGACCGAAAACCTAAATTCATTTACATGTAGAAATAAGGTAATGGTAAGGGCGTCAGGAATTGTACAATTCGACTCCACCAATCATCACAAATAATTCAAATCTAACCGAACCGAACCGAATTTCAACTTAAGGCAATATCAAATATACTCAAGAGTTTTAATCAGTATTTTCTCACTGCAGTTTTAATAACAGAATGTACTAAATTATATGTGCAGAGCTCTCGACTGCCCATTGTATTGCAACTTCACCAGTATACAATTTCAGAAAGGACGTACTAAGTTTTACGGTGTAGACCTATAGAGAGGGGTGGAGGTGGACATGGTAGGGGAGCAGGGGAGGACGCGGACCTGGATGTGGCGGTGATAGCAGGATTAGGTGGGATTAGTGTGACGGATGAAGGAGCTGGAGGAGTGAGGGAAGCAGGAGGAGGATTGTGAGGTGGGCTGTCAAAGTGAGGAAGGTAGGGAAGGTAGGGAGGACTTTGTTCCGGGGAGTGAGTGAGTGAGATTGGTTGCTTTATGCCCTTATCAACACATTTAATATGGTTATATCAAGGGCGGGAGAGCTGAGAGGGAGGCAGTTTATGAACATACCCAGGACATAGAGATGGAGAAGAAGGGAGAGAGAGACAGAGAAAAGGAGACAGAAAGGCACTTTATGGTCTTACCCAGGACCAATTGTTTAGGGGAGACAATGTAAGATATTGGTGGTGGTTGGGGTTTTGAAGGGTTTCAGGGTTAGCTGAGGAAAGGAAAGTTGAGTCAGGGAATGTCTACACTTTCCCCCTTCCATGGTGCGTACAAGTAAAGATTTCTACCCACCATTGTGTATACATACGCTATTATTACCAGCGGGGAATTTCTCGTAGAAGGACATCAATTCCTTTGCCTTGCTTATTAAATACAACAGGCTCCTAAGTTGGCAAATCAAGTTAAGGCAATACAATAACCTACAAAATCCATATCAGACACAATGATTTAGAGATGATGTGGATACTGGAGAAACCCAAATATCAGCAATATGTTAGTTTCATCTATAATCAATTATGCAATGTGCAATACATTTGGCTCTTAGGATCTTCGATTCCTACTGCATGAAACAATGCTCAACCGCCTTTGATAGTCGACCTTTGACCGACAAAAGGCTTTCCGATTACATGCAAATAATCCTTTTTCAATACTTGCAAAGAAATAATGAGACCATTTTGCCATGCAGACCTATACTAAAAAGATCACACACCGCATCCAAGTCCTAAAAATGAAAAAAAGGCAGATTTGCGGATGCGTTTCTTTTGCCTGTGAGGGTTTAAGCAATTAGATTGGTGACCTTAAACCTAGGGTTGGCATCTGTAGAGTCTTTATTTGATTTGATTATATGATTCATGATGATTGTATGGTATGGTACAAGGCTATTAAGTTGAACTCAGTAGGTCGCCTTCCACTAACTCCTGAGGCAGTATACTACCATTTATTGTTGTATGATTTATTGTTGAACCAGGCCTCTATATAGTTGGTCTTTACAGTAAGACTTTGTTAAATTTATGTAGTATACCGTTTTTTTTCACGTTGGGAAAATATTTTTATTCACACGACATCAGAGAAACAGTCTCACAAATTCATGTGATTTTCGTTCTGCCCTGATGCTGATAATCTTTTTACAATTCACAATGCAGGGAGAACGTATGATTTATATGTAGAGTATTAACTAGCAAGAAAACATTAAATTCAGTTTATGACAATAGAAGTATACAAGTGATTAGAATGATAGATTTGGCGAGGTTTAGTGGTATTTAAAAATGATGGGATGAGATGGGGGTGATGATTACAGTCTATTAATACTGTATCCTCTATTTGGGGAGAGGGAGTATGGTGGGGTTGGATTAAGAACGACAAAGGACCACGACCAAATTTATCAATCCTATAACGTTACCTTGTAACAGTATCATTTCACTATGATTATAGGTATTTTCATCAGTAGCAGCAGTGTCATATGAGAGTAATAATACATACAAACATTCATTCCACAGCCAGAACTGCCAGAGTATCTATGTACATCGTATAATTGAGCTATAATACATTTCCACGTTTCTATGCCCAGCCCACAAGGCCGTTATTTCTAGAAATAGTTGTACTTGTATATACAGTATCGACAATATTATAGGAGTATGAATATACAACTAATGAACAGGTGAGAGAGTACCTTTTGAGCATACATGAGGAATACATGGTTAGCAGTCGGGATCGGTGAGTCCTACAACAAGTATATAAATTGTTTAGGTATCTTTTCAAAGCAGAATTAAAATAGCTCTTGTCCCTGACATTTCTTATTTCATGTTACTTATGTTTTGAACTTGTGTACATGAGAATATCGGGTCTCCCAAAATGTCATCGCAATAAAATTTCTTTAAAAGTAAAAATTCTTGTGTTTATATAAAATAATGAAGTGAATGTGATGGCATTATTATATGGGATATTTAGAACAAAATCCTAGGGAAACTGTCTGATTTATTTATACATGTTCTGTACTGTTTTCCGCCGCTTGCCTCTGAAAGAGTAATCCTTATTCTGTTCCCTCAAACCTTTTGAATTTCTCCCCTTTACTTTGTTCACTCAAATTCTCCACCGTCAATACAGCTAAAACACCCTTCTTAAAGTAGGAATTGTATTTTCCTTTCTATTTCAAATGCCAAATTCCTTTAGAATGATATAACCCAATCAAGCATAAAATCTGAATCCGTTTTTATGACTGGTCGGCACGCTCAATCTATGAAAATCAATTTGACAGGACCATTAAATCATGTTATTAAAAAGAAGAAAAGCAAAGGAAATGCTTGCATGCCAAGACTCAATTGAGCTAGAAGTAAAAACGGTAATCGCTGGCTGGGTTGATATATTCACCTCGTTTGACACAACTTGACATCAACTTGAAGGAATGGCCGGAGCATTTTCCTACCAGACAGGAATTGAAGTGGATAAGGGCAATTCTGCAGGACTTGTACATTTGGAGATACTTTTGTTTTGTTCAAATACAACGTATTCAAGCTGTATTCTCAGCTACATTTAGACCAAAGTCATCTGACTAAATTCACCCATATCATAACTTATAGGACTGAATTGTTCAATATTCTCCTGCGGTTATATGTTAATAGTAAAAGAATATGAAGGTGAATTGGTCAGGAGAATACTGCCGCCACCGAGCGATAATAAGAGAAATCACCACGGGAAAGGATTTCAGCAGGGCGCCAAAATATAAAAGTAGACTTTCATTAAACATTGTAGCAAATTCAACCAGACAATACTTCCAACAATATAGGTCAAATGATCTTTAGATGGGTTCAAAAAGAACAGAACAGAAAGTTTTAAACTCTCAAGGTTTTACTTAATCGTCACAATTATGAACCCCCGTTAGCATAACGAAACAAGGAGCAGCGATGACCTGTATGGTCCAAACACTTAGACCCTGCCCACACACAGCCGATTTGGCTCCCGATTGCCCCCCAATTTGGGTCTCCCGATGAATTCTAGGATTTATTTTCCAGTCCTGGTTTATGTTATTTCAATAACATAAACCATGATTTGAAATGAAGTCATAGGATTCATCGGAAGACCAACATCGGGGGGCAATCGGGAGGCAAATCGGCTGTGTGTGGGCAGGGTCTTATACACGCTCATGTTGGTTCCGACATATTACTACTACTGGTACTACCACCACCACACTAGAAATACTATTATAAACAGAATGTGCATTATTAAACACTAACAAGTGGTACACATCTTGGTATTTCCACCCATCCATATACAGGATACATAATTTCAAAGAATACACTGTCATGATGTATGTTTCTGTGATAACCCAACTATTGACCTCTGGGCCGCCATGGTTACAGAGGGTAAACATGGCGATTCAAGTGGAAAAATCGTTTTATTCCAATAGGGAGAGTTCATAGCCCACTGCCCATGTTAGTTCGTCCAATCATAAAACTATTTATATGACTCAAATATTGGTGATGTGCCTTTATGTTGAAGGAATCATTCCAATGTCTGTGAAGGGAAATACCTTCGGTTGTTTATCCAAACAATTGTATGTTCAGTGTTGCTTTCAGGTTGATAGGAACTGGTATTATGTATTAATATGTTCTTTTTGTCATGTATCATTGTGCTCAAATCTGTTTGATTTGAGTGGATAAAAAGCGAATGAAAAGTGCACTATGTAAAAACAAACTAATAGGGAATCATGGACACAGATAAGAGCAATCCTGTTGAACTTTAGACCAGATTTTAATTATCCTCGTCACCTTGAAACTTACCAATATCAATTTGATTATATGATGAGGACTTATCATGAAGGATACATGGTCATGTATAATGATATTTGCATTAAAAGCTGTCATGGATGACACCTGACTGAGTCACACAGCACCTGGCACCAGTTGCCTCTTGTAACACTAACCTTTAATAAAAGATAGGATAAGCGGCGTTCAGGATCACTTCTGATCTTCTTGGGCAATGTTATGAAATAATTATATATATCTACGTGGTGTTATTGAATTGTTTAGAGTTTAATGTATTACATCTATATTATTTCATTAAATCAATAAACTATTCAGACTGTAACTAACAGTTTCATAAAGGCTATCATAAAGATACTTCTTAAGATCACTCGTAAATTTGAGATTTCTCATAAAAAAAAAAAAAGATTTCTCATTAATGTCTATGACATCTTAAACAGATATACGACACTCGTGTAAGGTCAGGACTATGATATTTTTATGAAACATCCCCACCCCCACCCCCACCCCAAAGCCCCTGTATTCCGTAAAACTTCATATTAATGTGTATACAATACATAAAGTTTACTTATATTATTAATGTATTATGATTCCGAGGATGTGACCTAATGGACCTTAAACTAGAGAGTTGGAGAAAGCTGAGGTGAGAAAGTGAGCCGGAGGAAAAGGTCTATAATGTAGGCTGGGGTTCTCATTCCAAGCAGGAACCAGGGAGACAGGGGGCGTTGCATGACTGAGGGAAAGCTGACAGGTGTAGAAGAAAGATTTGCAGTCCCGCACGGAATGAACAAATCAGTCCTCCTGTCTACAGAGAGCTCAGTCAAGTTCTTAGGCTCTCTACTGAGGAGAACTTTCCCATCCCATCTTCATGTACTTTTAAGGTTATATTTGATTACTCTATACTTGCCTCACCCTTAACTTGTACGTTGCTCTTAGTATCAACTCTGTAAGCATTTTTATTGTTAATATATTATATGTCATATATCTTACTACATGTTTTATGTAAGGAATTATTTAATTACTTTAACTTGCCTCTCTCTTAACTTGTATTGTGCTCTTATTGTTAACTCTGTTAGTATAGTCCACTTTCCACTATCAGGTGGCGACTGGGAGACCTGGATGTTGTCCACAAGTCTGGTCACCCATTTGTCTAATTTCCTTATATATAACCCTAGACAAATAAAGTATTTAACAATTCAATTCAATCCCAAAATCATCCATCTAGACCTGTTGTGACACATTTGATATACATCATAGAAAAAGTCTACGGTGACTAATGTATTGGGATGTAATGTATTTACTTTTAATAACACTTTTAATTGATTGTAATCCAATAAGGATTAAAATAGTGGTCACATTCCATGTTGCATAAGCTAAAGAAAAGAAACGTTTTGATGGAAGTCCTTCACTTGTAGGAAGGACAACAAATCCTTCCTACGTGACATTCCTAGCTGGTAGTCATAGCCTACACACACAAAGCATTTAAAATATATTCCTCCCCACTGAAGGAAGGGGGAATGGTGTAGGAATTCCCACACACAAGTTTCCTTTCCTTAGGTTATACAACAGACCCCTGAACGGGGGATTTTTTCCTAGTGCTGACAAAATCTCTTTGATAAAATATTTTTCACACAATTTCTCCCATGCAAACTACCGCAGTTCTTTGAAGGAAAACCGAGTTATTGTCAAAGTGTGTAAAATCACCTTAGATTTGAGGAGCTTGGGGAATTGAGTACAACCAAGTATGTAATAAAATAAAATGCAATAAAACCAAAAATAGCTAAGAAGAATAAGAAATAAGATCATAATGAAGAAACATCGTCCACCCTTTCAAATACCCTTTCCACAATCTCTCATGAATGAACTCGAAACATAATATTTTAATCGCTGACAAATCCAACGCTCCAATACATCTTTAAATCGACCTCATTCTTTACAATTCCCAGGATTAAAAGAGCAAAAATCAAATATTTCCACAATGAATGATTACATGAAGATTTAATAAATCTCCGACTGAAGCCAAAGGCAGTAACAAATGTATTTTCCAGGCAGGAGAGGTAAATATTGGGTTATTGGGAGAAAAAGTGTAGTTGTTGATTGATTAATTGCTGGCACTAATGAGACAAACAAGGTAATCAAGCTGATTAATGATTGAACCAATCAGTGGTGGTCCGCCACAAACACCAGAAGGCACAATGGCCTCTTGTAGTCCTAGTTGTTACTATAGTTGTTACTGCTGTTGCAGGAAAAATACTTGTTAATACAATCACTAGCATTGTACGACTACACATACTATATTGCTAGCTCTTTATGTATACATGTATCTAAGTATGTATAGAGTTTCTGTATTGGTACACATGTACCAGAAGGTTCAATGGACTTTTGTAGTTGTTACCCTTGTTGTTACTGCTGTTGCAGGAACAATACGTGTTAATATAATCAATAGCATTGTAAGAATATACAGTGCTAGCTCTCTATATGTATAGAGTTTCTGTATTGATACACATTTACCAGAAGGAACAATGGCCTCTTGTAGTTGTTACTCTAGTTGTTACTGTTGCTGTTGCAGAAACAATACGTTTTGATACAATAAGTAGCATTGTAACAGTATACAATATTATGTATATAGTTTCTGAATTGATATAAACATGTACCAGAAGGTCTGTTGTAGTTGTTACTGTCCCATGTGTCCCATGTATATATATGTATAAAGTTTCTGAATTGATATATAATATACGTGGGCCAGAAGGTACAGTGGTCTTTTGTAGTTGTTACTGTTGTTGTTATTATTGTTGTTATACCAATAATACTTGTTAATATAATCAGTAGTGCTCAATGTAAGTACACGGTGGTATCCCTCTATCTACATGTATACATGTATGTATGTATAGATCTATGTATGTATGTGTACATGTATGTATTTATGTATGTATGTATGTATGTATGTAATGTATGGAGTTTCTGAATTGATATTTAGATGGAATGCACCTCATGGTTGTTCGAAAATAGAGTATCAGACACATGAAAAAGCACTAATTTAGAACAGCTATGTGTTGTATTCTATATTTATATCACAACAACCATGAAGTTGAAACAATTACCTTGTGAGATCGTACCTGACATTATGAAGGGCAACACAAAAAAAACTATGAAATTATTAACAGTGCTTTTGCGTGTCTCTAACTCATTGGATTAAAAGAATCTGAAGTTTAAATGTTTTACTAGATTGATCCGTCTAATTGCCATTTGACAAACATTTTGGACGATTTTGTCCAAAATTTGCTACAGGGCTATAAAAGAAGTTCCAGGACCCCTTATAACCCTCTCCTGTCGTTGTTTCACTTATTATCGCCCAGCAGCGCTCCTTTCAAATTAATGTACACCCAAATAACAGCAGCATACTATCGATAAATTAATATAAGTTACAATCATTATGAGTATTTGCTAACATTTCTTTTCTCATAATAGCTGAGAATGCAGCTTTGATTAAATCAGATGGTCATCTTTTCCGTTTCTCTTATTTTTTATAAAACATTTACTATGCAGTATTCGACTGGGAGTGAATTCATTGCTTCAGGTTATGCCTTGGAGTTTTCTATTTTATAAAGGTAATGCGAGAGACAGCTAATCGGAAATTTAATAAGGGAGAAGATTGCCGACATATTTTGTTCCAGCAAAGTTGAAAATTTAATCATAGTTTAAAATAGATGTTCATGCCTGATTAATGTCCGAATCCTCCCGTCTAACAGACATTCGATTATTATCTAATTTTGTCAGCGAGATATTTGATATTTTCATGCGAAATGTTATTTCCACTGAGAATCAAATCAGTATCATTTTGTCAGTTTCCATTTATCTCACCCAACTCCAGTATAGCGCAGTAGTCAGAATGAATCAGATATATTTAGCTGTGTTGATAGCAAATTGCTACACCAGAAAATCGCATGAACCCCAAATCGGCTTTCGGATCATGTCAATATCGGTTCAACCCTGAATAGAGTGCCATTTGCTTTTTATAACACACCAGTTGGAGTGAAAATAAGTTGATGACAGAAAAAGTGGTTCTGAATTGTTTAACCTTAAAGGTTCAGCTCAAGAAGGCTCGAGATGACGCCATTTGTAAGTTAGGATGCACCAACCAGATTGCATCATGACGTCATGGAAGCCCAAACCGACCGTGTGTGCAGTTCGGATCAACTGATCTGCATCTACAAACTACTTTGAAAATGATCGTAATAAGATCGACAACTACACATGAAAAGGCAATAGGTGTTGTTACTATGAAATTGAAGAACTTTGGCAACATTGAAGCATCAAAGTTTCATTTGTTTGTTTGAAAGCTCGTTGAAGTCGTCACACTATCTGACCGTTTAGACCTGATGATAACCTAACTGCCACTCGGTGTCAGCTGTACCAACTGCGATTTAGTTACAATTTATACAATTTACTCTTTTATTTTTTGTTTGAATAGGATTTTATTGCAAACAATTTTGAGAACAGATCCCAATATTCTCGTGTGATACAATTAAGTTTTCGAAAAAACATTGATGTCTTTGTACTGAAACTGAATGTTTTGCATGATGATACTTAAACGTACATGTACGTTTTAACCTTTATCATTCAAGTTTTTAAAGAAGGAATAAACACTTTCAACTACTCTTTTTCAACTCAATAAAGCAGCACAAAATGAATGTAGTCATTACTTATAAGTTTCAATTATACGTATAAATTATTTCTATGTACACAAGATTGATTGTTACCACAAGTAAAATACTTTTTGCCAGTTTGGTATGCCACAATGTCAGAGTTAAACAACTAGTGTTACTGACAGGGGTTAAAAACAACAATTTTCAAATGCAGTAATCTGGTTTTTACATGTGAAGATCATAATAATTCTCATTGGTAAGATAGCTCTAAATAGAGCAGAGCAGCACCTTGTTACTGCAAAAAGTTCATTCCAGTATTCCATAATTTGGTCAGAACCCTAAGGCTAGAACATTTCCCTTTTTAAAAAGTCACCCCTCACAAATGTTGTATTGCAATGATATATTTATAATAACATATAAATCTTGAGGGAGATATATTATGTGAAGAAAATCCTTGGTAAAATGTTCTTGCATAATAACACATATTAATAAATATAATCTTACTAGCAAAAAACCCATTCTATGCACGGGATTTGCTAGTGGGACGGTCAGGCCCATATCTTCATCGCTCCTTGTTCCCTCTCCCACCATCTTTCTCTTTCATCTTCTTTCAGTAACTTAGTACCCATATTAACATTTATACCTCAAATGGGACCCTTTTACGATTCTTCTTTTGGCCACTGTTGTGCAACAGATACACAGTCAGATACAGATAGAGACAGTGTGAGTTGGATACAGAGTGCTTGAGATCGAGGCAAAGGAACAGAGAGATGAAAACAGTTTGGCCACTGTCGACAAAATCATTGGCAATGCTTTGGCGATGATCCAGTTAATGAGAATTTTGTCAAATGTATTGCATCGTCTTTATATCGACTAGTCATCACTATGTCTTCAGCAATAGCAAGCGATGACAAGCGATGAGTGGGTGATGGTGAAAATTGCATCGACATGGGTAGCAATGAAAATCAAACATGTTTGATATTTCCCGCTGATGTGATTTTGCATTGGTGCATTGTCAATGGAGGTAACGGCCATGGCAATGGGTTGCAGATGACTAGTCGATATGATTCCATATGTAAAAGCAAGAAAATCAGTTGCATAGTTGCCAATCTTTTTTCTATTGTGGATGCCAAGACGATGCAGCCACCGATAAAGCGGTCCGGCCACTGTCGACAAAACCAAGTCGATGCAAAGACGATGCAAAGTTGATGTTATGGCCGGCGATGCACATCGATAAAGAGGCTTATCAGTGGCTGCATCGTCTTTGCATCGACTAGAGGAAAAAGTTCAGCAACTATAGAACCAATTTTCATGCTTTTACATATACAATCGCATCGACTAGACATCGCCAACGCATCGCTACGGATATTACCTCCATTGACAATGTACCGATGCAAAATCTCATGGCCGGGAAATATCAAACATGTTTGATGTTCATCGCTACCCTAACCGATGTAATTTTTACATCCCCCACTCATCGCCAGTCATCGCTGGCTATTGCCGAAGTCATAGCGATGAAAAGTCGATACAAAGACGATGCAATAAAATTTACAAAAATCTTATCGACTACCTCATCGCCAAAGCATCGCCAACGATTTTGTCGACAGTGGCCGGACCGCTTAACCCTCCTCATTGACGTGAATTGCTGGCAATTACCGTGTCTTTGCATCGTCTTTACATCAACTATGTTTTGTTGACAGTGGCCGGACCACTTAATAGTAGGCTACATAACTAAATAGTGAGAATGGAATTGTGCACACATGTATGAAAAGTGGTAAACTGGAGTGTTTTACAATAGTAAAACAATCTTGTCCTGAAAAGTTAGAAATTAAATTCTGAAGACAGACCTATTAACAGTAAACTAAGGATTAATTAATTAATCTGAAATACTGTTATCTGTAACAGTCACTAATACATATTATCTAAGCTCTTAAACTCCATGCTAAGATTCTCAATTATATGTAACATATATATGAGGAGGAAGGAGGAGGAGAGGGAGGTAGTTGCTATCAATTGGTTGTCCAGCTACTGCTTTCCTACGCAAAGTCAAACGTAAACAGGTGGGTTAAAAGAAGTGGATGTAAATTTAAGTTGAAACCCTTATTGAACCCTTATCTTCTAGGAAATCACTCATAAACCATGGTGGAACTGGTTCCCACTATGCCAAAGCATGATGTCCACCGCGATAATTTACGGCAATCCCTCTGGCAGTTTCAGAGGAGATGCAGAGAATTGCACTTTTCTCTTTCTTTCTTTCTTTCTTTCTTTTGGAAGCATTTAATTGGCAGCATTCACGAATTAATGTTCGCAATTTTAAAAATTATTCTATCATACTGAAATTCAAATTCAGTCGCGGACAATAGATCTATGTAACTTTGATTCTAATGAACATGAATAAACGGTCCTATATGTTTTGCTAACTTAAGCTATCATTTTTGCCATGGGACAATTCATGTTCTCATTTGACGGATTTCTTCTTCTTCTTCTTCTTCTTCTCTCCCCAGTGGCAAGCTGTTACTGATGGATGGAATCCTAATGTTTAACAGATGGTGAGGTAGACATCTATAGACCATAGATCGTGTAGGTCCTACACGATCTATACATGTATGGACTAATAGGTTGGATTACGCTAGGGGGTGCTGTTGTAGGGTAGACATCTATAGATTAGCGGGAAGGATTAGATGAGACAACAAACGAAGGCAGATCTACTCAATATGATCCCTGTTCTTTATTCCATGATTTGGTTGTGAGTGGTGTATAGTGGATATACGCCACTCTCACGATCACTGACGTATTGTTCGCCTATTGGGCGATTAGAACCTGTAGTTGTAGTGGGGGTTCGTTGTCTGTTTGCTTAGGGATCCCCACCGAGGCGATAGCCGAGGTGGGGTCCCGGGCAAAGTGACAACGAACCCCCACTACAACTGAAGGATCTAATTGCTTTAGTCTCGAATTGTTGGGATTCACCATCACTTCCAAATTGAATAACAACAATAACAATTCACTCTCAGTTCCCTGCGTCAGTTACCCTTCAATTCATGGTACAACGACCATCCCCTCGGTCAACACCCAAAATGGACTGGGCTAAACCCACACAGACACACACTTAGTGCACGCTCCCGCTCGTGTTCACCAGTGCGTGACAACCACGTTACACCACTCGTCCATAGCATACCACCAAATCTCAACAATTCGAGACTAAACGCCACTAGTATCAAAACTAGTCCTATTTTCCGTAAAATCATATTCTAAACATATCATCATGAAATAAAAGCTAGAATACCACAATGTGAAGTATTCTGTAAACAAACCTTGTACGCCACACTATCGTATTCTTACTATAATAAGCAGACGACTTTTCATTCTTGGCGGCAACGGGATGAGAAGGAGGCTGAGGAATTCGCTGCATCAGGGTTGGGGGCGGGGACGTTAGTGAGATTCAGATTCGGCATGAACTCTTTTGCACTACTTTTTTTTTACTGATCTAAAAGTCATTGACCAACGTTTTGGACGATGTTGTCCAGTAATTTTTGCCGATATCCTTTCCTACGGTGACTTGATTTATTATCACTCCCTGAAGCCTTTTCCTATCAGCTGATTCGGCGTCAAATCCTCGTATAAACATAGAACAACAGTTTGTTAATATCTGATACTGTGGACATCCAGGCCTTCCTGTGTAAGCCGAACAGTCTGGGAAGGGAAGAAGCAGGAGTGTAAGAAGGAAAGGAGATGTTTCTTCTATTATGACTATCGAGGGTCTTATTTTCAGCTTTTATAGCTGGGTTTTCACTCCTCAGTATACTACCATCTATATCTGAGAGGAAACACACTAGCGAGAGCGATTGCCTACTCTGTCAGACAGGAGCTTTGAATCTGGATAATGCAATAGATAGAAAAGTATCTTTAGAGGAGAGGAAAAAGAAAAGCAGAGAACGAAGCGGAAAGGGGGAAAAGGGGGTAACAACAGGGAATGAAAAGAAAAGAGTGAGGAAGGAGACTATGGGCATAAAAGGAGAAAAAGGGGGAAAGCAGTCATATATGAGGGAAGAAATGGGAAAGGAGATGGGAAGGAAAGCAGAAAGAGAAAGAAAGCTAGGATGAATAGCTGCAAGAGGCAGCAGGGGGGGGGGGGGGGGTGGAGCAGGCGATATTGGAAGAAGAACAAGGAGGGGGGACAGGCATGAGCAGGAAGAGGGGGCTATAAGGGAGCTTTGTAGACTAGTGATGAATTGACATGTGCGTCAACTCTTGATAATCTTAGACTGATTGAATCTAGAGTCTGCGCGTTGCCTCAGAAAAGTGATGGATTGATGTGTCAATCGTGGCTTGATAGAATAAGGCCATACTTGGCCTGCCAAATCAAATGAGGCAAAGAGCAGCTTACAGGGAGGAGAGCCACTCACAAGCAAGGCTTTCTCAACCAGTCGCTCATTAGCAATAGGGCATTTGCCTTAGCACTACTTTCATCAGTTGACTAATTTTGGGGAGAAACAGTGCACTGATCTGATGGATTAGATCATCAGAAAAAGTGCCATACCAATACTCTTAAATAACCCAAGTTCAAGACAGAAATGAGGTTCAAAAGACGTTTCATCATTACCAAACAGATTTCTTTTTGAATCAACAGGATACCTATAGTATATTTATTCCTACAGTAGGAACTTCCTATATAAGCAAGGAAAACTAGCTTTGGATGGAACATTTGTGCAACAGTCCCTAGTTTGGTCAGAAGGGTAAACTATGTCAGATGCTTGCTTTCGAGCAATGGATTGGGCCTTGCAAGCTCATGTATGTCCATAAAGCCCCAACCACAGCCATAAACTGCCTTAACGTGTCTTATCTCTCTCACTCACTCACTCACTCACAGCCAGCCGACCAACTACAATACTTTAATATTGTGGTGTTTGCTGTGCAGCGCATGTACACTTAGAGTACATCACACAGCTGTGTTAATGGATAAGGGGCTTTAGCAATATTGAAATATCCAATGCGTACAATATAATAAACAGCAGTAATATAAAACATGTAGAGTCTGTGCTTGGACTGGTGTCAAAGGAGTGAGTGAGTATGGTTGCTTTACGCCCTTATCAACACATTTAATATGGTTATATCAAGGGCGGGAGAGCTGAGAGGGAGGCAGTATATGATCATACCCAGGAAATAGTGATAGAGACGAAGCGAGAGACAGAGAAAAGAGACATAAAGGCCCTTCATGGTCATACCCAGGACCATGGTGTTAAAGGAAACTCCCCTATTGAGTAGCCTCCTGTGCTGCTGTCCTCCCAGTGTTTTTCAAGTGGGCGTGAGGCGCGATTGCTGCCATGCTAAATGAGGCATACATTGAGGTAGAATAGAGGCAAACAAGGCAAGAAAGCCAGACACAAACCAGAGTAGGGATTCATTCATCATTCATAAACCTATTTACGCCACCCTGAGTTATAGAGCATATGCTCATATAACTAGGCAAGAGCTGGTAAGGAGTCTAAGCTCACAGCCTCTCAGATCAGACAAGAATGCTATGTCAGTGATTGGACGCCTACTGCGCCAATGGCTCGCTAGGCCCTGGATTCTAATGGCATTTTGCGGTTAGGAGAGAGAGAGATCTTCCATCTCTGAGCCTAGACAGTAACTTTACTGTTGACAGTGGAAACTAGTGAGGATTTAGAAGGCCTCCCAGACAATCTAAACAATATAGACAACCCAAACAGCTTCAAGTCTGCACTAAAGAAAGCCCAGAGAACTCACAAAACATTCCGATCCACAAAACACACCATACACAACCACACATACAACAACAGCACACCACACAAGAAAACACAAAACCAGACAACTGGGGTATGTATAGATCCTATCATTTCAATGTTATTAGTTCCTATTTTTAGTTACATTATATAGTCATGCACCTAGATAGTTAACACCACACTCGACACAGCGCCAGGCAGAATATCATTACATATGCTGTGAACTCTGGTCTTGACAAATAGTCATGTATTGCTGTATTATATAGTCGAGATCGTGGATACTTCTATAATCTAATGTGAATAGGAGATAAGGAGAAAGGACGACCAGACACGTACAGATTCCGTTACCAACTGCTTGTATATTTTATTAGACAACAACCCTCACAGGAGCAGCTCACTTGCTACTCCTGGAGGTGGGAGGGGCTCTATCCATGATAGGCCCAAGGCAATATGACTGGCAGGTGTGAGTCATGGAGGGAGGGGCTAGGATGATCTTGGCTGTATAGCATCACCCCCTCGCTACCCCGACGATCCTCCATAAAGCACACCTGCTTAAGAACAATAACACATAATATTCAAGAATAATAATTAAATAAAGAACAATCAAGAAGGCGATCACATACGGATTCTTTTTCTTAAATATGGTATAAGGAAGCATATTACTAGACATTTGAGGAAACAATGACAAGCTAAGATACACGTAAGGTCTAACAGAAGGGTTGTGAAATCATTAACTCGAACACTTGACCGGCCGCGCAGGGATGGCATAAGGCGAGAGCCTGCGTCGGCGACCGGCCTTCTCAAATGACAGCGCCGGCGTATGCACCTACACATTCCGCCCTAAACATAAATCCTGGCCGTAGAGAGACCGGCAAGGCGCAGTGAATACGGGGCCTGACACCGGCCCGCACAGAAACTTCCTTAAAAGACCAAAATTAATAATAAAAGTATGATAACTCTGAAAGAGGGAAACATAATTGTTTCCTGCTTCTGCTTAGAAAATATAAAGAGAATACAACAATACAGCAGAACGCTATCCGTACATGAAACTTTAAAGAAGATTAAAATATGCTACAAATATACAAAAAGCTCACATAAAGTGAGAATCACTCTCTTCCCCCTCTCTCTCCCAGGGGAGAGAGAGAAAAGATCAGCCTGCCTCACACTCTACACCACCTCCAACTCCATTGGGTTCCCTTGTACTGGCTTCCACACCAGAGTCCAGCGAACCTCGCCTTCCTCCAGCATGGCAGCCAGCACTCTGTACTTAGTGCAGGTGAGAGATCTCTGTCGAGGCAGATCGATCTCCAGCAGCCCTCCTTGGTGGACTAGCCTGATAGGTCCAGTCCATCGGAGAGCTACTGAGGAGAAGAGATAGCAGCCCCTATCTGCATAGATACCTGCCATTCTAGGGGCCTCAGCAGCGGAGAAGGACTCTCTCTCAAAAATAGTAGAAGAGAGAAAAATCTCAATATGGGTCAAATTTTTTTAGAATGTACAATTGCGAAATTCCTGACCTTTGCCCATTATACTGAATGGTTATTGCAAACAAATGAATCAATCCTAATGATCTTGGTATCATTGGAAAGGAGACATCCTAAGCTTTTCGAAAATGTGCACATTAGTATCATATTCGTACGTTTTGTATGCAATAAATCACCTTAAATGTTGATTTTCTTATAAAAACACCTCAGAATTCACTACTTTTACACATTGGACCTCCATTCTGAAAAAAAGTAACTGTTCTAGGTATCATATTTCACCTGGTTTCATTCCTTTTACATATCTATGACAAATTGGTAAAGTTTTAGCCTTCTATTAGCCTTCGTCACAGTATGCCAGTCCTATACTCAAATGTCCAATTTTCAGAAGTCACATGGGTATGCCCGGTATCAAATACAGATTATAGTATACTGGCTATGAATATATCCTTAGCATATGATCTAAAATATCTAGAATACACTTTAACATATTATTAATGCAATCTTAGTACAATTTAGTCAGTAATGAAGACATTAACTGGGTTATGGTTCAATGTTTACCTAACCGGAGATTTTATACTATTTCATACCGGGTATACCCTGTAACTTATTATTATGTAGACCAAATTTGACTGGTACTATGGTACTAAATTTTCGTTTATGTTATCCCAGTATCTATCTACGTATATACCCCAAATTTCATTTTTCTAAAAAAGTTTATTGTGGAGATATGAATGAAAAAGATGTCAGGGGTATACCCGGTATACTGAGGGATACCCGGTATGGCAGGAAAGGAACAGCTAGGATACACATTAAAAGTGTTATTATATGACCAAGCCTCTGTTTTTTCCTTTGGAAACCAAGACAACCACCACAGATAGCTATTGAGAAGGTATTTTGGGGGTTCTTGGACATCGTCAACTAGAATGAGAGTGACTGATGTTTATACATGCACTTGTATGGTGTAGAATTATTTTCAAGATGTTGAGAAATCAACCATCTATGTGATATTCTTGTGTCTAATCATTATTTATATGTTTAAAAAGTTGTTTTCAACAATTCTTAGTGAAGCATTTTTCTGTCCTAGATTAAAGGAATATATTAATATAGTCTTATTGTTAACAAGAATCCAAGAGGGTATGCCCGGTACCATCATCTTTGAACATCATTTCTATGCACATTTATCAATTATTTCTCAATGGGGATCATGTTAAGTTAGTTTTTATTAATCAGAAATGTCATTTGTATAGTTCAACATACTTTTAGGACTATGGGGGCAGGCATGTTAAGACAAATGTGATATGAGTTGATACCGGGCATCCCACACAAATCATTTTCTGTTGATAAATGATAGCAAAATAGCATTATTATTGTAGGTAGGCTCCTCCTACTATATGTCAATGTCCCTTGCAATTCCTTTGTCAATGTACAAGTGGAGATTTGGTCATAATTACATTAGATACCTTCTTTAAGCATATTAAACAAGTGGTTGATACCGGGCATCCCCTGATACCGGGCATCCCCCCTTCCGATCCTAATACCTTTCACCAAGTCCATTTTGAAGCTACAAATCATCATAAAACTTACCCTTCAAACATATCATGCCTTACTATACATATCTATGTGGCTTTATGCTTCATTTCTATGCAATTTAATTCAACTTTAATCAAAATCATGATACCGGGTATCCCTTGGCATCCCTTGAAATTTAGAATTTTTGTCATAACTTCTACCCATGTGACTTTATCTTCTGTATTTTTTTTAATTAACATGGCCGGTTCCTTCCCCATACAAGTGGGAACGTTAAAAATTAGATGTGGAAACTTTTATTTTTCTCAACCCCTTTATTTTTCTCAACCCCTATATATTTTTATTAAAAAATGTTATGATCCATTACATTGATTTGTTATCATCGATTTTAGAGCCTTTATGCATTACCACACATATTTCTTATGTACTTACTGAGTTTCATGTCCTTGTGCCCATTTTAATAGCAATAGTGAGATGTGAGATAACATGTACTTTTTAGGGGGATGCCCGGTATATAGAGGGATGCCCGGTATATTTGAGAAGGTGTTGGTCTCATGCCAAGTAAGGTGGTATTTCGTCAAGGAGTGACTTGAAATTAGATCAATTGTGTACGAAATATGTTTCTCCTTTAATGTAAATCATTTGCTATTATTGATATGAAAACTTTCTGACTTATTTATGATGGCAAAGTTGGTGTGGAATTATAAGGGTATGCCCGGTATATGTGAAAAGGGATGCCAGGTATCAAAGATGGCTTCCTATTACCAATATTCCCAGGGATACTAAACATGATAACTTGGTAATAAGTTGCTATATTGATTGCATAGATGTATATGTTGTAAGAACACAGGTTTTCACCCTGTTTATGGCAACAACTGCAGCATTATTGAATTTATATTTGAACCATATGTTACCGACCAAAACACTCCTGTTTTGGGTAAATGTGATCCATTTGCTTTTATGTCTCACATGATACCCTTGGATGATATATAGTTATGGATTGGTATACTTGTAAAGGAACATTTAATCCTTATAAGGAACTACTTTTTATTTGGAAATTGAATCATTATGTTCTGAGTTATTGAGGATATAAGGAACTGCCACTTCATTTGATACCGGGTATACCCTAAAAAAAGATCACCTTGTTTCAACTACAATAAAAACTGACATATTGAAATCTGGTGAATATAATTGGTGTTTTTAGGTGGTTGGGACATATATGATACCAGTCAGAAGGAATATGAGTTTATATTTACTAATTTTTTTTTCAATCTTCCTAAATCTCACAAAATCGCAATTGTACATTCTAAAAAAATTTGACCCATATACCTTTCTCCCTGCTGGAGGCGGAGGCAAATCTTGTTGGCCTTGCTGGTGACCTTTCGGCGGCAGCAGCAAAGGCAACAGGCCTTCAAACACAAATACACCTTATAAAGACATCTAACAATCTTTGGTAAGCAAAAGAAAATAATAAAAATCACTGCGACAATACCTATCCAATTTATCCCTGATTTGGGGGCTTGGTAGAGAGGACCAACCGTTGGGCTCTTAGGGGGGGCCAAAGTAAAGTCCATTTTCGTGAAGCTCGGCCTAGTGAGAGGCATTTTTAGCCTCGTAAAGACTGAAAAAATGCACTAGGTACGACAAAATTTGTGACAACAAGGGTGTCTGGCCAAAAGGCAAAAAATAAAGGTAAATAAGTGGGGTAAAGGATAGTTATCTGCAGTGAAAAACGTTTAAAAGTGACTTCTTAACAATTTGTAAACTCTCTATGACTAGCCTACAAACACATCTCCTCCAAACTTGCACAATGCCATGTCATGCCCTGTGAATGATCACTCAGGCATGTACACGACCTTGTGTGGATGATTGTCATCAAAATCAAGAGAAAAGTGCCAATAGGCAAGGCAAAAGGCCAAAAAGCAAACTCCAAAAGGATAGGATAATTACAAAAATAAATAAGAAGTAAAAATAAATAGTTTTTAAAAAGAAAAAGTTTCACAAAAGTGAAGGCAAATTAATAAAGAATAACATAAAAAAAAGAAAAGTCAACCAAAGATTGCTAACAGCAAGACAAAACCGCTCTCTCCAGCCCTACATAAATGCCAGAATAATAGATCATTCAGAGCGTGTTTACATACATCAACCTTGCTGTATAGAGCTAGCAAGTTTAACCTTGCCGCCTATGACGTCCCCGCTCTCAGCATGACTGCCTATAGCGCCCGGTCAGTGAAACATAATATGGGTCGTCTATGGCGACCAACACAAAATGGGCGCAATGTTAACTCAATGGCGTCTGCCGAGAGAGCAATGCTGTGAATCGAAACACATATGTATGGTAGTTCCCAATAGGAACTGACTCAGTATCTGTGAGATATCGTGGCAAAAACAGGTCAGCAAATACATATAAGTACAACGACACCACACAATACAAAGACAATGCAATCGTTTCAAAGAAATACAGAAAATAGAAAAACAGACCCAAAAGCCTGGATCTGAGAAATCGTTGAAAGTTATCAACGAGAAAATCAAGTTAAATGTTTAAAAGTTCAAAATCTAAAATACATGGAAACAAAAAGAAAAATCTGAGGAAACCACTGGAAGCAAAAACATGGTTAAGGCAAATTATAAACAGTACAATCAGCAGCACATACGGCTGTAAGTGAGACCCACAAAACAGATGTTATTGTTTTGCTTCCTCATTCAAATACCCAGCTATAAATACACCATACACCAGAGAAACAAGGTCAGATACATTCTAAGTTGGCAGAATAATAAAAATACCTCATGGGGCCGTGCTGTGACCCCAGTCACCACAACTGGGTGACCCAAATACTCGGTCACACACTGAAACAGCTGTATCAGTCCACATAGCAAATTAGACAAGAGAGAAAATAACAAATCCACAGAAAAAACTGCTTCTAGGAAAGAAACTAGACGTCTTTCTCATCTCTCTCATGGAGATCTGAGAAAGAAACACATTTGTTTCTCAGACCTGCCCCATTTCCCACACTTGCTAATGAGATAGTACTCGAGGTTAAACCTCTTTTCGAACGACTGAGGGGGGTTTTTAGTAAAATCTGCACAGTTCTAGAGTTCTTTGGGACCCAAAATAGAGCCCAAATCTTCTCCTGACTTGCCAAGGCTGTTTTTAGCCTAAAAGAGGAATAAAAGGGTATTTTAACAGCTGTCGGCAAAGTTACTCTAAACACTTTGCCTTGACTGGGTACTAAAAGGTCATCACTCCATTCAAGGAAAATAAATCTCCTCAAATGGCAGTAAGAAATCTCTGCCTCTGCAGAGATTACTACAGGAGCAAGAGACTTGACCATAGCATTATGAGAAAAAATTGAACTGACCAACGGAAAATCGAAAGAGTTTCCACTGCTCTGTAAACGCAAGTGAAGCATGGGGGTGTCCAACATCTCGTTTCTTCCCCCACAGCAAATCATGTTCAAGAAAACTCTATAGGTCCAAATCTTTTTTAAGACAAATACTAGCATAATACAGAGGCAAATGGAGACCAAATAACCAGAATAATCGTAGTAAAAAGAATAATAATTAAAGGAAGAATCAGTGATAGACTTAGCACTCGGTGAAAAAACGACATTAGCAGCCTCCAGATCAGTTAAATTCATAATAGCAAAAGCATCTGTCTGGCGCACAATTGGAAAAATAGCTCCCAAACGATGCATCTTACAATATGTAGTGGCTTGGGTCGGCTGGATGGGAGATAGAGCTATATTATAATAATCAACAAATACACAAGGGTTGGCCAGAACCGAGCGAAGCAAGGTTTATTTACCATAATAATGACATAAACAATAAGAAAAAATTTTTCAAATACACAACCGCCCAGTGCGGTGAATCAAGCGAGAGTGAATGGAGCGATTGTTTGTTTATGTTCCATCGACCTTACGTCACAATGGAGAAGTCATTCATCCGATTGGTCCACGTGACGAGGTGTGGGCGTGGCTATCACGCAGTCGCCGCCCAAGGCCCCAAATATGGGCATCGACGTGACGATTGATTATATGTAGTGGCTTGGGTCGGCTGGATGGGAGATAGAGCTATATTATAATAATCAACAAATACACAAGGGTTGGCCAGAACCGAGCGAAGCAAGGTTTATTTACCAAAAAGGCCAAACCAGAAAAGAGTTGATTTTCACAGGTCGTCAAGATGCTTGGAGATAATATTTTCACATTTAAGCATATCCTCAGGAGAAGGAACGATATAAGAATCGACGATGGACGATCTCCAGTTCCCTTTCACCTCGATGTCTGACAAGGGAATACCTAGTGAAGACATATACGAGGCTCCTCCCCTACGGAAAGAGTGGGTTGTGAAGCTCCCAGTGACACTAGCTGACGATAATAAATCATTTAAATTGCTGGAAATATGATCGTACGTGAGTACAGGATGACCAGCACAGGAGAAGAGTTGCTGAGATTTAGGCATATCCTGGGCCAAAAGTTTTTTAACCCAGTAAACTGGACACAGAGATCTGTTGGATATAGCCTTAATAAATACTGAGAAGGGAATAGTAGAGGTCTTGGTAGACCCTACCCTAACACACATCCCATCAGTAACTAACGATATGTCTTGACGACGAAGCATATGGGGAGAGGATACTATATGACATACCCTCAACAGTGTTCTGAACATAAACACATATGCAGCCCAACACAGTTTATGAAGAATATTGTCCAGACGAACCTGTGGGTACAACTGCAATAATATAGTAGGTGAGATGGGTGGGGCAGGTCTGGGTGCAGATCCAGGCAGTTTTTTAATTCCTCGAAGCACAGATTTCAAGCTTGGATGAGATAAAGTTGGACAATCAATGTCAGATATCCTAGCATAAGAAATAACACCAGCTAGGTAGGTACAAATCGAAGAATATCTCATCACCGATGACAGAAATGCAGCAAATGCAGAAAGTTTGTGTACATCCAATGGCAGTAGAGTAGAATTGTTGTCGTCCAAAAAGTTCATAAATACACCCCATTGCCTATCACGCTGATGACGAGTTGAAGAGGCTAAGGATAATCTTCTAAGTTGGATGATCCTGTCATTCCATTGTCCAAGCCCTGGAGAAGACAAGGGCTTGAGTTAAAGCAGCATAATTCAGCCATACGTAGGATATTAGGCACAGGAGCATCAGCAGAAAAATATGGAAGACGAGATAATAAATCTGCAACCACATTATTGTCAGTTTTAATATATTTAGGTACAAGAGATATGTTGAAAATGAAGCATATCCAATACAGCTCGTACAGCCATTGCATACACTGGGTGCTTGAACTTGTACCATTCCTCAACATAGCTATCACCTGTGTGTTATCGATGAAGCAGACAACAGATTTATTTTTCAGGAGGGGAGCCCACCTCCTGATGCCAGCTAAAACTGGGTATAATTCTTGAATATTTATATTCGAAGCCAATTCATCCTCCATAGGCGTGGGATAAATATGGTCAGAGAAATCACACGAGGAGGGAATAATATGATTTTTCCAAGCTCCAGCGAGCCAGTCTGAGCCCATGAAAGCTCCAAATCCCCTTGATGAAGAGTCAGACACGACTGGAAGATGATACTCAATTTTTTTCAACATACCCACACCGTTGAAAATTTTTTTAAACGCCTCCCACCATCCTAAGTCCATCCTAGCTTCATTGCTGATGGGTATTCTGGATAATTTCTTCATCAGTATGGCTTTGTACAGGTTAAAGAATCGTCGACAAAAGGTACGACCACCTTTAAAAACAGCAGCACAATGAGAAATGTATCCACAGAATTTCTCAAGCTGTTTTTTGGATATATATTTTGCTCTTTTTGTCTCTCCCACCAGTGTAGATAACTTCTTTACCTTGTCGATAGGTAAGGACAATGTCATATCGGATGTATTTAATTTGAAACCCAGGTACACACATGTAGTTGAGGGAGCAGTGACTTTCTTCCATGCTACATGGAATCCCAAAAATCGTAAAACATGCAATAATACATCACGTTGAGCAGTACAACTATCATAAGAATTACTGGATACAAAAAAGTCATCCAGAAAGTTTACCACAGGAACATGGAATAATTGAGCAATACATGTCACAAAAAAGTTGGAAATGTGATTAAATATACAGGGACCTGTACGGAGGCCAAAACACAGCCTATTGTCTACAAATAAGACTTCTTTACCGTCGATATTCCAACGGAATCCACAATATTTACGATGTTCAGGGTTGATGGGAACCGCCCTATAAGCCGACTTAATATCGACTACTGCCATATATGAGCCACAGTCTACCAGCGATATAGCATCGTCAATACTTTTGTAGGAAAATTCATGTACAAGAGAATCACAATTTTCATTTACAGAAATACCCAATGGTCGACTACAATCTGTTATGGGGCGTATCCCTCCATCTGGCTTAGGGACAGCCCCTAATGAATGAATACAAATGGGAATATCATCTGCTATTGAGATAAAACCTTCAGACAATTCTTTCGAGACAATGTCATCCATTTTACATTTAATTTCAGGCTCAAGAATAGAGTTATAATTAGGGCAGTCATATGGTTCGACTGTACTGTCAACCACATCAAACCCATCCAATACACCGTAGAATACACCAATATAATTATCAATATCGTTGTCATTTAGGCTAAATAATAAATATGCAAACCTACATGGTTTCAGCTGGGTATCCATACCTCCCAGTTGATGAATACAATGACAAACACCACGAGCACATTTGGCAAAAACATTAACGACACGACCTCGAGGAGATTTCGGGGTGTCAAAAAGTAGCATATCATTGTCAGTTCCAGATCCAGAATTACCAAAGTCACAGATAATGTCTCTAAGATCATTATATTTACCTTGGTCACAGTTGGAAGTAAGTCCAAGACTTGTCGGAAGAATAATCGGGAAGTAACTGTTTGTCATTTTTGACGAATCGAGCCCTTCACCATCATGGTCCGCCATGACAGTCGAGTTCAAATCCGGGTCGCCCAGGTTACCAGTAACCACTTCCGGGTCAATGGGCGGGTCAGCAAGATCACAACAAACATTCTTCACATGGTTACTAGGGGGGGCGTGGTTACACACAACATTAGCATAAACATCAGATTTAACAATATGACAGCTCGAAAATACAGCATTTCCGTAATCACAAGTGTCAACCACACCCAAATCAACCTTCTCCCGACAGTCCTCATCCTATTTACCACCTTTGGCGCCGTGACAAGCACGGGCTCCATGCTCGGAAGCCCCGCACGTCGAACACTTGTGAGGGTATTCACACGACTTGTTGGGACATCCCCCAACATTATTAAATTTAAAGCAGACACGATCCTTCCTAGATTTACCAGCAGCAGGCTTAGAACTAGATGCCTTGCGTGAATTTTCATAGCTGTAACAGCGAAGCACTTCTTCCTGACGCACCTCCTTGAATGCCGACAAGCCAACTTTGTTTGCCCTGCTACGCACGGCCTGATCATACGACAGGCTTGCCTTGAGAGAGTAAACCTGGGATCCAGCTTTTTCACACATCGTTATACAGTGTCCCACCACTCCCCTAATCTCATCCAGGGGTCTAGAATCAACGACTAACTTATCTACCAATTTTAGATTAAGTAATAGCAAGTTCTCAATGGTATCAATAGCATCACCTTTATCCAGGTCTTTACGTTGATCGAAGGGGCGGGTCCTCGACCTAGTTCTAGATCTGCAGCGCGCACGTCCACGGCTATGCGAGTCCACGCCCACATTGTAAATCGAGCCATCCACACTAGCATCACGCTGGGTAAATGAGATTATTCCAGAGTCAGAACCAACCGTGGAAGTAGAAGCAACAGCAGGAACATCAGTAGCTTTCTTCTCTAATGCCGCAACGACTGTTTTCATCATAGCCTCGAGGGACCCCATACGATCGGTCAAACTCGCTTGAATTTCTTCCTCCGGCTTGTATGTACAATTCTCGCCCGTCGGACCCGTATGGGACACTTGACACTTACTGCAAACCTTAGGTTTCGTCATTCTGAAGATCAATTTCCTCAAAGACAGCTCAGATTGAAAATTTTTCAAATACACAACCGCCCAGTGCGGTGAATCAAGCGAGAGTGAATGGAGCGATTGTTTGTTTATGTTCCATCGACCTTACGTCACAATGGAGAAGTCATTCATCCGATTGGTCCACGTGACGAGGTGTGGGCGTGGCTATCACGCAGTCGCCGCCCAAGGCCCCAAATATGGGCATCGACGTGACGATTGATTGAATAAATAAACACACATTACGATCAACGATGCATCTTACAGAATAAATAAACACACATTATCGTGTTAAAAAGGCTGATCATAGTGGCAGTAATGCCCACCGACTGATGTTTAGGGAGATTCTGCAGATTTACCTTCAAGTTTTCCCAAATTTTCTTTACCTTTTGTTGCTTTTCCATCATGTCCTTTACCGCTGGTCTTAAGTCGATACCCTTATTTATTAAATCGTCTCCAAGGTGGCCTAAATGTTTCCTAATGTCCTCGGAGGAGGGTAAATTTAATTCCACTGGAGCATGAAAGATTTCTGCCCCAGAGATATTTAAAATATCGATTCCAAAAGAAGCAGCCATAGGCATATTAAAACCTGTTTTGATACTAATATGAGCAATTTCTGGCTCTTCACAGTTAATTTGATTATTTTCCAACACAACCTTATCGAATTTCAAAATACACCGGCAGGGTAAGGACACAACAAGAAAAGGGGGGACACTAATCTCCTTGTTATGACCCCCAGGGCACTCAAACCTCGCTGTATGGCCTGCCCCAACGATGACATGGCTGTCATTACCCACTGATAGGTGTGTCAGGGGCACTGGCACGTTGAGGAACGAGTGGTAAGGGCATAGTTCAAGGGCTGAAGTTACATTATCAAAGAATAGGGACGATAAACATGACCAAAGTCCAATAGATCTCAAAATAATAGATTCTCTGCAAAACCTACCATAATCCAAGTTGACACAAGCTTCCATAAATTCACTGTTCAGTTCCAAGTACTGGCTCTGGTCCTTCGAGATGGCAAAATATTTTGAGGCAAACACCAGTTTAGTAAATCCAGAGGTATTGTGAGAATGGCTATGTAGTGGCAAGGGAATAAAAATGGGTCTAAAGAGAGAAAAAATTGATTTTCTAGGAGCCACAATGACCCCCAAAGAAATAAAAATTCGATCTCTATCCACATGGAAATTTAGCAGCGAATCCCTGTCCAAAGTAGTTACCATATGGTAACCTTCAGGCAAGGACCTCCGCAAGACTCCCCTAGCCCTGTCCAGACTCCTGTCCTCTACGAGATCCAACGACACATGCCCCTCTAATAAACCTTCGATCGCTGTCAGTACTTTCCTCACTGTTCCCACGTATTGGGCCTGGGCCACGATGTCAAGGGTGGTTGCAGAGAGGAAAGACAGCTTTCTGAAGTTTAGGTGCATGAATCGTATGGCCGACAGGAGCTCTCCAGAGCTAGTATTAGCCACAGTACCAATAGTCGCAGTTAAATTCAAAATCAAATTGTCTACTTCCAGCAAATGTTCCAAAGAAAAATCCAAAAGCAAGTTTGTGTTTAATACAAGTCCATTGATGACCTTATCTCTTGCCTCTTGTGTTTCCTCAATAGTTCCAACTCCTCCTGACATTATTCGCACTGCTTTGTTGAAGTCAGCCAATTCATCCTCAGTGGCCACACCAAAAAGTTTTCGAGCAACCTTTCCTACCCCAGGCAAGACAGATCGTTTTGTCCTTGCAGAGTAATCAGCCTTCAAAGTTTCCATAATAGAAGAAAACTTGAAAAATGTCCCATTTGCAATCCTATATAGACGATTTTGCATGTAATTAATTGCAACACAATCTTCCTCTTGTATTCCTAGTCTAACAGAATCGCAAAGGGAAGGCATAACAGGGTCTTCCACCCTCGGCAAGGGTAGGTCCAAAATCACTGACTTCTGTTGGCAGTTGACCACTATGTCCTGCTCTTTGAACAGGAAAACACCCAGGTTTTGTCGCAGCCTGTGTCCCGTAACAGACACAGTCGCCACGACCAGCAGGAAAAGCACACTGAAGTGAAGAAAAATCAGACACTCTCTCAGACAATTGCAAAAAGTCAAAAACAAATGATAAAAACGTAAAGAAAAAGGGTTAACTAAAGTACAATAACTAAAACCAAAGTCTATCTACTTGATTCAGTTAGACATTGGCTTCACACGATCCCCATTGTCTATGTGGGGAGTGGCAAAGTACTTAAGTTTCAGAAAAAAATAAAATCTTAGTACAGAATAAATAATTTAAAGTTCCTAGAAATCATTTCTAGATCATTAGCATGGACGCTTAAATGAGTCGAACGACGAATTAGGTAACCAATTACAAGAGAAATCAAGATGAAAAGAAAAGAAAAAATATATCAGGGAGCAACTCCTACCTCCGTCTATCCATCTTGAATCTCCAGACCTTGAGTGATCGTGGTCTAGTCAGAGAAACCTTAGGGTAGTACCCATTACATTAACCCCTCCAGGGTGGATTGGTGCGGTACTAGGCCTGGCCACGTCCAGATTAAGTGTCAGGGGGGTTTCAATACAGCCCCCAACCCCTCATTGCTGGCTCAGTAGGTGACCCAGGCCCATTCCATCAAGGGAACACTAGGGCTTGTGGGATGCACGAGAGGTTTGCAGCATGAGCGATGCCACGCCCCCCTGAGGGAAGGACCAAGCAACGCCCACGCCACGCGCATTCCTCTGCACTGAGGCTCATCCCACTCTAGCAACGGTACCTACGACTGTCCAAATCCTACCTTTAGTCCCTTCAGGGCGAGATTTCTCCTTTCAAATCATCCACAGTTAACACAAGCCTCAAGGGAGGAATGGACAAGAATTCTTTGAATAAATTTACATGTCCTCTCCCCTAAAATCTTCGCTTCATTGGCTCACAAACGTTCTTACATGGTGATGACTAAGAAAAAGTCCAGAGAAAATGGCCTAAAGTCATCACATTCTGTACTAGAACTAATACAGATCAAAAATATCAACTTTAAAAATATAAACAATTTCAAAGTTTTTCAAAAGTTCAAGAAAAACGCTCAAAATCGCACAAAAAATTTACTCCAAAACCCTTGCAATTGTCATAAAAATAGTCCGAAATTCACCAAGGAACAGAAACACTCATCATACTACAAAACAGAAGGGATTTAAGCACAATATCTCCCCCAAATGACACCTCAGGCAAGCCAGATTGTTCATTTGAGATTCAGCAACCAAGCAAATTTATCTTCCAAGTTGCCAAGGGTTGGCACCCGTCCGCAGCAAAATTAGCAGAAAATGATGCCAAGCGACCAAACTGCAAAAGGTTTGCAGTATTTGGCAACCAAATGGTTTCTAGAAAATAAATAAAAAATAAAAAAAATAGTCCCAAATCGCTCTGAAACAGAGCGTTTTCTTCCGAACTGGGAAATAAAAATAAAAATTAAATGATCGGGGTTGCTGTTTCTCTAGGCAGTGCCTAAAGCATCACATTATTGCTAGACGTGGTGATACACAGTGTCTAGCAAGGGAGAGTATCATGCCCGGGTTCTCCACCAGTATTATATAGTCGAGATCGTGGATACTTCTATAATCTAATGTGAATAGCCAAATAAGGTCCAGAGTACTGGCTCTGTATCTTAGCACTCAAACCCTTCTTGAAGAAATGAACTTTGGCATACACCACACAACCAGGTTCAATATTGTCCAAATGAATCTTTCTGTCATACCTTTGTTTCATATTAACATTAGATCTTTCAATGTTTCTTTCTACAAGCTGTGTCAATTTTTCCCTGTTCTCATCCGCGTCCAACAGATGTTCCAGAATTGGTTTGATCGTATCTTTCACATCTATCAGACATGCCTGAGAAGGAATTTGACATTCACGCCCATACACCAGTGTATAAGGGGCTATTCCAGCACTGAAACTATCTGTGGCATTTAGGGCCATGACAATTCCTGGGACATATAGATCCCAGTTCTCCGCATTTGCCAAGCAGAAGGTACGCAGCCTCTCTCCCATCGATTTATTTTGTCTTTCAATGAGCCCATTTGAAGATGGCTTCCAGGGAGAGGAGAAAATCTGTTCTATTCCAAACTTTTTACAGAATAAGGTGAAATCCTTCCCTGTAAATGTCGTCCCGTTGTCGCTATAAATCTTACTTGGACAACCCACAGAACAGATCACTTTCTCAAAGAATTCATTCCTAAAACTTGCACTACTGATCGAATCAGTGGCCCAAGCAAATAAGAACTTTGTGGACATATCTATACAGGTTTGAATATAGCAATTTCCTGATTTGGTCTTAGTAATGGTACCTATTGAGTCAACCATAAAACATGAGAAGGGGCGTGGGGTGGGATCCCTAATCTCCATGGGCAGGCGGATCGTCCTATTCATCTTCTTTGAACTTAGGCATTCGTGGCAAATTGAAACATATTTCTCCACATCTGCTACCATAGTTGGCCAGAAAAACCTGCTGGAGATCAAGTGAAGCATCTTTGTGATCCCCACATGTGCACCGACTACCCCATTATGGATCCTTTCTAGGAATTTATTAATCAGATCCTTGGGTATCACAATCTGGTACACCTGTGGTATCAGTCTATACCTCAGCTTCCCAGGAATTCGACACAGGAGGCCATTTCTCATAAAGAACTGTTCCTGGGACAGCAATATCCGCCTCGCTTCCTCATTTTCCTGGGGGAGCATTCCAGACTTAATATAGTTGATCATTGATCTACAGGCAGGATCAGACATCTGTCCTGAAATCAGATCCTTCACTCCCACAGCTTCACCTCCTGTTAATTCCTCAGAAAATAAATCACCTGACAGACGGGGGGTGGCTGATGCTATAGCCTTTCTTCTGTCGGCATTCTTACTGATCTTAGACCTAGAAAAATGTGGCAATTTACTGCTAACCCTAGCCTGTTTATTTTTTATAGCCTTTTGCTTCCTCTTCCTCTCCTGATCCCTTGATCTTTGGAGGGCCTTTTCCTTAGATCTGTCCGTATCCTGGCGTGTGGAGGATCTAGTTTCAATAGCCATGATGGCTTTCTCCCCACTCACTACAGGAATTCTAGGAGCTTCTTCCTCACATTCTTGGTCGATGACTGTGAGGTCCTCCTTCAAGGAAATTATAGGAAGTGGCCTAAACATTCTTACAGGATAATTTTGTACCACATCTTCCGGTCTGAAATATTTAATGGCATGTACCTCAGAAAAAGCCACAGATTTACCATGACCCCTGCCCTGAGGCACGTGGCTCTCCTTCCCCTCAAGGCTGTAATCTCGCCTGCTGAGAATATCAGCAACCGTGTTTAGGGAGCCCTTCAGATATAGGATAGTGTATTCAAAATTACTGAAAAAATCGAGCCATCTAGCCATTCTACCAGTAAGATTTTTCTTGCTATTTAGAGCAAGCAATGCTTGGTGATCTGTGTATATGGAGAAGGGCCTCCCCCAGATATAATGTTTGAACTTTTCCATAGCAAACTTCAAACCAGCCAGTTCCCTGTCAGAACAGCTATAGTTTCTCTCACATTTCGTGAGGGCCCTTCCCGCGAATTCTATGGGTCTAAGAAACCCATTTTCATCCTTTTGATTTAAAGAACAGCCAAGGGAAAAATTACTTGCATCACTTGTGATAAAAAATTCCTTAGAATAATCTGGATGTGGTAGCAAGGCATTTTTACAAATGGACCTCTTGACGAGCTCAAAACTTCTCTCACTTTCAGGGTCCCATTTGAACTCCCTCTTTTTGCTGGTAATACGGTACAGAGGTATCATAAGTTCACTAAAATTTGGAATGAAATTTCTATAGTAATTGCACAGGCCACAGAAAGCTTTCACATCTTTGGCTTTCCTAGGTCTGGGGAAGCTCCTGATAGCATCTACCTTGCAATGCTCAGGTTGGAGACCTCGCCTGTTAATCACATAGCCTAAAAATGAAACCGATTCAAGACCAAAGAAACATTTCTCCTTCTTCAACCTAATGCCAGCTTTAACAAGAGTAGAAAACAAATTATCTATACTCAGGAGATGCTCCTCCCAGCTATCTGACGCCAAAATTATGTCATCAATATAGCAACTAACATTAGGGATCCCTTCCAAGATCCGAGTCATCATAGCGTTGAAGCTTTTAGGGCTTGTCTTAAAACCCATAGGCATACTCCTATACTGGAATATACCGTCACACGTGGAAAAAGCTGTTATATGGCGATCTTCTTTTCTCAACTTACATTGATAAAAGCCATTATAACAATCGACCTTGGTAAAATACTTTCCACGCATTTCTCCAACTCTAGATATTACTTCATCAGCTCTTGGAAAGGGTATAGCCTGTGGTAAAACTTCCGTGTTGACAAAACGAAAGTCCACGACAAGCCTATGTTTGACGTTTCCCGACCTCCTCGAACCTGGTTTCTCTACTAAAAAACATGGGCTAGAAAACAAACCTCTACCATCTGTTTTTTCAATAATACCAGAATCTAGCTGTTCCTTCACTAGCTTTCTCAAAATCGTCGTCATTTGTGGGTTCAACCTATATGGCATTTTATTAACAGGTCTAAAATTTTCTTTCAGATCAATTCGATGTTCATAATTCTCCGCGTGTATTATTGGTACCCCTTCCTTGTGGAAAACCTGATCAAATCTTAGTAAAATATCAAGTAGCTGAGTCTGTTGCTCCCTTGTGAGCTTCTCTGACATTTGATATGAGCCCCCCACCGTCTGTATTTTGTCGGCCATGAGTGGCTCATATCTCTTATCACCCACAGCTGTCGACGCCTCAGTACTTGTCTGACACGTGCCTAGCTCGTTTATCACACTGTGGGGGCTTGCTCGAAGCAAAGGGAAGAAATCTTTCTCGTTTCTTACTCTAAAAAGGCCTAAAATATTTCCCTTTCTTACCTTACATTCGGTTTCTGACAGATTAGCAATGACAACCGGAATGGAATTGTTTTCATTAGCTCTTACCAGGCACCTTTTAGCAATAAAGGGAACAGGTCTACTCCTGTTCAAATTTTCTGTTATTCCTACCTTCCCCTTGAGGTTTTGCAAGCCAGAAATACGAATAGAAAAAACATTCTCAGCTCTTGGTTTCAACACAATGTCTCTGTCTGTTCTTATCACAAATAGACCTTGGTTTGGATCACCAAACCTGATGTTTGCCTTGTACCTGTCAAGGAAATCGACACCAATAATCATAGCCCTTCTCAGGCCAGGAACAACATGCAACCATTCGACATAAGTTTCACCTCCTATTTCGAATACAGCTCTTATAGCCTTTCTGGCTATTTTATAATCACCATTTGCCATGTACAGCTTTAAATACGTTTCAGCTACAATAAACTTTGGATTATCCTTGATAATAGCATTACTGAACTCTGATCCGACACAAGAGACACTGGCCCCAGTGTCTACAAGGGTAGGAACAATATATTTTCCCACCTTAACCTCTACTCTGGCATCTGACAATTTTACCACATTGAAAATTCTTCCCCTTGTTCTAGAAAAGGAAGTTAGTTCCAACATGGTGTACATGATTTTACTTTTATTGCTGGGATTCGAATAATCTGAGGAATTTGTCTCACTTACCCCTAGTTTTGCTCTGGGTAGTAATGGTACAGTTGCTCTTGTGGAACTTCTGGACAGGTCAGGAAGGCTTCCTGACCTTCTCCCCCGTTTTTTGAATCGATTTGTTCACCATTGTTCACTATTTCTCCTGAGACTTCATTTACATGAAAGGCCTGTCCTCTAACGTTCTCCTGGCTCTGGCTCCTGGGTTGACTCCTGTCTTTGGAGCCAAATCTCACGTTATTTTGTGGCCATGGAGAATTGTTCCAGCCTCTCCTGTCCTGGCTGCCACTTCTATTTGGGGGAAATCCTCTCTTTTCCTGGCTTTGCGACCTTGGCTGGCCAGAAAAATTATTGTTATATTGTTGATAGTTTGATGAAGGAGCATAATATGGTTGCTGGCTGGGAGGCTGGAAATTTCCTCTCTCTCTGCTCCTACCCCTATAGTTTTGCTGATTTTGGTAGGGATAAGGATTGTTATTGGGACGGTAGTTGGGGTTGTAGTTGTAGTTGGGGTTGTAGCTGTAGTTGGGGTTGTGGCTGTAGTTAGGGTTGTAGTTAGGGTTTGAGTTCTGATGGTAATTAGGGTTAGGGTTAAATTGCCTATCCCTGCTCCTCCCCTGTTGAAACCTATTTCCACTGGCACTTCTCTGATTTCCGTTTAGATATTTGTCTCTCCTGGACCTATCATCTTGCCTGCCAATGTGTGCTACCTCTGGTACCTTCTCAGCCACTTCTTTTTTCTCTGCTCTTGCCCCAATTACTGCTTCGAATTTTGCTGCAGAATCGGTAACAGCTGTTACCGTTTTAGGGTTTTCGGCAGCAACACACACCCTAATATCCTCCCTCAGCTTGCCAAGGAGGATATTTGCCCTTTCCCTTTCGGGAAGGCCTGATCTAGATAACAACTGGCTCATAATTTTACAAAAAGCCTTAGTATCTTGACCCTCTGACTGGGTCCTGAAAGGATAATCTTTCATTCTCTCGTCAAGAGTTAGATCTGCAAATTTGTCTAAAAAGTCCCTTTTGAATGTAGGGTATGGAACTCTAGTTCCATATTGTTTGGTAAAACTATTGTAGAAAACTAATGCTTCGTCCGAAATATAGGGCTTTATTCCCACTACCCACATTTCCTGGGGGAGCCCACTCCTCTCCGCAAATTCCTCAAACTCTTCTAGGAAGAATTCGCAACTATAAAGGACTGTAGGTTCCTTAAAGATCTGGGGGGCTTTTAGAAATTTTTTCATGACATGGTCACTTGTACCATTATTGAAACTACCCTTATTCCTCTACTCAGTTTGACTATCCATGAAACTTTTCATGAAGTCAAAGGTATCCACACGCATTTGTTTCATTTCCTGGAGCATCGCCAGCATTGGATCTTGCTGAGAGACAAAAGGTTTAACCTCTTGTGGGGAAGTTTGGTAATTTTGTTGAAAAGTAAAAGGCTTCACCTCTTGAGGAGAATTTAGAAAATTTTGCCTATTCTGGGGGTCGTTGAATACATTTAGAGGAGAGTAAGCACCCTGTTGGAACTGCTGGCCATTTGGAACAGAATTTATCATATTTACGTTTTGTTGCTGAGCCAATTGTTGGTGTGTGGGAGACAAGGGTGAACTTTGTGACTGGTTTACTGTATAAGGTTGGTAGTTAGGCTGAAAGTTTACCAGAGGCACCGATGCAGGATCGAAACCAGGGTTAGATTGAGCAAATACCTGACTTTGTTGATTCGTTCTAGGCTGATTTGGGTTAGGCACCCTCAGAGGAGAAATTCCCGAAGGTTGAAGAATGGGGACTTGTTGAATCACAGGCTTCTGCACAGGGAATCGCTGTTGAGGAGCTCCTCCAGGGTGGAAGAACGAGCCCATCTCGCTCATCCTGCTGCCGGCACGTTTGGGCGCAACAGGCGGGCCCACCGACCTCTCTCGTGTTGCCGGCGGTCTCCCCTCAGCGGCTTGGCCGGTACCGAATAAGCTTCGGTTCACCTCCGGCCGACCCAAGATCCTGTCGACGTCGCCATCCTCGAGATAGTTTCTAGGCCTATAAACACCATCGTCACAGTAGCCTTTTGGAGGCGATATTCCAGTCACTGGAGTTGGAGGTAGAGGGTATTCCTCTTCCTCCTGGTTATACATGTTAACACTTAAATGTCCACTCCTCCTGGGGGTATTTATGACCGATTTGAAATCTGGTTCTGAATCGTCAGAATCAAAAAGATCTGACGAAAAATCCGAGTCTTCTCTTACTCTACCAAACACCTCTGCTTGCCTGGTTTCCTGACTCTCACGTGTCCTCGTGTCTATGAAAGATGTAAAATAGTCAACTCCCTCCTTGAGCCTTTGTAGTTTTGATTTCTTCTCCATAAATAATCCAAAAACGAAAACATATGTAGTTCTATAGAGTTGGTTGATGTTAAAGATGATAAAAAAAATTTTGCTCGAATTTGCCACCAGTATTATATAGTCGAGATCGTGGATACTTCTATAATCTAATGTGAATAGGAGATAAGGAGAAAGGACGACCAGACACGTACAGATTCCGTTACCAACTGCTTGTATATTTTATTAGACAACAACCCTCACAGGAGCAGCTCACGTGCTACTCCTGGAGGTGGGAGGGGCTCTATCCATGATAGGCCCAAGGCAATATGACTGGCAGGTGTGAGTCATGGAGGGAGGGGCTAGGATGATCTTGGCTGTATAGCAGCTGTATAATAATGTTGAATAACAAAAAGGTTTTTTGTTAATGAAATAACTTTTGATTCATCAAATCATGAAGACTAAAGGTAGGTACCTGAATGTTTTTTCACAATTCATATTTATAGCATATTAATCTTCTCTATTTCATTCCTGTTTCTATCATGACAAAGATGATCCGAGGCTGATAATATAAAGCAGAGCCTCTGTTTAATGGAACACGACAGAATTTAGAAACTTTTTCAAACTCGTTTCTTTGTGATAATATCCCCATTAGAGCCAATCGTAAACTGTGAGCATAACTTAAGTCTGGATATATTTATCATAGACTGCTTATCTTGTAAACTATATGTGAAAGTCTAATAGGGGACTTGCAATTCCGCCATCTTGAATCTTGTATCGCATGGAGTGGTGCAGTGTAAAGAAAAAGTGTAAAAAAGCATCTCATGTTTAGCATGGAATATGTATTATGTCAATATCCATGTGTTTTACATGTAACACAAGTTCCCGTCTTTCCCATGATGCATTTAGTCTTCATAGATCTTCTACACAAGCTATGATATTGGTGAAAAACATTCTTCAATTTTTTTTTATACAAAGTTTTGCTAAATATGTGTATGAATCTATCCCGACGTGCACTGTACCAGACAAGCGTAGTGGCACATGCAAATCCTCTATTAGTAAATCTGAGCAACTTGAAGCAAACTTTTGATATGAATCACTCCATCCATTCCATACCCCACCACACAACTCCGCATGAAATATAACCACGAATACTTCTGTAATTCACATCTTCGATCAGAAGAACCCCATTGATCCGATGACAGATGAGTTAAAGAAAATACCAAAAATGTTATTAAGTTGGGCCGCAACTTTTAAAATGACTCTTACTCAGGCCGATTCAGCCACGGGACACTTGGGCCCGACTCATGCCAATAAAAATAAAATAGATACGGCCGCCGAGCCGGTTGGGGCAGGCCAGCTTCCCCCACGATAACTCCATTCCCGGAGGTTTGGGCAGAGGGCTGTTGTATTGATTCGCTGAGAGCATAAAAAGATGCTACATCATCTCATTGATTTGATTCAAACAGGGCTGATACGGGCAGGGTGGCGGCCAGGGCAATGCGATATCGATCAAAATGAAGAATGTCATTTCTTGGACTCTATATTTTTGTATTATTATTAAAGAAGTTTCTTTAAGCTTGACAGTGCCTGACTGGTCTGACAGATGGGTTTCCTGAGTATTGGAATGCCTTATAAATACAGCTGAATTCACAGATCGCGTTGATCGAAATATAAAAGTTTTTTAATTTTTTTGTCCCATTCTTTTTGTTCGTATATATGAGATAAGTCATTTGAGAGAGGGAGAGCAGAATTGTGGATGCTTTGAGCTAGTTGACTTTTGCAGTACATTCTGCGAAACTTACGCTGCGAAATGATAAATACCAGGTAAATCAGGATATGTCGGGTATGACGTTGATTTGAAATATCTCCTGATGAAGATCACTATACAATCGAAACGTTAAGAAATGAATAAATAAATAAAATCAACTAACTGCCAATTTGGTGTTTCTTCGCGTCGAAAGGAATTCAAGTTGATTTAGAATATCTGTTTTGTTATGTTAAATTTTGTTTTGAGTTATCTTAAATTTGAGTTATTTGAGAGGATTGTTTAAGATGAATTGTATATTTTCTGGTGAATTCGCCCAAATGTCAATATATATAGACCATCGAAATATGGCTTCCCATTATAAAGGGAGCAGAACTTTCTTCAAAGTGAAGCTAGATTGTGAAATGACATTTCTAAAGTATGTATGTTTGACTTAGAGAAGTGAGTGAGCGATAATGGAGGTCCATTAGCCACATAGCCCCCTACTGTTCGTCATTAAAGGTTTACAAAGTAACTAAACACTTTTACTGACAGCACAGAGATCACATCACAGCAAGTGATCAAATGTGCACTAACCTTTACTTTCATGTGCTAATGGTTATTGTTCACCTTTAGCAAATAATATATATATATATGTGATGTGTCAGAGAAATATGTCATAAGTTGAAGGGAAGAAATTGCAGTGACGTATAGAATACAAGCAAATGATATGAAGGATTTCAGCATTTTAAAGATGCCAAAAGGGAACGTGATCAAATTTACTAATCATGTATCTATACTATAAAATTAGTCTGTAGACTAATTTTACTCAATTCATCAATTTTCTGCTGCTGTTATATACGATGATTTGAAGTTGAATTGGCTGAGTGAAAACGACCACCAGTGGGTGAAACTATAAATTTATGAATCAACCACAAGATAGAATTTCCACGGGTTTCTGAAATATAAATGTGTACTTTTAAGAAGCCCTCTAGCAAAAAACAACCTGACATAAACTTCTAAAATTACAGCTTTAAAGTGTCAGTAAACCCCCAAATATTATGAGCCAATCCATTTCCTTGCTATTATTGAAATGTAACCACCCCAGATTTACTTAATTCAAGTTATCATTTATTGAGTTTTACCCATTTAAAGGAGTGAAAACGTAGTTCCACAGTTTAACACTCCATTCAAGGCACCACTGTTTGCCTACGTCATAAAGGTGCACCAATCTTGAAATGTACATGCAATGAACATAACAAACAACTCTCATAATTGCTGCTAGAAAGGAGGAGGGTTGGCTGGGCAGAAGTATTACCAGACCAAAACAAACACTGTATTACCCATTGATTGTTCTTCACAAGGTCAGAGTGAAATGAATGCAATGCTATTTCCCTCTCTTTTGATACACTGTGGCATCAAGGTATCACACATTTGTGATGGGTTTCAGGGAAATGAGTCACAAATCACAAAAAAAGGATTTTGAGATAATGACCATATTTGAGAAGAGGACATCAAGCCGATTCCAATGATAGTTAACAGTAGGGCATATAAGTACTATTTCATTTTAAATTTGATATCTTCATTTTTCGAAAAACAAGTTTAGAATATGTTTGAGTAGAGAATTATTGGTAAAGTAGCTAAATGTACTATATAGGATGACCTTAGAAATGCATGGATTTTAGTAGTAAACCATCTTGAAATTTGGTACATATATATTTATGCTACTAGCAGCTCAAAGAACACCAAAAATGAAAACATTCCAAATAAGGGTTCTTGTACATGGATTACAGTTTTGTGATTTGTGACTCATTTCCCTGAAACACATCACATTTTCTCTCACCACCTTTTGTGTCCCTTTGTTAAAGGGGAGGACTAAACCCAATTATTGACCTCTCAATACAGATGTCTTGAAATACCTGTATTGAACAACTGTTTCAATTGCTGGGAGATTGGGGGGGAAGGTAGGGATATTATGTACATTTCTGGCGCAGCTTTATGACGTCACACAGCACTCTCAGTGCCCTCTTGTGCTAAACAGACTTTTTCAACTAGGACTTCTCAATTTGTGCATGTAAGTGACTATAAGTTAGACATAAATGGAAGTAAAAAAATCGAGACTTGGGTGTTGTATTTATGGCTCCATGAAGTTTGTTGTCCTAAAAGTGACCATGAACCCGTTAACAGACCCTTTAACTAGGAATTCAGCAGTAACTGGGAATTCAGCTTTCACTTGGAATGCAGTTTTAACTGGGAATTCAGCTTTAACTGGGAATTCAGCTTTAACTGGGAATGAAGCTTTAACTGGGAATGCAGCTTTAACTGGGAATGAAGCGTTAACTGGGAATGCAGTTTTAACTGGGAATTCAGCTTTAACTGGGAATTCAGCTTTAACTGGGAATTCAGCTTTAACTGGGAATGCAGCTTTAACTGGGAATGAAGCGTTAACTGGGAATGCAGTTTTAACTGGGAATTCAGCTTAAACTGGGAATGAAGCTTAAACTGGAAATGCAGTTTTAACTGGGGATTCAGCTTTAACTGGGAATGAAGCTTTAACTGGGAATGAAGCTTTAACTGGGAATGAAGCGTTAACTGGGAATGAAGCTTTAACTGGGAATGCAGTTTTAACTGGGAATGAAGCTTTAACTGGGAATGCAGCTTTAACTGGGGATTCAGCTTTAACAGGGAATGCAGCTTTAACTGGGGATTCAGCTTTAACTGGGAATGCAGCTTTAACTGGGAATGAAGCTTTAACCGGGAACGAAGCTTTAACTGGGGATGCAGTTTTAACTGGGAAGGAAGCTTTAACTGTGAATGCAGCTTTAACAAGGAATTCAGCTTTAACTGGGAATGAAGCTATAACTCGGAATGCAGATTTAACTGGGAATTCAGTTTTAACTGGGGATGCGGATTTAACTGGGAATTCAGTTTTAACTGGGGATGCAGATTTAACTAGGAATGAAGCTTTAACTGGGAATGAAGCTATAACTTCAATATGTGAGAGGACACATTACTAGGATTGAAATAGCGCAAAATAAAGAACCTTAATGAATACCAGTAACTGAAGGATTGCAGAGAGTAACCACTGAATGCCTGCTTCCCCTATGGGTAATGTCCTTTGATCTATTATTCATTTTCATTAACTCAGCCTCCTTAATCATATCCTCGGACTCTAATATGGAAATCCTGGCAGTTCCTCTGAGAGCTGGCAGAGATATGATGACTAAATATTTCCGCATTCTGTCAGGATCTCATTTAGCAAGTGGAAGCAAAGCCCAGGCTAGCATATTAGAAAGTTGCGGATAAAATATTGAGCAGAACATTTGTTACTTGTATTAAATGTGCTATGAAGGCTTGACTCTGATGTAAACCAGAAATCTGAAGAGAAATCGCATACATGTGATCTTTCAGAACATAATGAAGAGAGATGAAAACAAAGCTGTGGACCACTATGTTTTCTTTGAAATGAAATAGATATTTTTTTATAATTGCACAAGTTTGTATCATCAGTTTCCAATCAGGTGGTTCAATTATTCTTTACTATGCAACCTCATTTCTCATATAACACAGAACAAAGCTGATGATTCGACATTTAAAGTCATGTTTAGTTAACCTTTTAATGCTAGTCATTCTCTTGGCGTTTCATACTAACATCTATTGTTGAGATAAACAATGCAGGCATATGTTATGTACGGTACTACTTTATCATATACACATGTGATATATCTATCACAGACGTGATATTTGTTACTGTTATGACTATACTATGATAATAGATCAGCATACCATACATGTTGAGTACATATGGTCGATTCTCATTAAACGGTTCCAAATGAGTATTATTGGAAGGGTCATTGGAATGAAATGAAATGCCTAGTATAGGTGCTCTATATCATACTCTTCTAAACCCTGAAACTGCGCATCTTATGTATGAAAACTGTTGGAAATATACTGTCAAATACATTGCGTCACGGACGGTGATGGTCACAAAAATATTCGTCGCCATTTCCTCCATTAATAGAACAATAGGATGATAAAAAAGTCCATGAGCACATAGGAAAGATCTAGTTGAAGAAAACTAGTCAAAAATGGCATTTTCCCATTTGGAACCATTTCATGAGAATCGACTATATATGTACATATCTTCATTTCAACCCCCTAAGTAGCATACTTTCCACAGTTTTCTTTCAATCATATCAAACACATCACTTAATTTTGTTATTCAAATTTCTTAAAATATTGTACGGCCGTCCCCAGCAGTGCTTTTAAAGTGGTCTCTATCCAACTGACCTGTTAACTGGGTGCAGTGCGACCCGTGCAACAGTGCAACAGTCTAGAAATGGGGGTTTCCAATCCAGTTAATTTCTGCCGTAGGCAGTTATAGCCCCGATGATTAAAACAATTAAAGGCAGTGAATAAACTAACTAATTGACCCTGTATATTGGTTATAACTCCCACTAACTGACGCTGTAAATAATCGGCCTTGGGACATCCCTGGGCCTACAGACCGTTCTCACGCTAAAATCTGAGTTGTTTATTGGTTTTAGTCCATCATGGGTCAGTGCGTAGCAGCCAATGGGAGGCACGCAGACCCGCTACAGGGTAACAAGCGCGGTCTGTAGTACCATAAGTGCACGCGAAATTCCCCAGAATCTGACTCAAAATGGACTAATCTCTAATACACTAACTGATGCTGTAAATGGTCTATACCTCCCACTAACTGACCCTGTATACTTACCATATTGTACTGCCGTCCCCAGCAGAGCTTTTAAAGTGGTCTCTAACCAACTGACCTGTTAACTGGGTGCAGTGCAACCCGTGCAATGCAATAAATGATATGATCGTAAAGGACCTGACAGCATCCTTGTGCCTTGCATTAGCGACTTTCTGACAGGCCAAGTTTTGAACATTCCTACCTCAATTAGATGTGGCTGCATATGTTTGTCACTCACCTGTAAAGAAAACCAAATATTATTATTATTAAATGTAAAATAGAAACATCATCAGTAGTCAACATACAGAAGGATTGACAACACAATTGATACTGAATTAACATATTCTCGTTTTAATAAGGCCTCATAACAAATACTAAAAGCTGTATTCCCAGTAAATCAATCAGAAAATGACTTTGCCAATTTCTTCTTTCTGTGGTCCATAATAGTGCTTAAAGCACAGTGTCCACTGGGCGGAGTATGGACTGGACGAGTCTTTTGGGTGCCCAGGAGATAAGTGGACACGGCCAATCGGGTCTGTCAGACTGGCACAATGGAAAACACTGGCCAGATGCTAGGCATCCATGCGTGTTCACTGATGAACCCTAAGTGAGCCCGCGATCCTCTTAAAACAGACTAAAAAGATTAATAACCTCAATTTTGGGGCTGCTGTCAACAATCCCCTGGCTCTGCATTGAGATTATGCACCAAATAATGCACCAGAAACCCCTCAATGTCGGTCATTAATCCTTTAGTAGAAAGGAATATTAGATGACTGGAAATCAACCTCTGTTCATCATGATTCATGGCTCTTCCTCAAACTCTACCTTATTTGGGTATTTTGATAGCCGGTAAAGCAACTTTAATTTATTTCCAACATGTGAAATCGCTTAATTTTTGTTATCCACAATTGTCTCCAGACAAACATCCATGCCTTCTTACAAATCGAGAAGAGGAAATGAAGGAATATAAATAGCTTCAGCCTGTTAACTACTGACGACCACAATCTTGGAAAAGCGAGTCATGAGCAGCAACATGAGAGAAGTGTCTTATAACATTTTAGAGAAGAATACACAAACTGAAATTAAAGCTGTGAAGTGGTTGATAGCAATGAAGGGGATTTGAGGTTGCTGAGCAGTCTAACTGGTCCTGGGTATGATCATAAAGTGCCTTTCTGTTTCTCTTTTCTGTCTCTCTCCCTTCTTCTCTGTCTCTATTTCCTGGGTATGATCATAAACTGCCTCCCTCTCAGCTCTCCCGCCCTTGATATAACCATATTAAATATGTTGATAAAGGCGTAAAGCAACCAATCTCACTCACTCACCGAGTAGTCTAAAGCCCCGGTCAGCTCAGTGGTATGTTAAGTGTTCAAACCTGCATGCGGCTGCAGACTCACCTCCTCCCCCCAGTACTAGGGCACGACTACCAGTGAGTTGATCTAGTCCTGGTAAAAGTTTATACGAAACGAAACCAAAAACCTTTGAAATGCAAAATGTTTTTGAAACAGAAATGATTTTTCTTTTTAAAAATTGAAAACAAAATTTCACTTTCCCTCGCATGAGGACTCTCATGTTCCATAAAAAAACCACCCTGTGCAAGTGACATGGGATTGCCACAGTTACAAATGAGTTTCACCCCCACCCATGCCCCCAGGCACTAGTGAAGGTACAGCTGTATGAAGTGAATTATCCCATTGTAAAAAGTGGGAACTAAGGGTACTGAGACTGTATCATGGCTTTTTATATCATGGTGAGTGGTTGTACACAACACTATAGAATGAAATTCTACCATGATATAAAGTTATTAGGAATCATGCGTGCAATCGGGCAATTCCAGATGGCGTCATTTCATTTTTCAAAGGATGAGCCAATAGAAACATTGCTTACTTCATGCGATGGCACAAACCATAGGCAAAGCAAGTTTCATGTTCACGGCAGAAGGTAAATAAATGATATTAAACAGAATTTGTTGTTATATTTAGTATAAAATATAACATCATGATATAAAAAAGAGTCACTGTTTTTTGCTGTGTCGAGAATCCACTGAAGTTGTGCTTATCGTGGATTCACAACTCAGTACAAACACGTGACCATAAGATACATATTCACAGACCTAATGCTCGTTACATTCTCTCTTAATATATATATGCCTACAGAATCAAATGTAGCTGTATGGGTTTGACCATGCACTGGTTGACGCAGTCCTGGCACTTCCAAGATACCAAACATTTTGCTTTGCTTAAAAAGAACGGTACTAGGTGATACAAGTTGACTAGTAAACTAGAGTAGATTATCAGGTACATAATACGAAATACAGGATAAGATACACGTTACAAAATATGTGTACAAAAGTCTTCACAGATGCCTTCTAGCGAGTGATGCTAAAGCTAAAAAAACTGTATTAGTTTAAAACTTTCTTATTTAACACCGATAATGTATAATGGAACGTGCACTTATGGTGTTCCTATATCTCCCCCACAATCTCTCCGGTCTGGCTGTCACAAAGCCACACAACTGGTGAAATGAAATGATATGATCGTAAAGGACCTGACAGCGTCCTTGTGCCTTGCATTAGCAACTTTCTGACAGGCCAAGTTTTGAACAGGAGCCATGAACTGGATTCCGTCCAAGAAGTAGACCACATCTGTGAAGGACTTGCTGGTGCCAGTGGGTTTAGGAGGACGCACGGCCTTGGTGTACCATCGATCGTGATCATCATGGAAACACCTTGTTTATGGCATATATGGGCCAGATTTTCAGAAAATGTACAATTCACTGTCACTAATCCTCTCAAATAACCCAAATTTTAGACGAAAATGAATTTCAAAATGCAGTTTAACCTAGCCAAACAGATTGCTAGAATCAATGCAATGCCAAATATTCTCGAATTGACCCGTATTGACCAAATTGCAGACTAGTGTAGAAGAATTTAGTAAATGTGTACATCTGCCAATTGCACGTTTTCTGAAAATCTGATCCACATGTGATGTGTCAACCGAAAGATGAGTCTCAAGTTGCAAAATTGATACTTTTCAAAAGTTTTCTCGACCAGAACTGGTTGATAGTAAGAATGCTATTTGGGATGTTTACCGCTATCACTCGAATAAGGGTGACATTTTCAGAAAATGCACAATTCACATTCAGAAACCCTCCCAAATAACCCGAATTCAATACAATTGCGACTCAAAACACAATTCAAACATAACCAAATACATCACTTCAATCAACTTGATGCCAAATATACTCAGATATGTGGTATTTATAATTTCGCAGCCTAATTTAGCAGAATTTCATAAATGTGTAGAGCTGCCAATTGTACATTTTCTGGTGGTCTGACCCATGAATACATGCATCAAATATCAGGTCTGTATATTTCCGCGTTTCTAAGGTCATGTTAAGGACGTTACTTTACTAGTAATTGGCCATACAAAGATTTACAAGAAAGTACTTAGTAAATATGCGAAAGGTTGAAACCGTTGGAATCCACCTAATCACATCTTTTAAAATATTATGGAAAGTCAAAATTAATATACTTGCGACGTAAAACTCATTTTCCTGTGACATATCACATGATAATGTATTTGCCTTCACAAGGATAAAGAGGATTGAGGTATATATGCCCTGGATTCTGTCCAAACCAAACAGAAAACAGCGACAAGGCCAAACGTGATGTTTTATGTTTGGATTATCATGCATGCCTGTTATAATCACGAAGATTGACTACTTGCGTGGGATCAATTTGTGCTGAGTATGTGAAACAAGGTACTGAATATTATCTAATGATGTCAGCATAAATATTACAACACTTTGTTGTCAATGTCAGGAATATGGAATATCGGCACCCCTTTCGTAAGTAAGGGTGGAAATATAGTCCTGAGCGTAGGTCATGTCATTACAAGTCTACTATATATGTGATGTGTCAAAGAAAAGGTCAAAGAGGGAGGAAAGACGGAGAGGGATGTGGGAATTGGGAGAGTGAGGTGTATAAAAAAAGAGAGGGATTGAGAGAGGAATAGTGAGAGAGTGTGTGTGGGGGGGGGAGGTAGAGAAAGGAGAGAGAGATGGAGGGAGAGGGAGAGGGAGGGAGAGAGAGGGAGAGAGAGAGAGAGAGGGAGAGAGAGGGAGGGAGAGGAAGAGAGAGGGAGAGAGAGGGGTGCGAGTGGGGGTGTATGAAAGAGAAAGGGACAGCGAGGGGGGTACTTGAAAGGAAAGAGAGAGGGGGAGGGAGGCAGAGGGAGGCAGAGGGAGGCAGAGGGAGGCAGAGGGAAGCAGAGGGAGGCAGAGTAAGGGAGAGAGTGAGAGGCATAGGAAAGAGAGAAGGAAGATGTTATGAATCCAGGGGCACATTACTGCTGGAATTCCTAATCCTATCGTTATGAGTACTATACTCTTTCTGGTTGTAATCATATCTGTATCGTTAAACATTCAAAAAAAGCAAATGCTGCTCCAGCAAAAATCCTTACTTAACTCTAAAACGATAATATTTGATTTGGGGGAATCTCTAATTTTAATTGTTATTAACGATCTTTAAAGGAAATCAGGCTGATTTAATATTTAATTTCGTTTATCATAATTCATGTTAAGTCAATTATATATATTTAAACAGTTACAAAAAGGCGTTCTACCATTGGTGAATATTTTCAAACCTTGCCTGATTATAACTAAGATAACGATAGAGAACTCCAGTTAAAGGTGAACAGACTCATTAACCACAATATCACATATGGGTCAGATTTTCAGAAAATGTACAATTGGCAGCTCTACACATTTCGGAAATTCGGCTAAATTTAGCTGAAAAATAATAAATATCGGGTATATCTGAGTATATTTGGGATTACATTGATTTAAAGTATCAGTTCTGTAATGTTGAACAGAATTTTGAAGCTCATTTTTGTCTTAAATGTGGGTTATTTGAGAGGATTGGTGAAGGTGAATTGTACATTTTCTGAAGATCTGACCCATATACAAAGCGAGTGTAATAAGGCCCGTAAACCAGTCTGACGTACTCCATGATATCTGAACATGTAGAAGTGACTCTATGGCCCCTCATTATTTCTATTAACATCACATCTGACGCTCGTTATTCCATACTATCGATGTAAGACTATATATCTGCCTAGGGATATGCGTATGAGTCAGGTACTGTGTACAATAGGGGAGTTGCATGTCTCACATGTCTATTACAGTGGGATGGATTCAGTTCAAATTTGACTTACAAATATTAATCAAAATTGCGAGAATGTTTAAAACATTATCACAGCCTATGTAAATGATCTATATAAACAAATGGGTCAGATTTTCAGAAAATGTACAATTGGCTGCTGTACACATTTAGTAAATTCTGCTAAATTAGGCTGCAATTTGGTTAATACTAGGTAAATGTGAGTATATTCTGCATTGTACTGATTCTAACAATCTGTTTGGTTAGGTTAAACTGTATTTTGAACTTTATTTTCGTCTGAAATTTGGGTTATTTGAGAAGATTTGAGAAGTTGAATTGTACATTTTCTGAAAATCTGACCCAAATACATGATGGGGGGGGGGGGGGATGGAGTCTTGTTTATGGACCACATGGCTATTTACATGACATCATTATTAAATATTTCATGCTTAACATAACATGCTTCCCATAGCTTTTACACTGGCACGCAATTCCCATGAGTTCATGTGAATCAAGATTCAAGGTGTTAAACTTGCAAATCATTTATCATTTGAATCTCGATTCGCATGAAATCTTTGCAAGTAATGTTATTGTATAATGTATAATGCGAGATAGAACTAAGTTGGATAAAACGCCCACAACACAACTCGATTACGATTATTTAACACAAGTTCTGTCCATTCTGTCTTTTCGACCTTTCGCAGAGTTACTATGATATTGTCACTGTACTCTACACATTGTAACTGTGATGTAGTAAGGTATCATATTAGATGTATTGTTGAACTAATATCCTAGAATAAGATGTTCATTTAAAAGGATTTTGCTAACATTTTGATGATGAAACGTATCACTCAATAATTATCGGAATAAGAAAATCTTTAACAAAAATGAACAGGTGCTGTAGGGCGACTATTGCACTTCACTAATTGTACGCCTCAGAGCATGCGCATAATAATAAGAAAGAGACTAGCAGAACGTGGGCGTTTGAGACATCTCTTATGGCAGACGCGCACATGGCCGATTCGGCTCCCTATTGCCCCACGATTTGGGTCTCCTGCTAAATCCTAAATCCTAACATTTCATTTCAAACCATTGTTTATGTTATTTCAAAAACATAAACCAGTATTTGAAATGAAATCCTGAGATTTATCAGAAGACCCAAATCGTGGTGCAATTAAGAGTCGAATTGGCCATGTGTGCGTCAGCCTTTAACCATTTCATGTTATTAGGCAGGGTAGCCTTCTCTTGCTGATTAACACCTCCTGGAGGCACTATTCACACTGTATCTCTTGTTGTGGTCTAGCATGTAGAATATACTTCATTCAATCCATCTAGTCACATAGTAGGAGCCTAGAGAAAGTGATTGGAAAGCCCCCCTTGAAGGATGGTGTGGGTAAGGTGAAATAACATTGAGAAGATTCTGATTGCAACAGCTGGAAGTTGGGAAAACATCCTGAAGCAATTGTGCCCAAACAGACCATAGCATGGGGATGTGGGTTGGCTGAGTGTTCTAAAACGCTGGATTGGCTCAGTGGCATGAGTGACGTGTTGTGGGCGTGTCCTCAATTGATTATTAGAACTTCATTGTACAATGTACTTGTTTCTTGTTAGTTAACTCAACTGTCGTTATTACAGAAGATGTGCTGTATAAAAATACTAAATGAAAATGCAAAAAGAAAACTGGGCACAGTTGCAGTTTATCTTCCTTTCCTACGGTACAGGGAGGTAAACTAGACGCAGTAAGACATGTAAAATAAAGATCTTTGAAATAACGTCACAAAAACTCTATATTCGTTGAGACGGCATCCGCGCTCCCGTCACGTGACACAGCTAGCAACGACGGCCGCCATCTTTCTTTGGTGACGCCATGCAGCTAGCAACGCATACCGCCCGTGTATATCAACAGCAAATTCTCAGGAACTATGGTGAAGATTGCGCTGTTGGGGAGTATAAAAGTGTCTCCCCATATGCCTCAGATTTAAGAAAAATAGGGGTCAAAAGTTGATAGTTAAGATTAATAACCCATCTCGGCAAAGGGGTATAGATCGAGGTTTATGGAAATTTCAAAGTGAACAAGAATGTAGGCTATCCGATGATCCTGCATATATGGAGAAATTGTCATACACACGGTAGCTGATGTTTCTAAGGAGTAGGGGACTATGAGTCAATCACTGCCAGAGAAAAATGAGATTTATTCAAATATAGATATAAATGCAATATTTCGGTAGGCCTGTTAGAGTAAGTAAAAAGGGTGTAAATTCTCCCAAAATTTCCACTCGCCCACAAGATGAGGGGCAAGAAGGAATGGCGAGCCCGCCCCCCCCCCCCCCACACACACACTCAGGGGTCAAAAGTGTACGCTTTTTTGTTCCCAATTTCGTGGAGAAAGAGACCTTTTTTCACTCACAAACAATACTGGAAAAGGGGGTAATTTTTACTCACTTTATGGCACAGAAAAGCACATAAATCTAACAGAATCCCCGCGTCAATGTTAGGTCAATTCCCACGAAGGTGGTTCAAAAGAGGGCAAAAACAAATGTTGCTTAAATGCGAGATAATTTTAACCATGGGTAGACAATATTCAGAGGTATCATTGACAATTTAATATTAAACACTAGTTCCAACATTTGACTCTCTAGGTGATGTTTCTATGACAGACAAGATGTAGCCTGTTTTACCTGCTATATGAATTCATTTCAAATGCCATTCTAAACAAAGGGAAGAACATGTCATAGAGTTTGATTATTTATTATGAATAGTAAAGGAGTCCTCTCATTAATTCTATAATTTATTAAGGATATTTGGCCAAATACTCTGTAGGCCTAGTATTGACGTGATAAAACGTGGGTTCGGTCGGTGACAATGGGCCCATTGCATAAGGTTGCGAGAACCTCGTATGTCGTCGTATGTCCGTCATAAGTCTCTCGTAAGTTGAAAGCATGTGTATAAGCACCAGAAATTCGTATCCCCTCGTAAATACACCCTCGCATCTCCCTCTAGTTGTGCATAAACACTTTTTTCTCGTAAATATTTCGCAAATATCTACGAGCATTTTGAAGGCTGCGCATCTTTTCTCATCTCCTCTGATCTCCTCGTAACCTGATTTGTATTGAATTGAAGAAAGAGAGGGAGGCAGAGGGAAGGGAGGAAAGAGGGATTAATGGGCTATACATGTTTATGTACACGTATATATGTACATGTGTATGTATACATGTATGCATGCATGTATGTACATGAATGTATATTTGTATGTGTATGTATGTGAAGGTGAACTGTCAACGCGTATATATTGGGATGGGAGCCTGGCAACACAGCTATGCCACGCCCCTCCTCCATGGTGACGCCCTACGTCATAATACACGCCCCTTCCATTCCCCCTCACAATAACACTCCACACCCATTTCCCAACCGCTCCACAAGCTCAACAATTTTTAAAAGGACTTTTTACTATATGTGTGTCGGTTTTGTGGAAATATGGGTAAACACCTAGGTTTTGTGAAAAGTGCAAGCAGACTCATGAGGGTTCAATCAGTAGGCATTGTTCTAATGAGAAAATGGAAGAATTACCTGCAGGTTCTGGAGTCAACAAGTCGCCCGATGCTACTTATATAAATATAGCTCATATATATGTGTGTGTGATGTATGCATGTATGTGTGTATGTATATAGGATGTATTGGGGTCAGACGATGCAGGTATAACTTATTAACATCTGCTAATGATAATGGTCGGATGGTCTTAGGGTGGGGGTGGTGGGAGGGTGGGGGTGATTGCCAATGATTTTCCTGGCCCTGAAGTAGTCACATCTTTCTAAAACTCAAGTTCCATGCTGCTGACTGGACAGGAAGGAGTACTGGAGGAGGGTACTGGAGGAGGTACTTGAGGGGGTTTTGAAGGAGGTTATTGGAGGAGGTTACTGGAGATGCTTACTGATGGAGGTTACTGAAGGAGATACTGGAGAAGGTTACTGGAGGAGGTACTGGAGGAGGTTAGTGGAAGAGGTTACTGGAGGAGGGTACTGGAGGAGGTTACTGGAGGAGGTACTGGAGGAGGGTACTGGAGGAGGTTACTGGAGGAGGTTACTGGAGGAGGTACTGGAGGAGGGTACTGGAGGAGGGTACTGAAGGAGGGTACTGGAGGAGGTTACTGGAGGAGGTATCTAAGGGATACTGGAGGAGGTAATGTAAGGGGTACTGGAGGGGACACTGGAGGAGGTACTAAAGGGGGTACTGGAGGGGGTACAGGAGGAGGTACTGGAGGAGGTGAACGTAGAAGGTACTGGAGGAGATTACCAGAGGAGGTTACTGGAAAGGGGTATACATGGTTACTGGAGGAGGTAACTCAAGGAGAAGTCACACAATCATGTACAGGATGGGATACTGTAGCTCCTCCTGTAGCTCCTCCTGTATGTCTTCCTGTAAACATGTGCCCCTTTACCCCTTCCTGTACGTCCCCATGTACCCCTTCCTATACTACCTACTGTATCCTGTATGTCCCTATGTGCATCCCCATGTACCTCCTCCTGTTGGACCCCTGTGCATCCTCCTGTATGTCCCCTGTACATCCTCCTGTACATCCCCACTGTATTCCTCCCTGTACCCATCCTATATATCCCCCTATATCTCTTCCTGTATGTCCTGTACATTTCCCTAAACCTCCTCCTGTATGTCCCCCTGTACCTTCTCCTGTACGTTCCCATGCATGTCCTCTTGTACATTCCCCCCATACCTCGTCCTGTACATCCCCCTGTACCTTCTCATGTACATCTCCCTGTACCTCCTCTAATATGTTAAAAGAGATACGTCTATTAAAGATTGCATGCTCTCACCTGTAATGAAGCGATTTTGAAGTAAATCATTACATAAGATAACATGACAGTGTATACATGCTCCAATGACAGAACTATATTAAACATTCAATGAAGTTCAATTACCGTAAGAAACTCTTAAATTGTTTCAATACTAATATCAACACTTCAGATAAGAGAAGATATGAGGGGATGCGATGTGTTTATTAATACAAGTTACGAGGGTTATTACGAGGGTTATTATGCAAGTGGTGTCTCGTATGTCTGTCGTATCTCGTAAGTCCCTCATAACTCAAAAAGATGCGATAGGAAACGAGGAGATGCGAACCACTTACGAGCGTTTTGTTATACAATGGGCCCCATGTTTATAGGGTAGAATTTGTAGAAAATCAAATAGAATTAGTGGAATATTAACATATAATAACATCGATATATATTTCATCTTTGGATGTTCTGGGCCACCATATACTAGGGTTTGGGGTTGTCAAAGGCTGGAACAAAAAAGCGTACACTTTTGACCCCTGAGTGGGGGGACTGGGTTGCGAGCTGATTCACTGATTCACAAATCATATAACCCCACACCTAGCCCTACAGGTCGCGCAACTCTTACCGGCATTCACACCTTCTACCTCGGTCAAGCGACGAGCTAAAATAGCGGGGGCCCGAGCAGGGGTGGCCATTATTAATTTGCATGACCAGGGTGGTAAGGGTCCCGTGAGTATAATTCGGGACAATCAGTACCAAAAATCACTATTAAATTTCTGCTTATATCTTGATCCAGCTACAGTGTCGAACTGTTCTTCATAGTCACAAGACATTTTCTTTTAAACACAAGCAAAAATTCGTCCATCGACGCCCGCGCGTACATTGCACACAGTGCATAACAAGCCCAGCAACACATTTGTATTCACCTACGCGGGAGTTGCTACTGTCATGACCGCAGCGCCACCTGCAAAGTACCCGGATTCCCGTCTCAAAGAATTAGCGCGTCAACCTATCCAAGATCACCAATACCTATCCCGGTCATGTGGTGCCGTGACGTCATCGGTTTTGGTGCACTTGGATAGGTGCTTGACTAGGACTGTATGTTCCTTACCCAATGAGAGCCGTCATTAGGTAAAGGACATACCTATCCATCTCGTGCAAAATCCAGCTCTTATTAATGATAAAAATCGCTAAGGGTCTCTATTATGTATTGAGTGTAGAAGTATTTTATGCATCCTCATAAATGCCATATCCTATTTAATTGAAACCACTGTATACAACAGCCTCCTTTTATTTAACTAAAGCACTCTGTGGGAAGATAGAACATATCTATAAACCAGAAAAAACAACATCTCATGCAATCTGAGCGTTCCCTAAACAGATTTAAAGCGGATTCTCAGCCATTACGACAAACACAATCTTGCCAAATTCGGTCATATTATGATTTATAGGTCTGCATTTATCCATATACTGCTGATTTTATATGTCTGTGTATACACGAATTGAAGCTGGAATCGGTTGCGCAAAAACGGCCCACAGTGAGCGATGATAAGTGAAGCCATCACAGGGAAGGCATTTGGTTGGTTCCCTATGTATAATTGTGGATTTTATCAATCCCTGTGGCAAAAACAACTGGAGAAAATCCTCCAAAATTCTGGTTGAGTGACCATTACATGAGTTGGGAAAGAATGGAATAGAAATCAGAAAGGTTTATTTTGTATGGTTGTTTCGTTAGAGTGCAGCTTTAAATAATGAAAATACAAAAGTGATCTCATCATGGGCACCATTATTCATGCTATTGTAATTGTATTGTTACTTGTTGTGTTCCTGGTCGTAATCATAATTGTATAGGTATAATATTATATAAGATTATATAAGTATTGTTTCTCTAAATACTGTTATCTAGATACTGTTATCTTGAATTGAATTCAATTAGGCTTAATATGAGACCAGGTTTTAATCGTTATTAATGTTTACGATAACAATCCCTTATTATAGTATAACGAAGTGAGGATCAAAGATGCCTTAATGTCCACTGAGTCGGTAAGGAATGCATATAATGCATATCTAATCTAAGGCAAGAAAAGTGATGGATCCCGTTACATAACAAATCCTTGCTTTAATACTTGCTTTCCTTATTTATTTTTCCTTGCTAAGCAGCTGGTAAGGAAGCTCTAGGGAAGGAATTTGCTAAACAGGCTGGGGTTAAACAGTATTCCTTTTGTAGGAATTTCCTACCTAAGCAGGGTAACATATCTTAGCAAGGAACAAGTTTCGCTCAAGGAACCCCACTGTATAAAGACCTATTGGGTCAGATCACTAGAAAATGTACACTTTGTCTCCGCCAATTCTTTCCAATAACCCAAGACATAAATGAGGTTCAAAGTCCAACTCAACAAGACCAAACTGAATTTGTGAATCAACCCAGTTCCAAATGTACTCAGATGTACCGAGTTTTTATAACTTTGCTGCCTAAATTGGCAGAATTTACAGAATGTGTGCTGATTGTACATTTTACCTATACTATGTAGGCTACTCCATGTGCTCCTCTAATAGAAACATACATAATTGGCATTATCAGGTGGAATAAGCTCTAGTTGGTCGGTTTATATGTACATTGGCTGGGGAGGAGGGACATCTCCATGTACTACTCAGGTTGTTTCGTTCTGCTCCTAGCTGGTCCTCCACTAACTCCTCGGTGGTATAATATGTTAATAAGCATCTCAGAGAGTTGACCATGAAGATCATTAATAGCCATTATTGTATTCGATGTTTCACCAGACTGTTTAGTTCAGCTTCTATAACTCCTGACGTAGTACACTACCATCTATTTGTGAGTTAAAACATGCTGACAGATGCTACACTCTACTCCGAATACTATCAATAGAGCTTGACCTTGCATAGAACCACAGGCAGCCGTACTGTGTACACATGGCAAGTCTTTCATAACCCAGTCCGCAAGTAGTAGGGAGAAGGAGCGATGCTGCTTGTAGCAGGGTTTGAACCTACAACCATCACCTGCCCCTGGGTCCAAGACCAGCACCTCGGACCACTGCGACACCCCTCTGTGAGTTCATACAGAGCCCGGGGAAGACAGGCATGTCCCTATACTACTCACATGATACATGCAATAGTGCTCCATGACTCCAATACTGGGCCAGTTACGGTACTGTAATTTATCGAATAGAAGTCTATAGGTTGGCAATAAGCCTGACATGCATATAAATACGGGCAATTGGTTGGTTTAGGCAAATATAAGCTGCTAACTATATTTTGTGCGGGAGGGTGTAGGGGTCGGGTAGTATAAAAATATCCGACCCTAGGATTTCATTTACAATCCTGGTTGATGTTATTTCAGAAAACATAAACCAGGACTTGAAATGAAATCAAAGGATTAATCGGGAGACCCAAATCGGGGGGCAATCGGGGGCCAAATCGGCTGTGTGTGGGCAGGGTATAAGGGCCAGGACTTCAGAAAATGTCGGTCAAAAACTGAATATTTTCTACTTCTTGTTCCATTCTTTTCCAACCCATTTAAAAGTCATTTGACCAACATTTGGGAGAATTTTGTTCAGTCGTTTTTGCTAAAGTCACTCTAAAACGTCCTCGTTTTGTATTTGGAGGACCCACCCGAATACTCATCGGCAGTTTTCCCTTGGTGATTAGACTTGTATAATATTACACCAACATCAGAATATTGATATCTTCAGTCCTATAAGTCATAATATGAGTGAATTTGGTAAGATTTGTTTTGTCGTAATAACTGAGAATGCAGCTTTAATTATGAGAATTGACTCCTTTAATTTTTGAATCGCAATTATGACTTTAGTTTGGGTTATTTGAGCTGATTGCAGAAGGTGAACTCTACATGGCGCCCTGGCCAATAGATAAATAGGTCAGAGTGATACATTCACCAATAAGCTCCGTTAGAATAGGGGAGTTGCATGCCTCACTGCGTGTGTCTGTCACAGTGCATGCTGGGACGGATTCAGTTCAAATCTGACATCCAAATATTTGGCAACATTTCTGTCAAAGATTTCAATAATGTTTTCACCAATATCATAGCTTTTTAAAAATGATCTATGAAAACCAAATGCATGATGGGAAAGATGAAGACTTGTGTCAGGGAAACATGTATGACATATAGACATTGATATTAGAGCATTGATAAATATTCCATGCTGAACAAGGCATGTTTTATATAGATTTTGTAGTGTACCATTACACCCATAATTCCATGCGAATCAAGATTCAAAATGGCGGCTATGCAAATCCCCTATTGAGTCCAATAAACAATTACTTGCACTTTGTCCTATTCTCTATTCTATTTATTTATGTGCATTGACGTGCTTCGCGGGGATCTGAAGGGGCTTGTTAGTTTTGTAGTTATATAATTATATATAAACAATGTCTGGGGTACTCTGAGACATATATTTTTTTTTTTTGACAAACTTTATTCAATCTATCAACAAAACTGATCTACCCAGGGCAATTAACATCTTTAGATACAAGAGCCCATTCTGTCTGCATCAAGAGCAAGGTCCGGTGGAAAGTTGACTTGTTGTCCGTAGGAAAACCTGAAAACAACATAATTAAGCGAGCTGATATTATCTACAATAACTCTGTATCCAGAAAAGAAAATTCGCCACTCACAGAGGCCGCATATAGGCTTAAAAAATAAGTCATTGCTAAGATCAAATCGAGAAGAGTATGGTTCTAATGGTTACACAGAGTTGTGGTTTGGTAATACCAAGAGGGAAGGTCGTATTGTTTTCATAAAAACTTCTACGTAGGCAGACGCTTCAGCTGGGAGAAGGTGCCCAGTGTTGGTTACCACCTGTCGATATATGGCTTCCACTCTCTAAATCTTTGATAATTTTTAAGGTTTTTAATACCAGCTTTATGCAATATAGCGAACTTTCTTTTAATTTCATTATGGAGAACAGAAAAAGTCAAAACATTATTATGGAAAAGGCGTCTTCTGTGAATGAAGGCCCTTGTACACAGCAAGATAAAGTTTACAAAGTTTGTCTCCGTATTTGAGCTCCCAATACCCAATAGTGCTAATGACATACCAGGGAAGTTTGTTAACGCTTCAGGAATATCACGACTAAAGACATTTACCTTCAATTTTTCTCCTACTCTCACCCATAGATCGTAGACATTGGGGCAATGAAAGAAGAAGTGGCAGATTGTGTCTACCTCGTTACAGTAATTACAAGTATCATGCACTTTAACCTGTATTTGTTTCAGGTAACTGTTGCACGTTATCGCTCTGTGAAAGATTTTGTATTGGAGCGACTGTAATCTCACTTCGGATGTGCATTCGTATGGAAAAATAAATCTATCTTCCCATGTCGTTGCATTGTATTGTACAATATCACTTTCTAATATGTTTTCCCATTTTTGCATTTTCTCCTTCTTCGGAGGTTGAGCAGCGATAAAAGCATGATAAATCGGAGAAGCAGCACTTCCGATAATATTGATACGCTTCTGCCCGATATAACAAAAAACTTTCATGTTCTCCAACTCTTGCGGTTGGGTATATGGAGAAAACAAGAAATGATTCACCTTCAATTATGACATGTACATATAATAACCTCCCGTCGGGGGAGAAACCTCTCTTAAGGAATTTCACCTGGATGTCATTTGAGAACAAGACGGCCACACCATTAGAATTTGATGAACCGTGAGAGAAATACATTGGTCCGCGCCATTGCATACGCCAAATAGCCTCAGTTTCCTGAGTGGAATGGGTCTCCTGAAGGGAGAAGATACATCTCTTGCTCTCTGCAAGCTTAGAGAACAAAGCCTTCCTTTTGTCAATGTTATTTAAACCGTTCACGTTAATAGAACATAATGTTAGATCTGATAAATTATCGTTTGACCTATCGAATTTGGATTATAATTAACGACTCGTTAGACCCTTTATAAATGTTCAACATTTTAGTAGAAGTTGTTTGGTTATTACCTACCACCATGGCGCTAAGGAGGCCTCTGCTCAATAGTAAATCATTAAGGCCAACAGCAGCCTGTTTATTGCGATCCCTTGCTAAATCAATATTAAAATCTCCAGCTAATATATACCTGGAAGAGACATTTTCTTCAAAAACTTTGTCAATCCCACCGATCATAGCCAGCTGGTTGGCCTTATGGCAGCTTGTAGGCATGTAAATAGAGAAAATAAGGAAGGACTCTCCCTCGATTATGACATGTACGTACAATAATCTGCCGTCCGGGGACAAACCCCTTTTAAGAAATTTCACTTTTAAATCTTTAGGAAAAATTATAGCAACACCATTAGAATTAGATGTACCGTGTCCAAAGTACATTGGACCTCGCCACTGCGAACGCCAAACAGACTCTGTTTCTTGCGTTGGGTGGGTTTCTTGAAGAGAAAAGATACCTCTCTTACTCTCTGCGAGCTTAGGGAAAAGAGCTTTTCTCCTTTCGATGTTATTCAGACCATTTACATTAATTGTACAAATTGTTAATTGTGATAGATCATCGTCTGACTTATTGAATGTGGGATACTTTCAACAGCTCGTTAAAACCTTCTTAAAGTTCATTAAATTAGAAGAAGTCTTCATCCGCATCGATGCCAAGGTTGAGATTCCTCTGTCTTGCGTCGGCTTGTTTTGTTCTTTTATCGATGGCCTTTTCTCTGATCTGTTCCCAGGCCTGGCCCAGCCTATTACCCTGGGGTTCCCACTTGTCTGTGTCAAGGACTTCCTCGTCATCCAGGGACATCCCTATTCCCCAGACGGAGTTGGTGGAGGCTTCCCCCAGCCTTTTGTTTTTGGTGTTCACCAAGTATTCTTCAATGAAGGGATTGAATTTCAGCTTGGCTCGCAGTGCTTGCATAAGGAGTTCCTCGACCTTCTCTTCCCATTTTTTGGCTGATTCTGTAAAACGCAAATCTTTGAGCACTGATTTGCATTTCATTGGGTCAGGGGTTTTACGGACGTATTCCATTTTCATTGCATCGCCGTCGATCTGTGCTCTCTTGAATGCTAGGAATTGTTCAATAGATTTGAATGCGATTTGCTCCGTTACGAACTCTGAGGGAAAGTGATTGGAGAGGGGATTGTGTTTTGTAAAGAACACAAAAGTGTCGTCGTCCTCTCTCTTGGACAGGGCGGACAGTGTGATGTCTTTTGGTAATCTGTCCAATTGATCGTACCAGAAAATGTCCCCGTCCAGAATAACATTGCCTCGGGAATTTATCACCTCCTTATACCGCTTAGTTGCCCAGGCCGCAGCAACAATTGGCTTCGCAACATTAATTCTGGCCCTTATCATGTATGGAAGATCCCTTCTTAGCCTGATGGGCTTCTTGCCTTCCTCATTTTTCCGCTGGTGCTTTAGCTCGAACCTTTTAGCCCAAACCCTGTCTGCATCATGTTCGGACTCAAACTTCACTAGCATCGGGGGTGTTTTGGCAGATCCGGCTCTTCTAACAAAGTATTTTCCTTCAATGTTAGCCCCCATGAGCTCGATCATAACCCTTTCGAGCTCTCTTCTCATAGATTCGACGTTTTCATCTTCGTATCTAATAATGCCATCAAAAATCAAATTATTTCTAAGCTTGTCTTCTTCAGATTTTATGTCCGCCTCCATTTCCTTTTTGGCCTGTCTGGCGACAGCCTGGTAGGCCGGGTCATCTTTCGTCACCATGTTCTCTCGCATTATTTTGTTTAGGTCGCCCTGCTTCTTAACCACATTCTTAATTTGGTTGATGTGGAGGTCCCGCTTTATGTTGTCATCCTGGAGGGCCTTAACCTCGCCTCTAGCCGCCTTTATGTGAGACATATATTTTAACCAAGTCGGCTAATTCTCAGTTTTACTTGACAACTTGCACTTGATATTTGATCAAATTGTATGCTCATATATGTAATAAATATAGAATGGAACTCGCCGGCTCATTCCATTCTTCATTCATTTATTGAACCCTTTTATATAGTTTCATTGTACCCCTCATGAAGCATGGAAATATAAATAATTGCGAAAGAAGTCCACTCGAGACCCTACTTCAGGAAATACTCCAAATGTCTTATGAAACCTGCCCCCGGTGTGGGGATTAATAACTGACTAATGACCCATTCTAACCACAGTGAGTGACGGAGGGAACGCCAAGGAGGGGACAGCCATTAATGATGAGCCGTATAATGGGTCATCTATTGTCTCTCCTGAATGGGTATGCGCAGTGACAGTGATAGACCGCTCTCCTGTTCAGTCTTATAAACGGCTTGTAACCCTAGGACGCAGCTCATGTGTCGGATAATGAATATGCCTATCCCTTCACAGGAGAAGGGAGTGGGTGGGTGGGGATATTTGGGCTATTGTAATATTAGTCAATGAGATATTTTGAGGGTCGATGTGAGAATCTTAAGAATCTTGAGAATTGCTAATGATCGATAATTTGTTTTCGCTTTTACCATGGATATTTGGGTCATCAAAAGGTGAGACTGAGGCTTCTTGTTCATTATACACATACTACATTGTAAGTTATTGTCTTGTCCAGTCTACAACCAATCCCACAATTCCTCGCTACACACGACATAAAGTAGTGGCTAATGCAACTCCCCAATAGGGGACTTTATATGCACTATTGCACATGACGAATTCAATCCTATGATTCATAATATGAGTAAATGTGGTAATATTTCTTTGACTGTAATAGCTGAGAATGCAGCTTTAACGGACATTTTTGCTACTAGACACAAATAATGTTCCTTCAGGACGAACTTGTGCCACTCAGTTCTGGGTCGGGCAGTGGTTAATGCATGGGCTCTAACTCAGGTCCCAGGGGGCCTTGCGTCCCTATGCCGCCCCCTAGCGGCGGGTCAGTTTTAAAGACTTATTTCCAGTAGCTGGAGGGGTCACGTGTGCACTTTTTATCTCTTATTCCTCTCTTATCTCTGTCCCTTTGAAGTCTTGTTAACTCTGCAATACATCTGCCTTAGATTCTCTAAATGCAAGTATTGATACAAACGAGCAATGCTATGTATAAGGGCATCAGAACTACGTACATTTCACCTACTCCAATCCATTACAAATGAAACGAAATTTAAAACAACATTGTGACTCAATCTAAAGTTCCACAAAATCGAACCAACACTTTTCATAAACACAATACAATAGAATAGTATTCAGATATATATACCTATTATAATGTGTCAGTTCCAAGGCAACTGCATAATTAGTGTTATGTGATGCATCATGTTTAGACCTTTAATTTGAGATTACACAATGATATTGATGAATGAATAAGGATTTTAGACATGATTCTTGGTTTTCCCAATACATAATGCTGCCATTTTGATTTTGGGCTTTCAGAAGGCTAAAAACGAATTTTTCAGCTTGGTAAGATTATTTTTTTAAATCTACACCTAAAAATTGACCTTAAAATGTCTCTTACCAAATTTTACTCTAAAATGCCTCTGGAAAGTCTAAAGCTCATTTTGATCCTAGTCTAATATATATGCAGAGGTGGCAATAGGGGATGTGCATAGCCGCCCTTTTGAATCTTGATTCGCATGGAATTATGGGACTAATGGTACAGTGTAAAATCTATGGAAAACATGCCATGTTCAGCATGGAATATTTATGCGTGCTCTAATGTCAATAGCCATGTTTTATACATGTTTCATTTCTACAAGTCCCCATCTTTCCCATCATGCATTTGGCTTCCATAGATCATTTATACAGGTTAGGATATAGGTGAAAACATTTTTGCAATTTTGGATAAAAATGTTGCAAATATTTGTATGTCAGATTTCAACAGGAATCATCCCAGTATTCACTGCAGTAGACATGTGCAGTGAGATATGCAACTCCCCTATTGATCATTGGAATGTACTGACGACATGGCCGGAATTGACAGATTGGGCCGACCATCCACTGGTATTCTTTATGCGATGGGGTGTGCATGGGTTGGTGCTAATATGTGATTTTGATTGTTCTGGGTTTGAATGGCTGTAGTGGATTGTGTGTTGCATTCTTCAATAATCGATTGCCTTTGAGGTTTCCAACTGCACCACATTGCTGCACTGACGATGCCCGAAGTGTGAGGATGAACCCAGGCCTCATGATATGTGGGTTGGACCAGATCCAACAACACAATTAATTTCCTGGATCCTGCCATTTGTATTAAAGCTTCATCCTCAGCTATCCCTGCCAACATGTACCACGCCGTACTAAACATACTCATTGTTTGACCTATATATATATAGGACTAAAGTTATTGACATTTTGCTGCTGTTATTTGTTTATGCAAGAATTTGACCACAAATCGGCCAAATGAAAACGAGTTCCAGTAAGCGATAATGAGTGAAATTGTGACTAAGTGAATTTTGGCGAGTCACCGAAATGAAAATATGAAACTCTGTTGCAGCAAGCAACGAAAAACGGATTAAATTCCCCCCAAAATGTTTGAAATCGTGAGAAGTGGAAACTTTGAGTAAACAATTAAAACTTCATTTACTGCCTTTTAATTAGGTTTATTTGAGGGGGTTGGTGAAGACGAATTCTACACTTTCTGACGCCATTTTAAGCACAGTTCAATGATTTGACTTCATAAAATCCCCGTGTTAATCAAATATTAAATTTACAAAAGAGATAATGGAAAAATTCAAGGGACATCATTTGAAAATTATGATCCTAGGTTACGGACGAACATTATTCCAACGGCAATACTGCTCGCAAAGCATACAATGTACTGACACTTGAATGTGGAGATGCGTGCGCATTTAGAGTGGCGTCTCCCATTCTGCGCAGGCGCATCACGCTACCTGCTCCACAAAGAGACTCGGCTCTCAGCCAGGCCAAAAAAACTAATCGTGTTTCCTGTCACTCACTTGGGCGATGGCATTTCTCAAAATTCAAATTTGGTCACGCAGGATTCTGCCAAATGCGGTTAAAATGGCGGAATGGGAGAAGCCAACATTAAGACTGCTGGTGAACAAAGCTAAACTGTAAATGGGTTCTTGCCTGACAGTCCATTAGATATGTGATCGTAGTCCTTAATGATGTGTGATTATAACTGGTTTCTTTTGACATGTGGATAGCATTGGGTAAGCACCCTAACGGTGCGATCAAAGGATGATATTAATGTTCATCATAGTAATGAAAATAGCAAAAATATATGTGATGTGTTACAGAATAAATAGTCATAAGTCGCAAACTTGATATTTTTCAAAGATATCCATTTAGGAACGTTATCATCTTTTTATGGTTTAGTGTTCTTAGTGGTAAGAGCACATACATGTACCAAACTCCAAGCCTGTGTGCTTAATGTATTTATGTATATTTTCGGTTATCCTAAAGAGTGTATTTATTTCCCTTACTATAGTGAGTGACCCTAAAGAAATGTCGCTAAGTTATTTTGTATGCATACAAATATAAAAGGAGTTATTAGATGTTTTAATGTTTACCATCATTGGAATACGCTTGATCTTATCTTTTCAAATATGATGGTATCACACAATCCAATCCATGTGTTCTTCTGAACACATCACAGAGTAACAATATAGAGGATTAATGGCTGACATTGAGAGGCTACCATTGCATTGTTTGGTGTATAATCTGTAGGCAAAGCTGATAGATTGTAATCAAACAGTGCACCAGCCGGCCTGAAATGGAGGTTATTAATCATTTTAATCATTTCAGAGAGTATGCCTACCAGAGGGCAGAAACGCATAGAAGAGTGTTCTAATCTGCGCTTTACTGTAGTAAGAAATGAACACAGGTTTTACTACAATGCCCTGTACAAAATGGAACAGGGTTTCGATTTGTGATCTACGATACTAAGAACAGAATGAAAATAGTTTTAATTGGTAACTTACAATTCTAAGAACAGAATAGAAAGGGTTTCAATTTGCAATTTACAATTCTAAGAAGAGAAGAGAAAAGGACTTAACTTGTAAGTTAAAATGCATAGAACAGAATAAAAAAGGTTTCAATTTTGTGATTTACAATACATGACCTAAGCAGCACTGCAGTACTGCAATCAGAATTCATACTTACAAAATAATATTCAACCAACTCACGTGCATGACTGTGGGTAAATCACGTAGAAGATATTATTAAAGGTTCTCCATTGTTATCTCTGTTTTATATTCATGTTATCTTTTTCTATTAGAATGTTAATACAACGAATCAACAAGAGCAATCACATTACAATTGGTCACGTATAAAATACATAGTCATTTCGTACAAGGATCGATTGTCATTCCGATGTAGGCTTACGGGTATTATTCAATGTGGAATAGCCATGGCTTTCCGCACACTGCTGTGTCTAGCTACTGCTAGTGCTATGTGGCTCACAGTATCTAATCTAGTGTCTTTATATTGGAAACAAAAGAGGGAAAAGGAAAAGGATTGGATGGAATAATTTATTAAACAGGTTATTTGGTCACTTTGTATGTTTGATGACATTTGACCAACATATTCGACATTTGTCTGGATGTCCACTTTCATGTTTCTATAAGACCCGCCGAATACCTCATTCAGTTATTTTTATGGACGTATATTATCCGTCGTTTGTTGCCGTTTTCTCTTGATTCGATTTTAAATCCTTGTATTTAACATATACCAGCATCAGAATATGGTTAAAATTCAGTCCCATTTATCACGATATGAGTATAATAGGGGATTAGTATGTCTCACTGCACATGTCTATTACAGTACATGCTGGGATGGATTAAGTTAAAATCTGACATACGTATATTTAGCAACATTTTTATCGTAAATTGTAGAGAGCTTTCACTAAAATGATGTTTGTACAAATGATTTATAAAAACCAAATACGTGATGTGAAAGGTAAATTCCTGTTCCATGGAAACATGGAAAACACATATATGGCCCCTGTTGCATAACAATCTGCGAGTGCAATATTAACACTGAAAAAGCTACTCGCAGATTGTTATGCAACGGGGGCATTATTTATATGGCATCAGTTTTAAGTACTCCATGATCAGCATTAGATATTTTGTATAGCTTTTGCACTGAAATACTATTCCCATAATTTCATGTGAATCGAGATTCAAGATGGCGGACATGCATTTCCCCTATTGGTAAGTTTATTTGTGGTAATAGCGGAGAAGGCAACTAGCACCTGGATAAAATATTATCAACTCTTCACATCTAGAGATTTCATTTTAATCTGAATTTACTTTCAAATGATTATTTTAGAATAGATTACAATGGTTATTTCCCTTCTCTGCATCTCAACATCTAAATTTCATCTGCCGGTATTGTTGCGAAAAAGAGATAATGGCCTATTAAACGGCCATTGAGATGAGAGGTATTCGGTTACATATTGGCTTTCTCTTTGGTGATTGAACCTTCACTTTTACCAGGAAAGTTAATGGAAAGATCCTTAAAAGGTGCATTAATGTCGGATCGATTGCAGAGTGAAATCAAACTCGAGACGGATGTGAAAGGGAATCCTTTTAAAATGAAAAGGTTAAATTAGTATTGAGTCTCAAGTCCTACTCTCATAAGCTTTCATCAAAACAAGCTTTCTCACATTGGGCAAACTTCAGGGACCTTTTACATAAAGAATCCTCAGTTAAAATGTTTGTTGCTAAGCTATGTCTCCCTTGCTGAGGTAGGAAATAGAAAATAGCATTGCTAAATGGGTCCTTCCTACGTGAAATTCGCAGCTGGTAGGAGTAGCTTTGATGGTGGGTAGGAATTTGTATTCCTATATATACCCACCGGGAAGGAGAAAAGGTGTAGGAATCCCCTTGCACAATTATCCTTTCCTTAGCTTATGGGTCAGATTTTCAGAAAATGCACAATTCTTCTTCACCGATCCTCTCAAATAACCCCTATTTAAGACAGAAATGAGCTTCAAAATGCAGTTTAACATAACAAAACAGATACTTTAAATCACTGTGATACCAAATATACTCAGATGTACTCGGTATATTCATCATTTTTCAGCCAAATTTAGCAGAATATACTGAATGTGTAGATGTACCAATCGTACATTTTCTGAAAATCTGACCCATATACAACAGGTCGCTGAAGACAAGAAGCAAATCTGTGCTTGCTATACTTGCTTGGCCTATGTGTGACCCGGTGTGCATGCATGTGGTGTGTATTGTGTGCAGGGGTTGTGTGGGTTGTATGGTATCCCTGCTACCACGCCTACCACCACCCTCATAACATGACATGGAATTAGCAGCTGCTGAAAGGCTGTCTCCTCCATGCTTCCATCAACGCCCGTTCACATACACTATAGTTGGGTTCACCCTGCAATAACTACAGGTGTTTAGCATTACAAATATTTAGCAGCATTTTTACAGAAAATGCTTGCAACAATATCACAAGTTGCAGAAATGATCAATGAACACTATAAATACATGCATCACCCTCAGGTGCATATTGTATGAGTTCGCCTTCACCAATCTTCTCAAATAACCAAAATTTCAGCGAAAATAAAAGTCCAAATACAGTTCAACCTCACAAAACAGATTGCTAGAATCAATGCAATGCCGAATATACTCGAATTTACCTAGTATTGACCAAATTGCAGCCTAATTTAGCAGAATTTCCTAAATGTGTAGAGCTGCCAATTGTACATTTTCTGAAAATCTGACCCATATGTGAGCTGATCTATGTTCTTATTATAAGCAAAATTTATGCCATTAATTCGTAAGGAGGCTCCACATAAAAAATGATCGTATTTGTAGGAGAGTTGTGGATATGACTATGAGGGTCTGCACAGAATAATGTATAATAGTTTTTAAAGTTATTGCGATAGACTATGTTGGGATTATAGTTCAAGGAATTGGACGTATCGCATTCATGTGAATGTTCTAAGAAACAAAATTGTTTAAATTCTTTTTTATGAAAGATGGGGACTCCTCCACTGACATTAGAGCAACAACTATCCCTGGCTGAACTTGACGTGTTATTGTTATGTGGGTCAGATTTTCAAAAAATGTACAATTAGCCTTCACCAATCCTCTCAAATAACCCACATTTAAGACAAAAATGAGCTTCAAAATGCAGTTTAACATAACGGAACTGATACTTTAAATCAATGCGATACCAAATATACTCAGATGTACCTGGTATTCATCATTTTTCAGCGTAATTTGGCAGTATTTCCTAAATGTGTAGAGCTGCCAAAACTTTGTAATTTTCTGAAAGTCTGACCAATATCGTTTTATCTTCAATGTAATTCCATGCAAATCATGATTCGAGATGACAGACATGCAACTCCTCTATTATCTCTGTGATACATATATACTCACAAAGTAGTCCCCTGCATACATTCTGCCACAATGTGAACACAATATAGTCCCCTGCATACATTCTGCCACAATGTGAACACACAGGAGTTGACAGTGATCAGGTATCCCCCTATTAACACAACAACACAGGCAGGGATTAGACTAATACCCGAGTGAGACAGGAGTATTTAGTGTACACGTAGCCCGCAGGGTAGTGAGGATCAAACACCTTCAGTGGGAGAGATAAGGGGGAATGTGTCCTGATAAGAGCTTGCTAAATAATTCCCTTTCCTTCTTCTCCTCCTCCCCCTACCCTTCATCTTCTCTCTCATGATGCCACCCCCACCCCCCACCCACCTCCCCCACCAACCCTTTCACCTCCATTAGAGACTAACACATTTTTGTTGCTCACTGAGACAGAAATGTTATAGATCCACCATAGTGTTGTTCAGACAATTACCTAGAGCTACTCCTGGTTTTGATATGCTAACAAGAGCTTATTATTCTCATGGATAAGAAGTGTTCAAAATCACATCTTATCCTTATAAGGCCAACAACAAAAATAGGTGTGTTTCCGATTTATCTGGCTGAAAACTAGGTAGCGGGGGGTGGTAACTTTTTGTTGTTGTTATTTTTTTTCGTTTGGAAACCACCTCCCAGGAACTGAAAAAAATGTCTTTTTCATAACATTAGTTGTTTTGAACATGGGAAATGTGCTTTTTGACAGTTTTGGGTTAGGAAACCCCGTTTTCCTGCTTTTATAAGCTTTTTTTTATCAAAAAATACAAAAAAAGTAAGATATGACGGGGAAAAAATCAGGTATGGTAAAAAAACTTTTAGGTAGGGTAAGGTTTTTCTAGGTAGGGGGGGGGGGGGGGTAAATCGGAACCACACCTATTTTTTTTGCCTAATCAGTTGTTCACTACACCTGCAGGACAAAGGTGATTCATCCGTTTTGAAGGCGCCATCGTAAATGTACGACTACATACTACAAGGGATTTATGATATGAGGGTTGATTCATAAACTCATGCATTTGAGAAAGTTAGGATTTTTCTCAGACTTCTCTCATACTAGTTTGAAAGCTAATCAAATATAATATCATGCAAATATGATAGAAGGGAATTAGGATGCCTCTAAAGTCTCGGTTCCACTGCCCCGCTACTTCTCCCGCTATTCCTCCCGTTACTTTAGAAGTAACGCCACTGTTACATGATGTAACCGGAAGTAGCTGTTTCAAATCAAACATGTTTGGATGGAAGCTGCTACTTCCTGCAACTTACTCCCGCTCCTAAAAGTAGCAAAGCAAAGAAGGAGCAAAGAAACGGAAGAAGTAGCGGAGAAGAAGCGGGGCAGTGGAACCCAGGCTTAAGACCAGTTTACCATTATATATTAAGGAAATTTTGAGAGGTTTACGTTATAATTATATTCATGTGAAATATATTGTCTCTGAGTAGCTGCTTGGTGAATGGTTCATGACCCCAGCTGCCCAAATAACTTCTTCCAGGGACAGACTACACCCATGTTCCTCAGCCCCTGGTTGGATCAGGGACAGGCAGAGATGGAAATGTGACTTCTGTCCATCTTTCACTGCTCTTAAAGAGAAATGTAAGCATCTTAGTCTGAACCAAATTATACCATCTATACCTCTACTGCCCACTGATACCACTCCAAGCAACTCCAAAGCTTGGACTCCACCAGCACCTGAACCCCAGCAGCCTCCACCACCCTACCTCCCACACCACTCTACACCACCAGCACCAGCACCCTGCACCAGCACCTGCACCACCATCCTGCACCAGCACCTGCACCAACACCATGACCAGCACCTGCACCACCACCCTGACCACCAACTGCACAACTACCCCGACCACCACCTGCACCACCACCCTGACCATCACCTGCACAGCCATACCGACCCCCACCTGCACCACTACCCTCACCACCACCTGCACCACCTCAACCCCTAACTCCACCATCATCCCAATTCCCACCACCTCCCGAAACCACACCTCCACTCCCACCTAGCTCTACCTTCACCATCTCCCCTACCTCCACCAGCCCCCAGCCCCCCACCCCCACCACCACTGCACCCCACCTCTATCATCAGGCCCATTACATTGCCCTGTCAGCAGCCCTTATCACATAGAGATATTATCCTAGACACTAATGCAGCTCTGGTATGACAGGCTACATCACGCCCTGCCTACTAACCTCCCTCTTTAAACCTCCATCTATCACACCCTCCCCTAATACTAGGCTTATCCTATGCTAACACACCATACAGCCTTTCATGGACGATGTGATAGTAAATGTGATGGCATTGTGAAGCCAAAAGTCAGCTGCCAAAAAGGCGATTTTCTTTTTTTGACATTATAATAGATCTACACTTCAGACATCAAATTTAAAAAGTTTAGGAAAGTGAAACATTTCGCATTTTCGTTACTAAATATTATTGTCTTTGTATAATAGTTATTACTATGACCGATCCTATGGCTGTATCCACCTTAGGCAGTGACTAAATAGATTAATAACCTCCAACTTTGGCCTCCCCTCTTTGTCAATAACCCATCGGTTTCTCCTCGAGATGATACACCAAACAGTGCACCGGCAGCTCCTCAATATCAATCATTAATCCTTTAATAATGTTAGATACAGCCAGGATAGTCTCTATACTGTATTTGGTTATTGTCACTCGATGTTCTCTCCCCTTCCCAGCCCGGCTCTCATCCCTGTTTTTATAATTCCGGGATGCACCGTGTTTATAGATGGCTTACTGCTCCTAACCCTACTTTCCCTACCTCTGTGCAAGGAGAGTGACAGGAATAATAATTAACCAGGAGCTGAGAGAAACTCTCTAACATCGGAGGGAGCATGTGTTGTGGTGCGCCCAGTTGGGGGTGATAACCACTAATTACCCCTGATAATACCCTTGCATAGCTGATGAGCATGCACTGGAAGAGCTGAGGAGCGTATATATGGGTCAGAGTTTCAGAAAATGTACAATTGGCAGCTCTATACATTTAGTAAATTCTGCTAATTTAGGCTGCAATTTGGTCAATACTAGGTAAATTCGAGTATATCTGGCATTGAATTGATTCTAACAATCTGCTTGGTTATGTTGAACTGTATTGTGAGTATTGTAAGTTGAATTGTACATTTTCTGAAAATCTGCCCCATATATGGGTCAGAGTTTCAGCAAATGCCCAATCTACAGTTCTACACATCTATCAAATACTGCTAAATCAGAGTGAAACGTGATAAATACCAGGTATATCTGTGTATATTCTGTATTGTTTTAATTCAATAAATCTGTGTGGTTATGTTGAATTTCATTTTAAACCTCATTTTCGTCTTTAATTTAGGTCATTTGAGATGATTGGTGAAGACCAATTGTACATTTTCTGGCGACTTGACCCAGATGTGTTGTCTTACAGAAAGATAAGTCACTATTGAGACATTATTTTTCAAAGTGTTTTATTCACAAGATCTCTTCGTAGGAGGCTTCTCATTTTTGGTGACTCTAGTAGTATATTTACTAGTATTTACTAGTAATTGTCGAATGAATATTGCAAATTTTTTAAAATCAAACATAAAATATAGAAATACTAGTTTAATTTCCTAAATGTTAACATCCCCATAATCTGATTTTTTCAAATAGGAGGACATCGCAAAATCCGATTTTACCCGACCTATTTCTCATTTTTGTGTAAACTATCACATATATGGGTCAGATTTTCAGCAAATGTACAATTGGCAGCTGTCCACATTTAGTAAATTCTGCTAAATTAGGCTGCGATTTGGTCAATACTAGGCAAATTCGAGTATATTTGGCATTGCATTGGTTCTAGCAATCTGTGTGGCTAGGTTAAACTATATTTTGAACTTTGTTTTCGTCTGAAATTTGGGTTATTTGAGAAGATTGGCGAATTGTACATTTTTTGAAAATCTGACCCATATGTGTATCACAGTGGCTTCAGCTCTGTAACTATTGAGGGAATAGAAAGAGACGTTACGATGAAGCTGTGGGGACTATGGGTTATAGAAATCCTCTAAGTTTCTAATCTCTGAAATACTAATATCCTTTGATGTTGCCATCAGTTGCACCACCTCATTTGTTTAATACCTGTCATGCATGGTCAAGCCTGCTTTGATCTCAATGCTTCAGTATTAGATAGTGTAGGTGGCCTTCATGAAATCTGGCCAAGATAGTACCAACTTTTGGCTAAATCTAAATACTTGACCGAAATGTTGTTGTTTTTTTCTGGTGCAGGGCTGCATAAAGGTCCACATTTATATTTTAAGGACGCGCTAAGCTCCTTTCCTGCAGTGGCTTCACTTATTATCGCTCAGTAGCAGCCGTTTTCTCTCCACTGTTTGAACTACAAATTCTTGTATAAACATATAACAGCAGCAGAATATTGATGACTTCAGTCTTATAAGTCATAATATGAGTAGATTTGATGAGATTTTGTTTGTCATGATAGCTGAGAATGCAGCTTTCATTGTCATGTTGAGATTAATTGCAAACTGTGCAAATGACTATTTTAGATTATGGGTCAGGTCATCAGAAAATGTATGACTGGCAGCTCTACACATTTGCTAATTTGTTTAATGAAATATAAATACTAGCTACACCTGGGTATATTTTGTATTGTGTTGATACAAAAAGCTTTCTTTGGTTATGTTGAACTGTATTTTGAATCTTATTTTTTGTCTTAAATTTGGGGTATCTGAGAGGATTTGCTACAGTGAATCTTCTACTGATTTCACCCTAATGTAATGAGCATACTGGTGAAGGGACCAGACTGGAGGTGTGCCAGCAATGAGAGGGCTTACTGTAGTGTCTCACCTCCCCGTATGATGGAGCTGTTGTACAGGTGTATGTAGGACAGGGGGCAGCTCAGGGCAGGTGCTATAGACTGGTAGTTGACAAATGCACCTATCTATGAATACTTTAACACATTTGCTACTCAGGTGTAGGTGGAGGGCTGGGGTAACCTGCCATTTCTAACCCTACCCATTATTTCATTCTGGTAAAAGCTGAATTCTGTGGATGGAATGTAATGAGGGGTTAGGTTACGAGGGGTTATTAGTCACACAAGCAGTTGACATGTGTGCATCATCGTGAGTGGCAGTGATGCACACATTTCTACCCTGAGTGTAACTTACTTTGAGTTCATATTCTAAAAAGTCTAGCCCCACCCTCATGCAATGTTTTTTCTATGACCTTGGCCTTTGGATGCACTCATAACAAAAAGTCCAATACATGCGGTCGAGGTATAGAGCTAGTAATTGAATATTCATTTGACTCGATTTTTGTAATCTGGTCCAAAAAATATTCACTTACTAGATCTGACAACCTTCTGTGGGACTGATTTGTTGTTGACGTTTTCTTACATGGATCTATAAGATTAACACGCACCTTTGCTTCTCTGTGAAGCACAAAACCCGACATGAATCATAATGTGTTTTCTCTAATCAAAATGCACTGTTGCCGATGTCGTAAAACGTTAAGCTGTGATATTATATACATTATGGCAGTTTGGCAGTTGTTACTGCTGGATGAAACGGACAAAACCATCGGTTTTAGGTGAATACAAACTCTATGTGGTGCCATTTTGTGTTAATTTCAATAGATACTAACTTATTAATTGGCAGATGCAGCCAAGTAAACGTTTTCATTATTTTGTTCTTTATTCGTTATTATTATCCCCAGCACAGATTTTTTTTAAAGTTTGATATTGATGATGACAACACAGGATTCACTTCCTCATATATTTTCGGGTATAGTTTTTTTTCTCCAAACTCTACCTGACTTCCCCTATGAAAGTTTGACCATCAATGCCTGCACCAGCATATTTTAATCACTTTAAAGTCTCAGGGACTCCACTTAAGGCTGAGACTAAAAGGATTAGTAACCTCCATTTCAGGCCTGCTGGAGCACTGTTGATGTATAATCCCTTGGCTTCACCTCGCGATTATAACCAAACAGTGCACCTCCAACCCCTCAATATCGATCATTAATCCTTTGTAAACCAAGTGATAAGTTTAGGAGGGGATATGTAGCCTCAAGGACATTTAAACCAGTTCCTCATTAGCTGATTTAATGGAAGTCTTAGAGGTGCCACTTGACAGAGAAGGGGCTTCTCAAATGGCTTCTCAAATAATTGCAAAGTGTCTTATTTTCACAACATGTGTTCTAGCTGCTTACAAGGTCTATATTATATGTGTTGTGTAACAGAAACATCAGTCTTGAGTCGTCAAAAATGGATTTTAAAGTTTATGTTGTGAAATAAATTAGTGAAACTCTCCCATAGTAATATTGCACGACTCTCAGTCTTTGTCTACAGGATTGCCCAATAGGCACACACTGTTTGTTTGTCGAGGAAGAGTAGGGAAGGGAAATTTCACTTTTAAGAACAAGGGAATGGCACTTAAATGGGCACATATATGCGCCAAGCATCCCTGAGGGTGGCCCACCACGATAATGACTCTGCAAAACTGAGCACAAGTAACTGTCGTTGTTTGCGTCAGTTCCACTTGCTTCTGCATGCTAATCAACAATGTAGTCGTGCATACATACAGCTGCATTCTCAGCCATTACAAAAACAAAATCTCAGGAGATTTTTTTATATTGTGACTTATGGAACTGGATACATCAATATTATGCTGCTGTTATATATTTAAGCCCTATACTAAACCTCACCAAATTTACTCATATTGTGACTTATAGGTATGGTTTTTCAATATTCTGCTGCTGTCATATATTTAAGCCCTAAATCCGACCAAATTTACTCATATTGTGACTTATAGGAATGGTTTTATCAATATTCTGCTGCTATTATATATTTAAGCCCTATATTCATTAAGCCATTTTTCCAGTCTTAAGAGTGTCATGGACTTGGGTGATAAGGTGCTGCCTAGCATTTGGCCAGTCTCTTCAAGCATTCACCAGTTTGGTGGACATGATTGGCCAAGTGGAATCGTCTCTTTGACGCTCAAGAGAATCGGCCATTTCTTAGTATGTCCAATGGATACTGGGCTTGATACTAGAATTGGGAGTTGAAACAGTCACGAGAAAACGGCTGCTGGTGAGCGATAATAAGTGAAGCCAACAGGGGAAAGAATTTCAGTGGGTCTCCGAAACATAAATATTGTCTTTGATAAACCCTGTAGCAATAAAGAAACTTGTTTCACCCACGTTAACTGAGAGGGCAGCTTTAATAGATGTCTAATTCTCTACGTAAATATAACACCAATAAAACATTCATGAGCTCTAAAGATTGGCACTAAACAAATCCACACTGCAGACTATAGTGAAGGGAAACGGAAGAGAACACGTCCAGAATCTAGTTCGACTATTCCCCTCGAGGGGTAGAATTCCCCTTCCAATCAAGCTAAGCACGTGGTCAGGGGCTCAGGGTGTGGGTGCCAGAATTACAGAGGAACTACATAGTCTTTATTACTGTTGGGGCAACCCAACACTCAGTGAAAAACACATTCTTCTGCGTCGGCTATGTAGGTTCTAGTAGGGACATATGGGTCAGATTGACTTGAAATGTACAAACGCCCAATCTACGCATTTTGTAAATTCTGCTAAATTTGGCTGAAAAATGGTTTATTCTAGATATAACTGAGTATAATTGGTATGACATTGATTAAAAAAATATGTTTGCTTCTGTAGAACTGAGTTTTTAGGATAGTTTCTGTCTTAAACTTGTGATATTTGAGAGGATTTGAGAAGGTAAATTGTACATTTTCTGACGACGTCACCCATATATTCGTATGGCTGAAGTCACTTGAAGGTGCACATTTCGCCCTCACCAATCCTCTGAAATAACCAAGTTTATTATAAGACAAAAATGGGTCAGATCTTTAGAGTATTTACAATCTGCAGATCTACACATTTAGTCAAATCTCCTGAATTAGATTGTAAAGTGGTCAATCTTGGTACATCTGAATATATTTGACATTGCTTGATTCGAAGAATCTGTTCGGTTATGTTGAACTGAATTTTCAACTTCATTTCTGTCTTAAATATGGGTTATTTGAGAGGATTGGTGGAGGTGAATTGTACTTTTCTGGCGATTTCATCCAAATACAATTCAACTTCGAATTGAAACTCATTTTTCTCTGACACATCATAATTTTTCTAAAAGAGTATGGTTAGAAATGGCAGGTTACCCCAGACCTCCGCCTACACCTGAGTAGCAAATGTGTTAAAGTATTCATAGATAGGTGCATTTGTCAACAACCAGTCTATAGCACCTGCCCTGAGCTGCCCCCTGTCCTACACACACCTGTACAACAGCTCCATCATACGGGGAGGTGAGACACTACAGTAAGCCCTCTCATTGCTGGCACACCTCCAGTCTGGTCCCTTCACCAGTATGCTCATTACATTAGGGTAACATTGGCAGAAGATTTGCCTTAGCCAATGCTCTCAAATAACCCAAGTTTTAAAAGACAAAATACGATTCAAAATACAGTTCACCATGACCGCTTTTTATATCAACACAATACAAAATATACCCAGGTATAGCTAGTATTAATATTCTTTTGGACCAATTTGTCAGAATTTGGCATACATTTCTGTGTAAAGCTGCCGGTTTTATAATTTGTGACGACCTGAACCATAACTAAAATATATGGTATACCTATACAGCCGCGTTTTTTTAAAAAATAAGACTGGCTGAACCCTTGTGTCTTTTTCTATGTATCTATCCTTCTGTCTATCTATCTATTCATTTGTCTTCCCCCAATGTTGCATGGAAAGTATAACTTTACTTATTATAATAAGCCAATACGATCTACACAAGTTACAAACTACAGAATCCCTACCAGCTCAATTAATCATACACTACTGCAGTACCAGACCAGACTAAATACTGATCCGCTAATCTCAGTATAACGATTAACACTAACAAACAGATACATGCAATGCATTATAAGATAATATTAATCCCTGGTACTATTATGAGTGATTAGAGCTCACCGCTATCTATCTGTTAATGAGTAATTTAAGGCATTATTAGCTGTGATGATGTACTGGGTAACTAATAATCACTTAGAGTAGCGAGTGTGCCAGCTTATCTCTCCCCACCAGATGGCAGTAATCTCAGCCATATACTTGGTATCAGCTGATGGATCAAACGAGGAGCTGATCTGGGTCATATGGGTGAAGCCATCAGAAAATGTACAGTTTATTTTCTCCAATCCTCTCAAATATCCGAAGTTTAAGACAAAAACTATCATAAAAGACCAGTTCTACAGATCCAAACAGATTTTTGTAATCTATGTTATACCAAATAATGATAATCCTTTATCTAGAATTAACCATTTTTCAGCCAAATTTCGCAGAATTTACAAAAATGTGTAGAGTGGGTGTTTGTACATTTCAAGGCGATCTGACCCGCATAGTATAATTAGATGGAATGAAACCAGGGAAGACCTTAATAATTACTCCGTTTTCAATTATTTGTTTTGATTTGCTACACTGCATAACTAGCTAGTAAACTTACTTTACTTTACTAACTAGTAAAATTAATGTGATATGGAAATAAGATAAAAAACCTTCCAGTCTGTATTTCATATTATACTATGCAGATTTTGCTTGAGAGGTAGAGTGAAGTGTGTGTGGTGGAAATAGATTTATTGTATGTGTATGATACAGATTTGAATTGTTTTTTTCATAACTACCACATTTAACTCATGAAATGATCTTCTGTAGTAACGATAACTCGCCAGAATCATTCGGAATTTCGATCAAATGACATTTTAATGGGTTGGAAACGAATAGAAGAAAATGTAGAAAATCTTTTGACTTTTTACCGACGTTAACTCAGAGGGCCACTTTAAATTGCTTTTCCGCTAAGCACATGACTTGGAGGAAACACACATGTATACATGTGGATCTTTGTGTTTCGCTAAGTTGCAATATAACCAAGGGACATACACCTGTATTCATCTCTGTCTAGGAGTGTGTTGAGGAGAGATGCTAAAGAGTGCGTTACTTACTACCTATATATAGAGAGAATGGGACGAGCGGGCAATAATCGAAAATTTATTGGACTTGATTCATCCACATAAGCACTCTGCCTACGGCATCGTGCTTATGTGGAAGAATCTCGTCCAATAAATTTTGCAGTGAGTTCCATTCTATATTTATTATATGTGCATAAAATTTAATCATATGTCATCAGATATATTACTAAAAAAATATTAAAGAAGAACAGAGACCCCTGCTGCCCCCCTGACAGCCCCACTGACAGCCCCGCTGACAGCCTCCTTTGTAGGCCTACTTATATTGTTGAATTAAAATGATCATAGCTACATTAATAAAACTTATATCATTCGATAGAGAATTTAATGCTCTATTTAATGATATGGTTTTTATTACGTATTTCTATAATCACAGTACCAGAATCACGGGTTGATTACCGATCGTGGGGATTTGTTTACATGATTCGCGGAGAGCCAAAGCTCCGCGAAGCATATCAACAGAGCTATTTTTAGACAACTACATTTTTATAGGATGCGTCCTATATGAATATTTTTATAGCACCCCACTTATAGCACCTCTCATATAGCATGCACATATAATAATAGAATGTAATACACTTGTGTGTTACAGCTCATTGAGGATCAGCAGGAATCGACTGGTTCATATGGGAAGGGAAAGGTCCAGCCAAAAAGTTCCGTCCCCATTTGGGTGGGCACTGACAGATACATTTTTACCTTTAATAGTTGTATTTATTATTTATTTGATTAATCAATTATCCCCAGCTTTCGGTCTCTTTTTACTTGTCTGCCTCTCCCTTCTTCTCTATCTCTTTTCCCAGGGTATGATCATAAACTGCCTCCCTCTCAGCTCTCCCACTCTTGATAGAACCATATTAAATGTGTTAATGAGGGCGTAAAGCAACCAATCTCACTCGCTCCGTTGTAATGCATGTAATCATTCACCTACTGTGTTGATTGAAAAATCGCTATAGCAATTATTGTAATTCGATATTAACTACCATAAATTGATGTCCTAATTATGGCATAGTGCTTTGTTTATGCCAGGTCTTTGGCTCAATTCCCTCTAGTTATCATAAGATGAATGACCAACATTGAGGATATGATCTGAGGGGTCTGGTTGCAACACCTGAGGTACAGGTGAGATTGATATCAACACCAGGACCTGATTACTGTCAGAAATTGGGGCCATTTTGTGTTTAGTCTATTTTGGGACTCTCTTTGAATTGTAAACAAAGTGCTTTACTTTGGAAAAGCCCTCCAATCGTTCTTTAGTAAACACCTGCCGCATTTTGCGAGCAAAAACATATAGATCATATAACATGATTGGACATGTTCAGGAACTAATTCCTTAATGATACCGGCTTTAGTGCGGAAACTATAGCTCAAAATCTCCCCAAACACTGAATATTGTATGAAGGGTAACTACCACAACCTTAAACTTAGGAATTCTGCTATTTTGCTATTGTAATTGGGTTTGTATTGAATTACCTATTTGTAAAAATCAGGATGGTATAAGATAGACACAATACCCAATAAGACACTGAGAGATAAAGTTTTTTTGTTGTTGTTTATTTATTCACGACCATACATGTTTCGGAGATGGGTTGTCTCCTTCTTCAGTGGATATTTGTAAAAATCATAAACAAATACAAGAATTTTTTAATTTAATTTAATACATGGTAATTTAGACGTTTCGACCTGGTGATAGTCTTTTACGGATGATGTTGAGATCTGAAGATTAAAATAATGTTGCATAAACGAAGGCAAAATCCAATCTCAAACTTGAGCCATTTCCCCAACCTTTGTGCAAGCTGAACTACTCCACCTTTTATGCAGTGACAGTACGCAGCTAGTTATCCCTTGGCGTCATTACAATGCACGTAGACTCAAATATCAACGCCTTTATTATGCCTTTACATGTGTGAAATCGCCAGAAAATGTACAATCCATGTTCACCAATCCTCTCAAATAACCCTAATTTCAGACGAGAATAAAGTTCAAAATACAGTTCAACCTAACCAAGCAGATTGCTTGAATCAATGCAATGGCAAATATACTCAAATATACCTAATATTCGCCAAATTACAGCCTAATTTAGCCTAAGTTACTCAATGTGTACAGCTGCCAATTGTACATTTTCTTAAAATCTGACCCACATCATTCCCAGTTGAGGAGCCCCATTTTCTCGTTAAAGCTGCATATTCTCAGATATTGCGACAATAATATCTTACCAAATTTACTCATAGTATAACTTGTTTGAAAGAATTCATCAATAGCCTACTATTGTATTAATATGTTTGTTCAAGAATTTGAAGTGGAATCGACCGAGAGAAAACAGGCCGACGGTGAACAATAATAAATGAGTGATACCACCACATGAGAGGATTTCAGTGGATCTCAGAAATATAAATGTGCACTTTTTTTAGGCCCTAAAGCAGAGACTTTGGCAATGGTCCAAGCTCCATTCTCAGCTATTATATGACAGTAGATCTTATCAAATTTAATCTGATTTTATCAATATTGTGCTGCTGGTATATGGGTCAGATTTTCAGAAAATGTACAATTCAACTTCGCCAATCTTCTCAAATAACCCAAATTTCAGACGAAAATAAAGTTCAAAATACAGTTCAACCTAACCAAACAGATTGCTAGAATCAATGCAATGCCAAATATACTCGAATTACGTAGTATCGGCTATTTTCCAGTCTAATTTAGCTGAAGATACTAAATGTGTACAGCTGCCAATTGTACATTTTCTCAAAATCTTACCCATATATTTGTACAATAGTGACATAAAGCACTTAAGGTAGGAGTAAATGGAGACTTGAGTAAAAACTACCTCATTGTACGTGTAATGTATGATGCATGGTACATTCTTGTGGGTCAGATTTTCAGAAAATGCACAATCTACAGTTCTACACATCCATCAAATTCTGCTAAATTAGAGAGAAAATTGATTAATACTAGCTATATCTGAGTATATTTTCTATTATATTCATTCAATAAATCTGTCTGGTTATGTTGAACTGTATTTTGAACCAGAGCTTTGTTTTAAATATGGGTTATTTGAGGGGATTTGTAAAGGTCAATTGTACATTTTCTGACGATTTTACCCTTATACATTATAATAGGCTACGGCGCCACGCCCTGTTTTAACGTATTGTCCATGTTAAACCCTACCCACACACAGCCGATTTTCCTACCGATTGCTTCCCGATTTTGGTCTCCCAATGAATCCTATGACTATTTCAAATCCTGGTTTATGTTTTTGAAATAACATAAACCAGGATTGGAAATTAAATCATGGGATTCATCGGAATACCCAAATCGGGGGGCAATCGGGAGGCAAATCGGCTGTGTGTGGGTAGGGTTTTTCTCTCTGTTGAGAGAGCCCCTCCAAACTGAGGGAAAGCATCTCGCTCAAATTGGCAAAATTCCGTTAGCATCCCATATTAGGACGCCTACTCCAGGGCCAGGATTGCCATTAGCGCAGTAGGCGTCCACTCACTGACATATATCAGTCCTTTCAGGTCTTAGAGGTTGTGAGGCTCGACTGGAAACATTTATGTTTTCAAATAATCGGCTTTTAAAGATTACTGCCGGCATCTTATTATTAGGGGATTTGCATGTACATTGCCCGAGTCTATTAGAGTGCATGCTGGGATGAATTCAGTTCACTCTGACATATCTATTATGAACAGTTTTATCGAGTATTCAGGGATCTTTTCACCAATATCGTAACTTTTGTAAATGATCTATAAGAAACAAATGCATGATGGGAAAGATACGGGCTGTTGTATGGACACATGTAAAACATACAATTATAACTATAAGGCTATTTACATGAGATCACTGTTAAACTTTCAATGCTGAACATAGATTTGACACCGGCATACAGCTTCCATAAATCCATGCGAATTGATTTAAATTGGCACACATGAAATTCCCCTATTGTGCACTTCCCAGTGATCTTACTCACACTAACTACTAAAACACAATGCCAGTTTTTCCTGTAGAGTGTAACAAAGACAGGTGAAACATCCACTTACCTGGTATCACTGCCGCCTTGACCTCATCTGGAAGGTATCTAGGTACAAATGTCTGTACTTCATCCAGTAAATCCTTGGTAATGTATTAAAGGCAAAACTCTCACTGGAATCGGTGAATATTAATCCAGGACAGAGTATGTTTCGCTGCTTATGCTACGAGTAGTCACACAAAGAGGTGGCGAGGTGATGGTATGCATATAATCATATATCCAGTTTCAACAGGTATACATGTAATGAATATGTTCTTAGCTCATGGACATTGTGCATGTGTAATTATAATGATTTATTTATCATTTAGTATTATGTATTCCAGTCATCTCCTTTGAACAGTTTTATACCTTGTTCCTGATGTAAGAATATATATCAGTAAAAGCTTTTAATGTGTGGCTTTTCTTGTGTCATGCACTGCAAGAGATGCAACTTCATGTGTTGGTATTTGCCAGGCTTGGATTGCCGGCATTCCAAGCAGAGAACTATTTCGCGGTTCACAATGAAGTAAATAATAAATGTAATAATATCTATAATGAGATAGATAGATCCTGTCCACTCTAAGTCCAAACCCTCAGATCAGATAAGAGTGATGTCAGCCTACTTCGCTAATCGGTTTCTTGTCCTAAAACGCGGCGTTTTAATGGGAATATAATGACATTTTGTCGTCCTAATGGAATTATAATGACTCCTTGGGGTTTGAGGGGAGAGGCTTTCCCTTCATTTGAAGGGACTCTCTTAAGTGTGGGCCTAGACTGTGTCCTAGACTCTGTCTAATTAGAAGATGATGGAGGAGACAAAGTCCAACCATTTCACACCAAGGCTAGGATAAGCCAGTAATCCTCCTAGCCACTGTTCATTGTACTGCCTAGTAGGCACATTCACATTACAACGGCCGATTGGTGTACGGCTGCCGCACGGCAAAAAACACAATGTTAAAGTATTACAGCCGGCAAGAATCGGCCGGCTGGTCGTGGTAATGTGAATGGACCTTTATTATTACTATACTGGCGCCTTTGGTGTTCCTAGAAAAGATAAGAAGAGGTAGATTATTAACTATACACGCACAGCACTGTTAATGTATTTATTTTGGCGCAGATACATTTTCGCGCATTAAGTACATTGACGCATTTTCGCGCGGATTTAAATTCACGCAGCAAGGAAGTCTCACACCTTGTTTATGCAATAATTGTGAGAATAACGAAAATAAATACTGCGCAAACATTTATACGTTTCCATAACTGATTTATGATATGACTTTTATAATGCAAAACACATTTAGAGAATTTTTTATGGACTTTTCCCCAAATTAATTCCCTATCCTAGTCATAGCGGTATACGTATGCAATGTATCACACCCTTTACAAGTTAACTAGAAAGTATAATACATAACTTAGATTTAAGTTATTTGAGAGGATTGGTAATGGGGAATTGTACATGTGGGTCAGATTTTCTGAAAATGCACAATTTGCAGATCTACTCATTTAGGAAATTCCGTTAAATTAGGCTAAAAAGGGATGGATACCGGGTACATCTGAATCTATTTGGTATCAAATTGATTTAAAGTATCGGTTCTGTTATGTTAAACTGCATTTTCAAGTTCAGTTTTTTCTTAAATGGAGGATATTTGAGAGGATTGGTGAAGGTGATTGTACATTTTCTGTAAATCTGACCCATGTAGATGTTCTGACGCCTTCACCCATATAAGCAGCCAACACATGTACCTATGGGCTCTAAAGCCTGCCACTGTAGACTCAACACTCCTGCACCAGTACCTGGGTGAGATCGTCAGAAAATGTACAATTCAACTTTGCCAATCTTCTCAAATAACCCAAATTTCAGACGAGAAGGAAGTTCAAAATACAGTTCAACCTGACCAAACAGATTGCTAGAATCAATGCAATGCTGAATATTCTCGAATTTACCTAGTATTGGTCACATTGCGGCCTAATTAAGCAGAATGTACTAAATGTGTACAGGTGCCAATTGTACATTTTCTGAAAATCTGACCCACCTCTGTAAGGCCTGACATCTATAGCTCCTGCAACCTCCACACAGCCCACTTCTCACCTTACTATAGATATCCACCCCGTGTATGGCCAAAATGAACAAATTCATAACATTTCAGGTGAATGATAAGAAATAACACCATATTTATAATTCATACCGGGCACCCTATCCAAATTTGACAAGCAAGCTGCTGCGGATTTTCGTCCCAGCATATCTAGCATTTATCAGATTTCAGTCAATTGCTGTTGTAGAAATCTTTATATCAGCCAAAGTTATTTCACTGGTAAAAAATACATACAACATTTGATTATATTTCATCACTAAACTCGATGATTAATTGAAAGCAATCATAATAAAGCCAATTCAACTGTGCACCATTGCCAACTAGATTATAATGTGGAAACACACTATGACTATACTAGAGCGATCTATAGCTACCAGGAAGAAATTTCCTGCCCTTGAAAAGTGTCGTCTGCTACAAATGCCACTCATTTATTGGACATGATTTGAAAACACGGAGGTAGGGAAGCGGCAGCTGAAGCGGCCGCCTCCGGCGCAACTCGGTCAACTGTAAAGTAATAACTAACCCTAATCCTTCAACTCTCCCTCTTAGTGTTAAACTTGCTAGACCTGCCGGTCCACATCAACTATCACCATCTCTCTCTCTCCGCCCCCTCTAATGATGGGTGGGTGGGGCAGGGTGGAGGTGTGGTGACGTTGATAGTGAAAGAAGTAGAGAATGTGATAGAGAGAGGACGATTTGGGTGAAGTCACCAGAAAATGTATACAATTTGCCTCCACCAATCCTCTCAAATAACCCAAATTTGAGACAGAATTGAGGATCGCAATTCAGTTCAAATAGAGTGCGTAAGTGTCATGGCGGCGACGCGCGAATTAACGAAAATTAGTCGCGTAGTTGTACCGATGTGTGGACCGGAAGTAAACAATCTCCATTGAGTTAGCATTGGGGCGATAAATAATCACTCTTTACATCGCCCCTGTAAAGGTTTAACGATTATGGAGGATATAGTTGAAATCGTTTGCCTCTAGAGATGGATATGTGAGTTAGAAGTCCTAAGACTATATGATCGTTGAAAGAACAGAGATTTAACATTGGGGTAATGTTGGGGCTATAGGACTTTCGCGCGACATGTCCACATGACGTCATGAAACTGCTACAGTAGCGTGACTCAAAAAATCGCCCTGGTGGACTACTTACACGCCCTATTACTGAACAGGGCCGCGTTTCATAAGTAACGCAGTGTGCGTTATAGGACCTAACGACAGTCATTAGAAAATAAAGAACAACATATTTTAACATAGCGTGCGCTAAGGGCCAAATTTGACGGCAACTAACGTTGCGTTACTGTAATGAACGTGCGTTAAACGTATCGCTATCTGACCCATAGCTGTGCTACAATAACAAACGTGTGCTGTGTTACTTATGAAACGCCCTACTGATTCGTTGAATCAGCACAATATCAAAAAACATTTACTTAATTTGTAGTTGTCAATTATACATTTTCTGATGACTGTTGTTGAAGAGAAATGAAGAGAAGGGCGAAGAGAAGTGACAAAAAGAGCAATATATACATAGTCAGAGGAGAGAAGGAAAGAGACAGTGAACAAGGAAAAGAGGTGGGAAAGGAAGCCTCATCATGGCAAACGGAGATGAAAGATTCAGTTAGAGAAAAACAGAAAGAATAGAGAAAAAAAGCAGGTGAGGGGGCAGTGGAAGACAGAGAGAAATGGGAAGACAATCTTGATAGAAAATAAGGAGGTTGAGTGAGAATCAATAGGTAGATTTAGCAACCACAACGCAGCAACACAACACTAACCCATCCGCTAAATATTAGTATATTTACGCCGAGGCCATCTGCATTGTAGGCCTCTCGACATCCCCACAACGGTAATAATGTACTACAATTTAGTGGATGCGTTATAGTGTTGTGTTGGTGCGTCATGGTTGCTAAATCTCCCTAATATGCGTGATCACTTATCCCCTTCTATGAGCTTTATTTACTGCTCGTATTTCAGGATAACATCAGTCATCACAACCACCATGGAAGATGATAACTTTGATATAAAACCATCATGTGTGAGATTACGATTACCACAATGCACTCGAACCAGATTGGGTTATTTTCTACTCTCCGAGTCTGTTATCAATCCCTCTCATTTCTAGGATTACTTTGCTTTGAGAGATGGATACTCCTCCCTGACTTTAATATAAATATAAATAAATGAAAAGTTTAATCGAGATTACATTGCACAGATAAGTGTACTGTTGCCTGCAGTCAAGTATTTCTTTTGAGTATAAATAATTTGAACTTTCAGTACGAATTCCATTTAGCTATCTAAATGGAATTCGTACTGAAAGTTCAAATTATTTGTCAATCATAACACACATATTACAGTAGCAAAATATTGACTACTTCAGTCCTATAAGTTAAGTAAATTTCTTAAGTAATTTTGTATCATAATATCTGAGTGAAGCTTTGACATTCCTTACTTCTGTTTGGGATTTACGTTATATATAGGCATTCAACGTATCAATGTTTATCACACCTTTATGAAAGAATATAGAAAGGAAATTGATCGCGAAAAACTAGACAAAAGAATATGGTCAATTCTCGCAATCCCGGTTAAATTGCATGGTGTCCAAACTTAACACCAATGTACAACCCACCTTCACCAATCCTCTCAAATAACCCAAATTTCAGACGAAAATATAGTTCAAAATAAAGTTCAACCCAACCAAACAGATTCCTAGAATCAATGCAATGACAAATATACTCAAATGTACCTAGTATTGCCCAAATTTCAGCCTAATTTAGCAAAATTTACTAAGTTTCTACAGCTGCCAATTGTACATTTTCAAAAAGTCTGACCCATATACATAAATACAACTTTAACATTTCACCACCTTATGAACCTGTGTTACACCTAATGACCCTTACAGGTGTAAGACGAGGAGAAGCGGGATTAAAGGGGCATGCAGGTATAACGACCAAACATCTAACAAAATGTCCACTGTTTGATCTATGGGTCAGTTTATCAGACAATGTACTACCGGCAACTCTACACATTTAGTAAATTCTGCTAATTTAGATTGAAAAGGGGAAATAATTGATATATCTGACTAAATTTGTTATTGGGTTGATGATGAAGATATTTTTGGGTATGGTGAACTGTATTTTGAACCTCATTTCTGTCTTGAATTTGGGTTATTTGAAAAAATTGGTGAAGGCAAATTGTACATTTTCTGACTATCTGACCCATATATAGGACAGAAGTCATTAATACTCTGCTGCTTTATAGCGGAACTCCTCTACAGAACTCCACTATAGGTAAAAAACGGCGCCAACAGGCAAAATTTGTCGCCGACATGACTAAAAATTCAGAAAATTCAACATGACTAAAAATTCTAGTGGGAGAGGGGGTAAAATAGGTTGTCGGCAACACATTTATTTGTTGCCAACAATTGTAAAATATCTAATTTGATTAGATATTTCGTCGCAAAAAATTTGTCGCAGCCGTTTTTTGCCGTTTTTCCCATAGTGGAGTCCCTGCATTATGTTTATACACAAATTTGAAGTTGAATCGATGTTGGAAAAGAACGCAACAACAAGTAGAAAATCTTTAATTTTGGAAGGATGTCAACCGAGATTTTTGTTTTTTGAATTTAGAATGTTTATACAGCAAGTCAAAAAATACAGTGAAACATAATTGTGACGTAGGCTCACGGGTTTAATTCAGATACAAATTGCCAGGGTTTTCTGTCCACTGCTGTGTGTAGCTATTTACCAATGCTACCGCTAGTATTTTTAATAGTTATACTTATGCTAATGAGAATAGGAGATTACATGAATGTGGTACATTTAATTTTGTGAGGCAGGGATGAGGAAGAAGGGGTGAGATGAAGGGCTGATGGGGTCGGGTCAGCTGAGTAAGTGAGTGAGATTGGTTGCTTTACGCCCTTATCAACACATTTAATACGGTTATATCAAGGGCGGGAGAGCTGAGTGGGAGTCAGTTTATGTTCATACCCAGGAAATAGAGACAGAGAAGAAGGGAGAAGAGGGACAGAGAAAAGAGACAGAAAGGCACTTGATGGTCATACCTAGGACCACGGGTCGGGTTGGGTGAAATGCGGATATCTGTTTCACAGGTCTGTAAGAGGTTTCTGCATGGCCCGTGTTTGCATTTTGTGTGTGTTTTTTGCAGCTTTAAATGTAGCCAGACCCAGCTGTCACGTGACCCTAGCTTCTACTGCCATGACAAGGCATCTCATGTTTGTGACATGTCACAGCAAAATGAGAAATGGATTTCGAGATACCAACTTATTTGAAAATATGAGATTGAGTGGATTCCATAATGTTAATCTCTTGGAAATCTAAAAAGTATTTCTATATTTTATGTTTGATTCTTTGACAGCGAGGTTTGCATTACATGTAAGTGGGTATAATTACTAGTAAAGTATTTTAAATATACTCCATAGGATGATCTTAGAAATAAAAGACAATATTTATTACACTGGGTTGAAATTTGGTACATGGATAGAACCTGATGAGAATGTGGTACAAGGGACACCGAGTACCACATTCAAATTTAGGTTCTATATTTACTCCCACGTTGCTATGCTTACTTTATATGGCTATGTTTACTGGGGACAGGAAGTCATACCACAAGCGTGGAACTGGTGCAAATTACCACACTAATCCCGCCCATACAAATAGCATGTGGTACATACATCAACGTCGAGTAAATGTATTTAAAGCACTAAATAGCCTAACAAATAAGAACAACCCAAACATAACTCGTTTGAATAAAACACTTTGAAACAAAATAATTTTGCTACATATGACTCATTTTCCTGCATCACATCACATATGTAATAAGTGTCCTCGCTGCATGAACCATTAAAAACAGTTTTGGAGACACCCAGTTTCTATCCAAATCCCCAGCTTCTATCTTGAGCGGGATTGCTGTATACTGTAAACGTATTAATGTTCGCGCAATATTTATTTTCGCTATTTTAGCGCACCCACCTTTCTGGGCTAAAAGAATTCTGTGCGAAAAGTTTAATTATTGCATAAACGAGGTGTAAAAAGATTGCCTTGCTGCGCGAATTTAAATCCGCGCGAAAGGGTGTCAAAGTACATAGTGCGCGAAAATTCATCTGAGCGAAAATAAATACATTTACAGTACACATATATGGGTCAGATTTCAGAAAATGTACAATTCAACTTCGCCAATCTTCTCAAATAACCCAAATTTCAGACGAAAATAAAGTTCAAAATAGAGTTCAGCCTAACCAAACATATCGCTAGAATCAATGCAATGCCAAAAATACTCGAATTTACCTAGTATTGACCAAATTGCAGCCTAATTTAGCAGAATTTACTAAATGTGTCCAGCTGCCAATTGTACATTTTCTGAAAATCTTACCCCTATACAGGTAGTTAACAAGTGTATGTCTAGATATACTCTACGTATGATGAATGATGACAAAGAGTAGCCGGTAACAGTAACTGTTTCACCTCGTCTCCATCAATCCACGTCCGTCCCGGTGTATGTGTGCTGTATAGTACACTTACCTACTTGTACTCATCAGTCAAGTCGGCTGGAATGTTTGAGCCTGCTCAGCTCTACACATTCAGTAAATCCAGGTAAATTGGGCTGAACTATGATAAATACTGGGTATATTTGATAAGTACTGGGTATATTTGATAAGTACTGGCTATATTTTATAAGTACTGGCTATATTTGGTATACTGGGTATATTTGGTATACTGGGTATATTTGGTAAATACTGGGTATATTTGGTATACTGGGTATATTTGGTAAATACTTGGTATATTTGGTATACTGGGTATATTTGGTAAATACTGGGTATATTTGGTATACTGGGTATATTTGGTAAATACTGGGTATATTTGGTATACTGGGTATATTTGGTAAATACTGGGTATATATGGTATACTGGGTATATTTGGTATACTGGGTATATTACTGGGTATATTTGACAAAAATACTGGGTATATTTTTATATTGCGTTGTTTCATGACTTCTTTTCAGTTACGTTCACCTGTGATCTGATACTTATTTTTGTCTTAAATTTGGGATATTTGAATGAATTGTGGAAGGCGATAGGTATATCTTCTGGCGAGCTCCCCCTAACGTATATGGTGAAGTCATCGGTGAAAGTATAATTGGCCTTCACCAGTCCTTTCAAGTAACCCAAAATGTACGACAAGAATAAGAAACAAGTTGCAGTTCATAATAACTACCATATATACATCCGAATAGACCAATGAATGAGTGAGTGGGATTGGTTGCTTTACGCCCTTATCAACACATTGAAGATGGTTATATCAAGGGCGGGAGAGCTGGGAGGGAGTTTACGATCATATCCAGGAAATAGAGATAGAAAAGAAAAGAGAGAGACAGACAGACAAATGGATAAGTCTATATCGATATAAAGCTTTAAACCACCGAACTATAGCTAGGGTTTAATATGGCTTGGACAAGTGTTTTGGTCAACACTACAGCTGTCCTGGGTTCTTGTGATATCCCAGACTTGCGCGCCTCCTCGGGGTATTGGGCAGAACCAGTACGGCAGGACCTTCACAGGCTGTGATACTGGATCTCCCAGAGAACGCCGTGGGCTGAAGTGATATAGATCTATTGGTAGGGGTCTGCTCACCTGCCTCACCTGGATTCTCCTGCCAGGGGCCTGTTGTATAAGCTAAGGAAAATTGTGTCTGGAAATTCCTACACTTTTTATTCTATCTATCATACCCATCAGTGCGTATACATAGTGTATAGGCTGTTACTGTAGGAATTTCACGTAGGCATGATTTTTCACCTTCCTATTGGTGAAGGAATTCCCACAAAGAAATGCTTTTCTTAACTTGTACAACAGGCTCCTGGCAGGTGACCCATGCACATACTGTTCAGGGAGATCATGTGGAGTGAGTATGCCTTTCTCTCCTCTCTTTCCTCCTCCTGTCGCTCGCTCTCTCTCCCCTGTCCTCCCTGTCTCTCCCCTCCCTCTCTCTCACTCCTTCTATCCCCCTCTGTGTTATTCCCCCCCTCTCTCCCTCTCCCTCTCTCTCATTCTCTCCCCGCTCCTCCTCTTTCTCCCTCTCCCTATATCTCCCCCCCTCTTTCATCCTCTCCCTCTCTCTCACTCTATCCCCCTCTCTTTCACTCTCTCTCTCCCCTCCCTCGCTCTCCCCTCCCCTTCTCCTCCTCTCTCTCTCCCTATCTCGCTCATCTCTCCCGCACTCCCTCTTCCTCTCTCTCCCTCCCTCTCTCCCTCCCTCTCTCCCCCTCTTTCCCTCTTCCTCTCTCTCTCTCTTACGAGCACTGAGTTGCATTCTCTTATGTATACGTTAAAGAACGGTGTATAGTACTAAAGAGATGACAAGAAATTGGGAACATAAAAGCAAGAATAATCAAACGAACAGCAGTATAGTAACCAACACCTCCACAGAGAAAGTATTGGTCAGATTTTCAGAATTTTTTTTAATGTACTATTGGCAGCTCTACACATTAAGGACATTTTGCTAAATTAGGCTGACAAAATTATGAGTACCGGGTATATCTTGAGTATTTTTGGTATCGTGTTGATTTAAAGTATCTGTTTTGCTATGTTAAACTTCATTTTGAAGCTTATTCTTGTCTTAAATGTGGGTTATTTGAGAGGATTGGTAAAGGTAAATTGTACATTTTCTAAAAACCTAACCCATATTATCAAGCAGCATTTACTCACCTGTGGTGTACAAGCGGCGGTGACACTGAGTGAAAGGTAAGTCCTACAACAAGTCCAGGTACTCCGTAACCACCAGAGAAGATGATGTATACTTTGTGCAGAGAGCAGCTCTCTTGACTTCAATCTATTATTGACTCATTTCCTATCCATTAGTGATTGCTCTTGACTCACAATAAAAGGTGCTCTAGTTGTTTAAGCTGATTCTGTAGGTGTAGAGGGGTGGCGAGCTCCTCCCTTCATGCTTTACTGGCGTTAGTTAGAACGTAAAGAGGTGAAAATAGCCAGAGGTTGTTTAAGTTGCACCTCCAGTCACACGCCCTATTGGTGTGGGTGTGTGCAGCGCACCTGGTTCAGTATCAAAGTACAGATTGATGCACAGCTATGGTTATATCTATGAGGGTATTGCACTGTACATGGCTATATGTCATCCCCATTCACTTAGAACCATACCTGGCCTTGACTCTATTCGGATGAATGGGGGTCAGAGCGAGTGATCAGTAAAAGGTAAGTAGTCCAGTGGTTATATACAAAGCGAGTATCCATGGAAACTTGGTAGATTATCTTGTGTGTACACATGTGACTGGGTGTAGAAGAAGCGCTGTTAGTGGTGAGAGAAGCAGCGTGGTCGTTTGTTGTTATTGCCACACTACTACTACAAGTAGTAGTGGTAGTGGTCGTAGCATCACAAGCGTGTACCACCCACTCCTCCTCCTCCTGCTTCTCCTCTCTCAGTCAGTCAGTCACTCACTCACTCAGTCACTGTTCAAATGGGAAAGAATGAACCAGCCTTATCTACCTACTCCCCCTTGCTTGCCCTCCTCCTCCCTCCACCTCCAGCGCATCTACAACTACCACCTTCCTCCTCCTGTTTTCTCCAGTAGCCACCCTCCTCCAATCGCCCCCCAGCTGATATTCAAACGCGCGGTTGACTGCCGCCCGCTCTGCCGCGCGGCGCGACAGCAGCTCCACTGAGCGACGCGGGAGTGTACTAGGACACTGCTTGTTAGCCGTGGCTGTATTCCACTTTGGCTGTACTACTGGCTGGTTCCTAGCTATAGGGCATGTTACGGATAGGGGAGGCGGAGGGATAAGGTAGCTTAGAGGGTTGACATGCTTGTTGCCCACCTGAGAGAGTGTAGACTGGTACTTTTCTTTAAGAAATGAACTGAATTATGTCCTATGTTCATAATCTAGAGTGGGATACTTTGCAGAGGGGCCTGTTGCATAAGCTGAGGAAAGACGAATTGTGTGTGTGAATTCCCTAAATTTGCCTGCTTCCTTCGGTGGGTAGGGATACCAAATCCTACCCACCATTGCCTTTCATTAGCTTATACAACAGGCCCCTGGTGTATGCTAGTTTGCATATAATCGGCTGTAAACTGTAAAAGTTGTTGGGTGATCTGCACTATGTCTTCATAGCTGTGAATGCATGAACGACGAAATTCCTGTACATCCTTAACGCTGGGTTAACTATATCAAACTCTTATTATATACGCAATCTTCTGAAAACAATGACCTAGAGTGATTTACGCATAGTGCGTATTTCACTAGTGATTTACGTGGGGATACCATGACGTGGGGTTACTATTTTTTTTACTAATATTACCGGTAAGATTCAAATTCATGACTCGATAGATTTTTTATTATTTTCATGATTGAAAGCATGTATAACAAATCTGTTAACTAACTCATTGGTTTCAGTCGCTTAGAACATTGCACTCGTTGCTAGGCAACTCGTACAATATTCACGCTCCTTCAACCAACTCGAATAAGTTAACCTGTATAAATCATATACACGTATATAGATGTAGCTAATATTATATTGCCGCCATTGAATCTTTGGCTATATATACTGACGGGATATATAGTTTTTTGTTTTTGTTTTCGTGATAACTAGTTAGTCTCAATAGACTTTTGACAAATCTACCTTAAATGGCATCAATGGGAATATCATTAACATCGGTATTCAGTGAGAACAGCGTCAAAACGATGCAATGCGTTATTGCAGAATAGATACTTTCAACCAATCACGTATACCATTGAGTGGTATATGCATCTGTGCCGTCTCAACCGTCTTTACTTTATGGGAAAAACTCCACGAAATGACTTTAAAATAGTCCTTTATAAACTATTATAAAATAATAATTACATGAATAATGTATCTTTATATGCAATGGCTAGTAGATACTATAGCAAGAACAGCATAGTATCGCGTATGAGGTGGGCTATATTCTCCGAGTATGGCCATACGAGGATATAGGCCTCCAAAGAATATATACCTCCAAAGACACGATACTGTGCTATTCTTGCTTTTATTCCATGTTTCTTAAGTTAAAACAACTTTATTTGTTTTAATTTCATCAAACTGAGTTGTCTGCATTGTCTCGAACGGTCGTGACGTCACTGTACAATAGAGGGAGTTTATATTGTCCACCTTGAGAGCGGCAAGTATATCGATTATATTGTACACTCACGGCCAAATCATGGAATAAAACATGAGATATACACATCAGATCGTAACCTGGTATTCCAGTATATACCCTACTAATTGTTGGGGGTGAATAGCTAGTTTGGGTATTTGTTTTTATTACATTTCAGGCCAAACATTTACAAAATATAAAAAAAACGCATGTCAACGAAATTAACGTATTACATTGTTGCTTTAAACGTTGAACTATAATCATTAGAGAAAACGCTACTCTTATTTAAGTATAAGATTTAACACCTTATACTTCTTCCACTCTGTCTCAGTCACTTACTTCTGTTCTAAGAATAGTATACCTCATCTAGGCAAATATTCAAATTTCATCAAAGAAATGCATCGGAAGCAAAGATTTAAATTTCATCATACAACTTATATATATACACGGTTCGATGTGAAAACCTCTTCAACCTTTATAATACGTTTTTTTTTGTTTTCTTCTTTTTTTTAAAAAGAGGGGTGATTTACAGTAGGCGGGTTGATTACAGATTGCAGTATTCGCGAGAATCTTGTATACAGTAATAATTTGTGATAGCAGTGATTTTGTGCTTTGCCACTGTTCATAGTGCTTGCATGCATAGTATAATGAATTAACCAACTAACGTGTTGGTTCCATTCGCTCAAATAATCACGCTCCTTCAATCAACCAGTTAGTTAACCTGTATATATTTAAAGATCTAGAATAAACATGACTTCAGACAAACATGCGCAAACACACCACCTTCCTAGGAATGCTCCCTGCACACGCTCTCCGCCTGAGACCACTGCCATTCCCTTAAGGGTCAGTTCTCTCCAGTGCTCTTGACACGAAGCCACACCCAACCAATAAGAAGTAAGGGGGTGGGGGTGGGGGAATGGGGGTGGGGCCTAGTGGCCTAAGGCCCTTTTCGCACAGAATATTATCATAATTAACATAAAACACATAGAAATTTTCAGCAATGAGCAAAAGGTGGACACAGATTTTAATTTGGTGGTGGTATAAGTGTTTGTAATCAAATAAACGATGTCAGTAATAATTTTTGCTCTCACCTCTATAACACAATCTCATTATTCCCAGGGGCCCGTTGCTCCGTTTCTCGCTAACGATTTTCCCATTGAAAGTGTATGGGAAAATAGTTAGCGAGAAACGGAGCAACGGGCCCCAGATGTTAACATACTCTGTTTGAACATTATTACAATATTATCAAAGGTAAAACACGTTGTCGATAATGAATGTAATTACTTTTTCTTATTAATTGTTATTAACTAAACAGGATTGGCAGAGAAAAGCAGAGATCTGCATATGGCACATATGATGTATGGGTTTTAATTTCAGAAAATGTACAATTCAACTTCGCCAATCTTCTCAAATAACCCAAATTTGACGAAAATTAAGTTCGAAATACTGTTCAATCTAGGCAAACAGATTGCTAGAATCAATCCAATGCTGAATATACTCGAATTCACCTAGTATTGACCAAATTGCAATTTAAATTGCTAATTGCTAATTTAGCAGAGTTTACTAAATGTGTACAGCTGCCAATTGCACATTTTCTGAAAATCTGACCCGTCTACCAAAACAAAATTCCGTGTATGCAGATTTGTATATATACATGACTTTATGATAGCTCCAGGTACCATTGATCAGATCTTACCATTGAAGAATTAGACCACTAGTGGGTCAGATTTTCAGAAAATGTACAATCGGCAGCTGTACACATTTAGTAAATTTTGCTAAATAAGGCTGTAATTGTGTCAATACTAGGTAAATTTGAGTATAGTTGGCATTGCATTGATTCTAGCAATCTGTTTGGTTAGGTTGAACTGTATTTTGAACTTTATTTTCGTCTGAAATTTGGATTATTTGAGAAGATTGGCGAAGGTGATTTGTACATTTTCTGAAAATCTGACCCTAATATGAAAGTAGGATACTACTATGAAAGCATGCAGATATGAATTAAACGTTCTCGGGGTTTTCCCGTGCTCAGGTTCTGACATCAAGTCATGGATTCCCAAGCGTAAAGTCTTATGTACACAGTGCATGCCGATTATCTCAACGTGAAGAGTCGGAAGGAGTCGGATGGAGTCGGATGGAGTCAGGTGGAGTCGGGAGGAGTTGGATGGAGTCGGGTGGGGTTTGGTGGAGTTGGGTGGAGTTGGGTGGAGTTTGGTGGAGTCAGGTGGAATCGGGTGGAGTCGGGTGGAATCGGGTGGAGTCGAAGGATCAAGTCCCCACCTATTTATAAAAATCTTATGCATATTTTATAACTATCCTGTCCCTTCAACCATGCATATGTGTTCACCACAACTCTTCCCTCCCAAACATTCATTTCCCTGACAGTACAACAGCAATTTATAACCAGTATGCGCTATTTTTATGAGAGATATCACACAAGCATATAATAGACCTTATAATAATTCATAGCGCTTCTCTCCATGCACCACCACCCGCCCTGCTCCTCCCGCCCATGCCTCATGGCTCCATATTGTTAATACTAATAGCCATTGTGGCCCTAGGCTTCAGTTATGCATGAGCATTGAAGGTGGGAAATATGAGTGAAGGCAAAAGGTCAGCCAATAGCCTTAAATATTCATAGATTCACACTGACACACTTTTCTAAGAAGTTCAAGTCAGGGCAGAGGCGGGGGAGGTGTAACTTATTATCTCTCCTACCTGGTATGAAAGAGGTGGAAGGTTGCAATGTGTAAGATTGGGATAAAGCTGTGTTCTCAGCTATTACGACCAAAATAATGTTAAAATGGATATTGAGATACCATTATATTTGATATGAAGAAATCAAGCCGATTCCAATATAATATAGGACATCCCATAGATTGTATTATAATTATTTTGTATACATGACAACAAAATTACTAGTAAAGCATTTAAATATACTCTTTAGGATAAACTCAGATATGCATAGATTTACATGCAAAGGTTGTAGAAAAGTTCAAGGGATATTATCTCTAGAAAATGGTGGGTGTTATTGAAAGGGGGAGAATGAGAAATAGACGATGTATTTCACTTTTTCATTAACTGCGAAAGAGTTAACAACCCAAAACAGGTGGCTAGATTATGAAGCTGTACGTAAATGCTATTTACGCCGCCCATATCCTACTTGGAATCCCCTCACAGGAAAACAAGCCTAGAAGACTGAGTTTTATTAAGATATAGATGCCAAATTTTACATAGAGAACTAGATTATTTTAGGATAAGAAAGTATGTTTTTTCGAATTCATAAGAGAAGTCAAAGTAGCTCTGAGAGCTTTAAATGATTGTATCCACTATGCCCCAGCGAACGATAGAGAATTCAAGTTGTGGGAGGGCTTCAATGATGAATTGTAAATCTTGCCGCATTGTTATTCCGCATCTTACAAGCCGATAGGTGAGTGGGTTACGAAAGGAAACAAACATTGAGGCCAGTGCAATACTGTCCCGAATACCACATTCAAATTTAGGTTCTATATTTACTCCCACATTGCTATGTTCAAGTGTATATAATAGGATAACGAAGGCAATTTACTTACAAAAACAAATACGGCCATCGATCTTGACTTGACTTATGTTGGGACCAGCCTCCCAAAGCCAAGGAGAAAGCTGTGATCTGATTGGTTAATCATATAATCTAGCTTCAGTTCAATAATATATCAACATAATAGGCATAGTTTTCGACAAAATCCAACTTCAAGTTCAAGATGATATGATTTTGTATTCACATCACGAAAAGTGAATAACTCAATAAATATAACTTTGTATAACAAACATACATGAAACATGTACATTTATGTTTACATGAACTGGGCTATGCCAAGTCACAGCACTTGAGTGAGGCGCTGGCATGACAGCTCTAGGCCCTGCCAAGCACAGCAGCTCACTGTGACGGTAGTCTCTTATGATTTCCAATTGTAACTTTTAATTTCGACTTTATGTGTCATATTTTACACGTCTGTAAAGCTATTGACAGAGAACCAATACAAATGTATAGCTTCAAAAACCTATTCAAGATCGGAATTCCAAGCAGATGACGACAATATGATCATGTGACTGTATCAACCAATGGGAGCACTTGTTATTACTCCCATACCTCACGCGTAGCATTGCTGAAGATTACCACACTACTCCCGCCCATACAAATAGCATGCGGTACATACACCAACATGAAGTAAACTGCAGAAATAAAGACCCGGTGTAGGGAAAAAAAATAAAAAAACATGCAAAGGTCTTTGGATTTTCATGCTACTAACAGCGCTAAACACAATACAATCACATGACATCTACTCATATTATAACTTATATGTATGACTTTATTAATATTCTGATGATGTTATGTACATGCCTTAAACATAATTGGCTGAGAAGAAATGGCCACAGGTGAGCGATAATAAGGAAAGCAAGTCATGGGAAAGAAAGGATTAAAGTTCAAAGAAATTCATAACTCCCTAGTCTCTCAACATGCTTATTCGTGCTCAAAACTCGTATTTAGGTTTACCGTCATAGGGCACTACAAATCTCTTAAATTGATCATCATTTGAAATGGATTTCTTATGTTCTACAACAGAGATGTATGGATGGATCTTCTCAGTCAGGTCCAATAGTTCTATCCAATCCAGGGGAGTTCTTGCCATGGCATAAGCTATGTTAGAGCTTTTCGAATTTTCGAAATAGAAAATATTGTAAAGCTAAGTGTCTCAGAGGGAATACTAGTGAAAAGACAGATGTAGCATGCAGGTGACTGTCTGCATTTTTTGGAAATGTACTTGTGTAGAGATTCTGGCCTCCCAAACCAATGTTTATTATGCTGTTATAAAACAGTACGCCCAGTACTTCATTCAAGTAAGCATACATGTATCATTGCCATGTCCAACTCTTTGGCTGTTTAGACAGAAACAACTGTATTTTTACCTGGTCTGAAATGACTCAGAGACAGAAGCATGCATATCTACGTGGCATAGGGAGAGAGCAGGCTTGCTGGTATCTAGGCTTAAGATCCCGATACCAGTCTTTATTACACCCCTGTGCTGTTGCTTCCTATACCTTCAGCATTATATGTCACACTTGGTCAAAGTGGTGCATAACATGTGAGTTATGTCACCCTGGGGGACATACAACAAGGAGGTCCGCCCAAAACGTAAATTACTTCTTTTATTTTTAATTATTTATATTTTTTATTTATTAATGGGGTGTAATAAATATGGAACAAAGCTCGGGTGAAGTCTGTACCCTTGTACAGACTTCCCCCTTGCTAGGTTCCATCTATTTACCATCTGAGTGGAGAGAGGATTTCCCCACCTTTTAGACCTGTATAGACATGAATTTGATTTGATTTGATATATTCTTTATTCGCCAAGATTAAAAATAATACAGAAAAGCACAAATATTACACAAGAGCACGAATGGAGGTTGTACACCTCAGATCAAGGAAGTTTGATCTGAAGCAAAGGATTTCCCAACCTTTCCCAACCTTTCCCAACCTTTCCCAACCTTTCCCAACCTTTCCCAACATTTCCCCACCTTTTATAGACATGAATTAAGCGAATTGACAAATGTATGACTTACGCCAATATAACATTTTACACTGACTGCAAGGTCACAGGAACCTACATAAAGATGAGAATTTTGTTTTAAAACTTAATTAGATAGAAGTTGTAATTGGCAAAATCTATTATACTGGTCCACTTAAAATTCCCAATACTTAAATATTACATTATACGATTTATACATTGTTGAACAAACTTCAGCATTTTCAGAACAAACCCTTTGTTCTGACTAATTGGCCTTTTTTGTGTGGATAACCTTACTCAATGTATATCAGAAGTATAATCAGTGATTCAAATCTTACTCATATAGATATAATACTATATGCGTAAGATCTAAATCACTTATTATATATACTTCTCATGAGCAGAGGACATGCCAAGAAGAAAAATGAAAAGAATTGTATGTCCATTGATTGCAGAAAACTTCTATGTCATGACATTTGAGTGAAATCTGGTTAAGTGACCGTATTTTAACCAGGAATGTATATGCGTGTGTCTACTTGTGTCTTCATGTGTCTGCCCCATCATGTACAAACCTTTGTAAAAGGTTTTCAACTAGGGACTTGCATGAACCACTGCACATATCCTTATATAATTGGTGGGATTCCGGGAAGAACTCAGGGTCCTGGACGCTGAGAGGGCCGATCCCATTTCAGTCGCCATTTACAATTTATTGTACATGTGAATTGAATAAAAGTTTATATATATATAATTATATATATACATGTCACTGCACATGTCTGTTACAATGCATATTGGTATGGATTCAGTTCATACCTGACATAAATCATTTAGCAACATTTTTTATCAAAATTAGGTAAATATTTTCCCATCACAGTAGCAACTGCGAATGATCTATGAAATCCAAATGCATGATGGGAAATATCCAGACTTATGCTACTGTAACATATACACATGCCATTACTTGGGAATATTGAGTAATTTTCCAGTCTGAAATTGGAATATTTTCTTTAAAATTCTTTCTGACATATATCTTTCTGGATATAATAAGGCCACTTGCCAAATATATAATATCCTGTACATATATAGAAACTAAATAGGGCATGATAGAATTCCTTAAATGCAACCTCTTTACAGAATATAGGTGCATGTAACCTCTGTAATTAGGGTATAAAGTAATGTATATATGGTAATGGCTGGAAGAATTGGCTTACATCCAGAAGCCTGTTGAACTTTGTACACAGATCTTTATTCAGAAGTTATTAATACAATTACAGCTCAAATCTCATCTTATAAGGCTGGCTTTCGTCATGCCCTGAAACACTAACTATTTGTAATATTTAGTAGGGTTGGCCTATAATACATGGATACTACATTTTGTCAGTCCTCATATGAGCAATTCTGCCCAAAATGCATCATTTGGGTTGAAAAACAACAGGATTTTTGGATCGAGGGGAGAACAATCGCATAAGTTGACGGTATCCTATGAAGTCCTTTAATACTTTTGTAATCATGAGACAAAAAAATGCTTATTTCCATGCCAGCACCAGACATAACAAAACGAGTAGCTAAATACATACAGGATAACTAACGAGTTGGTTGTAGGATTGTGAATATTGCACGAGTTGCGCAGCAACGAGTGCAATATTCACAATCCTACAACCAACGAGTTAGTTATCTGATTTATTATATATGCTTTATATAAGACAGAACAATGTTTATATTGTAGAAATATTACCATCATAAGATGCTTGATCATGTTTTTTTGTGTGAATAGACCTATGGGCCTGTTACAATGAACCGCGCTGTTCTACCACTGCTGCGAGGCAAACCAAGTTGAGAAAAATAGCTCAGAGTTCCGAATCAATTTTAGACACTTTCACAGGTCTAAATCATTCTAAAATAAAGTATTGGTTTGAAAAAAGGTAGGCATCAATAATAATGGAAGGGTTTTAGTTTATTAATTCATTTGATAGATATATTACACGTCTATCTGCGTTGAAAGTTACGACGATCTGACAACCAGATCATTTTGTTATCATTTGGCCACTGCGGAAAAATCGCTCACATTTTCTAATCAATTTCCAAGGTTTTGGAAGCTTTAAATAGTTTTAAAACCACAGTCATGCTTTAACAAAGAATACATTAAAATAAACATAAAGTATTCTAGTTTATTTCCTTAATTTTGATCTAATTTCACCCTTCTACCTCCCGTTCTGTCTGCGTTGTGCGTTTGACAACTAATCAGTTCAATGGCGTGATTCCCCTAAGTTGGGCCTTCACGCTGTTTATAGGCGGCTTCGGGATGCTACTCAGAGCGTGGAGTTGTATACGGCACAACTCAGAGCGTGGAGTTGTATACGGACACAACGTATACAACTCCACAATACATTGTTTCAACGGCAACGCGTATATAATAAATAAGGACGGCCCAACTGGCCCAGTCTCCCATACCCTGTATATCTGAGAGGGGTAGCCCAAGGTAGTGTATATTCTGAGCGCCCCCCCCCCCCCCGCCCCACATCCTTTCCCTCCGACCCCCCCCCCCCCCCTCGACCCCCTCTACGGCACTTCCACAAGACAAGGAATGCAAACCGACCTGCCCCAAATCCAAGCCAATGTTTTCTGACAAATTCTCAAGGAAAGCCAGAACTTTGAAATGATCGTGTATGGCTCTCACAATGAAGTCACTCAACTAAGAAAACATAAAGGAAGCACACTTCAAGCCAAAACACAGGCGGGTATCATAAAAGTACTTGCCAGCCCAGCTGAGGCTCTGACACTTCCAATGAGAAGGGGAGACACAGATGGTCCTGTATGTTGCTTTCAGGTCTACAGACACCAAGAAATCACCAGACATTAGGGATCACAGGCTACATCAACAGTGTTAAATGAAAAAGGCTGAGCAGTGAGGTTCATGTAGTCATTAATTGACTAGATGCCCCCAGTCTAACATGGGTAGTAATTCTCAGCATACAGTAGTTTCTATTCAGTTAAACAATTTCTGTTAAAAAATGTTAGTGCCTTGTACATGTTGTCAGTATGTATAGATCATGTATACAGTAAATTCTCCAGTCCTCATATATATTATCAACTGTATATTGTTATTTTTCAATTAATATTCCTCATACAAGGTGTAGGAATGGGACCGTCGTCATCTGCATAGTAGGTCGTCCTCAAAATATTAAAAGATAAGCATATAGTTACAGTATTTTCTAACAATATGTGATGTGTTTCAGGAAAATGAGTCATAAGTCGCAAAAAATAGATTTTGAGATACCACTCTATCTGAAAAGATGAGATCAAGCCGATTCCAATGATAGTAAACAGTCTAATAATCTAATAAGTATTTCTAGATTTAAAGTTTGATATTTTCGTTTTTTAAAAAAAAAGTTTCCAATATTTCTAGGGGTCACTAAACAGTAAAGTATCTAAATGTAGTCCATATGAGGACCTTTAAAACCAAAGAATATATTACATAGATTGTCCTGAAATTTGATACATCGATTGACATAACCATAGGTGACCCACTCCCCAAGGATCAGAACATTCCAATAATGTGATCTTGTGAAAAAAACGCTTTGAAAAATATTGATTTTGCGACTTATGACTCATTTTCCTGAAACACATCACATATTTCCTAACAATATTATACAACTTTAACCTCTTGTCTCGATTTCACTGTGGTTACATATATTAATTGTATAGTACATCTATGAGGATCCCCTTTAATCCGAACACCGTAATTCTATTTTTGAATTTAAAATATTCTTTTCTTGCCAATGATAGTGAGTAGACTGATGGGTCAAAAGCATATAATGTAAACCGATTTTCCCGTTCTGGCCCTGGTTGGAAAAATTACAGGTTGCAATAAAAGTTGATAATCCAAAGTTAAAAGACTCAAATGTTACTAGGACAGTGACTAGGACATAGAAGTCAAATTCAAAGTTTGGCAAGACACTTTTGATTACAATAACTGTAATTAATATCATCTATATTGTAGTGACCTTAGCTCTCAATATGACCGTTATCCCACCTATAGATCGCCAACGGAGAAATGGGCAAGTTGGGGTAAATGTTGTACATCTATAGATATCTTTATTATACCTTTCTATCGGGCAATATGGAACGCCATAGGCCACAGTATTGGTGCTCATATCACACAGCATGTACTAAGGATCGTGAATCACCCAGTAACTGGAAGTGAGATGTAAACATTATTTTCACTATATGTCTTCACTGTAAATATCTGGAAAACAATAATAAATACCATATAACCCTTGGGTGATCTCCAAGTTCCATCTTACATTCATTTGCTATGCTCACTTACTGCTATTGCTACACCCGTGGGTAATATGGTCTGTATCGCATTATGAAATTGTCAGACCAATACAAACTAGTTAATGACATTTTCGATGTTCTTATACGTCGCCTATTACATGAATAGAATGATAATAACATAATAATATTGATTATACAATAGAGTTTCCCCTACGTTCTTATTCTCTTATACAGACAATAGATCCCTTAGGAAATTGTTTTGGCATCGTGATTTGGCACCTGGTGGGATGTGTGAATCAAACTCCTGATGATTGCTGAAGAAATGTTTAAATTCGGGGGAAATTGAATTGGGAAATCGTTTATTTGTCACAGATATACACGTAAATGAGAGATGGCAAAGAGGTCCACAAGCATCTGGAATTAGTCCGGTTCTTCCAGCCGTTACCTTTATAGAGAAAAGAGGGTTTGCTAAGAAGAAACTAAACATAAAATATAAAAATAAAATATATAGACTTAATGTTGATACAAGCCCAGCATGTGCAGTAGAGTACAATGCAACTTGTTAAGAATATAACATAATAATCCTATAATCTAATTCAGGTTAAGCTCTCTCATTACACTTTTATTTTTGTATTGCCGAGTTGCATGATTATATATATAAGATGCTAACTAGTTAGGCATGTATGACGGGCAGTTTTTGGTCAGATGAACTTCTAACCGTTGTCTAATAATGTAGAAAAATAGGATAATTCTATTTACTTTTTAGTAGGCTTTACTTCCTAACCTATGCTCTGAAACAGCAGACTGCAGGAGATGAAATAAAATTCTGGCCTTGTAAATTCCATGCCTCAAAATACAAAGCATACTTTTGAATCTCATCTCTCAAATTTATATCTCTCTCCCCCAAAATGTTATAAAGTAGTGTTGCTTCATAATATAAGATAACGACTGACCAAAAGAATGAGTCAGAACCCGATTGTGGTTTGTTCAGAACAAAAATTCTTTACAAAACCTATTGTAAGATGCCTCGTTCTGTGTCGTCAATCTATAGGTAAGATAATGGCCATATTAAGTAGTATGGAAGAGGGTGCACAATGAGATGCTATAGAACCATTCCTCATACATCTCCCATACTCACATATCAGCTTGATTTATAAGCTATTACACCGACCCCTACATGCCCCTCCTCTCAGACCAGCGTTCAAGCCATTTTATAATACAAATGCTAAAGCCTGGTACCGTAAATAACAGCCCAACACTGGACCATTAAACACCGCAGCAGTCATTTCTTGGGGGGTAATATTTTGCAAATGTTCCGTCTCTCCTGATATGGTATATTTACCACACAGCAAGCTGGAGGGAGCGCTAAATATTGTATTTCTCAGATTGCTATTTCTTATTGGGTGCCGGTATTAATTTTAACAGTATCAACTGACGTATTAACTTTTGTGTCATCAGAATCTGTAATTTACTGTTCTCAGGTGATAAACGGAAATGGTGTATTCACAATTTATATCTGATGCTTCTCAGACTATCTAAACAATTGCAAGAATAATGCTAGATCGTATAAGAGCATGGTTTCTTTGCACTTCTAAATGCCCATTCTTCCAAACCATTAAGCACTGTAGCAGTACTTTCTTGGGAGATATTTTCTTTGCAAATGTTCCCTTTGTCCTGCTATCATATATATATTTACCACACATCAAGCTGGAGAATGCGAACTTTTGTATTGGTATGGATTACTATGTTTTATTGGGTACCAGTATTAATTAACTTTGAAGGCTGAATGTTAACTCAAGTAATTTGATTACTTCACTTCAATTAACTATTCTCTAGCGATAAGTACATTAATGTTGTATCCAGAATTTATATATCTATATTCTAATATATAAATATTTCTAAAATTAACATGTCCATTTTTCCCTGCCTGCATTCGAGTCACTTTATAATACATGCTAAGGCCCACTACATATATAAATAACAGCCCAACGCTGGACCATGAAACGCTAGAGCAGGCATATTTGTTGGGGGATATTTTGTGCACGTGTTCTCATCTCCTGATATCATATATTTGCCACACAGCAAGCAAACGGGAAGGCCAAATATTGTATTTATCGGATTGCTATTTATTGTGGGTTATAATACAATACATACTGTCAATATAAGCCCTATGCAGGAACACAAAACACGAGAGCTGACATTTATTGCGGGTTTTCTTTGCAGTTATCATACATTCCAACCCAGCAAACAAGAGAGGATGAAGCATTCAATAAATACTACTGTTTAGGATTGAAGTTTCTCAATACATTTATTGAGAATCAAAGAGATACTAGGTTGGTCCTTGCCGTGCTGGATTAGATTAGAATATACTTTATTTGCCAAGATTTATAGGCAACGAGGATGACAGAATGGGTAAGCAGAATAAATAAGATCTAGCTCTTCCAGCCGTTACTCTAACAGGAGTGTTTGTTAGGCTACTAGAGGAGCTAACTATCTGGAGTATATAATTTAATGTTTTAAATTAAATTAATTTCATATTAAATAAATCACTAAAATACAATAATAAAGCTCAATAATTTATAACAATGAACATATCCCACTAAGAGGGGGCTATGGCTAACCCTTGCTTCAAATGGGGCCAGCTAGTGTTACAGTAGTTTGTGGAGCGTTGTAGCAATTTGTAACCCTTCACTATCAAAATAAAAAAGAAGTTTAACATCTTATCTCCCTACTTGTTATCTTTCAATACTGACTTTGAAGAATTAATCAACTGCGAGCAGAGTTTTCATTTGCTACGACCAAAAAAAAACAGTGAGGCAGCCATTTTTATTTAGGTAGTATGAACATGAATTGTAGAGGACAATGAAGGGCAGTGGATTACACACACACAGTTAATGAAAATTAGGCTATAACTGTTGATGAGCCGGGTTGGGGGGTATGGGATTTTATATTGTTAACATGTATTTTGATAATGGTCCGGACGAAAATAAGTGCGCATCGCGTCATGTTCTTATAAATGTAAAATAAATGATTTGTAATTGAACTATTGGGTTGTTCCAGGTAGACCTGCCAAGGCAGAGGCAGCCATCCCAATTCTGGAAAATGTAACTGTTTTGAAAGGACCAGGTTTTTCCTAGGGGTGAATATAAACAAGTTGGGGCGGCATGTTTCAATATCGAGAAGACTATGGAACACATTTGCTGTTAATAAACCAACTAGTTTTCTGTGTGTTTTGCACATCCTCTCCCAAGAATGTACTGTAAGCATCACACAATATTACGGATTTAAGGACACATATTTCTATAGGCATTCCTTGAGCATTTTCTCTGGACAAATTAGAGAACTTTGAACTTCCGTGATTTTACTGAGTCTTTGAGACAACCCTGTATACAATGTTATGGGGTCGTCTGTGTTGGCTAAATAATTTAGAGCACCTTGTTACAGTTGTACTTGTGTAATAAGTGACATGAAGTGACATTGACATTGACATCGATTCATGATTTCCTCATTAATAGTTAGATTATTACATTTCCTATTTCCACATTTATTTATCAAAGTGCTGTGTTAATAACAATCATCCCAGTCCATTAATTACTGAGGGCTGCTGTTGGTTGAGGGATCATAATTTGGTTGAACACACTCGAAATGATTCAGGGGTATTTTATTAATAATAACAGGGAGGTATATAAAAGGGAGTAGCAACGACTCATTGACTGAACAAAAATATGTGCAACTGAGACATAATTTAGCCACAGCATGCTAGGTGACACTGCAGTATTGTTGTCAGCAAGAGTACCACATATATATAGCCCAGGTAGTTTGATTCCCTTTACCATAGAAGAGCATACTAGTGATGCACTTATAAATAGTTGGCGCTAGTAATAGTAGTGGAATTACTTTCTACTACATGCCACCCACACATATTATTCGTTGCTACTCCCTTGTATATATCTCCCTGATGATAATACCTAACTTTTTTTTAAAAAAAGAAGATAACGTAAATGGATTTCCGTGGGTCTCGGAATTCGACTTGACTCTATACAAGTGGTCCATGAAGGAATGAATTCATATAAAATGATGGTTATGATGAATTTTCTTGGAGCTCCTGTTCTTTCTCATCAGGTGTCAGGGGAAGGCCACCCGCGGCGACCTGAGACAAATTAGTGAAGTAATATTGACATGTAACTTTTTAACCTGCCATACCTGAATATCGATGTGTATACAAAAAGACAAAACAAAACAACAACAAAATGCCCATTATTTCCCCAAATGACTTGACGGACGATGAAACATATATCGCATTTATAGTGCATGGACTCGTGGCAATGGTGTATTAAAAGAATTAGACAACTTTGTATTGCTAGAGAGTTGAGATAATTATGCCCACACCCCTTGGAACACCTCAGTGACTAACCAGTTAACATTTGTCAAAAACTAAAAAAACTATTACTTCTTGTTCCATTCTTTTCCAACCCATCTAAAAGTCATTTGACCAACAATTTTGAGGATGTTCAGTTGTTTTTGCTAAAAGGCTTTTCAAACATCCTCATTTGTATTTGGAGGACCCACTCTTGAATGCTTCCATGCGATGACTTCACTTAGTATCGCTCACCGGCAGAAGTTTTTGTGAATAGACCGGTGAATCATGTATGGAGGAGCTCACCAGCCTTCTACATCTACTCAACCATGCAGCTCAACAACAGTAGGAGAGAATGCTGAATATCATAGATTTTGTGATTTGGGGTTGCTGCTGTTTCCTGCGGTAATTGATTGAGAAGAGGAGTGATTGATGAAGTAAGAGTTCTTCTCGTGTGATAATCTTAGATTTCTTATTTAACTCAACCATGACGTGATAAGCACTGATTTCCCACGGGAAATCTGCATATTTGATGCTTATCAATCAAAATATTATGCAAAAATTGGGAAAAATGAAGTTGAATGTTTGCATGCTTTTGCTAGACTTCTACATCCCTCTCTTCTAAAATCAAGATTTGTATGATATTCTATTTAATATAAAAATATAATTTTCTATATTGAAATCTGAAAATTCTTGCCTTTTCTATAAAGAGATTGATTTAGGTACTTGGATAGATGATATAATCGCAAATTTATGCCTTCTATATGCCTTCTAACTTATGTATCGAATATTACTTGGGCAATAAATAATAAATGGTAAATAATATTGGCATGATTTTGCACGCCCCTGGTGGCTCCTACATGCAAAACGAACCATTCTTGTAACACATTGAATCTGAATAAAAACCAATCTATTTTGACCTACTGATTATCAATCGCATGACAGAGAAAAATATTCATTTACAGAATTCTCTCGCATCGGAAATCTGAATATTTGATGATTACCAATCAATCATAACAGGAAAGAAATGAAAAGAAAACTAATATCGGATTTTTGCATAATTGAGACGGAACAAAATGGAAGTCTATTCTCATAACAAGAATGCAGGCCCAAGAGAGAAGTGCCTAACCTTTAATGTCATACTAAAGAAGTTTAAGGAACTTGCTTGCCAAAAATGGAGTGGAGGGTCAGATTTTCAGAAAATGCACAATCTACAGTTCTACACATCTACCAAATTCTGCTAAATTAGAGTGAAACGTAATAAATACTAGGTATACATTATCTTCGTATATTCTGCATTGTTTTAATTCAATAAATCTATCTGGTCATGTTGAACTATATTTTGAACCTGATTTTCGTCTTAAATCTGGGTTATTTGAGAGGATTGGTAAGGGTCAATTGTAGATTTTCTGGCGACTTGGCCCTGGAGTGTTAAATCAGCACAGCACAGTCTTGAAATTACTTAAATGTATTCATACGACCTTAAACGGTTCAAACCCCAAATATGAAAATATTCCTACAAGGAGATCTTGTAGATAAAAACACATTGAAAAATATCATTATTGCGACTCATTTCCCTGTAACTTATGTACAAATATATATACAAATGTGCACTCATCTGTTTCTTTTGCAGAATTTACTCAACTTTTCGTACCATTTTGGTATGTCTTAGGATATAGGCCAAGAAGGCAGGCTAGGCATAAATAAATAGGTTGCAAAAACAAACAAAAATATTTCTTTTCAGGGAGACTCGAAATTTCTATACTGTATACCTATATAAATGTGATATTGAAATATCAATCTATTATTATACTACGAATCAGACATAATAAGAAACTCGACGTTCTTATGTTAGAATCATGCTAGCAGAAGGTGAACAGACAAGAATAAGCTCATTTCTGATTGGTCTGACGTCATTCACAACGGCAATGCTAACCAATCACAGACATGCTTACATCGGAGGCAATGCCTATACTTTATTACACATGCCCAGAAACCAAGACACGATTAAATGTGTGTGTATACTTTCTGCTCGCAGGGAATAATCCATTCAGTCGTATGATAATATAAATACTGCAGATATCCCAAATAGTATGTGGAAGTCGCTAGCCAACCTCCACCAACACAACTACCACATTCAGTTCCACCCAAGAACATGTTCTACCCAGAAAGGCTAAACATGCCCACTAAGAGCCTGATAAATGCTGGGTGCGTTGGAGGAGAAGGTAGAAAGAGCAATCAGTTTGAATAAGGACCTAATCCCAGGTAGACACCTGTAGGGCTCTAATGACTAGACTGCAGGTCAAAGCTAAGGGTAATGACATACTGCTCCTCACAGGGGAAAGGCGCTAAGAACAAATTCCCCTTAATCGTTCTCATAGATCAAAAGATGTAGGATTGTGTTTTGTTTCATTCCAAATGAACAAAAGGGTCGATGTTCAAAAAAACTACAAAAGAGTTGATGTTCAAATTACATATGTTTTAATGATAGAACAGATACACAATATACAGTGGAACCCCGCTGATCCGACCGCCATTTGAACTGAACTAGTGTTGGTCGCATAGTGAGGTGGTTGCATGATAGAGGGGCTAATCTAATAGAGGAAAGAATTTAGGACTGAGAAGAACCTTAATAGATGTTGATCCCTATAACGAGGTGGTCGTTGCGAGGTTCCACTGTACTGATGTATACTTGGGGTTTGTGCTTGTTATTCAAAATAATAATAGGGCTACCCCACTACTCTCTGTTATATGTGAAGCTCTTTTGTCTGTGGTATATTGATGTTTATACCCCGGTGAAGGTTCTTATACTTGTATTATTCTATTTTTATCACTATTTTCTAAACTTTAAATATGTCTGTAAGATCTGACTATATTTTTTTTAATTAAATAATGATATTATTTATATTATTTCGATGTACGATTCCATAAACGTTAACCTTTTCCATCAGCTAAAACTGAGAATAGTGTATGACAACATAATGTCTCTGGCTGAATAAAAACATTTAAAACAAACACTAGCTTGTGGGTCAGTTTTTCCGTACATGTACAATTGGCAGCTCTACACATTAAAGAAATTCGGCTAAATTCGGCTGGAAAATGATGAATACTGGGTACATCTGAGTATATTTGGTATCACATTGATTTAAAGTATCAGTTCTGTTAAATTAAACTGCATTTTGAAGCTAATTTGTTGTCTTAAATGTGGCTTATTTGAGAGGATTGGTGAAGACGAATTGTACATTTTCTAAACATCTGATCCTTGTGGACTAACTAATGCAAACGTTACCATGCGACTGAAACCAGGCTTGATCGCCCACACAATCACTTGAAGCGATGAGGTGGCGAACACATTCTCTACCCTGTTCGCTACCTGCCTGTGTTTGAATATGCTCGCAACAAGAATCCAAAAGTTTTGATTTTGCATAACGAACAACCATATAACAACCATATAAATTAGATATACATACAATTGTAGGCCGGAGATAAAGCGATATAGAATCTTAGAGCTTGCTATCAATTGTTTCCATGACTAGGAAGTATTCAGCACATATGGTCTCTTATATGTTTCCTTTACCCTTATTATCACCCACCACTTAAAAATCTCGTGTCAATCAGATTTGTCCTTTTCTGGATAAAACTAATCTCTTAGATATTCATGGGATCCTTAGTATTCTAAACTTCACTGATCATCACTTTCCCACTCCCGACATGATAAGAGAGGATAGATAGTTTCCAGCATACAGAGTATGGATAGAGTTATTCAAAGCTGCAGTCTCAGTTAACGTCAGTCAAAAATGATTTTCTAATTTTTGGTACGTTTTTTTTTCAAACTCATCTAAAATCATTTGACCAAGATTTTGGAGGGGTTTGTCCATTTGTTTTCACCACAGGGCTTCAAGAAAGTCCTCTTTGATATTTTGGGGACCCGCTTAAATCATTTTCTGTGGTGTCTTTCCTTATTATCGCTCACCCGGGCCCGTTTTCTCTCGGCATATTTGACCTCAAATTCTTGAACACAAGATACTTAAAAGTACCATAATATTGACAAATTGAGTCATATAAGTCATAATAAGAGTAAATCCGGTAAGATTATTTGTGGTTGTGATAGCTGAGAACACAGCTTTAAGAAGGAATGACGAGGTAATATGCATGGCAGATGTGGTCCAGGTGTTTGCTGCTTTAGTACGCCATACATTGTGATTACTCTTCAAAACAGGAGATGAACAAGGTAAGGAATAGCTTCCTGGGGAGTCATGCCACTCTTCAAGGCAGCTTTATGCCACACTATAATATACTGGAGTTAAGTTTTAAAATAGTTCGTTCTGCTAAACCCTTTCAGAGAACCATCCTGCAGTCTCACAAGTTGGTCAGTCAACCTGATGTTGCTATTACCAAATATTGACATGAAATTACATCCTTTCACAATGTAAATAACCATCTCACATCGCATCACATCTCTTGCAATACATGTATTATGTAAAAATTTTGTACCAATTTGTAACTTTTCTGTTAATAAGTCAAAAACCTAATCGGCACTCTTCGGGAGACCTAGAATTCTAGACCTGAGGGACCGCATTGTATATTCCATCAGCAATAAAGGATTTTTGAATTTGAATTTGGATTTTCAGCAAACATGGTGTTCCCAGCAGAACATATCAAAATTGTCATGTACATACTTTTCTATAACAATGATATTGATGATAATTACAATAAAGTTGTTTGTCGGAATTATGTTTGATACCAGTCTTGATAAGTCATTAAAATTCTTTTACAGATTTTCTTGTTTCTGGTCAAATAATTCATACTCCTCTTCTCGAGCTTGAATGATCTAAAATGAGTTAAAGGTTCAGATTTTCAGAAAATGTGAATTCAACTTGAGCAATCTTCTCTAATAACCCAGATTTCAGACGAGAATAAAGTTCAAAATACAGTTCAACCTAACCAAACAGATTGTTAGAATCAATGCAACGCCAAATATACTCGGATTTTTCTAGTATTGACCACATTGCATCCTAATTTAGAAGAATTTACGAAATGTGTACAGCTGCCGATTGTACAATTTTTGTAAAACTCTGACCCTAAACTTGACCTTTTTCTGTACTGAACTAGCGATAGTTTTGGTTTGTTATTTAATCCTTTAATTGTGTTTAGTATATCATATCTCATCTTGATCTACCATCCCATCTTTTTCATCACCCACCCACATTATGTGTATAATATATTTTGTAGCTACATATCAATTTTAATCTTAAGACCTGAAAAAGGAATCCTCAATTATTTTACCAGGAAACTATATAATGTAGGCATATATGAATGTCCTATTTGTTAACATCTTTGGAATCCACGTTTTTCCATCCTTCCAAACATGACGGTAGGCCTATCTAAAAATCCAGTTTTCTCAACTTCAATTCAGTGAAATTAAAAAAATCTTTATTGCTGATGTTATTACAATGGTGGATCACCTCTGACTTAAACAATGAATCGGAAATAATTGTATTACGCAGAAATGTGTCAATCATTGATGACGATCCTATAACTGGTATCTCCCCGTGCCATCTGATAAGGCAGGACTAGGTGGAGCTTTAAGATGGAATCTATGTATACTATGTACATGAAGATTAAATGACTGATTGTCGTGTGCTTTTTATTGTAAGTTTAATTTAGGAGGAAAAAATCCACAAAAAAATGGTTATCCCAAACCCATGTATTATTTGTAACGTACCTTTCTGGTTATAAATTTCGTTTTATTCTGCTGTATTTTTATGATGGAAAAGCTAGTGCCTATCTCTTACTAGATATGGCAATTGTCCCTATTCCATTGTGTTATAAACATTTAAAATGTTTATCGTTAAACAATATAGCTCTGCCATAATGGATTATCAACTCTGTGAACATATCTCGATGTTAAATCTACCAACTTCTCTTGTGCACATAAGATTATCAGCCTGCTGAAACTGTCGCGCAATAACATTTCTTTAAAAAAAATCTCACTGTAGGGTCCTCCCATGGGTCTATTATGTAATAAAAGTTCCTCAACTCATGGTCAGCTGTATAACTGATGTGCATTTGGAATGTTTTGTTTGTAGAGCAATTGTGCCAATGTAGTATGAAAGTAGTAGGTACTAGATATATGGTTGTATTTTGTTTACTCTTGTGTTCAATGTGTATGTTGAACCATATTTTAGCAATAAGTTGTGCCAATTTAAAGGAATTCAAAGAAAGTGTATAGACAAAAAAGTGTCTACATCGGTGTCAGTTTGGGCCCATAGCATGAGGAGCAAAAGTTGAAGTATAACCTCCAATAATCCCAGCACCTATTAACAAGTGGTCTGAACTCATGTCCACTTCATGACTAACTTTTTTTAGCTGTAACCGAAATCGCAAAACGATTTCCTTGGAAACGGACTCAATTGAATTAAACGGACACAAGTCGTGAATACTTTAAAATGGCAAAACAGTGATATATTTAAAACTGCAACTGATTCTTGTTCTGTCACACATCACATTTGTGATGTGTTTCAGGAAAATGAGTCATAAATCGCAAAATCGATATTTTTCAAAGTGTTTTTTTCACAAGATCACTTTATTGGACTGTTCTGATTCTTTCAGAGTCCATCCTTTATACCTATATCAATCGATGTATCAAATTTCAGGATAATCTATATAGTATATCCTTTAGTTTTAAAGGTCCTCATATGGACAAAATTTAGTTACTTTACTGTTTATTCACCCCAAGAAATATTGAAACCTTTTTTTTTTCAAAAACAAAAATATCAAACTTAAAATCTCGAAAATAGAAAAGAGATTATTAGACTGTTTACTATCATTGGAATCGGCTTGATCTCATCTTTTCAAATATAATGGTATATCAAAATCTATTTTTTGCGACTTATGACTCATTTTCCTGAAACACATCACATTTGTATATGTTTCAGTACGTTATTAACAACAGTCATGTCATTGTTTCATGTCATGTCTCGGTATACCAGCAAGAGGCTTGACCTCGAGCTGAGATATTATGCCTATTGTGAGTAATAAAGTTTATATGTGCACGAATAATTTATGTCAAAGATCCTCCTCCAGGCAACGAGGGATCTACTGCCAAGTCAATTATATGTAAACTCATAATAAACCCTTTCAAAAAAAAAAAAATTGTTTAGGTGATTCACAGTATCGTTTGTAACCATACATATTCAATGGAGCATTGGCAGAACAGATAAAGGGAGTTTTTATTGAAAGTGAAATCGATATGTCTTAGTCTCATAATAACACCTTTGTACCCATTGTAATGCAATACAACATCCTTTCAGTAGTCCATGATTCTAATAGCTTGTCTGTCCCTGAGCCAATAGAGCGTTTGTATCTTAGTTATTTTCAATGGAATATTGCATTATATGGTATATCTTAGTAAACAAAAATTAGTAAGTAGAATCTTTTAGTCCCATTCTTTCCCCAACCATGTGAAAGTCATTTGACCAACACTATGGAGGATTTTGCCTCGTTGTTTTTGCTGCATGGCTTCGTTAAGTCTACATTTATCATATTGCAGTGACTCAGCGAAATAGCTTGTTGCAGGGATTTCACTCATTATCGCTCATTGGTGCTTGTTTTCTTGTGTCCGAGTCAACTTCACATTCTTGTTTAAACATATATGACAGCAGTAAAATAGTCAATCCGTTAAGTTTGGTAATACATTGCCATCGTTATAGCCGATAATACAGCCTTAAATGAACAAAAGCTTGATTTCTTGCAAGCATTACCTCTTAAGGCAGTTGTTAGTACCAATGAATTTGCCCTATTGCGTGATAAGAATTGCTTCGGCAAGGTAATTCATAGACACTTCCCCCCAAAGACGGCCATAAAAAATGCATGTTCTCTTTAACAAGGTGATGGCTCATTCATTTGGTGGAGAGTGGCATAATGTGTGTTTGTTAACGCATGCCTGCCTCAGGAGCGGCATTGCATCGGTTATGAGGAGGTGGGGCAAGGTAGGGAAGGGGGAGGGGGCTTGGAGGAGGTGGTGCTGCGTGGGGCGGGGCTTGAAGGAGGAGGTGATGGGGGAGGGGGGAGAACGTAGAGGAGGAGGAGGCGGGGGTGGTGAGGGGGGGGGGAGGAGCAGGAGGAGAGACAGGGTGAGGAGCAGGTGAAGGAGAGCTAAGGATGGACGGGTTGAGGGGGAGCAGGAGGAGGAGCAGGAGGAGGAGCAGGAGGAGGAGCAGGAGCAGGAGGAGCAGGAGGAGGAGCAGGAGGAGGAGCAGGAGGAGGAGCAGGAGGAGGAGCAGGAGGAGGAGCAGGAGGAGGAGCAGGAGAAACAGGGTGACGTGGTGAAAGAGGGGGTGGTTTAGGAGGAGGTGAAGGAAGTAGTGGTTGAAGAGGAGCAGCAGGTAGAGGTGGTGAAAGATTGGGTGGTTCAGGAGGAGGTGAAGACAGTGGTGGTTGAAGAGTAGGAGCAGGTGGAGATAGTGAAAGAGTGGGAGGTGGTTGAGGAAGAGGAGCAGGTGGAGGAGCAGGTGGGGGTGGCGAAGGAGGTGGTGATTGCAGAGGAGGTGGAGCAGCACTTGCTGTAGGAACAGGAGAAGGACACGATGGAGGAGAAGTTAGTTGAGAAGGAGGTGGAGCAGTTGTTGGTAGCACTGAGAGAAATGGAGGTTGATATGTTGGTAGTTAAGGGGACATAGAGTAGGTGGCAGGGGCAGTGGAGGAAGGGGCATAGTAATATTGGAGGGGACGACGTGACAGAGGGGCTTTGTCTTTTTTTTTTTTTTTTTTTTTTAAACATTGCAACTTTATTTTGTTATCCTGCCATCTAGGCGTCTACAACTCTAACGCTCTCGCGCAACGATCTTATGAACCAGTTAACATTTGCTTTACTTAACAAGAACTTTGTGTACTCGTATTTTATAAAAATATTTTGGTTTTCTTATTTTCTGTACCAGTGCCTCCCACCGGTGAGGCCTTCATTCTGGTGTATCTTCAGATGTTAATAAAATGATCAGAAAGTCATTCAAAGTCATTCATGTACACTCTCCACTTTTCCCCCTTCCCCCCCCCCCCCCACACACACACACACTTCTTTTGATTAATTTTTCCCCATACCGAAAGAGGGGCATTGTCTTATGGGAGGTACGATAGGAACTCAGGGAATAGGGGGATGAAATGTGATGTGTTTCAGGAAAATGAGTCACAAGTCGCAAAAAATGGATTTTGAGATATCATAATATTTGAAAAGATGAGATCAAGACGATTCCAATGATAGTTAACAGTCTAATAATCTAATAAGTATTTCTATATTTTAAGCTTGATATTTTTGTTTGTGGAAAAAAATCTTTGCACTATTTCTTGGGGGCAATAACCAGCAAAGTAATCAAATATACTCTATAATATTAGCATAGAAACGCATGTATATATTTAGTATAATGTCTTCAATTTTTGTACATGTGTCTATGATATCAACAGCGTTAAGCACCCCAAAAATAAAAACATTCACCCAAAGACATCTTGTGAATAAAACACTTCGAAAAATAGGAATTTTGTGACACATGACTCATTTTCCTTAAACACATCACAAATGTTAGTAGAGGTGGTGCTTGAGGTAATTGGGGAGGGGGAGTAGGTGGTCCTGAACAGGGGAAAGAGGGAGAAGGGCTGTTAGTGGGGAAGTCGTTAATGGCAGAATAGTGGGGCGGTACAGTCCATAGTGGATGCACTGGAGATGTAAAAGGTTGAGTGGTGATAAACAACCCGGCAGGACAAGTTTAATGAAGCTGCGGGAGTTGGCCGTGGAGTGGTTTCTTAATACAAGAAATGTGTGGCTTGCTTTACATAACATCTATATGGGTCAGATCTTCAGAAAATGTACAATTCGCCTTCACCAATCCTCTCAAATAACCCATATTTAAGACAAAAATGAGCTTCAAAATGCAGTTTAACATAACAGAACTGATACTTTGAATCAATGGGATACCAAATATACTCAGATATTCCTGGTATTCATCATTTTCCAGCCTAATTTAGGAGAATTTACTAAATGTGTAGAGCTGCCAATTGTACATTTTCTGAAAATCTGACCCATATAAGCATACATGTGATAGAGAGATAGCAGACTGGTCCCATGTCCCAAACCAAAAATAGACTGATGCAGAACATATAGTTAATAGTAAAAACTATTTAAAAGTAAAAATAATTAGCAAAAAAAAACAAAAAAAACCTTAACTTTATTATCATCTGTCAACTTGTAATTAACTTGAAAGCAATATTATATTTCAACTAGAAAAAGCTAATGTTAATGGCAGAATAGTTTTGAGAGAATAGAGAGAGAGAGATAGTGAGGCAGAGACAGAGACACATGCCAAATCCAGTGGAGTTCATTTGTAATGGAGGAATTAAATTAATGGAGGAATTAAAATTCGAATTTGCTGTTTTACATGGGTAGTGACAATTTGGAGTAATAAGGATAATAGCGCTATTTAGTAGCCACTGGAGATATTTCAATGTCATCGAGTATTTCATAGGTTTAGGAATTGTGACAATGATTAAGAGCAGAGTCTTTGTTGTAGTCATAATTCTCGTTGCATGTTATTTCATTAGATTATAATCCAGCATTACGTGTTCAATACCATCAGCGTTGTCTCAGAGAGAGAGAGAGAAACAGAGTGATAGAGACTGGGGGGAGACAGAGACAGAGAGAGACACACAGATAGTGAGCAAGAACGTGACAGAGAGAGAGAGTGACCGAGAGAGAGACATAGAGGTATAGACTGAGAGACAGAAGAGAGCGGGACATAGAGACAAAGAGAGACACATATATATAGAAGAGAGAGAGAGAGTGACCGAGAGAGACAGAGAGCGAGAGAGATAAACATATATAAAGAAAGAGACAGATACATAGAGTGACATAGAGACAAAGAGAGACACATATAGAGGAGAGAGAGGGACAGAAGGAGACAGAGAGCGAGAGAGATACACATATATAAAGAGAGAGACAGATACATAGAGGGACATAGAGACAGAGAGAGACACACATAGAGGAGGGAGAGTGACAGAGAGAGACCGAGAGCAAGAGAGATACACATACATAAAGAAAGGGACAGATACATAGAGGGACATAGAGACAAAGAAATACACATACAGAGGAGAGAGAGGGACCGAAGGAGACAGAGAGCGAGAGAGATACACAAATATATAAAGAGAGAGACAGATACATAGAGGGACGTTGAGACACACATAGAGGAGGGAGAGTGACAGAGAGAGACCGAGACCGAGAGAGATGCACATATATAAGCTACATAGAGGGACATAGAGACAGAGAGAGACACACATAGAGGAGAGAGAGTTACATAGAGAGACTGAGAGCGAGAGAGATACACATATATAAGCTACATAGAGGGACATAGAGACAGAGAGACACACATAGAGGAGAGAGAGTTACATAGAGAGACTGAGAGCGAGAGAGATACACATATATAAGCTACATAGAGGGACATAGAGACAGAGTGAGACACACATAGAGGAGGGAGAGTGACAGAGAGAGACCGAGAGCGAGAGAGATACACATATATAAGCTACATAGAGGACGTAGAGAGACACACATAGAGGAGAGAGAGTTACAGAGAGAGACCGAGACCGAGAGAGATACACATATATAAGTTACATAGAGGGACATAGAGACAAAGTGAGACACACATAGAGGAGAGAGAGTGACAGAGAGAGACCGAGAGCGAGAAAGCCAGAGTCTATATTCAGTGAGTCAGAATCACAGTCAAAATAAAGTGGAGGTGGCAAAAACCTTTATAACAATGTTTGGTATATTTATAAACAAACAAAAAGCTCCGGAAACAGTTGCTCTGAATAGCTGGCATGTCGGAAGTTTCGAGAAGGTTGTAGCAGTTTTTAGAATGTCAATATTGTCAGCTCCCAGTGCTTGCCCCATCTTCATAACAAATCCCTGACAACCACCGGATGCCCATTCTAACGCTCTCCATTTTAATATTCCTCCAGTAAAACTAAGACCACTTCTACCTCTCACAGGTCTCTATCTCCTGTACCACTGTGATAGACCTGCCTAATAACCCTCTCCAAACCAGCCTCCTCCGGCTCCTTGGCCTCCTTCCTCCACTCATCCTGTTCCTATTCTTAAAGAGGCACATCAACTTCTACTGATCAGCTTAGAATAAGCTTTGATTTGATTTGGGAACGTTTTATCACCCATATACAGGTACATGTTCTTGATGTCTCCGTATTTTCGGCAGTAACCTGTAATCTGGGTAATAAAAGATTACAACACTTGACGGGACTAACTGTAGTACCCGCAAACCGCAAACATAACCACTGCATAATCACTGTATATATCCATGACCTGTATAATATCCATCTATTACTCATACTCCATATACCATTATATCCATTCTATCATCTCATTGTGTAACCTTGTAGTAGTCTTAGAAAACCGTAGTAGTAACAGAGTAAACAAAAGAAAGCTCAAAACAAGATTCAGGCATCCAATGGAAGATCTATTTAGACGCATGTTTATTTTGATTATTGGACCACCTTATTGTAAAAATATCAGCAAGAAAGAATTCTTGAATTGAATTGAATTGAAAAGATTAAGTTAAGCTTAGGATAAATATATATTTAGCCTAAGGCAAACTTTTAATGTAGCTATCATGACAAGTGAAATCTTGCTAAATGTACTCATATTATGACTTATAGGACTGGACTTATCAATATTGTGCTGCTGTTATATGTTTATATAAGAATCGGCCGAGAGATAAAACGACCGCCGTTGAGTGATAATAAGTGCAGCCACTGCAGGAGAGCATGTTGGCAGGTCTCTGAAATATGAATATGAACATGTGGGTCAGATTTTCAGAAAATGTACAATTGGCAGCTCAACACATTTAGGAAATTCGGCTTAATTAGGCTGATATGTGATGAATTCCAGGTATATTTTAGAATATTTGGTATCGCATTGATTTAAAGTATCAGTTCTGTTATGTTGAACAGCATTTTGAAGCCTTTTTTTGTCTTAAATGTGGGTTATTTGGAAGGATTGGTGAAGGCGAATTGTACAATTTCTGAAAACCTGACCCAAGTATGAGCCTTGTAGCGAGGACAATGAGACAACATCCTCCAAAAGGTTGGTTTCTTGAGAAAGACGTTTGCTCAAAGAGACACAAACAAGTAGCATACCTCTGCTTCGTATATATTAAAACTAACTTTAGCATAAATATATTATAATATTCCAAGCTGCGCAATACTTGAAGGACATCAAGCATAACATTAGTCCATACGTGTATCTAGAGCCTTAAGGTCCCTGTCCACTAAGCCGATCCTCATGCGATTCTCACAAAATTCAGTGGAAAAGAGTCCTCTGCGGCGCAAAATCGCATGGGGGTTGGCTTAATGGACTAGGGCCTTTAGTCTGTCACACATTACAATAAAGGGGATCTTCCACCAATCCTTTGTACCCTTCCGTCCTGCAGTCACTTTTTTAAAAAGTATTAAAATATACGGGACAACAGATGATTAGGGGACTTCCATATAGAGATCTACCATCTTGAATCTCGGTTCGCATGGAATTATGAGAGTTGTATGTTAGTGTATAAGATATAAGAATCCTTTTTTGTTCAGCATGGGATATTTGTCATGATTCAATAAAACAAGAACTCATCTTTTCCATCAAACATTTGGTGGTGGACCTTTATAGATCTTCGATACAAGCCATGATATTAATGAAAAGATCATTACAATTTTCTAAAGAAATAACATTACTATTGTCAAATAGCATGTCAGATTTGAACTGAATGCATCCTAGCATGCACACTGTAATAGTCCAATAATTGTAACATTCATTGTACACTGTGTATACTTGTCTATGATTCAACTTAGATGGCTGTATAAAAATTCTAAATAATATTTAAAAAAATGCAAATCCCTATCAGGCAGAAGTATGCAGTCAACTACCCCCTCAGTCCTAATCCAACAAAACCATTATTTACCACATATATGTGCCGATTCTCATGCGATTCTCACATAATTTAGTGGAAAAGAGTCCTCCACGGCGCAAAATCGCATGAGAATGGGCTAAGTGGACTAGGCCCTTACCAATGTTTCTAACCACACCTATTGATCACTACCATATCCCCACTGCTCTGTGTCTACTCTCACCCTCCTTCTGTCAGTCGAACAACCTGGCACCCTACTCCAATTGAGCAGCTTAACTCAAGCGGGAATTCTCGGAAATGAAAGAAAAAGATGTTCAGTTAACATCAGTGTTGGAGGGTGGGTAAGGATCGATGGGGCAGGAGGGAGAACTCTTTATCTTTATTGTACTATATATGTGACCCGCCAAGCAGAAAGGTACCTTCCCGCGGGAGTTATAGTTCCTGGTATTCCCGCTAGATGTCACATCATGTTCATGACGTCACTGTCACAAATGTTTATATTAGTAATTCTGAGAGGCAGGTAACTTTGAAAGTCTGTAACGTCACTAATTTTTGGAGTATCAACAAAATTCTTTCACTTTTATAATGCTCATTTGCCCTTCTGTGCATCCCTGTCATTTAAATTTGTTTTCTTTTTAATATTTATTTTTTGTACAAATTTTGGAAAATTTGGTCCTGGATTCCCCTTTCTGCTTGGCTGGTCACAATAACAGAAAAATGAAGTAAAAGTCGCAAAATGGTTTTTAAAAATGTTTTGCCACAGGAAACCTTGCTCAGAATATATTCATTGTTGAGGTGTCTTGCGCTGTTATTCGCATGAATACATTTGATAAATCTCATCACTGTGTATTGAGTATATCCATAGGAGTATTCTTAAATAATTTACTATTGATTAACCATAAGAAAAAATCGCTAACATTTTTCTATGCATACACAATATATAAGTATTGGATATCCCAATATTAGCCAACATTCGAATCAGTTCGATCTCAATACTGTATATGAATTTGTTTCTCTTTTTTATGTATTGAAATTCTTACCTTAAAAAAATAACACTCCAATGAATTTTGTATTTAAAGATTTTTATTCAGACAAAAGCATTGTGCAACAAGTACATTATTCTCAGAATTTGCTGATTCTAATTTAACCAAGTATTTATACAATCTATATTGAAGATGTTACAGCACAAAAAATGTTATATTATACCTAAAGATTTATGAAGATGATGTTGTCCCTGACCTTTAGGCTAAACAAGTTAAATTTACTTTTTAAAATATTAGTAAAGATGACACCTATAAAAAACATTATAAAGTGTATATATAATATGTATCTGCTAGCCTCACTCACTCATCGAGTATTAATTCTAACAATTCATCAACACATCCACCTTACCTCCCTAATGTTTTCACTTAATGTATTTTCATCTTTTATTATTATTAAATATAAGAGAAAATGTACTGAGCAACTGGTGACATGAACAGAGGTATGGCGACCTAGTGTCAAACGGAAATTGTCTATTAACTATTTTAAATAGATCTGACACAGCAATTTCATGCTACAATAGGTTTCAACTGCCTGGACCCACGGCAACCACTCCCCTATAGGAGTTAACCCACTGAAGCAATGCCATGTACATGTCTGTAAACTCACCCAGGCAAGTGGAGTGCCTAATTGGTAATTGATTTGCCATTTCCAGATAATAAACACTTGGGTATGAAGAAGAAAGGGATAGGCTCGTAACTAATGTTTTCTTCCCTTTCCCCTCCTCTGGCGTCTTCCATTGATGTGAGAGAATGTTTAAAGATTTACGAGGTTTAGTCATGATATGAGGAAGTTATAAGTAGTGGTGGTCGATAATGGGGGAATTGTCTCCTGTCAGTGTAATGTGAAGCATAATGGTGTGGCAGGAATTATGGCCAGAAGGAGGCGGTCTTTAGATACCGTAATCGCAATAATAAGCGCGCAGAGTGGTTTAAGAATCACATTCAGTTGACATTCGTTTACAATAAATAGTTTCTACTACGGCATGTAAGTGTTATGGCTATTCTGGTCAGGTTAGATATTCACTTCTACCACTGCCGGGAACGGAAGTGCGTAAACTCCCATAGGCTTAGCATTGTGAGCATAATTATTTTCCACTGTTTTTGGATGAATCTGAGTTCTGAAAAATTCTGACCACTGGATGTCAATTATTGCAAAACATTTCATTTTTGACCTCAAAAACCTTTCAACCTTTTAATATTTATGTTCCCTTCCTTTCCAAGTTATCTAGTGATCGTTTGACCCAACAGTTTGGAGAATTTTGTCTTTGACTGCTGGGTTTCATCAAAGTCCACTTATATATTTGGGAGACAAGCTCAAATCTTTTCTTCAGCTGGTTTCATATACCATTGCTCACCGGTGGCCGATTTGACTTTCATTACTTGTGTAACGACAAAACAGCAGCAGAATATCGATAAATGCAGTCATATAACTCATAACATGAGTAAACTTTATGAGTGAGTGAGTGAGTGAGTGAGTCACATCGAGTGAGTGAACGTTGCTTAATGCCATGACGACAAGTGGAGTCATATATTTACGGCATTGAGGGTTAGTGAAATGATATGATAGTAAACTCTATGAGATTTCTTTAGTCATATGAGCTGAAAATGCAGCTCAACTTTTAATGTTAGTCCACAACTGGCTGCAAGCCTTCCCCCTGATTGATTCATGACTTTTGACTCCCTTTTTTGTAATAAATTTTATTGATCGAAGTTCTCAGTGGCACATGTTTATTATAGTGATTATAGTATAGTTAATTAAGATTATAATGTTTGCAAAATAGAGCAATACACAACGTGTGGAGGATTTCCTCCGGGTCTTTGTTCACTACAGAGCTTCATAAAAGCCAACATTGATGTTTTGGATCGATTTGACTTGATTTGACAATTTTTTTATAAATGAAATATCAGCAGCAGTACATTGATCAAAATTATAATACGAGTAACCTCTGTAAAACTTCAATTGTTCTAATAGCGATAGAGAATGTAGCTTTACGTAAGGACTTGTTATGAAACGAAGACCTTATATAGAGACAAGACCACAACGAAAAAAGGACTGGGACCCCATTCCAGCTTAACTCTAGTCAGTAGAACCAGTGCCAGTAGAACGACATTAAACATGGGCCAAAACTCATCCATCATCTCTCTAAAGCACCCAGTCTAGTGCGCATGCTCTACTTGTGACGTCACTTCCTATTGACGACAGACCTCTGCACTGAGCGTCTGTTCATTTCCATTAGTAGCATTTTAACGGGAGGCAATTTTAACCCCCAGGTCAGCAACAATAGGGGTAATATATCATGGTATTTCTCCACCCCCTTCTACTACCATTTACCCCTCCCCCGAGCCCCCCTGGCCTCTGTCTCCCTCCCCTAAAACAATTATCTTTATGTCTGGCACATGAGTTAGTGTCACAGTAAAGAAACATGTCATAAAGAGGCCACTGTAAAGGTCTGGTCTAACATTACGGGCTGTAGTATATATGCCCGGGCTATCTGAGGTACCATTACGGGGTGGGGTGGAGGGGGGTGCAATAAGCAATCGTTGATCAAAGCTGTACCATAAATGTATCAGATTTCTTAGTTCACAAGTTAGCAGAGGAATTAAAGAAGTATCGGTGAAAGAAAAGTGTAGGAAATAACACCGGTTAGCTCCCTTTCAATAGATGGTGGTATACAACCCAAGGATTTAGTGGAAGACAAGCTATAGGAGCTAAAATAACCAACTTAGTAAAACATCGTACATCAATTGTTGTATACTATACTACACTAAGACTACCCAGAATATTTGAACATAATAGCTGACCTGGTAAAACGTAATGCAACAGTAACTGATAGTGTACCACCTAAAAGTTAGTGGGTGGTTAGCTATCAGGGGACTACTGACCTGCATTTCAAGCCTTTTGGTTCACCGTTAGGTGCATACTCCATTTCATGTATGGCAGTGACTGCAGAAGCTGAATTAAACAGTCTGGTAAAAACACCATACAATAGAACTACCTAAATAGTAAGCGTAGAAGTAGTACATGGAAATGTCCCTCCTCCCCACCCTTTGTACATATACACAATCTGGTAAAATAATGATAATATTCTTTCACTTCTTCATTAGTAGTTACATTTTTCATCTTTTATGTTTGAAAAGGTATTGACCTTCCGTACACAGTGCAGGTTTCCTCAGGTTTTACAGTATATAGGAGTGTATGCTTCGCCTCTTGGACATATTCTTAGGTACACGTTTTGGTCAATATCTAATATCTTATTTTTGATATTCTCTTATTCCTAATTTCAAAGTGAAGGTAGCAATGTGGATATATGGGGAAAGTTACTTCCTATATGAGTTATCACATCCTTATAAATTGTCTTTGTTGACAGAAAGCTTATTTTAATTCATGCTAAAAAATAATTTTGGGTCTGTCAATTTTTAATTAGTATTGGTATTACTAAATGCCATGCAATCAATCTGCCTCTATGGGGAACTTTCACACAGAATAAAGTGTCTTAGATTAATATCCATATCTAGGACAAGATGGCAGGTATCTTAAATAAAGTTTTTCCAAAAGAATAAATAAAAAATAAATTGTCCATAACTTGGTGACCAGACCCACCTACAAAGTATTTTGCCTCCTCCTCAGAAGTGAGCAGCTGAGGAAGGCACAGAGCACAAATCCCTGTATACTACATGTATATGATAGCCAGACCATGTTATATGTGCCGCTATTAATACTGCCATATTGCACTGTAAATCTCCCTGTGACCTGTTGCAGAAGAAATCTTTCCATAATATGTTCCTTGCTATGCTCTTTTCCCTTGCTTAGGTAGACAATTGGGACTGTACGAATACGAATTAGCATTGTGTGTATAGGGAATTCCTTCCCTAAAAGTTCCTAATTAGCTGCTTAGCTAGGAAACGTAGCTAAGGATGGAAATCTTGGGGAACAATATCTCATGCAACGGGCCCCATGGGCTATACTGCTGAAAAACGACCCCTAGATAGTAAACTGATATGGCTGTACATATATGAGGTTCAAGCGATCTCATGATGGGTAACTCTATTGGAGGTGAGGTCTAGAAACATTTAGTATGGATAACAAATACAAAAATAAATGCCATAACATATCAACACTTACGAAATTGATAAAACCGTGAGAAATCATGGTATAAAAGCAAGATTATCATAGTGTGAAATATTCGCTGGACAAAAAGTGCCTTGTATGCACGTAAGCAACTCAACCTATACTCTCGATTAAGTTTTAGTAATCCTGTTTTAATTATGTTTTACTGCACTATCTTGGATCACTCTCATCTGATAGAGGTTATTCCTTATAGTAGCAGACCTATTAAATCTCATGTAAAGTTCCTTAGATTAGAGAAAATTGCACTAATGGGTCACACTTTTCTTAGTGGTTATCCCATGCAATTCAATATTATCCAATATAGAAACATTTTCTTTGTATACTCAATCTCAATTATGAAATCTCTTAGCATCAGGTTGATGCCACTTTTATATATTTTGTATAAATCTCTCGACTATTTCATGATTTCCTATTGCAAAATGTAAAAATGTATGTATGTTCTATACAAGGCTGGGTTACACCAGAACATCCTACCACCATTGGAGGTGAGGTACCCAGTTGAAATAAAATCTTTAAAAAAAACCCTATGGCTTCTGGGGCTTACCAAGCATTTATAGTCCACCTTGTACTTCTACCTTGACTTGTCCAGGGACTATAACCACCTTAGGCTGAAACTAAAATGATTAATAACCGCCATTCAAATTGGTGGCCTATTGCCGTATTAATGGTGTAAAATCCATTGGCTTCGCCTAGAGATTATGCACCATCGTTGCACCTGTAGGTCAGAGATGTAGGTCATTAATCCTTAATGGGTGTGATCGTCAGAAAATGCACAATTCACCTTCACTAATCCTCTCGAATAACCCAAATCTCAGACAAAAGAGTTTAAAATACAGATAAACCTAACCAAACAGATTGCTAGAATCAATGCAATGCCGAATATACTCGAATTTACCTAGTATTGGTCACATTTCAGCCTAATTTAGCCTAATTTACTAAATGTGTATAGCTGCCAATTCTATATTTTCTGAAAATTTGACCCTAATATAATATCCTGTTTTTATACGTGCCCCCACAATGTATGCATGTATCTACTTAGGCTAAGACCACTTTATTTAAAGCAATATGTAGTGCCATGTTTTAACCTTACTTTCATTATACTACTTTCATCTTGATTTAATATAGGTTTACACATGTATACACGCATGCTGCGCATGTATTCCTCGCGCTTTGCCCATATTGTTTCTACATTATATTATGTATAGAGTTGCCACAAGGTTGCAATGAAAGTCATTCTACTACATTTTATGCTCACCTACTTCTTTTATACCTTATTCCTACCTTTACAACACCATTATTATTATGTACCCAAATATACCATGTCTAGATATCCATCGTCGAATAAAACAGAGTAACTACAATATAGATTATTCTCATTGTCTTTATTTCTCCTCCCCTGCTTTTACCGAGGGTCATTACATTTTGGTGCCGTGATCTTTGGGGAAGTAAAGCTGATTATTCGTATTATTAATTTAATAAGATTTTGTTGAATTTTATTCTATAACATAGTCACAGAATTGATCTAGTTGTCCAGCAATGGACTCACCAAACCCATATTGACCGTTCCCAATATGGAAAACCTTAGCATACATGATGAAAATCATGTTGCAGTGGTTCTGGCTCTAGCACTGACACAGTTCCATTATATATTAATATTAACATTCATCCAAAATATGAAAAATGCGAATTCCCATTCATATGACCCACAATAATGTCTCCAACAGGATTCAGAAGTAAATCTAGTGTTGAGTGTTGATCCCCAGGCATATTTGAAATTGCTGTTTTATCTTATATTCACCATAAAATTCATTTGGCACCAATTCATTCACTGCATATCTTAGGCCACAGTCGGAATAAAACAAATCAGTAAATCATTTCTGGATTTGTTAAAAATTCAGGCTTGATAAATAAGAGGAATGTTTATGTATACATGGTTTACATGAGCAGTACAGATTCAAAAGTGATTCAATTGTACTGAAAACACCCCGATATAGCATATGCTTAGACTTACCATAGGCTAAATATATTATACATGCTTCGACTGTGCTACACAATATTCTGAGCCAATCAGTCGCAGGAACACTTAATGTAATTATACCCTTACGGTTATAAATGAGTTTGGGCTAGATAATAGAGAAGAACATCTCATAGTATTACCATCGTTAGTATTTTACACCTTAATGTTCTGAATGGGATATCTGGTGCTAGGACATATTGATTATAGTTTGTAGACATTACATCGTATTTTTACGTCAGTAGGAACAAGCAGATCATAAACAATCACGAAGTGACCTTGATCTTGTGGTGACCTTGATCTTGTAGTGACCTTGATCCTGAAATGACCTTGATCTTGAAGTGACCTTGATCTTGAAGTGACCTTGATATTGTAGTGACCTTGATCTTGAAGTGACCTTGATCTTGTAGTGACCTTGATCTTGAAGTGACCTTGATCTTGTGGTGACCTTGATCACGAAGTGACCTTGATATTGTAGTGACCTTGATCTTGAAGGAATCTTGGTACATGTATGTGGTATGGAACATGGCTGTAAACCGCCTACGTTAAGCGGGGTGTTTGTGGCTGAGACTGAGCTGTTGTGTGTTTGTTAAACCCAGACCATATAATACCAGGTATGTGCATATTACAAGCCATAAACATCCTTTCTCTCGCTCCATGTAATCTGCCTGCATACAGACACTATTCCCTACCTCCACCAGTCAGGCTCTCAGACTTTAGTGGCTGCTTTTCTGGAGGGGGCACTGGTGGGAGAAGACACAATCGTATAAAGTACAAGCAAAGTACACGTCCTCTGGACGGTCACCCTCTCTCCTCACACTTCCCCCTCTCCCTTTTTTTCCCTCCCCCTTTTCTCTGTCTTTCATACCTGTTTTTTCTCTCCCAACCCCATCTCTGATTCCCCCCTCTCCCTCCCCTCTTCCACATGCTCCCCCTCCCCTCGCTTCCATCCCCTACAGCCTCTCCCTCGCCTCTTTCTCCCTCTTCTTGGACGGTCACCCTCTCTCCCCCCTCTGCCTCTTTTCCCTCTGCCTCTTCCCTGTTTTTCATACCTGTTTTTCTCTCCCAAGCCTATCTCTGATTCCCCCCTCTGTTTCCCCTCTTTCCCCCTGTTCTTCTCCCTCCCCCTTGATCCCCCTCTCCTATTCCCCCACCCTCCCTTTTCTTAACTCTTCCTCTCCTACACCCTCTCCATCCCCTCCTACTCTCCTACTCCTCTGCATGTAGATAGGTCCCCCTGAAAGGTTGTGGGAAATGATGTAGTGTCTCACAGGGGCTTTCCCAGGCTATAAATAGAATGTAGAGATCCCAATTTTAAAAAGGCTTCAAAATCACATGTTCACCCCAGATACCTTCACAAACCACATATAATGACCTCCAGACAGGGTCGACGGACCTGCACAGACCAACAAAGTAGATGGGGAGACCCCAGATTCTGAGAACATGTGACACAAAGAAACCCCTCTTTTCTCCCTCTTTTCCTGGAAATCGCTCTACCCTAATATTATATGGATATTGTCAAATGTATCGTTTCTACTCCCTGTCTAGGCTCAGGCTCGGGACTAAGGGAAAGCCTGTCACCACAGACCACAAAATCCCATCAGAATGCCATTAGGTTGCCTACTCCAGGGCCGGGAACGTCATTAGCACATCACTGACAAGCCGATCTTATCTGATCTGATAGGCTGCAAGACTAATGGTGAGATTATGGCACCGAATGATAGGGGAAGTAGAATAATCAAATTTCATCAAATTTAAAGCATGGGATTACGCCATCATTTAGAAACCAATAATACCAGAAACAGGTAACTAATTATATGTATATTATACATAAATAAAACAAGAAAGAAAAATAAGGGTGGATTGGGAAGGAAGGGAAGGAGAAAGGTATAATATGAAAGAAGTTAGCTAAATCATCTAAAAACTTCCCCTTCATTCACCCGCATTATTACCAGACATATAATTGTGATGTGTTTCAAGAAAATGAGTCATAAGTCATAAGTCGCAAAATTGATATTTTTCAAAGTGTTTTTTCACAAGATCGCATTATTGAAATGTTCTACCTTTTGGAGGTTTTATCACTTATAGCTATATCAATCGATGTATACAATTTCAGGACAATCTATGTAATATATCACTTTGTTTTAAGGGTCCTCATATGGACTATATTTAGGTACTTTACTGTTTATTGTCCCCCCGAAATATTGGAAACATTTTTTTCAAAAACGAAAATATCAAACTTAAAATCTAGAAATACTTAGATTAGATTATTAGACTGTTTACTATCATTAGAATTGGCTTGATCTCATCTTTTCAAATATAATGGTATCTCAAAATCTATTTTTTGCGACTTATGACTCATTTTCCTAAAACACATCCCTTAGGGAGATTTAGCAACCACAATGCACCAACATAACACTAACGTATCCACTATCTATTTGTACATCACTAGCATTGTGGGGTTATCTCGAGAGGCGCTAGGCCGAGGGTCAGCTAGGGCATCTGCATTGCAGACCTCTCGAGATATCCCCACAACGGTAATAATGTGCTAGAAGTTAGTGGATGCGTTAGTGTTGTGTTGGAGCGTTGTGGTTGCTAAATCTCCCTATTAATCATGGGTGTGCTAACTTATTCGTCACCGTTGGGAGAGTTACTGGCCTAAAAGTGAGAAAGGCTTTTGACGATTTTGTCTTAAATATTGGTGATTTGAGGCGATTGTTGATTAATTTCCGTACAACTTCGCACTTACATGTATATTGGTGCCCCCTCCCGCTTCAACAAGATCCCTCCCTCCCCCTCCACCCAAATTCCCCAGATTTCAAGTCACGTTTGAGAGCAGCGATCTATCACCTCCAGTTAATACATGCTTTGTGTGCGGCCTATAGGGTGGGTGGGGTGGGGGGGTATATATATGACGGGGGCGGGGCGTGACCACTGACCACTGGTAAACTGACCAGAGCTGCTTGCCCAGTATAGCAGCAATTGGCTGACCACTGTGTAATAGCCTTGGCCTCAATATGGTTGGTCATTGTTGGAATGCCCGCTCACCCTCTCCTAATCTGCTCGCGGCCCAGACTACTGTACAGCATGAGTTGCTCTCAATCTCCTCATCTCATTCAATGCCTCTGATAGCATTCCGCCCTCCTACTCCTTCTCCTTCACTCTTCTGGAATTCCCTGCATTGCCCCAGCAGGAGGTTGGGTTGGGGTCCCGGGGTTACTATTGCATTGCAGTGGAGGCATATTGCGCTTTCCCCAAAAAAGAACCGTATGTATAATATGGGGAGGACTGATCTAGGTAACTATAGGTAGTTCTGGTACTTTTCCAGATGTTTGTTTTGAAAAGGGAACTTTTGTTTAACAAAATTAAATGTGAGATAACTTCTTTCTTTCCATCTCTTCCTCCTGCCCCTCCTCTTCTCCCTCTCCTTCCCCGATCTCCCTCTCCTCCTTCTCCTCCCGGTCCTCTAATTCAAATGTGAGACAATTTCCTTCTTTCCCTCTCCTCCTTCCCCTCCTCTTCTCCCTCCTTTTCGCCCTTCTTCCCCCTCCCCCTTCTCCTCCCTCTCCTCCTCCCTCCACTTCCCCTCCTCCTCTTCCTCCACTTCCCCATCCTTCTTCTCCTCCCCCTCTTCCTCCTTCCCCCTCCATCCACCACTTCTTGCATCCCGGATAGTCTCATCTCCGTTCTCCCTACCTCCCAAATCAGTCCTCCTGATAGCATTCCACCTCCCACTTTAATTTCTTCTTCTCCACTTTGATTTGACTTGATATCTTTTATTTCCCTGAAGAAATATGGTGATTGACAACTGACTATATATACTGTTAATAGGTCTGCCAGTTGCGACCATAACTTGAAATTTCCCAAATTATGAAACGCTCGTGAGTTCTTTGGCAAAAGTTTGGTTACAAAATATAGTAACTATATTGTATTGGACGTTGATATAAATGAAGGCCAGATATAATACAAATACAATCGTACAAAATGCTGTACTCTCATTTAACATCGGTAAAAACTAAAGTTCTACTTTTTATTCCGTTCCTTCCCAACCCATCTAATATAGCAATAGACAACGAGGATTTTAGCGTGAGAACGGTCTGGACGCCCATAGACGTCCCAAGGCCAAAGGCCGAGGGACGTCTATGGGCGTTCGAACCGTTCGAACCGTTCGAACGCTAAATCCGAGTTGTATATTGATTTTAGTCCGTGATGGACACGTCAGGTGGCGCCACTAGACCAACGCGGTCTGTAGTATAATAAGTGCATGCGAAATCTGACCCAAAATGGACTAAAAGTCATTCGACCATACTTGCCATACTTCTGTGTTCTCTTTCTCTGTTTTGCTATAGGGCTTCATAAAAGGAAACATTTATATTTTTGGAAGACCAGTCGCGAAATCGTTTCCTGTGGTGGCTTCACTTATTATCCCCGACCTGCGGCCGTTTTCTATCAACAGAATCGACTTCAAATGCTTGTATAATTAGCATATAACAGAATATTGACAAATTCAGTTCTATAAATCAAACAACGAGTGAATTAGGAAAGTGTGGTAAGATTCTGTTCGTCGTAACAGCTGAGAATGCAGCGTAAACTCAAAACACAAGCATGCACAACTTAACTGCTATCCCTATCTTCTATAGCAACCATTCCACTCTGAGCACACTAATGACTCTTTTTCTTTTCAAACTTTCACAAGTTAAACATGGCTTGTCAGGGCTGGAATGCACATGCAAAATAGATGAAGCCAGCTCTGAAGCGCTGTCCCTAGGGAACGCCCAATAAAGGCAAGCCTCTGGCCAGCAGGAACATCCAAAGCCTTTCTCTCTTCTACTGACGTCTCCTTTGACAGGCCACTGTTGGTTTCTCTGTTAGAAGCTAGGAACATGGGCCGGTCTGTGTCCTTCTAGCCCTCACAGAAAGCATCATTACTCAAAGGAAATTCACAGAACTAGCCGCCGACTGCTTAAAGATTCAATTGCTGGGTTCGCTTGCAGTTCTGCCGCCTCGAGCCAAGTCAGGCAGCTTGCTGAGGTTATCTATCTACATGTCTCCGCCATATATTGGGGTTGGGTGCTTGGTATTTGTGATAGGATGGAATATTAAACGAAATCATACCTTTCTTGATAAGACTTTTATTTGATTTTATAATCGAAATTGCTATGGTTGACTTATCTAACACTTCTAAGTCTAACACTTGACATAGAGGTCTCGATGGTATAGATTGGGGTTGTATGCTTGGTATTCTTTGTAAGACCAAGCCAAAAAGTCATACCTTCCTTGATACATCTTTTATTTTGTTTTATGATCGAAATTAGTATGGTGGATTTATCTTAAGGATTTACACATACATAGGGGTTTCTGCCTCTGGGTCGGCTTTGCGTGCTTGGTATAAATTTTGATAGGATGGAGCAAAAACTCATTTTAATCTTCTTACAACCTTTATTTTAGTGTATATTCGAAATTGATATGGTTGAAAAATGAGCCCATGTTCACCGCAGGTTATGTTATGTAACATTATCTGACATTGCTCAATATATTTATATTCATATTAATTATTAATATGACCCCATTTATTTTTATTACCATATTTCTATAATCACTAATTCATGCAAACACCATAGCATTGTTCTATGCAAGTGTACTATTCAGGATCTTCCTCTAGGTTTTGGGGTTTTTGTTGTTGTTTTTTTATTGACAGTAATATATACAATCCATGGGCTCGCCGGGGGCGGTGTTCCTCCCATGCTGCCCTAGTGTTACTACTTAATGGGTAAACATGCTTGATTAGTAGAGATACATGCTTTATGGGTTAATAACATTATAGGGGTATGAGGGTAGCTGGAGGCCTGTTGTGGCACCAGGAGAGCTGTATTATTATGCTATTTTCTACAGATCTGCATATATTTGGCTCGTTAGAGTTAGGAATTTCATTTTCTTCTTTAAATCTATTGTATTTAAGTTTCTGAATTCTGGTCTTAAGCTATTCCAAGTACTCGCCATCTGATATGAGAAAGCTCTTACACAATAAGTTACACAATATTCCTAGCATCATGGACAACACCCACCATGCATATCCCTCTACTAGGATGCATACTTTCTCCTTAATAAAACCCAGTTGAGGTTTGTCTCTGGGCTGTTCCATCTGTAAGGGAGTTCTTAATAGGTTTCCCTAAAATCATTTAATACATATACACAAGTTTGACCATTTATAAATACACAAGAGCCTTTAGCTCATGTAATTCGTGTACAAAATTAAACATTTTAATCGGTTTTACCTGTCTAATGGCATTGGAATTGTTTCTACACTAATGTTACTTCTAGTTCCAAATCTATTTCTCCTCAATTTCAAATATATGAATGAATGCATTATTCGAGACTATGATCGAAATGGTTACATGATTCTGAAAAAGGTTGTCCAAAGGAAATAAGTAAACCATAGGAGACAGCTTGGACTATTCTAGATACATAAGGCGGTCTATACACTTAAAGCACCAGTTGCAAGTTATCTAAACATGGGTCGGATCTTCAGAAAATGTACAATTGGCAGTTGTACACATTTAGTAAAGTCTGCTAAATTTGCTGCAATCTGACCAATACTAGGTACATTCGAGTATATCCAGCATTGCGTTTATTCTAGCGATCTGTTTGGTTAGGTTGAACTGTATTTTGAACTTTATTTTTGTCTGAAATTTGGTTTATTTGAGAAGATTGGCGATGTTCAATATTGTATATTTTCCGAAAAACTGACCCACATGACGCTGGTCACATATCGCATATATACTTCACCTCTATGAAGTCTTGCTAACTTTGCCTGCTTTAAAACTCTGATGACAAATTTATTTGCTTATAAACATAATTGATATGGAATCATTTAATCAACGCATATATAATAATTATATATAATGATAACGATCTGGTACCGGTTGCTTGCGGATGGTTGGGACGGAATAGGTCACGTGACTGCGCATGACCTGACTGATGGATTCATGACTTGATTGGTTGATGAATGTTCATCGAGTCACAAAAGGTTTGGCGTGCAATCACATTTACGATGTCGTAATTTGTTACGATGTCATTGTTTATTATGCGCCAAGATCTGAATTACGGCAACCTCGCATATTAAGATAATTTATGAGAACATGTAATTGTGCAAATTGTGCATCACTCCGAATGAGAGGTCAGGAAATATGCTGTGTAAGTATTGCTTGGCTGAAGGTTTCACTATTAGTCAGGTAGATTGATGCAAGAATTGTTCAAATTGTTATTAAAGCATGAAATTTGGTACAGTGATAGATTTGGGTATGCTGATTAATTTTGGATATAATTATCATTATATTGACCCATTCTGAAAAATTGTTTTCTTGGGTTCTGTTGGGAATGCCCAAAATTTCACTGAAAAAATGTTACCATGGCAACAGAACCCAAGAAAACAAATTTTCAGAATGGGTCAATATAATTATAATTATATCCAAAATTAATCAGCAAATCTATCACTGTACCAAATTTCATGCTTTAATACCAATTTGAACAATTCTTGCAATTTTTTGCACCAATCTACCTGACTATATGTGAAACACCGCAAGTCACTCTCATTGAGGAAATTTTAAGATCCCTCACGGAACAATTTAGCGATTAAAGACATACAAACAGAATGCTAGATACCAAAACTGGCCTTATATATTGTATAGTATACTTCTATCAAAGCTTGCCTGAACTAATATTTCATGCTTTCTAAAAATCAAAATGTTATGCTTCCTTGAGTCTGGATGTATTATGAAATTGAACAATGTATTTTGTGCATCAGTTGAATATTCTATTATTACTTTCTGATACAATGATTCCAAAAACTCATGGACATAACTGTATTCAGGAGGAAGTTAGGGAAACTACCCTCATTCTGTCCCTGCCTTGGATGATCTTAGGGTTTTAACAACCTCAGACATCGACTAAAAGAATTCATAACCTCCATTTCTGGCCTGTTGGTGCACTATTTCTGCACAAACAGTGCACCAGCTGCCGTCCCCGAAATGTCGGTCATTAATCCATTATCATTTAAAGTAAACCATCATTATAATTTAACGAAACCAAGAGAAAAGAAGAATAATAGAATAGAAAGATGAGTTCTCTTATTATACATTCATTGATATAACGTAAGGTTGGGTGTAATTTGAAAGAAAAAGAGGAAAAATGAAGGTATTTCTTCTGACCCCAGAAGTTCATTTTCAAAAAGAATTTAAATATGTCTTCAACTTTGCTGCACAGCTCTGTAGCAAATAGGCAGACTGGTTCCCTGTTTGACTAGCGGATGAGACCAGGAGGATATCGAGGAGGTTAAAAGGTGAGAGAGACAAGGGTTCGGTGGCTCCCTCAGGTAGTGCTTTATGAATATTCAAAGCTGCATTCTTATCTTAGCTATTATCACACAGAAACAAACCAAATATCCTAATGTATAGCTTCTATCAATGAAATAAATAAAAACAAAGACTGTAGGATCACTTCTAAAAGGATTAGACCCCTCCTCCTTTTGGTCAAATGACTTTTAGATGAGTTGGACAAGAATGGAATAAAAGTAGGAAATCATTAGTTTTTTAACAAAGATAATTAATCACTTGAACACCTCGGGGCTATATTCACCTAAGGAAGATGTTAAAATTATTAATAACCTACATTCGCCATGGGATTATACACCAAACAGTGCACCAATGTCAGTCATTAAACCTATATTAGTTGGAATACCCAGAGTGTATTATCCTATATTTTGGTGATGTTCTATATACAGGAGGTATATTTAGCGAGTGGGTGAGACAGTGTTAAAGTGTTCTCATCAAACATGCAGGCATGATCTTTGTTTGCCTTCTGGCCTTCCTCTACCACTAATTGCCTCCAGACTGTACTTGTAGCTGTCCAGTGAATAATCCTGCTTAACAAAAACACAAAAGGTTCCAGCCTTCTACTCAATATAATATACAAGAATTGTTATTCCAATACATGGGTCAGATTTTCAGAAAATGTACAATTCACTTCCACCAATCCTCTCAAATAACCCACATTTAAGACAGAAATGAGCTTCAAAATTCAGTTTAACATAACAGAACTGATACTTTAAATCAATGCAATACCAAATATATTCAGATGTACCCCGTTTTCATCATTCTTCAGCAGAATTTAGCAAAATTTCCTACATGTGTAGAGCTGCCAATTGTACATTTTCTGAAAATCTGACCCACATGATAATATGCACAGAACAGGACATGGCCTTCCACAACCTTGGTCTTCCTGCCCTTACATAATGGAACTAAGGTAGAAAGGTTTTAATATTCAATATGATCCAATGTTTATGGGTTTTATTGTTTTACTCCATGTATGATGTAACATATATGACATGTCCATATCTGTATTTCACAAAAATTGATCTTCCAACAACTTTGAGTGAAGATGGTTGTAATTATGAATCAGCACTAGTTATACCCATTGAACCGAAAATAGCCTTTAAACATAGTTCTGCTATATATAAAAAATACAGTTCAAATTCCAATTTCTGAAGATTTGTCGTTATGATGTTGATGGGGTACATTTCGACATTGATTTTGGACTTTTGAGTTGTACAGTGGAACCTCTCTATTGAAACCACTGAACGATTAGTGGCATCATTGAGAGGTGGTCTCATTAGCAGGGGCTAATCTAATAAGTGGAAAGCAGTTCGAAACTAAGAGAAACTGGTCTTAATAGAGGAATGGTCTCCATAGGGAGATGGTCTTTATGCGAGGTTCCACTGTATTTGGCTATTGCTGGTGGGGAATATTAAAGGGTTAATGGTTTTCTCTAAAGACGGACCAAAAGATACCATGATCAGTTTTATGTAGATCGCTCGTTACAGCCATGCACCATTTGGTTTCATACATTACTGGTGTACGTTTGGTTTTCTTTTCAGATTTGCCGATTTTTATTTCCAACGTCTGCTAGACTTTTGTTGAGTTGTAATGCAAGATCAAACGCTTCATATGTGTACTGGACCCGCCGAGATAATTTCGGGATTCCAGAAGACGAAACTAGAGAAGGAAGAAGAGATGAACTATTGTTAGAAGGCAGCAATATATGCACAAAAAAAGGTGGTTTATCCTCTTCATTCCTCAATCATATATCCCACAAACACCACTGGTTCCAATGGGAAATTCACCATATATCTATGGCTGACTTTGGGCCCAGATGCTTAAGAACGTTGTGTGTTCGAATCCCAGCATGGCTTCCTATTTCACCTCACCCAGGCATCAAGAGAGACCAGGGGTCTGTTGCAAAAGCTAAGGATAGGATTTCTTGTGTGAATTCCTTCAACTGTAGAAGGAAAATAATTTCCTGTAATGTAATAGTTGAAAACTCCATAAAAGCAAAATCTCCTGTAATTTTAGTTCCTTGATTTATTGATATGCTTATTGGTATAATATCCTTCCTATGTACAATTCCCAGCTGGTAGGAATAGCCTATACGCACAATGCATTGTTATCCCTACCAACCAAAGTAAGGGGAAAACGTGTAGGAATGCATACACACAATGCATTGTTATCCCTACCAACCAAAGTAAGGGGCTAATGTGTAGGAATGCATACACACAATGCATTGTTATCCCTACCAACCAAAGTAAGGGGCTAATGTGTAGGAATGCATACACACAATGCATTGTTATCCCTACCAACCAAAGTAAGGGGCTAATGTGTAGGAATGCATACACACAATGCATTGTTATCCCTACCAACCAAAGTAAGGGGCTAATGTGTAGGAATGCATGTATACACACAATGCATTGTTATCCCTACCAACCAAAGTAAGGGGCTAATGTGTAGGAATGCATACACACAATGCATTGTTATCCCTACCAACCAAAGTAAGGGGCTAATGTGTAGGAATGCATGTATACACACTTTTCCTTTCCAAAGTGTATACACTAGGCACCAGCTGCATCAGCTGACTTAGTTTGGTAAAAATTGTTAAGAAAAAGAAGACATCACTTAACGTTGCCATAAATATTCAGAAGTCAATCAGACTGGGGTGATTAATATGATAAGGAAATGACTGATGTCCTCATTTGGCTTTAACCAGTGTTAGATAATGTAAATAGGGAGGTTTAGCAAGACTAATCTTTACGTAAACGTAAACGTATCCGTTTCTATGACAAACAAACATGTTAAAAGGAAGAAAGAGGTTCAGCAAAACATGGCGAGAAAAACATAACTTAACATATCAAGCTAAATGTTTCACCTCACAATTTATTTTCTATACATAAAACTGTGACGTAACCCACAAAAAAGACGTGTAGGAATTCCCCCATACAATTTGCCTTCCCTTATGCAACAGGCCCCAGTGGTATTTACAAGCTGACGTAGTCTTGGTTAAAAAATATGTTAAAAAGGGAAACATCACTTAAACATGGCATATATAGATAGTCCAATGATTTCAAGTGTCCCTCATGGACACCATTCAACATCAGTGCCCATTTGAACGAGCCCACGTTCTGGAGCATAACGATCTGATTGATCCAGCTAGATGGTAATTAGGATAAGAAATAACGAGGTATATCCTACCCACCAGCTAATACAGATAAGCTTATAAGGGTGTCCAGTAACACTTTGACATTGTAGTAGAGAGGCAGTTTAATTAGCTTCTGCCCGTGTCACAAGTGGAGGAGTAAAGGAAGCATCTCCGCTTGAAAAAGAAAAGAAATAAAAAGATTGATGTAGACTAGTACCAGAATTTCATGTGGGTCATGGCGCCAGTAAATGTACAACTCGCCTTCAGAAATGTTGTACCAAAATCTAAGAAAAACATGACATTCAGAATACAGTTCAACATAACTGAACAGACTTCTTAAATCGATGCAATACCAAATATACCCAGGTATGCCTAGTATTTCCCGTTTTTTCAGCCAAATTTAACAGAATTTACTAAATGTGTAGAGTTGCTGATTGTACATTTTCTGAAGCTTTAACCTATGCTGGCTGATTTAAGGGGAGAGGGAGTGATGAGCGAGCTAAGGAATCAAATGATAAGATTATTTATAAATGCTATCAAGGTTCCCCCATACCACTCTTTTCATCGTATTAACTTAGAATAAAGTTGAACACCCCTTTAACAAACCTGGTGAACTTAGGTGGTTGGAACTGAGTTCAACACACATAGCTCAAATAACCAGCAGGGAAAACAACGAGAGGTAGCTCCAAAAATGTATTCATACATTCATACAGATCTATCTTTCGTCAGACTATATTGAGTCTGAGAGAGCCTAAGTTAGCTTATCGGTCAGATTATCAGAAAATGTACAATTCGCCTTGAACAATCCTTTCAAATAACCCACATTTAAGACAGAAATGACCTTCAAAATGCAGTTTAACATAATAGAACTGATAGTTTACATCAATGCGATACCAAATATAATCAAATATATCTAGTATTCCTGACTTTTCAGCCTAATATAGGAGAATTCCCTAAATGTGTAGAGCTGCAAATTGTACATTTGCTGAAAATCTGACCCATATATCCTTCTGTTACTGCACATTCAGGAATGCTTTACTCTGTTTTAGTATACATACATTACTCTGAAAACAACATCTAGAGTTAGTGACGCACACTATGTATTTCCCTAGTGAGTTATGTGGGGCTTCTCATGGACACAAATCTGTTTTTTTACTATGATAACGGCTGAATTTCAATTGTATGACTCGGTTGTTTTTCTATTTTCGTGATTAAAAGAATATAATCGGTTAACTAACTAGTTCGTTTCAGTCACTTAGGATATATTCTTCGGTGCAATATTTATGTTCCTTCAACCAACTCTTTAGTGAACCTGTGGATATATAGACACACATTGGGTGGAAGAACATATTCACTTATTAATGAATTATCTCCCGTGAACCCATGTCTCTTTGACTCCACATTGTACAATATTATAATACCTTTGTCAATGCCTGAGGATACAATGTGTGAACATACTAAATTTTAAAAAAGATTAAATAATTTAAATTACAAGGATGGAAGTCAACTCAACTGAAAACAGCTCGTTTCAATTCTATTTCAGCATTTTATTTCGTGACCCACCATAAATGCAGATATCTATAAAAACTTCCTCTTTGAAACGTTCATGTGTTGTAATTGAGATGATAAAATGTCCAAGAAAACCATTTTGGAAAGGGACGAAAATATCTCAAAGAGCCAGACTAATTAAATTGATTAAAAATGAAACAGTCCAACTAGAAAATTCAACACATTACGCTGGGTCTTTTTCTACATCCTATAAGTACTAATGAGAAGCAAGGTTTTCATCCACCAATAGTCCTTGTGGATTCCCATTGATCATAATACAGTTAAACGTCTTTAATAAAAAAAGGACTTTAAACTGGGCCCAAATTTCGATAATTATATAAGATAATATAATACAGGACATAGGGACTGGATGTTAGAACCACAATGGTACATCAGATGAACAGGGAGAAAATCGGCTTAGTGTGTTTTGCCCCTAATTGCTTAAACCCAAATACATTAATTGCTTAAAGCCCAAAGACCTTGAAGGCAGTGATTAAACACTGATGATACCAACTAATTAATGTTACCTCTCTTGCTCTTCTCTGGAACTCCAATCTCTTCCCAAATGCTTAGAGCTGCATTCCCAGCTATTACGACGAACCTTTCTTCCCATATTTACTATACCTACATATATTTTGAGTTATAGGACTGAACTAATCAATATTCTGCCGCCGGAGGACGATAATAAGTGAAGCCAACACATGAAGGGATGTTGGCGGGTCTCTGATATATATTATACATCTCGACTTGTATGAAACCATTTAGCAAAATGAAACCTACAAAATCGTCCAAAATGTATTTTAGATGGGCTGGAAAGGAATTGAACAGAAGTAGAACACCTTTGCTTGTTGACCGATGTTAACTGAGAGTGCAGCTTTCAGCAAATTGATAGAATTTCATTACCCCATCTACATTATCACTTAATGAAATGGATAGAAGATTCAATATGCATTACTCACATGCAAATACATTCCTACCTCCCTGAAATATTAATGTACCTAATGTATTTTCCTACATTCCCTGACATGGAATCCTATCAGACATAACATGTTTCTACTAGATCTCTCCCAATATAGAAACACTTTTTCAGCGGATTGCCTGAGATGGATTTTCCGCTTTCCAAAATGGCGGCCGAGAGGATATCACGTGACTGATTGCATTAGTAACCTGGTCAAAAAGTTAATGACTTCTCAGTATCCCGTTACCCCAATATCAATCATCGGAAATGCTGCTCGGTTTTTGTGTCACAAACTTGATTTCTCCCTGTCCTAATGTTAGGTGGAGATTATTCCTAGGCATGTTGCATAAGAAATCCTCACTTAAAATGTTCCTTCCTTAGTAAATGGCATGAAATAGGAAGAAAATCGTGAGTACTTGTGTACTCTTGTATATCCTCAAGATGTATAAACCTGCCAAATTGTTTATGTTACAACATAGCTTGTTACCAACCTGAGAATGTGCAGATCTGTGCAGGGTGTTTTATTTGGAGAAAGCACATGTTTACTCAATCACTGATAAAATAGTTAGATATACTCCTAGCATAACCTCACATATGCATAGACTAAATACACAGTCTTTAAAATTTGGCACATGCATCTATCAACGCTAAGCATCTCACAGATGAGAACATTCCACCAAAAAGATCTTGTGAATAAATCTCTTTGATGAATATCAACTTTGCGACTTGTGACTCAATTTCCTGGAACACATTTCATTTTATATGCATGAGATTGTTGTCATTTGTTGCCATCTTGCTCACTAGGTAAATTCGAGAATATTCGGCATTGCCTTGATTCTAGCAATCTGTTTTGCTAGATTGAACTGTATTTTGAACTTTAATATAGTCTATGAATCCATTACAAGTTAGCTCTTAGTTAGTAAGTTAAGCTCTGTTACAAAAATGAAATATCAAAATGTATATCAAAAAGTCCGAGTTCGATAAATTAGATGGGATACAATGGGAAGGAGATATTGATGTAGCTTGTGATAATTTTGTGAAGAATATGACACTCATTCAAAACGACCTGTATCCACCGGAGGAGATTACACCTAGACCAGATGGGGAGTTGAACGATAGAATTTTATCCAGATTAATTAGAAATAAAAACAAAAGCTTTAAAAAGGCCTTGAAGAATAAGAAGGCTGAGGACTGGGCAAATGCCAGATGGTTACGAAATCAAGTAAAGATAGGCTGAATACGCTGAAATATAATCTTGTAAATGACATTTGTAACAGATATGCTAGAAATGACAAGAAATTCTGGAATAAAATTGCATGTATTTTTGGTATAGGTAGCAGTAGGGAAAACTCTTACAAAGGAGAAGTGACCACTTTGGATGGAACTACTATTATTGGTAAAGATGCTGTAGACTATATTAACAGCTATTTTTGTAATATACAACCAATGTCATCGCCAGATGAGATAGTAGCTGATTACGATTTTCCATCTGTAACATGGGAAGAAGAAATCTTAGAAGGTGAGGTAATCAAGTTGATTAAGGAAATAGATGAATCCAAATCTAGTGGGATTATGGACATATGTACTACGTTTGTGAAATTTTCCCTGTATGCATGGTTGGAGAATTTTGTGAGATTACTTAACAAAATAAGAAGAAGTGGATATTTTCCAAGGTCGTGGAAGGTGGCGATATGCGCTATAATTTCAAAGAAGGCAGGTGCGAAAAAAGTTGAAGATCTTAGAGCTATTTCAATCTGTCCAATCCTTGGCAAGATCATGGAACGACTTATTTTAAAGAAATTAGAAGAACACCTTGTGAATATTGATTATCTGAGTAAATTTAAACTCCAATTTGGATTCAGGACTGGTATGGGCGTAGATAACGCGATGTCTGCGTTTTTGAATTATGTATTTAGTTACAAAGATATGGGTATAGATACCCTTGCTGTGTTTTTCGATCTGGCCAAAGTGTTTAATTCCGTTAATATTAGTATCCTGATGAAAAAATTGAAGCTCATAGGTATAGGTGATGTATTTCTGAAACTGTTAGAATCCTACTCTACGGATAGGTATCAATGTGTAAAGGTTGGAGAAAATATCTCTGAGGTTTGTCCACTAACAGCAGGGGTGGCCCAAGGATCTATACTTGGGCCAACACTGTTCATCATCTATATCAACGATTTGAGCGAAATCCCATTTAATGGGAAAGTGATAATGTATGCGGACGACTGTGTGCTGTTACACCCCAGGCGAAATGATGATGATTTAACTAAGGTACAAGATGATATAAACAAAGTACTTGGGTTAGAAGAAATGGTTTGAAAATTAACATCAAGAAAACCAAACTTCAAAATTTCTTAGGCTCTAGAAATGGACAGAGAGAATACCTGTTGTATAATGAAGGAAATAAGATAGATATGGTTGAAGAATTTCGATACCTGGGATATCAACTGGACAGTAAGTTAAATATGAGTCAACATATAAACATGACTTGTATACGTGCAAATATTCTTAAAAATAGGTTGAGAAGGATTAGGGGCTATATAAATAAAGATTTAGCCACTACTATATATATAAGACTTACATCCTCCCTATTATTGAATATGGAAATTTTATCGCAGACTTGGCATCTGCTCAGAATGTACGAAGGATACAGATACTACAGAATAATTGTTTAAGGATTGTTAGGAGTGTTAGGATCAGAGAGCAGAAAATCACAAATGTAGAGTTGCATAACTCATGTAAATTACTGCCTCTATGCTACAGGAGGCTTCAGAGGAATTATAACCTGTTTTGGATGGAAAGGGGTGCGCAGGATGCCCGCATGCGGGATCCTGCGCGACTCCAAGTACTCCACTGGAGGAAAGAGAGTATTAGGAGAAGTAGTTTAGCAAGAGTCAGGAGCTTATGGAATCTACTCCCTATTAATACTAGACAGATTGATGAAAAGAAAGCTTTCTCTGTTGCCATAAAGAAAACTATGAAAGAATTGTATAATAACACCCAGGACATCTGGGCTGTGAATGAGCAGGAAATCGGTAACTAATATGTAGAAATGAAGGTTTGTTGAACATGGTATATATCAAGATGTAGAGCCATCCCTTGTCTATGTATATGTAAATTGCACACGCTAATTGCTTGACTATATGTATTGAGAATGACTTCTTGGTAGTATTTTGATTGTATGTACTTGGTGGGACTTTTTGGTAACGACCCGAACGGACTGTTGAAGTAGAGAGATGCGTCGGTGACGGTTTTTAAATTATATATTGCTCTTAGCTTGTATAGCGATAACTTGTAGTATATAGTAAGTCGATAGAAGACAAGAATGATCTGGATATTATATTGAGATATATTGTTTATTAATAGTAATACCTTCAGTGACGACTGAGACTAAGTGTATCTGATACATAATGTTTTCCGCTGAATAAAAATCTTTAAATACAAAAATACAGTAAAATCGAACAGTGGCCCTGATTAAGAGTCAGACCTATTGGAGCATGGAGGACTTTATGTTTTATAATGTTTCATGATTAAGATCACCCCACAATGATGTAAAAGCCAGTGAACTGTGAATACTAAGGTGTACTGCGCAAATCCTTTCCTCCCTCACCTCTCAACATAACAGAAAGGTAACTGTTGCCAACAAGAATCCCACCAATCTGTACCACAACAATAAGACTGTCCATCTGAGGTAGGATTTCAGCTCCCAAGCCTAACTATAGCTCTCCTTGCATAACAATCTCTGTGGCTTAAACATACCTTACAAGCACTCATGCAAGGGCTCACACAACTAATTGCATTTCATACTCACACTATGGACATAAGCCAGATATGTGTGTGGCTATGTGTGGGATATATGGGTCAGATTTTCAGAAAATGGACATTTGGCAGCTCTACACATTTAGTAAATTCTGCAAAAAAAATATTAGGCTCCAATTTGGACAATACTATGTAAATTTGAGAATATTCAGCATTGCCTTGATTCTAGCAATCTGTTTTGCTAGATTGAACTGTATTTTGAACTTTATTTTGATCTGAAATTTGGGTTATTAGAGAAGATTGGTAAAGATGAATTGTAAATTATATGAAAATCTGACCAATGTCCAATGACAGGGACAGAGCAGGTTACAAAGAGCGGGACATTGGAACGGACAAATAGGACAGAAGGAGGGATGAAGAAATGGACAGCAAAATGGACAGAGAGGGGACAGAGAAATGACACAGATAGATGGACCTATTGGACAGAAAAATGGACAGAGAGAGGGATTGGCAAAGGGACGGTGAGATGGACAAAGAGAGGGATACTGGGATAGGCCAAGTGACAGAGAGACAAAGAGAGGGACAAAGTGAGTGCAGGTTTCCAGATAATCACACAGTGACAGGGACCGGGACAGGGAAGGGAAGAAAGTGACATAGACAGAGAAACAAAGAGATTATCATTATGATTTTATGATTATAATGATAAGCTAAATGGTTGATATACCTTAATCATCATATCAAGTGACTTGAATAATGGTCTTCATTAACTAATGAAAAGTAATGTGTCCAATGTATACCAACAAACTATATATGCAATATGCAGTATTCATAGCAGCTATAAATAAAGTCAGTAAGAGAAGCATTATATAGGTCACTAGCATACATTAGTGATTGAAATCTACAACTCAGATGCAGAAAAACATACAATACTTTCATATTTAGACACCTGCAAAATTAATTTAAACTACTACTAGAAAGAATTGAGTGCTACTAAGCTGGAAGGGGTTACTTAAACTAGCATATATATGATAGATTAAGATAGTGATATTCAAGGAGTCATACTTGTTTCATTTATACCCAATTGCAGGTAAAATGGTATTAATCAACTGTCAATTGCAACATCAACATTGTTATCTAATTTGTATTACAATCTATTCACATTGGGTGGGGGTGTGGGCAGGGCAGGGCAGAGAGGGGAGGCAGTAGGCTTCCTATCATCAAAAGAGAGCCTAGATAGACTCCATTGATGAAAAAAACAAATTCCTGAAATTTTGTTAGGGTCGGGGGCGGGGAGGGGGCACACATATATCTACCGGAGACTTGGAACATATATCCCCCCCTCCATCGCCCCCTAACCCTAACCGACTCAACAACCCCCTCCCATGAGCCCTCCCCATCCCCACCCCTGAGGACCCCATACCCTAACCCATACCCCAACCCTACCTCCAACACTAAAGGATCTTGACATTTCTAGTATAGGGTACAGTGGAATTAGAGTACCCAATAATGTTCAGCAAGGCAAGTTCATGCTTGATCTTGTTGAAACACTAGATAGTGGGTGCCAAATCCCTGTCCCTGTCCCTGTCCCAAACCACCAAAACTCTCTTAGGAACCAAGGTATTGAGTAGGCAGTGGCGGACATTCCCCCACCCCTCCAGTTGATATTGCTGTAAACTAAGGGAAATCTCTGCCTGGGTGGGGCAATGTTTGCTCAGACATTCCCCTACCATTCCCCCACATCCACAGGGGTTGGGGAGTGGTGGTTGCAATTGACAAGTGCAAAAGAGTCAGACCTATTCTCCTTATCCTTGATAGCGCGAAAATAAGCTATCCGACCGTCCCGCCACCTAGAGGTGGAGATAAAGCTAAGGCGGGAGCTTCCGGTCATGGCACCCGCAACCTTAAACAGAGTAGGCCTTAACATGATTATACCCATACAGTCATTCCTCGGCCTCTACTCTTTCAAATAGGTAAAATTATATACCTACGGATAGCTGAGAATATACTCTTTTCATATTTTTTAATCCCGTGACCATATTCACATTTTTTGCTGGTGTTATTGCCGTTTTCGCGTGTAGCGGCCGGCGCGAACACCTAAGGTGGAAGCTTCCGTCTCAGCCTACTGAGAGATATTCCAGCCTACAGCGCCACTGGTGTTACATTCGCACGCTATCTGACTATCTGGGTTCAGCACAATTGGAGCATGGAGCATGGAGCATGGATAATGTTTCATAATTAAGATCACCCCACAATGATTTAAAAGCCAGTGAACTGTGAATACTAAGTTGTACTGTGCAAATCCTTTCCTCCCTTACCTCTCAACATAACAGAAAGGTAACTGCTGCCAACAAGAACCCCACCAATCTGTACCACCACAATAAGACTGTCCATCTGAGGTAGGATTTCAGCTTTCAAGCCTAACTATAGCTCTCCTTGCATAACAATCTCTGTGGCTTAAACATACCTTACAAGCACTCATGCAAGGGATCACACAACTAATTGCATTTCATACTCACACTATGGACATAAGCAAGATATGTGTGTGGCTATGTGTGGGATACACTCTAAAAGATTTACGTTAATGAACAACACCCGAAAGTACGATAAGTATGACCTCATTGTGTTAGACTTTGTATGCCAGGGCATTATTCAAGGAGTCATACTTGTTTCATTTATACACAATTTCAGGTAAAATGCTATCAATCAACTGTTGATTGCAACATCAACATTGTTATCTAATGTGTATTACAATCTATCCACAATAACCCGATTGAATGCAACACAGAACATTTTTTTTAAAATTTTGTTTGAAGGCCTATAGCCTTTCATATAGCAAAATTTAAAAGGGACATAGCATTTAATAGTAATACAAAAGACAGAATTGTTCATCATGAACTTTTGCAAGCGTTGCCTTAATCGTATTAGATACAACTATCCTCATAAATCTACTCACTCAAATACAAACATATAATATTATCATGAACAAAAATCTGAGCACTAATATATCGCTCCTAAAAAAGATGAATCTCCTTTCTCCGACATATATATTGTCATACATTTCAATACTATTTTTTATTAGAACATTATAGTATCGCAACCTTTTGTTCATGTTTACAAAAAATAAATAAGTACTTAGTGGATGTCCTTTAATGTTTATTCCTTTAATGTTTACTATCATTGGAATCGTCTTGATCTCATCTTTTCAAATAAGATGGTATCTCAAAATCAATTTTTCCCCTGATTTATGACTCATTTTTCTGTATCATTATGTTGTAGAAAATGGCTTCACCAGCACAAGAGCGATGGTCCCACTACATAGATGGAGAGAAATATTCATATTGGACTACGCCTGAAGTATTAAGGCAGATCACAACATTGAAGTTGTACGACATAGATGTCATGGTTGTCGGCCATCCAAGATCAGGTAATTCAAATTTATTATTTGGATTTCTATGTGGTACATGTGTTACAGGAAATGAGTCCTAAGTCATATGTCTCATATGTCTGTAACACATCTCAATTCTGTGTTTCAGGCACCACATGGCACACAGAAATTGCATGGCTTGTGATTAATGGTGGGGATGTGGAGAAGGCAAAACAGTCAGTTCTACAGGACAGATGCCCTACTATTGATGTCAGCATGCCAGACGGGCCTTACGACATTAATAAATTCATTGCTGCGAAACCACCACGCGTTACACAGTGTCACCTTAAACCTCAATGTTATCAAGAACATATCCAAAACATCAACTTTAAAATAATTGTCATCCTGAGAAATCCCTTTGACATGCTAGTTTCCTACTTCCACTTTGTTACAGATTTCTTTAAATATGAAGGAACTTGGGATGAATTTTTCGAACTTTTTTTAGAAAATGCTGTTCCTTTTGACAACTTTTTTGAGTTTCTTGCAGAATGGTGGAAGTTGAAAGACAACCCAAATGTTCTGTTTGTAAGGTATGAGGAGACGAAAGCAAATCCAAAGGCCAGCATTGCAAAGATTTCAAAACATTTGGGAAAGCGTTTGTCTGATAAGGCTATAAATGAAATTGCAGATTATGTTACTGTGGAAAACATGAAGAAAAATATCTCAGCAGAAACAAAGCCTTTCCTCATCCGGAAAGGCGAGGCCGGGTGTGGAAGAAAGTACTTCAGCAAAGAACAAGAACAAATAATGGTGGATAAAATAAACTGCTTTGAGGCAGAATATGGTTTAATATTCTAAAAACCTATTCAGTAGTGTGTAGTTGGGGGTTCATTGCAGAAAACGAAAACTTGAGGCAAGAATTAGATTTAAAAAATAGTTCCTATTTGGCCAATTTTGAAAGAAACTAGTTTGCACTGTATTCAATGTTGTTGATTCAAACACAGGGTACGGCTGCAGTTTCAACTACTCCCCCAGGTACTAGGGGAAGACCAGCCTAAGGTGAACTTGTCTTTATAAAAAAAAAAAATGTAAACAAAGTGTTGTGGAAGTCTTCTGTGTACATTGCATGCAGTGCAAGGTATAACATCTATTAGTACTAAATATATGATATCAAATCATATTGTATTGTATCACAATAACAGATGTGTGTTATGATTATATAACCTGAGTACAATTTGTTAAAAAAAGATTGTATAAATTTCTCATGAAATAGAAATAATAATAGTATATAATAAAATAATTCTTCTCAAACCTGATTGTATAATCAAAGAAGTTTCTACCACTCTACTAAATGTAAAACAAATGTAAAATATGAAAACATTACAAAGTAACAGCGACTTCATCATAAATAACACAACAGAATGTTGTATCTTCAATGTAATCCAAAATGTATCAGGAAATCTGGGAAGATCAACACACCTCAGGGTAGTGCTGACAGATCTATTATTATGCTATCCCCTTTATCTCCTTTATGTAACTGTATGCTTCATGAGAAATAAAAGTTTGATAATAATAATAATAATGATTTCACTTTTGTTGCTTTGAGTATTACTTCAAGCCAAACCTTTGATATAATTAACTCTCAATAAAAACTGATGAATTATTCATTCAAATGAACTGGGTGCAATTTAGTTCAGGAATTTTAACTGTTGGGATCAGATTTGTATTGAGCCAATTTGGGGTAAATGAGAATGTAATGCATTTAGTCCTAAAATTCCACAAGTCGGAGATTCACTAACTCTAATGTCTTAAGTTATTGATGATTCAGCATAAAATTAGTACACATTGATCAAGGCGAAATATTTGATGTATTATAAATGATTATAAGGACTTGGAAACCCACCCCAACTCACCGCACAAGTTATAATGTTAAAATGAATTTACTAATGAAACATGTGTGTGTATGTATGTATGTATGTGTAGTGAATTCGCCTTATAGTAAAGTGCTTTATTACTAGAGGCTCATTCCAACCCAGGTTCTACTCCGACGGATCCGGATCTCGACAAAGGCAAGGAATTAAGAACACCAACACGGAAATGTCTCTTTCGTTAGGTTTATTGCCACCCACGACCAGACTGCAAGTCTAACCAGACCCGGTTCAATCCCAGCATAGGACTGAACTGATCCACTCTAAGCCTCAGAGTGAATACCTACACCTTACAGGCAGGAGCCAGGTCATACTTGTCCTCACATAGTAAAAGAGGTGTTGCACCAGGCGAACAATGTCAGTAAACACAGTACATAAGAACAGGTCGTACAGGAATACAGTAAATGGTTATACACGATACACATTCTGCTGTAGTTGAATAGACTATAAGATTCCTGTAAATGGGTGATAAAGATAAAACATAGCTGCCTTGCAACTAATTTAACACAAATCCGAAAGCCCATTCCGTGCTCAGTGAAGCGTTACGGAGACACAGGGAATGTCAGGGACATTTGATTTATACACACTCTCGACGCGGAGGGCTATATATAACCTCCGATCTACTACATATTTATGTATGTATGTATGTATGTATGTATGTATGTATGTATGTATGTATGTATGTATGTTTGTATGTATGATGTACTATTATTTTGTATTTCCGTTAATACAGATACATTTCTTCCGGAAAAAGGAACAAAGATATACAATACAGAGTATAAAAATAAACATTCTGGAAATACAGATCTCTCAAGTCTCCCTTGACAATTAGAGTCATTAATATTGTTTTATGTCCTTAGCACGCTTTACCACATGTTTTGATTTCCTCTGTGAAATAAAACACTACACGTACATTGCATAAGCTATAAGAACTATGTTGTAATGCAGTTCAAGAAAAATAACATATAATCAAAACATTGAAACATTTACCATTACATAAACTACATAATATTTTCATTGAGTTATTCCATATCAATTACTTTATTAACATACCTTCATCTCTTCAAATTCATATTCATAATTTTGTGACTCATTTTTCTGTTATACATCACATAATTATTCTATATGAAAAGAATTAATTATGAATGCCTCCTACCTGTACTGCTAGCAGACCTTAATACAGGACGCAGACCTATAGAGTGAGTGAGCTACTCAGACAGAGAGAGTTGCTCACCTTGTCTCCTGCTCGTACTCAAACACACCTGGGCTTGCCTTGGACACATATGCTTCTCTCCATTTACAAATGGTTGCCCTGACAACCAGCTGGTCTCCAGGTGTTACCTGAATCGATATCCCTCAACTTCAGTCTTAGCTCTTGTCTTTATTTCTTCTGGTCTTTCTTTCCTAAAGTTGCATTACAAGCGAATTTCTGCAAAAAAAAGATTTTTGGGGGGTCTTCAGTGCATTGATTGTCAGTCCTTCCAAGAGACGGTCCAATATTTCCATATTTCGGTGTACACCAGAATGCTGAATTTAGCAGAAATGCAGTTTTAGGATGGATACAAAAATCAGACGATTATGTATATTGTATATTCATTGCAATAATATCATCAAATTAATGGGTTTGGGTTTTTTTTTAACTGATTTTTATTCAGGTTCCAAACAAGGCATATGCCAGTGGAAATAAATATGGCTCGGGCAAGCCTGGTATTCCGACATACCCTGAGTTGTCGCTACTTACAGTTTATAAACAATAGGTCCATAGTATTGGTCAATACAGTTGGATATTAAATATGATTAAATAATTCTAAACATTTCTTCTCATAATTTTGACTAAAATTGACTAAAATATCAGCGGGAGGAAATCCTATGTGACTACTAAACAAAGAATGGCCCTTGCAATGTCCATTACCTTTGGACACAATAACAGTTTACACAAACAAACAATTTGATCTTGCATTGAGGAATCCCTTGTCCACATTCAAAGGTCATGGAGGAACCGGAGACAAGCTCATATTGTTCGCTTTGAGGTTCCGGGAGGGTCCAAAATATTACATTACATTTTCGTTACATTACATTTTTTTACATTATCGCCGATGCCCTGTAAGGGAGGAAGGTGGTTATGGAAGGATAAAAGGTGACAAGCAGGCTTGGGACATTAAGATTTTTTATTAAAAGTTTGATATAAAAGTTTATATAAAAATATATAAATTGGTTTTATGAATTAAAAATTTATAAATAGATTTTAGAATTAAATGAAGATAATAAATTAATGTAAGAATTTGTTGAAGATTAGATAAGAAGTGATGATAATTAATGAATAAATAATATAATGGTGATGAGGGAAGGGAAGAGAAGAGAAAAAGGTGTGGGTGGGTGGGGAAAAATTAGGTGCGTCGTAGGCGACGAGTGAAGTTGAAGTGAAGGGAGAGGTGGGGACGAAGCCTGAGCTTTTATTCGTGAGGGAAAAAGAGTCAATTTACTGAAATGTACTCCAGTTTAAAAATAAAACCGTAAAACTTTGTGATCCCATTCAATTACATAATCATGTCGTTACCGAGTTAGGGATGAAAAGTTGGCTAAATACCCACAAATATGTGTTTATTTTTCTAATTTGTTGGTAACAGATTGTTTTTATCACAAAGACATAATGCGTTTGAATCCTTAATTCACATTATTTACAGAGATATTTAATTCTTCGACATTAAGGCAATTTATTTACAGCGATATTTTGCATTTTTTTTTATTACTATTACGGCCAATCATTTACAGAATATAACAAAAATACATGCTTTACAAGCATCAGATAATACTATTTCATACTGCTTATGACTTGCTAAACATTTTCTATAATAGAGCTATTCTGGAAGACCTGTTTTAGAGGTCTTGTTTCCTATTCATGTATTATCATTAATATGTCAGCATGTGGATGAAAGTCTTTGTATATGGGTCAGATTTTCAGAAAATGTACAATACAACTCCGGCAATCTTCTCAAATAGCCCAAATTTCAGACGAAAATAAAGTTCAAAATACTGTTCAACCTAACCAAACAGATTGCTAGAATCAATGCAATGCCGAATATACTCAAATTTACCTAGTATTGGCCAAATTGCAGCCTAATTTAGCAGAAATTACTAAATGTGTACAGCTGCCATTTGTACATTTTCTGAAAATCTGACCCATATATGAAGCCAGTCCGCAAACAAACAACAAAAAATTGAATATTTCTGCCCGTTCAGATCCATGCCCTGGGACCAGCTTTAATGAATCTCGTCCATTGTTTATCCAGGTGGCAGCAGGGGCTTGAGTGGATGGGGTGCTGGGTGAACCGTTGATGTACTGTCGTCTAAATAACACTGGCTGACCTATCGTATATTTTACCAGCATTCGGCAAAAATATATGTGGATGGTCCTGGGTAAGACCTTAAAGTGCCTCTCTTTCTTTGTTTCTCTTTCTCTGTCTCCCTTCTTCTCTGTCTCTATATCCTGGGTATGATCATAAACTGCCTCCCTCTCAGCTTTCCCGCCCTTAATATAACCATCTTAAATGTGTTGATAAGGGCGTAAAGCAACCAATCTCACTCAAATATATGTGGATCAGTTTGTCAGAAAATGTACAATTTACCTTCACCAATCCTGTCAAATATCCCAAATCTAAGGAAGGAATGAGGTTCAAAATACAGTTCAATTTTACCGAACATATTTTCTCAATCTAAACAATACCAAATATATTCAAATAAATCAATTGTTTAACAATAAAATCTTTTTTAAAAAAAACAAAAAAACATTTTTTTCTGTCTAATTTGGGAGAATTCACTAAATGCGTGGAGCTGCCGTTGTTTCTAACGATCTGACAGGTTTTGACGGAGGAGGGATTGTTATATAGTCAAGGACAATATGGATTATATAAATCACTGGTCTTTTTTCTTCTAATCTAATTCATCTCATCTAGGCATCATCATAATATGAATTTGCTCTGTCCAAAAGAGATGATATATAATCAAGGGAAAATGCACATGTAACAATACAACTAATACTCAAGTTATCAACATTTCGCTGATGTAATATATGATCCAGGTATTTTTAGCTTCGCGTTTTTTTTCAAGTTATGAGTTGAAATGTTTTTTAGCAACTCTTTTCATGGTTCCGGTTCATTTACATCTTTTGCCCTGGCTAGGTCAATGCTAGGTCAATGCTAGGTCAATGCACATGCTCAGCAGCGCACAACGGAACATGTACGTTGGTCTTTGTTTTCAATCAGATATTACACGAGACAATTAGATCCATCACAATTGATGGAGTGTTCTTTGAACCGCCGGATATGTCATCTTGGCTAATGGAAACCCTATCTGGGTCAGATCGTCAGAAAATGTCACCTTCACCAATCCTCTCAAATAACCAAAATCTGAGACAAAAAGGCGACTCAAAATACAGTCTAAAAGAACAGATATTTTAAATCAACGCAATACTAGATATACTCAGATATATCTCCCAGCTAACCACGGAGAGATTAGCTGTGGTTAATGGAGACCCGACACCACGTGCTGCTGACCACGCACATACCTCCACCGCACCCTCATCGGGTCACCTCTGCTCTGGCCACCAAAGTGAAAACATAGCGGCTGTGTATATTGTAAAATAGTGGGATACTCATCACATTCCATACAATAATATAGACTCTGTATATTGTAATATTCTCCTCCAATTCTATCGATTATGGCGGCCTTAATATACATGGGTCCAGTAAATTATGAAAGTTTAATGTAACTCTAATGTACGAAGTTATGAATTATGATAAAATAAATAAGGAAAAAGGCGTACACCATTTATAATAGTTATATAATAGTTATAACGTTATATAAAGCAAATGATAATTGTTCCCGACAACACACAGATTCAGCTATGGATACAATATTTTCTGTTCGGAATTAAATGTATACGACAGTATTATATTAAATTTTGCTATAAAAACGCTGAGCTCTTTAAAACATGCGTGTCCCTTGTTCCTCATCCGCTGTATCCACAACTACCCTTACACTAAACTCTTCACCCAGGCCATTTATAACTATAATTGATTTATTCCCTATTACCGCCCTGACTCTATCCCAGGCAAGCTGTGTAGTAACATTAGGCCAAGCCTGAGTGAGGAATTAATGCTATTTACATAATATGCACGGCCCACTGCGCGCAGGGACAGTGTGGACGTTCCTGATAGGCTTTTAACTGGTAATCACGCGTCTGCCAATGTCTCCCTGGTTACCGCTACATTCCCCTATTATCGCTGATTTATATGCCCCTCCCACACTATCGTGGATTCATCTTCTTAATTGATATTTTTTGCCTCCTAAATGATATCGCAGGTACGGAGACTAATCCAGGCATTACAGGGAGATGACAGAATGGCTGAGGCTATTTACATAAATGCTCATAACGGATCCAAGATGTACTTATAGTGTTTAAGCCAACTCACAGTCACATTTGTTGTACAGATTTGTTAAAGTTATTTTCCAGAAAATATCAAAATCTCTTACAATTCGTAGGAAGGTTTACTTAGTTTTTAACCCCAAAGTGCAATTAAGTCCTATGTAGATATTTTAAAATCTAAATCCAATTCCCAAATTCAACTGAATTTGTATTATATTAAGTAAACTCTGTGCCATCAAATAGCTGAAAGGACATCGCATCTAATTTGTTTTGAAACTTGGTTTTTATTCCTTTTTTCTAACGGTACAAGGTGGCAATTTTTATTCAGGACAATTTTTTACAATTATTACTCCAGCCAATGGACCTTCCAACCTCTATGGGTGTCTCATACTTAAACAGATACACTGATATATTTGTGTCCTGGTATCACAGGTAGAGAGTGTAAATCGCACGGAGGATATAGATGATGATGCATTAGCACATAAGCCAAATAGCAAGCACTACAAGTTATGCTATGAGTTTACAAGTTTGTAAGTTATTTTCAAGAACAAAAAATTATAAATGTGTGAACAAGAAGAAAGTTTAAAAATGAGACTTCATCGAGACACGATTTCACGAAAACGTACGCCTGTGGGCGCTGCCAGCTTGAATTCGTTCCTAATTGGATTCTTTATAATGAAGATGAGAAGAAGTTGAGATATGAACAAAGACATTCTGACAACTTCCCACCAAGTCCGGACTTCTGAACTGACTGGACACCATCGTGCCATTTTGGTATAAGAATTTAATCAGATTTGACAATAAGCAATACGGTATAGCCCCTATAGCCCCATCACACATCTACGTTTGCCAATTTCTAGATGATGTATGGCCATGGAGCTCTCATTTGTATAATGCTTAAGGCTCTTTTGTTGTTCCACAAGTGAATTGACTACTAGAACTCTTAGATGGCCCATCTCTCATATTGATTGCTGTCGAAAGCTATGGCTGTTTTATGGAAATTCATGAAAGCTTAGGCTAATGGATGTATACGCTTACAGGTTGGGAAGAGCCCTCATATTTGTGCATATCGTCTGGTTAATGATATGCATAAGATTAGTTATTCTAGAGCTGACCCAGCAAGACATCAAACTTGGGGCTTAAATACTTCAGTTAGGGCTGCTAAACACCTTTACTTAAGGAGGCTAAAACGCTTACATAGGGATGATGAAAACGTTAACTTAGGGACCCTAAACACCTTTATTTAGGGTTACTAAACACCTTTACTTATGAGTAATTATCACCTTAACTTAGGGCAACTAAGAACCTTAACTTAGGGCCACTAAGAACCTTAACTTAGGGCCACTAAACACCTTAACTTAGGGCCACTAAGAACCTAAACTTAGGGCCACTAAACACCTTAACTTAGGGCCACTAAGAACCTTAACTTAGGGCCACTAAACACCTTAACTTAGGGCCACTAAACACCTTAACTTAGGGCCACTAAACACCTTAACATAGGGCCACTAAGCACCTTAACTTAGGGCCACTAAGCACCTTAACTTAGGAACACTAAGCACCTTAACTTAGGGCCACTAAGCACCTTAACTTAGGGTCACTAAGCACCTTAACTTAGGAACACTAAACACCTTAACTTAGGGCCACTAAACACCTTAACTTAGGGCCACTAAGCACCTTAACTTAGGGAAACTAAGCACCTAAACTTAGGGAAACTAAGCACCTAAACTTAGGGCTGCTAAACACCTTAACTTAGAAACACTAAACACCTCAACTTAGAAACACTAAACACCTCAACTTAGGGCCACTAACCACCTTAACTTAGGGTCACTAACCACCTTAACTTCGGAATACTAAACACCTTAACTTAGGAACACTAAACACCTTAACTTAGGAACACTAACCACCTTAACTTAGGGCCACTAACTACCTTAACGTAGGGCCAATAAACACCTTAACTTAGGGCCACTAAATACCTTAACTTAGGAACATTTCCACCTTAACTTAGGGCCACTAACCACCTTAACTTAGGGCCACTAACCACCTTAACTTAGGGAGACTTAATCCTTTACTTGTTTTACTGTCCTGCCCAAGCCTGGTCTCCACTGGGCAGACTGACCAAGCCTCTTGGGCGCCTGGGACACACCCAAGATATGAGTGGACTGGTGCTAGGTGGCCAGGTGCTAGGCAGCTACAAATGTCCACTGGGCAGACCACTCACTACTTGTCTTGGCAACTTGAAAATACAGTTTAGTGGACATTGGGCTTTTGGTAACAACAAGGGGGGGATTTAGAGTGGCATAGGAGGATGGTATCCTTACCGGGTGTGTTATCTTATTGTATCCCAAATTATAAATGCAGACGTTTTTGTGGCCCTGAAGCAAAGACAAGAGAGGAAAATCTTGTCAAAAGTCTGTCTGATGGTTAAGCAAAGAATGGCCAAAAACGTATAGTAAACTTTTGATATGAGTTCGAAAATAACTGAGATTGCAGCTTTAACTGGGACAATGACCTCAGCCATATAAAGTGCACTGCATGGGCATGTGTACATGGGTCAGGTCGTCGGTAAATGTACAATCGGCAGCTCAACACATTTAGTAAATTTTGCTGAATTAAGCTGAGAAATGAAAAATACTAGGAATATCTGGGTATATTTTGTAATGGTTCATTCAAACTATCCGTCCGGTTATGATGAACTGTATTGTGAACCTTATTTTTGTCTTAGGTGTGGGTTATTTGAGAGGATTGGTGAAGTCAAATTGTACATTTTTTGCTGATTTCAGCCCTATGGTGCATGCTGGACACGATCCCGGGGGAAGAGTTGGTGGTGGGGTGGGGGACGGCCAGTAGAACAGCCGTACATAGCCCCGGGCTGTACACTGCCAATAACTGCCACCGCTCCTCACTGTAGATCTATAGATGGCTACTGTATAGTACCGATTCTGCAGTCTTAATATTACATATGGGTGGTTTTACCAGAAAATGGACAATTCGCCTTCACCAATCTTCTCAAATAAACCAAGTTTAAGACAGAAATAAGGTTCACTATAAAGTTCAACAGAAGCAAAAAGATTTCGTAATTTCGTAATCAACCTAGTTTAGCAGAATTTACCAAAATGTATTATTACGTCCATACATAGATATACATACATAAGTACACAAGCTCTTTGATATCGCAGATATTGTTAGGTTTATCTTTATTTGCTTCTGTGCGAGTGGAAACAAACTTATTATGACAAAATACAAGATAATAATGGTGGTATATTCCCACCAGTGGCCTGCCATCCCTTAGAATTCCTTGATAAGTTATTCCTTGCTTAGGTACGACATTCTTACTGTAGGACTAATATAAGAGGTTTAATAGCATTGTCCGTAACGAAAATTCCTTCCCTAAAAGCACCTTTCCAGGTCCTTAGCAAGGACACGTTTGTTAAAGGTAAAGGGGTGCGTCCGAAAATACGGCCCTATGCGGCACCTAATAGAACAATAATAGCCTTGGTTATTCCCATATAAATATACTAGCGGTAGCCCCCCTAGTGTCTATTTTTTTAATCAGAATTCATTTAAATCATTTTCGCATAGGTTCTTTTATTGTCATGGCAAATAAATATTTTTCACTGCGGGAAGTATAATAACAATCATATTGATGCAAAAACCCCTTCTGCTGATGATGACACTCCATGTAAATGAGTTAAAAGGTTTGTGCAATGACGAATATTAATGTGAAATGAATGACATCAGCTAGACCAGCAACGAAAAAGTGGACTACATGGTCAAATTTAGAGGTCAAAATTTGTTTGATTGGGGCAAGATATATTTTTTTTTGTTAATTTGTAACCTCAAATTAAAGTGTAGCAAACCTAAACAAATTTGGACAGAACATTTTTTTTATTATTCCATAAAACGTGAAAAAAACACATTTTCTCATAAGTTCCCAAAGTAAACCAACGTTTCTTCCAAGTGACTACCATAAATACCAATGGGGTAACAACTTTTTTCATTTATTTGTTTCTTCTGTAGTAAGGAACTTTCCCTGAAATTTTATGGCAATTGGACTGGTCTTTTTTTCCCTTGAACTGTCCTGTATACCTTTAAGGATGGAAAACATTTAGTACAGACCTTTATGTAATGGGCTGCCACAGAACGTATGCACTAAATCTCTTTTTTTATGGCCGTCATTAATTCCTTTTACAGATACATATGAATCGATTATTTATATGCATAAACGTATCCATCACTATATATGTATGTAAATTAATTACCGATATGTCTAAATGATTTAGTGATATCAATAACAAATCTATTGATATCGTTAAATATTAAGAGATGTGTCTAAAATATGGTATGAATGTCCTTACAGCTTCCGATAAGAACTATAGACATTTTATTTCAAAACATATTTATTGACACAGTGTACATTATATACGTGATATGTTTCCTCGTCAAAAATGTGCAATGGAGATCTATAGCCAGATCCGCAGATTGTGTATTACGGTCTATAGTTGGTAACAGTGTTTGCATACTTGTGAGATAAGGCGACCCAGAATTCCATTAAGGGTAATACCTCCACATCAAAAACTACAAGCACATCCCATCAAACGTGCTCTGTATTCTAGTGTGGACAACCAGGCCCTACTAGTGGCACTGCTTGATCACAAAATCCTAATCACTTTTATTTCTACCTGTCGATTCATCAGGTTTGTGTTGTAACTTTGCTGTCAATTCGCTATTAAAGAGGGATTCCCTGCATAATCGAACAGAAATATTTCTCTCCATTTTTCTTTCTTTTTTTGCTCATTAGCATTGTCGAACGGGAGCATTGAATATTGAAAGGAAGTCAAATTAATATTTCCTCTATTTGTCTTGAGCTTTTTGTAGATATTTTCAATTCTTAATATTTAATTTTCCGTTTCATGGAGCCTTCAGGTGAGTGAGTGAGATTGGTTGGTTTACGCCCTTATCAACACATTTAATATGGTTATATCAAGGGCGGGAGAGCTGAGAGGGAGGCAGTTTATGATCTTACCCAGGAAATAGAGATAGAGATAGAGACAGAGATAGGAGACAGAGAGGCACTTTATGGTCATAAAGGACCATGGAGCCTTCAGACTGCCGTTTATTGACTGAAAAACATATATATACAGTGAATCGAAGAAGGAAGGAATATTTATAACATAGTGTATCAAGGTTTCCATGTTGGTGACATCTGGATGGGTTGGAATGAATAGACCACAAAATAGAACATTTCATTTTGAGCCAGTATTGAAGCTTTAAGTATAATTCCAGCCATGCATTTAAGGGTTTCCCAAATTAATACAGAGCTAGGAAACATAATTAAAGTCAATGATTGGACGCCTACTGCGTCCCAGGAAACGGCATCCTAATAGGATTATAAGGCTTTTTATGAAATTGCGTGGTTTGGAGCGACGGGCTTTCCCTCAGTTGGAAGGGACTCTCTCAACTCTAGACTGGTTCCATCATTAAAACCCTGATTCTGTATACTACTTGGGTCGCGGGAATTGTCCACTGTGTTAGCAAGCCATTCTAGAAGTGGGTCAGATTTTCAGAAAATGTACAATTGGCTGCTCTACTTATTTCGGGAAATTCTTCTAAATTGTGCTGGAAAATGATGAATACCGGGTATATCTGAGTATATTTGGTATCACAATGATTTAAAGTATCAGTTCTGTTATGTTAAACTGCATTTTGAACCTCGTTTTTGTCTTAAATGTGGGTTGGTGAAGGTGAATTGTAAATTTTCTGAAGATCTGACCCACGTCATGTTCCAATAGTAGCATGGATATCATAGTGTCCAGTCCAATATAGACTGAATTCAGCTGTAGTAAGTTGTAGGAAAGGTATTGTCTGTTCCATCATGTTATCACTGACTCACTCCATATGTACTAGTTCAGACAACACAATAGACTCAACATATGGGTCAGATTTTCAGAAAATGTACAATTCAGCTTTGCCAATCTTCTAAAATATGCCACAATTTCGACTAAAATAATGTTCAAAATACAGTTCAACCTAACCAAACAGATTGCTATAATCAATGCAATGCCAAATATACTTGAATTTACCTAGTATTGACGAAATTGCAGCCTAATTTTGCAGAATTTACTAAATGTGTACAGCTGCCAATTGTACATTTTCTGAAAATCTGACCCATATAGAGCACACATGTGCACAATCCCAGTGATGATTCTAAGTCTGTAGGAACTATATCTAATAACACTAACTTAATCATCAGACAACAGTAAGGCAAACTCAACCCACCACTAATTGTTACCCCTGGGGGGATGTTCTGCAACTAATTGAAATTAGATATAGTCTGAACTAGAGAACGCATGCGCGGAAATAGTGGACATAATTGTAAGCATGTGTGATGTGTCACAGAAAAACGAGTCGTAAGTTCCAAAATCGATATTTTCAAAGTGTTTTATTCACAAAATCTCTTTATAGGAATGTTATATTTCTTGAGGGTATCTAGAGTATCACGTTGTATGAATACATGTACCAAATTTCAAGACAGTGTATCAACTATATTCTTGCGTTTCTAAGGTCATCCTATGGAGTGTATTTAGCTACTTTACTAAGAATTGCCCACACAGAAATACTGCATACTTATTTTTCTAACACAAAAATAGAAATACTTTTATAGATTTCCTAAATGTTAACATCGTTGGAATCCATATCCTTTTAAATATGATAATATCCTAGAATCAATTAATGTCGACTCATATTACCGTGACACATCACATTGGACATTTTATAAGATTACTTGATACAACACTTGTTGTATGGCGAGTAAACGAGGCAGTAGCAGCACGGTTATAAATGCTTCTTTGCACCACATTTAAACACAGTAAAAACCCGACACAGTTCCCCTGCAGCACATGCGAGAATATTCTAAATTTAAGCAATATTTAATTTCATGCGAGGCAGAAAACATTTTGCAAATCAGAATCACGTTTGGTTCGCTGAAAACCCTGAGGCACTTCGTCGGTGTGGGGAGACATTGGGAAGGGGAACCCGTGGGCTCAAGGACCCCCCAAGCTCCCATTCAGGCAAAGCTTATAATTGAAGGTGGTATTAATTTTGGGAAGGAACCAACAATATTATTTGACCTAGTGGCAGTTCATTCAGGTTGTTGTGCATTTTCTTTGAATAGATAATACACATCAGTGCCATTTAACATAGGATTACTACTATTGTTTGTTAATCTTATTAATCTGTTATTTTTTTAGACATTAGAAGACATTAATGTTTTCAAGAAATAATAATAACTATTGGTACTTTGTCAATAACACCTAAAAAGCAAAACAAATAATATGTACATGCATGATAGAAAGGATAGAATCATTCCAATTGGATGATAAACGGTTTTACTTCAATTACGTAATCATCAAATCCATTTTGTTAATAGACTAGAATATTTTAATAGAATATGTTAAGACTAAAATTAATGTACTTTCGCTACCGTCAGGCCAACCATCCCCCCAACCTCCGCTCCCTTACACCCCCCCCCCCTCGCCCCCCTCCCCTCTCCATTACACCTCCATAATCTCAGTCTCCACAAATCTGCAGCAGATGCGATTGTGCGTGATTCTAACTCTTCTGGTTGAGAGATTTGTAAGCGGGGTTTTGATTAGTTGACTGGTTCGAATAAGCGGGTTTTTGTTTGGTTGAATGATGACGGTAGCACAGGGCGTGATGGGTAGAAGAGCCTGTTGGGTAAAATTGTGACAACAATGATTCCTGAAGCGCAAATATGTCAGGCTGCATGTGAAGTGAAGTGTCACAGAGAAATGAGTGAGTGAATGAGATTGGTTGCTTTACGCCCTAGTCAACACATTAGTTTAATGTTGTTATATCAAGGGCGGGGGAGCTGAGAGGGAGGCAGTTTATGATCATACCCAGGAAATAGAGATAGAGTAGGGAGAAAGATAAAGAAAAAAGACAGGAAGGCACGTTATGGTCATACCCAGGACTGCAGAGAAATGAGTCACAAGTGGAAAAGAAATTGATGTTGAGATACCATCATTATCGGTAAAGATGAGATCAAGTCGATTCAACTAATAGTAAGCATAATATGACATCCAATAAATACCTCTTTACTTTTTATATATGAAAAATCACTAGTGAAGTAGCTAAATATACTCTTTATGATAACCTCAGATCTGCATGGACATTATCAATGCACAGTCTTAAATTTGGTAGGCCTACTTGTATTTATGCTTCTAGCAGCGCTTAACATTCAAAAGTGAGAGCATGCTAAGCACGGATCGTGTGAACAAATCACGTGTGAACAAATAACGGTTTTACGACTAGTGACTCATTTGTCTGTGACACATCATATATACAGTGTCTCTATCACCCAGCCGCCTCTTATTAGCCTATAACATATATAATTATATGATGAGAGAATACTTAAGTTGAGATTACACTTCTTTTTTTGTATTTTGTAGTTGTCCTAATAGAATGGTGATGTTAATTCCAACGTGTCTAATCCAGTGTCAATCCTTAATTAATCAATCATTGCCATTTCCATTTAGATTTTCCATGGGTTATATTGAAACGTGTTTAGCTTTAGTTACCATGGTTATATGTCAACAATATTGGTAAAGCATTCTGATCGAAATTATGAAAATATCAATATGAATATGAAGGGATGAAGGTATGTTTCATTAGTAAGGTTCATATTAACACTATAACTTGTATGGTCACTGCATGGGGGTGGGTGACCGAGTCCTTATAGTTACTTATAGCGTGTATTGGGTAGAAAGCAGTTACACATCGGAGCGGCAGTAACCAAGGGACTTTGCCTGGATATATACAGGGACGAGATGGCGTGTGGACGTCGTGTATGTTGGCGTCCCTTCAATGACAGTGATCCGCATTGATCAAGTGGAGGCAGCTGTCGGACTTGAGAAAAAAACAAGTTTGTTCCTCCCCTTTTACTCTTAGGCAAATTTATATTTCAGTGGCCGGCCAAAGTCCTGGCTTTAAGTCATAATATGAGCAAATCTTCTAAGCTTTTCTTTGTATAACACCGCAATATGACGGGAATTGAACCAAACCAAAACCAAATAAATAATACATAATGAGTCACACATAATATATTTAACTATAATATAAGTTAAGTTGTTCTTTTCGCTGAGATTCTTTCTCATAGGGAAGTAATAAAACTAATCCTTTTTGTTTCTTGGGTCAGATTTTCAGAAAATGTACAATTGGCAGCGGTACACATTTAGTAAATTCTGCTAAATAAGGCTGCAATTTGGCCAATACTAGGTAAATTCAAGTATATTTGGCATTGCATTGATGCTAGCAATCTGGTTGGTTTAGGTTGAACTTTATTTTGAACTTTATTTTAGTCTGAAATTTGGGTTATTTGAGAAGATTGGTGAAGTTGAATTGTACATTTTCTTAAATTATGACCCTCTTATTCTTTCATGAAGGATAGATAGGTATTCCCAAGGGCCCATATTCAATTGATATGACCTCACAGTATATGGTCCTGGAAATGGCAGAATGTCCCATGCTATTAGATGACCAATTCAAACAAGCACAGTGGCTGACACAGGCGGTCAATAAAACCTGTATTGTTCCACATAAACCTCCACACAATCAATGCTATAGGTCCATGTAATGGCCTTTCTCTCGCATTGTTAGAAAAAATCAAAATGGCAGCGCAAAATTGCAGTCCATAGACCGCGACCGAATATCTGGTTTCCCAATAGGGCAGTTTGCATTGATGACGCCTGTGATCAACCAGATAGATTGGTTCTGATTGCTCCTAATTTTCCTTTCCTTTGAGAACTAGAGATGTGGTATGAAGCTGCTGATGTCACGGGGAAAGATTTTCCTAGCCTATTTTAAAGAATCCATATTGAGCATGGTGAGAATAAGGTGTTAGAGTTTTAGCAACAAACTAAACTTCAATCTTACATAATGTTTCCAACATAGTAGGTTTAGATATCGTCAAACAATATTAACAGGATTTAAACTACTTACACTCGATACTTTGTTCTAGTAAGCTTGTTCATGTATTCTTTTAATTTTAATTTTAATAGGTCACATGTCCTTTTCAATAAAACTAGATTAACACAAGAAAAAGAGAGATATATTTGAGTCCAGATGCATTTGATAGACCATCAATACAAAAAGTAGCATTCTTGAAAATATTCTGACTATTTTGCATGAAAGTGCTGCTCAATATTGGTATACTCTTAACTCTTAATTTGTACCTAATATTGATGTTATAAAAACAACTAGCCTCTTTAGTTTATCTTCTAAAAACATGGGAACGACTGGAAGAACTGGGATTATCCCAGAAGTCTGTCGACCAATTTGTCATTCTTTTCAATGTAAATGCTGCTATATAACTGACAGATAAAAGATTTCTCAATTCAATTCAATTCAATTCAATTCAATATCAAATTCAATGAGATTACATCCCAGTATGCAGTGTAACAAACAAGTGCAGTGGCACATGCAAATCCCCTATTGGCAGCTCGCAGATGATATATGAAGTCCACAAATAGTGGCAGAATTGAATCCAATAACCACCATTGTGCAGTGTAGAGGAGTAGCATAAAACCCCCGAGTGACTGCTGAGCTGGGCCCGAGCTACTCCCCACTGGGGCAGACATTACTCAAGTGAAGTATATCCGATGGGGTATGTGGGGAAGATGCACACAATCAAGTGAATTACAAGATTTTAGATTTTGGATTTTGGAAATGTAGTATTGATTGAAAACTCTTTTATTTGTCCTAATGGGGGATTTGCATGTGTCACTGCGCATGTCTATTACAGTGCATCATGGGAAGGATTCTGTTGAAATCTGACCCACCACTATTTAACAACATTTTTACCAATATCATAGCTTGTATAAATGATCTATGAAAACCAATTACATGATGGGAAAGAGTAAGGATTGCGTTATTGAAACATGTCAAATACATGGTAATTGACAACATTGAGACATAGTCCATGCTGAACATAGCATGTTTTCTATAGATTTTAAACTGCTGTACCATTAGACCCATGATTCCATGCGAATCAAAATTCAAAATGGCGGCTATGCAAATCCCCTAATGTACAGATCTTGCCAGTTGAGACTCCTAGGTAAATTTAGGGTTTTCAATCTCTTCCATTTGTTATATGTATATAGTTTCATCACAGACTTGTACGTCACGGACTCTCATTATAAGTCCGTGGTTTCATCAATATAATTAGAGTTGCAGGAAACTAGTTTCTATCTGACACAGGAAATAATACATATGTTAAATGGATATCACTAATTCAAATATGTCAGTGATACACAATGAACATTTTGATGAATACAATGTGTACTATGTCTAACTCAAGTGACTATAGCCAAATGGGATATACGTGTCTGAGGGTGACCAGGCAAACGAATTACCAATCCTGGGCATACCATAAGATAAGGCATTTTGAAATAAATGGGAAATTTGGAATGAAATGATTTAGAGAGAGGGTGGTGGGAGTGGGCGACAGGGCCTTTAGAAGGAGGTCTGTAAAAACAGAGAGGAAATGAATAACATGTTTGTGATCAAATTACATTCAATTAATATATAATTATGGTATATTTCATGTCAATGTTCAACTATGTTATTTTTAGCTGGACAAGAGCTGGGGGTTGGGTGTCTTTAGAGCCAGTTTGGTCAGATTCTGGGGTGTATTCTTGTCACAATAGACCACGGCAATCACTTCCGGCAACTTTTGGTAAGGAATGGGGGTTATAGACATCAAAAGAACTGGTAAATAAAAGTCAGTAAGTGCTAAATAACAGTCGAATCTGACCAAACCGGGTCTAAAAGCACTAATACCCTCGGTTTTGGGGTCTAAGTGGTCTGTTGCCTGGTGGAAATTCTTGGGGCTAACGCCCCTCAAATTGTCCACCAGGCAACTTACCACCCAGACCACCCGACTAGTTACAATTCCATGCTAAAGTTTCTAGAACAAAGCAAACTTCATTGTCTGCTCTCAGGGTAGGATTTATGGAGCGCAATAAGAAGGTGTCTGCTTCAAACCAGCTTAAACCTATTTCCCTTGACATCAAGAACCACCTAGCGGAACGTGAGGGGGATGAAATGTTAATTAATTGATGAAGCCTCACAGGAGATTACAATAGGGGAATTACATGTCCGCCATCTTGAATTACGACTAACATGAAATTATAAGAGTTGTATGTCAGTTTAAAATCTATAGAAAACATGTCATGAAAACTGTATTATGAGACTAATCAGTTGATTGGATGTATAACTAATCGTTGTTTGATAGTTCGAATTGGAAGGTGAATAATGTGATGAGATAAGGGCCGTGATTAAGTAACCGCTAAGGATGAAATCTATTATTGTGTAAACTTATAGTAGAGTAATTGCAAAGGTAAATGATGGAAGTGTAAGGATGATTTACTAAGGAATTGAGGCGACACGAAAAAACATCCACATGTTGGACCGACGCTTTTTGTATTTGTATTTTGTAAATTGTGCGGCCAAAATGGTAATAAAACAATGTTCAGCTTGGAACATTTAGTGGTGCTCCCATGTAAAAAAACAAGTGTTATCATGTTGACAGGAAAATGTTGTAACACAAGCCTCCATCTTTTCCAGCATGCAATTGTTTTTATGCAGATCATTTATAGCAAGCTAGGATATTAGTGAAAACATTTTTTTAATTAACGTTAAAAGTGTTGCTGAATATATATATATAAGAATTTTTATTCAATCAATCATTATACAGTTACAGAAAATATGAATCGGGCTTCGACGTCTATACGCGGCTGCGTATAGTTCTTCCGGCTAGTCCTTTAAAAAAATTTTGATTTGAATCAGTTAATTTCCAATTACATCACTTGTCTTAGAGTGATTTACAATCATTTTACATCCTTTCCATATCATGAGTATTAAGAAGCTTGAGCTATTCTACTAGTGATTTAGATATACAGACATACAGAGTTCACTATATAGTATTTCTAATTTTAGGCAACCAGTACAGGCTACCTTTATGTTATACATTCGTCGACCGTTTCGTCATATATACATTTCATTTTTACTGTTATTCATATACTACATTTGGAATTACTGAGTAACAACTATTCCAGTTGTCCGTACATGTGTCTTTTTGTTAGATATTACATAGTCATGACACTTAATTGATATGATAGTTATGATTTACAACATTAGAGAATTGCACTATGTGTACTGATCCAATAAATTATATTTATCTGGATAGATCTGCCATTATATTTCTCAAATATCAGGCTTATTCATCTTAGCACCAGAAGTCACCACCAACCGCCGCGCCCCCTAGTGTATCCCACCGGATCTGACATTCCTTGCTCACTCTCTCTCGAACCACCGCCATTGGAATACCTGTGTTCACTAATTCTTATCCATCGCCATCCGTTTGTTAGTTATGGCGGCTAAAACAGTTATATATCGTAACTGTAAGACCGGTTGTGGTGGTAGACATACGGGGCCGTGGGGTATAACCCGTTGCAAGTTTGTTAATGCGGCTAAACAAAAGGCTGTGGACGCCGGTAAGGAAGATGACTGGAAAACCTACTTGCAAGTGGACGAAACGAAGCCCAGGTCTTGCATTGCTGACGGCAAAGATGCAGCTAGTGACGATGAGTTTGAGTTCACTCTTTCTCTGGACGGCCATGACATTTCTGGTGATGATTCTGCTAGGATTTTGGCTATCCAAAGACAACAGCAGGAGGATATTAGAAGCCTAACTTCTTCGGTGGCCGCCCTTACTCTTGCCTTGGCCGGCCGCCACGCCGGTGACATGGGGTCAACTCCCGGCACCGCTGATGTTGTTGGAGCTATCAACAAGTTAACCACGGCCTTCGATCCCACAGTCGAGAAGAGAGAGAAATCTATTCACTTTCGTCCGGAGTATTATGCGATACATCTTGAGAAAGGTACGGCTTTAAAGAGCATTGATTACACCAAGCTTTCGTTTAATGAACTTATGTATGGGATGACCAGGGTCCTCCGCTACTTGCTCGATGAAGATCGGTTGGACGATATGAAATCTTATCTCAGTCATGTGAGTTTCGTCGCCAGACATTCTTGTAAATCTGTGTACGCTGATGAAGCTTATTCAAGATATGATCGCATAATGGTTGATGCAGTTACTGAGGGGGATGTGTCTACATTCACGCCGGGCTACCCTATGGCCTCTTCTTTTGCTTTTCATCGGGGCTACGAGAAGCCTAGCAAACAGATCAAATCTGCGGCAGCCTCTTCCTCTGATTCTACTGACGCCAAGAAGACGGCCAGAAACAGGCAAGCTCCTATTGGTTTCCCTGCTGAATTATGTTTTGGGTGGAATTATCGCACCTGCCCCGGTAATTGTGGCCTCTTACACATCTGCAGAAACTGCCGGGCGGAACACAAATCCAAGGATTGCCCAAACAAGGGGAAATCCGTCGCCTGACGTCAGACTCTCGTGCTCGCCGAGACTTCACACGAGATCCCATCTCAAAATGGCGTTGTCAACTCCTTTGTGCCCCTCGACTCGCAAATGGAACATGGAAATGGCTCTCATTTAACATACTCAGTACCTCATTCTCCTACTTCTTCGCTTCACTCGTCGAATACCACTCTTACGGAACTTGAGGTGTACCAATCGGACAGATTGTCTTGCACTGGATGTGAATTTGAGCGTAGTTTTGTTGATTCAGGCCTTATCGCCGACTGGACTGATAGGACTTGTGTACATGTTTCTTCTGCTGTTTATGATTTTGATACCGACTATGTTGTTACTGATTGTCCAAAGGTTGTGGCGAGTTGTGTTCTTGATGCCACTCGTGTATCTGCTATGCATTGTTCTTCTACATTTACAGATTCGTGCCATGACGATCCAGTACTTGTTAACACTAATGGTTCGGAAGGGGGCGTGTCCCGCGTTGACGGTTCCTGCCCTATGTCACCTGTTGCGGTTCCTGATGCTTGTGGTTGGAACGTGGATTTGATGACCAAATCGTATATGCCTTGTGATGTGCCTCATGTTGATGATCTTGCTAGTGTTCATGTTAAACTTGATGATAGTTTGTGTGCTGAATTGATTACTGATTGTATTGCTACAGTTGATGGTGTTGTTGATCGTGTTGGTATTGTTGATTTACCTCTAAACCATGTATCTGTTTCTGTATCTGATGTTGACAATGTGAAACCTTTTGATGATATTTATTCCACTATGTTATTTGATGATGTTCGTCTTGAGAGGTCTGAGAACCGTGACTATTCTGCTACATCGATGTCGAATGATACACTAGGGGGTTGGCGACCCGACATTTGTCTGACTATTCCGACTAAGTGCTACAACAAACCTGGAGGTGTGTTGTTAGAGGATGAGGTACTGGAGAGTATTCGCTGCTATGAGCCCATTGTTCTACAAGAAAAATTGCCTGTTTGTTTGTCGAATCTTGGATGCATGAAGCTGCCTTCGAGGAGGACTGTGTTCTTCGTCAGTTTATCATTGATGGTGTGATCTCAGGATTTCCTATAGTAGATGATGATTGTGCCACGGAGTATTTATCCCACAATTACCGCTCTGCCCTACTTCCGCACACGCATCAATTCCTTAGTGGCTTGTTTGCTGACGAGCTCCTTGATGGCAAGTTCATTAGGACTTCAGATCAACCTACTTGTGTCCATGCTATTGGGGCGGTACCCAAACCGGATGGGTCCTTCAGGCCCATCACTGACTGTCGCAGACCCATTGGGGCTTCCATCAATTCATTCATGGGTTCTACTGCCTTGCCTTTCCGTTATAACTCTATCGACCATGTCACTAAGTTAGTTACTCCTGGGTGCTACTTAGCCTCTGTTGATGTCAGTGCAGCGTATAGGAGCATACCAGTGGACCCTCGTCATTGGCAGTATCAAGGTTTACAGTGGGACTTTGGACCTGGGAATGAATTTCTTTTAGATACTCACCTTTGTTTTGGGCTTAAATGCGCCCCGTTTGTGTTTACACAACTAAGCAATTTCATTACCAGAGCCTGTGTCAGACCTGGTTACCCAAATCTAGTTAACTATTTGGATGATTTCGTCTTGGTGTATCCAACTCGTGAGGATTGTACTCGTGCCCAACTTCTACTGATCAGACTCCTCCGATCATTGGGCTTGTATGTGAGTTGGAAGAAATGCGACAGCCCGACTACTTGCTTGACGTTTCTGGGAATTAGCATCGATTCTGCCAATATGAGATTAACCTTGCCAGAAAAGAAAGTTACTAAAGTTTACGAGGCACTCCTGTACTTCAGAGGCAGACGTCGTTCTTCAGTCAGGAAGTTGAGAAAGTTGGTGGGACTACTTTGTCATGCCAGTAAGTTGGTTCGAGCTGGTCGACCATTTACTCGCCGTCTGCTAAATATGCTCAGAGGCCTCACCCCATCTCAGAAGAGGCTGCGGTTGGACTTGGAGTTCCAACTTGATATCGGTTGGTGGTTAACCTACCTCAACGACTTCAACGGTACCTCCCTCATCATTCCTAGAGGCCTATCTTCGGATGTGATCATCTACTCAGACTCTTCTGCTAATGGCTTTGGTGCTCTATGTGGAACTGACTGGCTGGCTGGCTATTTCTCGTCCAACCTTATGCCGCTCTCAGCAAGCGCGTTGGACCCTGGTCACAAACATTGGGTGAACTTAGATTCAGTCGTGTTCGATGATAACATTAACTACTTAGAGTTGATACCAGTGCTATCTGGATAGATATTATAATGTATTAATGTAAGACTTTTTAAGAAAAGTCACCCCGACTACATTCGTAGAATTATGTACAGTCCACAGTATAAATTCAACAATTTTTGACAATTTTTGACAATATCGATATCTCGATCTTACATAAAGTGAGGCATTACAGGCCTTAAGTTGGTTTGATTCAGGAATATCTCGAGAATCGTTTGTGCATCTAATTACAATACACTGTTTTACTTCGCAAAAGTACACAACAGTCTATTACAGTTTGCATTCAGTTATTGATGGTTTTTAGGTATTGATCATTGGTCAGGTAGAATTTATGTTTTAAATAACTTCGAAATTCCTTCCTGGTATTGATTAACTGAACTTTTGCTGGCAAGTCATTCCAGAGTTTAGGCATATGAAACAAGTAGGAATTTCTAAATGTTTCGTTATTAGGGTGTGGGACTTTCATCTTTCTGCCTTCTGTTAGGCTTCTAATATTTATTTTTCTTGCATCAATATATTCTTCTTTTTCATCTTTAGGAAAGTTCTATCTAGAATGTGATTTTCTCTTCTTGCTTTAAGGGATGGAATTTTCAACTTAGTGTGAATTTCTTTAGTGCTAGTAAGTTTAGGAAGTCCTGAAGTTATTTTTAGGGCCGAGTTTTGTAAGCATTGGAGTCTATTAAGATTATTTTGGGGTGCGGAACTATAGAAAATATCACCATAATCAATATGGGGTAAAATTGTTGTTTTGTAAATAAGTAGTAGGGTTTGTTTGGTACAGATACCATAAAGTTTAGACATCGATTTAATCTTTGTCCTTATAGTATTTGTCTTCTTGACTAGGAACTTTTTGAAGTTTAATCTTCTATCTATATCAATGCCCAAATATTTATAAGACTCTACAGAGTCAAGTTTGCTTTCTCCTATGGAATAACTTGCCTTGTTTAGTGAAGTAGGTTTCGTGCAGATGGAAACAGTTTTGCACTTATTTATATTCAGAGAGATTTTATTCACTCTGCACCATTCTACAATCGCATCAAGATCTATCTGTAAGTTTTCGACCCCCCGGGAAACCACAGGCCTACAACCATACAACACCGTTTCGTCAGCAAATAATTGTGTCTTATTATATTTTACAACATCTAATAGGTCATTAATGTAAATAATAAAGAGAATCGGCCCTAAACAGGTGCCTTGGGGGACCCCACACTTGACTGTCTGCGATGAGGATAATATTCCATTCACCGAAGTCTTCTGGGTCCTGTTCTGTAAATAATTTGTAAACCATTCATGAGGGGAATCTCAGATACCATATTTCTAAAATTTTTGTAGTAGAATTTTGTGATTAACCGTATCAAAGGCTTTGCGGAAGTCTAAAAATACCAAATCTGTAGCTTTCTTATTATTTAGCCCCTCATAAACCGTTTCTAGCATCCTATCATGAGCATCTATTATCGATTTTCCCGATCGAAAACCAAATTGCCCATTGCTCAGTAAATTCTTAGATTCAAAATATCCAGATAATTGATTCTGAATACAACTTTCCAATATTTTTGACGGTAAAGTTATACAGGATATTGGCCTGTAATTCCCCGGGTTTGTCCTGTCCCCCTCTTTATATAGCGGGGTAACTATCGCATCTTTAAATGCTACCGGTATTTCATTGTACTCAAGTGAAAGGTTAAACAAAAAAGCGAACTGCTCACTAAGGGCCATCATGCATGGGTTTTAATATTTTAGTAGGAAGCAACTTAATCCCGGAGGCTTTGTAGTTTCCTACTGTGTGAAGAGATAGTTCAACTGACGCTCTGGTAATAGTTCTAAATGTAAAGTTTTCATTAATTGACGGAATATTATTTTCCGCTGGGGTGTCATCTTCATATTGTAGTATGTTACTGGCTAATGTGGGGCCAATATCTACAAAGTATTTATTTATTAATATTAATATTTGTATGTCAGACCTGAATTGAATCTAACTCAGCATACACTTTAACAGACATGCGCAGTGGCATATGCAAATCCCCAATTGACTTATAAATAGCCTCCCAAATAACTAGCTAAGCTAAATGTCTATATGGGTCAGATTTTCAGAAAATGTACAATTCGGCTTGACCAATCTTCTCAAATAACCCAAATTTCAGACGAAAATAAAGTTCAAAGTGCAGTTCAACCTAACCAAACAGATTGCTAGAATCAATGCAATGTGTGTGTATGTTGTTGTTATGGTGTGGTCTTCAATGTGTGTCCTTGTTATGGTGTAGTGTTCTGGCCAACTTGTGTCAGGACACAGATATACCTATTATTTATCATTTCTCTGCTTAATTTAGCAGAATTTCCTAAATGTGTACAGCTGCCAATTGTACATTTTCTGAAAATCTGACCCATATGTTTAAGGACTTAATTCAGTGAGGACATACCTGGGTGTTACTGATCATACAAATATTTAGTAGGTTTACAAGTGTAGTTGACAGGAATCTTTAAAAGGCTAAACGTAAACTTCAAGAATAACATTTTAAACAAATAGTACAGGGACAAGCTCATCAAATATCCAGTGTATGTAGTTTAAACCTTATTAATATAGTTTGGCGAAATATACATCTACTGTGTTGGACACATCATGTAAGATTGATGTTTAGTTAGTTGGTTACTAAACATGTTCAATATTGATTCAGAAATAGATGGGCAACGCAGAAGCTTTCCCCAAACCGCAATATTCTACCGAATATTTATTTAACTCCGCTTTTGTATAATTTGTGTTCTAGTCTTCAGATATCTAGTCCCTTGTTCAAAATGTACATACCAGTACAAATCATATTCTTCAGCGAACTTGGGATGGAATGCTCTGTAACTTAGTTATCTAACGCAGTGTTGGGTAATTGTTATGTAATAATTTGTTGAAATTGAACATTATTGAATCTATATGTTAGCTGAATCTGTATACTAGACATTAAATGAGGAGGCGAAGAGTAAATTAAAATACATTTTGTTTATTATTTTGGGTAAAAGGGTTATAAAGATCCAGCGATGAACATTTTCATTTGTTGAATAAAATAAATGGTGTATTATATCACATAAATATCACATTGTCTGTTGAATTTGCTGGGTAATAAATAGTTGAAGATTAAAAGAGATAACCCTTCGTGGGATAGTTTTTGTGTAATCTTTTGATAAAAGATTTAGGGCGGAGGGTGGGCGATTTCGCTTCTGACTAGGGTGCGAGCGAAGGTCCAAGTGGCGTGTCTGACAGACTTTGGCCCAGAGTTCAGTTCTAAGTCGTGCAGGTGGCGCCACCCATTCAATGCCCTATAATGACACGTCATTATTAGCCTCATTAAATGAGGAGGCGAAGAGTAAATTAAAATACATTTTGTTTATTATTTTGGGTAAAAGGGTTATAAAGATCCAGCGATGAACATTTTCATTTGTTGAATAAAATAAATGGTGTATTATATCACATAAATATCACATTGTCTGTTGAATTTGCTGGGTAATAAATAGTTGAAGATTAAAAGAGATAACCAGGGGGATTCGCTAGGCGAGTCGCTTAAGGGCGTGATGAACAGATGTTCTTGTGGAAGAAAAGGGGCGTATATACGACGCCACCGCGTCGGACGCCCACGTCCCGTGAGATTTGACATCTTGGAGGGAGGCTCCGGCAGTGTTGTAAGCGTATGACGCCGACCCTCGGCGAAGGCTGTGTAAGGAGAAAAGGCGTGAATCAAGGTGCGCAGCTTTGAGAAGGCGCTTCCATTGAGTCACTATATAGTTAATGGTCATGTGTCGGGCGTTAGGGAATTGTAGCAGTGGGGAGCTCGACTCTCTTGTCGGCGCCTGTTTGTCGAGGCGTAGAAGGGCTCTGCGGAGGCAGAACACTGGATCATCTGTCGTCGGGACAAATAAGATCGTGGCCTGGCGCGATGATTGCATTGATTTCGACCACTTTATGGAGATATATGAGCCATCCGCTGCTATTCTGCAGTCTCCCCGCGTCAGGTGTCTAGTGGCGTCAAAGATGGCACCAGATCTGGGGGCGAGATTGCTCTGACGCAACATGCCCATATACATGACGAGGATAGCAACTCTGATGTGCGTGGGAAAGTCGAGGAGGTGTATATTCAACAGTATTTTCTTCAAGATCTGTGGCGTGACAGGAAGCTTCGGCTTTGGGACATGCCTGAGCGTCAGTTGCAGGCCCCTTATGGCGTAGGCGACCCGCGGATGGTAGAGAGAAGTCGAGGCATACCCCGTCAGCTTGAAGAACGTCCTGACGCCTGTAATAGTGTTTATGATAGTAGCAGGGACTTTGGTATACTTAGCTAAATACTCGATGAACCAGCATATTAGCTCTGGAAAAGGTTGCTTGAAATTATGGCCCACAGCTTTGCAGAATGCGATATACTTCCTGACGGCCGCATGCCTATTTGCGACTGTCCCCGGGCGATGTGCTTGGCGTTGTCTGGCCTGAGCAGCTTCCACGAGGTGCCTAGGTTGCCTGCCTAATAGAACATATGAATGTTGAACATATTATCACGAGCACAGGAAATATAAATGTCATTTTCTTTTGCAATGTCTTTAGCTTTGAATAATTCTTCAGAAGAGAGAGCTGCCCGAGAGAGTGCGTCAGCGATGACCATTTGTACGCCCGGGACATGGACAAACTCATATCGGACCTGAAATTTCATTGAGTGATACCAGAGCGCCCTGGCGCAAGCACCTAGAGTCGGGTCTCTAGCTCTACCATCTCTATAAGCAAACACCGCCGCAGTATTGTCACAGTGGATCCTTATTATGCCCCCGGCGTGCCTGGATTTTGTAAAGAACCGAGCAGCTGCCAGGCAATTGATTGCCTCCAAGTGGTTGATGGATTTTCCAGACAACATTTCAGGCGTGAATGTGTACATATAGGCGTGGTGACCGTTGGTAGCACCCCCTCCCTTTAGACAAGCGTCGGCCCATATGTGTTCCACTACTTGTTGACGCGGAATTATGGCTTTCCCGTTGAAGGTTTCTGTGTATTTTAGAAACCACTTCAAGTCCGACTTTATGTAGTGGGAGATGGTGACCTTGTGTCCTGCGGCTGCACGGAGGCCAGCCAGAAGGCGTTGCATAAATAGGCGTGCAGGTGCGATAATTTTGGCGACGTGTGCGATCTTACCAACCAGAGATTGCATGGCGCTTGTTGTTATTTGGTGTTGACGCAGTGTATTTGCCAAGCAGGAACTTGTTTCTGCAAGTTTAGAAGTAGGTATTGAGAGGCGATTTTCTTTTGTATTAATGTCAATTCCCAGCCACCTTACTGCGTGGCTAGGGCCTTGGAGCTTTGACTCAGCAGATGGACCCTCTCAAAAAGAAATTAGACCACACGGTAATTGTGTCGTTTAATGAGCCCACATATTCATACCCTCAACACCTTGAAAACGTGATATCATACATGATTATAGGGCTAGCAGGAACTGATATATGACATTCTATCTTGATTTTACCCTGAAATATTTTGTCTAAAATCATCAGTGGTGGCCATTTTGTTTTGTGTTTTTTTGTACTTTCCTGAGCTCTGTCCAACTTATGATATGTTGTTCAGAAGATCAGAAATTACTAGAAACAATCATAAAACGTTTTGTTGCAATAATATGTTCTAGGTTTGGCTATTTTTTAGCTTCTATTGACCGTATACTAGTTGTAGTTATCAAGGCCCTAACAAATGGAATCGCTATCCATGCAGGAGCAGTCAGGGAGATAATTGCTTTAAAACCCAATATATATATGAGGCTATAGTTGGAAATGAATATGTTACTTGAACAATAATCATTTTTTAGATATAAAATATAAGTCGCAAAAGATGGATTTTGAGATACCATCATAATTTGAAAAGATGAGATCAAGGGGATTTGAAAGATAGTAAGCATAATGTCATCTTACAAGTACTTCTATACTATCCATATTCATAAACAAATGTTTGCACTAATTCTTAATGGTTAATCACCATAGTAAAGTAGTTAGATATACTCCACAGGATAACTTTAGATATGCAAAGATATATTCTATACACAGTCTCTAAACTTGGTACATGTATTCATGCTACTAGCAGCGATATACCCACCAGAAATGAAAACATAATAAGCAAGGCTTTTGTGAATAAAACCCCTTAAAAATATCAATTTCGCAACTTGTGACTCATTTTCCTGTGGCAGATAACAAATGGTTCAAATCTTCAGAAAATGTATAATTGGCAGATCAACACATTTAACTAAATTCTGCTAAATTAGACTACAAACTCATCAACACTATAGGCATATATCTGAGTATATTTGGTATTGCCTTGATTCAAACATTCTATTTGGTTATGTTGAACTGTATTTTGAACCTGATTTTTGTTTTGAATTTGGGTTATTTGGGAGAATTGGTGGAGGCGAATTGTACATATTCTGGCGATTTCACCCATATCTACCGATATAGGCTGGTAAGGGTAGAGAAACCGTAGTATAGGGGAGCTAAGGGAAGGTGCAGAGTGAGGTGGTAGAAGGAGAAGTGAGTATTAGATGAGGATTGGCCTGTAATGATGGTATGCTTGACCTTACAGCTTAGTGTAATAAATACTCGCCACCTCCTCCTCCTCTCATCCCTCCCTGCCTTTATTCCACCTCGCCAAAGTGCCAGCTACTGCCGCCAGGGTGGAGGGCACTTGATACACATGTCTGTTGGTATCTTAAATTGTGGCTCGTTGCATGTGGGGTCTGTTATAAGGGCGAAGTCGTCTGGAAATGTACAATTCACCTTCATCAATCCTCTGAAAAAACACAAATCTTGGACTAAAATAGGGTTCAGAATATGGTTAAATAACTGAACAGATTTTCTTAGATCAAGGATTACAAAATATACTCAGGTATACATAACTTATTTATCGTTTTTTAACCTGGTTTAGCAGAATTTACTAAATGTGTAAAACTGAAGATTCTACATTTCTAGGCGATCTGACCCATACGGTAAGGAAAAGACTATGTTGTGGCAATTCCTTCAGGAACAAGAAGCAGCACAATTCATTAATTTCCGAATCCTATAATTAGCAATTTTCAAACACATAAATATCACCTCAGTCTTTGTTAGAGACAGATTTTGGCATAACACAAACAAAAAACAACGGAATTCTCAGGCCTCAAAAAAGGTGTATAGCTCAAAGCTAGGCATATGGTGGGGTTGGTAACGTTTGTTCTCTTTTAATTTCTTTTTTGTTTATAAAACCACCTTCCAGACATTTTAGATCTGTTATTTCTGGTTAGGAAGACATGTTTTATTGCTTTTATCTAGCTTAGTTTTGTAAAAAAAAAAAAAAAAAAAAAAGAAAAAAAAAAAAAGAATTTTCTAAGTGGGTCAGATTTTTAGAAAATGTACAATTCACCTTCACCAATCCTCTCAAATAAGCCACATTTAAGACAAAAAATGAGCTTCAAAATACAGTTTAACATAACAGAACTGATACTTTAAATCAATGTGATACCAAATATACTCAGATATACCCAGTATTCATCATTTTCCAGCCGAATTTAGCCGAATTTCTTAAATGTGTAGAGCTGCCGATTGTACATGTACGGAAAATCTGACCCACGTAGGGTGTGGGGTAGAGATAAACCGAAAACACACCTATTTCTGTGTGATCTATTAGGAAAGCCCCAGTTTGCCCAGAAGTGCCCTGCCCGGGCGGAAGTGTGATCTAGGCGGTGGCTGTAGTCAGGGCAACAGCGAACACGTGACTTGCCTGAGCGAGCAGGCGCGCGCCTCCCGCCTGGTGGCCTTCCAGTCACACCAGCAGTTGCGCGATTCAGTGTCAGACGCCTAAATAATAGGAGTATCTGTGTATTAAAAGTGTTCTGGAACTTATCAACAATGACCATGCAGATAATCTGTAAATCAGCCCTCGCACTTCAGCCTAAAAATAGCATGTGTGGATGGGGATGATGAAGCTATGGTTCTTCCCCCTATAAATACACTAGGCTTCGACATTTATGGATAGATATTTGGTTTCCGCGCAGTTGTTCTAATTATATTTGCAATGAAAAGGATAAATTGTCATCTAGAGTAAAATGTGTTTATCATTAAAGGCTGTAGCTGTAGCTTTAAAATAAATGCCCGTGGCTAAGGAGGTTCTAGATGTTTAGGTCTTGATGAAGGAAATTTTTTAAGTCATTTTTCTCAGGATTGATACCTGCCATAGTTCTTACAATTTTGCTCATAACTTTTGAACCAATAAACGTAGACTCATGATTCAAACAAGATTGTAAAGCTTGGACTACCTCCATGTTGATGATGAAGATAACTAGAAATGTTCATTGATCCAGAAGAGCCTTGTTTTGGCATGCTGGGTACCATTTGTCATTTTGATTGAAGCTGATTTCGATCATTTACACTTTTGTTTAACTGCAAGATGAGCCCAGTCCAATCGCCTCTTGGGCATGTACGCGCCCAAGAGAATTAGCTAGTCCTTAGTCTGCCCAATGGATACAGGGTTTAACTTATTAGTTATATCGTTGTTTGAATTTATAATACCCAGCAGAAATACATTGAACAATATAAACTTTCAAAAATATAAGCATATTTGAATTCTGCCTCATTTGGGGGCAAAGCTATGACTCATAGTCCCCCAAGACCCCCTATAACTCACTGTCATTTACAGCAACTTGGATATGACTAGATGTGAACAACTTCATACGCTTTTCACATGCTCTACAAAAGTGATGCTTGTGCTTCTTTAGGACCTGTGCCAAAATCTGACAAGATTGATTTCAGCAGTTCAAAAATGCGAATGAAAAGCACACAATGAAGAAGCAAACGAATTGCAAACTATGATATAAGCGCACAAACAACCTGTCCAGTGGAATCACAGCTTACACTAAATATTGGTAGGAAAAGAACTGACCAGAAGGTAAACAAGTTATAAGTTTTTTAAGTTAATCAAACTGCATGCTGGGCCCATAACCCAGAGGTCTGTGGATCGAAACCAGCCTCTGCCAGCATGTATTTTTTACTGCCACCCAAAGTCACTTCCTACTATATGCCTTCATCTGATTTGGACAAGCCAACTGGTGGGCCTGCTTCACAGGGAAAACTCTCTCAACTGACCAGGCAACTGGTAGTGGAGAGCACTGGAGGCATTGATGGTTCAGTGGGAGAACCCTACACATGACCAGGCAACCCAGAAAGAAAGGCTCATATGCCAAAGTGTCATGCTACCTTCTATGCTCAGTGCCCACCCTCAGCACACCAATCCAGTCACTCCAAGGCCATCAGGTCTTGGCCATTGCATCAGCCTGTGTATGTAGGCCCCAGTGGCAGTCTTTGTCCCCATGTTTGGAGGAGAGCACAATGGTGCAGTGGAGGAGTGCTGGGTCAATAACCCAGAGGTCTGTGGATCGAAACCAGCCTCTGCCAGCATGTATTTTTTACTGCCACCCAAAGTCACTTCCTACCCTATGCCTTCATCTGATTTGGTCATTCCAACTGGTGGGCCTGCTTCACAGGGAAAACTCTCTCAACTGACCAGGCAACTGCTAGTGGAGAGCACTGGTGGTACAGTGGGAGAACCCTACACATGACCAGGCAACCCAGAAAGATAGGCTCATATGCCAAAGTGTCATGCTACCTTCTATGCTCAGTATCCACCCTCAGCACACCAATCCAGTCACTCCAAAGCCATTAGGCCTTAGCCATTGTATCAGCCCATATATGTAGGCTCCAGTGGCAGTCTTTCTCCCCATGTTTGGAGGAGAGCAGAGTGGTGCAGTGGAAGCATGCTGGGCCCATAACCCAGAGCTCTGTGGATCGAAACCAGCCTCTGCCAGCATGTATTTTTTACTGCCACCCAAAGTCACTTCCTACTATATGCCTTCTTTGATTTGGTTATTCCAACTGGTGGGCCTGCTTCACAGGGAAAACTCTCTCAACTGACCAGGCAACTGGTAGTGGAGAGCACTGGAGGCATTGATGGTTCAGTGGGAGAACCCTACACATGACCAGGCAACCCAGAAAGAAAGGCTCATATGCCAAAGTGTCATGCTACCTTCTATGCTCAGTGTCCACCCTCAGCACACCAATCCAGTCACTCCAAGGCCATCAGGTCTTGGCCATTGCATCAGCCCATATATGTAGGCTCCAGTGGCAGTCTTTCTCCCCATGTTTGGAGGAGAGCAGAGTGGTGCAGTGGAAGCATGCTGGGCCACTAACCCAGAGGTCTGTGGATCGAAACCAGCCTCTGCCAGCATGTATTTTTTACTGCCACCCAAAAGTCACTTCATACTATATGCCTTCATCTGATTTGGTCATTCCAACTGGTGGGCCTGCTTCACAGGGAAAACTCTCTCAACTGACCAGGCAACTGCTGGTGGAGAGCACTGGCGTTGTTGGTGGTTCAGTGGGAGAACCCTACACATGACCAGGCAACCCAGAAAGAAAGGCTCATATGCCAAAGTGTCATGCTACCTTCTATGCTCAGTGCCCACCCTCAGCACACCAATCCAGTCACTCCAAGGCCATCAGGTCTTGGCCATTGCATCAGCCTGTGTATGTAGGCTCCAGTGGCAGTCTTTCTCCAAATGTTTGGAGGAGAGCAGAGTGGTGCAGTGGGAGCATGCTGGGCCCATAACTCAGAGGTCTGTGGATCGAAACCAGCCTCTGCCAGCATGTATTTTTTACTGCCACCCAAATTCACTTCCTAACCTATGCCTTCATTTGATTTGGTCATTCAAACTGGTGGGCCTGCTTCACAGGGAAAACTCTCTCAACTGACCAGGCAACTGCTAGTGGAGAACACTGGTGGTACAGTGGGAGAACCCTACACATGACCAGGCAACCCAGAAAGAAAGGCTCATATGCCAAAGTGTCATGCTACCTTCTATGCTCAGTGCCCACCCTCAGCACACCAATCCAGTCACTCCAAGGCCATTAGGCCTTAGCCATTGCATCAGCCTGTGTATGTAGGCTCCAGTGGCAGTCTTTCTCCCCATGTTTGGAGAAGAGCAGAGTGGTGCAGTGGAAGCATGCTGGGCCCATAACCCAGAGGTCTGTGGATCGAAACCAGCCTCTGCCAGCATGTGTTTTTTACTGCCACCCAAAGTCACTTCCTCCTATATATACGCCTTCATCTGATTTGGTCATTCCAAACACACATACATGACCTAAATGAGAATGTGTGTGTCCCCACCCCAGGGTCTAACTCCTGGATTCGCGTGAAATATCAAATAGATTTCAGATTATGTAGTGACAATTTGCAGTGATTTGCAGTGACAATAGACAATCTTTACAATGAATGTATTATGTAATGTATGTATGTAATGTATGTACATGTTTGTTTGTTTGTTTCTTTATTGACAGCATTTCATTACTTTACAAATGATCATTCTCAGCATGTCTAAAATATTACAGAAAATTTAGTGGAATACATTCAATATGATTATTAATTAATTTTAGACTAAATACAACATTTTAACATTTAAGTATATTGATCATAGAGTTCGACCCTTTGTCGCTTTATACACATAATCTCCCCCCGTCGGTTCAATAGCGAACTACATATGCCCATATAATATGGTAGCATTGAGTGTCGCCACCTACCGGCTCACGTCAACAATCATTGGAGCCTGTAACTGAGATAGGTTAATTCCTCTTACTGTTAATATCACCCTTATAAAAATAAAAGATGATAAAATGCACAAATGTTTTTTGTATTTCTTCATATAGGTAAAAATCGCATAAAAACATAGGTTCGGGTTCTGGGTCCACAAAATAAGCTAGCATCCCTTAATATATTTCTTCGTTCTCTCTAAACTCTGCCCAAAGTTTTTCTTTTATTTTAATCTTGAAGTTCGGCAGATCAAGATTATTTCTAATCACAGGAGGTATACATGTATGTATACACACCTGTGTGTTTACAGTGAAACCTCTCTGATGCGACCACCCTTGGGACAAAACGAGTTTTGGACTCATAGCGTGGTCGTCCCTTTATTTTTTTATTTTTTTTATTTCATTTACAGGCCAAATCATTAAATTACAGAGGAGCTAATCTAATAAGAGGAAAACAATTCAGGACTGAGTGAAACTGGTCTTAGTACAGGGTTAACCTCTATAAAAAGGTTCCACTGTATTTGATGAATCTGATCTGTATACCGTTATTTATATGCTTTAAGCCGCCTTTATAATAATATGAATTGGAATATAACAGTTAAATGTCAATGATAAAGCTGATAAATCTATAACGCATCAGTTTTTAGACTACCTCTATTTTAACCACTTAATCTCTGAACCTCTTCTGAGTCCGATATATCTATAAAAATATATATTAGAAAAATATATACATAATATTGCTGCGAGTATACATGTATAATCCCTATATTAATGACAAGGATATCACTTTGAATATTTGACACATACCGAAAATTGTCGAGTCACAATGATGCCTTCCTTTTCGTGTATCATTACTGGAACATATCCATGCATGGGTGAAATCGACAGAAAATGTACAATTTGCCTTCACCTCTCAAATAACTCAAACGAAAATCCCACAATCGTATATTATGATAGGATGTAACAAGGTTGGTATCTGACTTGTTTTTTTCCAACTTTTCAATTTGTCAATACAATTTATTAAATAATATGATGTCACAAATAGTAACCGGCCATAACGTTGACGCTTCTCAGACTAATGCTGAACAAGTTATAAGTTTTTTAAGTTAATCAATCATTTAATGAACTATTTTTCTGTTTAACTTTATAATCAGTTTAAGTTAATGTATATATTGTGCGTTTCCCAAGGAAACGAATTCTACGGACAACTATTTGTGCGCAATGGCAAGTCATAGTTAGCAGTTTAGTTTTTGCTCGACTGAAAATGCTTAATATTTAATTAAAAATGCTTATGCTTAATTATATGTGTAAATTTTGTGATAATAATATTGGATAAAGAACATAACACTCTTTTGAAACCCAGAAATCGCAAAGGGTGTAGTAGGTGTAGATCACTCAGATTCAGTCATGGGTGGTCCTCTCTACAGTTGTCAATCAAACCAAGATAGCTAATAGAATACAAGACATGTAAACCAATAGGATGTCACACTGGCCTTCAGGGATTTACTGCAGAGATGGTAGAAGGTTGTCAATCAAGCAGTCTTTGCATAAGTGCCAACTTAGTAGTGTTGGTGTGAATTACATCACACAGAGATGGGCATCCAGATATCCTCCCAGATAAGTGTCCACACTCCTCACACCAACCCTCAACCAACACCTCAAAATGTATCACATGAACTGGCTACTCAGGATGATTGACAGAATGGTACGCAATTCACTAACATTCACGAATTTTTAATTCCGTAGAATGTAAAAAACCTGTGCATGCGTGAATAAATATTACTGATATTTATGGATGGACAATCACCTGTAAAGTAGTTTAATATACATCTTTATGACCCCAAAACCCCAGACCCTCAAAACACTGCTCGGAGGAAATCATGTAGAAAAGACATTTGAAAAATATCATTTCTGACTTAAGAATCATAATTCTGTGATGCGTCACATTTCATGAAATTGAGCAATGCCTTGAAATCTATTTTTCATCGCTTCCTCTGGTTTTCTTGCCGGCACTAAACACGGCTCTATCAGAGCTTCAATAGGAAGGGTGGTAGGGAACGGACAGCCACCAAAGTTGTGATACTGAATGAAAAATAGGGAACAATCATTGGGGCCATTGGAATGGTCACAAGCTATTTGGCCTTTGCCCGACCAATGTCATATCACACTGGGTAAGTTTTTTTCTTTGGGAGAAAACGATTATGGAGTAGAGTGCCGGGAATAGAGTGAGGAGAGGGAAATGGAGGTTGGGAGATGTTAGGCTTTGAAACACAACGAGGCAGAACTTATATCAAATAATGTTAAGTTGAAATATGCCTTTTTTATTTCAGATTTATTAGCAGCTCTATGTTGGTCCTTTTATCAGACTGTTTTAAGTTTTAGATTTGGAAACATTTCATTCGACCTATTTGGTTAAATGTTTGGTTCTCTCTAAGTAAGTGGAATTCTTTTTAGTTAATAAAGTTGTCATAATCTGTTTAGATTGAATGGTTTCTGGCATACAATTTAAATATGTTGGATTTTTTATTTAGTCTGCAATTTATTCCAGGTATATAATTCTGTTTAGTATTGATTTTCGGTTTTGAGGTAATTTATTTTAATATTTGTTTGCCTTGGGCAAAGTTTCTAGAAATCATATTTCTTCAATCAATATGTTAAAGCCACACTCTCCTCTAACATCGGTAAAAAAATAATGATTTTCAACTTTTTCTTCCGTTCTTTCCCAACTTATCTAACGGTGATTTGACTAAGATTTCGAAGGATTTTGCCTGGTTCTTTTGGCTTCATAAAGGTCCTGATTTATGGTCGCGAAATCCCTTCATTTTTTATCACTCACCGGTGACCAATTTCTCGGCGCAAATTTGTGTATAAATGGGTCAGATTTTCAGAAAATGTAGAATTGGCAGCTCTACACATTTAGTAAATTCTGCAAAATTAGGCTGCAATTTGGTTAATACTAGGTGAATTCGAGTATATTTGGCATTGCATTGATACTAGCGATCTGTTTGGCTAGGTTGAACTGTATTTTGAACTTTATTTTCGTCTAAAATGTGGGTTATTTGAGAAGATTGGCGAAGTTGAATTGTACATTTTCTGACCCATATGACAGCAGGACAATATTGATAATTTCTGTCCTATAGGTTAAACCATGAGTAAATCTGGTAAGACTTTGATTGTTTGTAATTCCCTTTGTGTTGGAGAGCTTGCTTGTCATTTGTAAAAAATAAAAAAGTCATGTCCCCCCATATACAACCTATAGCCTCCATCTTGTACGACACTGATATGGAAATGAATTAAGTTGAATGTATTCTTTATTTAGTTTCCAAATTGTTTTGTTTATTTCTGATTGCTCAGGTCTTCCAATGGATCCCCGAACATATAGTGGAGGTAATCTGTTCATAGATTTCTATGTATTCGTCAATATGGTTATAGATATACTGGGCTATACTGCTTCAGTATAACATGACAGATCTGTATTATATGCATGGGAATAGGAAACATTCCACTAGGAAGTCTCTTTCACTATTCAGATGGAGTGGCATTCTCTCGTGAATGGAGTAGAATTCGTGATGGGAAGTAGTAGTATAAGAAGAATGGCGTTTGGGTGAGGCTTAGACAACTGAGTGGTGCGTAGTACAGTAACGGTAGTTCACAATAAGGGATTTGCATAGACCAGTCTAGGCCCAAACTTGAGAGAGTCCCTTCAAATGAAGGGAAGGCCTCTCGCCTCAAACCGCAAAGAGTCATTATAATAATAATAGGCTGGTCATGACATACAATTCTTATCTGATCTGAGCGTTTGGACCTATAGAGTGAGATGCCATCTTGAATCTTGATTCGCAAGGAATTACGGGAGTTGTGTGTCAGTGTAAAAGCTATACAAAAACATGTTATGTTCAGCATCGTGTGCGCCTTGGTTCAGTGCACGTGTATTGAGGGAGACAGACAGGACGCTCGGCCCAAGGAAGTATATGGAAGTGCGAACGCACATACTAATATCCTCCCTCACTCCAGCAATCTTTCTCAGCCTAGCAAAGAGCCAGGGTAGGGAACAAGGCCATTTCCATCCAGATATCCGAATATTTAACAGTGACCTCATCTAATTAGCCGCCAATTTGAATTTGATTCGCATGGAAGTATGTGGTTCATATGTCAGTGTAAAATATAAAGAGAACATACCATGTTCAGCTTGGGTTGGTTATCGGTGGTTCAATGTCAATATCCATGTGTTATGCATATTTCCATAACACAAGCCTCCATCTTTCCCATATATCATGCATTTCGTTTTTAGAGATGATATGGGAGAAAACATTGCAACATTCAAGATTGCAACTCAAGCTATGGTAAAACTTTGCTAAAAAAACATTTTTAAATTATTTTGTGAAAAAACTACTTCATTCCCACAAATAGCTGTAATGAAGCTCTCTCATCCATCGCAGTTAATCAATATTTGTGATTTGCTGACAAAACCTAAATACATGGGAATGAATATATCCCATGATATTGTAAGAATTCAAACTATTTAGATTTAAATGCACTTGTCAATTGCAACCCTCACCCCCGGGGTTATGGGGGACTGTCCTGGGCATATGGGGAAATATGATGAAATCTGCGAACCCCAGGGCTTGATGAAATCTTTATAAATATTTTTTATGAATACAAATGGTGGAATCTACAATCTATGTCCTCCCCAATGACAGCTATAGACATTTTTTTTATTTTAAAACGTTTATTCAAGTTCCTGCCATCTGGGCTTATACAATACTAAACATGTTAATAAAAACGATATGTCATTGATGAAGGAAAGAGAATTATCTTATACAAACATTATATCATCTTATCTTTCAAAATGCAGTTTTCGTTTCAACGTTAATATAACTTCTCATGACACTATACAAAACCTTTTTCTTTTCAACATGGAATGACTTGCTTTAACAGAAATACAATGCTTATTGACCCGCTCAATCAACTTCAATATAATACTGTTACATTTTAAATCATTGCTTGATTTTATTTTTACCGAGATTCTCTTCATCTTTATTTCCCTCTTTTTTTTTCTGATGCAACAGAACTCTGTTAAAAATGATCACCCCCCTCCGGGCTCAAATTGAACACATCTCAATCGACTGGTTTCAATATTAGGCAAATATCTAACTCCTGGGAAGAAGGAAGGTTTAACTCCCAGGAAAAAGAAAAGTTCTGGTCTCACTCTTGCCTCCCTTATCCTCTCTTCTAGGTCTATGTTGATTAGTTTCTCGATCTTCTGAATCTCAATCTATATGTCTCTAACATTCCTCTCCACCTAATCTAGTACTTGTACTTGGTTCTCACTTTCCTCGACCAATCGGCGACAATGGCATAATTAATTAATTATGCTTGCATGAAACCCAAGCAAGAAGCATCGCCACATTCCGCCATCGGCGATACATTAGTACTGTACAACTTCCTCCATGATCGGGGAACCCACTCTATTTCTCATTGTCCAATACCAAAAAGTTACATGACTGCCTAAGTTAGAGCCTTAGGGAGAGATTGGACCAAGATTTTTTAGCTCTTACTGGTATAATTAGTGCATAACAGACCTCTCACATTCACCCTTTATCTGCATGAGGACGTCAAAATCAGACATTGTTGTAGTCCTTACACCTTGTGGCAATGTGGTAAACTAACAGCAAGTGCCAGGAATGGTTTCTCACCCTCCCACGAGGTAGCGCCACCAGCAGCACCAACCAAAATAAACCTCTGCTGGCCTCTGACTCTGGAGTGGAAGGCATCGGCGATGCGTCCACATGGATTAAAGCTAAAAAAATAAATGATTTTGGACACGTCGGGAGACGCCATAGGGGAGAGGGAAGCAGGTGGGGTGTTGATAGTGTTAATCGACAAAAACAATCTATATTTATGTAGTAAATAACCCAAGACTTCCCCGTCGTTCCCATCAAAATTGCGCCCCCAGCGCCGACCTTGCCATCATACCCTCTGGACATCTCCTTCACATTCTAGGGACTCTTCTAGCTCTAGTTGCTCTAGGGCTTCCATCAGCTGATCACAGCTTGCTCTGAACTGTTCTGCGAAAGCTATAGCCAAAACTTTGAGATTGGTAGCCATTGTTTGCACTTACAAATTAGTCTCTACAAGTTGTCTTTCACTTCCTCACACCAAAGACGTGTTGACAGCTTTCTCTTGACAGTTTACAATGGGGCAACACAGTATACAGTTTGTTGGGCTTGACCCAGATCCCCGTCGTCTTTGACCTAAATAGGACACTAGCTAGCCTCTAGTCTATACCATGTGACAAGGACTGACCTATATCAGTATATAGGTAATCCACGCTTGTCCCGCGAAGATTTAAACTGATGTTAATCCTGAGTGAGAAAATCATTATGTCTTTTGTCAAGCATTCCTGAAGTCGTAATCCCGACTTGTTTGGGGTCAGATCACTACAGAAATTAAATTGGTTGATTCGTAATCCTTTATATAAGTTTCCTTTATCTTAATCCTATGCCCTGGAGCATCCACACTAAAGCCAAGATGGCTTCCACGCCGATACAGCTACCGCTTCCTCATGCAAGGAAATAAATGTCCTGAATCTCAGTCGTTTTTTAAACAAAGTTTAAGCTTTGATACTATTGAGATGCGCTGTCACTTTAGTCAAGTCTTGGGTAAAGAATAATTAATCTCTAGCCTTTGAATCCTGGATGCTGAAAAGGAAAACGCCGAATCGGCAGAGCTCACGTCTTTCTTATTCTCTAGCAAACCGGAAGTCTCCAGCTATAGACATTGGAATTGTGGTGGCAAACTTTGCAGTCCCTGACATTATCTAGTTCAGAAATATATACCGTAATCAAAACTTCTCTCACCAAAATCTTAACTGCGTATGATGTGTTACAGAAAAATGAGTCATCTCTCACAAAAAAATGGACTTGGAAATAAAATCATATTGACAAAGGTGAGATCAAACGGATTTCAATGAGGGTAGACATAAGCACATCTAAAAAATACGCATGGAGCCATAGACAATAATATAATTTCCTATAGTGCTAAAGTGTCCTTGTATAGGTAGTTTAAATATTAAATTATAAATATTATAATTATTTAAATATTAAATGTATTCACTTCTCCTTTACTGCGGTGATACTTCTTTATGTACTACACAGTATGATTACATTTCTATGTGTTATGCATGAGAAAATATGAGAAATATTTCTTGATGATCAATCACTGGTTAATTAATTAAACATACCCTTTAGAATGACCTCAGAAACACATAGATACATTTGGCACACGGACTCGAAATTTAAAACATGTATTCTCACCACTAAGACCACTTAAATGCTAAAACATAAAAATATTCCTAAAATGAGTTCACGTGGAAAAGACTTTTGAAGGATACCATTTATGCGACCAATGAGTCATTTTTCTGTGCCTCATCTCAAATGATTGGAGTTTCTGGGAACTGCTAAGAACTCCCACCGGATCAATACATGGAAATCCGGCGGGACGATGCACAGAGTGCTATAGAGAAACCTTTACGTGGCAGATCTTTAGTTTTTCCTTCGTCCGGTGGAGGTGCCTAAATAGTTTCTGGTGACCTTGGTGATAACATGGGCCTGAGCTTCTAAGCACCGATTCCAGAGGTCGCTATGTGTCGTTCCCGCAGCCATCAAAAAGATGTACTGCCATTGGCTGAAACTAGGCAGGCGTGAGATAGGGTCCTCGCTCTTAAAGCTACTGTCCGTGCTTATCTGAAATGCGACGTACAATTAGATTAGATTAGATTAGATTAGAACATTGTTTATTCATCACTGAGGTATACAATAACAGAATAACGGGTCTAGTCCATTAAGCCGATTCTCATGCGATTGTCACAGAATTTAGTGCAAAAGAGCCCTCTGCAGCGCACAATCGCATGAGAATCGGCTAAGTGGACTAGGCCCTCAAGTGTGACAAAAGGATCGACATGCTTATGGAATGAGATGCCATGTTTTCCCGCTGTTACCTTGCAATCTTATGGGTTGGATTGTCAAACAATGTACAATCACCAGCTCTACATATTTGGTAAATTCTGCTAAATTAAGCAGAGAAACGATAAATAATAGGTATATCTTGTTGTCCAGAACACCACACCATAACAAGGACACACATTGAAGACCACACCATAACAACTACATACACACCAACACTCAGCAAAACTATCGCAATACAATCAACATATTTTGTATGATTTTAATCATGTCACGATGGTACTACTTTAGCTAGGTATAGAATAGATAGTAGATAAACACTGGAAAAAAATCCTGGTTTTACTTTTTAAATCCTCACCCAATCCTTACTAAATCCACATACTTAGGAAATATGTGTGCATCCACACCCTGGCGGTTCATCCTCATAAATCCGTAGAGCATCAATAAATCCAGTGTAAATCTGAACAGGATGGACAGTGTTTTCTCAACAATCAGTATTATCCATTACCCACTAATTGGATTACTGTGGTCCGGCTTTCTCTCCTTGTTCTTGGTGTTACAATGCAATACACTACCACTACAGACTACTGGCACATATAAGTCTATTGAGAGGGGGCATACTTATAACATGGGGAATACATAACAACCACTTTTCACAACTCATATGGGTGAAGTCACCTGCAAATGTACAATTTGCCTTCCCCATGTATGAATATAATTATGTGCAGTGTCACAGGGAAATGAGTCTCAAAACATGAATTTGGGTACTTAAATATTTTGTATGCATGAAGAAAATGTTCGCAATATTTGTGGTGACTTGTGACATATTTTCCTGTAACTCATCACATATGAAAATTAAATTAGGAGGTAAGACAACTATATTTGCAGCCTGCATTAGCAACCCATTAAAACATTTAATTTTAACAAGCTAAATTTGGCCAGAATAAATACTTTTAAATGTGTATTTGTGTATTTTATATACATTTCTTTGCCTGCTAAGAACTTATCTTATCGGGTATCCTAAGATACATTGCACAACACATCTAAAATCGTAAAATATATCTTATGTTGTATGGTGTCCTCTTATTTGTATGAAACATTCCTCTGAAGGCTCCATGGAACAAAAAGAAAACTTTATTAAGGATTTAAATGGGAATACAGCTTTAAGAGAGAGAGAGAGAGGAGAGAGCGGTGGTGCACTGGGTGAGATAGGGAGCAGTTGTATAAGATGTGTGAGGCGTCCAACAATGGTCAGCTTGCTGGCAAGTCTGGTGTGATAAATGAGAGGAGACAAGAGCAGGGAGGACTAGCTCCAGTCACCGATGTAAATGAGCTGCTCACTACTGGCCAATTGCTCCACCAGCAAGTGTGGGTCGCAGGGGGAGGGGAGAGGAGGAGAGAGGGGAGTAGGTGGGGAGGGGGAGGGAGAAGGGAGAGGGGAAGGGGTGGTGGAGCAAGGGGAGGAGAGCGGGGGAGTGGAGTGGAGTGGGAAAGTGGGGGTGGAGAGGGAAGAGGGGAAAGAGTAGAGGGGATAGGGAAAGGGGTGGCGGGGGAAGGGGGAGGTGAGCGGGGGAGTTGGGTGGAGAGGGAAGGTAGGGGTGGAGAGGGGAGAGGGGACAGAGGAGTAGGGAAGGGGTGGTGGAGGAAGGGGGGTTAGCGGGGGAGTGGGGTGGAGTGGGAAGGTGGGGGTGGAGAGGGAAGTAGGTGGGGAGGGGGAGGGGAGAGGGGAGTAGGTGGAGAGGGAAGAGGGGAGAGAGTAGAGGGGATAGGGAAAAGGGAAAGGGGTGGCGGAGGAAGGGGGAGGTGAGCGGGGAGTGGGGTGGAGAGGGAAGGTAGGGGTGGAGAGGGGAGAGGGGAGAGAGGAGTAGGGAAGGGGTGGTGGAGGAAGGGGGGTGAGCGGGGGAGTGGGGTGGAGTGGAAAGAGGGGAGAGAGTAGAGGGGATAGGGGAGAGGGGAAGGTGTGGCGGAGGAAGGGGAGGTGAGCGGGGAGAGTGGGAAGTTGGGAGTGGAGAGGGGACAGGCGAGTGGTGAAGGGGTGGTGGAGGAAGGGGGAGGTAAGTGGGGGAGTGGGGTGGAGTGGAGAGGTGGGGGTGGAGAGGGGAGATGAGAGTGGGGAAGGGGTGGTGGAGGAGGGGGAGGTGAGCGGGGGAGTGGGCTGGAGTGGGAAGGTAGGAGTGGAGAGGGGAGAGAGGAGTAGGGAAGGGGTGAGCGGGGGAGTGGGGTTGAGTGTGAAGGTGGGGGTCAAGAGGGGAGAGGGGAGTGGGAGGGGAGGGAAGAGGGGAGCATAGGTCTGCCCTACAAAGCAGTTAGAAATGACGGTGTACTGACCATGGAACTTAGACCTACAAATTACGGTGAATCAAGCCTCCTCGAGCTAAACTATAGGCTATACAAGTTAAATTTACTTTTTACATTCTACGGAATTAAAAATTCATGAATGTTAGTGAATTGCGTACCATTCTGTCAATCATCCTGAGTAGCCAGTTCATGTGATACATTTTGAGGTGTTGGTTGAGGGTTGGTGTGAGGAGTGTGGACACTTATCTGGGAGGATATCTGGATGCCCATCTCTGTGTGATGTAATTCACACCAACACTACTAACTTGGCACTTATGCAAAGACTGCTTGATTGACAACCTTCTACCATCTCTGCAGTAAATCCCTGAAGGCCAGTGTGACATCCTATTGATTAGGACTGTATGATTGACAACCTTCTACCATCTCTGCAGTAAATCCCTGAAGGCCAGTGTGACATCCTATTGGTTTACATGTCTTGTATTCTATTAGCTATCTTGGTTTGATTGACAACTGTAGAGAGGACCACCCATGACTGAATCTGAGTGATCTACACCTACTACACCCTTTGCGATTTCTGGGTTTCAAAAGAGTGTTATGTTCTTTATCCAATATTATTATCACAAAATTTACACATATAATTAAGCATAAGCATTTTTAATTAAATATTAAGCATTTTCAGTCGAGCAAAAACTAAACTACTAACTATGACTTGCCATTGTGCACAAATAGTTGTCCGTAGAATTCGTTTCCTTGGGAAACGCACAATATATACATTAACTTAAACTGATTATAAAGTTAAACAGAAAAATAGTTCATTAAATGATTGATTAACTTAAAAAACTTATAACTTGTTAACATCCAAATAGAGTGTGTAATAAATAGCAAATGGCACTCTGTTCAAGTTCAAACTGATCGAGACCCATCAGAAAACGGGAACTCACCCCTTCGGGATTTGTTACGTTTTCTGATGGGTCTTGATCAGCTTGAACCCAAACAGAGTGCCATTTGCTACAAAAACTGCACCCCTGAACTGCACCTTTCAAACTCATTGTGTGTGTAATAATTACCCAACAAAGTCTGTTTTCTTCAAAGAAAAAAATGACTAAAAATTGTTTTCAGCGATCATGCTAGTCAATCCTGGAGTACATGTTATGCCTACATCTTAGAAAACATGTATCATATATACATGCCTTATAACATAAGTTCTGAAACATTTAGATAACATAATGGCGATTCATATTATTACTTTGTTATGGGTATAGAGTGTGATTGGTTGCTTTACGCCCTTATCAACACATTTAATATGGTTATATCAAGGGCGGGAGAGCTGAGACGGAGGCAGTTTATAATCATACCCAGGAAATAGAGATAGAGAAGGAAGAGAGATACAGAGAAAAATCATATTCGTTTAAGAATTCAAAACGTGCTATCATTGATTAGGCTGACAAGAAAAGTTCTGGCTTGTCTAAACGTAAAGAGAAGATTTGTTTCAAATTCAATTCTGCTATGGGATGTACCAAGTCATCATGTGACGTCCCTCATCGGTGTGCTAATTGTCTTAGCAATGATCATTCTTAGAAATCGTGTACGGTCAAGTCTACTAAATAGGATGAGGAAAGCAAACAGGGAATCGTCCCGGAAGGTATTTCCTGAGATGACGGGGTCAAGGTTGTTAGTTCTATGTGCCATGGCAACCAGGTCAAAGGTAGGTGAGGAAACCCCTTTGGTTACTTCCTCTGTTTACTCGTTTTAACCCTATTTATGAACCTGATGATGTTTATTGTGATATTTTTCATAATATATCCAATTTTGTTAATACTGGTAATTGTTGTGAGAGTGGTACATGTATTTTTACTGCTCCAAGTTCGCCGTCGGTTGTGGATATTACTGTTTATAGCGATTGTGCCAAGGGCATTTGTACTTGTATTTATCAGTTAGGAGGTCTCCCGACTCAACTTAAACCTTATGCCATGTTTTCACAAGGTAGCAAATTTGTAGAAAAATATTTAAATGTATATTTTGGTATCTGCGATGGATTCAATGTAGTCGACACAACTCCAGAACCTTATGAATGTAAAAATGGATAATATTATTGCAACAGAGATAAATGAAGGTTTTATTTCTATTGTCGATTTTAAACCTCACTGTATTCATTCCCTTGGTGCTGTCAGTATGCCCAACGGTGGTATTCGGCCTATTACTGATTGTAGTAGACCTTTTGGTAAATCAGTAAATGACAATTGTGATTCCTTGATACATATCTTTACATATAAATCTGTGGATGATGCTGTTAACCTTGTTTCAGCTAATTATTATATGTCTGTCATTTACATTAAATCTGCCTATAGGGCTGTAGCTATAAAACCTGAACATAGAACTTTTTGTGGATTTGTATGGAATATCAATCATTGTTGACAGGTATTTTGTTGATAATCATATGTGTTTTGGCCTCAAAACAGGCGCATGTCACTTCGATTCCATTTCAAATCTAGTGGCTGATACCTTGTTTAATGCTTGCAATGTGAAGGTAGTTAATTACCTAGATGATTATTTTGTATGTGCTCCTACAGTAGAGGAATGTATAGTTGCTAGGGACACTGTCATTGCCTTGCTGAGATATTTAGGATTTATGTGGCCTGGCATAAGGTAACATCTCCTTCTAAAGTATGCAAATATCTAGGTTTTGACATTAACTCTACCGATATGTCTTTGTCTTTGCCTGTTGACAAGGTTAGAAAATTAAATTCCTTGACTAATTTTCTCCAAGAAAAAGAATTTATTACCCAAAAGGAACTTGAATGAGCCTGTGGGTATGTGAGCCATTGCTCTACAGTGTATAAAGGTGGTTGTACCTTTTGTAGGAAATTCTCTGACTCTTACAAAGTTATGGTGACTAAACATATCAATTGTTTGAAGATTTCTACAGCATTTAAAAGAGACTTGATGTGGTGGTCTGCCTTTACTGATTTTTTTAATGGCAGACGTCTCATTGTACGAAATGCTTTTCATCTTCGTATGGTGTCAGACTCTTCAAGAAAAGGATTTGGTGTGTATCTTGATAGTGATTGGTTGGCAGGATCGTGGATAGACAACAATATTCTCTTTAACAACTCTCCTTGTCATCATTTACGTGGCCCTCCAAAAGATGGAGTCATAGCATCTAACGTAAATATTCAAGAATTACATCCTGTGTAAGTTGGACTCAAGAGATGGAAACATTTGTTCAAGGATCATACAGTAAAATGTTTCATTGATAATACTCAGGTGATAGGCATGCTCAGGAATGGTGTCAGTAGTAACCCTCAAGCCATGGAGTGGTTATATGAAAATATGCTGGTGGTATTTCTTCAAAGATCCCTCTTCAATACTTTGATGTTGTAAGGCATGGGCAAAATGTTCATACCATCAGCATAGGTACGGGGGTCATGACTTGGTCTTTTGTCTTCAGACTCTGGCAGTAACTGGAAATGTTGCAGCAGTCTGGTAAAAACAAGAAAGAGTCTCTTCTTGGCCAATACTTCACCAACACAGGCTCTCCTTCCTGCTCCAAATGCAAGCAGTCTGCAACATATAATTCATGATTTCAGAATAGCTGTAGGTATAAGAATATAATAGAATGATTCTTTGTTCACCCACAAATCTAAATGTGAACAGAAGAGTTGTATATCTTCCCTTCCCTCATATGCCCGTCTTCTAACGCAGTATGCAGTCTGGTGTCACAGCTATTGACACAGTCCTGTCCTGTATAGTCTTATTCCTACTGACAGTTCTAATGACAGAACTGTAAAGGTGCCCGTGACTTTGCTAAGTTACTGTTTGTAATTACCTGGAGTTCTTATATGAACATTAAATGATATAAAACAGATTCAAGATTCCTTATTGTACCTTTTTCTGTGGGGATGATCAGCGGGGACAACTTTGCCGTCCTCAATGAATCTTTCCGGTTTGAATTCCCAAGGTTCGTCCCAGTATTTTGGATCATGGTGCAGCTGCCAGAGATTGAGAAACACCTAATCCATGGCAAGAATATAAGATGAAAAGCTGCAGTAATATCATGATTCTTCAGTTACATACAAATAACAAAAGCAACACTCTTATTATATATTGGAGTTGGTAGGCGAGACTGTGTGTGCTGTAGGGATTTGAATGTTTCAATGTTCGCTATATTTCTTGTTCGAGGTGATAATTTGTTCCAGGATGAAGCATATCTTTTAGTATCAAAAATGGTGAATGACAAAGAAAAATCCATATGGAGAAGATTATATGGAGACATCGAAAAACAAATTACATTGTGTAAATAACACTCCTGTATCATATTATATGATTATTTTATCTCCTTTTGTTTCAAAGAGTTATAGGTTGCAAATCTCGATATGCTAACTGGGTACATATCTCCGATTCTAATTGCATTTTTAAATCCTTTCTCGTATTAACCATGTCTTAAAACTGTATAAGCCAAGATGGCAGGCAACTGAATGAAGTCCTTTTGCAAAAACAAAAAAAAAAGCATATCTTGACCATTACTGAATTTCTACCAGTTTCATTGGCTGGCTTTGTTGATGTGTCCATCAAAGAATGTCCATGTTGATCTGTTGATTTAAGGCCTCATCATTTAAGGCACCACCTCATACCAGTGAAGAGGATGAAACTGGCCTGGACAGGCTATATTGAGGCCATGTCAGAGCCAGCTAATTTAAACCCATGTAGTACAGCACCTAAACTTGTGACATAAGATTGTTATCTCTGTTTGAAAGAGTAATAACTGAGCCTAAGCAGTTTGGTAATAAATGTGACAGGGAGGCAACTGTGAAAGATAATAACTTTCCTATTTGTTGGAGTAACACAAATATTTCTTTACTTTAAATCTGTGCAGGCCCAATGGGGTACAATTTTAATAGAAGCTTTTTCAAACCACACTCACCCTGGTAATTGGGATCAACTGATTGGTAGAAAACACGGTTAAGGATGCTTTATTACTTACGGTAGTGTCTTTAGGAATATCATAGCCCTGGAGCTGTGTATCAGATACTGTGGCATGGGCCAAATTGAGTGGAGCCAATGAGTGGTAACGTAGTATTTCATACAATGCAGCTTCTGTATATGGCATAGCATGCACATCTTCCAATGTTGGAAGTCTTGTACCAATTACTTCTTGGATTTCTTGAGCGATTTTCTCTTGGATTTCAGGGTAGTTTACCAAGCAGGCCACAAGTGCATAAAGGGTAACAGCAGACGTAGATGTTCCTGAAGGTCAGCAAAACATCCAAATTTCCATGGTATTACTTGAAGTTGACATCACAATTTTTTTTTAAAGTAATTTTACTGCCCATTCTTTTACATTTGTAATAATGTCTGGAACAATGAGGTCTAAATTGTTTCTTTACATGAATTGTTTCTTTAGATTACTTACCAGCAACAGTCATAAGAACCACAAGTCCAAAAAGAGAATTATCTTTGAGCTTCTCTGTGTCTGGCCTTGATGAGTTTGTTGATTGATACTTCAGTAATTCATCTATGAAACAATTCTCTTCACTAGGAAGATTCTACAAGCAAGAGATTCAGGTAGTAGATATAAGTAGGAGTAGGAGTCTCAAATTGCAAATCTCTCAATTTCAATACACCCTGACACATTTGGTCCATAGATTCATTCACATGTTAATTCTGCCATTCCTGATGTCACACAAAAATGGGAGAGCATATCCATCTCGATTCTAAGTCTCATCATGCAACACTCCGACTCCAAGGAGGCTAGACATGAGAGAGACAGGGAGGAGAGAAGATGGATAGCTAGATTTAAATCACTCATTCCACGCGGACTAAATATTTTGGATTAAAATATCCGGTAGAACAATCTCAATCAAATACACGTTTAAACTCACATGTAATCTCTCTGTTCCTTTGCATTGATCTCAAACACTCTGTATCCACCTGACCGAAAGAAGAATCTTAAAAAGGTCCCATTTGAGGTATGAATGTTTGTGCACAATGCCATTCCCATTATTTCATTACATAGCCTACTATTAATCCCTCTGTCCCTTTGCCTCAATCTTAAGCACACAGTATCCATCTCGCATAGCCTCTGAATCTGTATCAGTTACAGCGAGAAGTTGAAAGAGAAAGATGGTGGGAAAGAGAACAAGGAGCAATGAAGACTGTCCCACTAGGAAATCCTGTGCATAGCACAGGTATTTGCCAGTATATAATATATCTGTTAAGTAACAAGTTGGTTCCAACTCGAAATACATATATTAATGCTCCTTCCTGGGTATGGGTTACTGACATCATGATCTAGAACATTGTTGAAATTCAAGCACATTTCCCCAAACTAAGTGGCAAGTTTCACTTTAAGTACCAATAAATAAGTGCTCAAACCATCCTTGACTCAACTCAATTCATCCAGAATAAATTGGTGAGGTAAAAATCTTATCAAAATAAACAGGTCTCACTCTTGATCTTTCTGCTTCAAATTGAATGGCGCTAAATGCTGCCTTCTTGCATGTTATTACTTGATTGTACAGTTGTCTACAGGGGAAGAATCGAGTGATTGGAGCCTTATCAAGCAGCATCCCAGAAGCTGAGAGTCTTACTGCTTCATTAAGATTCTGTTGATAAGTCAACATGTCAGAGATATATTTTCCTTCCATCTTCCTCCCAAATATCTGGAAAACACAGGTATATTATGTCAATAATTGTACATACAGGATACCATTTTAGAGAGTTTCACTTAAAGATCTGGGACATGTAAACCAAGTTTGAAATGTTTATCCTGGCTAGAAATCTCAACTATTATCAACAAATTCTTGAAATGTGTATACTCTACCAGTGAAGAAAGTATTGAGGTTATACATCGATGAACTATAGGTAGGAAGTCAAATGACAGTCCAGACTCAGCAAATCTGTCCAGTTCATCCATCATTTCTGTTGTCAACTCAGTGCATTTCTCTTCTAGTACAACCAGTTGTGTTCCATACATCTAGAAAGAAATGATTGTTTAAAGGTGGCTTATGACATTTTACATAATTGTGACATAATGTGACAGATTATTTTTTTGTATTAGTCATATTCAAGAGAGATGAGCAATATGAAAACCATTTTAGAAATATTTTTACATTTTTTTTGTATTATGATATGGCAAGAACAATAGAAATGGAACAGAAATGTTTGGGGCCTCTGCTATGCACAATCCCATTAAAATGATTGAGTTGAAGTTTGGAGGTTTACCTTAATGGCCTGCATGGTAAGTTTCTTTAGCCATAACCATGTTGGAGATATTGAGGTACATAATAAAACATCATCCCCCAATATTGTCGGTATTCTGTACATCTTCGGTCTTCCAGCAAAACAATCGCCCTGTGTAACCAGAGCTTCATAGATGCTCTCATAGTCACTCAGTATGACTACATTGTCTCCAAAAAGCTACATAAAACAGGAATAAACAAGCAGAACAGCCACAAACTGACATTAACTTTAAGACCATAACAGATACCAGAAATGTTCAACAGCTTCATTAGCTGTAACTTCTTGCTGACAAAAATGTCAAAACCCTGCTCAAATATCAAAAGAACCCTTGATTCAAACATAACTGCAATTCTTAATTGAATAATTATATTCACCAAGGGCCTATAGACTATAACAGGTCTGTTTTGCAAACCAGACATTGTATGTGTTGGTGTACGGACAGAATCCCGCCAGTGAAAACCCCCCTAGCCAAAACCCCGCCGTCAGAACCCCCCCAGCCAAAATCCCCCTTGCCAATATCCCCCCATGCCAATACCCCGCCTGCCGGAACCCCGCCAGTCAGAACCCCGCCCTGCCTTTATCCAGCCATGCCATAATCCCGCCAAAGTATGTATTTAACCAAAACATTGAGTGAGTGTATTATTTCAGGCAAATAAATTGTGTTGGTTTGGGTGTGGGGGTTGTGTTCAAGGAGTGGGTGGGTGGGAGGGGATGATGTTAGCCCTAAGCTGTACAGCATGTGTAATCTTTAGTTGAGGGCCTGGAGATAACAACCCCAACTTTAACCAATTCACACCAATAAACCCTTACAACTTTATTTCCTTGCCATTCATTCCTGTCCGCCCTCCCCTCAGGGGGGGGGGGGGGGAGTCTGTCACCACAAAACCACAACTTCCCCTATCCACCCCCTGATACCCGGCCCCACCCCACAACTAAGGAACTATGTCAAGATGACCAGTATAAACTGATATAATTGTATCTGCAGAACGAAGGTCTTTATAATGTACTCTACTCCAGGAATTTAATCATGTGCCATCATATTGACATGTGGACACAAGTGGTTGAGTGTCTTCCCACCACCAGCTGAGTCTGGAGATCATGCTTGGCAAATATAAGTGAAAATATGACCAGAAATGATAAAACAAAAGTCTGTACAGTACATATAAAATCGCATCTTTACAGTGAAACCTTACATGTATGTATAATGACCACATCAGGCCTGAAGTCTAGTGAAATGGCGCCTGATGTCCTTTGTTAGCCCCGCCCTATTAAATGCAGACGTTTCTATGCACCATATAACGTATTGGTATTGGTTTGCAATGGCTTTGACTCTGACTCTGACTCTAATTTCCCCTTACAGCTCCACTTAGCCTGCACCCATTTGAATAAATCTTCTTTAAAAATTCAGACCCATTTTCTCCAAATGTTTTATATGTATGTTTCACGTCCCCCCCCCCCCCCCATTGCTATGGGCGACTGAATTCAATCTCATGAACTGGTCTTTACAGTTGAACATTTGAGAATATGCTTGAACAAATTTAGTCTTAAAATTCTTACAAAGAAATTACAGGGGAAATACATATCTGAATGCATCTATCTTTAATTTTCAAGGTATAGGCATATAATACTAAATTTTATTTATCCTATTTATATTTAGATTACTGAAATATATTAGAACTTTTATATTTAGTATAGAAAAATTGTGAGTGGACAAGCTAGGATTATCTTTTATGTATTGGGGAACTGCTGTATAGGCTTTAGCATCTCTAGCCCTGGGATAGCTGAACATCCACAGTTTATATTTTTCTCCTTATACTGACATGCAATATACAACAAAGAAGATTCCACTTGTCGTCATATTTCATCTTTATCTGATGATGCACAATGCATGAATTCATACAAAGTAAAACTGAACAATTTGCATGATATCATTTCCCTTTTTAACTCAGATATATTCTAAGAATCAGTCTGTGCCTGTACGTATAAGACTTATAATAATTAACTATTATCAAGAGCAATCCAGGATGATAGAAACTTTTGAAAGCAAGTTTGAGATCGCTTTTGCAAGTAGTGAAGAATCTCTAGGCTATAATTCTTAATAATATCTGTATAACTAATAGGGCGACTCCACTATAGGTAAAAAACAGGCAAAATTCGTCGCCGACATGACTAAAATTTCGGCGCACACAAATCACTAGTGGAAGAGGGGGTAAAATAGGTTGTCGGCAACACATTTATATTTTTTTTAAATATTGTTATTGGCCATGTTACATTACAAATCATTTATTCCTATTCGTTTCAAAATACGCATAACAGACAGAGCTATTATATTTTGTGCGTTGCCCATACGTTAAATTATCCGGATATGGCATTGATATGTAGTGTTTCGGTTTGAAACGTGTTCATAAACATCACTCCCAATATCTAAACAATCGTCAGAGCTATAATAGATATTGTTTTCCCCTTTGCCCTGCAACCTTATACAGCAAGATAGATACCTTTACGATTGAAATAGATTACTAACATACATTCAGCTATCGTTATTACCGTTCTATGCGATCTATACACATATATGCGTCAAATCTACCCAGCTGTTCTTACACTGGTATGTATAATCATACAATTCTATACCTACCAAGAGACTGTTTTGGTGAACATTCATGTAGAGTAGTTGAGCGATTGTTCCTCGGATTGTTTTCATATATTTAAGCAATTGTGAACGATGTATTGGTCCAAAACTTATCACCCATGTGTTGCCTCTTAATAACCCCCTTATCAAAGATGGGGCAATGGGCCAGCATACATAGACATGGCAAGGAGGTTCTGCTCTTTGATAAAAATCAAGATTTATTCAGATCGGACCATTTTAAGAGAGGATTTACGAGCTTTCTATCCATCTAAAATTAAGATATTTCCCGTTTTTGCCATTACCTGGTATCTTCACTGGGTTAGGGCCTAGATCTATTAACAAATCATGTCAAATATATACATGAACCATGTTACCTCTCTTAAGCTTCAGTGGAAACTTTCACCTCATTCCTCCCCTTTCTTCTAATTAGTTACTGGTACTGGAGGAGGTTACTGGAGGAGATGTTCTGGAGGAGTTCATTGGAGGAGGTTACTGGAGAAGGTATTGGAGGAGTTAATGGAGGAGGTTACTGGAGGAGGTTACTGGAGGAGGTTACTGGAAGAGGTTACTGGAGGAGGTTATTGGAGGAGTTCATTGGAGGAGGTTACTGGAGAGGGTTACTGGAGGAGGTCAATTACTGGAGGAGGTTACTGGAGGGGGTTACTGGAGAGGGTTACTGGAGAAGGTTAATGTTAATGGAGGGGGGTACTGGAGGAGGGTACTGGAAGGGGGTACTGGAGGAGGTATTGGAGGGGGTTACTGGAGGAGGTTACTGGAGGAGGTATTGGAGGAGGTTACTGTAGGGGGTAACTGGAGGAGGATACTGGAGGGGGTTACTGGAGGGGGTCACTGGAGGAGGTCATTGGAGGTTACTGGAGGGAGTCTACTGGAGGGGGTTACTGGAGGGGATTACTGGAGGAGGGTACTGGAGGAGGGTACTGGAGGAGGTTAATTACTGGAGGAAGTATTGGAGGAGGGACAGCATGATTATTTTCAAAAAGGATACTAGAGGAGTAACAGCTAGGAGGTGGTACAGGAGGAAAAGGTATGGGATGAGATGCATGATGTACAGGAGAAGCTACTGTAGTAGTACTGGCGGAGGTTACTGGAGGAGGTTATGGAGGCCATGGAGGGGGTACAGGAGGAAGTACTGGCGGAATATGGGAGGACTTCATGGGGGGATAATCATGTACATATATGGGAGGACTTCATGGAAGGACAATCATGTACAGGATGGAATACTGTACCTCCTCCTGTACGTCCACATGAGCAATTCCACCAATTGGTCGTGATTTGGCTGAAAATCCTTAATTTTTAAAAATTGCTTAAGACATATTGCCGATAATATAGACGAAACTGGGAATGTTAATGATAAATATTGTGGTCAGGGCAGCTTGGTAGAGTCTGTGACGAGAATGCTGATGATAAGGGCACCGAAGAAGGGTAGGCCTACATATTTCTACATAAATGAGGATTTAAATTAGAACTAAATAAAACAAATATGCACATACAATATTTTGAATTATTAATAGGTCTCGACCTAAGGGTCATAACGCTTTTTAGTTTGTGGAAATATTCCAACTGTTACAGCCAAAAAACAATTCAGTATAATGGTAACGGTAATGGTAATGGCAGCGGCAAGGGTCACAGGGCATTGACCTTCCGTCCATACACATTATAATCCATTATATTTAGAATTTAAGGCTGGGTTCCACTGGCCGGATACTACTCCTGTTACTCATATATATCACATTATTCCCCTCGTTTTCATGTAAAGATGATTTGAATACTTGTATTGGTTGTTTATGAAGGTAAATATAGTTTCTGTATTAGAGTTCTGTATTAGATTAAGTATTTAGAGGCAACATTATTAGGGAAAAGGTTTGCTGTATGTCTACACAATTTCTGATGTATTTCCCGTCGTGAAATGTGAAATGGTAAGGAAATAAAAATCTGTTCAAAAAAATGCGACATTAGTATATGAAATTTTATGAGCAGAAATATATATATATATAGAGAGAGAATTTTTATTCAATATCGTCATTTACATGAAAAGGACATACAAGTCTAAAATTAGTCGTGCTAACTTTAGGTCTTCCGTCTGGCCCTAGAAATGCCTATTGATGATGATAATTTATGATGATTTAATGAGCAAAAAAGATGAAATTATTTAAGATAAGTATTTAAAAGCATTTAGAATCATTCAAAAAATGTCTACGATGACATCTTAGATGACGACAAATTTTGCGGAGACAAACAAAATCTCTACCCTACTTCCACTTCCTCCAACGCCTCTTCCAGTGCCTCATCCCCTGCCGCACCCAATGTCAATTCAATGTTCGTTAGGAGCATGTGGGTCAGATTTTCAGAAAATGTACAATTGGCAACTGTACACATTTAGTAAATTATGTTAAAATAGGCTGCAAATTGGCCAATACTAGGTAAATTCAAGTATATTTAGCATTGCATCGATTCTAGCAATCTGGTTGGTTAGGTTGAACTGTATTTTGAAGTTTATTTTCGTCTGAAATTTGGGTTATTTGAGAAGATTGGTGAAGTTGAATTGAACATTTTCTGAAATTTTGACCCATATCATAAAACATCTGGTCAGAGTTGGGTCAGGGGATGAGGCATAGCGGCGGGAGTATTATAGAAATGAGTTTATGGAGTGGGATGAGTCTAAGTATACTTTGAGGTTCAATTTTATTGTCCTGTGGTTACACATCGGCTGTCATCCACTTGCATTCGTATTTGATGAAGACATTTATATTTGATGGCGAAATTTGTATTTAATGATATTGCTCAGCATGTTTCACTGAAGTGTGACATGGGGATGGTTGTCAATGACGTGTGTCAATATCTTTGTTTAGCTTTGAATGATTAGTGTCATCAGATCAGATGCATCCTCCCAGCAGAGCTTTACTCCTTTCGTTTACTCAGTCATACACTAGATTAGTAGAATCGGCCCTGCTTTGGGAGGCTGATCAAATGGTGCTCATTTATTGCTATTCGAAAGAAGAAGTTAAATCCGTGGCAGCTAAAATTTAAACCTCATGAATATTCATTCGGATTGGGTAACAACTTCCTCCAGTCACTTTTCATTGGTTAATTATTGATTGAATATCAATATACACGTGCACTTGACACCTGGTCACGTGGTACGCAATATAAATATGTTTGTGCTCAAATGAAAAAAGGATTAGTCTAGAAACAGGACTACATTGTTATTATTATCATTAGTAGTATCCCTAATAAGGCTCACTCACCACTCTCACCCTAGATTTACCATACTCCGAGATCGAGAAAGATATCTTTTTTGTATTGCTATCAGGAATAAGGATATATTCTCTAGCATCAACATTAATTATTCTAACACCACTCCCACCCTTACTCTACCATATATACTCCGAGATCGAGAAATATATCAGGCCTATAATGTTTTGTTTGAATATCACTAAATAAAAAGAACAAACATCATCTGGAGGAGGGGAGGAGGGCGGTGGAGGAGTGGGGAAGTTAGGTTGGAGGAGAAAGGGGGAGGGTGGCAATGAAGGAGGGGGATTAGATTAGAAATATATCTCTTTCTTAACTTCTCTAACTGTAGGAGGAACTGGGATTTGAAAAAAAAAACGGACATTCAAACTATACCCAATTTGATAATCTCAGCATACTCATGTAACTGTTAATGATAAATCAAAGTATTTCTCAATTCAATTCAATTCAATTCAGATGATAAGGCAGGAGGAGGTTGGGGAACAAGAGAGAGAAAGACAGACGGCAGGGAGAGAGTGATGGGGAGAAGAGAAATTCTCATCCCCACCCATCAGTCTATTATCTTTATCTGATATGAGGTTGTAAAAACTGGTGCATATGGTTTGGCGTTGTGGTTTTGCTGCATGTTTGGTGTTGGTGTGTTAAGAATGGGAGACTGAAAATGTCTGGGCCTTGAATCATGATTCTCTGTTTCTACCTTTACATGGGGGCACGATATGGGAGGGGGCGGGGGTGGAGGGCGGTGGTAGTGGGAACTGGAGGTGTATGTGGTAAAAGGCGGACTGGGCTATATTTATAAGTGTTTGGGGTGTGGGTTGGGGGCGGTTGGTGAGGTGTGACATAGGCCACTGAAAACAGGAAAAGCTTACTCTGATAAGGACCATGGTCCTTGCCCCTTATCAAATCAATATAATTATAAATCCGCCCGCCCCTTCCCCTACTGTGCCCTGGTTTGACTTACCCCCTTTGATAATTAAATCAATTTAGGGGAGACATATTGCCGAGTGCCTAACAAGAAATCAATGTAATGTCGCAAATGTGTTCTTCACATGATAAGAGGAAGAATATTTCAAAAGTCACTGTTGTATTTCTTAGTTCCTAGGATTAACGTGTTATCTCTTTGATGGGGGTTTTCATGTACTGATGGGTATGCCAAACGCACAAATGATATGTAATTTCATAATCATGTTAGACATTGCCCAATAACCAATGGGTGAGAGAAGAAGAGAGGGGTGACAGAGGGGATCGAAGAGGGGAAAGGGAATAAGCAAAAGCAGAGGGGAGGGAGAAGAAGAGAGGGGAGAGAGAGAAGAGGGAGGGAGAGAGGAGAGAGGACGAAGGGAGAGAGTGAGAGAAGAAGACGGGGAGAGATTTCTATCAGACAGTTATTACCCATTCCTCCATGGGGAACCTACCGTAGCTACCTGTGTTCTAGGGCGAGAGAGATAGAGATATCTTAATAGCTTCCTTTATAAGGCCAACAGGGCACGAAACTCCTTCATGCACTGAGGCCCACAATTTGGAAATTGCATATATTGCAATCATGTTTTATTTTATTTTGTTTATCATGTATTACTTCGTCTTCTTTTGTGTAGTCTTCTACTGGTCTCTAGTACCCTATCCTATACCACGGTAACGGCTGGCTTAATTTTAGTCAGAGGCCAGATTGCCAAATTTGTCTACCTCATTAGGTAAAAGCTTTGACAAAATAAAGTATTCTTTGTAAGATCCTAAACTACCTCCCTCTCAGCTCTCCCACCACATACCTCTTATCATAGATGAAGCTTTTATGGGTTGTAAAATGGTAATGAGAAGGGGCAAGGCAGCGGGGTTCCACTGTTCTTGGAGGAGGACTCGTCAAAGGAATGTATGATATGTGTCACATTTGTTGATTCTTTTTAAAAGGTTTCAGTCATGATTTATATTTACCCCCATGATCATCCCCCACCCCTTCCCCACCCCCAACCCCTCCCCACAACAACGACCACCCCCATCCCCCAAGACCACCAAAATATATAGTAATTGGCGGGGTTTTCGCTGGCGGGGTTTTGGCATGGATGGGTTTTGATGGGCGGGATTATTACTGGCGGGGTTTTGGCATGGCGGGGTTATGGCTAGGGGGGTTCTGACGGCGGGGTTTTGGCTAGGGGGGTTCTGACTGGCGGGGTTCTGACTGGCGGGGTTCTGCCCTAGAACCGTATGTGTTACATGACTAGTTGTAAGCATGATTGTATTTGTCGATATGCTGTAGAATTATTCTGGCCTTTTTGTATTATCCTTCTAATTAACAAAAATAATTCTTATTAGCTTTCACAATGGATTCATTGATTAGATTTTTAATCAAACGGGACACAAAGCTGAGGAAATACTGCCAAATGCACTGTAACACAAGAACATATTCTTTTACCTTGAAATAGGTTATACTCCCATATTCTGCCGCCCATTTTTCTGCACTAAAGTGAAGTCCTCTTTTGTCTATTTTGTAACCGATGCCTATGAATGGTAATCCTGTGGGCCCAGGTGGTAACCTTAACTTTGCTTTCATAAACCATTTCACTATCATAGCAATGACAAAAACTGTAAGGATTGCAATTGTAATGGAGTCCATTTTGGAAATTTAGAGCAGTTCTAAACCGTTAATATAGCTTTAGTTTCAACCACATATAAGATGTTTATCTCGTGACAGAATGGGAGGGCTATCATTTTGTAAGACATTTTATCTGACATACATATTAGGGCATGCAAATAGGTCACAAAAGAGTATGTACACTGTCACTAATGTAAGTTAGTAGGTTCTGTAGCCTTCTTGCTACGCAACTCATGCAATATTCACGCTCCTTCAACGAACTTGTTTGTTAACCTGTATAAATATACCATGCTTCACTCTATTCCTTCTATCTCCTCTTTCTGAGTGTTCTCCTAATTTCGATCCCTATCCAACAACTTCTTTTTATAATTCAACACATTTCGTGTGTGTTTGAAGTGAACGGAACCTTGACCCGTGATATTGAATTATTCTTATTATATTATTATGATGATAACTTAACATTAAAAAACATATTGTTGAACATTTTGCAATGTGCTAGAAGCTAGTAAGGAGATGTGCACTAAAACCCCTACTAAAAAAACTATACATCTCTCAGGGGCCATTTTCCCCAACCCAGAGAAGCCATTTTGTTGCTTTATGACTGCGAAAGTCAATGAAGAAAGTCCTATTATAATATAACAGGGGACACAGGGGCCCACATCTTCATCTCTCCTTGTTCCCTCTCCCACCATCTTTCTCTTTCAACTTCTCTCTCTAACTTAGTACCTTAGATAACAATTATCAGTGATAAAGTACCATTCATACCTCAAATATGACACTTTTATGATGCTTTCTTTACTCACTGTTGTGCAACAGAGACAGATTCAGAGGCAGTGTGAAGGCCCTAGTCCACTAAGCCGATTCTTATGCGATTTTGCGCCACAGAGGATCCTTATCCACTACATTCCGTGAGAATCGCATGGGAATCGGCTTAGTGGATAAGGCCCTTATGATAGATAAAGTACTCGAGTTAAAGGCAAAGGAACAGAGAGTTTAAAAGTAGACTATGTATTGAAATGATGGGAAATGAAGTGTGCAATAGTATGATACATGTGTGGAAAATGGTAAAGTTACAATAGTAAAACAGACTTGTCATGAAAAGTTAGAAATGAAGCTATTTAACTTCATGCTAAGATTCTCGACTATAGTGACATATATATGAGGAAGAGAAAAACGAGGCAATAGGCAGGAAGAGGAGGGAGAGGAAGAGGGGGATGAAGAGAGAGGGGAAGAAGGAGGAGGATGGGAGGTTATCACTGATACTTGTTATCTAAGCACTTTAATTCAATGCTAAGATTTTTGATTATAGTGATGTAAATAGTTAAGAGGAGGACGAAGAGGCAGGAGGAGGCAGGAAGAGGAGGCAGGAAGAGGAGGCAGGAAGAGGAGGGAGTGAAGGAGAGGGAGTAAGAGAGAGGAGGAGGAGGAGGATCAGGGGTCCCCCCCCCCGCTATTGATGATGGAGAATCAAAAAAGTCACCAAATTTGGTTTAACAAATGGTTTACCAAACTTGATTTACAGTATCCTCTTTTCCTCCTCCTACAGGTCAAATCTAGTTCAATAATTAATTAAACTGGGCGTAAAAAAGGTGGGCATAGAAAATGTGGGTGTAAACGCTGTGGGTTGAAGCGCTTTTTAAACCCTTATTTTCTAGGAAATCACAAATAAAACACAGTGGATTTGCTTCCCACTATGCTAAAGCATGTCCACATCGAAAATTGTGGCAAACCTTCCCACTGTTTCGAAGGAAATGCTGGAAATTACACAATTCTCTTACAAAATTGATATTATTGAGTATACATTAGACGGCCCATCTTTGATGACTTTTCCCATTATGATGAAGTGATAGCTAAAATGGCATTTGGATGTATTTCAAAACAGAAATACTATCATGAACATCTGTGATTCTTTACTTAGTGACTGACAAAGAAAATCGATGAAATACAATAAATAAAATAAAAATCTTATGATCCCTAAAGAACAAATCAACAGGGGTTTATAACTGTTATTTACTCCGACAAATACGAAAAAATAAAGTCTTTGAAACAAAATAATTCTTTTACAACAAGACATTGTGTAGAGGGTTTATGGTTTGAAGCAAAAACAGAGCAGTCTAAATAACTGATCTTTCATGAATGCCAGTTCCTAGCAGTGATAAAACATAATATTAATGAATCTTAACAACTTTAGTCTGAAGAATCCTTTAACATTTTGCAGAGAGTTAGAAGTGAGAATGAGCAGGCATGGGCTAAAGCCCACCATAACTGTACATCACTCAGTAGCCAATCTTTCTCACCGTCACCAGGAAGCCATTCTGTTGCTTTATGGCTTCAACGTAGATGTGTCACTGTCCAAGGCCCAGTAAACATGGTACAGTGCATTTTCCCCTGATGTCCTATAATTACCCTATTAACAAAGAAAGGCATTATTCTTCTATAAGTGTAAATTGGCGAATGCAACTCTCTATGCTTGAAGTTTTAGATTTGGAATAATTTCATTTGACGTTCTCTGAAAGAATTAGAATTTGAAAAAATTATCATTAAAAAGCCACTGATTTTCGCTTGACTTGATGTCCTATGATTACCCTATTAACCAAGAAAGGCATTGTTATTCCACAAGTATAAATTGAAGAAGGCAACTGTCTATGTTTGAAGTTTTCGATTTGGAATTTCATTTTATGTTCATTGAAAGAATTACAACTTGAAAACATTATCACCGAAAAGCAATCAATTGATGTATACATGTGATTTTGTGATTGTAATGTCCTTGAATGTTTTGTAATTATCCTAATTAACAAAGAAACGAATTGTTGTGATTAGTTCATCACTGGTATTGTATAGACCACAACTAGAATTCATTCCACTAAGTGACTCTCTTTTGCATGGTTTTAAGTTTTTTGTTTTCAAATAGGTGTAAAGTTTGCAAGAATTGCGAATTGTCCATCCAATCAGCCTTTCACACATAGTAGAGCAGATTAGAGCCTAAAATTGGATCAATGGTGGGTTTAATGATTAAAGCATGAAACTGCTCATGGTGGTAGATGAGAACCTTAGGAATATTTTAAAACATAAGGCCATCACGACTTTGCCCCTTAACGACTATGGCATGCATTTTCCAAAATGGCTGCCGTTTGTAATGGAATTCTGTCTACTTATAAGAGATATTAATCGGGTTAACTGAGAGAAGAGGTGTCCTTATTATTTTCATACTTTATATAAATTATTACAGAAATGATTTAATCTTATTGTCGAAACGTTAACCTTTCCTGATTTATATCATATTTATAAATAATAAAATCATCACTGGGTAAACTGGCATTGTTCTAGAATATCTTTCACTTATCTCACATAACTTCTTACGACAAAAATGCATATTCACCAGAATAAAGCAAGCTTGTTCAGTTAATGAGTTACTTAGTTAGATAGATATATATATATGATTTTATATCAAAATTAAGGATGGTAAACTATTAGAGATAGAATAATGTGATAAGTCATTAGAATTAAAAGCAAAGGACTGAATACTGTAGTACATTACAACTACATGGTAAAGCACAGTGTAATTTAATAAACTATTATTATATATTAGAGGCTACCTGAATTCTTAGGGTATAAGTAAAAGCAATTAAAAAGGATCATAGTTCTCATGACTGCCTCCCCTCCCCTAATAATACTGTAGTATTATTGTTATTAGAATTAAAAACCAACACACAGATTGTCTGCTTGCTGTTCGCAGTCACCACCAGGGAAGAAGGATGATAATGAGACTGAATTTTTCTCGCGAGACGAGAATAAGCCACTGATGTAAAGTGATTTTTATTGCCCCACCGTCTCCCATTGGACCCAGGCCTTTTATTCATTGCCCCAAGCCTTGACTAGCCTTTTCACAGGGGCTAGTTGAGGTGGTGCTCGGGTGGTGGTGAGAAGTGGTGCTGGCGGTGGTGAAAAGTGGGCCTGGTGAGACACTGGCTCTGAACAGGCGAGGACAATGTTTATCACTGGAATGTTGCTGTAAGTGGTGAGGTGGGAGGAGAAGGAGGAGGGGCTCTGACGTGGGCCAGATCGCCAAAAGGTGTACAATTCGCTTGCACCAATCCTCTCAAATTACCCAAATTAAAGACAGAAATGAGGTGAAAAATACAGCTCAAGATGACCTAACTAATTTTCTGAATCAACAAACATCAGATCTACTCAGCTACACCTTCTATTTATAATTTAGCAGAATAGATTTCGCAGAATTTGCAGAATGTGTAGAGTTGCTGATTGTACATTTTCTAATGATCTGATCCACGAGTAGAGTGAGGTGCTCTGAGTGTAAGAGTGCCTCCCGTAGTAATCCCTCTTCTCCCTACAACTGCCTCCCCTCCCTCTCCTCGTTCTTATGGTTAGGGACCACGCTAGAGATTAAATAGGATCATGGTGGTATTTGGAGGGGCTTGAATAAAAGAGGCTATAAAACCGTCCCCAGGGGGAGGACATGGGGGAGGTGTAGAAGGTACTGGTGAAGAGAGGGAGACAAGGCTAAAGGAAATATAAGAGGACATGGGTTTTTACTATTTTTTTTAATACAGGTATTATACAAATCAAAACACTCCCACTCTTTATGAGTGTTTGTCGTTGTGCCCTGAGCAATGTGAGTTGCCTGGGTGGTAGGATCTTGTTCTGAAATACAGCAGCCTGGATAGCTCAGTAGGTAGAGCATTGATAAAGAGAGGGAGGAACAGAAGGGGGAAAAGGAAAAGGATATGAGAAAGGATATTATGATAGTTGATTGGTGCATCAATTACAAGTCAATTACAAGTAAATAGGGTCACGGGAAATATTTTGTTAAAGTATTTTTTTTTTAATAAGTTGTATTAGTCAAGTTCCACATTATACGTGATAGTTCTCAGTGCCAATGGAAAACATAGATTAAAAAGTATACATCTAGGATAAATGTAATACTCTAATCTACTCTTATCACAAGATCTACTTCACTCCGACAAATAGTTGCTCTGAAGTACTCTCAGAAGTGTATGAATCACAGCTAATCAGTTGACACATGGGTCAGATTTTCAGAAAATGTACAATTCAACTTCGTCAATCTTCTCAAATAACCCAAATTTCAGACGAAAATAAAGTTCAAAATACAGTTCAACCTAACCAAACAGATTGCTAGAACCAATGCAATGCCAAATATTCTCGAATTTACCTAGTATTGACCAAATTGCCGCCAAATTTAGCAGAATTTACTAAATATGTACAGCTGCCAATTGTACATTTTCAGAAAATATGACCCACATATTCAGGTCTTGCTGAAAATTAAATTGTACTGCACTGTTTAGTGAGCATTCCTATTTAGGTAAGATTAGTTTTTTCATGAGTTACATGATCATGGCTAGACAGTAAGGAAGAAGTTTGTATGGTAATAATTAACAAAGCGCTTTAAGCCGTATGAATATATGTACCAAATGTTAATGAATACATCCTTACCATTTCAAAGTCATCTTATATATATTATATATATATACTATATATAGGATTTATTCCAACATTTCAAGTACATAACAGTTGTTAGAAATGGTCGACACACTCTGCACCATGGGCCGTGCAGGTCTTCCGGGTAAACCAAACATAATAAACACAGAATTAATAGAGTAAATAAAGGCATTGGTTTTGTCTCTCATAGTTCGTTTTGAAGTTTCCAGATTGTTCTTGTGAGTTATATGTAGTGGAGTTTGATTGAGTGACTCTCATTTTCCTTTTGTGTAGTGTCCTGTTAATTATTTGTGTATATGCAATATCACTGTTCATTCATGTAAATTACTAGTCAATTACTATTCAAGTATTGCATGTAAGATTAGTTTGCATTGTATTGGCATCAACGGCTTTTTCTTTTCTATCTACTCCACATGTATTAGAGTACATTATATATCACCTAACTTATGTACAATATTGATTATTAACAGTAGTATAGTAAGTTGTTACCATGTTAAACAGTGGTGAAGTGTTGTTTTATGTGTTGCCATATGACTGTTGTTCATAGCCTAACTTGAACTACTAGTTAAGCTTAACAATATTCATAAAATCCTTATTTGTGATTATAGAGTATATCTAGTTAATTTACTACTACTTTTCCGACCAGAATTATTAAAAACCTTTTTTTTATAATCCCTCAATGTTCACACCGTTGGAGTCCACTAAATCTCATCTTTTCAAATATAATTGGATATCACAATTTTTTTCTTTCCTTACTAACGACTCATATTCCTGACAGACATACAACAGATAATAGTCAAATACAGAACAGTTCATAAAATAGGCAGCCACAGAAATGTGGTGTGTCACAGAAATATCCTAAAAGTCATAATTCGTGGTGTGGGGGTGGGGTAAGGATTTTCAGATACCATCGTGCATGTTTCACACATTGGGCGGATTCCAACGATGTTACTCTTTAGGAAATCTAATAAAGGAGGTCTATATCTATCTTTATGTTTGGAAAAAATGCTAGCTATCTTTCTGGGTGGGCAATCACTAGCAAAGTAGTGAAAATAAAAATTGAATCCCATGAGGGTGACCTTAGACACGCATAGACATATATTCAGTATGGAGTCTTGAAATTCGGTACACTTATTAATACGACTGTGAGTGTTTCATACCCCAGAAATGAAAACATTCACTCAAAGAGTTTTTGTAGGGAAACCATTTGAAAATTACTTTCTTCCAACTTTAGACTCATTTTTCTGTTGCAAATAGGATAGGAAAAGAGACTCGTATTCCAATCACAACTCTGCCTGGTCACCTCTAGGCATTCAGCATCTGATAGGATTAATCTGCACAAGCATCTGGTGGGGGGAAGACCTCTGTGCTTAATGAATGACAGATAAATTGATGCTATGCTAGTGGCTAAAGGTTAAACGTATACTATTCCTACACGACCTTTTGCTGCTGGCCCCATATAGATCAAGGCATTAGAGTCAACACTTTTGCAGGCAATAAATAGAAAGAATGGAATGAGGTGCCAGTCGTAGAGGCCAATAAATATTCAATTACTAGTACCGACTTCCATTCAGTATGTATTATATGCCCCTTGGATACACAAATATTGAACTATACACCTTCAAAAAGAAAACACCTTCAAAAAGAAAAAACAATTTGAGTGTTCATTGCACCCTACGTATCGCACCTCTCCGTCAACCAGTCAGTTTAGTGTGTGTGGCCTTTAAGGATATCTAATGAAACAGGTTACTCAGCTCCGCCCTGACCTCGATGTAAGTGTATCCATGTTAGGGAGACAGGAAAATACCAATTAACAACCTGACTACATGTAAGACTAGATAGGGACTTGGGTTATTGTGGTTTTCTAAGGACAGGAACCTAACATGCCCAAGGTTTCCCATGATGTATGGCTCATTCTTGACAATGGAAGGAAATGGGGTTTCCTTACATAGATCCGGTGCATCCTGACATTATTAAGCGCATGAGAAAGGTTGGCCTTGATACAAGAGCCTTGAGAACTACAGACCTTTGCTTTGTGGTGCAGGTTTTCATGGGCTGTATATATATATATATATAGGTCCGGAGGTTTCTTTTCTTTCACACAAAACCTGCACATTGTTTTAAACCCCATAGATTAAAATGCTAAAGCCACGATCGAGGCACTAGTAATAATATTCTACACAATTAAAAATTACCTCAGTTTACCTCAGTTCTTAAGATGTGTATACATAAAAGTAGGTAGAATTCTAATATTCAAAGAGGATGAACGAAAATTTCTGTTTTAAATAAGCATGTTCGTCAAAATGCCATGACCAGAAACTAGCACAGTGTCATAGATAATAGCTTAGTGGATGGGTGTATAGGTGGACCGATTCGGTGATCACTGGTGGTATAATATAGCAAAGAGCTTTATATATTACAAGCGCCTTCGGAACTTGAGCCCACATCGTCACTTGGGCCCACAGTCCGAAAAGCAAAGATTAATATTTACATGGTGTATAATTATATATAATTGCGTTAGGTATATCCTGATGAAAAAAAGGGAAACAATATCTTTATTATATGCGCATACTATATGAGAGGTGCTATAAGTGGGGTGCTATAAAAATATTCATATAGGACGCATCCTTTAAAAAAGTAGTTGTCTAAAAATAGCTCTGTTGATATGCTTCGTGGAGCTTTGGCTCTCCGCGAAGCATTGTAAACAAATCCCCGCGATCGGTAATTCACCCGTGATTCTGGTACTATAATTATAGAAATACATAATAAAAACCATATCATTAAATAGAGCATTAAATTCTCTATCAAATGATATAAGCTTTATTAATGTAGCTCAATAAATGGCCACAATATGAACGTTTTAATTCAACATAATAAGTAACGTTAGGCCTCCTAACGAGGCTGTCAGCGGGGCTGGCAGTGGGGCTGGCAGTGGGGCTGGCAGTGGGGCAGCTGGGCTCTCTGTGCTTCTTTAATATTTTTTCAGTGATATCTGATGACATATGATCAAATTTTATGCATATATGATAAATATAGAATGGAACTCGCCGGCAATAATCAAAAAATTATTGGACTTGATTAATCCACATAAGCACTCTGCCTACGGCATCATGCTTATGTAGACGAATCTCGTCCAATAAATTTTCGATTATTGCCAGCGAGTCCCATTCTCTCTATTTATTATTAAGAAAAAGCCAGACTTGCAAAAATGAACACTGAAAATCTACTTGAAATCGAAAAATAATAATCAGAACTTAAGACTATTTTAAAATAATCAGAACTTAAGACTATTTTAAAATATCATTATTAGTTTAGCAAATAAGAAAGGAGAGAGAGGTCATAGAAGGACAGGGGAAGGGGAGGAAAGAGAAAAGGAGAGGAGAGATGCAAAGACACCAGTCATACAAAGTGCAGGGAAAGGTGTTGAAGCTACTGAGGGTTACATTTTTTTTAAAAGATTTTATTTATTCTTGGGTTACCGACTCCCCTTTTCGGGGTTAGTTCTGCTGGTCCAAGATGTAGTTTTTACAAACAAAGAAACAATGTACAGTTTTAGCACACTAAAATTGAAAACTAGGAGTTATTGAGAGTCAGAGAATAATAATAATACTTATCACTTGCCACTCAGACTCTTATTGTGGAGTGTTGGTGATTTTGATTATCAATCCAATATTTAACTTGTGAACACAAAGAAACCCCTCTTTTCTACCTCTTTTCGTAAAAAATCACTCTACCCGTATTAAGATTCAGATTAAGATACATTTATTTCGAAATATTATCGCTTTCAGGGAACACGACTCCAGCTAAGGGAGGTTTCCACGTTTCCTGACATTACATTTAAAGGTGACACAGTGAACAAATCTACAGTCGTCATTGACGAAGGTAGCACACTGTCTAGTACATTTTGTTGAATTTTACAATAATTATTTTAGCTGACTAGCGCACTAGGCTTATAAGCAGTAGAAACTCAGATCTAGTGACTTTTGGGTTATTAGAATTACTAGTTACAGATTGGGTTTTTTCACTCAATGAAGTACTGGTCTGTCCAAATAAGGGTTTTCGTGCAACTGAAGCCTCAGTGGTTATATCGACCACGCCCCTTTGCTAGGGGATTAACTATGACGTCACCGGCGCCTCAGCCAATCACAGGCGGGCTAGGGTTGCCACGCCCCCCTTCCATTCTCCCAACCGTCATTCAAGTTCATTCACCGAGTCGGTGTAGACGTTGGGTCCCTCATCGCCGAAAAATTTTAATTTTTGGTCGATTTTTGTTGGATTTTTCTCCAAATATGGGTAAACCAAAGCAGTGTGCCCCGTGTGGCTATGCGCATGAACCGCCTACTGGTCAACTTTGTAATAGAAGATTAATCGCCGAGGTAAAGGCTGTAGAAGGGGAAAAGACTACCCATCTCACCGATCGTGTGACGGGAATCGAAGGTATGATGGAAAAAATCATGACTGCCGTAGTTGGACTTGAGAAACGTGCTAATGACAAAGGTATTTTACCTGAGAATTCTGAAATTTCTTCTAATGATTCGGAAGTGAAGTTCGACAAGCCAAGATTCTCTCGTCGTGATGAGATGGGAGTTCCCGGAGGTGCCGAGGGAGGTAACCGTCAACAGTCCGATGAATCGTTCTATCGTCGTCGCTCGAGGAGCCCGAGTGTTGTCAGCTCGATCTACGATGTACAAGGCAGTGATCACCGTCGTAGGAGGGCTAGATCGGCTTCAAGAACAAGGTCGAAGCCTTTTGATCATTCTAACGAATTAGAAAAAGGTGAAGAGATTGAGAATTTTGAAACATTACTTTTACTAAATCTTAAACTGGTTGCAAAGCTGTTGACTGATGAACGGCCGCATGGCGAGATCACCGGAGTAGTAAATCATGCCATCACGATGTGTGAAAAATCTAAATCTCAAATCTATTTGCTGAGGGCTAGCATAGCCTATGATAAAGCTGTACGTGTGAGAGCTAATAAGTTAGGCTTAGAGGCTTTCAATGATGTTAAGCAAGAAGAAGTGCTTCGTACGTACTCGTATGAGAATTCGAAGAGGGCTTCGGGGACGTCATCGTCGATGGACAAAAAATCGTCAGCAAAGAGGAAAGAAAAAGTCTGTTTCAAGTTTAATTCCGCTGCTGGGTGTGCAAAATCATCGTGTGAATTTCCCCACAAATGTTCTATTTGCTTTGCTAGTGACCATTCTGCTCGGTCATGTTCATCGAAGGTTAGCAAATAGGATACGGACAGCGAACAAGAGTTCTCAAGGGTCAAGGTTGATTCTAGTTGTTATGGTGATTTCAATGTAGGTCGGGGAAGCCCTTCCGCTGGTTGGGAAAGTCCTTCCGGTAAAATGGCGGCCATGGATGGAAAGACTGAACATTTGGACACTCATGCAGCTAAGTTTTCTCCCGATTTAACTCTTTTCGCTAATGTCGAGCCCGTGTTTGACCCTGATGATGTGTGTTATGACATTTTTCATAATATTGCAAATTTTGTGAATGGTAATCCATGTGATAGCGGTGATAATATTATTTTTGTAGCGCCGAAATCTCCGGCGGGTAATGATATTATAGTTTACACCGAATGTGCCAAGGGCATTTGTACATGTATTCACTCTTTGGGAGATCTCCCTGTTCAATTGAAACCCTGTAGGTTCGCATATGCCATTTTTTGTCAATTATTTTAAATATACTGGGGTCAGTTATTCTGTGGCGTATGGCCTGTAGGGCGTTCCAAGAGTATGGGATTCTATGTAATATTGATTTCCTAATTTGCTCATTTTTCGGAATAATCTGTTTCAAAGGTCTCCTATCTGTTGCAAAATTTCTTGTGTTTAAGTTTCTAATGTCTAAAAATCTTGGATCGCCTGCAAGAGCATGTCCCGCCTGTAGAATATGTAATCGTCTTCTATGTTTAAGAGTTAACAGGTTTTTTCTCACATGTAAGTCCTCCACATTGGCCCTGGATGAGAGACCATATATTCTGCGAAGTATCTTGTTTTGTATAATTTGTAACCTGTTCGTACCTGTTGTCGTGTGGGAGTCATGGAAGAGATCTGTTTGGTCGATAAGGGGTAGGACCATAACTTTATAAATTAGAAGAAGTGTATCTTGTGGAATTTTCCCTTTCAATTTCGATATTTGCCAGCACTTGTAGTTCATAATGTTTGTTAGTTTGTTAACTGCGTTTTTGAATTTTAGGTTTCTATCTACTTCCACTCCCAGGTATTTGTAGGTTTCTACATCTTCCATAGTGTTCCCATCCAGGGTCAGTTGGTGCACCTTTAACATCGATTGGTTTTGGTTTACCCACCTCGACCTCAGGAATTGTTTGGGTAGAAATGTTTGTACTTTTGACTTATCATAATTTATTGAAATTTTATTTGTTTTACACCAATATATTAAGGCATTTAGGTCCTGTTGAAGCAGTTTTGTGGCTTCTAGGGCGTTTGTGCCATTCGCAAAAATTATGGTGTCGTCTGCAAACAACTGGATCTTAGAGTTTGTTATATACTTTGGCATATCATTAATGTAGATGCTGAATAAAAGTGGGCCTAGGGTTGTACCCTGTGGGACACCACATGTTATATCATTTAATTTGGATTTTCTTTTGTTGACCTCTACCGCTTGGAATCTATTAGTCAGATAATTTTTGAACCACTCTAGTTCTTTATCTCTAATCCCAATTGCTTTTAATTTTTCGATGAGGCGTGAGTGATTTACAGTGTCAAAAGCTTTCCTGAAGTCGAGGTAGGCTGCCCTAGTTATCTTGTCATCATTCATATTTTTGTATACTTCCAATAGGTAGTTTAGAAGGGCATCTTTTGTTGATCGTCCCTGTCTAAACCCATACTGAAAATTAAATAATAGATCATTGCTTTCCAGATAATACATTATTTGCTTATTCATGGTCTTTTCTAATAGTTTTGCAGGGAGGGTTATTGCTGAGACAGGCCTGTAATTACTGGGGTTTGAGGTGGGACCAGATTTGTAGAGGGGAGTAACCTTTGACCGCTTCCATTCGGTTGGGATACAACTTTTTTCATAGGTTAGATTTATTACTTGTACCATTTGTTTTGCTAGCATTACTAGGATTTTCTTTAGTAGCCATGATGGTAGATTTTCATAGCCTGAGGACTTTGAGGATGGAATGGTTTTCATGGTTTCAACCAGTTCATCCTCTGAGATTGGTAAGTATGAGAATTTCGACTGGGTTTCATCATTAATTACCCCCTGGAACAGTCTGGTCTCCACCTCGGTTGGAGGCGATATATTCTTAGCTAGGTTATTACCTACGGATGCAAAGAAGTCATTGAATTCATGGGGGACTAGATTTGGATCGACCTGCTGATCATCTTTCATAAGGGTTATTTCATTCGTACTGCCTTTTTTCATATTATTTAATAGTGGGTTTAGGCTTTTCCAGAATTTTTTTGGATCATTTCTGGATAATATATGGATATTGTCAAATGTATGCCCGTTGCCCATATTCCTCATTTCTACTCCCTGTGTATATACCTCCCTCCTAATACGATTATTCAAAGTTACAAAGCAAGCAAGGAGAAAGTTGTCATTGTCAACTGTAACACACTTACCTTTCACTATAACTGGTTATAATTCCCATACATCCCCTATAATGGCCCTATTCTTTATTATCATTATGTACATTGAATAAAAGTTGTATAATAATATATAATAATAATAATTCAAGTATTTAGGAAGATGATACAAGTGGATTGCAATCAAGGAAATGGAATTTACCACTATCTCATATTCTTTTGTTGTGGCTACATAAAACTATGGTATGAGTCCCGGAATAAAACAGAGTAACAATAGTCTATATTTGTATTGTTGTTTATTCTCCTCCTCAACTGAATAACCTAGGGTCATGACAGATGTGCAACAGAAGTAAATAACTTCCTTGAGCAATACTATGTAATTGTCATCCTGGTTCTTTCATTTGATGAACACGTATAGTTACTTATTCCCAAACGTAGCCGTTTTGTTATTGCATGGAAGTTTAACATACTTCGGCAAAGTCATGTATTCCTTGATTTTCGGTATATTCTGAAACATAATCATAAAATATCATATCAAAAGGTTCAAGAAAAGTAACTAGAGGTAAATTTAAGGGCAAATGTACGCCCAAAACGTCGGACCCCACTAAACTCAACCCAACAACTTATCAAACCACTCCTGTCCCCTCTGTTCTGGGACTAAACCCCACCACTTAGGAATTAGAGATATAGTTTGAATAGGGGGAATAAATCCTTTGATAACTGATGTATGATCCTAACTCTAAACAACAATCCTATGGACTTTGTTATGAAAGAGCTGTGAAACAGGCTTGATTCCAACACTTTTTGGGGAGTCTCACTCAAAGCATTAAAGAAACGTGCAAGGTATACTGCTGAATCCAACTTCCATAAAGTCAAAATATCACTTATATTTGTAATCCGTTTTAGGAAAATGAGTCCCAAGTCGCAAAATTGATATTTTCCAAAGTGATTTTTTTCACAAGATCTCTTTATTGAAATGTTCTGATTTTTAAAGGCTTTAGCACTTATAGGCATATAAATCCATGTAACAAATGTCATGACATTGTATTAAAATACATCCTTGCATTTTGAAGGGCTTCGTATGGAATATATTTAGAACTGGTGATTACTCATCCGAAAACATTGCAAACTTTTTTTTTTAATGAAATCATCAAATTTAAAATGTATATAGAAACACATATTAGGTGTCCTAGTGTTTACTATCATTAGAATCGGTTTGATCTACTCTTAAAATCCATATTTTGCGACTTATGATTCATTTTCCTAAAACGGATCACATTAATCATCTGTTAGCTGAGCTTGAAGTTGCTTGAATTTCTTTATTTCACCAAGATATTTCATTCGTGTGAGAGTTTGATTGCTGATCGGTAAGGGGAAAGAATTATATATAAGTACCGGTAATCAGCAGATAATGGAAAAAATTAAATAGTCATACAATTGTTTTTTAAAGTTTTAAGTGTCAACATGTAATATTGCCTTACCTCGAACCTCTCCAGGAAGGCATTGAGTTTACCAAAACCCTTCAGTGAACCATCAAACATCAGCTTGTGTTGATCTAGCAATTCATAGAGAACGAAATCAACAAACGTTACCTGAAATATAAAGTCAAAAGTCTAAACTGTTATAAGCACCTTTTTTCGCTAGAACATGGTCTAGAAGTGGTTTAAACCCATACCAAGGTTCCAAAGAAAGCCCTGGTTTATAGTACCACAGACAAGCAAAGTAAAGCAATGATACCAATAGTTAAGGTGCTAATATGCTGAATTTAGATAGGTCACTTCCTTGCATCAGTGTGGGTTATTTATACATCGTTCCAACATGAGTATATATTTTAATCCCATTCTTTAATGCATATTCTCAATTGAAATAACAAAAAGATGTTGTCTATTTGTTTCAAAACTTCAACAAATTTCCTAAACTATTGATCCATAAGTTAACAATGGCCTTATCAACATCATATCATATCAGTTTGGTATAAGATATCATACTGATAGAATAATTGGTTCACGCATTCTGACTGAATTACCAGTGAGCTTGAACTCGAGATTTCAATTTCTGGTTTCGGAAATGGAATATTTTCGAAGTGTTCTGCTAATATTTCAACTTCTATTATTTCACACCGATTGCATGCACATCTGACCAGTTTCGGACTAACTATGGGACAACCCTTGTGAAAATGTATTGCCGACTAATGCAAAATGTTTTATGAGAAAAATGTATGTTTCTCCTCGCACAAAAGATGACCTAGATGTTGCCCGAGTATAAACCAGGGCCCACACATTCAAGAACTCGCAATTCGTACGAATTTGGGACGCAAAAAAGTCCAAAATTGTGCCTACAAATTGTCGTAAAAACCCATGATTTGTCGTATGAATTGATTGGAGGTCTCTTCGTAAGAAGGCCCACACATTACTAAACACAAGTTTGCTTCTTAAGAATGGTTTTGAATTCATACGAATTGTCTTAAGGACAACTCGAGTTCTAGAATGTGTGGGCCCAAGTATAAAGCTAATATGAAAATACTGTTATACGAACCAGCATTACCATACAATGCATTATTGTGTATTAAAACAAATATTATGTTATTATTTTAGCATGATATTAAAACAAATACTATGCTACAATAAATAACGAAACTGACCTTCAATTAGAGTTATGAAAGTCTATGGATATACCAGAGTAAACGTTAAATTGTTTTGTTATTGTTATCCCTAATTATATTTATTATATTTATCAAACTAATCATGGAAACTTATCCTATGAGACTATATGAGACTATTTTGCTTCTATCAAAATGTGTTGTTGACAATCAGCATATCAAGGCATTCATACCGAGTCTCCAATGAGGAATTTCTTGTTTCCTAAGAATTTCTCCAAGTTCCCTACCATCTCAGGCAATTTCTCTAAATACGTCGGTAACAACTCTTTCTGCAATGGAAAGTAATGACAATGTAATATAATATGCTCCGAAATATCTGATTAATAAATTACTTTGCATTAGAATACTGAACTAAGAATGTTTTCACCAATATCATAGCCTGTATAAATGACCTATGAATAAAACCTTTTTAAAAAACAAACAAAAGATCCCATAATCCCATGCGAAACGCGGTTCAAAATGGCGGCTATGCAACTCCCCTATAAGTTGAAATATTATATCGCAACAAGTACAATTATGCCACCATTTGAATATTGTCCAATCCAACTTACAGCATTGGGATTGTAGCACAAACGCACCAAACCATTCCTGAAATCCATGAGTTGTTCGGCCAAGACATCAACTTCAGCCTGTTCCTTCAGATTGGACCCATCTGTGGTGAAAACACACTCGTTACCATTAGGTTGAATATTGAGTCATTATAATAAATATTGGTTAGCATTCATTGCACGGAAATACTTAATGAATAAAGTGCAACTATTTCAGTATATAATATATATATTCATCTGGGAAGTAGGGAATAGAATGTTATTTATGGAATCCAGAATTGTGATTGTCAGTGCCATTAATTAATGTTACTTTATTATGTATCATTATGTATCAGTTTTTCCCAGTAGTAATCAAGGGAACGGTTTGAAGATCTGGGAATAAATCCTTAAAGGGTCAGTAAACCCCCAAATATTATGAGCAAATCCATTTCCTTGCTATTATTGAAATGTAACCACCCCGGTTTCACTTAATTCAAGTTATTATTTAGTGAGTTTTACCCATTTAAAGCAGTGAAAAAGTAGTTCCACAGTTTAACACTCCATTCAAGGAACCACTGTTTGCCTACGTCATAAAGGTGCGCCAATCTTGAAATGTACATGCAATGAACATAACAAACAACTCTCATAATTGCTGCTAGAAAGAAGGAGGGTGGGGTGGGCGAAAGGAGTTTTACAAGCAGGTGTGAGACCAAAACAAAAGCTAACAAACAAACTGTGTTACAGGAATATAGTTCTCTAATCAGAACTGTTTCAATTGCTGGGAAATTAGGGGGGGGGGGAAGTAGAGATATTGTGTTCATTTCTGGCGCGCCTCTGTGACGTCACACAGCACTCTCAGTGCCCTCTTGTGCTAAACAGACCTTTTCAAGTAAGCTTTCTCAATTCAGGCCTGTAAGTGACTATAAGTTAAAAATAAATGGAGGTAAAAAAATTGAGACTTGGATGTTGTATTTATGGCTCCATGAAGTTTGTTGTCCTAAAAGTGACCATGAACCCGTTAACTGTCCCTTTAATGGTCTGTCATGTCAATCTGTTCTTCAAAAATTGTAAACCTTGATGAATAAAAGATAGTTCTATTTTATTCTATTCTATTCTATTCTATGTTTTAAACCACATTACTGGTAGCATAATAATAAAAGTTTTCCTTCGTGACTTACACAAATTATGTTTTCTGGCAAGGTGGCGAAGGATAGCATTGCTTTGTGACAGCTTGATGTCTCCATCGATGTAATATGGAAGCTGAAAGTCAGATTTGTAAGTGTGCTATCAATGGCTTCTTATTATTTGAGATTGACTTTCGAGTATGTGTGTGTACAAAATGTTGGTGTAACATTTATTTGATTAATCATGTCTTGTTGAGCTGGTTCTGCAGATGGAGGGGAATTGCGAGCTCCTCCCCACATGTTTCACTGAATGTGATTTCGAAGTGTGAAAGAACAATATTGAATTAAGGGCCGGGGGGGGGGGGGGGGGGGGTCTAACGACAGTCGTTACCAAATAAAGAACGACATATTTTAACATAGCGCGCTGTAAGGGCCAAAATTGATGTCAACTAACATTGCGTTACCATAACGAACGCGCGCTAAATTTATCGCTATCTAACCTATAGTTATATATACGCTGCCAAAACGAACGTGCGCTGCGTTAACTTATGAAACGCCCCCCTGGTCCACTATAAGCCCATGGATGCGGTTTTCCGCAGAGGATACTTTTGCACTAGATACAATCGCATGAGAATTGGCTTAGTTGACTGAGCCCTTTACTTACATTTGGGAAGTCCAATCCTAATTTGTGTTTGACTTGCAACCAATCGTCTCTGCTAAAGTCTGGACCTGTAAATTGATGTCAATTTGGTCAGAAAAATCAGAGGACTCTCTGTAAGCGGTTTATCAATAGGCTAACATATGACCTAGTTACATCTAGGACAACAATTATTGACCTATTAATACATCTGTATGTTTAATTTTCTTAAATCAAGTCTCTGGTTTGAATTGAGCATATTCCATTGAGCTAGAAGTTACTGACATAACGTCGATCTATTGCTTGGCAACCATCCCTATATGGGTCAGATCTTCAGAAAATATACAATTGGCAGCTCTACACATTAAGGAAATTCTGCTAAGTTACACTGAAAAATCATCAATGCTACATGTATATCTGAGTATATTTAGTATTGCCTTGGTTTAAGCAATCTGTTGGGTTATGTTGAACTGAAGCCGGGTCCACACATTCAAGAACTCGCAATTCATACGAATTGGGAACTCACGAAAAGTCCAAAATATTGCCTATGAATTGTCGTAAGAACCCACGATTTGGCATATGAATTGGAGGTTTCCTCCTAAGAAAGCCCACACATTACCGAACTCAAGTATGTTTCTTAAGAGTGATTTTGAATTCTTACGAATTGTCTTAAAGCCAATTCGGCCCTGAGTTCTTGAATGTGTGGGGCCGGCATGAAGTTTTTAACCTGATTTTTGTCTTAAATTTGCGTAATCTGAGAGGATCGGTGAAGGTGAATTGTACGTTTTATGGCGATTTCATCCATATATGGATGCTTCTCTCGTATACATTTGATGCAAACATACACGGAACGGGAGAAAGATACTTTGGGAAAGATGGAGCATCTTACCAGGACCAACTGAGTAATGTTTGTCTTCGAATTGTTCTCCGGCATAGTAAAGCAGGAGACGTACAGGTTCTCCAAGCTATGAAAATAAAAAAGAGAGATTATTATTTTTTTTTCAGGCTATCTAAGGCCAAGATATTGTTATTTATTCCATGAATCTAACTTAACTCAAATTGAACTAAATTAATCATACTGTGTATGATCAAAAAAATTGTATATGCACCATCCGATGTATCACCAATTAATGCACTAATTAACCCAATAATTAAGCTTGAAACAGAATCAATGACGCATATCTAAGTGACCATGACAACACTCCTTTAAACAATGATGCTCATTTGCTACTCATTTGTACTCAAATAACCATATCCCTGATCAATTTCTAAATCGTAGACATCACCTGAAGAAGACCACAATACCAGGTTGAAACGTCGTGTAACTAATGTACCAACATATGCCTGAATAAAACAGCAAAATACTGTAGTTTGAGGTTGTGGCTCTATAATTCAATTAAAATTTATTTTTCATATTTATAGTTAGATATTTCAATGACGCTCTGTTGAGTACATTAAGAAAAGAACGATCAACTACTAACTACAACCCACACATCGGTATTATGATAGGACAGTTAATAAATGTCTAACTGAATAGTAAAACCAAGACGTAATGACTTAGATTCCCATATAGATCATGTTTAGTGGGTTCAAATGAATACTTTATCACCTAATTGTGAATGGCAGCTTAAGATACATGTGTAGTGAATCTTGGGTTCGGATCTCTCAACGTAAAATATTTTCGTACAAACGAACTACCAAACTTAAAGGCCACTAACTAAGCCAAATCAATAGAAACAGCCTCTTGATGCAAATTTCATTTAAATATATTGACGATGATTTTACTTACCCCGCGGACATCCCAATAACCAAACACTGAGGCCATTTTGTGAGTGTGTATAGGACTTGAATTGCCACCAGCAATTGTACAGAGTGGGAACTAAGTGCTGTGGAGTCAGGTTAACCAAGAAAGTCAGATCGGCTGAGCTTCCACTTATATTCATTGATCAAGTGGACCGATGTGTGGGTAGGTGCATGGATTAGGCATGCATGTATATCATGATAACCTTATCATCGTTTAGGGGAGAACTTTTGTGAGGGGCCTGGTTTGTTCAAAACATATTTGTTTCATCATCAGTTTTCAGGAAGGGAGATAAGATATATCGTGCTCATATTGTATACTGTATTCAATAATTCAATAATAGCTTACATGATATGTATCACAATCAGAACTTGAGAATGAATTATGGGGAAAACTCTAGGTAGCAATCAACACACACAGTTGTGCATAGTACCCTTGAAGATGTATCTAGTGACACAATTTGATTACATTTATATAGCAGGTCAAGTAGAGCAGATAACGTGGGCAGTTCATTGCTTTACGGTTCTGTTAAAATATTTAAGCAGAAAAGCTGGTCACCAAAATAAGGAGAAACTACTATAGTTCATTATATTGCATCAAGTATGGGGCAACGATTAACTGTTATCCAAAATTCCAGGAGTGTTTCCCACTGATAATCAGGGTATTTTGAATATCAGTAACCCATCATACTTGAATCCATATCTGTGTATTTTTGTGCTTTTATCATTTGAACGAAAATTATGGCGAGGTGATGGCAAATACATTACAAATAGCCTTGAATAAATGAGGCTTTAATGTTTAAACTTAAAGTAGATGGCCTCCACAAACTGTGAAAGTATCTGAACTGATCATAATCGAAAATCGATAAGGTGCATGCCTTTGGATCGGATGGTCGTCCGGTCAAACATTGCTTTTCATGAAAAAATGATATGAGAGTTTTGTTTTGAATGTGCATTTAACAGTTTAAACTCCTATCCTCAGGTGAGAATAAAGAACGCTCACTCAACACAGATTCTTATCATTGTAAACAGATTAGACAACATGTATTTCTAAATCCGGCTCGAAAAATCAATAAATTTATACATTACCCACTTCATTATTACGATAATCGGATCTCAAAAGGATACTAATCTCGTAGTGGGAAGTATATAGCTGTGGCGATCTATCTTTATCATTAATATAATTGTATCTTTAGTAAAAACAAAGGCCCAGTAGGCTATAATTGCAATTTTGTATAGTACAAAGTTGAGAAAGTCTCTTTAAACAAAGGGAAAGCCTCTCGGCTCAAACCACAAAGTGCCATTATAATTACATTAAGACCGCAAAGTGTCATTATATCCCCATTAAAACGCTAAGTTCTAGGCCAGGAAATAGATTAGGGAAGTAGGCTGACATAACATTCTTATCTGATCTGAGGGTTTGGACCTAGAGTAAGTATTCATATACAAGGTAAAACTTTGTCGTTATATATGCATTGTATCTGTCTAGTGGGATGTTTGATTTGTCTCATTTGAACTTACATTTTAACCTCAATTGAACCCAGTATGTGTAAACTGTACTCAGTTTGCATAGTGGTAATGCAGCGAACCGACCAGGTATCCTGGATGATTCGATTTATATAATCTAATTGACTTTGTATTTGTTTACCTTATCTTTATTATTTTTTCGCTTTTATTTTCACCAGTGAGAGGTATGGAAAAGGACTCAAGCAGGGCTTATCCGCTATTTCTCCACTGGAGAGAATAGTAATTCACATCTCTTGCCAACTTGGCCATCCCAAGATGTATAATAATTGTATATTGTCAAGGAAGAAAATGTATGTTCTTTGATGTGATATGCAAACATTATATGAAACGTATTATTGTATGATATAAAGTTGACGACAACTCACTCCCTTGTATACATGTATAGATTGTGAAAGGAGCAGGGCACACACGAATAATAATATTTGTAAAAATGAGCTGTGTACTCCAATCCTGAATAAAGACATTTTTTTAAAAAAACTGTATTAATTTTCCTATTTCTATACCGTGTAGGAGTTGTATACATTTTGCCCGATGCTTTGTGAATAATGTGTCATCTATAACTTGCCTACCTGTATAATCGTGTGAACTTGAAGTACCCCCGTATTATTATTCCATATATTATAACATTATGGTATAAATAACATTTGATACATTGGAAGTTACAACTCTATACATACATATAATATGCATCACCCGATGCGCCAGCCAATTATATGGAGTCGCGGTCTTTTGAAAAGTATGATGGCTGCCGTGGTTGGTGCAATTCAATTGTGTCCGCTGTTCCTTCTACTTCAGCGCGAGGCCTACACATTTTATACGGACACTCCTTCGTTTCCTTGTGTATTTGGGTGTGAACTATTTCATCTGTACTTTACTTTGATGAATGGTCCATAAGTTCATAAAACATTGTATTTTACTTTTTCTGAAAGTTGTGTGACATAACATGATTATGACGTGTCATCTGTAGTGTTTGGTCTTAGCATCTGATCCTACAATGGATGTATGTGCATTATTCACTAAGGTACTTGGAGCTAATTCGATTGCTGCTACTTGATGATTATATCAGAATTATGGTACTTGTTTGCTACGAACGTCTGATTAAACTAGGTACGGCACCCTGGAACCTTGTAAAAATTGTATCTCATTAATTTAATAACAATTAACGCTTAACGGAACGAACTTCCAGGATTTCACTTGACCATAGACATTTGTTATGTGTTTCAGGAAAATGAGTCACAAGTCGCAAAATTTATATTTTTCAAAGTGTTTTTTTCCCAAGATCACATAATTCGAATGTTCTGATTCTTGGAGAGTCTGTCACTTTATATAGCTATGTCAATCGATATATCAAATTTCAGGACAATCTATGTAACATATCCTTTCGTTTTAATGGTCCTCATATGAACTACATTCAGTTACTTTACTCTTTAGTGCCCCCAGAAATATTGGAAAGGTTTTTTTTCAAAAACGAAAATATCCAACTTAAAATCTAGAAATACTTATTATGTTATTAGACCGTTTACTATCATTGGAATCGGTTTGATCTCATCTTTTCGAATATAATAGTATCTCAAAATCTATTTTTTGCGACTTATGACTCATTTAGCTGAAACACATCACATTTTGTATTGTATTTTATTTAACCATGCTGGAGGCAACGTTCGATAAAGGGACACGACATTAATGTTATTAGAATTGTAAAAGCCTCGATGGCAGTTTATGTTGAATGCCTAAACATTATGTTTAAAAAAAACCAAAAAAAAAAACCACATGATTATTAATAGTCTAAATTATCATTAACTCTTATTACTCTAATTGCCCATTATTAAGTTAATTAATTGCGGTACTGTGCAAGTACAGTGCACAGTCCAGCCTATTACCGGAGGGTCCAGATAGCATCTCCCATACCCCCTGCGCGCTTGATCGCGTTTTACCCATAACATCTCCTAGGCTGTCACCACAAGGTGTAGGGTTACTGAGACTGGGGCTCTTGAAGTTGCACTATACTAACTGGGCATTTGGGAGGATTGCGAAATGACACACATTTATGAGTGTCCATTTCAAGCACTGTTTTTATCTGTGTGTAATTTATATCTTCAATATTCACAAAAGAATAGGACGAATATTCAAATATTTTTAAATTATTTCAATACCAGAATAGTGTGAGCCAGCATTTATTCAAATTCAATATGTTGCCTGTCTAGTCCCTCATAGAGAGCCTCACGCTCCAAACATGTGTCAGTGGTTAAGAGCCACCGACCACTCTATGGTCCCTTCTTACCGCATACCAATTTAACAACCAAATTTGGTTGGTCAAACGCGGTAGTTGTCTAGAGTGTGCACATAAAATGATCAGGTAACATCAGAGTGTGGTGCACAGCTCAAGGCGCGGCTTTTCCTGACTTGGGCCGGGGCCACGTGGATGCCTCCCAGGGACATAGAATGGCCAGAGTATGAGTCTGTCACTTGGAGAACTGGCCAACAGAAGTCGTGCCCATTCGTCATTGAGCATTTGTCACTTTTATTCTGTCCTATTTGTGTCCTGGATGCACTTGTGATTATCACGAAGAACATGTGTCCCGTTGGTAAATTCGAGAATAGTTGGCATTGCATTGATTTTAGCAATCTGTTTGGTTATGTTGAACTGTATTCTGAACTTTATTTTCGTCTGAAACTGGGGTTCTTTGAGAAGATTGGCGAAGTTGAATTGTACATTTTCTAAAAGATCTGACCCATGAGCATTTGAATGAATAAACTCTAGCACTGCTGGCGAGGCCCAATCGATCCTGGTTGGTCTTTTGATACATAGAATAAGTTTGGTAGTCACGTTAGAATATTGATCGGACATTACAAGAGTGTATTCAAGCCAATCACAGTTAGCCAGAATTCATGTAAGTCATAGAATTATAAAAGCAGTCGGATCCCAGGAACTATTCAAGCGTCCGATCTCTGTATATTTCTCCTTCTACAATAGCTCTACAGTATTCGGTATATTTCTACAAAGTTATACAACCAACCTATAACACGCCGCCGTTAGCACCATGTAAGTATTAAACCCACACCAAACACCACTAGTGGGAACCCGGTTCCTTCCTGGGCCTTTTTAATCAACAATATAATATTTTCACATGTTTTGAGCTATGGTGGTCAGGCCTTTCTAATAAAAATAATAATAGATTTTGTTTCCATAAGACATCTAAAAATGCAAATATACGCGTGGACTAGAGGTTTGATATGAAGAGATTGAAAAAGAAGCATTTTCAGTAATGTGTAATTGTGGATATAATCCTCCACAGTCTTGAAATTTGATGAAAGCATTCCTATAAAGAATGCATGCGGGAAAACAATTTTGAAATATATGTTTTGAAATACATGACATATAGATTTAGGATTGAAGGTAATCGATGAGCAGGTTCTTGATTTGTATATTATAGGTATACTATTCGGACAGACATTTTCTGTTTAAAAGCATATATATACATCTGAGGGCCTTCCCTGCTTTGAAGATTCTGGGTCCGTCCCCTGGAACCAATGATGAAGCACCGCCGCCTCCAGTCCCCCACACAAGGGACCTCTTAGGGTCAGAACATTACGAAATTTGAGGTCTCTCTCAAGTAGAATTGACAAGTTTTCAGGTCACGTCTGGAGCCTGAGATCTATTGAGCCAGTAGCGAGCTGCAATGTGATACTTGTTCTGGACTAAGCACCTGGGGCTTAGTTTGTCTTGCAAATAGGCTTAAGGCTCTCTCAGGGCTTAAATTTTAAGTTTTTGATACCACGCTTGTTTCCAGGATGCATGGTCTTTATATTTGATGGAGAAAACGGGTGACTTAAGCCTTTAATTGTTGTTGAAGAGTTTTATTGGTGGAATTCATTTAAATTCAAACAGTTTTATAATGGTTAATATAAAGTGCAAAAGACATCGAACTAAATAATGTGTTGAGAAAAACAACTAATTTTGTCATATTAATCTGGGCGCATTAGAAGAACCCAACTGGGATAATGCCAACCCAGTGAAAATAAAATCTTCAAAAAAAAATATATTTACCTTAATAAATATTTTCAAATTCATATATAATTCATATGGAATAATGAAAATAGGTATTTCTGCTGAGCAGATAGTTTCGTAGGCCTATACGTTGCCATCAATTACACAAGTTCTATTTGCTAGATTCATATACTCTACATAATATAATCCTGAAGCAAGACAAACTATGCAATTATTATGTTTCTAATCAAAGGAAACAAAGGTATGTTTTAAAACAGTTCCATTATTATTCTATTGGACACGATATGTTGTAACAAATATCAATAGAAATCTACGGAATAGGACAATGTTGATATCTAAGTATTAATTTGGTCAACATGAGTTTTCAAACAGAGGTGTATGTATATTGCTTCCTTTGTGAATAAAGCCTACCACATGGCTTTTGTATGAATATTTAATGGAAAAAAACTATGTTAAGCATAATTTATTAACGTTTTATAATGTTATCCATATTATAATGAGAATACTTAATTCCAGGCGTACATATATTTAGTGTTGGCTTTGGGTCTTAAGATTTGATGACTATACTAGCAAAGTACCCGTCCTTCGGACGGTCCCCCTCTCTCCCTGCACCTCCCCCTGTCGCTCCCCTCCTTTTCCTTCTTCACTCTCCCCCGCTGGCCTCTATTCCGCCCCTCTTTTTCACTTCCATTCCCCCTCTTCTCTCTCTCCTCCTCCCTATCTTCTTCACTCTCCCCTTCACTCTCTCTCTCTGCCTCTCCCCTTCCCCCTCCTCTCTCCTACACTCTCTCCCTCCCTTTTCCTCCCTCTCCCTCTTCTCTGTGTCTCATACCCCGCCCCTCTTTTCTCCTCCCTCCCCCTCTTCTGTCTCTCCCTTTCCCAACTCTTTTCTTCTCCCTACCTTCCCCCTTCCCTCTCCCATGAGCTATCAAATGCATGATGTCATTACGTTTCCTTTCAAGAGGCAGTCATGTGACCAGCCCTTTGTCCATAAACAGGGGCTCTTCCGACAGTCTTCCCCAACTTTCTCTGACTAAAATTAGATGTATAAAATATAACTGAAAAACTAAAAAGGGCTTCAAAATCACATTTCCACCCCAGATACCTTCACAAACCACATATGACATCCTCCGGAGAGGGTGGACAGAACTCTACAGATCATTAAAACGGTTGGTAAAACAACAAATTCTGAGACAAAAAAACCCTCTTCCCGTATATTATATGGATTAGCACCGAGATACATACAAAGAAGTAGCCTACATAGTGTAGCTATTAGCTACAATGCTTCACTCCCATAACTCTACAGTTGATGTCTCTAAACTCTCTGCTTTCGATTGCCTATCGTTATTTTAATGGTAAATGTAATAAAACCAACCCTCAAACATAAACCAAAAACCAACTGTAGTTTTGCATACTTCCCTCGGTGCAAAAACCTCTAGGATCAATGAATAACCAGACTCAAACAAATCACTCTCATGCCCTTTAGTGAAACGACCAATCAGTATGCCGTGCAGGGGCACGTGACTGGCTGATAACCCCCTCTAGTGACCAGCACCACATACATATTGGCCAGGACGAGGCTTAGTAAAAAGTGAAATACTGATTAAAGTAATGTATGTAAGTGTCCCATGGGTGGGTGCCGGGACCAGGATTATATATAGCCACCAGATTATCTGTTAGTTTTACATCCCTCTACGCAACTACTGTGCTGCCATCTATCCACCCAGCCAAACACCACTCTGCGTGTGATTGCTGTATCTATAGGTGCAGGCCTTATGATATGTCATTTTAAGTTTGGTTTTGGTTCGAAAGGCCAAACGCTACTATGAGTACATTTTATTTTAATTCTAATTCAATTTGTCATTTTAAATCTGGATTTAGTTTCAAAAAGATGTTCTGAATCAACGCAATCCCAAATATTTTCCAATATATATAGTATTCATTATTGTTTAACCTAATGTAGCAGAAATTACTAAATGGCTGACAATAAGGGATTTGCACATATCACTGTGCATGTCTATTAAAGTGCATGCTGGGATGTATTCATTTCAAATCTGACGTACAAATATTTAGCAACATTTTCGTTAACAAATGCAAGAATTGTTTCACCAGTATTATAGTGTAGCTTGTGTATATATATATCTATGAAACCCAAATGCCTGTTGGGAAAGATGAAGTCTTGTATATGTGGAAACATGTAAAACACATGGCAATTTACATGAGGTCACTGCTAAATATTCCATGCTGAACATAATATGTTTTCCATAGATCTTACACTGACATACAACTGACATACATACTTATATGCGAATAATGATTCAAGATGACGGACATGCAAGTCCCCTATTGTACATTCTTAAGCAGGCTAACTCATATAGATCCAGGAAGCGTGCAGAACTAGTCCGGCATTCGCTTATTATAGAAATAGAATGCAGTTGCAAAATATATTTTTATGATTAGTTTGAGTTATAAAGTCAAACAGAGGGACTTTCAAAGATAGTGTATTTCCCCCATTCTCCTCACTCCTCATGAGGACAATGGGGGACTTAAGTAAACCTTAATTGTGATGAATCAATGTAATTGTTGATATGTATGTACCCTTCTATATTCCCCTATAGCCTAGTGGTTAAAGCTTTGGACTTCCAAGCAGGATTGTGAGTTCAAGTCCGAGAGCAGACAGCCTTTTTACATTTGTTTCATTTTCGAGTCATTTCATTTTTTAATTTCACTTATATCTTCACATCTGGAGCTCAGTTTTCTTTTAAACTCACACATGTAGTTTCATATGCAATTCCCTTTTGATTTGTCAAAGAATTAGAGGGGCTAAGATCGAATTAAGCGAGAAAAGTGCGTTGGATGGGGTTTGGTCATATATGGGTCAGATTTTCAGAAAATGTACAATTGGCAGATGTACACATTTAGAACATTCTGCAAAATTAGGCTGGAATTTGGTCAATACTAGGTACATTCGAGAATATTTAGCATCCCATTGATTCTAGCAATCTGTAAGATAAGGTTGAACTGTATTTTGAACTTTATTTTCGTCTCAAATTTGGATTATTTGAGAAGATTGGCGAAATTGAATTGTACATTTTGGAAAAAATCTGACCCATATAGGTTCCCTGTTATAGATGTATGGGTGGCGGTCATAAGCTTGTGTTTATTTTCGGCGAAAATGGTTTTCGCACGGGCCACGATTCGTCTAGACAGATCCTTCTTCATCCTTTGCTAAGCTAACCCAAATCTATGTAGAGCACCACATACAGTGCTTTTCCCTTCTACTTATCCCAGTCGAACACATGTTATAGTAGCGATTTGCATTGCAAAAACTGGGTGGAGTCATTCGTCAACCTAGTCACATAATGTCTCTCTAAGCAACACAACCAACATTCATACTGTCACCTTGCCACATTCTCTTTATTGAAAACGGAACAAAAATACCTATTTCGTGACTGGGGTTCCTCAATGACTATATTTTTTACTTTTAGTTCATCTGTCCAAGGCAAGGCTATATAACTTGCCCTATCTAAAAAGAATGTTGGCATTTTGAAGAGATATTTATTCAAGTAAAATACACCCATGGAAACATTGAAACAGGAGTATATGGCGCAGTACGGAAGCCGATAATGTTCATTCAATATTTAAAGGAAATATTGAAAGTAAAAAATGAAAAAAAATATATCAAAAAACTATCATTTTCGACAAAGGTTTGGGGGGAACAAAATATATAAGGGGAATGAGCTGGCAGCTTGATTTCAACAGCAATACCACTACATATAATCAAATCATTTTAAATAATTCAATATCTTTTTGTATATACATCAAAATAATTATGTCAGTAATTGAGTTTTGATTGGTTTTACTTCCAGCTTAATTTGAAGCATGTATCCACTCAAGGCCATGAAAGAACAGGCCAAGTCATTCAGCACCAGCTTCCAAGAGGTGAAGGAGTTCCTACACAAATATCCCTTTCCTTAGCTTATATGGGTCAGATTTTCAAAAAATTTACAATTAATAGCTGTACACAATTAGTAAATTTTGCTAAATTAGGCTACAATTTGGCCAATACTAGGTGAATTCGAGTATATTTGGCATTGCATTGATTCTAGCAATCTGTTTGGCTAGATTGAACTGTATTTTGAACTTTATTTTCGTCTGAAATATGGGTTATTTGAGAAGATTGGCGAAGTTGAATGGTACATTTTCTGAAATTCTGACCTATATACAACTAGCCACAAATCATGTCTAATTATTACAAAAGAAATTTCCTGGTGTATTCAATTAAAATATAGTTAAATGTAACAACGACAGACTCCAAAATATAGATCTGCTATTAGTCCCCATATCCAATCTTGACTTATTCTATATATTACATATATAACATATTTTGTCTCAAATTATTCATCAATTCACATCAACTTATCCAACAAGACCTGGATATCAACGATATGACTTGACAACCTCTCCATGCATATTACACACTGCCCTTATTGAAGCCCTAATCTACTAAGCCGATTCTTATGCGATTTTGCGCCGCAGATGACCATTTTCCACTAAGTTCCTTGAGAATCACATTGAGAATCAGCTTAGTGGATAATGTAAGGGCCTTTATTATATACACACATTGCTCTGAAAACAAAGTATCTAGATTAATTTACGCATAGTGTGTATTTCACTAGTGATTTACGTGGGGTTGTCATGGCAACCAATCAGATAATATTTTTACTACGATTACCGGTAAAATTCAAATTCATGACTTGATTTTTTTCTATTTTCATGATTGAAAGCATGTATAATAAATAATATTCACACTCCTTCAACCAACTCGTTATAGTTAACCTGTATTTATACATTTGCTCTTATATATCACTGCACATTTTACTTGCATTCATCTTCCTGGAGCCCGCCTGAGAGCGAAATATTAGGGATAATAATAAAACACGAAAGAAAAACCGGCTTGAGTGATTTATCATATCTACCGAAATTAAAATATAATCAGGTAAAGGAGAAGTCCAATTTGTTCCAGATAGCAAACTCTAACACACTGTTGTTCATGCTGCAGGAATAGTGAAGAGGAGTCATTAAGCCCATCCACCTCCTGAATTAGTGGATGGTATGGAGGTGGAGGTTTTACATCAAGAACCAATTCACTTCATGGAACGATAACTGGATTATCTCTGTAATATCATGGCGGCCGTTATAATTAAAACAAAACTAATCTCCATAAGGGTTGAGTGTTTAATATGGTTCAGCAGAAGGAGGTGGGGGTGGTCAGGGTGGGGGTGGGGGTAACTATATCCAGTGATGTTATTGATTCACAAAGGGTTTAGAGGAGGACGGGGTGGGGATCCCTTTTTTAAGCCGATTTTTCTGAGCCGATTATATCGACGGGGGGCAGTCGGGGGGGGGGGCAGAGAGCAGTCAGTGAAGATGCATGAAAGATGGAGTGTCTCCTGTAAATATTGGATAAATCTTATTGTCAGCCCTTTTCCATCCAAAATTGTGTGTGGAAATTCCTACACATTAAGAAATCCTACCTACCATTGTACGTGTATAGGCTATTCCTACCAGCTGGGGATTTCACATAGGAAGGAATTTTGTCTCTTCCTACGGGTGAAGGAATTCCTACAACATATTTCTATTCCTTAGCTTATGCAACAGGCGTGTGGTAACCACCGGGTAGATTATCTGGACTAGTGGCAGTGCATGGGCTGTCGTTATAGAAGAATATCCCAATACATCTAGCAATAAAGGCTCAATATATTTGAAATAAATGAATGAGAAATACCAGGTAGAATTCAAATAGGCTATATATGGCCACTTATCTTCCGGGCAGGTGGCCAGGTAAATGAGCGTTCTCTTTGCTGACCATCGAGTGACCTTGGGTTGGAGTGGTTGTGGACAAGACCATGGTGGTAGCTAGGGGACTAGGCATGTTGTACAGGGGTCGGGGGTTCGATTCCCGTCCTGGGCAGGTCCCACTACACATTTTTCATAAGATAAGATAAGAAACTGCTTCATTCAACCAACTCGAGTACATAGGGGTACATATAATATAATAATAATACAGAAAACAGCTTTCCCAGCAGGGGCTAGTGAAGCACTCTCTCTATGTGTCATTATTTATTATTTAATGGGTCATGCTTCTCCTATTGTACTCTCCATTGACCATTTTATATTGTGTAAACCCAGGCACAGCTAAGTCAAAGTTATACTACCTGGTTTACTATAATTATTACTTCCTGGATTTATGTATCTTATTCTATATACTTCACTGTTTGTACGGAGAGAAGGAGAGACATTGGTCACTCCTCAAAGGGACCTGTGTCCGAGGCCGCTTGCACACTTCTACGTTGAATAAATAGGAGACCGAGGTTCATCTTTCATGTCTGCTTTCATTTGTTCCTCTCAAGTGCTCGAATCCGGAAAATGTGTATTAACTACACAAATATTAGATAAAAGAAGGGTTTTTTCTAAAAATAAAGAAGAAATGGTTTGTGAGGGAGCGACCCTTTTGCAAACAGACTCTGTCGCCTAACCCCTACCCCCCCCCCCACCCCCCACCCCACCCTCCTCAAAGCACTCACCAACTGGTACTCAATAACAAAAGTAATTGAGTAATTATTTCAGTTAAAACAAAGATGATTTAGCCTTCGCGAGAGGGCACGCTTCTACCCATCGTCTCCAAGTAAGAGGCAGGCCGTAACTGTCATAGACTAATCGCTAATTACTGGTTCTTACTGGTAGTTATGATTGATGGAGTCTCCTCCATGTTTAACTACAACATGAGCTATTGTAATACCTCCTGTGGTGCCTGTCCTCCTCCTTCTCTTATTGGTCTCCTTTTAAAGGGGAAAATTGTTATATGAGTCTTTGAGATGCTGTATTAAATATGTTAGAGTTATTTATAAAGGGAATATATTCCAATTCCTCAAGGCAATTGACAGTCAATGTTGCAATCTCAGTCAATGTTAGTCCAAAAGTTCCTCTTTTTTTTAAACTTATCTAAAAGTCTGGTTGTTTATCATGAAAGTCCACATATATCCGGCCCCCACCAAAGTCCATTGCTGCAGCACTTGGCTTCACTTATTATAATATCGCTCACCCGCAGCCATTTTCTTTTGGTTAATTCAACTTCAAATTTTGTATAAACATCATAACAGCAGTAGAATATCGATAATTTCTTTCCTATAAAATAAGTCTTAATATGAGTAAGTCAGATTTTGTTGTTGTAACAACACAATGAGAATGCAACTTTAACTTCTATATGTAACCAATTGAAAGAACTTGAAAATATATATATATAAGTTTGCCCAGGTGGCAGTTTTACGCTAGCTAGCTATGTCCACTCCATCATCTGTTTTTCTTGACAGGCTGAAAGGTCTGTTATCTATCCATCATAAAGGCACCATATTAATGAACAAATGGCAATGACAGGGGAGGGTCATTTTACTAACCCTAGCTACCCTAGGTTAAGTCTTGATGGGTAACTGTAAGCAAAGGTCAATTAAGCACTGGTTGTGGGTGCATGCAACTTGACGCAGCGACATATTGATATATCACCAGTTCCACCATCGCACGGTAGAGGGCACCACCACTCAGACAGCTTTGCCTCTGTCTAGAGAACCTAGTTTATTATTAATATAAAAATTAAAAAGACATTAAATCTACTTGCCTACAATCCTTACAGTGTCTTTATTTCTATAGCCATTTAATATTCACTCTAGCCCAGCTATTTGGACTACACTTGATATTCTTATAAGCATACATAGGCTAATGTTAAGTTGTTTTAGAGATCTTTTGTGCTGAGTTTAGGCTTCCCCAATTGTCAGTTAGGGCTTCTCCAGTCACAGCATCGGAGATCCGCAGTTTAAAGAACTGGCTCAAGAATTACAAACTTTAACTTAAAACAAAACAACAACAAATGCCCTAAAGGGCTAAAGGAATAGGGAAGATTCGGAAAAGGATATAATGACTGGTAGACTGAGGCCAGAGTAGAGGCTGATGGGTAATTTTGACTGGTATAGGGGCCTTGGTCACCTGTGTTCACATTATATGGGTACAGTTTCCAATGGACACAGAGAGGACCCCAAACTAAAAGTCATTTTAGAGGCAGAAAAACACCTTATATCACTACCAAACTTAACGATATATGAGACAACACCATGCCCAATGTTCATCCTATGTTATTTCCCTTTGATAATGATGGAAAACAAATACCAGAACAACCCCTCAACAGGTCATTGGATGTGGCATGTGTAGACCCATGTGCAGGTTTAGTGCATGATGCAGTGTACATAGAGGGGCACCTAGCTACAGCTGTGGTCAGAGCCACACTCACCCTCAAATAGGCCTCGGTCTCTGTATGATCGAAATCAGTCCTAACTGTTGCTATCTTAAGCCAAACTGGCCATTCCAAATCTTGCCTATTGACAACTGCTATGGGGAAGAAACACAGAGGTTAAAATGGTCATGGATTGGCTTTGCAGAAAAAACACTAAACCCCGCAGGTGTGAGGCAGTGAGAACGCAACAACTAAAGGAATTAATATTCAACACAATACAGACAGAAATAGAGTCCTTATTGGAGAATTGGAGATCAAATTCATCTACCCAGTCATCGATGCAATATGCTCACTTTTGGAAAGGAGGAAAACATGAAGGCAAAAATAATATATCCCTGTAGCATCCAAACCATGTTTCTGATCATCTCATTAGTTACCATGGCAACGTGAATACAATGCAATCCCCCCTGCATTAGGTGGATAATAGGCTTTGATAGCTCAGGTTTTATCTGCTTTTAACCTTAATCTGGGAGAGTTAAAGACACAGGCATTTGTAGGGATAATGTCTTGTCCCTGAGCTTTATCCTCCAGATAAGGGGACTGCTCATGTTGGCTTTTTTTTTCGTAGAACTGCTTATCATTTATACAAGTACTCTGTCACTGGTAATAGTGATGATGCATTTCTGCTGATTATTATTTACCTTTACATGACATGCCAATTTACAGTAGGTTTTTTAATAATAGGCAGGTGTTTGTCGGTGTGCTCCTACTATAATTAATACAAAGGTTTTTTTTCATTTTCAAGTAGCAGGGTAAGACCGCCTCATGGTGTTATTTAACTTCCATGATATGGAAATTGCTTTAAAACCTACCATTACCTGCATGAATAAAAATTGGGTTGAAAAAGATCTAAACTGATATTCGGATTACATGTAATGGTAGTTCTTCCAATACGCACCAGAAAACAATAATTCAAAAACGCATTATGACAATTCGTTTAGCGCGTTATGGTAAACATCAAACGGTGGTGAAAATATTTACAAATCTGTTGGATCAGTTCTCCAAAAGTTGTACAATTGGCAGCTCCGTACGTTTGAATACATTTGGTTAATTAAGCTGAAAAGGATGAAAGTTGGGTCACAACTCACATATGAGCATGTTTCGGGTTGCATTAATTGAGACAAATGTCTTTGGTTATGTTAAACTGTATTGGAAAACTTATTGTATCGTAAAGTTTGTTTATTTGAAAGGACTAATGAATGCAGATTGTACATTATCTGGTGACTTAATTCACACAATGATTGCTCACCATTTTAATCATTGAAAAGTGGAAGTGCCTAGAAGGTAGTCCGAATAGCCCACTTTACAAATTCCGTCACCAGTGCGTACCAGTGACTGCGGGATTAACTTTTACCACTGTGCACATGCCCAGTCCAGCTGACCTACCTGGCTATGTGGGCACCCTCCACCGCCCGTCCCGGTGGAAGTGCAGGGGTGTGTGTGTGCCTCTGACCATATGGCCGCTGACCCCCTGCAGCCTGTACACCTACACTTACTTCTTTGTGTTGATACACTGTTACAAACGTTGCCATATACTAAAATCTAGCAGATAAAATGTCCCCTTATTAAGCATGACCAATCTTAACATGTCATTTAATAATATTGGATAGCTTACAGTACCATACAATAACTCAAATTCTGAGAGAAAAAGTAGAAAGTTAGAAGCCTATGGTTAATACATAAGGCTTCTGTGAGCCTGCCCGCCTAGCTCATAGTTTGGGCCGTTTCCGCTGCTCTCTGTATGGCGCTGCTGTCAATATGAAAACTGCCCTATTGCATTCATCCAGGGACGAGTCTGGCATTTATTTGAAACATTCCCTTGCAGAATGTAAAACAAATTTCTCAGGTCGCTTCTGACTGACATTTGAAATGATCACAGAGGGAGAGCTTAATTCACGAAAGGGAAATGTCAGTAACAGAAACTCGTCAAAAAGATTTGGCATTGATATTCTTTCGAAGTTAACTGTTGTTTCATTAATTCCGATTTCGTATTTTAATTTAGCTTTCTCCGATGTTCATGCTGAAAGTTCAAGAACGTCAGGACTGGTGGTATAAATTGAAAATACAAATTTGCGTCATGCCACCTGAATTTCAGACGCACTTATGCTCATCACAGGAAATTATTACTGCAGTGAAGCAATAAAAAACGCAATTTCACGTCAGAATATATCAAAATAAGACATTGGGAAAGATAGATTTCCTCCCCTAATGCTAGTTCTAGAATTTAATAAATGTGGGTTGAAAAACAGAGGAGCAGCAGGAAGCAGCAATGGACTGTCAGCCAGGGTCGCATGCAGACATATAAAAACGCATAAAGTTTCTAATTCATGCAATGTTAGTAACATTGCTTTTTTATTTGTTCCCTTATAAGGGAACAAATAAAAAAGCATTAAAAATATATTTTCTTTAGTAGAAAACAAAAAGTTATGATGTAATGGTGTTAATTCTTTTAAGGACAGTTAATAAGGGCTACTGTTGCTTGCAAATGAGGGAAAATATACAAGTTTACCTACTGAATTTCTATAAAGGAATGAGTTGCTGAATAAGCTTTCATATTTCTCTTGCAACTTCTTTTATCTTAGGTTCAAATTTGTTCATTCATATTATAAATACCGGTATGGGGAATCTGTGTACATTATTGAGTTCCTAGACCCGGAAAACCTAGTTGTAGACACAAAAATCATGTTACTAGCACCAATAATAAGGAAGTTATGCGGTATTGATGATCACCAACCTGGACGTTTTGTAGCCATTTTGTTTTTGTCCCTTAACATTTTTCCCCAAGAGATACAATGTGGCACCCAGCTGATTCTTGTTCAGGACATGTTATATTACCAGAATCAACAATAAAACTTCATCCGTACTGCGAAACACGCATTAGCCCCAAATCCCAGTTTGGCAACTGGACTACATTGACACTCAGCCTATAAGAGTTTAAGTTTGTACGTCCTCTATCAAAGAAAAGTAGAGACACTCTTTTCTTCATTTGAGCGGGAAAAGGTAGTATATATACCCACAACAGCCGTGTTGGACAGCACTTGGGGCAGCTCTCGAGATGACAGGTATGATTGGATTGATGGAGTGGGAGGAAGGAGGAAGGAGGAAGGAGGAAGGGAGGAGGAGGAGAAGGAGGAGGAGAGCAAGCAAGGTAGCTGCAGTTTTTGTTTTTTTTAAAATAAATTTTATAGCAAAAACATTTTCAGGCAAGCCTGATAATCTCATGTTACACATTTCAAAACAGATTTTGTTATTAGACCTATATGATTTCACTCAAATTAATCATTTAATTCTTTAATATTACACAGTTACGGGGATCACGTAAATCGGGACCTGAGGCGGCGGGGGCTCAGGGCCGGGCGCTCCAGCAAATGGCAGGCTTGCCAGGAGCACGGACTAGGAGCAAAGCCATAGTAAAAATTAGATTGGCTCCGGCCGATCTTACTAAAAATTAGATGCATCAGTCAAATTAGGTTTATTGATTTTTATTCCAATCAGGAAATGCTACCATCAAATACAAATATGTGTATCTTGTATGTACAACTTTCAATATATTTAAGACTTGTGGCAATGTCTACAACAACATAATGTATATGAAATGTATGTTTCATTACAGTCGGTGAACACATTCGAGACAATCTACGGTACAAATACATGGCGAATAAAGACAGAAACAAAACTATAATACCATTCAAAGTTGAGACTAATCACTCAAAGCCGGGCAGCTTCTTGGTTTGTCTGTTTTATTGTTCTAATTGTACAAATACCATCTTACATTCCTTCCTACCCAAAATATTGCTTATTAACGGATCCACAGATAACCCATGATATTTAAACAGATTTCATAATTTATAATTATATAGTCCAGGCACGTTGTTAAAAGTTTAGTTAAAAGTCTTTATTTGTAAACGATAAAGCCTTTTACATGTTATTAGACACATAGTTGTTCTTGTAAAACAGTTCAATAAAGGGTTGTTGGGATATGATCAAAGTGAATGGAAATCTCAATGTAATAACAAGCACTTTGATTACTGAAGAAAGTGAATACGACAGTAACAATATCAGTAATAACCAACGGAAGATTCATTAATTAAAGTCAGAACAGAAAACATACACTCTGACCAAACAATTTATCTAAAACATTAAATGGAAGGGACAATGGTGTGTCATATATTATATGCAGACAAATCACAGGCATTAGTGTATGTTTTAAAAACATGGCATGGCTTAAAACACCTTACAGTCTGGAAAACAAATAATACATAATACAAAATACCAAAATTAAAGGAGTAAGAGTGTATTTCATACGATACGTTCATAGCTATTATTTGACTTTTGGGACTTAAGTTATCAATATGTTGCTGCTGTTAAATGTTTCTACGATTGAACTTCGTTGAATTGATAGAAAGAAAACGACCACCCGTAAGACAACAATGTGGGCATCAAAGAATCCCACGGATGGATAATGGATGGCAGCCACCGATGGGCCACCCATGTTGCCTGTGTTGGTCCATGGTCCATACACGTTTATTTATATATCTATTTATCTAGTAATTTTTAGAAACTTGAATTAGTTGAATTAAAATTTAGATTTTTACGAGCAACACATAGGCTTGCGGGAGTAAATAAAATCATGTATATATAGAGATATTTTGGTCAGATCGTCAGAAAATGTACAATTCACCTTCACCAACTTTCCCAAATAACCCAAATTCAAGACAGAAATGAGGTTCAAAACACAGTTCACCATAGCCAAGAAGATATTCATAATAAACACAATACCACACATACTCAGATTTGCCTTGTATTTATCCCTTTCCAGTCTAATTTTGCAGAATTTACTAATTGCAGAGAGTTGCCAATTGTACATTCTGTGACGATCTGACCCATTTGTACATATTGAGTGGCAAGAAGAGGACCATGAAGTGCAAAGTGATGACAAAGCTTAAATTCCTATAACGCAGAAGGACACAAAAGGTCTGCTGCATAAAGCAGCATCGGTCTCTTCTCGCAAAAGTAACGAAAACGTAAAACGCTGGACTTATGAGCATCGACTGACGAATTCTAGTAATACTAATACGGGGGGTCTTGGGGTTTCACATACAATAACTTTAATTAATCTTTGTAGTTGTAGACTTAATGTTAAATAATTGGTCATTATTATTTCTTGATTTTGTAAGGCCGTGGAGGTCATCCTGGCCTGCTCTGACCATAGAAACAACCATTAAATGTAATCACAGGACGGCAGAAGTTTCTTTAAAAAATATATCTTTTTATCTTCATATATCTACACGAGGACGCCTACCCATAGGATAATGTCATGAAATATCAGTGGCTTTTTCATTATGTACATATATCTATAAATAAAGGGGTACGTAGCATTAATTAAGCCGCCTACTTATGGGCACCTCCCCACACTTAGAAGTGTATCTATGCTTATATACATGTCTTTAATTGCGATATCTTTCCAATCCTGATAATTGATATTGATAACCCTTGTGAGCTATGTTTTAATGGGGGTCAGCTAGATTTATCAGGTTATTTTTTAATACCAACTCTCAGAACATAATGTGTGTATGTGTATGCGTTCGGTGAGTGCTACCACACCAGGGTTGCACTGGCTGACATAGAACTGTTCACCAAGTCTCATCTGGCAACAACTATAGTGTTGCCACTGGCAACATCAGTTAATTGTTGCTATGGGTTGAACATAGGTTGTCCACTTAAGGGTGGTCTCCACTGGCTGTGGAAAGCTCTGCGGTAAGCTCTGCGGTAAGCCTTGCGATGGTGCTGTGATGGTGAGAAGTAGCGAGGTCCTGCCTACATGGCCAGTGAACCATGTAGGCAGGACCTCATCATTCCTGTCCACCTACAGAACCAGCACAGACCATCGCAAGACTTACCCAACAGAGCTTACCGCAGCCAGTGGAGACCACCCTTTATTATTTAGTAACAATGTCTTGGCAACAAAGCCTCTGGCAGCCAGAGGGTAGTGGTTTCGACCCCAGCCAGGTCTCGTCAGGCACTAGCATTACTATCTAAAATAATTCAGAAACCGAATTATAATGGTTTTCACCTGCTGAATTTACTTCCCTTAATTAGGGGCGACTGGGAGTGGGGAGTGAGGTTTTATAGCGTGTGGTGAGTGAGGTAGGTCTAAAGTTTCGCTCTCGCACTCCATACTTACTGGATGGTACCTAGTACCTGGTACCTGGAATATTTCTGGGAAAGATCCCATAGGTCGGGGAGGGTGGGGGGGGGGGGGGGGGGCGGGAATTCGGGGGAAATTAAAACGTTATTTTGATACTAATCTTGGAAAATTTTGAGGAAATTCGGTAAATCGAATTTTATGGAAATTTTCAGCCAATTATTTTTAAAAATTTTAAGTTAAGAATTATCGAATTTGGGCAAAATATGGCAAGTTTTATAACATACCCAAAATACTGATTTCAGTATAAAGTATGAAGACCTTCATGCCTGACTGAACAATTGTGTCTGGTTGTGAGTGGTAATGAAAAGCAAGAATTTACCAATACAAATAATATACTATACGTTTAAAATAAAACTCTTATTTTAGCTTGACAACTGAAAGGGCTAGATGATCCAAGGGCCTCATTACAACTCTTTCCCCTTGATGGCCTATATGCGGCCTATTTCAAACACGCTATATGTCGCTCTGATTTCTCATCCAGATCGTGTCCACTTCACTTGACTACACTTGGTAAGATTGAGACCAGAATATAAGCTGCCATGCACCACACCAGTCCACCTGAAAAAAGAAGAGAATCATTAATTCCATAATTCATACCGATATATTATTTTTCATGGCCTATAAATATATACAGGTTGCATGTTGAAACTCCATTTATTGACGAATGATTAATCACAATTATTCAGCACAGCATCGGGATATATAAAATAAATCGGGAAGTCTATTTCTCCAATTTCAAGGTTTTTCCAGGCCTCACGGAGACACTGGGGAAGTTATATGTGGAAAATGGCACAAGTCTTTCGACTTTAGAAGTTCTGCTAGAGTGTCCTATGAATAACATTAATATTGTGTTAAAAAACAACAAATTGACACACGTGTATGTTATGGGAAATACAGCGACCAGTAAAATACTGCTACCACCTTTGAACCACAATATTCGAAGCTAAATGGACTAACTTGGTCCTATTAGATCAGCAATACAAAAACATCATAACTATCTTTTATAATTTTCATAGTTTCACTTTTGTGATAAGCTTTTCATCCATTTTTAAACTCAGGGGTGCAGGATTACGTACAAGTGGCTGGATTTCCCATTACAGGGCACCATGCAGTGAATTAACTCCCAGAAAATCTCACACTTTTAAGCGTTGGAAAGATCCTTATAACCTAGGTATAATTAAGTGTTACTGTTTATATATGTACAGACTTCAATCTATTTGTCATTAATTCCCAGGCTAACTAACTGCACACACTTTCAGTTTATTTCACACTGAAAACAAATAAGATGGTTGTGATTATAACATACACAATGGTTATTTCCTTAAAATTAATTACATTGGTTATGTCATTGAACCAGTCTAGGCTCACATCCTATCAGATGATTTGTTTGCCAATGGATTTCCCGGCCCTGGAACGGGCCCACTACTACCGTCCTAATGGGATTTTAATTATTTGAGATTTTGTGGTCAGTTTCCCTTAGTCTGAAGGTATATGATAGGCCCTGAGCCTTGACTGGAAATCAATTTCCACTGAAGATGAAGGTAAGAACCATGGTTGGTAAACAATAAAGGTATGCAAACAAAGGGGATTCATAATAAACAAATAATAAAACGAATGAAGGCTTCCAACAAGATGTTTGCAGTGGATAGTGTGCTTGTCTCATTATTAAGAAAGAGACAGAGTTAAAAAAAGATCTTCACCAAGATTCCTTATATATTTTTTTTTTTCATATTTAGAGAATTAGAAAAAGAAATCAAATGAGAAATTAGTTTGTTAAAGAAGTCAATTTTTTTTAATTTTGGAGACTTTTGATAAGAATTTACACATAAGCAAATTAACCCACCTAGCTATAGCTCCAGCCGATCTTTAACAAAAAGTCAACAGCTTTCACCAAAATTTATTCAAAGTTAGCAAACCGTCAGAAATCACTTAATTACAGCTGGTTAAAAGTATTAATAACAATTCCGAAACATATTGTTGGTTTATTTCTACTTCAGGCAATGCGACAAAAAAATATGAACATTTTGGCACCAGGTGATGGAGGTGTTCACACTTTATCAAGCGGCTAGTCGCAATATTCTACTAAAGCACATGCATGCATAGATACTTCACCTTTTATGCTATTTGCCACATTAGAGCTGATTTCTCCTACTGAACGAAAACATGTAAAACAAGCATAAAGATCTACTCTGATATAGTCTACAACTTCATACTTAAAACTGCATCCTCAGCAAACTTCAGATAAACATATATATTTCTAGGTCCTATTTTTCATTACGGAATATCCGGAACATCCGGAATATTAACGATTTCTATCTTGTACTTCTTGGTTTACACAATATTCATTTTGTGAATGCTAAATTCTACTTATTTGGAATTATATAAATGCCTAGCTCTGTTTCTTTCCACAAGTTGAATAATGCATTAATCCATGACAGTTGAAACTTTTTGGTAAAAAGGGAAACACCTCAAGAGGCTTAGGAATTCGATAAAAAATGTGTTGCCAGATTTGTCGAATTCCTAGCTGCCAACAGAAAAATATAAAAAGAAATTTTAAGAAAAAGCTTGGGCATTTTGGAAACTGGGAAAAAGCAAGTTTACTTCAATTGTCAATATAAAGACCTACCTATATAAATGATCTACATAGTCACATGGATCGGATATAAAAATAACTAGGAGAACTATGTTAAATTTTGCTGAGAATGCAACTTTGAAACTAAAAACTAAAAATAAAACTCTTTCAATCCAATTCAAAAGTACAAAATTATCTATTGAATTTCTATACTGATCTATATTTAAATCCACTATCAATTTGCACTGAATATTCAAACCCTTATTAATTCAAATATTCAAATATGCAAATCAATTTCAATAAGCAATAGCAGTTGTGTGAACAGGACCTGGGATAAACTCATATAGCTAAACCAGAGAGGCATAGACATCAGCCCAGTGAACTATATCAGCCTGCTTCGCCAGAAATGTACAATTCCCCTTCCCCAATCCTCTCAAATAGCCCTAATTTAAGACAAAAATGAGATTTAACATAGCCAAAATAATTATTTTAATCAATGTTTTAATACAATTCAAGAATTACCAATGCTAAATAATACTCAAATAGGCTAATATTTATTATTTTTGGACCTATATTTTACCGGAGCTGCCCATTGTACATTTTCTGAGGACTGGATACATATTATAGGGACTGAGTCTTTGAGTCAATTTTTGTATTGATTTATTGATTGATTGATTGATTGCATAATTAACAACAAATTTAAAGTTAAAATGTGCATATTCTCATATATATAGTTACAACAAAAGGGAAATGTGTTTCTGACGAGACGTCAGTTCTTCCAAAACACACCTGCAGCAAAAACCCCCTACAATCTAGTAAAACATGCATCTTTAATCAAATTACCACGGCATTACCTGATAATTTATACATATTAATATGAATAGATAATTAAATGTATTCATATAGGTATAACTATGTATCAGGACACTAATAAAATCACAAGGTTGCTAAGGCAAGGGCCAACTATAACTTATCGGCTGAATAAGTTTAATTGTCCTAAATAATGTGTTTATTTCACTTATGTCGAACTGAAATATATATGCAGTAATTTGGACAGAATTTACTGATTAAACGGTGATTAAAATAGCTCAGACAAATGCTTTCCAGTTGTCAAGACGCAGACACAATTCGGACTTTACTCCGTACGATATTGCAACCACGGTTACACCTCCCTGATTTTATTTTGTTATTGAATATATTTCATAGAATACAGAATCAATCGGCGCAAACATACAGAATCGTTCTCCTGACTTAAAATATTTTAATTAGATTAATCTTAATCGAGAAATATTATGATCCAGCTAGCATATTTGAACAGCACTTGTACATTTAAATATTATGAACTCAGGGGAATACAAAATTCGCTCACCTGATTGCACTGCAACTGTTAAAAAGTCAAGAGAATTGATTAATACACAAAGTTCAACACAAGGACTGCATATAATCAATAATCTCTGTTGTTAGTGATTAATTTACAACATTGTTTTCTTAAGAAATATCAACATTTAAAAGAAACTTACCACCATTATTGATGGTCACCTCTGTTTCCTTATCGGGAAGAAGTGACGATCGTGCAATGCACTTTAGTTTAAAAGTTCTAGATTTTGTTACACAGGTCTGTGTAGTAGCTTTGTTGATGGTCACAGAAGAAGTTTGGTTGTATTTGCACACTTCTGAGACAGTTGTGTTGAACGTAGACTTTAGCTGGACGCAGGCACTGGGTTCCCATACCAAGGTGACCTGTGGTGCCACCATGTGGACACTACAGGTGAGGGTGTAGTCCTTGTCTAGACTTACGTCTGGTTGATCGGGTTTGATAGAACCACAGTTCTCACAGGAAACGACAGGCGGCGACAGTGCTGCATTAGATATAGACAGAGAGGAACATGAATATGCAATAGTGGTATATCAGGGAGTGTATTATTAGGGAGGGGGGGGGATTATGTTCAGTTTCCCTCCCTCACTATCGTCACACTTTGTTTGCCTCTCCCCCCCCCCAGCCCCCTGTAAAGCTCGGATCTCTCTCTCTCTCTCTCTCTCTCTCTCTCTGTGTAAGAGCTCCCCCCTCCCTATATCTCTCCTCTCTCACTCTTTCTGTCTCTCATTATCTCTCTCACTCTTCCTCTCCCTATCAAGAAAGTATTGTCACGGCATGGGTCATAAATCAGAAGGAAAATGGACACTTTGTTAAGGTTTTAGCACTTTTTTTTGTTTCTTTATTCATCCAGGTTTTATGAAAGGGTGTGTCTCTGTCTCTCTCTCTCTCTGTGTCTCTGTGTCTCTCTGTCTCTCTCTCTCTCTGTAAGAGCTCCCCCCTCCCTATATCTCTCCTCTCTCACTCCTTCTGTCTCTCATTATCTCTCTCACTCTTCCTCTCCCTATCAAGGAAGGTATTGTCACTACCTTTTGTTTCTTTATTCATCCAGATTTTATGAAAGGGTGTGGCCTCTGCTATCCCTAATTTATCGAGGATCAGATTAATTATCTGATTTTCACCTCGACCCTGGCTGTTAATCCTTTACATTAGACATACATTTAGGATATAACGTAAAAACAGGTGTTGGAATAAGATGAGATGAGATGGTAACATGATTAATAAGTGGGATTAATTCGAGTATATTTGGCATTGCATTAATTCTAGCAATCTGTTTGGTTAGGTTGAACTGTATTTTGAACTTTATTTTCGTCTGAAATTTGGGTAGTTTGAGAAGATTGAAGTTAAATTGTACATTTTCTGAAAATCTGACCCATATACTCCTGATCTACACTATGACTGATCAAGTGGTATGTGCTTACTTGCAAGACTGAATGTCTTTGTGTCTTCTTTACTATCCACGTCTTGGTTGTAGACGGTACACTTGAAGCCGGTGTTAGCATAGCAGCTGGGCAGGCTGAACTGGATGGACAGCCAGTCACCCTGGTTCACCTGTGGCGATGATACCTGCAGGACAAAAATAATTATTGTAAAATTAAACAAAAAATAAGTAAAACAATTATGTATAATCTTGACGAAATACCCAAGTTCATCCCGAGGGGCCTGTTGCACGCCTTCATGGGTCAGATTGTCAGAAAATGTACAATTAGCAGCTGTACACATTTAGTAAATTCTGCTAAATTAGACTGCAATTTGGTCAATACTATAGGTAAATTCAAGTATATTCGGTATTGCATTGATTTTAGCAATCTGTTTGGTTAGGTTGAATGGTATCTTGAACTTATTTTCGTCTGAAATTTGGATTATTTGAGAAGATTGCCAAAGTTGAATTGTACATTTTTTGAAAATCTGACCCTCATCCATATTTTGCAGGTGTTACATAAGATAGCGTTAACATAAGGAGATGGGGTGCTCTAGAGCATGTATATATATGGGTAAGATTTTCAGATAATGTACAATTGGCAGCTCTACACATTTAGGGAATTCTCCTAAATTAGGCTGAAAAATGAAGAATACCGGGCATATCTGAATATATATAGTATCGCATTGGTTTAAAGTATCAATTCTATTAAGTTAAACTGCATTTTGAAGCTCATTTTTGTCTTAAATGTGGATTATTTGAGAGGATTGGTGGAGGCGAATTGTACATTTTCTGGAAATCTGACCCATATAGGATCCTTGTCCTTACGTTTAATACTAAATCCAATGGGACCATCAGACATGGCGAAAACTTTCGAACTTTCACTGGACTGGATTAAATGACATAGAATTATCATATACATTTTTCACCGGACAGTCAAACATTGGTGAAACTAAACGTTTCACCAATACGACATGTCTCTCTCCGGCCCTGGAGTAGGCTTTCTAATGACATTTTAATGGCATTTTGCGATTTGGAGCGAAAGGCTTTCCCTCAGTTTGAAGGGTGTCTCTCAACTCTGAACCTAGACTGGGAAGGACATCTTTTTGTCAAACTGATTTAACAAATACAAAATATAATAATAATAATTGTATTTCATGACTATTAGTATTAGGAAAGGCCTTACTATTGATGTGAAAGAAGGCCCAGGAGCGCCTTCATTGTTGACATAGTTGTGATGGTAGACCGTGGTGGATGAGCCATTGACTATAGTGATGAGCTTGGTATTATTAAGGCTCAGTCCATGGGTACAGTTAATGGTGATAGTTGTATCAGGCGTGAGCACGTCTGAGTGCAAAGATTCTCCTTCATTCTGTAATTTTAGCACAACGTTAAAATCTGCAAAGAGAAATAACATTTATCAGTTAGAGTAAATAATTGCTCTGGGAGGTTATATATTCTTGGTCAATACATGTTACAAGTCGGGCTCCTGATGCCTAAAATTGACAAATCCACATGCATGCATGGCCTTGTTTTTGACAATCGACAATCAACTTTATTTATGATGGACACATTGATGTTACCATTTCTTATAATCAATAAATTGACATAGCTAGGTAGTACTAGTGACAAATGACAAGAGAATTCTTTTAATGACAAGTGACACAAATATTGGGGCCGCCTCGTTGTGCACTGGTTATAGATCGCGGCGTTGAAATCGTGTCCAAAAATTAACAAATTATTGACCTCCATTTCGGACAGGGATCAGAACCAGTTTTTGATAAGAGACTTGGCTTCACCTCGGGCATGCATTATCAACAACAAAAGCCCTCTTCCTGTCCTCAATGTCGGTCATTAATCCTTAATTCGCTGACAGGGCAGTAAGACTGGAAATAGCAGAGACTGCAACATTTGATGGTGTTGCGAGCATATGATGCTATTTGGGTACATCCAATTCCCCTATTGATGATTCTCGCGCATAGGCCCTAAGTGGGGGTGATGTAATGAGACTTTCTCTATTACCCTGTTTTGGGCCCTTACAAAAGCATTTAGGAAGAAAGTATATATTTATGAGGGTTCTTTTATGTTTGAAAAAGGTTTGCAATTAATATGTCTGAGTGGACAATTACTATAAAGTAAAGTAGCAAAATATACCATAGGATAAAATAATCATTTTTGACTCATTATTTAAATTCATTAATCACATAATTCATCTAATTATAAACTTGACAGTTGGTAAAATTTCAATCAATTCTCGGGGGAAAACTATATATAGGCAGAACATAATTTTCAGCCAACAAAACAACCCGATCTCTATATATAATATTAACTACCAACCCATTTAACCCCAATGCCTACGACCGTGACCTGACCTATATAGATATATTTTCAAAACTGGGTCACATTCGGGACAGGATATCAAACAAAGACATGAAAATAAATAAGTTTAAGGAGAGAAACATAAATCTACCCATGTCATTGTGACTAATTGATCTCATGAACAACACAAATCAACGCCTCCTAGTTTTGAATTTTGTCCCTGTCTGAAGCACTTTTGATGATGAATGACTATAGCTTCACCAAATATGAATCACTACTACGTGACCAGGTGCGAATGTCTTACCTGGATATCACCAGCATTATCTAACAAAAGTAACATGTATGTCTGTATCAAAACAAAATACACCCAATATAGGGAGTCGCCTATAGACAGGTATTCAAATCACGACTGTTCAAATCAAGAGTTTGAACAAGCTTCGTTAGGTTGTCAGTGAACTCTAGACGGTTGAACGGGTTCTGCCCATCAAAAACAATAAACAGACAGGTACATATATGTACGTAGAATCCTTTTTTTTTTACATAGAATAACGCCTGTGGGTGGTACTGTTAGCTACTGTTATACACAGTCCCAAGTTTATAGTATTCGGATTATTCACATGTAGATGCTATGTATCCTAATGAGGTGAACTAGAAAGTATAGTATAAGTATTGCGATCTAATTGTCGTCTGCAACCCCCGACAGACAACAACACTGCAGCAGACACATTATAATAGCTGATATTTCGAGTTGAACCTACAGCTAGGGCCTATTATGCAGCGCATGTATACATAAGCTATACTTATACCTACCCTTTTATGAATTGTTTAGAGAAGAAAATCTCACCTTGTCCATGACATGGGAGGCTGTATAACATCAATATCACCTGAAGGATAGCAGCGGCTTCCCTCCGCCATGCCGCCATTTTCAACGCTGCTAGACTTCGATTTTTAAACAGCGAATCCGTCACACTCTCTCTCCCGCTCCCTCTGCCTCTATCCACCTGACCGCTATTCGTCTAATAGCATGGCGTGATCTGGTTAAAATTAATTTGAATCATCAGTGATGTCACTTCTATCTGAGTCAGGAAAAGCATTCGAGTGATTTATATAATAAAATAGTTGTACATGTATGTACACACTCAAGGAACACACGTTATATTACAGGTATTTATGAGCGCTAATTGATAGTAGAGAGGTGCTAAAGGCACACCCAGATAAGACAGGTAAGAGATGACGTAATACCGAGATAGGGCGGAAGGGCAGGGGCCAACGCGCAATCCAAACACTCATGCATGATCCTATCACAACATGTATACATGTCTCTCTCCACCCACATTTAGAACTACTCTGTGATGATGTGGGGCTTTATTGGCCCGGATAACATTCGACAAGTTGCAAGTTGCAAGTTGCAAGTTGCAAGTTGAATTCCATTAGGACGCCTGTGGAGGGGGAAAGCCATCAGTGCAGTAGGCGTCCAATCACTTACAAACCATTCTTGTCTGGTTTGAGAGGCTCTGAGGTTGCTGCATATTTTCACACACCAATATAACGGTCGTGCTTGGCTGCCCTGGCCTAGATAGGTTTCACCCTTTCCATAGAAACAGTAGGCCAAGAAAATATAGAGTCAATTTGAGTGAGTGAGTGAGTGAGATTGGTTGCTTTACGCCCTTATCAACACATTTAAGATGGTTATATCAAGGGCGGGAGAGCTGAGAGGAGGGCAGTTTATGATTGTACCCAGGAAATAGAGATCTATATAGAGAACAAGAGAGAGGGAGAGACAGAGAGACAGAAATTAAGGCACTTTATGGTCATACCCAGGACCATAAAGTGAATTTGACTTTGATTAATAAATAACAGAAGAAAAATATTCAGACTATAAATGTCTAATTTCTGTCAGCAAATTTGATCAAGAGTAAAGTGTGATAGGCCTTCCACAATGTGTGTGTGTGTGTGTGTGTGTGTGTCGCCGGGAGTGGGGTGGGGGGGGTGGGGGAGAGCTCGATTTCTCACAGTTTGTATTTCATGAGCTACACTAGAAATCCAAGCGCAAAACGAATACTGTTATCATTATAAATTAAGCGTCTCAACAACGTATATCTATTACTTTTAATTGCCTCAAAATTAAATTCTGTAATAATCCAATGTGTTCCACTGTGGTAATAATTGAATAAAACATCTCATGAAATCAGCTGTCCACAAAAAAATTAAAGCTTTTGGCCGTTCAACTGAAACAAAAACAAATTACTGAAGTGATTAATTGCTGCTATTGCAAATCGGCATCGTAGGGACACGTACTTTAACAAACCAGAAATCAAAATCAATACATTATCGATTATTTTTACTCTGATACATTGTTGTACTAGTCTACGTACATTATGATCGTCGATAAACTAGATCTAGGAGGTTCCAAATGTCACAACATGTGAGTTATATATAAATGGAATAGTTGCCATCACCCGCAGGTAAAACAAGAAAAAGTGCCACAGATGGTAAATAATTCAACTTTTGAATTTCAGATGAAATGTGTGCCATGGCGAACAAAGCTCGATTATGTATAAACTGTATACAAGTTATGCCTATATCTATATATTGTGTATATATAATTATATACAATTATTGACTTGGGTGAATTTTTGTATATTTGTAATTACAAAATACAGTTAATGAAGCAATTAGCACTTGGGCCTTTGTCAGGTATTAGGAGATTTTGTCTCAAAAAATAAATCTTACTTGAATGAATTAATTGCTATTGGTAAACCATAAGGACAGCATTACTTTTCGAACAATATGAAGGAATTCTTTTACCTAAGTTCTTGCAATAATAGGTTTTAAATGATTGTACCAAATGTGACTTATAATTTATTTAGTTGCCATTGAAAATGCAATATAAACATTTGAAATTGATGCGTTCGGGGATCACTGTGTAGTTCAAGAAAATGTGTATAGTATTTGCATATCAAGTTAAAAAATACAATAAAAATGATATTTTATGTCTCAATGCATTAATTAACTGTAGACGGATCTCATAAAAAGCTTAAAAAGAGTGATTCATTTCTCAAATCAAGAATTGAGTCTGGTTCAGAGGTTCTCAATGAAGGTACAAGCCTGGCAAAGTAGTTCTACATGAAATGGGCACGTTTCAGTAGGCATAGGGTCAGAACCCGATAACAGACCCCCATTATACAGGTAGGTAGGTGGCTCACCACACCTGTCAAACCATTGGGAATGAGGTGACCCAGGTCACACACAATACCCCCTTTATTCTCACCTCTAATACCCCAGCTGCCCAAACCTTTCACCTCAGGTGAGGCAAACTGTTTAATGTTCGTGTCATAGCCTTCAGGCTGCCGTGTATTGACCGAAAAACACATGTATACAGTGAAAATAAAGATAGAAGTAGTGTTTATGAAATAGTGGATCAAGATTACATCGAAGTTACAAGAAGGATTTGCATGATGATTATATAAGAAAGTAGCACCTGAAATGTTAGCACCAGATTCCTGAACATATATTAATAATAATTCACTTAGAAAAAATTACTCTCAACTCTAAGGACTCCTTTTTTGTGTATGTGTCTATAAAGGGAAATATATATGTAAAAAGAAAAATTGGGTGGGGAGTATAGAGGAGGATGGGGGCGGGGGGGGGGGGGGGGGATATAGGAAAGAAACTCTACGTATGATATATGAGCTAATATAAAACTAATCCATTCTTATATCCCGCATGATGTTGTTATTTAAGAAATAGTTTTTATCAGTAGAACGTTTCCCTCCTATATGGCAAGTATATAGTTCAGAAGTCGATGAGGGTGCTGACAGGATGGAACTTACTTGCATGAAAAAGGAAAGAGTAGGTCAAATGTCTTCCTAGGTTCCTTTTATGTCCGATAGTATATGAAAGTGAAGTTTGGAATTGACGATTTAGTACCAACTGAAACCCGAAATATATTTTCAGAAGTTCTTTGCGATCGAATCTTAGCAAATGCTTGAAAGAATTGACACTGTTGGTGTTTCAGGGGTAGATAGGTAACTATGATCTTGAAGTAAGACTAAATGTATTACTCTTGTACTCTAAGCTACATGTAATGAACCAGGAAGTATTTGTGGCTCAAGGGTACATGTGTAGCATATATATGGTGCTGTACGCCTACTCTCTCTCATACCGCACACGGACAGGGAAGTCCGATGACAATCCAATGAAAACCTTCAGATAATTAGGGAGTCCCCCTGGCTTTTGGGAAAAACTATATACCGTCATGTTTGTTCTGGGAAGGGAACTATAAAGTCAGCTAAGTGGTGCTGAATGATGCATGCACCTGTGATCGAAACAAAATGTGAAACCGAAAATGGTTTCATTAGGAACTGGTAGCTACAGTTTAGCTATTTTTCTATATGATTTTGTTTACATTTGTTACCAGGACTTAGACTAGTTCACCTCAAGGGGGAGGAGGTGAAACTGTAACCGCGCCCTGTGTTCGAACCCAGTGTGCAACATAGTGAATTGGGAGACCAGAGACCGTCGGTCTCTGTCAAATTGTAACAGTGGAGACCGACAGGATTTTACAGAGACCGAAAAAAGGGGGGTATTAATATGGTAGTTAAAAAATAACCCAGAATAAGAAAATTTAGACAAGATAATTTTATCACTTGTTCATTCATTGGAGACAGTCGGACTCAGCCTAATATCAATATCAGAGACCGACAGAAATTCAATGGAGACCTGGGCGTCGGTCTCTGAGTTATGTTGCACACTGCGAACCCATAACATAGCTTAACATGCTACTTATACATGCCATTGAGCCGACCTAGCACCTTTTTTAGAGTGGAGTCATTTTATGTATCTGTTTGTGGAAAACTTCTTGTTGTTCTCTGTCATTAATTATTAGCACTACCTAAATTATTCATATTTCCAGGAATCGGGACGATACTGCATGGTATCGGGGCTGTTGTATTACACTGTGTATACATACATGTGCTGCATGTATTCAGGTGTAATCTATTCTCTTATATTCTAGTGTTCCGGTCCATTCATATTAGTCATACCAGGGGCGGGGAAGTGAACTGAGGTTTTAGCAGCCACTGAATGAGAGTCAGGGGATTCTCATTTGTATGTTTATATAGGGTGGGGCATATAGACCAATACATTCTGGAAGAATTGAATAACAAACAAAAAAACTTCCGTTTATTTAGCTGAGAATGCAACTTTGTAAAGTCTGACTCTCACCACGGGAAATATAGGTCTAATTTGTTGGAGGACAACAGATGAAAGGTTGTTAATAATGAAAATACTCATTATGTCATTATAAGGATAATTTCTGACATAAATGGGGAAAATGATCTATTGTAGGTAGACATTAGAATTTCACCATTTCAACATGGAATTTCACCAGTTGAACATGATAGTTGTTATATGGAATGCTTTGCCACTCTCGATGATACCAACATTTTCACTTCTAGTATATGTCTAAAGGCCCTTGTCCACTAAGTCGATTCTCACGCAATTTAGTGCAAAATCGCATAAGAATCGGCTTAGTGGACTAGGGCCTTTATACGCTATTTCGCAACAACCACACGGTGCATTCCATCTATATAAAGAAGTGTAATCATGCATAAACCTATTTCCTATGGATGTAGCAGCCTAACTATTGAAACGATCACACACTTTCATGACAGACACATAAATACAATTGATAAATGGGTCAACTTTTCAGAAAATGTACAATTCAACTTCGCCAATCTTCTCAAATAACTCAAATTTCAGACAAAAAGAAAATTCAAAATACAGTTCAACCTAACCAAACAGATTGCTAGAATCAATGCAATGCCGAATATACTCGAATTTACCTAGTATTGACCAAATTGCAGCCTAATTTAGCAGAATTTACTAAATGTGTACAGCTGCCAATTGTACATTTTCTGAAAATCTGACCCAAATGTATTTACAAATGAACGAGTGAGTTGTTGTTGAGCTGCATGGTTCTGTAGCTGTAGAGCGGTGGCAAGCTAGAGATAAGTAGCCAAGTAGCCAAGATAAGTGTTAAAATGAACAAAATATATACTATGAAATAACTGTTTATTTATAAAAATAGCTTTAGGTATAATGATTGGGTAATTCAACAAAAGAATTGATGTGAACCAGATGATTATATTAATGACACAAAAAAATATATTACTGCTGAGTTGCTTTCGGGCTTACAATGCAAATATTGTTGTTCCAAGGACTTATGACTTTGGCAATCTTACTTTTATTGCATGATTTAATGTAGAATTACTAAAACACATGATTGACATTTTTACATTTTTTGCAACACTATGCTAGCTAGTACAGCCTCGATTATATTTGTCAGTCCCTGAGCGGCAAGTATTTGTCATTATATATAGCCTAATCAGGGAATAATGAGTGAATAATGTATACCCTGATGGGCTGACCCATTTACCATGATAGTATGGATGTTTTTACTTTAATGGGCCTGTTCCACTGGTCGGAATGACCCGGGCCGTTGGCCCCATCGGTTTTACCAATGAACCAATACTATTGATATTCATCAGTTTCTTCCGGTGGGGGGGATTAAATGTTGCTATTCCAACTGAGCTGAACCGAAGAAACTTTTCAGCCTGTTCAACTGCTCGGCTCGGAATGAAAGGCATTGTGGGTTTGAAATATACAGCGGAAATATTTCTATCATTCAAATGTCGCTCACAACTTAATTGTCACAAGTTAACTGCCCGAAACGTCTGCTCGGCTTCATCAGTGCCCCATCGGTTCCATGAAAAACCAATCATAAACCGATGGAAATCGAACAGGTTGGATTATCATGTTTTCCCCTTCGGTGTGTTCGGTTTGTGTACAAATGCTGACGGGACACATAACGTACCAATGGTGTTGAAGGCCCTGGAGTAGGCATCCTGATGGGATTTTGCGGTTTAACTCCCTCAGTTAGGAGGGACTCTCTCAACTCTGAGTAAATGTACTTCATTGCCTCTGGCTTCGCCACTCAACAATGATACATGTATACATTTACACTCCTTCTGTGTCCAATACACTAATTCACAACAACTACTCGATGCATTCCATCTATGTATTACATCATGGCATTTTTGTTAGTGGACCGGGAGCACACTCTCAGGGGTCAAATGTGTACTGTGAGTATTCCAGCATTTGGAAAGTACCCCCTATCCACAAATTTTCGAGGCATCTTAAACACACACACACACTTATTTTTGTGGCAAAACACCGACTATTTTTTGCGGGAGTGGTTTGACTCAAGAGGCCATGGACTTCCATTCCTTTATTGCAAGCTTTATCAATCACCATGGTCAATGGTTAAATTTCTTTTTTTCCTAAAGAATACACATCATGTCATTGGATATTCTTTTAACAATTAAGAGATGGATATAGAATTTAGCCTATCCATATTCATGCACTAATGATTGATTTCTGTTTTCAACCTCAAGCTGAGAATAACAATTAAAATTCATGTACCGTAATGTCAGCTTATGAAAATAAAAATCAATCAATCAAATCAAACAATCAATCAATCATTATTTCATACTTGGTGCGGATGGCATCAATCACAAATATGGTAGAGAAAACTTCATAATAATTAATCATTGTCTAGGCTATAGACAGTAAATAGGCTACTATAGTTATAGATCTAGCAGTGTCCTGTTTTACCTTGGCAAATATAAACGGCACATTTTCATAGAATTAAAAAATAGGTTCTATAAAATTCTAGAGTTCTAGTATATGGCATTGTATATGCTGTATATCAAATAGTGGGACAACATTTTGTTGTAGGCCTACAGCCAATAGATCTACCGTAGGCTAGCCTACAGGTGGGCGGTGGTCTTGGTCATGCAGTCTCGTTAACCCTTCGCTCTCCCAAAACAAAATTGAATCTAGATCTATCTTTAGTGTCTAGGCTAAACAAAAATACATTTGAATCAATGTATAATATAGCCTACCGTAACTACCAACTGTATGAGTAGATTCTATTCTATAGAACTCAAAATAGAGTGATTTTATAGAACTATCTAGCATGCTAACAGCTCCCCCATGCTGCTTATACCATTCAATTATCGCTGTATTGACAAGCTAAATCATGCAGGCCCTTTAAAACATGCCCGTTCTCCACATGGTACTTTGTACAATTGATTCTTGTAACTTATATTAAGTTATTTAAGTTATCCTGTAACTTATCAATATCAAATGCAGTCATACGACGTCGGAATGAGGAAGAGGTGGTATATATCATATGACTAAACAACTACGGTACCGGGTAAGCTACTTTCCGTTCGTCTTCTTCTGCAGATAAGATGCCATTACTCATTAGCATTACCCACTCGCGATAGATAATCTTATCTTAGAACAAGTTCCCGGAAAGAAATGTTACTATACTGTAGATCTACGGTAGGCCTACCTCTTGATGTCCTTTTATCATCGATCCGTCCTTGCTTGTGACCTTCTTGTTTTAACGATTATAAGATGTATTCATGAATGATTTTAACGTCCGTCGGTAACTTCACTTCCCTGATTCACTTTTAAAGAAGGTGAAGGTCATCAAAACCACGTCGTCTCTGTTGAGGGACGTTAACAACACGTCTTCGACATGACAACGCCTCCCCACACATAATCAGGGACTGTTCATAATTAATCACTGGGTGTGTGTGTGTGGGGGGGGGGGGGGGCTAGAAGGAAATGGCCAAAATTCTTGCGCAAAATTGTAGGCCCTATGACCCCACTTCAGAATATGTGCAAAAGTAGATGCCCCCACCCTTCAAAATTGCTACAAAGATAGGTGCCCCCCCCCCCTGTCACTTCCTCTCAACCTTCAGTTCAATGTATTGATGTGGGCGTGAGGCAACCAATCTCACTCACTCACTCATAGGCCATCAGCTGAGCCTCAAAATATGGATAGTGCTATAGCCTATAGGCCTATAGGCCTATTAGGACTAGCCTAGCTACTATTAGGCTAGCACTGCCCTGTTTTTCCTGAGCTTTTAGGATACAATGGAAGACCTAGGCTACTATGGCGAATAGTTTACCCTTTTCACGAATGTAACTGTTATTACTTCATGAATAAAAATTCAATACCGTAGGCCTATATATGAATATCCCAAATGTCCTGCCAGTTTCTGAGAAAATCGGCATTGATTCTGGCAGTGCAAAGCCTATGGGGCCAAAAGCCTGGATTCATTTTTAAGTCTAAATTTAGACTAATGATATCATTTATTTGATGAACCTTGAATTGTGGGTCATCCCAATGGGTTTTTTTCATAGATTCCAGACCTCTAGATTTTCCTTATTCCGAATCTGCCAAGTAGCAACCTGCAGGCCCTTACCTTTATTGAGACTTTTTTTAGGCCTATTTATGTTTTTTATCAAAAATAATTCACTGGCTCTAGAATTAAGTGACTGATACAAGTCGATATAGGAAATAGGCCTAGTGTGCTCTAAAAAAGTTTTTATTTCACCCAAGACGTCAGTGAATTATCCCCTGAGTTATTCGCAACAGACCTCAAAATGACCTTTGACCTTGACCTTTATTAGGTCTTTTGCAAATAACTCGGAGAATAATGCACTGCCATCGATTGATATCAATCACTTCATTTTAAATCTAGTAAATATCTTTTATTTAATACTTATATTGATTATAGGCCTTACTTTTTTTTTCTCCAAACGTGGAGAACTAAAATTCCCCAGTGGTTACAAAATGGAAATTGGTTGATTCGGAATCAAGAGATTCGGGAAATTTAGAATCAATAAAAAAACATTGGTATGACCAAAATTGCAAGGTTTCTGAAATAGCGTGATATTCTGCACCTGGGCGGAAATGAATCCAGACCATTGGTTCCATATATAGGCTTTGCACTGTCAGAATCAATGCCGAATTTCTCAAGAACTGGCAGGAATTACATGGAGAACTTTTGGCATATTATAATTTTTTTTTGAACAGATTTTAATTTCCTTACCATTTCACAAGTTACATGATACCTTTCATGTAAAGAAAATAATACTGTTATAAAGGTTACGTCTATGACAATACCAAAGTATATTATTAATCGTTGTATAGCCTACACATTTAGGAGAAAATTATATTCCAGAAGTAAATCGGCAAGGTGGTGTACCGTGTAACTGTTTGGCTGGTTAGTATAGTAAGATTATTGTGCTCAGGATCTATAGCCTCCCCACCCCCCACCCACCCTCTCGCACAAAGCTGTTGATTGTTTGTTGACAAGGGTTGATCAGGCTCTGATGAGCCTGATCAACTACACAAGTAGTTATTCGGTACCATTCGGAATACACCATGAGAAGGTACTGGTAAACACCTTTTTGGTTCTTTTTTAAATAAGGCCGTATGAAACATTTCATTCTGTCCAAGTTGTAGAGCGGTATCGTTTATGTTCAGAGACAGTGATAATAGCGTAGTTTTACGGGGAAAATACATCGGAAAACGCAGATCCCCTTGATGCATCCTTGTATTATACGAGAGACCCGATTTACGGGCATCATTCGAAATGTTCTATGTAATAGCTACGCTATGTAAACATAGGCGATTCGATGCCGGCCGTCTAGATCACAATAAAGTCAACATACATAATATAATATCATCATTCAGAATAGTCGCCATATCACGATCAAAATTTATGAAAAGATATAGGCCTACTCTGCAAGGTATGATAGCAGAAGAAATGATACATGAATCTTTATATTTTTTTATTTTTTTTTGCCCATAAAAACAATGCAAGAGAACAAGAGATATCCGCATTTGGTTAAAAAAACCAATTCATGAACACATAGCAAATATTTGGACCAGTTGGTCTTAATCATGACTCTTATCATTTCGGTGAGCTTTGATACAACAATATATCAATATAATTTATTACAATATGAAAAAAGCACTCTCTCTCACTGAGCTCAGGTAAGTATTAATAAAAATGATCAGACAGTGATTTAATTGCCCTGCCATCTCATATCAGTCTTGAGGATGTTTTTTAGGCTGGGCCATGGTTTATTTTTTTCTACAATGTGCAACCTATTGCACATAATAGGCTCCTGAGTGTGTGGTGCTTTCCTGAGCTTTTCTGAGTGAGGTTGAGTTAGTATGAGATTGGGAGTAGTGTAGAGAGAGTCATTTGTCTCTGTCGGGTACGCTTCGGGTCGAGTGACACCGCCCCCACCCGTTAGGTGGCGCCTCTGCATGGGGGGTGGGGTTAATTCCACCGCCACCCACCAGGTGGCACCTCTGCTTGGTGCTTTAGGTCTCCCCTCCCACTAGGGGCCGCCTCTGCATGGTAGGAGCATGGTAGGAGGGTGGGGTTAATACATTGCCAACACACTAGGTGGGGTCAGGTGGGGCATCTGAGAGGTTCCACACAAACCACCAGGCGAGACCCCCTCATTGGGCTTGGGTTAAAGTCCTGATGCTTCCCTCATCCACTAGGGGACTCCTCTGGAAGGGGGGTTTGGGTTTGGGGGAGAGTAGTGTTATTTCTCTCCACCAGGTGAGGGAGGGAGAGGTTTTTGAGTAGGGTCTGCTTTGGTTAGAGTGTGGGATATACGTAGTTGGAGCTACCACTGTGTTCGCTTGTTGGAAGCTTTAACTGTCAACCACCCCCTCCCCCTCCCACTAGACATCGGGTCGCGGATCAATGGTTTTATCACATGTGAAGGACTGTATATATAAGCAGAGGGGAAAAAAGAAGTGGGGGACGAGCTTTAATCCATTACTCATCAGAAGAGGGCAACGATAATTGATAAGAGGAGTCAATAGAGACATCGTCGTATTACTAAATAACGCTCGCAAATTGCGTGGATATTTAATGGAATTTGGAGAGTGTATGGAGCAGCAAGTACGTTTGCGGAAGGAATAAAACAAAAACAAAATGTTTGTTGTACACGCCACATGAGCAATTTATTTCTTCAAACCCCACATATATGGTGAGTAACCCTACTTTCTTTAAAAACAGATGTGGATCATTTGGAATGAAACATTTGAATATATGAATATTAAAACAAAAATAACGTTAATATAACTTATTTTAATGATAATAAGAGCAAATCCTCTCATGTACAATATCTAAAACCCTGAGAAATGGAGCACCGGTATTTGAGCACCAATACGGTTTATATCACATGTTGGACGCGAGCTACTCTACATATAAAGCATGCTTTCATATATCACTAATTTTACATGAGTTTATGGATATATACACTCTTAATAGACATATGCTGCACCTCATATCGCTCATTTACCACATCGCACGACTAGCATTTAATCATGAAGATGTCCGTATGAACATCCCTAATATTAAAAATAAACAGGGGTGGGACATATCGCGTCAATCGAAGTATGGAAATATACAGCATGAGTATCCATATGAACACTGTTTATCACGAGTGCAGTGTTTGGGATATGGGGTTATATATAAATATAACGTAAAAACGTGTTCTGCATCCTTTTATATTAATAGCATATGTATAAAAAAACGACGTGTGTGTGTGAGTTCCAGCCTCACTCTCGGTGGTCGTGCACATCAACCGCGACATCTATCTTCGCCATCTGCAATTAGATATGTGGTGAATAAGAGACATTGTTTATATTTTTTCAGATTATGGATTCTTCAAAATCTGCATATTGCCGCCACTGTAATACAAGGTTTGAGTCAGAGGGGAAGAAGAAGGACCATTTATCGACATGTGCCTCATATATCGAGTCAAGGAAGTGTAGACATTGCGGAAAGGTGTTTTCTAGACCGGTGAAGAAAAGAGCGCACGAACATGGGTGTAAAAAAAAAACACACGCTAATTTAACTATCACACCCTCATCACCCCAACCATCCACATCAATTGGGGGAGAAGCAATGGATCATGACACGTCCCAACGGGGAAATAACCCCAAATTTACAATAGGGAAGCGTAAAAGGATGCTTAAATGCCATGACTGTGACGAACAATTTGAAGGGTGGCATAATTTATTCCACCACAGGCGAAAAGAACACTCCCGCTATAAGGGCGAGTCTGCTCAAAACTCGTCCTCCTGTTTTCAAGAGGATGGACTCCATTCATACCCTTTTACTCCAGCGAACGCACCGTGGATGGGTGAGGATGGGGACGTCGCATATCCTGAATTAAGAAACATATATGAGGACAATAAGAAGTTGATATTGGGGGCGCATGAGAGGGGAAAGGTTAGGGGCGTTTATAATTTTCCCCTAGATATGAGTGGGAGTGAAATGGGTATCGGGGATAAATTAGGGAAAGTGTTTGAGTGTGAGTTTGAATCCTTTAAATTCAACATAGCTTTTGGGTACATCTTAAAACATGTAGAGACAGGGGAACTGAGGTATTTTACTGCCTACTTGAACAACACGGTGTTCAACTTCCCCAGATCCATTTCGTCTCAAAGAGATCTTCTTGAGGTAATTAGCGATCTAAACAATAAGGAGGAGGGATGGTGGACGAGAGTAGAGCGTCCAAATACAAAGTGGACTTTACTATGCATCACAAATGTGAATTTTTTTGTTTTTAGGCGTACATACCCAATAGGAGCCCCTCGAAAATTTCCGAAACATCTTCAAGATTCCACATCAATAAAATTATTGGAAAAAAATGCTCGAGGGGAGGGGTTTACGGACAACTTGTGTTTGTTTAGGTGTTTGCTTTGCCATATTGAGCCGTCTTCTCCCCACCACTCCCGGAAAAGTGTATACGATGTGTATAAAATATATCGCGACTTTGTGGGGGATGTAATCCCCGATGACCCAAATCAATTTGAGGGGATGAGGTTGGGGGATTTGGATGTATTTGAGGAGTGCTTTGGGATCGGTGTGTATGTTTTATCTTTAGATGAGGATTTATACTCCTCTCTTATTAGAAAACCAAAAGGTTTATACCCCGATGTGATGCATTTAAATTTATTTCAAAACCATTTCAGTTTCATATGTAGAATACAATCGTATGCTAAAAAGTATGTGTGCAACATTTGTGATAGACACTTTAATAGAAAGGGGAATTTAACACGCCACTCAAACAAATGTTTTTTGAAGACAAAATTTAAATACCCGGGAGGAGTGTATACTCCCCCGTGCTCCATATTCGATGATTTGGAGCAGATAGGTATACACACAAGTAGCGATATTCGCTATTATGAGTGGTTTTGTGTGTATGACTTTGAAGCATTATTGGAAAATATGGAGAATAGCGATAATGATACAACTCAGTTAAAATGGGCATCCCACCACATCCCAATATCAGTTAGTGTTTGCTCCAACATTGAAAAATATACGGAACCCAAATGTTTTGTAGAGGAGAATCCAGATTCGTTGTTAGATTGTTTTGTTTCATACCTAAATGATATTAGTGAAGAGGCAAATATACTCGCAATCGCGAAATGGGAGGGAGTTTTTAGACAATTAGATGAGAAAATAGGACGGTGGGAAGCACAAGTTGGGGAGACGGATAAACAAAAAGCAGAAGCTAATGTCGCTAAAAGAAAATCTCCCCCTCAAATGATGCTAGATCACATTTTAAACATAAGACGGAGGTTTGAGTTGTATACATCTCGTTTACCCATATTAGGTTTCAACTCTTCGAAGTATGATATCAACCTCGTCAAGAAACACTTATTGCAAAAGCTTGATCTCTCTCTAACTTTAAAGAGGCGTAGGCGGGGAGGCACTAGAGGGTCTACTAAACGTAAGAAGACAGGTTTGGGGGGAAGCGATTTTATTTTGATGGATGCGTGTGATAGTGGAGACGAAACAGATGGGGATGATGAGAGTTGTTCGAGTGATACTGATGGGAGTGGGGTGGTGGGGGATTTGACTTTTGATGACGAAGGGGAGCGGGGGCGTATGTTTGGGGATGCAAAATCACACGAAAATCAGAATGTGGACAAAAATGTGTTTGTGATTAAAAAGGGGAACGCATACTCTGCAATTACGACACCGAAATTTCTCTTCCTAGACATTTCCAATTTTTTGGCCCCCGGCACAAACTATGCTGGTTTTTTACGGGGGTATGGGATAGAGGAGAAAAAGGGTTATTTCCCATACGACTATTTAGACTCATTTAGCAAGTTGAGTGAGGGGAAATTACCCCCATATGATTCATTCTTTTCAAATTTGAGGGGAGTTAATGTTTTACATGAGGAGTATGAAAAGTGGCTTACTTCAAACAAATCATCCCCCGAACCCCAATCAGGAGTTCAAAAATATGATGATTTACTTCACTTGTGGGATGAAAAGAATATGACTACGTTTAAGGATTATTTAGTACATTACAATAATTTGGACGTTTCTCCGTTTGTATCAGCCGTATGTAAACTACAGCAATTTTATTTTGAAAAAGAGCTGGATGTGTTTAAAATAGCGATAAGTGTCCCGGGTATCGCGCGTCAAATGTTGTTTAGAACGAGTAGGGATCATGGAGTCTACTTAACAAATTTTGCCAAAAGGGATGCGGATTTATACCACACGCTAAACCAAAACATGGTGGGGGGCCCTTCGATTGTTTATTGCAGACACCAAAAAGAAAACGAGACGTTTATTAGAGGTGATGAAACAAAGCCCTGCGCACGAATTCAGGGGTTTGATGCCAATTGTTTATACTTATATGCATTAGGGGGGACATTACCATGTTACAATTACATTCGGAGGCGGCGAGAAAACGGGTTTGCTCCACTACATTCGTGGAAACACTTATCAATGTATTATTGGATGGATTGGGTTTCAAGAACTAGACAGATTAAAATATCCCACAAATTGAATAGCGGGCGAGAGTGTCGGATTGGTCACTATTACGTTGACGGATTTTCTAGTTTGACTAACACGGTGTGGGAGTATCAGGGATGTTGGTGGCATTATCATGATGAGTGTATGCCGCCAACAAACGACCCGTCTCTTTTGGAGCGACAGAAAAGGGTGGAGGAAAAAAAACAATTTATTCTCGCAATGGGTTATAACTATGAGTCCATATACGAATGTGAATTTAATAGTATTGTGCAGAATGAAAGTGATTTGAGAGCGGAAATTGATAAAGTCCAACCACCCTTCTACCAATCAAACAAGGGAGGTGTGAGCGAAAAGCGGATTATTTCGGCTGTTGAGACGGGGGAGTTGTATGGTATTTTAGAGGTGGACATTTCCGTCCCATCAAAATGGGGTCCCGGTAAGGAGAGGGGGTTGACACCTCACGCATACTTTTCCGAATTCTCCCCCATATTCTGTACAACAGATATTCCTTATGAGTGTATAGGGGAGCACATGAAGGATTTCTGTTCAAACGGGGGTTCAAAAGTTGGTGCGACAAGGAGATTGCTTGTGGGGGGAATGGCTGCGTCGAGAATTCTGTTATCGTCGGATTTGATGAAGTGGTATTTGGAGCACGGGTTAGTCGTCACTCAAGTATACCAAGTGGTTGAGTTCACTCCCACCAAATGTTTCAAATCTTTTGAAAACGATGTAACTGCCGCCAGACGTGAGGGGGATTTAAACCCGGATTCGAGCGTGATGGCTGACACTACAAAGTTGTTGGGGAACTCGGCATTTGGCTCGTTGATAATGGATAAAACAAAACATCAGAATGTTGTGTATGCCGAAGATGAGTATACAACAAGGGAGTTAGTTAACGACCCTCTGTTCGCGAATTTAAGCGAAATTTCTGATAACCTATATGAGATCCAAATGGCTAAAAAAACAATCAAGTTGGACTTGCCCATTCACTTGGCTTTCGCACTCCTCCAAACAGCTAAATTGAGGATGCTCTCATTTTATTACGACTTCTTGGATAAATTCATTGACAGGAGCGACTTCGAACTTTGTCAGATGGACACTGACAGTTTGTACATATCGTTTTCCAAAAGATCGCTTATAGAGTGTATCAAACCCCACATGAAAATGCAGTTTGACCGCCAAATTCTGAATTCCTGCGTCGAAGGGTATGAGGCGAGTTCAAACGCTTGGTTCCCCCGCAAGTGTTGTGAGACGCATACGAAGTATGACAAAAGAACTCCCGGGTTATTTAAATTGGAGGCTGAAGGGGATGAAATGATTTCTTTATGCTCCAAATTATACTTCTTAAAAGATTCCACAGAATACAAAATGAGTTGTAAGGGGGTGAATAAATCGAGAGTGTACGATCCTTACACTCGGTTTTTAGAGTGTTTAAAGACAAAAAGCAGTAACATGGTGGAGAATAAGGGTATTCGCCACCACAGAAATACAATGTGTACATATGCGCAAAAAAAAGTGGGCTTTTCATACTTTTACTGTAAGAGAAGGGTGATGTCTAATGGCGTGTCGACAGAACCTTTAGACATAGTCCTATCGCCTTACCCCTCGGATGTTTACATAATAGAGGGGAGCATGTGTATTCTCTCAATATATAACGAGTGCTTGTTGGGATATGGGGGCAAGAATTTTAGCTCAATAGACCACCTTTTTCAATATAGAAAGGCTATTTTCCACAATAAACATGATTTGGGAAAAGAAATAGAAGTGGGTTACCCGCATTGTCGCGATATATTTAAGAAGATGGAGTACAACATTAGTGTGGGGTGGGTGAATAACAGGGATGAAGTGATGGAAGAAATAGTTATGTTAAAATATGGGTTAATGGTCAATGATTTCAAACCTTTGTTGTGTTCTCTAAAAAATAAGAAAATTGTACATTGTGGAAGTGATTTTGATAAATATTGGACAAGTGGGTTGGAGTTTGGATTATCGAGAGTTGTACGTCCCGAAATGCATCCGGGTTTAAACTCTTGCGGTGAATTATGGGGAAGAATTGTCGCAAATTTGGGGGAATAGTTTTGTATTTTATTTTTAAGGGACACATCGACTGTTAACACAGGTGGGAGGAGGACGCATATTTGAGGTAATACGAGATGGAAGTTGACGTTGGCCCTGTTTTTATAGCCCCCACAAGTGTCGCAATCGCTGGGGTAAGTGGTTCCGGGAAAACCACTCTACTTTTTAACATATTGGAGCATAAAAATGAACTATTTTCTCTGAAAACATCTAAAGTGATGTACTGCTATGGTGCTTGGCAAAAGAAATTTGAGGAAGAGGAGCAGAATGATATTTTGTTTCACGAAGGGTTACCGTCTGAACATGATGTAAAAGAATTTTCTAGTCAAGGCGAGCATGTGATTGTTGTTATTGATGATTTGATGTCTGAATTAATGGGTGATGCTAGGGCGGAGAGTTTATTTACTAGAATATCCCACCATAACAACGCCACTATTATATACCTCGTTCAAAACTTGTATGAACAGGGAAAAAAAGCGAGATCGATAAGTGTTAATACACACTATTTCATACTAACAAAAAACACACGAGATGTAAACCAAATAGCTTTACTCGCGAGACAAACTGGGATGGGGAATGTTCTTGTTGAAGCTTTTAAAGATAGTGTATTGTCGAAACCTTATGGATACATCATTGTTGACCTCAGTCCCCACCAAAATGTTTTGAAACCTGATCTGCGTCTAAAAACAAACATTTTTGAAGATGAGATAATTGTATATACTCCGAAAGATCTGTGATATAAACGGTATTTGTGTGACTGTATTTGTGTGAATAAAGAAATAAATCACGTATTCCAAATATTTGTGCGCTTGTTTATGTCCACTCCGCATTTAGCAGTCGTTCGAAAAAGAAGTATGGCTTTTAACATTAAGCAGGAGAGAGACTACATCCGCCTTTTGCTCAATACGAAAAGTCGCGTCCAAGCAAAAGGGTTGATATACACGGCCACGCCATCTCAAGTAAGAGCGTTGTGTGAAATTGCTTCTAACTTGAAAAATTTTTCTCATACCCCGGAAAATCAAAAACGGATTGAAAAGAGGAAGAAACTAGTCGCGTGTCTTTCAAAACCGCGACAGTGTAAAAAGAAGCAATTACTTTGCATTCAGGAGAGCTTTAGTGATTATTTGATCCTTATTCGCAGTATCAAAGGACCGTTAGAATCTATACTACAATGAAAAACGCTAGAAAGATGGTTCTTGTTTCATATGAAAAATATGAAAAACTGAAGCATAGCGCAAAAGCGTATGAGGATCGTCATTTGAACACTGGTGCTACCCCCTCGAAGACGGAAGACGGAGGAGGATACGATTCGAGCGAAAAGAGTGTTCCACTTTTGCATAAAATTGAGCAGGTTGCGGAGGATCACAAACAGAAACAGGATAGTTATCATGAGGATAGTGAAACTCAGATTAGAACTCGTGTTCCCCCACCCGGGATACCTAACGGAAAAAGAGCCATCGATTTGATTAATACTGAAAACAACTTAAATCAATATGCGCCTAAGGTTAAAAAGAGACGTGTAAAGAGTGACAACGAAAAAAAACAAACTGTTAAAAAAAGAATTGGGTCTGACTCGAAAAAACAGTGGGATAAAATTTGGGTGCCATTAAAGTGAATAACGCTTATTGTAATAATGGGGCGAGTTAAAGTCGAAGGGATGACTAATGAGAAGGAGAAATATCTCCACAACTTGTACTATAATTCTAAAAAGGGGAGCGCTTTTGGAGGGGTTAATGCTATATATAAAACATTGCGTCATGAGGGAAAACATAAAATAACTCAAAATCAAGTTAAGGAATGGTTGTCAAAACAAAATTCATATACTTTTTTCTCCCCAATTATTAGGAATTTTAAAAGACCGCGGGTTGTTGTGTCTGAAATGGATTATCAGTGGGATGGTGATACATTAAATTTGAGCTCATTCAAGAGTGAGAACGATCAGTTTGCATTCGGTCTGATATTTATCGATATTTTTACGCACTTTATATGGGTGAGACCTTTAAAACAATTAACGGGGTTGGAATGTGGGCGAGCAATGGAAGACGTGTTTGAAGGGGTTCACCCAAAAGTGTTGAGAACAGACATGGGGAGTGAATTTGTGAATAAAACGGCTAGTGAGGTGTATAAAAATTATGGTGTACACCACTTTACTACACGAAATGATAAAAAAGCTAACTTTGCGGAAAGGGCGATTCAAACATTAAGAGTGCGATTACAACGTCAGATGAAGTTCAAGAATACAAATCGTTGGGTGGATTCTCTCCCTTTAATTGTTGACTCCATAAATAATTCCCCCCATTCGAGTATAGGAATGAGCCCCTCAACAGCACGAAAAACTCCGAGGGATGTGTTGTGGAAAAAACAATTCATAGAAAATGAAAAACCTTACTTGTGGTCAAAAGTTGCGTATAAGTTTGAAGTAAATGATAAAGTTCGTCTCACTTACACACGCTCAACGTTTGAGAGAGCATATGACGAAAAAGTGACAAAAGAGATATTTATAATTACGGACAGGCAAGTGAAACAACACATTCCAACCTACTCCTTAAAATCGTGGCAGAACGAACCAATTTCCGGTCATTTTTATGAGGAGGAACTACAAATAACGCATGTTGATGAGGATACATTTTACGAAATCGAAAAAATACTTAAGGAGAGAAAGAATAGGAGGGGACAAAGGGAAGTACTGATTAAATGGTTGGGGTATCCCATTTCTGAAAGCACGTGGACGTTAAAGTCTCAAGTGCGTAACATAAGTGATATAAACGGAGTTGGGTTGCAGGGGGGTAAGAAAAAACGGGGGCGACGAAAAACATAGGATGTACATATTCGCTTCGTCGGGGGATTGTTTGGATAAATTCCCATTTAATTCGCCACTAGATTTTTCAATATGTTTGGAGCGCTCAATTGTTTTAGAACATGGGTGGGAGTGCGCACTTATTGATTTTTACATGGAAGATGCGTATGGGAACATTGTTGGTGATAGAGAAATAACAGAGGAGAGTGTGAGAGATGTTATTTCAAAAACTACGACTCCAATACTCGAGGACGAGGGTGTGAACCATGCGGCAGAACAAACAGATATCACTGATGAACCAAAAATAGAAGATAAGCCGGTGGAAAAAGCGACAGATAAACCAAAAGAAAAGAAAAATAGGAAAAGGAAGAAAAAGGAGGGTGGACCGAAAATGAGTCCTGCTGAAAGGGGATTAAGACCTAGAAAAACGCGTCAAGTGGATAAAAAAGAGCAAAATAGGGAAGTAGAATCGTGTGAAATTTCATCAACAAGGCGAAGTATGGGGACGGTTGATTTTTTACGAAAAAACCTGAATATTAGGGTTTTATCCGACATTGTTAAATGTAGTTTTATGTACGGTGAATATTGTCCAGTTTTGGGAATTCTTTCAGAACACAGAAAATGTGGTATGAAACCGATTTATATCCCAGTGTCTCAATATTTTCTCCAAAAAATAAGAGTGTATATAAGGCTTGAGGAAAATAGGTTGCCAAATGTAGTCGCTGTCGCGAAATCATACTGCACGCTGCACTTGAGATTAAAAAAGTGATATTTAAATAATGTCACTAGTTCCGTACACATCTTCTGTTCAAAAGTGGGAGGATCATTACAAGAAACTCCTAAACAAGAAGTTTAAAAAAAGGGGAGGACTTTACATGGTTGGGGGAGTTAAAAGCGCTAAGGATGATTCAAAAGTTGTTGTTAAACTTGTGTCTGAAAATGAGAAAACTATACAACAAAATAAGGCACTTGCTCGGGAGCAAACAATTGAAGAAGAGGGTGTTAAAAATACTGAAACTATCGCACATATATCTTCTTCAAATATTTCTCCGAAAAAGGGGAAGTCGTCCAAAGCTATAAATTTTGTAAATTCACTTGCGGATAAACACTCGCGAGGCACAAAGAGAAAGAGAAAGACCCTATCTTCACCCGCGCCTAAGAAGAAGAAAAAATCTCCATAGACATACTCCCACATAACACCACACGATGGAATATATGCGCGAAAACTTTGAGGAGGCTCATGATGAAGATTTGGATTTATTTGCTCCCATTAACGTCAATTCTGCCGTAAAGTATGAAGAATATAGATCATATGCTCCAACATCATCGATTAATAACGGATCTCCAATACAATTCTACATAAGCGGAAATTCTGGGGATTATATCTGTCTTAAAAAAACGCGTCTCTATGTTAAAGTTCAAATTGAAAGAGTTTCGACCGGTCTTCCAATCACTGATGAGGATGAGAAAGTTGGGTTATCAAACCTACCCCTATCTTCTCTTTTTAGACAAGTGGAGGTTTTAATGAATGAACAGTCAACATCAGTTGGAGTCGGTCAGAACTATCCTTATAAGTGTTTTGCGGACGTTATGAATGAAACTTCGGATACTGAGCGAAAAACAATAATGATAACTGAGGGGTATACATTAGATGGGGGCGCTAGCATTGACACGTGTGACAGCACAAATGTGGTAGTAAATCCCGGGTTTAAAAAGAGGTATGAACTTACGAAAGAGGGGAATGAGGCTGAATTTGAAGGACCAATCAGGTTGGGTATTATGAATCAGAGCAAGCCGATAATAAATGGAGTTCCAATCAAAATTGTTCTACATCAGTCTAGCGAACAATTCCGTCTAATGAATTGTGAAAAGAATGCGGCGGGTGTTTATGTGGAATATCGAGCTGTTATAAAATCTGCCATTTTGAAATTGTGTCACGTTAAAATAAACCCCGATGTGATGATAGCGCATAATGAGCTTTTAAAAGAAAATGTGGCCATTTACCCATATGTTAAAGAGGATGTGAGGACGTATACGATCGGAACCGGGAATATGCAGTGGAGTGAAAATAACATACTAATGGACTCCGTCCCAGATAGTGTTTGCGTGATGTTTGTTGAATCTGTAAGATCTGCGGGCCAGTGGGAAAAAAACCCCTTCAAATTTAGCAATTTCTCGATTCGAGAAATTGGTTTTTTTTTGGATGGTAAGTCTGTGCCAGGAGAGCCAATTAAGTGTAACTTTGAAGATGATAACTATGTGCAAGCCTATTCATCAATTTGTAAATCTTCGATTGGGGGTGAGGTGTATTGTGATTACGAGTCTTACAAAAGTAATTTCACTTTTTTCAAATTTGATCTATCATCCAGAAAAAATGGGTTATTACCCCTTCTGCGAAAGGGGCAAACTCGCATAAATGCTTCATTCAACACTGCGTTAACGGAGTCTATAACAGCCATTGTTTATTGTAAGGGGCATGGTCAAATGGAGATAGACTATGTGAGAAATGTTAAAGTAGTGTGAATACTTGTGTATACCTTTCTTTGTGTGACACTTTTGTTGAACGCGAATGGGTCCGAGGAAGACGGAGGAATAACAGCTGGGCTCTTGTCGTACACTACAGTTTCATCTTCGCCGCTGTCATCACTGTTTTTCTAAATAACGATATATATTGACTGTTACGATTGTTGCATACCTCAATTTTGTATGTTGAATGATGAATAATATTTGCTGATATTAAACCATATACTATTTTCCTATTATTACGTGTTATCAATAAAATCCACATTGGTTAACTTTAAAATGAGTTATAGAGATGTATAATCGATTGGTTATGATTTGAGTAAAACAGGGTTGTACATGTTTCTAGTTGAATAAAAATTTGAAATTATTAAAGAGTGTCGTATTTTGTTATGATTGAAAATTATTTGTTGATTAGGGGTAAAGCGATATTGATTAAGAATAAGGGTGGTTATAATGCGTAATCTCACGTTCTGTACACCATTTAGGAGTAGAGCAGTCTCCTTTTCCTTTTTCACAACCCGCCTCCTCTATTTAAATGAAATAGAAATAAAGAGAAAACAAAACAATATATTAATTGATGGGCATACACACACATATTTACGATAATTTATATTACAAAAAAACAAAACAAGTCGAATAAATACTGAATTATAAATATATTCATGATTTGGAACTGATTTAAATTGCAATGATTTTAAAACGTATAAATGTGTGCCGTATTTATAATGTTTTATATTACAAAACGAATGAAATGAGAGAAAGAAAAAGTGGCATTTCAAAATGGAGTTATTTAAATGAAAGTGGACTAAAATTCGTAATGCTTCGACATCACGCGTAAAAAATAAATCGCAAATATCTTACACAACACAGCTTTCGAGGGCAACACTTTTTGAAGATCACAATGCAGCATAAAACAGTTGTGAGGGGTATGGCAATCACTACTACCCAAAAAAAGGGGGCCAACTGAGTTTTGGTCATCCCAAAGTACAACTCCTGTTGCTCCCCCCGAACTTTTCTCCACCCGCGTGCATTACCCCCTCTATCTCCATCACGATTCTCCATTTTCCGAATGCGATCACTTCGTCTGGGTGCGACCACAATTTCCTTGACTACAGTTTCCTCATTATTTCTCCTCCTTTTCTTCATTTTGGGAGTAGTTCGGACAACTTCTTCTGTCGTAATTTCTGGTTCACTTGTCGTAACATCATCCCCTTTCATCTTGCCGTTAGCTTTAGGGGGGAAAAAAACAAAACAAACATACAATCATGTTAACATTCACATCCCACACGAATTTATTATCCGATAACAACGTGCGTACCACGTGCGCAACCCCTGTGTCGCCAATTTGATACCACGTGGTCCGCACAATGATGACAGAATTGATTGACAGAATATACCATATCACTTCATGCGTGCGTCACACAATGTATTTAAGGCACAAAAGGAGTGTTCTGATGTTAGATAATTTTATATTTAAACGGGATATGTAGACACTCAAAATGTGATCAACAGTCAAATACATTATGCTCAAACTAAATGCGCCATTTTGTCATTTAGCGAGTTTATCGTAAGGAGATGTCTATTATATATTTCGGGTGAATCACATGCAAATTCCTCTTTTTATCCTGTGTCTGAAGGTACACCACGTTAATCCCCATCACCCAACCACAATAAAAGTGTGAATGTTAAGGCGGCTTACCGTAATGCACTCCGGCGATCATTGGGATTAGAACAGCTAGATCCTTCCAACCGACTTTTGAAGATTGCGTCGTTAGTTCACACCCGGCGTACAACGTGAATTTGATGTCTGTCGGTATGCTCGAGCATTCAAAGGTCACTCTATTAGATTCCAAATTAACGACTCGCAAGTTTGAGAATTTTTTGAAGAAGTGATCATTGAAAGTGCGGATGTAGCCTCCCGAAAGATCGATCCTCTCCACGTGTTGTGGCACCACGGCCACCCATTTCGGATACTGATCCAAACCGCGGCATGCTACTGTCGTCTTTGTGCATGTGCATGCCCCCTCCATTTCGCCGCAATCATACTTCCTATGTCTGGAAGATGATACTCGTGAAAGTGTTAATGAGATCGTTAAAAGTAGACGAAAGACCAGCATCTCGTGAATCGTGTCCCGTGTTCTGTTCTGTAATGGCGCCGATACAAACCGGAAGTTGAAGGCTTTCCGGTTTTTTACAAGTGTTTTATATATACAGGGGGGTTCATACTATTTACTCCACATAATAATGTAAATACATATCTCATATGAAATAGGTTGACGTTATTTACTCGAAAATCACCCGTAAAAATAGCATCTCGCATCGCATGCGAGAATTGGGTGCTTGAAAGTTACGCTAGGTGGCTGCGCGGTATTGTTGATGAGGGTTATCGTTAGGTGTCACCTCTGCGCCGCTGTGTAGAGGTTTATCCGTTGAAACGTGTTAAGATGTGCGGGTAAGAGCCTTATGGCGCACTAATATATGCAAATTCGGGGAAATAGCTAGTGTTATTTAGCCGATTACAGAGCTTAGAGGGTGGGAGACATTTTGCTCACACCACTTTCAAACAGAGGGATTATTTATACTGTTGACTAGGATCGTGGAAGATGACAATACATGTGTAAAGGGAATTGGGATTTGTGACTTTTATCGTGTAATACCCCCCGTTATATCCCCCACTGGTCCCCAATTAAAAGGAGTTCGAGGAGTGGCTTAAATACTATAAACAAACAGAAAAAGCAAGAAAGAAATGGGAGTTTATGTTTAAATGGCAAGCATTTATTTTCACCTTTATTGGTGCTCGCATTTTGAACATACACTCATCACCCTCATCACGACCCCATTTCGTTCTGTAGCCACCATGGAAAATAAAATGGAGCTAAGCAAGTGGATACAAACGAGAATTAGGTATGTGTATTTCCCTCACATTTATAATATCCCCTCATTCCCATTGCTAAAATATAGTATTTGACCCCCCATTTTCGTTTAAAACAGATGTTAATATATTTTATTCCCCCCTTTAATTGCAGATATATCGCGGATATGGTAGTTGAGCAAAAGCTTCGAAGAGTAGTGGGATCCATTCGGGAAAATATTGGGGGAGACGACGCAAACTGCGATACGAATAATGGGGATAAAAATCTTGATGATAAAATAAATTATTTTGAGCAAGAAACGGTCGATTGGCTCATTTCAAATTCATTTATGAACAAACCCCTCATAAACAGCAGTAAAAAACGCTCCCCCTCCACAAACATCGAGAATGGTCAGCCGCGAAAACGGGGAAGACCCCTGGGTAGTAAAGATAAAGTCAAGCGAGTGAAAAAGGCTGGAAAGAAGACATCACCATCACCCTATCCGTCTAATGGAGGGAAACGGTATGATCTTGCCTCCTACATTATAATATATTTTTGAATTTATGTATTTTATTTATGGGTATGTCAAGTATTTGGAAATAAGACTAAAATGGAGAATGTCTTATGTCGTGCACCATTTGTATTTCAGATTAGATATTGTCCAGAATGCTATAAACGATTGTGGGATTGGATCTAATCACCCCATCGCTCACACATCAAGTGTGGGGTAAGTAAAATAACCCTCTCCACGTACAAATACATTCCCCTCATCGACCCCATCATCAATAACTTTACCACCATATATTTTCTCTTTTTAGAAATAGTGGTGATTGTTTTATGGGAAAAAACCTGCCATGTGATAATGGAGGGGGTGTTAATTTCGAGGACTTCTTCTCATTAATGGAACCCAAAGACGTGAGTGGAAATATCCCCACAACACCAGGTTTGCTCTACCCTTATTTTAATATTTAATACATGTGTTCTACGTGAGTCATAATTTATAATCCAATATATGATTTGTATCTCTGTTTGTAACATTTCTACATTTTCATTTTCAGAGTTGGTAGCATATTTAGACACTGTTTGAAGGAAGAAAATGGAGGGCTCTATTTCGTCGTCAATTGATGTGGAAACACTTTATAAAATATAAAACAGACACGTGTATCGTTTTAATACAATCTTTTATTTACTAAATCATGTATTTTAAAGAAAGATACAATAAAGTTTGTAAAAATATGGAGCATTGTTCTGTTATATTTACATTACAATAATTCGTCTAGTTAATTCGAGTAAAAGAACGAGTGTATTTTGACCCCCACTCTTCAATGATCAACGTTCGTATGTTTTGTTTTCCTCTTTTTCTTGTCCCCCTTTTGTCTCCCGTTATTATATTTCCTATGTTTTGTCTTCTTCTTCTTGTTTTTTCCGAATACACACGTAGTTTCCACCCCAAAACATAAAATGTTGTATGGCCCAGAAATCTTAATAAAATCGTTCAACATGTGTGGGTTTGAACACATACAAAACATGTGTTTAAGACGCTTCTTTAATTTATCAAATACACTATTTGATCGTTTCTTATGTCGCTTATTAGACATCTTAGTGATATGTATATGGGAATGTGAATCGCTCTATAGTTTTTGTAAATCCGGGATGTAGCACGTCCGCCTTCAGCCTCTTATATCAAAGTGAATAACAAATACATATGTTTGTTTATATACTCTTGTCTGCTTTATTCAAACTTAGATAATTATATCGAACATCGTGAACAAATACAAATTTCTCAATAACCCGTTCATTTTCATCGTTTATACACTCATACAGTAAATAAAACCACATTAGCGTAAAAGTAATTATCCAGTTTTTGGGTGGACAACATCCCCGTATGCCGAACATAGTGAACAAATACAAATTTCTCAATAACCCCTGCATTTTTCATCGTTTATACACTCATACAGTAAATAAAACCTCATTAGCGTAAAAGTAATTATCCAGTTTTTTCCTCATGTTTAAACACAATTGACGCATTTTGGGTGGACAACATCCCCGTATGGCGAACACTCCCCACATGTTGCCTCATCCTCGTGCGGGCAAATGACCATGTCATCGGTAAAAAGCAGGGGATACTTCTCCACCACTTCTTCTAATGATTTCAACACCTCCTCTATTTCCCCCGGCCGTATTGTAACCCCAGTTTTCGAGGCCGCAAGAGTTGTGTGAGCGGGGGTGGGTTTCCACCACCTTCTAACATCCAAATGAGGCCACCCCCGCTCAACTGTGGCATAAATGGCTCCCCCCAAATGAACACATATCGCCACGCTTCTTCTCATGGGGTTGTCTAAAAAGTCCTTAAACATTGTTAAATTTTCCATTAAAATAATTAACCTCCTATAAGTTAGGGGGATGGCCTTATTCATTTTTTGTGGAGCGACAGAAGTTGGGGACGTTTGAACATTCTTCCAACGCCTCAAGTTGAAAACGGGCTTTTTCAGTTGTTTGTCTACACACGGTTCCAAGTAGAGAAACTCGCTGAGTCTCACATCGTTTTTGGGGAAATCTCCGTGTGCTTCCCTAGGCAAATCCGTCTCATACAGTGTTACTACTTTCGAAAGCCTCGGACGTTTCGCCAGTGGTGTGACAACAACCTCCTCAACCTATATAAATAAAATATGAGTGTTATAGCAAATTATGTATATACCAAATCATTCACAAAACTGATAAAAAAGATTAATTGCAACATATTCAATCGCTGATATTAAAATATGTTATAAAAGGATAGTTAAAGCGGAAAGAGAGTAGAAATAAATATGGGGGAGGGTTAATTTGAGTGAGACTCACCTCGGAAACGCTTGAAGTCTTCTCGATCAAGTTATGATTGTCGACGACAGAAGATGTAGTCTCCTGACGCGTCAGCGTTTGTGAGACGGATGTATTGGGTCCCACACCCCGTGTCTTCCTTTTAGGGGCCGCGGATGTTGAAGCTTTTGGCGACTAAACAAAAAAAGGGGTAAATGGTCAATGTCCTGTTCCCACCTTCATTCACATAAGAGTAGGGAAAATAGTCTATATAGTATTTAAACTTTGAATTCCCTCTACAAATACAAATCGCTCCCACACAATTGATGTACATACATGGGGTGTTATTCTCCAAATGGTAGAGTCGAGTATTGTGTATATGAATAAGAGGCATAAAAAGTAAAAACAAGCAAAACCATGTAAATAAATATTCCACCCGTCATTAAAGAAAATAAAGTAACTTACGTTAGACATGGTGTTAAATGGGATGTTCAGAAAATAACCAAATTTCTGAGTAATGAAGGATGGTGTATGTCCAATTGCGATGATATCAAATTGCGATGATATGGGAGCCGGAAAGAAGAAGAAGAGCGTCAATTGTGTGGAGTCAGAATGAAGATTCTCTGCTGCATGAAGCGTTGATGGAGAGATGCCCTCAAATTCCCTCTATATTGCGAGTGTGCTTGTGTTCGTTACATGGGACTATATATACCGTTCTCCCTCCCCACACCCCCCTCCCCCCCTCCATTAATCCTGGATTATATATAAAGTCGTCTTCCTATTCGCCAAATGGGGAAATACATGGGGATAAGACAATGTCCCCACTGCTACCCACCCCAACTCTAATTACGAATATGTGAGCGAGTAATACGTACCTATGTCTAAATTCCCATATATTTTTCCACCCCTCCCCAACCTACACTACATCTTCTTCTGAAACATTAGAACACTCGTCTAAGCTTCTATAGGGGGAAGCATTTCGTAGTATATCCACAAATTGACTCCGCCCCCAAAATGAATTATCTTTACATTTGGTGACTTCCCTCTCCCGCTTTAATACAATATCCTTTATACCTCGCTCGACTTCCCCAATTCTCTGTAAAATATTCGCGAGAATATTGACAACGTGTCCATTTGCTCTAATTCTCCGTTTGGCTATTTCACACCCAGGCGAATACTTGAAATGCTCAACGGCGGGAATATCGCTTTCCTCCCAAGAATGTAATACAACCCCACAATTATAGCATGAGTAAGATCCGGAGGCTAAATGAAACAAACCATTATACACCATCTCATCCACACACACTATATGCTTTGCTCCCTCATATGTTCTCCGCCTCACGACAATATCCCCATATCGCGGGAATTTGGGTGTTAAAAGTGTAATGTCGTTCATCCTCTTGCTCTGCTCTGCCCCCAAATAAATGAAAACCCTCCACTACTCAAAATAAACACCACCCCACTAAAAATGTAAAATTCCCCACTAAAAATGTCGCTAAAAATCGCTCAGATCACTTGATCCATAGATACCCCATTTTAGAATGTAATCCTCCTCACTCCCCTCCAATTAAGAACCTCCATTTTAACCCCTCCATTTCACATGTAAACATTTGTATCCCCCTTAAAAAATGTGGCTCTCCTTTAATCTATATCATCTGAAATAAAACAAAACAAAACAATACATTCATAAATTATCCAATATTCTCAGAAATGAAATATTAAGTGTTCAATAACGATGATAAAAGGCATGAAAAGTAAATGAAGTATATTACATGAATTTGAATTAATTTAAAAACTCACCCGCCAAACTACCCGGATCTAGAAATCGCAGAATTGTCTCCATTTTTGAAATAAGTTTGCGGCACTCTCTCTTGGTAAAATCGAGTTGCAAGTCACCACTACAAAATGTGACCAAGTGTTTGTCACTGTCCGCCCTTTTCACTGTCCACTCCCCCGCAGTAAATGATGCGCCATAATCAGCAGAACACAAAGGAATTATCCTCCCCCTTCGCGCACACAATTCAACAAAACTTCTGTAGTCAAAGCCTCGAAAAGTCATCGCAAAAAACTTGGCTATAAACTTGAATTCAGGTTTTTTCCCACAAGTATATTTAGCAACGCAAACTTCCCACCTTTCACTGAGTTTCCATTGTATTGAAATAAAGGGTGGTCCTGATGACAAGCCCACAACTGAAAGTTTTCCTCCATTTAAATGAGCGGGGTTAAACATGTGCAACGCCATGACTGTATGATCCATTCCATCACCCTCTCCTCCCCTTTATACTCCCATCCCACCCCCGTCTTTCACCTGAAACACTCACCCCCCCACTTTGCGTCATAACTATAATGTCACCCATAAATTTAACTCACAATGCATTAACAGCTCGCATGGTGCAACACTGCTATAGCCTAACACTGTTTCATAAATATATTAATCGCACATACACACACCTCCACATGAGCAAAATGTGAAGTGAGGATGTCGACATGCGATGTGGTAACAACAAACAAACAAAAGCAAGTGTCATATGAGACCCCCAAAACCCCATCTTGAAAGCGCATAACATATATGATGTAGTGGAGAAATGTCCCCTTTTCAATCCCGGGTGGAGGAAACCCTTTTTTCATCTCCGCTTTATTTATTTTATTTTTTTTCCCTATTGACAAGCAAATGAACATTTCCCACTCGACTCACGCATCCCCCCTATGCTCTTTTAAATAAAACTCTGTCCTAACCCGCGATCGAATCGGGAACCTATAACTTCCCCATGTATTAAAAGTAGAAGGGTGTTAACCCCACCCTCCCCACACGCACCCCTCCTAGTGTTTAGGAATGATCATAGGTAAAGTAGCTAACCCTGAAGTACCACACAGGGGTGACACCTAGTGCAAGGGAGTAGAGTTAATCATGCAGGGGGGGCCACCTAGTGGATGGGGATTACAATTAACCCCATGCAGAGGCTCCACCTAGTGGGTGGGGTTACCCGCGCCTTGCAGAGGTGCCACCTAGTGGGTGGGGGTAGGATTAACTCCACTCCATGCGGAGGCCCCACCTAGTGGGTGGGGGTGGGATTAACTCCACTCCATGCGGAGGCCCCACCTAGCGCCTGGCGGCGGTGTCACTCAACCCGAAGCGTACCCGACAGAGACAAATGACTCTCTCTACACTACTATTGGGCCCCTCAGCCAGTCTTGTTTGACGTGGCATGATTTGTAAATTATCCAGGTTTTGCAATAAGGTTAGCATATATATAAGACTCAAGATCGAAATATCACCTTAAGTTTTTACATCCTGAATATTTAGTAAATCACTTATTTCTTCAGTGTGCAGGTCCCCATCAAGAAAATCTGCTCTAGCAGCTCTATTAATGGAGGTCTGAACCTTAGCAATCACATTGATGTTGGCCATGTTGTGTAAAAATAAGCCAATATAGGGTTTTAGTAAATAAAATATATGTTGACAAAAAGTAGTGCCCACAATCCGAAACGAAAATCACTCTTTTGGGATACAGCTGATGGCCTAGGACCATGCACTAGCTGTTAATTGCTATCACATTTACTTATCAAAACTTAAAACCATGAGAATTTGTAAAATCTATATATAGGCCTATAGCTAGCCTAGATAGACCAATGGTGTGCGTCTATAACATCTCTAGGGTTTTATTTCTAGTTTTGGTGCTATTAAATTCGAAATATTATTAAATTACTCCACCAATAACAGTATATATATATAGCCTACCAAATACATGTATGGTAAATGATCAAATCTACTCTGATATTAACCGCTAAAATGCCTTGATGGAAATCAATCCTTCAATATAGCACATAGTTTAGGCTAATTACTAAATCCAACACCCACGCTTGTTGGAATTAAATCTAATGCACCGACACGAGGATGGCAGACAGCTCTAATTGAAACACAAACTCTGAGATTGGGCAGAATACCAAGGCAGTGGCTGAGTCATGTATTAATTATGTATAATTAAGTACTCTAATCAAAGATAAAACACTTCGTATATCCCGGTCACATAATGTAAGGCCAGAAAATAGACCTACAGTGTGTTTCCCATTTCTCCTCTCCCCCCCCCCCCCCGCACACCCATCCTTACCTGGGAAAACCTACCGCACCTTTAAAAAAATGACCTTGCCCACTTTTGTTTCGGATATTCTTTTTAATATAAAAGTAAATTAAAACAGGAAAACACGTCTTCCTAACCAGAAAAGGTACATTTCTCTTGTTTATAATAACTATTGTTACGAAATACACAAACAAAATATGAAGTTCTCAGTCATAGAAATCAGAAACACACCTATTTTACTTTTGCCTAATGTCTGGCTCCAAATAGTCATGCCACGTAATGAATCTCCATTGCAAAGTAGGTTGTCTGATTAAAACGATTGTACGTGCATGTATACACATGGGTTGAGATGGTTTTGCATTTCATTTCTAATCAAAGTCCACAGTACAATCATTCTCCAATTACACACTGGTATTTTACTTATTACACTTTGTATTGTAAAGCGCCTACTAAACCACTCGACGGGCTCGATTTTTTTCTACTTTTAAAAACGATTAAAGCTGAAAACATAATATTATATATTCATGTACACAACGCTCTGACAAGTGTTTTTCATGTTATTCTGTACCAATCTACAAACACTAAAGAAATCTTTACCAATGTGCATAATGTTACTTGTTGCTATTAAGAATACATTTCGACAGATATATTACCGAGTCATATGGGATGTGTTCCAGGAAAATGAGTTGCAAGTCGCAAGAATTATATTTTTCAAAGTGTTTATTTTACAAGATCAATTCATTGGAGTGTTCTGATATGTGGGGAATTTATCACTTATAGCTATATTGATCGCCGATGTATCACATCTCAGGACATTATATGTAATATAACCTTTCGTTCTAAAGGTCCTTATATGGACTATATTTAGTTACTTTACTGTTTACTACCCCCAGAAATATTGCAAACTTTTTCTTTTCCAAAATAAAAATATCAAACTTAAAATCTATAAATACTTATTGAACTATTAGACTGTTTACTATCATTGGAATCGGTTCGATCTCATCTTTTCAAATATCATGGAATCTCAAAATCTATTTTATGCGACTTATGACTCATTTTCCTGAAACACATCACATATTGTTGTTTCAAGGTATAGAGATGGATGAAATAATAAATGATAAAATATGCTGATTGTTACAAACTATTACAGTACATTTCTTGTTGAGAGGTGAGAGAAAATGAGGTGATCATGTTGGTTCAAATATAATATGAAGGAAAAAGTATTTTTTCTCGCATTTTAAAAAGTGGTCATGGATATTTCTTAACCTCACTGGCAGGTTATTACAGGAGCTTGTTAATTGGAAGTGTAATAATAGTTTATCAATTTTATTTCTTGGTATAAAACAGGGAGGCTATTGTTAACATAGTTGCTCTTACAATGCGGGTATTATTTGAATTTCTTATTTTATTTACATTAATGAGGAAATGTAAAACTCTACATCAAATCTCTCTCACCTACTATATGTATTTAGATTATTCTTCTCATGAAATTTAAACAGAATTCATAACACTCCACTTAAATGAGTCTGAGTGGCAAATGAAGCCTGTACATACTAAAACTTTGACAAAAATTATCACTAACACTCCACATTACGATGTCTGAGTGGCACAGTGAATATCGTTGTATTTTATCTTATTTTATCTTATTTTATTTTTCATTTCTCTTCATTCTCTACCTTTGTGTATATACTTATTCACTTATGTATTTATATTATATCTTTCTTTGAATAATAGAGATGAAATATAAATTATAACCACAAAGTAAAAAGAAACATAAAATATCTAACAACATATGTACGACCAAAAGACATAGGAAATTGTATTGTATATTACTTTTAAATCTTGGCCCGGCAGAACTAACCCCGAAAAGGGGAGCTGGTAACCAAGTGTAAATAAAATTCTTAAAAAAAAATGAGCTAATTTCGTACGGAGAGATTTTATGTTGTGTGCATAATTTCGTGGTTTTAGTTCGGGGGTTATAGGTCGTTCATTGGGGTCACTGGACTCTCCCGCGACCTACCGCTTTTGAAAAAAGCCGCCACCGGCTCCTCTCTAAAATTGGAACAGTCGTACCCGTTATCACGGTCGTACGTACAAAGTAGAAGAAAAGGGAATTGCTGCCGTCTCTGCCAACGAAATAAATCCTCATTCAGCTTTGTGTCAGGTGTGAGAACTACCGTATATTAGTAAGCAATGATATTAGCTAGTGAATACTGGAACAATATTGTCTATATACAACGCTAGAGTCAGGTATAGCTCGAAAGATCCCGTTGGGAAGATTCGAATGGACGGCCATTGCCGCGAAATATATCAACAAGCGCCGAAAATGGTGTCTCCCAATACCGCCGCTAGCGCCACTGCATAGGCCGCTGGATAGCTGTAGTGTTGATATGTTTAAAGGGCGGGTGGCGTTGACGAACACAGCACGTTGTGGTGTGTACGTCGACGGTATTTAACACTAAATCAAATGGATATTGTAGGTAGGAGGGATATACAGACTGAGGGGGGGGGGCGGGGGGGGACGATCCTTTATTTTTAAATATAAAAACAATCTAAAAGCGTTCAGATCTGGTTGAAATATAACCAATTTACTTCCTACAAATAAATACCTTGTGCGGTTACTTTCTAGATAAGCTTTTAAGGCCATCTTATAGCGCTTTATTATGAATGTTGATAAAACACTCTTATTACAAGGACTATAATACATGCAACACTATAATCAATGATTGAAAAACTATTCGCCTTAACAAGTTGTATTGTGTCTCATAAGGTCGCATATTAATAATATGTATATGGGTCAGATTTTCAGAAAATGTACAATTGGCAGCTGTACATATGTAGTAAATTCTGCTAAATTAGGCTGCAATGTGGACAATACTAGTTAAATTCAAGTATATTCGGCGTGACATAGATTCTAGCAATCTCTTTGGTTAGATTGGACTGTATTTTTAACTTTATTTTCGTCTGAAATCTGGTTTATTTGAGAGAATTGGCGAATTTGAATTGTACATTTTTTGAAAATCTGACCCATGTATCATTGCATCCCGCACAGTCCGATGAGCCCAAGCAGAAGACCTGTAGAGGAGCTCACATATATATTGAAACTTTATATTGAAACTAGCTGTTGCTATCACATTTACTTATCAAAACTTAAAACCATGAGAATTTGTGTACCTTTTTCCATTTTTCCATTTTGTTTGCATATGGCGTACTAGGATAAACGGGCCACATATCTCTGCCTTGACAGTTCTGCCGAGAGAACCCTCTACTTAGCTACAATAAAATATAAGTCTTTCTATACAAGGGAAATACATATAAAATATATCTAAATTAACATATCATGTTACCATAGCATGCATATGGTAGATTTATTATGACTAGTAGCGACATCTTGTGTTACTACTAATAACTGTTTTAAAGGATTGCTGAATGGTTATTTGGGCATCTTAACATTAAATAGGCCTACATGCAGAAATAAATTATCGGAAATCAGAAATTCTCAAATGAAAGATATAACCTATGGAATCTGTGTCTATCACCTTGTGGTCAAACGTCGATAACCAGAAACGGAACCACACCACACCTATAATAAACTATGTGTACTTATCTGTAAATCTTTTTCATTTGGTTTTAGTCGGTCAATAAATTCCTGATGCCTTTGATATATAATGTGATTTGACTTGATTAAAACAAATCTGAGTAACATCCGCTGTAGAATATGCAAATACCATTATCAACAATTATTTGTATAACACATATGGGTCAGATTTTTAGAAAATGTACAATTGACAGCTCTACACATTTAGGATTTTTTGTTAAATTAGGCTGAAAAATAATGAATACCGGGTATATCTGGGTATATTTGGTATCGCATTGATTTAAAGTATCAGTTCTGTTATGTTAAACTGCATTTTGAAGCTCATTTTTGTCTTAAATGTGGGTTAGTTGAGAGGATTGGTGAAGGCGAATTGTACATTTTCTGAAAATCTGACCAATATACATGTGTATGTATGACGCATGTTGTACTATATATATTTTGATGAAGGTGTTATGACCACCAAAACATTGGTTCTACTTCAATTGTAAATAAATACAGCAACATTAAAAATCATCATTTAGTTTTTATTCCGGATTTAATGGTATTTTCCTTCATAAATATTTACATTTTGATTCGGAAACATGATATAAAGTTTGGACGGGCAAAGGTATGATTTACCGACATGTCCATCATGACATATTGTATTGGAGTCGCTTTATTATAGACTAGTGCCCATGGACGCTATGGGATCATCGTAAGGAGGCTATGAAGAATCTTGTGCAAATATATAGAACAGAAACACAATATTTTAGGCGTTTGTCATTTTTATTTCCTCAGTGTAAATTGTTGGTGTTCGTCACAATACAATAATAAATAATTATCCAAACAAAACCTTTGCTGGAAGATGGACAAGCAAAATCAATGAATGAATGAACAGAGCCTTGGAAAGTTGAAGTAAAGACAGTCTTATGAACGTTTTACAAAACCTCATCAAAATCATTTGCATTTCTTATGTGAAGAATTGACTGAAAGAACGGATAATCAACATGAAGCATATTTTCATGGAATTCTAAGTAGTTTTCATACAGACAAATTCTCGACAAATGTATAGTAACCAAGCTGAGGGATGAGTTATCTTTATTTTTTTTCTAAACCAAATTCAGACGCAAATATTTTAGATACACCAACGAAAATATAACCATACAACCACCAGGAGTAATGGAAGATACACCTTTGTTCTGAATCTCGGTTATCTGATTCAAATCTTGGATATCAAACACTATCATAAAATGTTAAATCAAAACGCTGGTGCAAATATTGATGGATACAGGTGTAAAAGGGGGTTTGTGTGTCTTTTATCCCTTCTGCAGCAGTCTTCTAGCACTACTTTTGAACTTTCATTTGTGTATACCCTTCCAGACCATAACAAGTCTCATCAAAGCTGTACCCGCAGCTAACATCAGTCAAAATTACTTTGTGTTCAGTTGTTTTCCAGCCCATCAAAGCCATCTAACCACAATTCTGAAGGGTTTTGTTTTTGTTACAATGGTTCATCAATCTATGTTTTGGGGACACAGATTGTATAAACATATACAATCATGTGTTACATTGGCAGAATATTGATGACTTAAATTCAGGGCTATGGATAAAACATTGTATGAACAAATTTTGTAGGATCTTGAATGTTGTAATAGCTGAGAATACAGCTTTAAGTATACCCGACAATGTACTTCAATAGACATGCACCATAATACATACTGTATAGGGGTCAGATCTTCAGAAAATGTACAATTGGCCTTCACCAATCCTCTCAAATAAGCCAAATTTAAGCCGAAAATCAGGTTCAAAATACAGTTCAACCTAACTGCCCGATTTATTGAACGAATACAATACAGAATAAACTCAGATATACCCAGTATTTATCAATTTTCATTTCTATTTAGCAGAATTTTATAGATGACTTACAAGTGTAGAACTGTAGATTGTGCATTTTCTGAAAATCTGACCCTATGAATCCATTGTGCTGGTAAGGGATTTATTTACCTCCATGTCCGATAGTTGTGTTCATTTTGGTGTTGTTATTTAATTCAATAAATACACCTCAAACATCAAATTATGCGCAATTACGTATATATAAGCCGGCTCAACTTAACTACATTTACAAAGTCCTTGTTAGCCTAGGCAATGGAGACACTAGGCCGTGTTCTGTGCTTTTCATCCAAATATGGAACATATGCCTGGTGATGTAAATTACTTTTTACAGGTAGAATTATTCTTAAATCAGATGTTTAAATTTTGAGTTCAGTAAGAACAAAGAAAAATCCTTCAATTTTGAATGCAAAATTTGATCAGATTGCAAAAATATATGGCGATATTATAATTGACTGTCTCACAAGACCTGGCCCGGCTCAGCCAAGCCCAGGGAAGCAGGGACTTTGTGATATACAGACAATGGTATACTAGTTATACAACAATACAAAACAGTACGTCTTTCTACTAAAACAGAATACAACAAATCATAGCCACAGAACAAACATTTGAATCTGTATATGGACAGATTTCTTCACATTGCCAAGATTTAACAACAACTAAAACAACAATCAAAACTATTAACTGAATTAACGTCTAACTGATGAACTAATAATATAACCATTAACAATTGAGTTAAGCTTGTGCAAGCTAGCTTAAAAATCACCAAAAATATTTCATAATTTAGCTTCTTCCAGACAGAGTTACCCTCGTTGTGTGGAAAGGGTCCAGAGTCCAGCTCTTTCATGATATTCCAAGGACAACAAGGGTAATTCTGCTCCTGGTGTTCACATGTGGCTTTTATAACACAGAATCAAACATAGTACACTTAACATAAATGTGAAACATGTACAAATTGAAAAACGTATACAATTAAACATTGAAATTACACTATTATTCCACTCAACCTGAACTCGAGGGGAAATCAGAAAGAAACTTCAGGTTAATACAAAAAATTCAGCTTAAGAGAACATATTCATTAGGTAGGAAGTCTGCAGGGAAGTTTGAAAAGGGTCAGGTTAAGTGAAAAATCAGGTAAACCGAGTTCTGGTTAAGCAGAACAGAGTGTAACTGTAATGTTTAACTGTATGTTCTTTATCCGGTTTCTCGTATATATTGGAGTGGTTCAGCACTTATCGAATATAAGTACAACACTAGACAAATGCGATGTCACATATGTGTATGATTTTGAAAACATACACAATAAATCTTTGTTGAGCGGACCACTTAGAGAGCTCTGTTATGTTAGCACAATGGTTGAAAGCACTAAGGAATATTTTAAAAAATGCCTTGAATTAATACCTCAAATAAATTTGCATTTACACTAAAAGCTCAATCAAAACTAAGTCAATGAAATATTGGAATCTGAAATATTAGGGGTTCAGGCCTTTTCATATTCTATACTAGGCTGAGAATAGCCAGAAACTTCCAATGCAACTCAAAAAGGATCCTGCTAGAGCAGTGACCAGGAGGCACTTTGAAGAATTGCTAAATGTACTTTAAGATTCAATGATTTAATCCGGTGTGGAGCATTAAAATTGATTGGATGGACAAAAAGTGATGGCAGGGCACAACATTTTATGGGCAAGATTTAGATGAAGGAAAACAATCACTAAATACATGGACCAGTCCTAACATAAAGAGTAAGAAAACGGAATGTGGAGAATGGAAGCTGAGGGGGAAAAAAGCTCAGCCTAAACTGAGAAGTGGAAATAGTATTGATAGGACAGAATAGGTAGGACCGAATAGGTACAAGAAGGCAAAAGTAAGGACAGCCATACACAGAAATACACTGATTTAATCCATGCAGTCCACAATCTCTCCATTCAGGACGGGAGGCTGCATTTATGCAGTCTAGGCATTGCTGTTTGATATTGTTTGTTATTGATAGAAGAGGCCATAACTTAATAAAAAATGAACAGATCTTTCTGAAACAAACACATAAGAAACACATACAAAATATTTGTATAAGTATGTTGCCATGGGGACAATAATTATGGCGCCATAACTAACATACATACATGCTGGAAAGTGAATTTGGAGCAAAGAAACCCGTTCTGAAGCCCCAAAAGTGTGTAAACTGCCCCGTCCTGAATGGGTTAATTAATCTAACCTTCAGTCAATGATATCAAAAGATGGCTGCACAGAGAAACATAGGATGTAGGAATGGCATGGCCTGACCGAAACATCTTCAGAATTGTTTCATTAGTTGTAATCAAATCAACCAAACAAATCATTTCAACTAAAAAGGGTCCAACTCATTTATTCTTGAGAAAAATCTACGTAAATTGACATTTTGGAAAGCCAAATCAACTCTACTGCCCTGAACCATTCTAGTCTAAACTAATAGTAAGCCGTGGACCATGGTATACGGAAGCCCCTGTACATGGGAGAGTACGACTCTGGGGCTGCGATCATTTCCTGCCTGCCATAGCCTTGACCCCTTCGTCGCATCTGCAGCAGACACATCATGAAGACTATGATGAAGAGGATGAAGACCAAAGAGTTGGCCACTGCTCCTAGGATCATACTAAGCAGTGGGAAGCGCACCTCGCAGAATGGTCCTCCATCACCTTCTGGGCAACTGAAATTTTGTTAAAATGTTTATTAGTTCTGTCATCTAAACCCCTAATGGCATGTGCTAGCTATGATGAGTAGGAATCAGGGTACATGACGAATGTATAATCAATTCATGCATATTGGTATATGTGCTTTTCCTATTTACTACAACTACTACAGGTGAGTATGATAAAGAATAATAAGACTATGTTAAAAGCAGTATCACTATGTATAATAGTCTGTTGAGTGTCTCAATAAAAGAATTTAAATAAAATATTGAATGTTAATATTGAATGGTTGATATTTTCATGAAAATTTCAATACAAAGTACATTAAGTTTGATTAGTATATGCGCATTCTATAACCGTTCTATAATTTACCTAAATTATGTGGTAATAGAGAGAGCATAATAAACTTGATCTTGTTGTTTTATTAAATATCTCTAGCTTTCAGGCGACTTGCCCTTCTTCAGGAGTGAGTGTATATATTTTTGGAATTTTGCCTTCTCATGAAACTAATTATATAACATAGACCACATGCATAATATAAAAACAACAATACTAGTCATATTCTTGGATTAGGTAGTATAAATTATCACCTGCTTATATGTATTTAATAAGTCACTCTGCTTTCTTGTATGCATCAAATAAAAAGGTTTGCAATATTTCCTGATGATCACTAGTAAAGTAGTTAAATACTCCTTAGGATAACCTCAGATATGCACAGATGGATATGCATAGATATGGAATTTAGTAATATATTCATGCTACTAACCGTACTTAACACCCCCAATGGAAAGATGCTATATCCGCATAGATTCAGCGTCTTTCCAAAAATATTACTCTAACATATTCAGTGGAACCTCTCTATTAGGACCACCCTTGGGACTGAATGATGTTTGGTGGTCTGTAAATCTTATGAGAGGGAATAATTCGGGACTGGGAAAACTAGTCATAATAGAGGGGTGGTCTCTATAATGAGGTGGTCTTTATGTGAAGTTCCACTGTAATACTTTGCAGTATTTTACTTACATGCAGTGAGGGAAGCCGGCAGGTGAAGTTGTACAAGTGTCCTCCTTACAGAAACCCATCCTCTCTATCAGTTCACAGCCAACCACTTCAGCTGATGAAGATATAAATTGTTCACACCATATAAATCAATTACATTTCCTTAGAAATAAAACATAACTGTAACTCAAGGGATGGGTCTTGAAGATGCGTCCATTGAGGTTGCCTTTTATTAAAGATTTTTTTGTGACCAAAATACAATGACCAACTAGGTCTGAGGTCGCTTGCAGAGTGAGGGAATAACAATGAGGTTGCCCCCAGCAACCAAAACACCAAATTCAGGTAGCACTACAATTATTTTATATCTGCATTACCTACACCAATACATGCTATATCATACATCATACAATAACTGACAAATATGAACATTGAGACTAATGGTTTACTTTCTTCCACATATCAACATCAGAGAGAAATCACTCAATTATCAATTATCCTGTCATAAACTACAGAGTTTTTCGCAAATTCTCCTCTCCCTCCTCCCAGTGGTTAATTATGAACAGCCCCTTAGAATATTCTCCCTTTGTTATAATTGATGTGTTTTAAAATCTCCCTCAATTACTCTCAACTTGGCACTAACTATTCAGGATCTCATACAAGGGTATAAAGGCTGCACTTACGTATGTATGCAAGTGGGATCTTGACACACTGTCCACCAGAATCCCATCTGTATCCGAATGCACAGGAGCAGTGGAAAGTACCGGGCTTGTTGACACATGTGTGTATAGCATCACCACATACTGCTGGTATCTGTCCGCACTCATCAATATCTGTAAGAATAATAATTAGAATTAGAAATATAAACAAAACAAAGCATGTTGGCATATCTACCATCATAAAACTTGATTAACAAAGAATATAGGTTTCCTTGTGAGTATTGGATCACACTCATTCCTGCTCTCTACACATCAGAAAAAGAATATCTTTAAAGTCAAGGTAGTCAAGATACTTCATGTACAGGCTCAGGAATAAAAGGCTTAGTGAATGGTTGTATGGGATAATGAGAAATGATGTCCCAGGCTATTCCATAACTTAGCATGGAATCATAATATATTGTTTATCAAACAAAAGATCTATAGATCTTACTTGCCACAACTCTTGGAATGCAACAATTTGTGGACAGAACAAAATATTTTACCTTTCTCTGTCACAATTGCAACGGAACATATTTAAGGCATGTATAATTCACATTTATAATTCCTTACCAAGACATTCCATGCCACCATCTTCCCACTTCAGAATACCTCCAGTATCAGTACAAGTAATATCAAACTGAAATTCAGTGGCTGTCACTTGCCACCCGGGCTCACATATCACAGGCCAGATTTCTCCAGACTTGGTGTGCACTAGTGGAATAGGTTCCATCCAGGCATTGCGGTACATACCAGGCTCCATACAACGACTCTCTGGATTGGGTGAACAGCAACATTAACATTCATATAATTTAATTTGTTAATACTCAATTCATACTAATCACAGATGAGTCAAACAATGAACTAGTTATCCCTGTCTGCATGTAGCCATCAGTGCTGTCAGGCTGTACTAAGATTACATGATTTGCTGGGACTTCTTTCTCAACCTTCAAGTGTGTCCATTATGGAGTCTTTTTACCATGTAGATATATAAACCAATGTTTCATTACCTCAATTGGATTAATAGAGTAAATAGTCTAAGCTTGTTTACAGATTTAGACATATGTAAACACTACCATCACCCACCTTTACAGATGTTATTTGCCCAGTAGTAGCCATCATCACAGTCACAGCTGTAGGAACCAGGCTTGTTTCGGCAATGTGCATTAGCTCCACATGTGCCAACAGTAGCACACTCATCGATGTCCGCTGAAACAATTGAGCAAAAATTGTTGTATGGACATTTCATTAAACCCAAATCAATTCTTATATTAAAGCCTTTATATTTTGATTAACTAGAGTATTAAATCTAAATTCTCTTTCATAACCTTTATTAATCAAAATATGCTATACTTTTATAGAAATATCTTGATCTGAAAACCCAACAAATGTTTTACTTTTCTCTGTCAAGTGACAGTACCAAGTAATTATACACCACAACACTTATCATAGAACATATTTTAGGCATATATATTTCACATTTATAATTTCTTACCAAGACATCCCTTGCCACCATCTTCCCACTTCAGAATACCTCCAGTATCAGTACAAGTAATATCAAACTGAAATTCAGTGGCTGTCACTTGCCACCCGGGCTCACATGTCACAGGCCAGATTTCTCCCGACTTGGTGTGCACTAGTGGAATAGGTTCCATCCAGGCATTGCGGTACAAACCAGGCTCCACACAATGACTCTCTGGATTGGGTGAACAGCAACATTAACATTCATATGATATAATTTGTTAATATTCAATTCATCCTAATCACAGATGAGTCAAACAATGAACTAGTTATCCCTGTCTGCATGTAGCCATCAGTGCTGTCAGGCTATACTAAGATTATATGATTTGCTGGGACTTCTTTCTCAACCTTCAAGTGTGTCCATTATGGAGTCTATTTATCAAGTAATTATGTAAATCAATCTGATTTAGACAAGAGTAAACAACACCCACCTTTACAGATGTTATTTTCCCAGCGGTAGCCATCATCACAGTCACAGCTGTAGGAACCAGGTGTGTTTCGGCAATGTGCATTAGCTCCACATGTGCCAACAGTAGCACACTCATCGATGTCCGCTGAAACAGTTGAGCAAAAGTTCATGTATAGACATTTCATTAAACCCAAATTAATTCATATAGTAAATCCTTGATATTTTGAACATGAGTATCTAATCAATATTTTCTTCACATAACCATCATGTGCAATTTCAAATATGCATCATTGTTACAGATCACAAAGTCCTCAAAACAAAATGCTCAAATAGAAATGAAATGAGTTGTTTTTAGTTGAGTTGACTTTCATCCTTTCCATTAATTTTTATAAAAATGTCTTGATCTGCAAACCCCACAAAGGCTCAAACCTAAGGAGGAATGAGCTTTCTTATTCTTTAATTATATTTTCCAAACGATCCAGTAGACTATACTTCTCATCGGTTACCGCTCGTTGTTATGGTGTTACTGTTCCCACATTGCACTTGCCCTTTCAACACTGCATTCATTCACTTCTCTCTTTCTTGCTAGTCTTGTAATTAGTTTTATTAGTCTATTTTTACTTGGGACAGTCCACTACCCGCTTTATTGACTTAGGACCACCAATTTAAGGTTAGGTTTAGGGTTAGTTTTAGTATTGATTTCTGTTAAGTAACATTTGACAGCACATATCCCTGCGTACCCATACCAACTCCAGTTACAACAGCCAATCACATCATTGAAGCCACATTCAGTCAGCTGGCGTAATCACCCGAATAGGGTCCAGCACTTTATGGTTAGGGTAATCGCCACAAACTAGTCGAGGGGTCCGCAAGGAAAAATAAATAGACAGTGATCAGTGGGGAGTGGGCCACGTCTACCTCCAACCTCATAACTGAAAGTCGGCTCTGCGATGCAGTGTGGGACCTACACATGGTACCAGAATAGGCATATACCCGGTTCAAATGATCCCACCCAATTCTATATCAATCCTTCAAGTCATTCTGGCAAGAAGAAGGCAGTTACATCAAGGGGATCATATGAAAGGCCCCCCCCCCCCCCCCCCCCCCCGAGAAATACAGATTTATCTAATACTTTTAGCAAACCTGATACTGAGATATCCCTGAAGGCTTCCAAGTGTGTGCTGATATGGACGGCAGCCTTTACTGCACCACTCTTGAGACATGGAACACTCTCAGATGATCCCCGACCCAGGACGTTTACATGTGTTATCCCATACTCTTTATTTGGGCAGACTGTGTAATGAAGAAGACTGACTTACTTGTGCAGGAACCAGCAGGTGTTTTCTCCCAGTCTGTGCCAACACATTTAATGGTATATGAGGTAGCACCACCTGTTATTGTCCACCCATTGTCACATGTGACTATAACCTCTGCAGCTCCTGATAATGCCAACTCTAGGTTTACTTGATCATAGAAGGCATTACGCTGATCTCCAGGGAATCCACAGTCAAGGGTGTTGGTTGAGGTAGCTGTATAATATGTAATAACACAGTAATGTTACTTTGATTTCATATTTCAGTACATGTGCATGCCTGGACTGTAAACCACTGCATACATAGACATTCATACAAATGTAGTTGTTCACACATCTTACGCACTATTTCAATCATGTATACAGAGACCTATAGATCAGGTAAATGAAAGCAAACATTTCTAAATAAAGTAATTACCATAATGCCATTATATACTCCAGATGTACACATACCATTATAATCTCTACAACATTACTTTTCAAACTACAGAGCAAGGTAGGCCAGGTCAAAACAATCAAAAGGGAATTAAAGAATTGGCCTCATCTCCCAACACTACAACTAGCCTACATGAGAGAGAGATACTCCTATCAGTCAGTGAGATTTCTCACAGGGATACTTTCCTTCACACCTTCCATGAAGAGGAAGAGCGTTTTCAGTTGATTAAGGATAATAGAGGATTTACATGTCGCCATCTTGAATCCCAATTCGCAAGTGATTAAGGGAGTACTTTGTCAGTGTAAAAGCGATGAAAAACATATTATGTCCAGGATGGAATGTTTAACTGGAGGTTAAGGTCAAGGTCATAATATATAAAAAAATCCTAGGTCAAATAGAAAAAAATGGCATTTGAAGTATGGATATTTTTATAATTCAGACTCCAGCAACCTTGTACATGACCTCTGACAACATGACAGTCATGATTGGCACTTCAGTGAACAAAATAAGATACCCCACTATCCCTGAATCCAATAGCATTCATTAGTCTAATATAACAACATATATTAAGCGTGTGAACATAAGTGGCGTTTAAAACAGGATGGTATCTCAAAAATGAATATAAAAGTTGTATTCACTTACAGTAGCAGTAGAATCCGCCGTCCATGTTGCCACACAGAAATTCATCGGCACAAGGAGTGCCTACCGTGCATTCATTTATATCAACTGAAAATATTCACAATGGAACTCCTTTAATATGTTACCCATCTTCTAGTCAATCAATCAATCAATCAAAGAGAGGTGATACCGTTTAATGTAAGTAATCATGTAATTCAATCTGTAATGTATGATCCCAGAGTAAAATTTTTAAACATTAAATCTATAGTAGATACTATTTGTGATGTTAAAACTCTGTTTAGCTATTCTTGCCGAGACAAATATCGCTTTAATTGTTATTAAATATTCATATGAAATTCAAAAAAATATTGCTCCCTTTGATGCAGAGGCGGAGGTTACATATCCTACAACAAGCTAATAGACTAAAAAGAATAGGTCTTGGAGCACTGCAAACGCCCAAGTTTCAACACAGTAAAATACTACTCCTAGCCTTGAGGTTGTCCGTTGTTCAACTTTAGTCCATTTTGGATCAGATTTTGGGTGAATTTGCGTGCAATTATTGGAGTACAGACCGTCACTGTACCCACGGTCTATATTGTATTTTCCTTGCCTCCCATTGGCTACCTACCCAAAGCGCGACCCACAGTCTAATGACAGTGATGGGCGCTTCCCAATGGTCCCCGTGCTACACACCCACCGCCTACCGCCATGCTGCACATATGGCTCAGTTTCTCCTCAACAAGTGGCGTCAAATGCGTGAATGTAAAAAGGTGGTGTTGGATGTGTTAACGGATGACAGGTTAGTGAAGAATGACTTGTTGTTTCTGGTTGTTTTTTACATTTCCTCCACTTTCTATATATCCTGTTCACAAGGGAATGGTCGTGGGGAAGAAGTCGTGAAGCGCCCCCTGAAGCTAGCTTTATGTGATCATACTAGGGTTAGTGCAATGAAAAAGGGCAGCTTCATTCTGGTGTTATTAATAGGGTTAATCTTAGCTAATATTAGAGAGATGACTAAGATTGTATCTTAATAGTTGATATTTCATTAATTGGATTATAGGAATTAAGAATATGATAAGGGCCCCGTCAAGTTGTTTGCTCACAGGCTGCGCATAGGTTGTTGACATCGGGGCACTTTCGAGAGGAAGGAGGAGTGCGCTAAATAGGCTGTACAGTGCAGCTCAAAGTGTACCAAGTGGCTATGTGGGTCATGCTGAAAGTCACTAGCAATCTAATTACCGAAACACATTATCAGAACACAAATAAACATGCCTTATCCAAGTTTTATGTAAAGGTATGTGATCTGACCCATCACAGACTAAAATCAATAAACAACTCAGATTTTTGCATGAGAACGGTCTGTAGGCCCAGTGACGTACGGCCTTGGGACGTCACTGGGCCTACAGACCGTTCTCACGCTAAAATCAGAGTTGTTTATTGCTATAGTAGACTATATTCCAGGGAGATGTATATATACAGATATTTACTATTATTATATATGAAAGAAGACCATAGACTTACCACAAACTGGTGTGTTTGGGGAGCCACAGTTGTGGGTAGCACCAGTTGTACCTACTTCATAACCCTGATTGCAACCAATTGTAAAGGTTGGAGTTGTAATTAGAGGGCTAGAATAACTCGCAACAAATCCATTGGCAAGTACAGGTGGATTACAGTCTGTAAAATAGAAAGAACAACATCTATGTACTATGTATAAATAGTCACTGCTGAGAATGGTATTGTATGACAGAAACATGACTCCACATGAATAATGTAGTCATTTCTTATGTTGACAAATTCAGTCTTATGAGTCATGTATGGCTATATTTGGTAAGATTTTGTAGTCATAATAGCTGAGAATTCTGCTTTAAATTACAATAGCCTTTTACCTTCATCCATTCATGAGTATTAAATATAAAATGCTTAAATATTACCCATAGGTTTTCATATCAATACTTACAGCAACTAGGAAGTGGTTCAAAGCAGCCCAATGTAAACGACGTAGGACCAGCAACACCAGAGGGAGAGATGAATCCAGCAGTACAGGCGTAATCATACGTAGTTGCAGTTACAATATTACCCACAGCACCATTTGTTCCAGTCTCACCCACTGTCTTTGCACATACTGAAAGTATAAGGCATGGTCTCAAAAGTTATTATCAAAGATTTTAGTAAGCTGATTAGTTATGTATCATTTAGATGACTCACTTTTTATATTTTACATTTTGTCTATGTATACACAGCCCTAATGTACTTGGTTATCTATGCACCATATAGCCATGTACTTTATTTCCCAATGGACCACATAGAGGACATAGGTATTACATATATTGGTGACTTTGATACTACAGTTAGGTCATAACCTTCAATATGTGAAAATATATCAATCAATTTTATGTTCTATGCTGTCCTAGAAATGTGTGTTCCCTGACCTATGTGTAGTTGTGGACGAGATCCACTGGCTCTTATTATGTATTGACTGGTTAAATGGGCTGTATTTACTCATCACATCATCCTTCCCCAAATGTGTTAAACAAAACCCCCTCCCCCCCACACACCCCACCCCCTAAACAAATAAAAACATTTAAAAAAAAAGAAAAAAAAAGGGTTATCTCTTTAATTGATATTAAATATTGATTTGATTTGATTTGAAGAATTCTTTTATTTGCAAAGATGGTATATTACAGAAGGTAGTTGCGCCAATCATGATACAATCATATCATTTCCTCCGGCGAATGCCTTATTATGCGAGTTCCAACTAGTTCTAGTTTGAACAGTTATCAAATAGTTACAGACATTAACAAGTTGTCAAGTTAAGGTTACCAATTCGAAAACTTATAAATTAAGTCAGGGAAGAGATGAAAGGTTTGTACAAAATATTCAGTACTTGTGGAGAAGTGCTAACATATCAAAGTATTTTCAAATGTACAAAACCCCATTGTTGTATTCACTATTTACACATGTACTCATATGTATGATGAATGAGATTTTGTTGAATACAACTTTATTCCAGAGATGTGTATATATGTAATACATATATATATTTACTATTTTTATATAAGGAGACCATAGACTTACCACATGCTGGTGTGTTCGGGGAATCACAGTTGTGGGTAGGACCAGTTGTACCTACTTTATAATACTCATTGCAACCAATTGTAAAGGTTGGAGTTGTAATTAGAGGGCTAGAATAACTTACAACGAATCCATTGGCAAGTACAGGTGGATTGCAGTCTGTAAAATAGAAACATAAACATCATTGCATTATGTATAAAGAGTCACTGCTGAGAATAGTACTTAGGCCATAGCCACCTTAGCAAAAGACTAAAATGGTTAATAACCCCCAATTAGGGTATGGTATGTAGCTTATAGGAGAAAAGCATGCTGACATAGACATATAAGAGTTCTTCCACCAATGGGCTTCACCCTTTAGTCTTCATGCTTCCTAAAGGGCTTTAGTCGCCGATCTTTGGATTCTGGGGGTTTGCTGGATAGTTGTAACCGGCCTGTTTCACTCAATGCTGGGCCGTTATAGAAAGGGAGGCATGTCATACAGGCCTGTTATAGAAGTTTTGGTGGTGGCGACTGGGGTAATATAAAGAAACTAAAACCTGGAAGCATGTTCTACTCTTTTGAATGAAAGAAGGAGTGCGCTAAATAGACTACCGTACACAATACAACGCCAAGTGCACGGTGCACAGAGTGGCTATGCCGAAAGTCTCCACATTACTTTCGCCTTGCTCGCTCGAACCATAGAGCATATAATAGATTTCCGTAGACTAAATCTTCGCTATCGGGGTAAAACAATATTACAAATATTTCTAGCAATTCAGATTTTTTATCTATTTCTTTTTTAAGTCCTCAGACACACTAATAAGGCCGGAACATGGCATTCATAGTGGTTTGCTTCATTTTAGGTGGCGGCAACTGGCGTAATAGAAAGGAACTGAAACCCGGAAACATTTTCTACTCTTTCGAATGAAATCCTCCGTGCGCTATATAGACTACAGTACACAATGCAACGCCAAGTGCATCATGCACAGAGTGGCTATGCCGAAGGTCTCCACATCGCCTTGCTTGCTCGAACGTAAAGATGAATGGCTGCTGAAATCGCTAATCCTTGATTTCCATAGAGAAAAACTTCACTATCGGGGTAAAACTATATTTCCATCATTTCTCCCGATTCAGATTTTTTATTTATCCCGGCCGAATATGCCAAGGTCAAGGTCGCCATAATGTGGGCGCGTGACATTAGAGCCCCGGACACTTGGGTGTTTTGACAGTAATACCCACGCAGCGGGAGCTACCAATAGTGTGGGCCGTACCGTCTGATTTCGGGGCACTACTGTCTGGGCTCTGTTGGTTGCATGCAAAAAGTGGAAGGTTTGTTTCTATCCGGAATGGAGAGTGTGGCTGACAAAACTGACATTGTGAAGTTAATTGTTAAGTAAACTGTGATATTTGTTTCAAGGGTGGGTCGGCGGGCAATTATTCTCTCATCACCACTAGAAGTACAATCATAAACTTCTAGTCAAATATCAACTTTAGAAGGGAAGTCTCATTTAACTTTTAAAGTTTATTTCACTGCAATCTAGTGGAGATGAGCAGGAATAATTGAGACTACAGAGCTCAGTTTTACCAGGAAATAAATTACTTGTCTAATCCTCCAACATCCTCTTCCTTCTGGCTGAGAGGCTTTACCCTAGAATGGATTTTGCCATATCAGTCTTACTGTAAACATATTAATGTTCGCGCAGTATTTATTTTTGCTATTTTCGCGCACCCATCTCGCGAAAATAAATCCTGTACGAAAGGTATAATTATTGCATGAACAATGTGTGAAACTTCCTTGCTGCGCGAATTTAAATCCCCGCGAAAAGGTGTCAAAGTACTTTATCCAGCGGGATACTCTATCTTTTGCCACTCATCTGTGAGTGCCACCGTGAGATATGAAGACCTGGACTTCTGAGTTTCTTAGGCTTTCTGTGATCTCCAGATAGGCACCTCATTGGACATAGTGTCCTCTTTAAATTTCTTAATTGTTAGGGTAGTAAGGGGTTTCCCTTCCCTGTTATGTTTAAGGAAACTGCCTCTACAAATGAGTACTCGATCCGTTTCCTGAGTGATACCCGAGATAGTCATGGCGTGGATTGTCTGGCTGTTTGCGCCGTAACTAAAGCTAGAAGGGTGACTTTCCACGAAATGTTCTCAAGAGAAAGTTTGGAATTCTTTCCCCATTTCTTGAAAAAAAGTTAATACTTTGTTTACGTCCCAAGTCTCCTTATATCATGGTTTAGGCAGGTTACTCTCAAAAGCACTATTGATGACCTTGCTTAAGCATGGGTAACTTCCCAATAATTCCTTTTGATTATTAGTTAATGATAGGAGATTAGAGAGGGCACTCCTGGCTGTCCCCACTGCCGAGTGTGAGAGAACCTAAAAGTGAAGAGATAAAAGAAAAATCACAAGTCTAGGTATATTGATTTCCATGAAATCCACCTTAGGTTTTAGGCAATAAACCCTCCATTTCTTGAGTGAGGATCTGTATTGTTTGATCATGCCTGGTCGCAAGGACTTCATCATGAGGCCAACTACTGCTGGTGTCATGCCTCTCCTCAGTGCTGCTTCAGAGTCTCCATGCTATCATTCTGATGTCCCAAGATTCGCCCGATGCTGAGTTTATTAGCAGAATACTTCCCAGCTTCCAAGATCGGCGTGCGGTTCTTAGCAGTAGGCCATAGCAGGGTTGGGTAGGCCATTCTGGAATTATCAGAACAGCCCTGCTCCCCTCATTTTGCAGCTTCTGTGTTATCCTTGCTACCACACTAAAAGGAGGAAATGCATATTAGTGAAATTCCACTCATGAGCAAAGCATCATCCATAAGAGCTTCTGGATCTGCAATCCAACTGCAATACTTAATACATTAGTTATTGAGTTTAGATGCAAATAGATCTATGTCAAAATTTCCCCAGGCCTTGTTTAAGTCTTTGAATACTCAGTTTGGTAAAGTCCATTCAACATTTTCCCTACAGTTTCTGGATTCATAATCAGCAATGACATTGTCCACCCCCAGTACATGAATTGCAGATAGCCAAACATTCTTATTTTGACAATATTCCTATAGGTCCCTTGCTATGCTATGGCATTGTTCTGATCACATGCCTCTAAGGTGGTTTATGTATGCCACCGCGGTAGTGTGGTCACATTCACAACAAGTGCCTGCACATCCCTAAGTAGGCTTTTTATACCCAGGAATACCGCTAACAGCTCTTTTAGCATTTATATGAAGATGTTCTTCCTCTGATCCCCATTTTCCCCTGTTCTATGGTCAGGGATCAACCGAGAATTTGTCTGTTTTCTCACTAGGTGGGGTGACTGTCATAGTTCTTGAGTCTAAGATATAACCTAGGAATTGTATTTCCCTTGTTGATTCGAAGGAGCTTTTCTTCATGTTGACTGTGAATCCTAATTCAAAATTGCTAATTCCCTCACCATATCTTTACAGTCCTGATATGTTTCATGCATTATGAATGTATCATCCAGGTAGCCAAGGCATGTCAATCCCCTGCTTTGCATCTGTGAGAACATTGGTTTTAGAAATTTGTTATGAAATATCCAGGTCCTTGTGCTAGGCCCATTGCCATATGATCCTATGCTCCCCGTTAGGTTTTGGTCGCAAGAAAACGTTAGAAATGAATTGGCCTCCTGATGAGATTTCTCAATTACACCCTTGTATTGTAACTTCTTTAGTTTTGAATTAAGGATTATTTGTTCCTTTTCACTAAGTCTTAACAGTCTTGGTTGGACTGCCTCAGTGGCTGGAGTATTCACATCTTAATTGAACTCTCCTTCCTCTTCAGCATCTGAATTGGAAGCCAAACGTTTCCCCTTGCCGCCTTTGCCCGATTCGTCTTTGAGCTGAGCATCAAACACGTTCTGTTCTTCATTCGTCAGTGTTTTCAGATAAGAGTTCAAGTGGTCATTGCCATCTTGGTCACCTTGGTTGTTGCTTGACCCAGGCTTATTCGGGGTTTTGTCTGTAGGTTTGGCACCTCAACCTCTTTCCGTTCTAGTTGACATGTTGAGAAACGCTCACAATTGTGAGAAAGTCTATGATTTTTATCCAGCCGGAAATCACTTAGAAGTCTTTGATTGCTTGTGAGCTCCCTGCTCTGCAAAGCCACTGAGGTTTGAATGAACCACAAGGCCACGACCGGTCTGCAGGCTCTTGGCCTGAAGCACATGCACACTCTCAAGTAGCTTTGTGGCTTTGTTATGTAACATTACATAACATTGTGTAACCTGATTATATTTATATAATTATCAATCAGTATCTCTTTAGTAAAGCCATAAAATCGCTAACTATCAGTACTGTGCAAGTCTACTTATAAAAGCTATTGTCCGGGATATTATTAACAGGGATACGTCCCCTATTATTCCCAGTGAGAGTCTGTAGGATATACGAGAATAAACAGTTGGATATATCTTGACCAGTTGTTCACTTGTGTTCTTCAAGTTGCTCATAGATTATCAATATGAAAACATTAGAAGACCTTAACAGCTAGACCGAGCAAGGAGGTTGCAATGGCTGACCTGAGTCCTCCTAGGAGGAAACAGTGCCTATCAAGTCTGCCTTAGTGTCATGCTTGACGGCAAGATCACCATTTTTTCTTAGACCAGAAGAGCCACTGTCTTCTAGTCAGAACACCTGGACTTACTTCCAGCAGGGAATAATATCCTTAATCAAAGATTTGTATGAATTTGAAGTGAGCACACTGCTCAGTGAAACTGTCCTTTCAAGCGACGGAAGTAAACTGTCGGACCTGAGTCCCTCTAAAAGGCAAATTGATTTACAGATTTGTATGACAGACACATGACTCCACATAGGGAATGTAATCATTTCTTTTATAATTATGTTGACAAATTCAGTCTTATGAGTCATGTATGGCTATATTTGATAAGATCTTGTAGCTGAGAATGATGCTTTAAATTTACAATAGCCTTTTACCTTCATCCATTCATGAGTATTAGATATAAAATGCTTAAATATTACCCATAGGTTTTTATATCAGTACTTACAGCAACTAGGAAGTGGTTCAAAGCAGCCCAATGTAAATGACATAGGACCAGCAACACCAGAGGGGGAGATGAATCCAGCAGTACAGGCATAATCATATGTAGTTGCACCTATGCTAGCACCCACAGCACCATTTGTTCCAGTCTCACCCACCGTCTTTGCACATACTGAAAGTATAAAGCAAGATATAACTCAGCTGATCAGTTATGCATCATTTAGATGACACATTTTTCATATTTTAGATTCTGTGTACATATATATACACAGCTCTAATGTACTTAGTTGTCTATGCACCATATAGTCATGTACATTATTTACCAATGGACCACATGGCCATTTCCACCAATTGACAACATTTAGCCCCCTAGACCCCCCTGGGTATCCAAAAATAAATTTTACATTAATCAGTTGAGTTGATATTCTTTATCAACCTTTTATATATGCGCATTGAAATACCAAGTATGGAACAATTTTAATCATTAGTTATTTTTTTACAGAGGTTGAAAAATAGCTCCCAAATATGGAAAAAATGACAAAAATAGCATGTCTCCTACCGTCGGCCTAGGTGAATAAGAATATAAAATGCAAGTAAAGTTAATATTTATATTTTATTTCCCATCCTACAGTAAATGTGTAATTAATCCATCACAAATCGAGCTGGGGAAAAGGTATATATATTTTCTGCTCCACTTATGTGCTTTGCCTAACAAAGTAGTGAAATAAATGGAGATTTAAATTAGAAATATATAAAAGAAAATATGCACATACTGTATTGAACTATTTTGTACCTAATATGGCTGGACATAAGGGTGATAATGCTTTTTAGTTTGTGAAAATACTCTAACTAGAAGAAAAGTTACAGCCAAATAACAGTTTGTGATGGCAAATTTGAGGGCAAAAAACGGCAGAAGACGGTAGGAGACAGCAAGGGAGACGGTAGGAGACAGCACAACTAAAAAGCATTTTGCTGTAAGGATCATGTAAAAACTACTCGGAAATTATGAATTTTGATATACATAGACAGGTAGTCAAGACAAGCAAAGTCAATAATAAAATTATCAAATTTAAAGTTTATTATTAAAATAATGCTTTATTAGGGCCCTCAAAACCCTAAAATGAGGGCGACGATAGGATACAAAGTCTCCTGTTCCAGTGATTTTTGAAATCATGTTATATTTTGCCTATGAGTCATGAACAACCTAAATAAATACATCTGATGTTCTATACATATATAACCCAATGCATTTTATCATTATTTAGCATCATTGGATAATTTTCATTTTTTTTCAATTTTTTATTGCTTAATAAACGATTTGAGGGTGAACCTCAAATTTTTATTTTTTTTCGATTTTTTTTTTACACAAATCATTTACACATAACCTACTGTTATGACAAATAAAGAAAATAATTTAATTCAAATGATTATTTAAAAATTCAGCAATTCCACGGTACATTGACAGTAAAAAAAAAAGATTTTTGCCCCCAAAATTGGGATTTTAATAATAATAATAAAAAAAAAGTTGGGTAAAAAGGCCAAAAATGTTCCACAGGTTGGTTGAACCATCCAAGCACAAACAAAATAAAATAATTGGAAATTAATTGGTATTAAGCCCATTTAATCACTGTCCACGGTAAGAGACCAAATGTTGTCAAATTGGTGGAATAGGCCACATAGAGGACTTAGGTATTACATATATTGTTGACTTTGATACTACAGTAAGGTCATAACCTTCAATATGTGAAAATATATCAATCAATTTTATGGTCTACGCTGTCCTAGAAATGTGTGTTCCCTGATCTATGTTTAGTTGTGGACGAGATCCACTGGCTCTTATTATTTATTGACGGGTTAAAAGGGGTGTATTTTACTCATCACATCATCCTTCCCCAAATTTATTAACCAAAGGCCCCTTCTCCCCCCCCCCCCCTCCCCAAACAAATAAAAATTACAAAACCAAAACATCCCAGATGTATCTAGTTAATTGATAGTAAATATCTATATTAATTTCAAACGTAACAAGGTGATACCCCATTGTTGTATTCACTATTCACACATGTACTTAAATATGTATGATGAATTAGATTTTGTTGAATAGGACTTTATTCAAGAGACACGTATATATAATAAATATATTGACTATTATATATATATGTAAGACGACCATAGACTTACCACATGCTGGTGTGTTTGGGGAGCCACAGTTGTGGGTAGCACCGGTTGTACCTACTTTATAACCCTCATTGCAACCAATTGTAAAGGTTGGAGTTGTAATTAGAGGGCTAGAATAACTCGCAACAAATCCATTGGCAAGTACAGGTGGATTACAGTCTGTAAAATAGAAAGAACAACATCTATGTAATTAGAGGGCTAGAATAACTGGCAATGTGTCCATTGGCAAGTACCGGTGGATTGCAAACTGTAAAATAGAAAGATCAACATCATTGCATTATGTATAATTGTGATTGCCGAGAATGGTCCTTAGGCCATAGCCAACATAGGCAAGACTAAAACGATTAACAATCTTGATTAATAATTTGGACCTTCTGGTCCTCTCAACAGTGCTGTTTGCAGTGTTGGTCATTGGTCCTTTATAAAATGGGACTTGAAGAAATCTTTTGTGAGCCATTCATGGATAAAAATTACTTAATCATAGGTGAAAGTTAGCTGAATGATTCATGGTATGTAGCTTATAGGAGAAAAGCATGCTGACATAGACCTATAAGAATTCTTCCACCAATGGACTTCACCCTTTAGTCTTGATGCTTCTTAAAGGACTATATCAGGCCAGGTACACCCTGACATTGGAGATAAACAAACACACAAACCACACCATAAAGGCATGTTAGAATGGTTCGTCTTTTGTTATGAACTGAGATCTAAGATCTCAATCATCCTATATCAGAATAAACTCACGACAATAGACAGGGAAGAGGATGGAAAGTGGAGAAAAATATTCTCGGATCTGACGGATCTAATAGATCAGAATAAATAACCTTTCGACACCCTACCCACCTCAAATCGGTAGACAAGTGAGTGGGTAATACATGAGGATAGTTGTGTTGTGATATATATATGAGCAAATTGTGTAACAGTGGTACTCTAGTGTTAATGTTATAAGAATAAAAATAGAGAAAAATATAAAATTATTGAGCAAACATGATGCAGAAGAGGGACGTGTGTAATTCTCGATGTATAGCTGTCCCGGAGGAAGATGACATTGTTGACAGATTGAATAAAAGAAGTTGTCGTAAAAACAAAAAAAAAACCACACAAACCACAACTCAAATACCAGCCCTCTTTGATTTTTATTCTACACACTCTGAATTACACTTCAGGAACAAAAGTATATATAAAATATTTTAATGAAGACCAACTACAAGAGCCGAAATACATCAAGACTTGAAATCACCCCAAAATTACCCCATCATATGTCCTCGTCAATTCAGCAATACTAAAGTATTTTCTTATTCTAATCAAAAGGCAAAATGATTTACAGATTTGTATGACAGACACACTCTACATAGGGAATGTAATCATTTCTTATGTTGACAAATTCAGGCATATGAGTCATGTATGGCTATATTTGGTAAGATCTTGTAGTCATAACAGCTGAGGATGCTGCTTTAAATTTGTAGTAGCCTGTTACCTTCATCCAGTCATGAGTGTTAAATATAAAATGCTTAAATATTACCCATAGGTTTTTATATCAGTACTTACAGCAACTAGGAAGTGGTTCAAAGCAGCCCAATATAAACAATGTAGGACCAGCAACACCAGAGGGGGAGATGAATCCCGCAGTACAGGCATAATTATACGTAGTTGCAGTTACGATAGTACCCACAGCACCATTTGTTCCAGTCTCACCCACCGTCTTTGCACATACTGAAAGTATAAAGCAAGATATAACTCAGCTGATCAGTTATGCATCATTTAGATGACTCATTTTTCATATTTTACATTTTATGTATATACAACTCTAATGTACTTAGTTATCTATGCACCATATAGTCATGTACTTTATTTTCCATTGGTCCACATATAGTACTTAGGTATCACATAAAATGATGGCTTTGATACCGCAGAGAAATTATCTATCAAATTTATGTTCTAGGCTTTCCTGGGACTTTGTGTTCCCTGACCTATGTGTAGCTATGGACGAGATCCACTGGCTCTTATTATGTATTGACTGGTTAAATGGGCTGCATTTCACTCATCACATCATCCTTCCCCAAATGTGTTAAACAAAGCCTCCCCCCCCCCCCCCCCACGCCATAAACAAATCAGAATTTAAAAAAACAAAAACCAGGTATATCTTTCTCATTGACATTAAATATTTAAATATAAAGTTCAAACGTAACAAGGTCATATCAAGTGTACAGCACCCCGTTATAATATTCACTTTTTACACATGCACTTGTATGTACAATGAATTATATTTTGTTGAATAAGACTTTATTCCAGTAAAATGTATGTATATAATACATATTGTAGTGGGTTTGGGTATCATATAAGAAGGTCTGGGACATTTAGTGTCCAGTTTTACTGCTGTGTGGTGCTGTCCGCTGAGGTTGGTACGCTTGTACTAACCCAGTGGGCAGTACCGGCTTATATCATCAGTTTTACCTTTCTAGGAAGAAGTTTTCCTATTATTCTTATATCACCCTTTATGTATGTCATTCGTTATGTTTCTATTACAAACCTCTTGTACCATGCTGTTGTATGTAACATCCGTAAGAAAGGTTATTATCCCTGTGAATATGTTCATCGACCTGCGGATAAGACACCATAGCTGTGTTGGTGTAGGATTAACGAGGTGGCCGGACCATCTCGACTGGTCAAGTCGTTGGGGAGATTGCCCCGTGTAAGCTAATAAAAGCTGTGCAGAAGGTTTATCCTTGTTTGAGTCTTTTATCGGCGTAGTTGAGCGGATCGGATCCGAAAGATCACTACAATTGGTGCCGTGACCAAAGCTCGCCGCGGGGCAAAACTTCTGTAGGTGAACTAGATTCATTTCTGAGTTCCAAGATATATTTTCCGAGTAAAATAAAGAGTATGGCAGCCGCTAAACCTTTGGTAGACGTTGCTACCCAGATTCAGGACAACCTGGCTAGATCTCGGATTGCTTCCCCGGAGGGAGGTGATCTAGTTGGCATTGGAGCAAGGCGGAAAACCGCTCCGCCAAGTGTGAAATCGCCTGATTCTGTTCCGAAAGGACCAGGAGCTCAAGGTGATGCTGGGCTTGACCTATGGGGTTATCGTGATCCGCCTAGAAATACGGAGTCAGAAGACGAGGTAGAAATATCTACGTTGAGAGCTCAGGTGATGAGTTGGAAAAGAGCCTACTCCAACTCTCATCAGCAGCTTGTTATGATGCGTAAGTCTGTTGATCAGTTCACTGATCAGAACGCGGATTTACAGGGAACCCTAGATGAAGTTTCGAGGGATGCTTCTGCTACCACTAGGGAGCTAAGAACGGAGAATGAGAAATTAAGAACAGAGGCATCGCGGGTAGACGATTTGTCAAGGCTGCACAACCATCTGCTAGATTCTGAAGCGGATTTAGCAGAGAAGCTTGCTCTGTCTATGACACCTCTAAAGATAATCCAGCCAGCAACCTCGACGTTTCATGATGCGGGTGCTGGCCCGGGTTACCAGGAAGGAGACTCCTACAAACTCTTGACTCCAAGACATTTCGGAGCTCAAAGGCAGGTTACTATAAGAGAGCCTGCAGCTGTAGCTGAGTCCTCTCCTAAAGATGAGGGGGAGAAGATAGTTGAGCTAGGTGGTATGTCTAGCATTAAGAGGCCTGCTACTCCTAAAAGCAACTCTTATGTGCGCGGACATGTGGTTAACGAAACCTATGTCCGAAAAGATCCGGTGGGTACTACACCTCCAGTGGTTGTTACGCCCAGAGCATCGGTTCACTCCACTACAGGGACTGATCCGGATGGTCTACGTACTACTACTGTGTGTGTACCAACTGGTATGCACTCTCAGTCTTTGACCTTGCTTCCGGCGGGTCCCCAGAAGTCTGCGTATGGAAATAAGTCATTGGTGCAAGGCCTGACTTATGCAGGACCGGACCCAGCTGATACCCATTTCTCGTACACGTTCTATACTGACGAAGAACATATCAGCCCACGACTGGGAACAATCAGATTGTGGGATTCCACTAAAGACACTTGGCTTCACCATTTGGCTGAGATGAAGGTTGTGGCCGAAGCTCACAACTGGACGGACGCTATGTTCGTGAGGCAGCTAAAGAGTAGTTGCAGGCGTCAGATTGCGGAGTTAGGAGAATTACCCCAGGGGGTTACTCTCCCTGAACTTGTGGCGCATATGGACGCCAACTAGGTGAACACTCCAGGGAGAAGAGGGAGGCGGAATTATTTAAATGTCGCCAAACTCCTCGCCAGAACGGTCGCGCATTCGCTAATGAGGTAGCAAAGAGGGCTAGGTATGCCTTTGGTACAGTGATGGATAGCACCTCACGTACCATGGGTATCCAAACCTTTTTGAAGGGACTTTCTGACCCGAAGCAGGCACTTTGGATTAGGTTCAAGCAGCCTAATGATCTAAATGATTGCGCTCACTGGTCAGAGGTCTATGAGAGCTGCACTCAGGATGTGGATTCTGTGACCCTTCAAGAAATTAGTGTAGAGTCCCATAACTCTATGACCTCACCTGCGTCCGCTGCTCCTAGCGGACTTGGTGAGAAGAAAGTTAATGCCAGAGCCATAGCCCAGGTAACGGAGCTATTGGAGAAGTCCTCACTGGTTGAGTCCGGACCAATTTCGGATGACGTCAGTGAAGTGATTGTGCAGGCGTTGCAGGCTTGGCAACAACGAAAAACGGCCGCGCCGGGTGCTGATTCGGCCACTCCCTCCTACGGAGGTGGACGTGGTAGGTTCAGGCGCTGGAAACCAAGTCGAGAATGCTGGTTCTGTAGTGAGGAGGGGCATTTCAACTCAGCTTGCCCCAGAAGACTAGCTCTTCTCGGATTGGTCCCGAAGGAAGATGGTGTTGCTTCCAAGCCTTCGGGAAACGCGGCGAGACCCTCATAAGGAGCGAGGTGGGGGTCGGGAAAAGGGCGCTTCACAGTACCACAGTCCGAAGTGAAGCTGTGAGTAGTACAGAAATTGGCGGGCAGGCCCAGGCACCAGCTATTACGTTGGAGGCTTCACAACAAGGTGAACCCCTTCCGAAAACTGGAGATTCGCGATCGTTGCCGGTTCAGAAGGTTTCTGTACACGAGCAGGGAACTTTGGAGATCCCTACCAAATTGTTGGTACGGGAGAGATGGTATGCCCCTGTAGCTTTCTGGTTGATCCTGGTGCTACTACTAGTTTGATCACCAGAAGGTTCTATGAATCCCTTCCAAATCCACCACCAATGACGGCGGTACGAATGGTGTGTGCGATGGGAGATGGAACACCCATTGTTACATATGGGAGCGTGCTTTGTCCGTTGCTAGTTGGCGACCGGACATATATGATTACTTGTCTCGTGGTCAGTGGTCTGAAAGGCCCTGAAAGCAGGATATTAGGTGCGGATTTCTATTATGTGCACCGATGTAATCTAGATTGGTCAGGAACTTTCTTCTTGGACAATTACGGGTCTTCTGTAACTTGTAAGTTATGGAAAAAACCCGTTAGCAGAATTGAAAGTTCCTCTGTTAATGCGGTTCAAGTTGAGGATGAAATTGTGGGGAGAGAGGTGAAGCTGCTTAAGACAGTTATCCTCAAACCCAAAGCAGTTACGTTGGCCAAACTTGATATTGACAGTGGCTCAGTCGCAGTTGAAGGAATGATGTTCGAGCCAGACCAACGATTAATGAAAGATCTAGCCTTGGGCAGCCTGAATACTTATGTACCAGGTGACGGTTCTCCGGCCGTGGTGGCTTTCTCCAATCCGACCGGTCGCACGTTGAAAATTAAGAGAAATAGGGTGGTTGGCAGAGTATTTGAAGTTGCTTTGGTAGCTCAAGATTCTCTGTCTGACGATGGGGAGAATGAGATGATTAGGGAAGCAATCATTAATTCAATACAGGTACTGGAGTCTCCTGTTGCGGATGATGACCTGATCGCTCCTACTCTTCCTATTCCGGCCACTCCGGAGTGTCCACTGACAAAGATGGTTGACGATTCTGACTTGTCCGAAGTCCAAGAAAAACGAAATGCTCTAGATCTTTTGGAGGAATTCCGTTGCTGCTTCTCCCTGCCGGGAGATAAAGCTTTGGGATGTACTCATAAGGTCCGTCATGTTATTGATACTGGCGATGCTTGCCCGATCAAACAAGCATATAGACGGATTCCAGTTGCTAAACGTGACAAAGCGGAGGCAGAAATCTGGAAGATGTATAGAGAAGGCCGAATTGAGCATAGCAGTAGCCCTTGGGGAGCTCCTATTGTTATGGTGGCCAAGAAGGACGGGACACAGCGTTTCTGTGTAGATTATCGTCAGTTGAACTCCGTCACGATCAAAGACAGTTTTCCTCTGCCTAGGATTGATGAGTGTGTCGAGGCTGTTGGTGGAAACCAATGGTTTTGCACACTTGATCTTGAAAGCAGATATTGGCAGGTGGCTATGGATGAGGCTAGCAAGGAAAAGACTGCTTTCCTCTCCAGTGTGGGCTTGTTCCAGTTCAAAGTTATGGCTTTCGGACTGTGCAATGCTCCGGCTACCTTCCAACGTATGATGGACACCATGCTCGACGGACTCAAATGGAAGTCATGTTTGGTTTACCTGGATGACATTGTGGTTTTTGGGAAGACACTTGATGAGTGTCTCCATAACCTCAGGCTCGTTCTTGAAAGAATCAAAGACTATGGCTTGAGATTGAAGCCGAAGAAGTGTGAATTCTTCCGTCGGCGAGTTGAATACCTGGGCCGGATTGTTTCTGGTAAAGGTATTCAAGCCAATCCGAAGCAAATTGAGAAAGTCCAGAATTGGCCAGTCCCCACAAATGCCAAGGAAGTTAGACAGTTTATTGGGTTTGCTTCCTACTATAGGGAGTTTCAGCCCAATTTTGGTGAAATTGTCTCTCCTTTACAGGACATTGTGACGGCTGCATGTAAGGATAAGCGCTATACCAGACCTATAGTGTGGACTCCGCAGTGTCAGGCTGCATTTAGCAAGGTCAAGGAATTGCTGACCACGGCTCCAGTGCTTGGATACCCCCGGAAGGTGGGAGATTTCATTTTAGACACTGATGCAAGTGGTTTTGGAATGGCCGGAATCCTCTCACAGATGCAGGATGGGCGTGAAGTTGTCTTGGGTTATGCCAGTAATAGTTTTTCTAAGGCTCAGAAGAACTACTGTGCTACAAAACGTGAGCTACTTGCTGTCCTGACGTATTTAAAGAAATTCAGACATTACCTTCTGGGTAATAGGAATTTCTATGTGAGGACGGATCATGCCTCTCTCCGCTGGTTGCTAAATTTTAAGGATCCAACAGACATGCTTGCTAGATGGCTGACTACCATGCAGGAGTATGGGTTGGATCAGGCCATGATCCTGCACCGGGCGGGCCGCAGACATGAAAATGCTGATGCGCTCTCTCGCCTGCCAACACGAAAATGTGGAAGACTGGATTGTCTAGATTGCGGACTGCATGACGCTGTGTTAGCTGTTACCGAAGTCACCCCTGTAGTGGAGGCTAAAGGCAATAAGCTACAAGAAGCTCAACAGTCTGATCCGATGATCAAGAGATTAATCGCGATGTTGGATGGCTCTGAAGAGATTCCTAGCAGGGAAGATCTGGCTGGAGAATCCGATGAATTTCGGACTTGCATTCAACATCTTGGCAGTATGGAAATGAAGGACGGTGTGCTATGCTTGGGCTGGGTCCGGCTAGCCACTGGTAGAAAGTATTGGTGTAAGGTGGTTCCTGCTTCAATGAGAAGGGAGGTATTTTTGGGCATGCATGGTCCGAAGACCTCAGGTCATTTTGGTGTTTTTAAGAACACATGGTCAGCCAAGATGAGGTATTATTGGCCCGGCCAACGTTATGATCTGAAACGCTGGATCAGGGCTTGCCCTGAATGTAGTACAAGGAAATCGCGGATAGGAGGTGGGAAATCTCTCCTAAAGAAAGAGAAACATGGTGATAGGTGGAACCGTATATCTTTGGATATTCTAGGACCGTTTAAAGAAACTCCTAGAGGAAACAATTATATAATGGTGGTGACGGATCATTTTTCCAAATGGGCCGAAGCCTATCCCATGAGAGACCACACTGCAGAGAGCTGTGCGGAAGTCCTTTTCAAGGAATGGATTCTGCGCTTCGGTTGCCCGGTAGCTTTACAGACTGATGGAGCTCCGGAATTCCGATCACAGCTGCTGAGAAGTCTTTTAGACATGCTTGGGATTGAGAAGCTCATAACTCTTCCGTATAGACCTCAGTCCAATGGACAGAGCGAACGGCTAAATAGGGTTCTTGTAGAGCAGCTCTCCTGTCTGACGGACTATCACGAAGATAACTGGGATATGCTAGCTCCGTGTATAGCTCATGCTTACCGGGCGACTGTACATGCCAGTACTTTGTGTACACCAAACTCTGTGGTTTTTGGTGCAGAACTGGTTGCTCCTATGGATATCGTTCATGGGGTGGAGCCGGGTGGGTTGGATTCCCTTGTAAGGTTTCCTTTGTCGAGAATTTGAACCAGTGGATGCGTGATGGCCACAAGTACGTACGTACTAATCTCGGAATTTCTGCTGTCAACCAGAAACGAGATTATAATAAGCGTACACAACCACCAAAGTTTGCTGTGGGGGATGTTGTCTACAGATATTGCCCCCCAAAGGCAAGCAAGAAAATTGGACAAAAATGGGATGGCCCATTTAAGATACACAAGTTCATAGGCGGTACCACTTGTGAACTTGAGACCACTGAAGGCTTGCTGAGGTATCATATTGATTATCTCAAACCCGCTTTTGATGAGAATGGTCCTATCCAGGCTAGCAACCTTCATAGGGCTCCAGAATTCAGGAAACTGGAGAAAGCGGGTAGAGATATACTCAGGCTGGAAGCTGGTAAAGTGATAGCGGGAGTAGAATGTCCTTCCAAGTCCGAGAAGAAGAAGATCACTATAGGCGTGAAGCCTAGAGGTAGGCCGAGGAAGAAGGTAACTTCTACCTCGCCCGCCAGTGTTCCCCCTCGGACTAAGAAGAAGAAAAAGGATGCTGTTAAGGCGGGTGATCATGCATTGCCTGCCACAAAGCAGGTTCCTAAAGGTGTCAAACGTAGGCCTGGGAGACCTAAGAAGAGGGGGACGGGGGACGGAACAGCATTGGCTGATTCCCCTGCTCTACGTACTGGTGTTCTCCCAAGGAAAAAGCGGGGTAGGCCGAAAAAACAGATTTCGGATCAACCAGCTGTTCCTTTGTTGCCTGTTAAAAGGAAAGTGGGTCGGCCCAGGAAGTTACCAGCTCCAGTGGTCACCTTGCCTACCCCTTTGCCTAAGAGGAGGGTACGGAGAAATCCGTTTCCTAATTTGGGGGACTCCTCCCCACCACTGGTGAGGGCTCAGCGCACGCGCAAGGCCCCAGTTCGGTTGAATCAGTAAGAAAAATGGTATCCAGGAGGGAAATTTCTGAACTGGTTTCCCTCCCCTAAAAAAAGTACACAACGAGAAGTCAAGCAGACAGTTTATTTGTACCGAATGTTAATTGTTTGCTCCCATTTCGGCAGATTGGATTGCTTTCCAACATGACTGGGAAACGAATATGGTCTCGGAGAGTACTTGTTTTGAACGACAGGAAAAAGCTAGGCCCAGGCTTGCCCTGCGAGTGATGGTAGCTCGGAACTTGCTGTAAGGCCGGAATCTATTTATAGTGAATAGATGGTTGCTCGAACCTGTCCAGATAGGCAAGGAAATTTGAGGAAACACCCTGTATAGTCTCAGCAGGGAAGAACAGGTTAGCCAGACTGGTCAAACACGTCTGCGCTAAGGCTCAGTGTGAGCGCGGGAGCCGGGTGGCGCTGCTAACAGCGGTGGCGGTTGGAAACACCGGGTGTGACCACTGGTTCCGCCGGTGTGTTTTACCATTTGCACTCTGCTTCCGATTTTCAAGAGAGTAACAAGCTACGACCGAAAGAAGTTCAAACTGTAAGTCTTTCAAATGGATGAACTTATTGCTTTGTACCTTGAAATGTTTGTAGCATGTTGCAAGAAGGTGACAAGAACTTTGGTAACTTTGTGTACGGTATTTATTGCAATATCAGTGTTGAAAGTAACTTAGTGGTCTGGCGCTAAAACACGTAGCCGCCATGTTGGTTGTTTTGTCTAGCGAATGAATGACGGTAGTGTTCCTAGACTTAAACACGCCATTTCTTGTCAAGTCCCGGTATTTTATGTGGGTGGAACTCGAAGTAACATACTAGTGCACGTGGTGTGTTATTAGAGTTAGAAACCAAGTTATAATTACGCCGGTAGTAGGTCTCGGACTCGCCGAATCTAAGATTGGTAGTGAAAGACCAGGCTTTTTCTTTAAGTCCGAGACGTTGTCCGGAAGGGGTGTTGAGTTGGGTGTGACCAGTTATGCTCTGTTATACTCTATGTTTGATTGTTTCTCTCCTTAATTGTTGCAGAGTAAGTGTATCGTTCATTCACAATGTCCGACCGCGAATTCGAACAGGAAGAGCTCGGACTGTCAGAGTCCGAGGGAGAGCCTCTGACGGAGGAGGAGGCGGCCGCGGTGCTAGACGGCCCACTTCACTCAGGATCCGCACCCGAGGTGCAACCTCCAGCCCCGTTCCCGGACGGTGAGGCGGAGATGATGGAAGTCGAGACGGAAAAGGAGGGCAGGTGAAACTCCTGCAGTGGGCCATGAGTCCGAGACCTTTAAGGACAAGCAGTCCAAGGTCGAGAAAATCTGTAAGGTGGTGGCTGACAAGGTAGCCAAAGAATCCGCAACGTCCAAGGACAAGCCGTCCAAGGACAAGTCCGCCACCAGGCGGTCCGGCAAGCAGTCCGGCAAGCCCTCGGACTCAGACCCTAGCTCCAAGGTGGAAGTGCCACCATTGCGCCGGAGTCCGAGAAAGCAGTCTGTCCCGAGGAAGAGTGATGAGAGTAGGTCTTCCTCAACCAGGAAGTCCCGCTCCCGTTCCCGCTCTCCCTCTCCCAGGCCAGACCCTCCTCCGGCGAGTGAGACAAGAGGCCGCAGCTTGACAAGGGCGTCAAAATCCAAAGCGGGTACTGACTCCCAAGTTGCTGGCACTAGTCGGACTAGTGTCTCACGAGGTAGAGGTCAAGCCTCTCAAGGAATCTCTCAGCTTCCTCGGATCAGGAAGCTGAAGTGTGAACACGAGCACCGCTCGGAGGCCCGCCGGATCCAGCTGTCTTCCATGGGATCCTTCCCGAAGTTCAAGGCAGACATGGACCTGGCAGAACTGGTGCCAATGAACCCTGCACTGGATCAACCTGGATCCAGTAACCAGGCACCAGCGGAGTCCGATTCCGAGGAAAAGGACTTCACTGACAAGCAAATGGCCAGGTATGAGGAGGTGTTGTGGCCGGAACTCGTCCGCGAGGATAGCCTAGACTCCGGAACCTACGGGAAGTTGTCTAGCGTACACAAACTATGGCAGCCGGGCTTCCGTTGCCCCTTCATGGTTTGTAGGTACCCTCGCTTGAACGAGAAGGGTGTAAGGGCCTATTCCACCCGGGCCCGATTCTTCCGCCACCTCTGTGAGGTCCATGCCCCCTCCTCTCAGGCATGGATATGTCCCTACCCCAACTGCTCCCAGGTGCTTGATCGGAGGGTCGAGTTGGTGAAACACCTGATGAATGGCGAGTCGGTCATTCACAACCAGTCCCGGGAGAAAGCAGTGGGTAGGGTGATGAGCGTCATCCCCACTATTGTGAACAACAGTGCGTGCTTGAGGATGACGTACTGTTCGGCGCAGCACCTTCGGGTTATGCGCCGTATGAAGTCCGTCACCAAGACTGCCACTAAGTCGGCTTCAGCCAAGGAGAAGGAAACTTCTTCTTCCCCTACTGCCGGAACCAGCGCTCCCGGAAGCTCTGGTGGAAGTAAGGGCAAGGCCGGAGGTAGAGGCGGACGCGTGAAAGGCTCCAGCAGCAGCTCTAGCCGGAGTGCTCCAAAAGGTGGAGCAAGTGATTCCCAGAAACGCGGGCGCTCAGCATCCGCGGAACTGGTGTCCCCTGCCCCACCCGCTGCCAAGAGAGGGCGTAAAGCTCAGAAGGAGACGGAAGATCTGGTCTCTAAGTTGCCGGAAGCAGTCGACACTGACAAACTGGTGAAGACTGCTACGGAAGAAGTGCAGCGCTGCTTGCTGACCCTCCAGGCAGCTTCAGACGCAGCACAGCAGCAGGTGCAGACCTCCTTGGCGACACTGACCACTCCGTTGCGTCAGCTGCAAGGAGTCCAGCAACAGATCGGGGAGGTGGCCTCTCTCCGTGAGACAATGAGGACACAGGCCAAGTTGATTCAAGTCCTCCGCACTTCTGCTGAGAAGAAGGACGGCGTAATCCGCAGCTTGACTGAGGAGAACGCCAGTCTCAAGGGCGAATTGGCAGAGTGCGGGAGATCTAGTACTCCAGAGAACTTGGATCAAGAGGTGAGAAGCGAGGAGGTGGAGCAGACCACCCAGTCCGGCGGAGCTGTTGCCAGCACGTCAGTTGTGTCTGCGTCCGGCGGTGCGGCAGTGAGTGTTGACGCTGCTCAATACGAGCTGCTGACCAGGCTGCTGGCGCAGATTAAGCCCGCTTCTGTCCCTGCTCCACGGTCTTCTCCACCTTTGGTAAGCAGGACAGTTGCTGAGGATACGGCGGATGATCCCTATTACCTGGGGAGCATCTTCGGAACTCCTGAGGCTGCTGTCACGCCCCTCAAGACCAAGGAGCCAGCTGCCGAACCAACAGCCCCCGCGGACCCCTCCAAGGAACCCGAGGACCCGGACCAGGCCGACGACAACGCCATGGACGTCGCCTAGGAGCTCTCCGCGGTTGTAAGCCTCCGCTGACGCAGCGTCGAGCATTTCAAGACATCCCTCCGCTGTGTCAGCGTCGAGCTACGCTTCTCTGACATACTGCATTGCCCACGGACATCCCTCCGGACTTGTTACCACCAGAAAGAGAGTGAGACGTTGATATATATTTTTTAACAGTGACTTTATTCTGATTCTCTCAGAAGGAGAGATCTGAATCCGTTCTGCGGACTATATTTTATATTTAACTACTTTCACTGGATTCTGTAGAATAGTGAGGACACCAAATGCTCCTTTATGTATTTGAAAAAAATTTTCTTCACTTCTGCGGATGTGTGTGAGTGGTTCGGACCTGCCTTTTATTTTTTGTCCGAAGTCTACTGTTTTCAACGGATTTGTCTCTGGTGTGTTTATGCTGTTTATTACTGCCTTGTTGCCGAGTTTATATTGATGTTAAACTCTTTTTATTAAAGGGGGAGTATTGTAGTGGGTTTGGGTATCATATAAGAAGGTCTGGGACATTTAGTGTCCAGTTTTACTGCTGTGTGGTGCTGTCCGCTGAGGTTGGTACGCTTGTACTAACCCAGTGGGCAGTACCGGCTTATATTATCAGTTTTACCTTTCTAGGAAGAAGTTTTCCTATTATTCTTATATCACCCTTTATGTATGTCATTCGTTATGTTTCTATTACAAACCTCTTGTACCATGCTGTTGTATGTAACATCCGTAAGAAAGGTTATTATCCCTGTGAATATGTTCATCGACCTGCGGATAAGACACCATAGCTGTGTTGGTGTAGGATTAACGAGGTGGCCGGACCATCTCGACTGGTCAAGTCGTTGGGGAGATTGCCCCGTGTAAGCTAATAAAAGCTGTGCAGAAGGTTTATCCTCGTTTGAGTCTTTTATCGGCGTAGTTGAGTCGATCGGATCCGAAAGATCACTACAATATAATATTTAGTATTATTATATATGAAAGAAGACCATAGACTTACGACATTCTGGTGAGTTTGGGGAAGCACAGCTGTGGGTAGCACCGGTTGTACCTACTTTATAACCCTCATTACAACCAAATGTAAATTGTGGAGTTGCAACTAGAGGGCTAGTATAACTGGCAATGTATCCATTGTCAAGTACCGGTGGGTTGCAGTCTGTAAAATAGAAAGATCAATATCATTGTATCATGTCTAAATAGTCACTGCCAAGAATGGTCCTTGGGCCAGAAAAAATTAGGCCAGATTAAAAGGCAAAACAATGTACAGCATTATATGACAGACACATGACTCCACATAGTAAATGTAGTCATTTATTATATAATTATGTTGACAAATTTAGTCAAATGAGTGATATATGGCTATATATGGCTTGGATGCCCGCACTACGCTGGAATAAACACAGAACGGAGGAATGGCCTTGAAACCTTCATCAGGAGGTTTTATTATCACATATAAACAGATACATATATAAAAGAAAAAATTATACGTGTGGCGTGGGCGGAGGAGCGGTTGAGAGTGGAAGGAAAGGTGGGCGTGGAAGCATTGGGACTATGACGTCATAGGTAAACACAGGGGCGACGTCATAAGCGGGACCAATGGGGGCGTGGTTACCTAGGCGGCGTAGTTAAGGGCGTGACTTCTCCAATATAATCGGTGATGTTTTCACCTTCACATATATGGCTTGGACGCCCGCACTACGCTGGAATAAACACAGAACGGAGGAATGGCCTTGAAACCTTCATCCGGAGGTTTTATTATCACCAAGAGAGGCCAAACCGAAGTCACTTGTGAGAAGAGAGATGCTCAGCCATGAATGAATCCACTTTAAGCTTTGTGTCCATCTCGGGCGTGATATAAGAGTCCACACATGAAGAACGCCAATTACCTCGGGCTTTAATGTCCGAAAGCTTAACACCCACAGACGCCATATACGTGGCGCCACCTCTCCTTAACGATTGGGGGCTGAACACGCCTGATATGCCTGCACATAGAAGAAGGGCTTGTAGAAACTTCTTAAAGTCATCGTAGGACGGAGATTCACGCCCAGCAGAAGAGAATAATAAAGCTGAAGGAGATAATTTTTCAGCAAAAACACATTTTTTCAGCCAATACACAGCGCATAAGGCGCAATCACTAAGCATAACCACTGGAACAGTGAATGGAGATGCTGAAGTTTTTGAAGATTTTACCGTGACAAACACGCCCCAGGGAGTCACTGAGACGTCTTCACGGAGAAGAGAGTGGGGGGAGGGAACTATATGGCCCACTCTCAGCAAGGTCCTGAATAGGAAGATAATCATTGTCCACAATCTTGATTCTGACGCTGAAGTGTAGTTGACCTGACGGGACATCAGAAGAAGGTGGCGTGGCAATAGCGCTTCAGAAGGAACTGGCGACGCCCCTGGTAGACAGCTGACACCCTTTAGTACAGATTTGATCGCTGGGTGAGACATAGGCGGGCAGTCGATGAAGCGTAGTCGCGCACCAAACGTTGACTTGTATAGGGGACGACGGGAGGTTGTTATCACATATAAATTTACTAAACAGACGCCACTGGCGTTCTCTTTGTTCCAGCATCGACGGCGCCACAGAAGATGCTTGTAGTTGGTGGACCCTCTTCATCCACGCTGACATGCCTATCATAACGACAAGGATTATCAATAAAACAACATAGTCCAGCTTGAGATAATATAGTAAAGTCAAAAGGCATTTTCATATAGGGAAGGCGTGATAAAAAATCAGCCACCACATTATTCTTGGTGTTAATGAATTGAGGAAGAAGTTCAATATCGTAGATGAAAGTGATCCAATACAGTTTGTATAACCATTGCATGCAAGTCTTATTAGAACTCACGCCCGTAGTTAACATTGCCACGACCTGAGTGTTATCTATGAAGCAATGGACTCGGGAACCTCTCAACAAGTCCTTCCAGCGTTTGACGCCCACTAGCACAGGATAAAGCTCTTGCACATTAATGTTGTCCACACGAACATTCTCAGTAGGGGCGTCAATTAAATGACCACAATCCGTATCTGACCAAGGCACTACACATGCTTCCCAGGCGCCTGCAAGCCAATCTGCGCCGAGAAATGCGCCGAACGCCTTACTTGAAGCGTCAGACACTAGGGGAAGATGAAATTCAGGTTTATTTAATAACCTCACACCGTTGAATACTTTACAGAAGCCATGCCACCACATGATATCCTGGCGGAAGGCGTCTGATATGGGAGACCTCGTCAGGCGTTTGCACAGAAGAATTTTGTACAAGTCAAATAGACGCCTACAGAATGTGCGCCCTCCCTTGAAAACTGACGCATAGTGGGCCAGATACCCACACAAACACTCCAAGTCCTTCTTAGAGATGAATTTGGCGTCTACAACAGTCGATAGCAGGCGACGAAGCTTGGTTAACTTCCCTTCGGGCAGACTCAGGGTCATCCCAACCGAGTCAATGCTGAAGCCCAAATACGTGCACTTAGTACTGGGCATAGTAACTTTCTCCCACGCCACGTGAAAGCCTAGATAACGCAGGAGGACAATGAGAGTGTCTCTGGACTGGGTACAGGAGGGCAAATCGGGAGAGCATAGGAAAAAATCATCTAGGTAATTAACCACACGTATATTACACAAATTGAACATGGTCAATGCAATGAGGTTAGAGATACTGTTGAATACACAAGGCCCAATTCTGAGGCCAAAACATAAACGATTATCAGTTAGATATTCTTCCTTACCATTTATAACCCATCTGAAGCCACATAAGTTACGATGACTAGGATTAATGGCAACGGCACGATAGGCCGACTTAATATCAACCACGCCCATAAATGAACCTTCTTCTACCATATCAGTTGCATCGTCAATACTATTATAAGTAAAATTACGTACAAGAGAGTCACAGTGAAAGTTTACAGAGTCAGAATCGGGCCGAGAACAATCCGTAATTGGTCTGAGACCCCCGTCAGCTTTGGCGACTGCTCCTAGGGCGTGAATACACTTGGGCTTGTCCCTAACTACCGAGACACAGCCTTCCAAAATCTCATTTTCGACTATCGTATACATCTTGGAACGAGCAGGTTCCTCAAGAATAGATGAATAATTTACACAGTCGTACGCCTGTACTGGCGAATCTACGACGTCAAAGCCGTCAATAATACCGTAGAAAACTTCTATATAGCGATCAAAAACTGCACAACCTTGAAGGCTTAAAATTGTCGCAAATCTACACGGCTTCAGCTGCACGGGAATACACCCGAGCGTATGAACACAAGTGCAAGTACCATCAAAACATTTACTAAAAACCTTCACCGAACGATCGTTCGGGGAAACAGGCGTGGAAAACACCACGCCATCACAAGAAATATTACATTCATTTCGATAAAATGGCAACAGCCTCGCAAATATATTGGTAATCACAATCACTATCACAAGAAGTCTCAATATCACCTGTATGGAATAAACCGGGGGGAAAATCCTCTTGCAACGTAGTGGAAACACTACCCACAAAGTCCTTGACGGCCATCTTACCTTCTAAACTCCCCTCCAAAGCCGGAGAATCAGAAACAGTGTCTATAGCAATAACAGAGATGGCGCCACTACCCCGACTTACCCCTGCCACATCCTATTTAGACGCCTTGGTCGACGCACAGGTCTTCGCTCCGTGATCAGCTGATCCGCATGAAGAGCATCGGTGGCCATAGTCACATTGAGATCTGGTACATCCACCAGAGTTAAACTTGAAACACGTACGTTCCTTGGAAGGCTTGGATTTTACAGAAGATTTCGATGCAGCTGCTTTGCGTGAATTTTCATAGGAATAGTAGCGCAATACCTCCTCCTGGCGTGTATCGCCGAAAGCGACCAGACCTTTCTTGTTGGCCCTAGATCTGACTGCCTGATCATACGCCAATGACGCCTTGAGAGTGTACATGGATGAAGCATCTTTCTCAGTCATGGTGACACAGTGAGATAACACACTAGACAATTCCTCTACAGGGCGTGAGTCAGAAATTAACCTTTCCATAAGCTTCAAGGACAGCAGCAAAAGTTCATTAAAGTTTTCAACTGTCTCACCCTTGTCAATGACTGATTCGCGGTCGAAAGGCCCGGACCTCTTCCTAGAAAGACTGCGCCGACGGCGGTGAGATGACAAGCCCGCTGTATATATGGAACTCTCTCTACTATGTGAAGGCTCTTCATCCTCCAGATCCCGACGAGACTTCCTGCCTTTATCTTCATTGATATGAATTTCACTATCGGAGGAGCCTATCGATGACTCGGGCTTCTTTTCCAGCGCCTGGACCGCTGTAAGGATGCGACTCACCATGTTCTCCAGACCGTCAACACGCCCGGTGAGTTGAGCTGTCTTTTCACCTTCTAACGCCACAACCTCTGCTATCAATTTACGGTTGCAATGTAGACCCGTGGGAGCATCATGCTCAAGTCCGCAGGGCGTGCAATATCTACCCATATTTGAAGTCGAATCTTGACTCAAAATCACGCCAGCAAAAAATTATACGTGTGGCGTGGGCGGAGGAGCGGTTGAGAGTGGAAGGAAAGGTGGGCGTGGAAGCATTGGGACTATGACGTCATAGGTAAACACAGGGGCGACGTCATAAGCGGGACCAAGGGGGGCGTGGTGACCTAGGCGGCGTAGTTAAAGGCGTGACTTCTCCAATATAATCGGTGATGTTTTCACCTTCACATATTTGGTAAGATCTTGTAGTCATAATAGCTGAGAATGCTGCTTTAAATTTGCAGTAGCCTTTAACCTTCATCCATTTGTGAGTATTAAATATAAAATGCTTAAATATTACCCATAGGTTTTCATATCAGTACTTACAGCAACTAGGAAGTGGTTCAAAGCAGCCCAATGTAAACAACATAGGACCAGCAACACCAGAGGGGGAAATGTATCCAGCAGTACAGGCGTAATTATACGTAGTTGCAGTTATGGTAGTACCCACAGCACCATTTGTTCCAGGGTCATTTGCTGCTTTTGCACATACTGAAAGTATAAGACATGGTCTCAGAAGTTTTTATGAAAGATTTTACTCAGCTGATTTGTTATGCATAATTTAGAAGACTCATTTTTCATATTTTACATTCTGTGTATATATGACCAATTTTCACGACTGATGGGCATTTGTGTTTTTGAGCAATAACAGGGTTAAAATCATGGCAGACCTAAATTTAATGACACTGTCCGGGTGTAACTTGTCAAAATCTGTCATGGGAATCCAGTTTTTGGGCTCTATGATCAGAAATGAGGAAGTTATGGGGAAAACTCTAGTGTTTTTTAATTAATATTCATACATTTAAATGAAATTATTACTTCAAGGTGTAATGATAAAAAATAGTAATATTTTGTCCAGCCGTTTCCTCTATGAATATTGAGGTTAAGTACTTGGCAATTGATTCTGCTTATTTTAATGGTTATAAATTCAATATTTCTCTCTTAGCTAGAGGGGAAACCTATGGGAAATGTGTGCGTTGTGCTCAGTTCATCTCCCCCTTTTATTTGAGTTGCACTGTACGTGACATTCAATATAACAATGGGTACAAGAATAATTAACAGCCTTCTACGTGCCTAGACGCATAAACATGAGTATACATGGAAACTCTACCTCGAGGGTCTTCTCAAATATGTGTGGACAATGCCAATAAAGTGATGCCTGGGTTCTCCACCAATATTATATCTAGAATAGCATATAAGTATGGGAAGAGATAGGGGAGTCCACTAGAGGAGATGGTATATATAACGATGTAAAGGCAATGATAGTTTATAGTAGACTGTTTAATATTCTTTAAGGTGAGTAGTACATACACCAGCTCTGAGGGCTGGTACTCCCGTGAGTGTCCCCACTTGATTGGCACCTGGGGGCGGAGCCTAGCTCATCTCCACAGATGCTAACGGGTATTAGCTCATCTCCAAAGATGCTAACCGGCGGCTGTTGTAATCCGACCCGAGATTTGTCATCTGAACTCTGTTGTATTCAGCTGACAAGTCATCTACACTTGCTACTTCCATTCGTAGCTTTTCGTTATCTTCCATCAGTTTTTTCGTAGTTGACTTAGCTGAATTGGACAGTGTCCAAACACTCATGCAGTTCTCAATTTTGAATCACTAATTAAATTGCCTTAATTCAGTTGCAAATTCATGACATCGCGTCTGTTCATCAGCATATGACATTTTCAAATTCTGATTTTTCAGCTTCAATGCCCAAATCTCATTGATAAGATCTGCTGGGTCTGCATCAAACAGATCATCCTTACCGCCTCTATACTGCCCCCAAGTGGGGTCAGTCAACGAGAATCCAGGCCTAGGATTCCTCTGTGAAAAAACAGCTCCAGGACTAGCAAGTCTCATCGGGCCAATGCCTCTCGGGTTCAGAGACCTTGAAGGGGCAATGCCTCCTGGGTTTGGAAACCTCTGGGGGGCAACATCGCCAAGTCCAGGGCCAGCCTGGGCTTCTACACCAACTCTTTCCACCATTGCACTTCCGAAGAAGGCTTCCAATTCCCAATGAAGGGACAACAGGGATTTTCCAAAGAAAATCCACCAATACTTTCCAATGGGGCTAAGACTGGATCAAGGCACCAATTGTAGTGTTCTTCACTACAACCCAGGCAACTTAGCAAACGTTCTCTCTTTATTCAAACACAGTGTCAAGCATTTTCTGAACTATCCGAAGTTGGTTCTCGGAGAACTACACCAATCAAGGTACAGAGTACCACATGGTGTCACAAAGTGTGTAAGAGGGAAATACAGTTAACAAAAAGGTTTGATAGGATACACAGTACCACGGCACTAAGGCCAAAGTTCCTTGAACATTATGGTTAAACTAGTGATACTGGATATAACTGATAGAGAATATAAGAGATAGAAGTGCGCATGACTTCTATTCTCAGTAAATATAGAGAGAACTAAGTCCAGAGTGGTAGCTCCACCTGGTGCTTCGGAGAAGAACTAACCATTACCACTACACATATATCAATAATGAATATTAAAGTATTATATAAGTCTAATACAGTATCATGTGGCGTTTTTCAGATAATTTCATAATCCTATGTTAGATTTGCAGTAATATTCAGGGGAAGTATCTAAAAGATCATTCTAATGCCAGCTTGATGAATGGGGAAATTGAATACATCACCGTACGTCACGCCGATTATCTATCCTCACAATTTAGAGGCTAAAGAATAAGAATTTTATCTTTGATATTCATCATAAGTACGGGTTAGGTAAAATTATGTGCATATTTTAAAATGGTTAGGGTCATTATCCTGACTGTGGGCTAGGTTTGATACAGTAAAACGTCATCATACATCATGCATCATTGTACATCACCGTCAGTTGTTAAGCTACTAAAAACAGGTTATAACAAGTCAAATTGAGTGCATTTCAATGTATCAACTAATAACGCTAAAATAATAACTGATGTTACATTTCAAACCTTATAATCCAAAGGAGAAATGACTAGATATGCAATCTATTAGTTAGAGTGTCAAAAATGTAGAAAATCTTAAATCAAAAAGCGCAAGAGTTTAGGATCATTTTACATTAAATATTTTATCATAATATATCAAGTTACTACAGAAATCTGAAAACGTAGGCCGGTTTTTTAAGGTAAAAATAACAAAGATTAAAATAAACTTCATACAACATGTATGAAATGCTACTTTAAAGATCTTAATATTGAGCGTGATGTACGATGATGGCAGTTTATGTCTGGATAGATGAGGAAACCTTTGCCAGGCTACTGTAGGCTAATTATTTGATATTAAGCTGCCGAACTTCAGAGAATTATAGCTGAGTATTGTGGTAATATGTACAAGAAATATCAGCAATGTACAATGAATTCAATTTTTGACGTTTTTTCAACTGCATTCCGTTAAAATGACTACTTTTCATGAAAATCGATCATATACACCACTCTAGTGTACTTAGTTATCTAAGCACTACATCATCCTTCCCAAAATGTGTTAACCAAAGCCTCCCCAAAAACAAAATGAAACAAAACAAAACCTGGTATATCTCTTTCATTGACATCAAATATTTATATAAAGTTCAAACGTATCAAAGTATTCTTAAGTGTACAGAACCCCATTGTTGTATTCACTATTTACACATGCACTTAAACATGTATGATGAATTAGGTTTTGTTGAATAAGACTTTATTCCAGAGACATGGATAATATATATTTACTATTATTATATATGTTAGAAGACCATAGACTTACCACATTCTGGTGAGTTTGGGGAACCACAGTTGTGGGTAGCACCTGTTGTACCTACTTTATAACCCTCATTACAACCAAATGTAAATTGTGGATTTGCAACTAGAGGGCTAGTATAACTGGCAATGTATCCATTGTCAAGTACCGGTGGGTTGCAGTCTGTAAAATAGAAAGATCAACATCATTGTATCATGTCTAAATAGTCACTGCCAAGAACGGGCCAAAGCCACCTTAGGCAAAGACTAAAAGGATCAATATCCACCAGCCCCTCAATGTCTGTCGTTAATCCTTTACAGGATGAATTCTGAAGGTTTCCCTTATCAGGTGGCAACTACAACTTCCTGGAATGGGCAAAGGGAAGGACAGCAGTGGTAAAAGATAACTTTGCCGGGAGCACAATTCATACCAGCACACTATATAGCTGAAAGGGATTTCATTCCAGCGTTATGCATATATTTAGGTCTGAGGAATGATCAATGGTATCTCATAGGAGAGAAACACACAGACCTAAACCTATGGAAGTCTTCCACCTAGGGGATAAGGTTATTTGTCTTGATGTTTTTACAAAGATATCATAACCAAAACATTGGATGCCCCAATCACCAGGAACTATTTAAAGGAGAGGCCCAATGACTGAAGGCCACTCAGGTGAATTAAATATTTGGCACACAATACGAGATATTTTACGCCATGATGGTAGTAATAAATCCATTCCCGCTTAATAATCCCTTTCGTGCATTTAAAAAGACATACTTTTATATCTCAACTTATATATATATGAAGCTTTACAATCAACTATAGAGAAATTAACACTTCTTTCCTGCCAATAAATACGTTTAAGAACTCACAGATATTAACCCTAGACAAGAGTAACATTACTTACAACAATCGGGAAGTGGTTCAGCGCAGCCCAATGGAAAGGGTGTGGGACCAGCAACACCAGAGGGGGAGATGAATCCAGCATCACAGGCGTACATAGTAATATCTGTTTGGACAGCACCGTTTTCTCCTGCTGTACCAGCCACTCTTGCACACACTGGAATTTTAAGTATTACAAATAAGACAGTGATTTGTTGTTGTTTTAAGATGTTTATTCAGCAATGCAAAATTATGTACGATGTACACTATTCTCATTCCTAGCTGATATTTAGAAAAAGTTACGAAAAGTTTCAGTCAACACAGCGACGTGAAGGCAAATATAGCCAGCATTATATAATCAAAATTATCATTTATACATAAGTCAATTACAAAAATAGAAAATGTAGCAGTACAAATATTTAAAAACCACCACCTAGGGCAACATCCCTTTACTACATCCATAAGAGCATCGTTTCAAAGTCAGTATCATCCAAAATACAAAGGAGCAAAGTCAAGTACGAAGATTTATGCTAGTATAATCTATCAAGACTGAAAGGGTTATTTCATAGCAAAACGTAGTCGTCCTTGACATCGAACAAATGAACAATAGCCTGGAAGGCTTCATGGACACAAGACAACAGGGATATTATTCAAGTAGATTTTCTGGACTAGGGATTTCCCAAACATGTTGATTGACTGAGAAAGCATTTATACAAATTTTCTTTATTTGATTTTTAAAGGAAGCATGATCATTGTTCGCCTTTACTTCCATGGGGAGAGAGTTCCAGTAATTCAAAATTTTACCAAATAGACTCTTGCGAATCCTTTCTTTGCGCCAGGGATATAATATCAACCTGTTCTCCCTCATATTGTACTCATGTGGTCGAATATTCTCGTAACAACTCCAGAAAATCCCAAAGAATTTTTGAAGTCTCCTATAGCACAGAGGGATAATCCCAAAACTACGGTGCAACTCAACATTATTAATTCTGTATACCCCCCTTCTGGTCTTAACGCCTATGCACAAACGGAGACAATTATTCTGCATTACATATAATCAACGGGTTGATGCCCATATTTGGGACCAAGGGCGGTTACTTTCCTTCTGGGCCACGCCCACAATTATTCAGCCAATCACAGGCCATCATCCATGGAGTTTATTATGATGCGCCCATTGTTCTCTTAACCAATCAGAACCATTGCTGCGTCTCGGTTCACCTGAAACGTTCTTGTTCACTCACTTTCAATTGCAGCATCGCCACGCACAGACGTGCAGGAACAGATAAATTTTTGCTTTACTGTATCTGTTTATGGCATATTAAAACCCAGCTTTGCTTGGTTTCGACCAAACTCCTTGTCAAACTTCTTCTATTACTCCTTGTCAACCCCCGTCCCAACATATCTGTAGTCTTTTTAGATCTTGTTGACTACCCAAATCCATGGTTAAAGAGCTTGATTCCAACACAGGAAGGATATAAGTCTTAAATATTAGGATTGCGATATCTCTGCTAATGTAATGCCTTATTCGCGCTAGCCGTTTATATAGTAAGTTAGCTCGTACACAGACATTGCCTATATGACATGACATCTTTAGTCCACTATCAAGGAGATACCCGAGGTACCTAAAATTAACAACATTATCAATCTGGGTACCATCATTATATACAACATAATCATCATGGTGTTTTCTCCTTGTGCCATAGAAGGTTTGCAGTCTGGTCTTTGCATTGTTAATAGTCAGCCCATTTTTCACCGTCCAATTCTTAAATTTATTTACATTGTCTTGGACATTGACCAAGTCTCTATTAGATCTTATACAATGGAGGAGCACACAATCGTCCGCATATAGTATTAAACGACCCGCAAAATTTATAGTAGCCACATCATTGATGTACAAAATAAACAGCAGTGGTCCCAAGATACTGCCTTGGGCCACGCCAGCATGGAGGAAGAGCTTATCAGACATTTTCCCATTCAGACATACCACCTGTTCTCGATTTGACGAGTATGAGTCCAAAAGAGATATAAGTCGAGGCCCAAATCCCAATCTCTGCAATTTATACATCAGTATTTTTATATTTATTGAATTAAAAGCTTTAGAAAGGTCAAAATTGGTTGCAACTGTATCTAAATTTGTATCTTTGTTTTCGACAACTACTTTAATGAATTCATAGATTGCAGAGTCCACGCTTTTACCCACCCTAAAGCCATGTTGAGATGGGGAGAGAATATTTCGTTCAAGAAGGTAACTGGAAATCTTCTCTGCTAGTATCTTTTCAAAAATTTTGCTAGTCATAGGGGCAATCGAGATTGTGTGAATTGAGAACAACATGTGTGGTGATAATATATTCACATAGTATCTGACAGTGACCAACAAGCAAAGATAATATGGAAGACGTATAAAGACGACCTTGACAAATTAATGAATGGATTAAAAGAGTGAAAATATCATAGCTTGTATAAATTGTAAAAAAGTCCTACCATCAACCACCAGGTCATAATTTTGGTGATTATCTGATATATTATTGTTAGTCTAGATTTAACCGTTGAAACAAGCAAGTGTCATCACGTCAGTGATCAAACTTCATTTGTAAAAACGAACAAGACGAAGACATACAGGCAGGAGAGGGGGCCTCTGTGGATATATAAATATAACCGAGGTTTTCACCTGAAAACCAGATTTGGTATTTCCATGACCAAGTTTGTTATATTCTAGTGTCGATTCCGCTAATGGTAATTCCATTACTATATACCGGTACCTATAATTTTGCCCTTGATGAGCTGACATTTTGTGTTTCGAACACAAATGTTTGACCTGTTATATATACATCACTGATTGAACAGGATATATATAGTAAATCTGATTACAACCATGAATGGTCTTTCAAACATCTGTCTCATGTGGACATAATATAAACGTTTAGACCAGCATTCAATTCAGTATTCTTTCTAGTGTATAGTTCCATATAGGTCCAGGTTTCCCATTTCTTCGTATTTCAAAATTCCGCATGCCTTAGTTAGGAAAGGAAAATGACAGTAATATTTTAACATGTGCTGACCCATACTAGATGTGACTGTGTGAAAAACTGAAGATATCATCTGTTGTCTTCATGTTTCTATCTGGAAATCAAACTTTTGGAAATTTAGAAAAAAAACTCTCTGTTTGAGAGATGCAGATCTCTTGATGCTAAATAAAATACATAGTTGTGTGCGTTTCTGTTGTGTCTGACACTTGCCATATCAGCCTACAGCCAGAAACATGTAATACATACCAATGATGGCAGAGTTGGATAACGGTCATGCTATCCAGGGTATAGTGGCATGCCATGTATTTGCCGCAATATTACAGATTTCATAGAGAAATGTATAAGAACTTCAATACACAATATCTAAGGATTATACTCACCACATGTAGCATCTGTTAGACCACCACCATTGCAGTCTAGCTGCATATGGGTTTCGTCAGCAGCATTAGCATTGATGTTATTTACAGGACTATTAATTTCATAGCCAGGGAAACAGGTGAGCGTATATTTGTCATTAGGATCACCAACAACAAAATCATAGACCACACCATTGTCTATCCCTCCAGGTGGAAGAGCACAGAACAACTGACTAACTGTATAAATAAATCAAATATGCATAACAATAAATAAGATGGGTTTCTTTTTAGGATCTGCTATGCATCATCTACATACATGTATATGTAAATATCATATGGGTATGTAATTTCTTTATGTACGAGATAAGCTGATCCTGATATAAACTGTACAATATTTTGCTGATTCTGCTTGACTCTGATATTGTATTACATCTAATTGGATCAGATTTTTAGAAAATGTACAATTCGTCTTCTCCATTCCTCTCAAATAACCCATATTTAAGAAAAAAATGAGCTTCAAAATGCAGTTTTCAAAATGCAGTTTAACATAACAGAACTGATACTTTAAATCAATGTTATACTAAATATATTCAGATATACCCAGTATTCTTCATTTTTTAGCCTAATTTAGGAGAATGTTCTTAATGTATAGCGCTGCAAATTGTACATTTTCTCAAAATCTGACCCAATTACATATTACACATACTGTATGACTGTGTGAAGATCAATATCTACTCACCACATGTAATGCCTACATCATCAGGATCTGTTCCATCTGCTTGGCAGGTCAGTTCAGCCCAGGAGTAGAAACCATTAGCATCCTCGTTATCAGTAACAGGGTAGCCACTAGGTACATCTATCACAAAGCCAGGGTTACATGTGAGCGAGAAAGTGTCAGGGTCGGAATCCATCACATCATGAATAACCCCATCGTCTATCACTCCAGTTGGAACACATTGCTGGCCACCTGCAAATATGCACAAACATTTAATATGGCCAAAAAAAAAATAGGTGTGTTTCCGATTTACCCCCCCTACCTAGAAAAACCTTACCCTACCTAAAAGTTTTTTTACCATACCTGATTTTTTACCCATCATATCTTACTTTTTTTGGATTTTTTGACAAAAAAAGCTTATAAAAGCAGGAAAACGGGTTTTCCTAACCCAAAACTGTCAAAAAGCACATTTCCCATATTCAAAACAACTATTGTTATGAAAAAGATAATTTTTTCAGTTCCTGGGAGGTGGTTTCCAAACAAAAAAAATTAACAAAAAAAAAAAGTTACCACCCCCCCTAATCTAGTTTTCAGCCAGATAAATCGGAAACACACCTATTTTTTTTGGGCCTATGCATCGGCATTATGTTTGTTGTATGCAGTTTAAAAAGATCAAGTAAAGAAAATATTATGTTTGTCTATCAGAGGTCAGTATTGCTAATAATAAAAAAACACTTTTTTATTTTCAATTGAAAAAGAACGGGTCATTGATGTGTATTCTTTTGAAGTGTTCAGAAAGTTTAGGAACCAGTTCTGTGCCCAAATACTGCAATCTTAATGTGTGTTATCCATCATCTAAAACCTGGTCATATATATTTGATATAACAAACAAGTTTAATTGAATGTTGGTGTTTAAAAAGGTTTTTCTTTTCGTTTCTAAAAGACATTAATTTCCCTGGGAAACATTTCAATGTATACTTACATACACATACACAGCACAGGAGTAGCACAAGGAGCGTGCTCCAGGCTTCATACTGCCCTCTCTCCATCTGAGCAATGAAGTGGAAAATAGGTAAACTTGTGAGTTTTATACAATTGCATTATTTTCATGAAACATTTTCCTAATCAACGCAATACAGAATATACTGATATTTTCCAAAAGTTGTTATTTGCAGCCTAATAACTAGTTAGTTTTGTCCAATATGCACTTTGATCACTAACCCATACACATTCTCAATATGGAATAATTTCATAGGTGGTCGATTCTCATGAAATGGTTCCAAATAGGAAAAATACATTTTTTGCAAGTTTTCGTCAAATAGATCTTTCGCATGTGGTGATGCCTCATAACTAATAGGGTCTATGCTATCGGACTCTATATTCTGAACATATACATACCCACTTTTCCATACCTACGATGAATATTTAGGAAGTTAGAGGCATTCAATATGCTGAAATAAACCTTCTAACCAAAATATTGAACATATCATTCGGAAAATTAATTAAGAATACAGAGGAATGTTGATTTACTTATTCATATGTGCCAAGAATTTGATCAAGCAGAAAGTGGGGTCTCCACTGGCTCCGGTAAGCTCTGCGGTAAGCCTTGCTATACTAAATCAGGACATGTGCAGACCAATCATAGCAGTGGAGAACTGTTCTGCGATTGGATCTGTGATTGGATTGCGGTTGAATTGTAGCTAAAAATGTGAGATTCATGTCCTGTGACTGCCACAGGAATCTTTCAGCATGTTGAATATTTTCTGCGACTGAAGCACCTCTCTGATGTGATTAGGTCTTTAAGACAAGGGTTGCGTTTGAAATTCGTAATGGAGACTTATTTTGTGATTCAAGTGTGATTGGATGTCTGTAATTGCGACTCGATGTAGTGATAAAATGATACATTGATTGTATGCTTGATTCCACCTATGGCATTGTATAGTAAAGTGTAGGCCTACTTCTGTTAGATGTGATGCCCTGGGTACAGAATAATTGGAGCAAAATATATTTCTAATGGGTCAGGTCGCCTAGAAATGTACGTACAATTGTCAAAATATAAGTATTTTAAATTGTGGTGTAGCAATGTGAATATTGGCCACATCCTTCACATACATCGCCTGCATAATGCTGATCAATATTCCCTGCTTCAACACATTTTATTTTTTCTCTACCTGCATCCCAACTCCCTAATCCTTTAGTTTATTCCAGTTTGTGTCAACATGTTAACAGAATAAATTAGCTAATTATGGTGGGCTCTTTTTGACATGTAATTAAATATTATATAATTTTTTTTTTTTTCACGTTTTGAAAAGTATTTTATTCAGGAAAACATCAGATACGAGGCTCACAACTTCAAGTGCTTTTCGTGGCGCACTGATGCTTATATCTTTATCCATTTAATAATTGCAGAGAGTTAACGCAAACATGTATTATAATGCTATGAAAAGAAATCTATATATTCAGATGAGGAACGTTTTTTACATGAACAATTCACAAGTTCTTACTGGTGAGTAATTTGGCGAGATTTGATGAAGTTAGAGTTAATGATATGGGATGGGGTGAATGTTACAATCTAGTTTATAATCTAGCTATTTAGTGCAGAGGGAGTATGGGGGGGGGGTCGAAAGCCAGCGTCAGGGCCTCCTATGGAATAAGTATTTTTTGATTCGCCATATGATCTTCAGTATAAACTCAGAATTTGACATAAGGGTCACAAAAAATAGGGACTCGTATTCATCATTTGACATTTGCTTACTTGCTTCCCAGACAGATTGGGAGCTAATGTGTCAATATGTAGCAGTGTCATACAGTACATGTAAACAAACAGGCGAGACAATATGTACATACGAAATGATATATAAGTAATATATACATGATAGGCATGAGAGTACAGATAGTTTTAAGAGCACGCAAGACATAATTTGGTTGGGGCGTGATAATTGTAACACAATTGGCTAGGTTTTTATTTGTATTAGAGACCATTATGTTATGTGTCGCAGCATATACTCACTGTAGTTGGACTAGTGCCTTGTTCAATTTGGCGGATCGAACCTCGGGCATATGCATACAGGATACCATATATAATTTATACCCATCCTTTACCCCAGAGTAGATAGTGGATTAGCCAGATTAGCCTCTCCATACATGTATTTAAATATTAAGAAAATGTCTCTTAAGTAGGATGTTGAAATATCTTTTGTCATTAACATTCCTTATGTCCACCGGTAATGAGTTCCAATTTTTTGTCATTGTATTCACATAGCTTTTTTTTTCTTTTTCGCTTTTCGGGGGAAAGCAATATAGTGTTGGCGCATTGGCCTGTCGCGTTTCTCTCGGTGGCACTACTCCCATATTTTTTATATAAACGTTATCATGTGCAATCTTGCCAAGATTAAATTTCATACGTGACTCTAGGTTCATTACCTTGGTTTCCCTGTACATATTAATAGTAGGTGTCAGGTGGTCACACTGCAAGGCTATTCTTAAAATTTTGTTCTGGAGAGTTTGCAACTTTTTAGTTTGCGTTTGTGTCAGAGGCGATAGGGTGAAAAGACTATAGTCGAAAATGGACATTAATTTTGATTTAGCAATAATTATAGCGGCTGATTTTGTCAGGTAAGGCCTTATCTTTCTGTAAATGTATAATTTCTGATTCACTTGACTGATAAGACTATTATACTGGCATGTCATGGTTGTACTATTATCAAATAGGACGCCCAAATAGGAGTATTTAGTAACCTGTTCCAGCGGTACATCATTCAACATTACATCAATTTTTACTTTTCCCACTTTCTTTTTTCTACCAGAAACCATTATTTTAGTTTTTTTCTCATTTACCTTAAGCTTATTGCTGGTGCACCACCTACTGAAATTACGCAGATCATCATTCAGTTTATTACAACCCTCTTTTAAATCATCCGTCGAGATATACAAAACAGTGTCATCCGCATATTGTAAAATCTTGGAGTTGAGTGTTACATGCTTTAGGTCATTAACATAAATCAAAAATAGGGTAGGGCCTAGTATAGACCCCTGAGGTACCCCATAGTCTATATTTTCCATAACAGATTCATTTTTATTTAAGATCACCTTTTGTTTCCTGTTCGAGAGATATGAGTCTAGCCATTGTACGGTATGGGGGGGTAGGCCACAGTCAGTAAGCTTTTCTATTAACACGCCCGGGACCACGGTATCAAAAGCCTTACTTAGATCTATAAAGCAGGATATCATGTAATTATTTTTACTTTCGGATATATTAAGGTCAGTGATATATTCTGTAAGAGCTTCTGTGGTGGAGTGGCCTGGTTGAAAGCCTAACTGCCTATCGCTTAATATATTATTGTCAGAGAGGTAGGATTTTAATTTGTCTGATATTAATTTTTCCGTAATCTTGCCTGCGATGTGGCAGATAGATATCGGTCTGGTGTCAGAAGGTGTCAGTGGGATTTTTACTTTCGGTATTGGAGTGACTCTTGCTCTCTTCCATCGATCAGGAAATATACATGTATCAACAGATTTGTTTATTAATACAGTCAGCTGTGGAGCCAGATAAGTAAATGCATCTTTGTATAGTTTACTACTAATTTTAGAACAACCAGAGTTCTTATTACAGTCTATTTCATTAATTTTTATTAGTACTTCTTCCTGAGTGAACGGAGTGTTCCTCCAGGGTATAGGTGCATTCTCTTGATGTCTTACCCGGGCAATATTTTCGATTTCTTTATTTATGTTTGAGCCCACATTACAATAGAATTCATTTATCTCTGTGCTAAGTTCAGCTCCCTCTACCGTTTTACCATCAATTGTCAGGCTGTTAAAAACTGGCCTGTCTCTACCAGATACTTCTTCAATGACTGACCAGAATTTTTTTGAGTCTTTTTTATACGTCCAAAGCAGATTCTTGTAGTAGTCTGCTTTCAGTCTGCGAATAGTTTGATTACAGATCTTTCTACAGTCTCTGGCTATTTTTACATCGTTCATTTTTTTACTTTTCCTTGCCTTCTTATAAGCATCTTCCCTATTCTTATGTAAAATCGTTAATTCCTTTGTGTACCATTTTGGTTTCTCTGGTCTGTTTTTAAACTCTTTATGAGGGGCAATTTTATCTACAGAAGATAATATATTGGTGTACATATAATCCCAACTTTCGTTGACATCCTGAGATGCATTAAATCCATTCCAATCATTAGACGAGAGGGCAGTATTTAATCTATCATGTGTATAATTCTTTAGGTCTCTTCCGGTAAAGTTGGATTTTACTTGGGAGTTACATATTTTTTTTAGTATTGTTATGACTGGCTGGTGGTCAGATAGTGAGTATGCTATAGTAAACGACTGCCTATCAATCTTTGATCTGATCATAAAAATGTCTAATATTGAGTCCTTTTGTAAACCATACCTAGTACACCCGGTTTTTTCAATCGTGAAACTATGTTTGTTCGCAAAGGTTAGCAGACTTTTAGATTTATTGTCCTCCACCATGAGGTCTATATTTATATCACCACAAATGATCACATTTTTATCGTTCCTAGCAGTACAATTATTCAAGACACGTTCAAGTTCACTTATAAAATTCAGTACATTTCCATTCGGAATCCTGTATGCCAGTATTACATTCAACTTCGGTACATTCTTTTTATATATATACAAATTCAGTAGTTCGCTGTCTACAGATATTATGTTCTCATCCCCGCTAGAGTTAAAGTTAAAGTCTTCCCTTACGTAGCAGCAGATTCCTCCACCTCTTTTGGGCAGTGGTCTGTCTAATCGTATTAAATTATATCCTTTACATTGAATCATGCTATCTGGGATCATATCGTTTAACCAAGATTCGGTGAAAATTACAACATCAATTTTTAAGTTCATAATCTCGTTCCTAACTATATCTATTTTTGGTAACAAGGATCTAATATTATATTGCAGAATTTTTATCCCTTTCATGCTTTTTATACTAGTAAAATTTTTAGGTTCCAAATCACTCATAGGTGGTAGTTAAGCTTGAAGAGAAAGTACTTGGGGTTGGTGTTGGTTGGTCGCCAGACGACACATCCTACCCTCCCCAAGACTATTCCACACATACATATTATAGTTATGGTCATGTTTGTAAGTACAGTTGACAGGTATACGAGAGAAAGGTGAGATAGTTTTAACTGACCAGTATATTGAGAGTCTGCAGGTCCATGTCGGTATAAGGCAGGTTTGTAAATCGCTAAAGACGTTCAAATGAGCTATATCACTATTATGAGACACGCGATACTTCCTATTGTCCATATGGTCCGCTGGTAAAGTCCTTGTATGTGAACTACTAAGAACTAGGCACAAGCATATTACTACTAGAAATCGACCTATATGTGTTGCACTGACCATTGTTTGCGGTTGTAGGCCTATTTGCGTTGTTGAGTACGACATATGTCTTAGTTGGTAAGGTTGGCTGGAGGCAATCCAATAGCCCCAGTGGGTGGGTCGCCAGACGACACCTCCCACTTTTAGACTATTTAGTGTTTAGTGTTTCAAAATGCCCCAAATTTAGTGTTTCAAAATGCCCCAAATGCCCCAACTTAAATGACATTTTATTTCTTTATATTTTGCCAAAAATACATGTATTTGACACCGGCCGGGTGGCGGAGGGGGGGGGGGCATTACCCTGTATACAAATATCCTAAGAAATGAGAAAAAACAATAAACTGACATGGCGGACATGGCGAGGAACAATGATAAAATGTCGTCTGCTCCTTGCTTGACCTTGACCAAGCAGGAGAAGGTTATCCAGTTGCAGTCTCTATCGCAACCATGAGACCTCTTAAGTGGTGAATACACAGTCAAGATTTGGGGGCCACGATCCATCGTACGATTTGGAATTGTCCATTTGAGATCATACATCAGATCGTGGGTCCCAAATCATGCCAAATGCCCTACACATGCACGATTTCAGCGCCGATTTATTGCCGATTCAGCGCCGATTTGGATTTATGATTCATCATAGGGAAAAAAAGGGTCTTCTGCGATTTCAAATCAAATCGCCGCTGCTTCTATGATTAATCGTCAATGTGTAGAGAGTGCTGCGATTTATCGTAGACCTCTATAATGAGTCTATGACAAATCGTAGGTGCTTCTACGATTTTTGGATTTATTCGAAAATCTTGGGTCTATCTGCGATCTGGCAATATAAAAGAATTGAATTATTTATAATTTTACATTGAAATGCTATAACTTCACTAATTCTTGGAGTATCAACACAATTTTTTCACTTTTATAATGCAGGGTTTCCCTTCTACACATGTCGACATTAGGTCTCATTCTTCTTATATTTTATTTCATTTTATTCGACAATTAAAAAGAGAGAAAAAACACCAGAAAATAGGTGATGTGTCACAGGAAAATGAGTAATGTTGTATTTTATTCTATTTTTACAGTTTTTTTACTTTCTTGTTAGCTTCTAGGGTCGTTTTTTTAAACAATTTTCTCAGCTCTATATTTCAGAATCGCAGATCAAATCTTGACTGCCAACCCACCCACAATTTCACTTTTTACCCAGGATTTCACTTTTTTCTCCATATCGTGCATGCGTAGGTCCAAAAATAGGCACGATTTCAGGCAAATAAGCACCCACAATTAATCGTAGATCCTGAAATTGTGTCTGAATTCATGTGCGATTTCAGATGGGCCAGATCGCAGGTTAAATAATCCAAATTGCATGTGAAAAATCTCTGTTGGTGCGATTTCAAATGGAATCGCACATACTTCTACAAGCATTCGCATATGTGTAGGGCTAGCCACGACAGTTCGTAGAACTCTGTTACTGTCCACGACTAATCGCAGGATGTCATGCGATATCGGAAATATCCAAAATTCGCAGGTGATTGCAGGTATGTTTGAACAGGTCTATTGAATTATTGATGAATCGAAACGATTTTTTCACAGAACATGCCCAGACATATTGTCTCAAGTCTGTTAAGATTTTGTGATTATAACTTGATTTTTTCTACCTTTTTTTAAAATCGTCGCAAGTACACCTCAAAAAATATTTTCGGTCTTCTCTTCTTTCATTTTCTTATAATTTGAAGTGATCCAAATCGCACATGTGCTCGAATCCAGACCTGCGATTTTACATCAGTTTGCAGCCGAAATCGCACATGTGTAGGGACTAAAAACTCAAATCGCAGAACATTATTTCTGAAATCGCACAAGTTCCCCCCCGATTCGCACGGGATTTCTACGATTTCACATGCAAACGATCGCAAGTGCCAGATTCGCACCAGTTTTTGAATTCGCCCCTGTGTAGACGGGGCATTAAATAACACTGCGGTCAGCTCTGCATTTGACCTGCGAATACAACATAATCTTGATAGAATCGCAGAGTTTGAAACGCAGACCAAGCGAAGACCAAACGCAGAGCTTACCGCAGCCAGTTTCATTGAATAGTACTTTATGGGTTGATATTCCATGGTTTAGACGTTTACCAACTTTGATGTTGTATATTGCTCTTTTTTCTGTTGAATATTATATTCATCATATTTTCAAATTTATTTACATGTTATTCACTTTCACGTTACTCCTCTTTGAGGAGTTCGATGTACTGATAGGTCGGGACCAAGGACCTAAACCTCACTTCAAGGATTGAACAGGAATATAACTGAACTTTACAAAGAATACAACGAATTTCTCTATACTTTATTCTTCCCGGAGGAACGCTTTAAACTATAGAATATTATCCACCCTAGGCCTTGGACACGGACATAATTCTTTCCTCCACTACCCTTGCTAGAGATATGATTAATATTTACGCGGAGAAGTATCCTATACGATCACGATTATCATTATTGAATATCGATAGCATTTAAGCCTGGAAGATATCCAATCATCTCACTGAAAAGAACATAGGCAAGAATCGCAACACGTGCATGCCTCACTGCGCACGTCTATTGCGGTGAATTCTGGGATGCATTCAGTTAAATTCTGACATACAAACAGTTAGAAATATCTTTATCTAAAATTGCAAGAATCTGTCAACCAATATGATAGGCTATATAAATGATCAACAAAAAACAAGTGCCTGAAGTCGTGTTTCATGAAATCGTGTAAAACACATGGCTAAACATTTTTTTTACATGAGATCTCTGTTGTTTTCCATCGATTTTGCACTGTACCATTGGTCCCATAATTCCATGCAAATCAAAATTCAAAATGGTGGTTATGCAAATCCCATTTTATGTCAAAGCAATTCCAATTGAGACTTCTTCCTGACCGTATATATATATATAAGGAAATAGCGCTCTTGTCTCTATTCGGGACAGGTCTTCCGACGGGACCGTCTATTTCTACAATGAAAATGAAAATCTAAATCACCACTCCAGCCTTCTATCACGATGTTCCTCCCAGTAAAAAAAACATATGACAAAAACAGCTGTCTTCAGTATTAAGTGTCAGAGAATATTGTAGATAGATCAGCATTTGACCTCCCCAATGTAATCCCAAACAACGAGAGCAGAGTAGACCTAAGGCGTATAATTGAGCTTGAGTCATTAAGTTAAGCCCTTGACAATTATGTCGTGAGACATCAAATCAACTGAACCATGATGTCTTCCTTAGTTTTAATCTGAGTATGTATGTATTATGGTTGAAATAGACTCGGGTAGAAGGAGAGAGAGAGGGAGGGAGAGAGAGGAGACAGGGGGTGGAGAGGAAAGAGGGTGGAGAGAGTGGAGAGAGACGGGGGAGGAAAGAGAAGGAGAGAGAGAGGGAGAGAGGAGAGAAAAGGAGAGAGAGGGAGTGGGAGGTTGAGAGGAGAGAGAGGAGAGAAAGGAGAGGGGGAGGTGAGAGGAGAGAGAAGGAGAGAAACAGAAGGTAGGAGATAGAGGAGAGGAGAGAGGAGGAGAGGGAGAGGAGTTAGGACTGAACCATGATGTCTTCCTTAGTTTTAATCTGAGTATGTATGTATTATGGTTGAAATAGACTCGGGTAGAAGGAGAGAGAGAGGGAGGGAGAGAGAGGAGACAGGGGGTGGAGGTAAAGAGGGTGGAGAGAGACGGGAGAGGAAAGAGAAGGAGAGAGAGAGCGAGAGAGGAGAGAAAAGGAGTGTGTGTAGTGGAGAAAGGAGAGGGGGGAGGTGAGAGTAGAGAGAAGGAGAGAAAGAGAAGGTAGGAGATAGAGGAGAGGAGAGAGGAGGAGAGGGAGATGAGTTAGGAGAGAGGATGGGAGAGAAAAGGAGAGGGAGGGACAGAGGAGGGAGAGGAGAGCAGAGAGAGGGAGAAAGGGAGAGAGGGACAAGGAGAGGGGAGGGAGAGGAGAGTGGAGAGAGGCGGAGGTACAGGGAGGGAGAAGAGAGTTGCAATAGAGTTAGTCCATTAGCACAACTAAAGCATGTCCACCGGTGAAAGGTCTATTTCTCACAAACTCAACTATGCGTTACCTTACTGTTTGAGATATATAGTAAAGGTGCAATAAACATGTATTTAGATTAGATTAGCTGTCGAAGTTGCAAACACTTCCCGTGATGTAATTTAGTCACTTAATGAAAAACTTGTGGAAATTACTGGTGGTTCATTCCGTACTCATGCTAGCGAGTGTGGGCAACTTTATTAAATATTCTGAATAGAATTAGAATCAATGCAATGCCTTATTGTATGTACATGTAATACAAATTCTGTTCAGAAAACGATCACTGTATGAAGATACCAGAAAACGGGAACCCGTTTTTAATACCTTTATACAAACAAATAGAGAACATATACGAATGCGTGGTGATTTGTATTGTATAGTGTTTATTTCGAGATATAACATAACAAAATACAAACTAATAATAATTCAGGAAATGGGTGTCCCTTTCTATGGCGGCCTTAGCTCTTCCAAGGGGTCCCTTCTACCTTAGTTAATTAATTACAATAAGTTACCCATGTATAGTATACATATCATAGTCAGTTTTTAGTTTTTAGCATAGTCAAATGTAAAATCTCTGTCAACAAGTCTGAAAGATTTAGAGAGAATTAACGTATTTTGATTTGATCTTGGTTTGGCCATGTCGTATAACAGGCAAGAGAAATGAGTTTTCTTTTCTTTTTAAATATATTTTATTGAGATCATATTCGTGATAATCTCATGATACTCAAGGAAAATATAATGTTGATACTGAATATATAGGCGAAACGGCGAAACGGTGAATATATGACTGGGACAGTGATTTAATGACAGCAGATTGATCTAAATATCACGAACGTCGACAACTATTTCCAGTAAAACTATTCCAGTTATCAGACCATATTTACAGCCTTTTGAGATCCGCATGAAATAGTTTGTATCCTCAAATATCATGTTTATCAGAAAAATATTCCATGTACAAAATGGTAAAGTGGTGCGTCTAATATTAGTCGCACAAGTAGCAGCGGTGCTGTGCGGGTGCTGTGCGGGTGCTGTGCGGGTGCTGTGCGGGTGCTGTGCGGGTGCTGTGCGGGTGCTGTGCGGGTGCTGTGCGGGTGCTGTGCGGGTGCTGTGCGGGTGCTGTGCGGGTGCTGTGCGGGTGCTGTGCGGGTGCTGTGCGGGTGCTGTGCGGGTGCTGTGCGGGTGCTGTGCGGGTGCTGTGCGGGTGCTGTGTGGGTTTTCGGTGCTGTGTGTCTTTTAGTCAGACCCCTACGAATTGTGGACATTTCCTGATATGAGAGAAAAGCGGCCTTTGGGTCCCCTGGAGATAGTGGAGGTTTGCGTTGTAAGCGAATAATTTGATCTCCACTATCGGTAAGTTTGTGTCGCCTGTTGCGTCCCAAAGTAGACATATGTACAAATGATGAAATCGGTACAGACTTTTCCTCTGTGGTACATGCTATTTCACATACTATAGTTCTTTTCCAACTGCTTTCTTCCTATTTCCCGGAAGATTTTACTATTTCCAGAACAAAAGGTTCCATGTCAGTGTCGATTTTCCCATGTCAGCCTCCTTTTCCACTATTTCCCTTAGATATTCACCACCGAAAAGTATATCACTGCACCTTTTTCCTATTTCCCCTACATGAAAAGCCATGTCTGGCTGCTGTGACTCCTATGTCTAGATTTGGCCATCTTTTCTCATTGGTGTCTTCCCTGGGACACTCCTTTTCTACCCATACAAAAGCAGACATGGGTCAGATTTTCAGAAAATGTACAATTGGCAGCTGTACACATTTAGTATATTCTGCTAAATTAGGCTGCAATTTGGTCAATATTATGTAAATACCTGTACATTTGGCATTGGATTGACTCTAGCAATCTGTTTGGTTAGGTTGAACTGTATTTTGAACTTTATTTTGGTGTGAAATTTGGGTTATTGGAGAGGATTGGTGAAGATGAATTGTACATTTTCTGAACATCTAACCCACATGACTCAGTGGCTCAGTGTTACATAACATTATCCACTACCCCTGAATGGGGGCCCACCAGCTATCTTTGTAGTGTAGCAGTGTTACATAACACATCCAATACATCTTCTCTTCCTTTCTCTTTCTCCCTCTCTCCCTCTCCCCTCCCGCTCACCCCCCCCCCTCCCCCACTCAGCCTCCCCCCTCTCACCCTCCTTCTCCCTCCCAGTCATGTTGGGGTAGGAATACATCATACATCATGGTACATTTGGGTGAAAAGGAGTGGATATTTGGAAATGGAGTGGATATTCCGAAAAGGAAAAGGATATTCCAAAAAGAAAAGGATATTCCAAAAAGGAAAAGTATATTCCTAAAAGGAAAAGGATAATCCGAAAAGGAAAAGGACATTGGCAAAAAGGAAAAGAAAGTTGACAAAAAGGTATTGGATATTCCAAAAAGAAAAGTCTTGGATATTTTTGATTTTTCCTATTTCACGTTTATATCCTTTCAGAGAGGGGACAAAACATCGCCAATAAAGTGGCCAATCATTGGCCACTCTATTGGCATTCCTACTTGCAATAGTGGAGGAGGTGGTGCTAATTAGTGGCAAGTCATTGCAAATGAGTGGCAAGTCATCGGACGCAACTTGCCATCATTGGCCGAAGAATCAACACTTTTTGATTTCTTTCGCAACACGTTTGAATCACACGCTGATAGCTTTGACTACGTCTATAGTTATGGGAAGATAAACATTGCGTTGAGAGAGATAATCTTTTCCCCAACCGTATTGATGTACTTGATGTATGCTCAATTGGAAATGAAGATACTTATTCATGAACGGGAGAAAAAACGCCACTTTGTCCCCGCGACAATTATCTAACTCCCCTTTGCGCCCAGATATAGTATACTGACGGTGGAATGGTGATTAATTAAGTAATTATGGTGAGTAATTTAGATAGTGAACCGCAAGTCTTGAAATGCACTGATGCACTGAGTGCAAGGCATACCTTCCATTCCAGCTGGGTTGGAGGCACATTCCTCTCTAATTAGACACTATCACCCTCCAAATCAACCTTGGAGCAAAAATCGCCAGGGTATTTTCCGTCTCATTATTTATATTTTCCACTCTTTGGAATTTTGGCCACTGACTCGTGAGTTTTCAATCAATTTTAAAAATTTCAAATTCTGCGTGATGCTGTGATTCGTTTAAAGGTATACAGGACCGTCTGACCCCAAGTCCCTAGGTGGCGCCTGGTTGTGTGATACTGCTCAGTGGTCATCATATGTACAGAAGAAGGCTATAGCCCTCATATGTCCATCCCTTTGTGGCCGTTACGGGGCGACGGTAATGAAATGTATTGACTGGCTTGTAGCCACACATCACTAGGCACAGCAAATATCGTTCAAAAACCTCTCAACATTGGGAAAAAAATATGCACACCTATTTCATATTTATTCAATTCTACTATGCATAATATTGCCCCTATACCTTACTGACATTATTAAATTATTTTGCCTTTTCAGGGCCCGCCTTTAGCTTTGGAGTTTTACAATTGCTCTGATAGTGACCATAATTTTGACAATGGAAACCGTTAACTCTAGGCTTGAATCTGCGAGGAGGAGGAGGACTGCTTGGTTGTTGCCTTTCCTGCTGCCATGGCCCTCGATATTGCTTGTAACCTCTGATGTCTCCTCCAGTGGTTGGGTTGTGATGTGAGTCTCTGCTGTGACTCATGCCTCGCACCTCAATCTGCTGATTATTGGACTGGAACCAAACTTGAGTAGGTTGTCTCTGCCTCTGTATAGGTCTCTCTGCTTTGACTTCTATCACCCCAGAGCTGTGTCTGAGATATCCAATCTAGCTGTTAACTTTGCTATGGATCTTTTAAAGGACTTCTGTACTCTCTTCAATTCGTCAGGAGTAACATAATCAGTAGGGACATTTCTCATTACCTGGAAATCAGCCACCATTTGGATATCTTCTCCCTGGACTATCTCTTCCTCAGCTGCTGGCAATGGACTAGGTGCATTTATTATCAAGGTCTCTGTCAGGTTGGTCTTGATTCTTCTCAGTGCTTCCCTCCATCATTACCAGTTAAATCTTGCTGTTTTAGTATGCTATTTAGTATGGTATTCGTCAGGACTTTCCCACTGCTGTAGGTTGACTGATTTCCTCTGCTCAGAGGTCGTTCTAGCCCTCCTCTATATTGGAGCGATTAAGAGAGTCCTCAGGTCGATTCTTAGGCCTCCTCTACTATACACATGGGTCAGATTTTCAGAAAATGTACAATTCACCTTCACCAATCTTCTCAAATAACCCAAATTTCAGACGAAAATGGCGTTATAAATACAGTTCAACCTAACCAAACGGATTGTCAGAATCAATGCAATGCCGAATATTCTTGAATTTACCAAGTATTGACCAAATTGCCGCCTAATATTGCAGAATTTACTGCATAATTATGTACAACTGCCAATTGTACATTTTCTGAAAACCTGACCCACATCTGGCAGCTGCTCATCTCCTCTGAGGGGCTACATGCACTGGTCATTTATCTATCTTCTCAACGAAACTTCTCAGCCATTCAGCTTTATGAAATAGAGGAATTCTATTTCAATTCTCCAGGCCCGGATTCTTCCACCATATGTAAGTGTGAGTTACTCACGATACATATTAACTCGCGGGAAGGAGCTGCTTCTAAGCAATACATAACATGTATTTCATCATCCTGGTCATTGCATCAGATTGACTGAGTTAGGCTCAACGAATAACATATAGATCATACTACCATGTTCATACAATACATATACATAATTAATTAATACATGTCAATTGATTGAATAGGATAAATAACATTAAAACCAGAGTGGACATTGAAAATTACAACAACTACCTTAGTCATCAACTGTCCTATGGGTCAGATTTTCAGAAAATGCACAATCTACAGTTCTTCACGTCTCCCAAATTCTGCTAAATTAGAGTGAAAATATATAAATACTAGATATATCTGAGTGTATTGTGTATTGTATTCATTCAATAAATCTGTCTGGTTATATTAAAGTGTATTTTGAACCTGATTTTCGTGTTAAATTTTGGTTATTTGAGAGGATTAGAGAAGGTGAATGGTACATTTTCTGAAGATCTGACCCTTATATGTTTGCAAACTAACCGCGGTATACACTGCACACTGAATTGGCAGATAATTTCAGACCTTTTTTTTTATTCAGTATGTTTATACAGCGAGGTCAAAGATATCAGTGATCATCGAATAATGTTGACCATCGAATAATGTTGCGAGTATACATGTGGGTCTTCAAAGTTTGCCAAGAATTGAATCAACCTATGTATTTTGAGAAAAATGGAATTGGATGACCTCCATGATATAACATCTAGCAAGGGACTTGGTATTATATCGATCAATGTAAGATCCCTTCGACACAAAGCCATTGAAATCACATATCTCCTGTTGAAAGGTTGTATAAAAATGGTATTTATTCAAGAAACCTGGTTGAATTCGAACAACCACGATTTTGCTCTCTGATAAATTTAAGATCTTTAGACAGGATAGATTAGACCCTAATGTCAAAAAGAGTGGAGGAGGATTGTGTTGTCTGGCACATAACGATTGCATAATTGATCAGTGGATATTCGAAAAACATAATACCTGCTCTCTTAACCTGGAGTTGCAATGTTTATTAATTAAACCAGGAAATAGGCAGACCTTTATTAGCCTAAATATTTATAGACCGCCTAACGGATGTCGAAAAATATTCCTGGAAGAACTCGAGACAACCCTGACCAGTCTGAAATCAATTAAACCTTAAAGTGTACAGTGCTTGTGTGGCGACATCAATATCAATCTAAACAATGTTTATGAGGAAATTGTGAAAGATTTTTTTGTTCTCCTAAACTTTTTTTTGATATCTTCTAGACGTTTTGTGCTCAGACCATCCACGCATAAATAAAACAGGTACCATAAACATTAACATGTCAGATCACTTAGGTACTTACCTAATCATTAAAAAAGGGAAGGAGCTTAAAACTGTCAAATATAAAAAGGATAGACGTTTCTATAAACTATCGGAGGAAGACATAAATGTATGCCTTCAACCGGTAATGAACGCACTAAACCTTTATGATAATGTTCCTAATTATCCAAATGATATGTGGTGTCAAACAAAAAGGTGCATCCTAGATCTACTAGACAGAAAATGCCCGTTCGAAGGTATCATTATCATAAGTAAAGGCAAATTCAAGTTAACTCATGATCTGATTCAAAAAATCTAATTAAGAGACCGATTATTTAAAAAGGCTTACAGATCAGGTCTACCGAACGATTACAAAGCTGCAGCCAGGCAGAGAAATGAGGTACAGAAAGGTATAAAGAACCATACAAGAAATCTTATCAAAAACAAACTAAATGCCAATGCAAACAACAGTAAGAAATTCTGGCGAAACATTAATAATCTATTTGGTAAAACTAACAAAGCTCTCCCAACCAGCTTCATTAGTGAAGGAAGGGAAGTTACTGACCAAATTGCCAGCAATGAGTTGAACAATTACTTTGTGAACTTAGGACAAACCAACATTGACAATTTTCCACTGTTTGAAGAGTTTCTGGGTAATGAACCTGATATATTGTTCACAAGTAATATCTGTATTTTTTGTTTGTTTTTACAAACGACTTTATTTACCGAAACCTGCCATCTGGGCTTTTACAATTCTAAAAACATTTGAAAAATATCAAAAAGGAAGCAAATAAAATCAGTTTTTCAGCAACTCAATGTTTTCTGTTATACCTTCGGCTACACGCCGCCATATTTCTTTCTTTCTTCACTGCTGACTTTCTTGAAATCGAAGGCGTATAGAACACCATTACATCTCATACGAAGAGTAATATCTGTATTACTGATACATATGTTTATAGATTGATTCGTGATATCGATGTTGTTAAGAGTAGTGGCTTTGATTGGGTGGATAGCAGAATTTTGAAATCATTTCTCCTGAAACTATGCCCTTTGGTTACTCTCTTGCTAAAAAAAATGTATCGAATTAGGTCTCATGGAAATGTTACCAAGTAAAACCTATATCTAAGGACGGTAATACAAAGCTCCAACAATCCTATAGACTAAAAACAAGTATTAATTACCTTGCTAATTGAATTGAATAAAACTTTATTTTGCCAACAATTTGTTACAGATGTAGGAGGATGATACAATTGGTAGACTGGCCACTGGATAATAGAAGACTACTTACAGGGCAACTGTTTATAAATATCCCTTACCACGACTCTAATTAGAGGATCCACTTTCTATAAATTGCCTTTATTAAATTCTAGCCACAATCTTGACGCCTCATAATAGCCCTCTACAAAGGTAACAGTAGATAGTATATGGGATTATACCAAGTTTCTCATCTAAATCCATTTATACCAAAGGACCTACACTATGTGGGTCAGATCGTCGGAAAATGTACAATTGACAGCTCTACACATTGAATAAATTTCTGCTAATTCAGACTGAAATCTGGTCAATGCTAGTTAGATTCGAGTATATTCGGCATTGCATTGATTCTAGCAATCTGTTTGGTTAGGAGTTTGAACTGCATTTTGAAAGCCTTTTCTGTCTTAAATTGGCATTATTTGATGGGATTGGTGAAGACAAATTGTACATTTACTGAAAAACTTACCCATGTACCATTTACTCTTAATTTGTTATGTATGCACATGCTCATGTGTATCTATGACAGTGCTATGATGCACCCATGTATATGTCTACCTTGTGCCTTCCGAACCTAATAATGTATTAGGAAGTCATTGACATATGTATAACTGTATAAATAACACCTACCCAGGTAACAATTCACGTTAAAACACCATTTATTAACGTTAAGTCAGTGGCATAATGTAATGACGCTCGAGGTCCAAACCCTCAGATCAGATAAGAATGGTATGTCAGCCAACTTCGCTAATCGGTATCCCTGCCAAGAACTAGGCGTTTTAATGGGAATATAATGACATTTTGCGGTCTTAATGGAATTATAATGGCACTTTGCGGTTTGAGGCGAGAGGCTTTCCCTTCGCTGGAAGGGACTTTCTCAACTTTGGGCCTAGACTGATGAACCATTACAACGAGAATTATGCCTTATGTTAAACTTCAGCTAAAAGTTGCCAAATAGGGACCGCCATCGCTAACTTACATCTAACGGTGTGTCGGGTCCTTATTATTTGTAAATTGAATGTCAATCAAGTCAGGCTTGAGAGCCTCCCACTTTAACGGGAGATAGACCCACTGATTTGTCTCTTCCCATTTGACAATAAAAGTATAGATAACACATAACCGTTCTTTCCTCGCCCCTAAGCTCTTTCTCATTTCTCAAAGACTGCATGCGATGCGTTCTGAAGTGTAAGCTTACCAGACCCATGCAGTATGATATCCTATACTATCAGATCCCCGCATTAACAAATGCACGCCATTAGACCGTTAAATCAGTCCACAACAACAACAAATAAAAATAAAAATATCTCCGCAAACGATGTTTTGTTTGGGAAATGACACTAGGAAAATGATAGATAAGGTATTGCACAAGGAATCAAAGTATCTTATTCATCGCGTCAACTTACTTTTCCCTTACACATATTATGGCTTTAGTAGAATATAAAGCTATATCCTTTGGTCAAATGCTTCTCCTATAACTGTTAAATATCTGTATAGGTTCTCCCATAGCAGCTATGGGAGAACCTATAATGTACTGTACTTTAACACACTGTTAGGGCGTTTTAATGCAATATTACCATTAATTATTCTGCACAAATTCACTAAAAACATGCTACTAATTATACTCTTTGGCTATAAGAATGATTTATAAGATTCTAGTAGGATAATAGTCCATGATGACCATGATGAGGCCTTTTTCGTGTGGATTATACTAATTGACGTGTGGATCATACTTATTGAAGTGTGGATTATACTAATTGGACTTACATGTGAGTGCATTAGTGTGTCCTTTGACTTGAATTCCAATGAATTATTTCATGGGCATCATCTTGTTTGCATGCCGATGCATTATCATGCTTGGGGCTGTTAATTGACTGTTGATTAAAGACAGACTCTAATGAGCGAGAGGGAGGGAGCGAGGGGGGATGGGGGTGGGGGAGAAAGCAGAATTAATCTAAGAATTATGCCTTTCAAATTACACAACATTGCTTGTGTTTGATGTACAAATTGTATTCAATATTTGTTTTGACTCTCACAATGTAAGCAGTTTACTTAGAACTATAAATCTATTTTTCACCTAAAAAAAGAAGAACAAAATTCCAGCTATACCAAACATTACATAAAATAAATGCTCAATACTTGTTAGAATTAATATTTAATCACAGAAAAGCAAATACTACATTTTTCTCAGCTTCAGAGATACATAAAGCGCAAAGACACCATTTGCAACACTTTTCTTAGATGTTTTCTTTTAAAAAACACTTGAATACTTGTATCTATTTTACATAAACATTAATACTAACTTATAATGCAAACATAAGTATATTCTGGAGGAGCCTTCAAGAGTATTTCCTCACACAACTCAATTCGAACTATATACATCATAGTAAGGTCTTATTTTCTAACTTTGGATCTACATATGGTAGGAATATGAATCAAAAACGATTATTATCCTACAAATTGGTAGAATATATTTCTTGACTTCAAAAGTGTGACTATTATTTCTTTTTTAAAAAATATCAAAACAGTTCAGAGCCACATGCACATGTGGTCACATATCTCTATTCAGTAAAATAAATGTACTACGCATGTGTTGCGTTTAAGTAAAGGGACAAAAAGAGCGCACAGTAGCGGCAAGTTTATCTTGAACACCCTACTCCCAGATTCCAATATTATATTAATTTAAGTTGCGGTCTGCGGTTGCAAAGATACGTTTCCTGGTCTTTTCCTAAGTTATCTCTTTTGACATATATTTTTGTCGGCGAATGAAAAGTATCACTTTCTTAAAAATGTTGCTGAATTTAAAAGAAACGAAATCTAAATGTATTGATATTTTGCATAAGGTATATAAGGAATTAGAATGAGTGAAGGGATGGAGTGTGATCGATGAGAAAGCTAATGGGAAAGACCTTTAATATATCAGTTAGTTACTTTCATGATATTCAATCAAACTGTAAATACTACGTTACTATTTCTCTTTAACAATTCGCAAGTTGTACTTCAACAAGCTTTTAAATGTTTCTATAGACGGGAGATCTCTGTCTCGGGGTTGCGCCACAAGTACCAACCAAGTAATACGTAGTAATAAGTAGTAAGAAATACTAAATTAAAGCATCTTACCTTCGTTAAGAGGTGTTGAGATGTCGCAAACACTAATCTGGTCCTCCAGGGCCTTCCTAAAGTAGATGTTCGTGTCACTTCCCAAAGTCCTTGTCCTCCAGTGAATTGGACACCCTTGCCAGACGTTGATATAAAAATATAGGCGAATATTCCTTAATTCCATTGGAGGTATCTCAATAAACTAATCAACACACGCCTTGGGATATCCGACAAGCCAATCACAACACGTATATATGTGGGAACCAGCTAACCAATCAGCATGCATCCTGCTGTACTTGTTGATTTTACCGGCGCAATTTTTTTTATATAATTCTTGCCAGAATGTTCACACTTCACTGAGCGCCGATGGTAGGAGATGCTTAATGTATGTTTTGAGAAGAGAAGAGTCTCCTATCTATAGAAATACTAGATTGGCTGAAGGTATCTACATGATAATTCCAGCCGCCAAAACCGAAATCTTAGAAAGTCTATTGTTGATCAGGGACCTAGGAAATGGAGCGGTTGACCTCCTGGAGTCAAAAGAAGGCCTTGGGATAGCCACAGAATAGTTAAATTAGTGGATTAGTAATATCAGAATAATAATGGATAACTTGGAATGTGTGGAACTTCTTCTTTCGTGGTGTGGAGTGAACTGAATATGTGTACTTTTTTTTTTTTTTTTTTAATACTCCTTTATTTTCACTTTCTTTATTATTCTCTCTTTTTTCTCTTATTTTATTTCTAATATTCCAGGTCTTCTTTCCATCCTCATGTTCCTTGCTCTCCTGTTATCTAGCTCCTTCTCTCCATCTTTGTCATCTTGTCTTGTATCTCCTTATATCTTGTCCTTATCTCCTCATATTTCACTTTCTTGGGGTCGGTCCTCTCTTCCTCTGTGACTGTAGTGGGTCCATTTTTCGGTTTGAGACATTATGTGTGGACAACTTCTGTATTGTTTTTTTTAAAAAAGAGGCGAACAAAATATACGAACGAAAATATGGTGAGCGGATGAATGATAATATACTATTGAGAGAGGGTAATATGCATAATTTATTATGTAAACAAATCTGAAACAATTAATTGTCATAGTAATGATGTAATAGAGGTTTAAATTAATTGATGATCAATAGTATTTTCATTTTGATTCTCGTGATGAACAGTATCTCAGACCTTGTGAAATTATCGGGAATAAAAACATTTAAGAAAAAAAATGATCCCCTGGTGCCTTTAACTAAATAGCGCATAGTGACTATAATTCAAATGAAATATGATTTCTGAACACATCAACCTACCTTGCACCGACTCAGCTGAGTTTTCGCTCGGAGTTTTCCTTTTAGCCACAACTTGAAAGGATTTCTGCGGCGCCCCGAAATATTAATTTGGACCAAAAATTGGCTTTGTCTTGTTGGTATTTTCTTTTTTTTTGGGGGGGGGGGGGGGGGAGGGGGGAGGAGGTGTGGAGAGGGGGAGAGCTGAACCAGTAATATAGCTATTTTGTTGTCGAGATCTATTCGAGAAGCAATGTGGACGCAGTATTGTTAGGTGACATTTCCCCAGGGATTAATACAAATAATATATATAATGGCCAACACGGACACTTCTCAGGGGCGTCGGAACCAGGGGGACAGGGGGGACATGTCCCCCCAAATATCTATGCCATAAAAAAAGGTCAAACCCAATACTGAAAAGTTCAAAAGCCAGAGAATTTATCCGAATTAATCCAACCTATTTTGTAATTTGGGGTCTTTAATGGTACTGAAACGACTATCCGTATCTCAATCTCTTCTGCAATACTGTGATAGATATACATTTTAAACATAAATGGTGACCCTGAGTAATGTAAAGGTCATAGATTCTATGGCTTGTGTAGGCCTAAGCTTAGGATTGAGAGTTTTTGTATACATTCAATTTGTATATTCAGTATACATGTACACATATCTTGACATAAAATCGGCACACAATAGGTTTTGCCCTATGCAAGTGAGAATTTAAATATCAAGAAATTTATCATATCATTTTTTCAAGATTTAAGAATCTGCTCTAGTGGTTTATGATGGTTTTCAATATCTTTTTACAGCTGTACATATTGAATATCATACCATTTATAGGGGGGTTCCATACTCAACCCCAAAGTACCTTGATGTGACCTTTGCACATATATATCAGAGGGTACAATTAAAAATGCTCATGACTCCAAGAATTAAAGTTTAATCCCCAGAAAAGCAATCACTAATATTTGTTCAGACCATTAAGACCCATTAAGAGCGAAGACACCATTTGCACCACTTTTCTGAAAATGGCCCTTTAATGCAAGAAAAAAAAGCAATATTTCTTAAGGTGAAATCACTAGTCAAGTAGTTAAATATACTCTTTAGGGTGACTTCATTGTATTTATAAATGCTTACAAGGAAGAAAGGACTTACCTCGGCCTATAGATATGGTTGTAAATCAACCACAACCTGGGTCCATTATTTTTCCAGATAAAAGCCTTCAAATTACTGGAGCCTGGTCAAAGATTCCATATGAATGCATGTATATGTATGGATAATTCTTTTCTTTATGATCCAATTTATCAATAATCGAGATCTAAAGATGTGGACTTTTAATACCTTTTCTTGTAAATATATAATCGTTATATAAAATCCTATAAGCGTTTCCAATGAATAACCATTCCATACGAATACACCATTCTATACAAATACATCAGTTCAATGATGTATTCATAATATATTCATATATGGAATGGTGTATTTCAATACATCCTTTCTGATAAAGTGCCTAAATAAAAAGTAAATAGTAAATCCTTTCGTTAGGAGACAATGGTTGACAATAAGAATACAAAATGTGTATTTTCTATCCAGTTTTTGAACATGTATTCATATGGATTCTTTTCATAAAATTATAATTTACTGATTGAGGAATGATGTTGGAAACATGAGATTTGTTCTGGATATTAAGCTAACAACTTTAAATGTGAATGCAAACAAGAGTTGATCAGGTATGAAAAGTTTTCTTTTTATAGTAGTTAGAAGATGTATTCGTTAATTCCACGATGGAAACCTAAATTATCTTTTTTAATAAACCCTTCTGTACATATATGTATTTAGGAAGAAAAAAGGAAAATTATTGTATCATATCTGCACATTATCTTGGCCCGACAGAACTAACCCCAAAAAGGGGAGTCGGTAAACCAAGTATGAATAAAATCTTTAAAAAATATATATAAGCCAATATGAGAATTAGAAAAATTCTATTGATAGGAGCAGATAAGTTCTTTAATATGGAATGTCAAAATCTATACAAACATTATTGGTTATTTTATTTTTTCCCACTTTTGTGTGTATTTGTATGAACACGTGGAAATGGTGAATAAATGATAGAAAATTCTGATGAAAAAAATTGAGCGGTATCTAGTATTATGCGGCATATTCTAAGAAATCTGTGCATACCATGTGTAAGTTTATAGGACCCCATTTGTCAACGTTATTGAATAAAACGTGAAAAACATCAAAATCGCATTAAAATTTCTGGAATCACCAATTTAATTAGATATATATATACAAAACGGTCTTGAAGTCTGGTACGTGTATTCATGCAATTAGCAGTGGTAATTACCCTACTAATGAGAACATTCCAACAAATAAAACACTGTCATCTATGTACTGTAAGTAATGCTATCATCTATAAAACAGACAGGTGTGTACCCAAAAATTGCGGAAATGGGAATAAATATCAAAATTTTTTTCCACAACTTCGCAGTCTGAAGGTTAAGCAGGCTGAATCATTGTATTCTGAGAAAGGCTGTAATATTTACTGCGCAAAGGGGAAACATCTGAACCATGCAATTTTTAAGGTTTCCTATATTCATCCATATGGGTCAGATTTTCAGAAAATGTACAATGACCTTCACCAATCATCTCAAATAGCCCACATCTAAGACAAAAGTGAGCTTCAAAAAGCAGTTTAACATAACAGAACTGGTACTTTAAATCAATTCTGTACCAAATATAATATATTTATAAGAATTTTTATTCAGACAAATCAATATACGGTTACAGAATTGGGCTTAGATCCTCTATCCGCGCGAGCAAGTAGATCTTTCAGCCGGTCCACAACTAAGGACGGAGTAGTTTGAATTAAATATATTTTACATCATGAGAATTGAATATTGTACTAGACATCATTTTCAGTTATCTGCTTCCTCCTAGAACACATATTATATAATCAATATTAAAACCAGTAATCTGCATACCAATACTGGCAGCGTCCGTGACATTATATCCCCATACAGAAATGAAAAGTTAATAAACCGGTAATGACAGATCAACAACAGACCAATAGCCCAGTTTTCCTGGGCTATTGATCCCAATCCTAATTTGCATAAGCTGGGCCATTGCTGTTCCATTGAACATAGACTTCTTCCAAAGTCTGCCATTGCCTTTCCGTTGAACATAGACTTTATTGAACAAACTTATTCCAAAGTCTGGCGTTGCCGGTTTATTGAACATTACGCAGAGACTGATGACATCACAGAAGTGTGTGCACACACATCTTTGGAGTTCAACTGTCATTTGAAGTTCAACTGTCATTGAGTAAGCAACTTGATGAACTTGGATTACATTGTATTGTGCTGAAAGTCTGAGACTGCTCAAGTTAGCAATGGTTTACATATGTACAGTGACACATGTAAAGTTACATCCAGGTTGGCTGGTCCTTTGGATATCATATTGAAGCTGATTTGAATTCAGTACAACAGGGAACTAGCACAGCTGTAGGTATTATGACTACTAGATGGGCTAGACATATCTCTCTACAGTATACTGCATATATTTCATTAAGACCTGGAGTAGGTTTATGCCATATCACCAGCAAGGATTATCCAAGAGTGTCTATGTTTATGACAAAAGGTAAGAGGAAACCCATTAAGCAGGATGATTAAATAGAATAGTAGACTTTCAACCTTTTACAATTTGGATCTCTGTTTACTCTGGTCTTAAGAATGAACACAGTGAGTAGCATTTAAGCATTAACGGGTTTTATCATATCTGACATGAAGTGATAGTAGTTGTTTGGGATATTAGGAAGAGCTATGACCTATATAATAACTGCTACACCAATACTCAAAACAACTCAAATAGTAGCAGTCAGGATATGTAACTGGGTCATGTGGTGGTAACTGGATTCCATTGGATTCCCGGCCCGTTGCCGTTCCATTGGATTCCTGGCCCATTGCCGTTCCATTGGATTCCCGGCTCATTGCCATTCCATTGGATTGCATGTGAATTTACCCCACTACCGTTACTGGTTTATTAAGGCCACATACCGGTTTGTTGGTCTGCCATTAGACCGGGTTACTTGGCTGCTTTTTCTGTATGGGTCATTTTTGTTATAATACAAATTAGTTATAACATGTGGAAGTGGAAGTTTACTCTTCCAGAACTTAGTCATTCAGTTTTTTACAGGCAGTTGTGTATTTACTGCATTGTGATTAACATTGGGCAATTAAGCATGGTATTCATTGATAGTGTGTGCACATTATTATAGTTAAAGGTATGACATAACATGATAAGCATAATGCCTAGGCAATCATTACAAAAGCAGTTTCAATTTAGATTTTTTTAAAATTGACTTTAAATAATTAATGGCTTAATAGCAGAAAATCATTACTCCAATATTACAAGACTTTTTAAGAAAAGTCACCCCTATGATCTACCAAAGTAGAAAATATTTACAACAGCATACAGTAACTATAATGAGTAAAAATTGATATCCATATCTCGATTATTAAAATGAGGTAATACACACCTAGAGTTGGTAGTACTCACATATATTTTAATGTGTTTTCATACAGGTACACTCACAGAGAGTGTGAATTTGCAATTATACTGCATTATTATCATCATCTACCCGTAAAAACTGGTCATAAGCAAGATAAAAGTATCTCTTCTGATAATCTCTGAATTCTTTTATTTGTAATGCTGAGTTTTGCAAGCATTGTAGTCTATTTAGGTATGTTTGTAAAACTGAACAGTAGAATATATTCCCATAATCAATATGGGGCAATATTGTTGTTTTATAAATAAGTAGTAGAGTCTGCTTAGAGCAGATGCCATATAGGTTTGACATGAATTTTATTTTTGATCTTATTGTGTTTGTTTTTTTGACCAGAAACTTGTTAAAATTCAGCTGTCGATCAATATCAATACTGAGGTATTTGTACAAGTCTACCGAATCAAGTGGCTGTGTACCTATGGAATAATTTGCCTTATTGTTTGTTTGTTTGTTTTCTTTATTGATAGCATTTTATCAGTTACACGATAATAGTTCTCAGCATATCAGAAATCTTAAAGAAAAAGTACTAATCAAATATTTAAACAATTTAAGAATTACTAGACATCATAAAGCAATCGAAACCCCTATGGCTCAGCCGGCCTTACATACAACAGAGGCTCATCCTACCATTAGATAACAACAGCAACTTTCCTTTACATGTGCTATGTCGCCACCTGGTAATAATAGTCAACTACTCTTTACTACAATCAGATACTAAGCTATCCTAGTGGTGTAGTAGAACATATCGATAAAAACAAAAGAACAATTTTTATGTGTTTTCTCATGAGATAAAATGATTAAAACTGGTTCAGGTCTGGGTCCACAAAATAATCCTAGTATGCTTTCTAAACTTCCCCACTCTCTCTAAACTCAAGCCACAATTTTTCTTTTATTCTATTTTTGAAATCGCCAAGGTCCACTATGTTTCTAAACTCCACAGGAAAGTCATTCCACACAGCGCCAGCTTTTGATAAGCAGGACCGAGAGGTAGCATCTTTCTTACAATTATAAACTTCCACTCTCCTCCCCATATTCCCCCTGATATTCATGTTAATCCTTCTCTCAACAAAGGTGCCCACTCTGAGTGTCAGAGCTAATATCCTACTCATTCGTCTAAGTTGTATCGGGAGTAATCCACATCTCAGATGGAGGTCAAAATTTGAGATATGTCCTCTCACATTCAAGAGTGTCCTAAGCCCCCTGTTTTGTGTTTTCTGGAGTCGTTGGTGGACATTTTGTGGACCCAGATCCGTACAGACTATGCAGCTCTCTATGATCGGCAATACAAAAGACTTATACAACGATATAGCAATGTTGGACCCAACATATGATAAGATCTTCCTAATTTTCGATGTTTCAAAATAGGCTCTTTTTATAGTATGGTTGATCATATGGTCCATACGTAGGTCGGAATCAATGAGAAGCCCAAGGTATTTGAATAAGTTGGTTACCTCTATTTCCTTATTTAGCAATTTATATTTTGGAACATGTACTTTCTGTTTTCTTTTACCATATATTCTTTGATGTCTAGTCTGTCTGTGTTGAGTCTAAGCCCATTGTGCGAACACCATTTTTCAAATTTCAAGATATCTCGTTGTAATTCGTCAACATCGGTTTGCTTAGTGACTGGTCTCCAAATCACACAATCATCAGCGTATAGCTGGACGTTAGAAGAGAAGTTCATACCCAAAACATCGTTCATGTACAGGATAAACATTATCGGCCCAAGGATGCTTCCCTGAGCCACTCCGGCTGTTAGACTAACCTCATCAGATCTAATATCACCAATTTTGACTACCTGGGTCCTGTCCACACAGTAATTCTTCAATAGGGTCAAGCAATTATCTCTAAAACCAAGAGCTTCGAGCTTGGACATCAATCTTTTTTCGAGGTTTATTGTGTTGAATGCTTTAGAAAGATCGAAATATATTAGATCGATGTCATGCCCCTTATCTTTAGACTTCAATAAATCTGATATGAGGTAGCTAAGGGCCGTATCTGTACCTTTCCCAGACATGAAACCATGTTGTTCAGGGATGATGATGTTATTTTCCGAGAAGTAGGCATCTAATTTATCTTTCATTAACCTTTCAAAGATTTTACCTGCTAGTGAAGTAATTGTGATTGGTCGCAGGTTGTCTAAATCAAAGTTATTCTTTTTCTTCGGAATTATAGTACATGAACCTCTCTTCCAATTTACAGGGTAGATTCCACTCACTCGTATCTTATTCAGGAGAAGTGGAGTTGGTTTTGTACATTCAGTGACAGTTTTGCACTTATTGATATTGAGAGAAATGTTGTTTACTCTGCACCATTCAACAATAGAATTTAAGTCAGTTTGCAGATTTTCTACTTCCCGGGAACCCACAGGCCTGCCCCCATAAAGTAGAGTATCATCGGCGAAAAGTTGTGCTCTATTATATTCAACTACTGAGTACTCAGAGGGCAACATTTATTTTACATCTAGATCAACAAGAGTACTCAGAGGGTATACTGAATATGTCAAGACAGCCAAATTACAAGGTATAGACTGTTATCAGAGGGATAATCAGATATACCCGATATTCTTCATTTTTCAGCCTAATTTAGGAGAATTTCCTTGATGTGTACAGCTGCCAATTGTACATTCCAATTGTACATCATCTGAAAATCTGACCCATAAGTCTTGAGTTAAAAAGTGACATTTATTTGGGATAATTACCCAGATTTCCATGTAAGAGCAGACGGCATCTGGCAGTGAAAATACTTACACAATCTTATATATACATAGTTATTTTTTTTTCATGATAAGTGAATAGTGAATAGTGATTTGTTTAATTTTCTATGATGTATTTGTATTGTTTTAGTTGGGAACATCCGAATTTTATTTCATTGTTTGAACGCATTATAATGCAGACTATGTACATGTATGTATCTTGCATGACAATCCCATACGGATATTTACTATTCACAACTATTATCGCAATCACCCGTATATATATATACAGCGAGAACCATGAGGGCTGTAATGAAGGTATCCATATTTGGAACATTTACCCAATTTAGGCATTGAAAATTGTGAAAAAAAATTAATCATATTGTCCGGAGACGCGTTCATGTCTGCAGCGACAGACCAATATGAAAGGTTGTCGTCGCCTAGGTGATTGCCGCCAAGGTCACGGGTCGACACTTCCGGTACAGGTGATATATACCTATAGGCCTTCGTCATATAGGTCAACATACATAATCAATTGATGTCACTAGAAGAAATCACTCATAACCTAAAAACGTTATTTTTGTCAAGTTTATTTCTTATGCTGGATTATTGCCTCAAACCTGTAATTTTGTTCTTGGCATGAACGAAACATATAGTGTCGCCAAAGTTTTCTGTCAAATAATATATAAAAAACAGGGATCTATACGAAATAATTAAAGAATCAAAGGCTACTGCTTCTGCATGCCATATCAATCTATATTCCTACACCACCTCGCAAAAACGATTACATACATTGTTTACGTCAACCATTATGTGGGTCAGATTTACAAAAAAATGTATAATTGGCAGCTCTACACATTTAGGAAATTTGGCAAAATTTGGCTGAAAAATGATGAATACCGGGTATATCTGACTAAATTTGGTATCGCTTTGATATAAAGTATCAGTTCTGTTATGTAAAACTGCATACTGAAGCTCATTTTTGTCTTAAATGTGGGTTTATTTGAGAGGAATGGTGAAGGCGAATTGTACGTTTTCTGAAAATCTGACCCATGTGTGTGGGGGGATACGGGGCGGGGGAGGGATTAAGCATTCTGACTAATTATGTATACAGTTTATGGGCCCAGATCAAATCAAGAAATAAACATTACGATTCTGTATGGAGATCTTGACGGGATGGACTTGTTTACAGCAACGGAGACCTGGGAATATGTCAAGACAGCCAAATTACAATCTAAAGGCTGTTATTAGAGGGCATACTTTTTTTTTTGCGAGGTCGTTTTATTTCAATCAAAAGACAAGAAGCAATATTTCTTTTACATCTAGATCAACAAGAGTACTCAGAGGGCATATACTTGATTATTTCATCAGTGGACTATTTGATCAGTGGACACCCAACAATACTCAAAGATCTTTACATGTATTGACTAAACAAATCTAAATCTAAAAAGATTGTGTATGTATGGACATAATTTGATATGCATTAAACAGTTAAGTGGCTAAGTACCCATCCTCCAAACGGTCACCCTCTTCCTCTCACTGTCTCTCCCCTCCTTTCTCACTGCCTCTCCTCCATTTCTCCCCCTGCCTCTCCCCTGTCCCTACCCGCCTTCTCCATTCACCTGCCTTATTCTCTCTTCCCCGATTCTTGCTCTATTCTCTTGTCCCTCACCCTATATGATTTTTCCCACCCTGTCCCCCTGCTTCTTTCATTCTCTCCGTCCCTCTCCCGCCCTTTCCCTCTCTCCTTCTCCCTTCCTTCCTCTATCTCCCTCTCCCTCGCCTCCCTCTTTCCTCTCCCCATCCTCTCCCTCCCATCTTTCTCTCCCCCTTCCCTTCTCTCTATCCTATTCTCCCCCTCCCTATTTGATTTCTCCTACCCTCTCCCTCTGCTTCTTCATTCTCCCCCCCCCCTCTGATCTCTGATCTCTCTCCCCTCAAATTCCTCTCTCTTTTTCCTTGCTCTTCCCCCTCCCCCTCTGATCTCTCTCTCCCATTGCTAGGGACTCTCGCAGGATGTGTTACTAGGGAATCCCATGTTTCCACAGATAGTGGGAGAGGCATGACATCAATCTCTTTTAGTTCTTAAAAGGGGCCTTCCCGGGCTAAAAATGGATGTATAGAACAAAACTAAAAAGGCTTCAAAATCACTTTTTCACCCCAGATATTTCCCAAACCACAAGGGTCGTACTCTGGAGAGGGTAGGCGGAACTCTACAGATCAGAAAAACGGTTGGTAAAACAACAAATTCTGAGAACATGTCAGTCAAACAAACCCCTCTTCCCTTATATTATACGGATAATTGAATATTTGCTGATATTAAAAGATGTTCTTGTTTTCTATGTGTCACCTTTGAACAGAGTCGCACTGTTATCATATGTGTATAGTGCTAACAGGAGCGGAGATGACATTCTTGTATCCTAACTTCTGCAATTTTTGATTTTGACATTGAAACATAAAAGTAATTTTCGAAATGGATTCATCCCCTCTTAAACACAGACACAGATATTATTATTATGACACTTTTATTCAGCGAAACATATACATATATTGTAGTATAGTGCGAGAAAAGGACGGAATCATTCTCCAATGGAGGTCTTCCGAGTGGCCCTTTATATTCATAAATTACTCATGAACTGCTATTAGAAGCTGAGCTATGACATGTGTTTTTCTGGTGGCAGCTTTTTGCTCTAATAGAGTAATTATTATACAGCTAGCGAAATTAACTAGATTCATCACAATCAACGAGACTCTACATTAACCATTGGTATTAATTATACAACTCCCTATAACAACCAAATAAGTATTGATGGAATGTCCCAGAGCTCCCAAGAACGATATTCAAACATATTGGTTCTATTGCATATCCCAATTTCTATCCGGTTGTATTTTGTTTTTGAAAACCTTATGTCCATAATGCTAGGGCTACACCAAGGTGTTCGTACTTGCGGCAGATACCGTTAGCTACCGTTCTCAAATCCGGCACCATTGGTTTACCATTAGCCGTAAGGTGAAAACCGGATGGGCCATAACGAAAAATCTCTTGGTGAAGTTACACCTTAAATAACACCATACGATGATAGGCCGGATTGAATTGGATTGGAAGGGTGCGTCCTTAGAGAGCTCTGCAATTTATTCGGATTTCACTGAGTTCCCGTGACCTTAGAGACACCATACTTGGACTATGTATCAAGATCGCTGGTAGAAACTTTTTCACTTCGTTTGTCCAAGTTAATGAACCCCCCAAAATAACTTTGAATTGTATAATCTAGAAATGCTAGTTCTTTTTTTCTCTCCGGCTCAGGGCCCAATGGTATACCACCTTTAGGGTGAATTGGGGAGCCATGATGTAAATCACAATCGCTTTACAATTGATGTTACTGCTCGTAATATACACATAATCACAGGATAAGTGGGTAATACAGATAGCATTGGTATGTGGAGTGCACTGACAGTAGCTGTCACTAGCAGAGTATAATTATTCTTCAAGTATTGACAGTCATTGTCTCTATAGGAGTCAGTAGATGGAAGCTATTTTTTAAACAAATTATTATTGAATATGTCATTCTTTTAATAACTTTACCTGTATTTCGTGACTATTAATTGTGATCTGTATAGAGAGATTTCTTTGTTTTCTATTATCATAATATAGGTAAAATGGTCAAAAGTAAAGAAAAAGTGACCATAAAACAAAAACTGTTTGTTCGATTCTTTTCATTTTCGCCCTAGTTATTGTTCCATATCTTGAGAAGGTCGGGTTCTATGTGTATGTAGTTACACTACATACGTGGGGTCAATCTTTTAAAAAAGTTATGGAGGTTTTAATGACGGAAGAATTGGGGTGATACCAACGTGATACAAATTGATGTATGAAAAATTGACAGAAATAATTCGTTCATGTTAACTCTTAGCATTGCAATGTCTTCCTATATTAGTTGTTATTGCACATGGATAATATCAAGTTCCTGTAAAAATTATTTCTTTGACGTTTTAATCATTTTTCAAAAGGTCAGAAATGTCCCCAAAAGTGAGGATACCAACGTGTACACATTCAAGTGTCCCCCTGTTCATAGTTTCCATTTCTAAGGGAATTATTTATGATGGAATGATGTGCTATAATGCAAAAATATGTCCAAAGAATTTTTCTAAAAATCAACTCAATAATAATCCTGTTATCTGGCAAAACATGATGTACACGTTGGTATCTTGTACACATTGGTATCTCTGTTCTAACCATAAACCTTTATTAGGTGATCAATTTAAATCAAAATCAGCGATTTTGCATGGAATTTATCTATTGCATACTTAGAACTCATGATTTGATTTGATTGCAAACTTAAATATGTTTTATTTTTAGTTCTGAAATGATACATCTTTTTATTCTTAATAATTTCCAGCTAAACAATTTACCTTCATTTTGTTGTGATAGGTTAACATATCAATCCTACTAAACTATGTTGTTAATGAACATGTGCAACTAAACCATCATTTATCAGGTTATCTTCTGCAAGTTCAAAGGTATTTTTCTATGTTTATTGACTGTACACGTTGGTATCAGGTGTACACGTTGGTATCTTTGTTCTGACCATAAACCTAACATTAGGTGATCAATTTCAAATAAGAATCCAGTGATTTTGCATGGAATTTATCTATTACATACGTACATTTTCATGACTTGATTTTAATGCAAACTTAAGAGAGTTTAATCTTTTTAATGAATGATACTTTTTTTTAAAAAAAAAAAAGAACTTCCAGCTAAACAATTGAATATAATATTTTTGTAAGAGGTTCACATATTAATCCTACAAAACTATGTTGTGGATGTATTTGTGCATCGAAATAATAATTTATCTGGTTAGTTTCTGCATGTTGAAAGGTATTTTGTCATATTTATTGAGTGTACACGGTGGTATCAGGTGTACACGTTGGTATCAGTAGTATAGTTTAGCTGGGACATATTTGCAGAATTTAATATTCATTGTTAAATATAATGATGGATCTTGGACTGAATGGTATTTCGGATAACTGGTATCATATATCAAGGACTTTATCATCAAATTAAACCCTTATTATCAACAGATCTCACCTTGAAATATATTAGACTAATTCTTCTTTATAATGTCATATTTGCTTTACAATACTATGTGATGTCTCACAGATAATACTTTATGAGTCTCAAGCTAAGAAAAAATAGATTTTGATGCTACCATCACATTTTAAAGAATGGGATTAGGCTGAGATTAGGATGTTAACCATTATAACATATCTAATAAGTACTTTTATATCTATGTTTGGAAAATAATTTCTGATATTGTATTGATGGACAATCACTGGTAATATAGTTAAACCTACATTTTAGGGCGATTTCCTAAATGTGGATTATACCATCCATATGCCATATATGTTCTATATGGAACATATGGATATGTTTAGAGAAGATTCCAGGTGGCGCCACCGACACTACATTTCCCCAGTCTACTCAGGCAGTCGTCGTTCAGCTGCTGTTGTGTCCAGAAGCTCAACTATCGCTGGACTTACATGGGTCATATTTTTAGAAAATGTACAATTCAACTTCGCCAATCTTCTCAATAAACCCAAATTTCAGACGAAAATAAAGTTCAAAATACAGTTCAACCTAACCAAACAGATTGTTAGAATCAATCCAATGTCGAATATCCTCGAATTTAACTTGTATTGACCAAATTGCAGCCTAATTTAGCAGAAGTTACTAAATATGTACAGCTGCCAATTGTACATTTTCTCAAAATCTGACCCACATATTCTTCATTACCGTGTCCTTTCTGATTGGGGATATATATACATATCTCAGCAAATTAACTTATATTTAACTAATATATTGGTTGGACCCTTATTCAAGGTAAACAAGGAATCCCCTTTTATGTTGCCAAAACACATTTAAAATAGATATCAAGATTACTAGAAATATGCCATACATATGCATATACTGTGTGTATGCCATTATGAGAGAACTGGGAAATATGAGACAATTGCATGTCATATATTAAGAGAAACTACGTCCTTCCCACTTTAAGTTAAGATAGTCAAAAATTCTATGAGGGTATTTTTTTTCTATAATTATGATATCACACATTTTAAAAAATATAGACCTTAGTCTAGTAGACATTATCATTAAGAAGCCCCAGGGCAATGATATGTGATGTGTTACAGGACAATGAGTCACAAGTCGCAAATTTATATTATTCATAGTTATTTATCTTCTAGAACCCTTGCTCAAAATGTTTTCATAGCTCTATTTAACAGGTTTAAATTGAATACAAAAAGATAACATTTTTAATGCTTAATAGATTCATCATACATATTACAAGTAATTCAGAGTGTCTACAATTTTTCCTGATTTTAGATCGTAAGTAAAGAAGGTTTAAATTAATTATAGAAAATCAGATAATTCAATAATCATAAAAATGAGAGTTTGTAGTGAACCTGTCACCACACCAATTGCAGTGAATCAGGCCTCATCCAAACTGAGGTTCAATCTCAACATGGCAAAGTAAAACCAGACACAGTTCTATTAGTATCACCAGTTTATTCACCTCTTGGACAACCCTGTGACACCAGCGGTGTGCAGTAGTCAGTCATCAATGTCAGGTACATTGGGAGACTCACCATTGAAGGCAAGCAGTATAGAAGGGTAGTGCAAGAGTAACATTGCAATATGATCTAATGTATAAGACAGGTTACAATAGCAATGTAGTACATACAGAGAGGAGGTATAACATACAATCTGTAGTAATTGTAATAGATATAACAGCAACTTGTAAAGCAGGAATAAGATGATACATAGACTTGGATAAAACATAGGATATGATCTACATCAGTGCCTCTAGTAGAGTGAGTTGGTATACACTACAAGCAATGGACAGGTAGGCGACCTGGTGTAGAATAGAGTTACTAATGACAACTCTGTGTCCACTTTAAATCTACTACAAGTTCATATTAAATTATAATTCAAATGACAGTGGATCAGAAAAGAGGAATTGTATCAGTTATCCCTAAAAAAGATAATGATCCAAGTCTAATAAAAAACTGGCGACCGATTACTTTACTTAATGTCGAATACAAAATTATATCAAAGATTTTAGCTTCAAGACTTTCAGAATTTTTACCTCAAATAATAGACGGAGACCAGTTTGGATTTGTAAAAAACAGATTTATAGGATCTGCTGTGAGAATTATTGGAGCATTCGGGAGAGCAAGCTATTGTCGTGTCATTGGACTTCTCTAAGGCATATGTTTCCATAGAATGGCCTTTCTTGAGGAAGGCTTTAGAATCTCATGGGATAAAAAATGTCTTTATCAATTGGATAGAAACCCTATTGTTTGATTCTAAAGCGGTATTTACCAACAATGGTAGATCATCCAGGTGGTTTAGTGTACAAAAAGGTATGAAACAAGGGGATCCCCTATCATCTGTCTTGTTCACTATTGTAATAGAAAAGCTAGCATCTCAGATAAGGAAATCTGAGAATATAACAGGTATAAAAACAGCGGATGTAGAGGCTAAGATCACTCAATTCGCGGATGACTTGACTTTAACAGTAAAAGATGAAAATTCACTAGTGGAAGCCATTAAGATTATAAAAAAGTTCACTGAAGCTTCTGGGCTCAAGCTTAACGAAGCAAAGTCTAAGGGCTTTAATGTTGGTGGAATTTATATTTCACATGAATCTTTATGTCAAATCGAATGGGTGAATCAAATGAAAATTCTAGGAATTACTCTAGTTTGCCCAAGAAATGAAAAATTGCTTTATAAGATCAACAGTGAAGAATTAATATTTAAGGTTAATAGTGTAGTCAACGACTGGGGAAATAGATTCCTTACCTTGAAAGGATGTATATTGATCTGTAATATTTTCTTACTACCAATTTTTCAACATACTATGTCTTGTATATCCTTCGATGATACCTTGTTGAAGAAAATCAACAAAATTATGCTCGATTTTGTGTATAAAGGCCCAGGTAGGCCGATCAGTGTTTGTTTCTTGTCACAAAAGATTGAGAATGGTGGTTTAGGGTTAAGATTGATCAAGGAGATCAATACAACAAACAAAATCATGTGGGTGAAGAGATTCCTAAGCAATGGGGAACAAAAATGGTGGAAACCTCTCGAACATTTCGAAGGTAAAACTTTAGACCATGTTTTTTTTAGCGAGAAGCAGTCCAAGTAGATTTTTAAACGAATTCTACAAAGATCTATTTAAGATCTGGAACAAGGTATACACTAAACATGAACCTCAAGAGGCGTACCAGATCAAGAAAGAACGATTATGGTATAATAAGTATATTACCCACAAAAAGAAAATGATCTATAGACCCGACTGGGAAGAAGCTGGTATAACATCAATAGGATATATCCTATATGAGAATGGTAATATTATGACATACAAAGATATCGCCTTATCCTATCATTTCAGACCATCCTACTATCATAGACAAGAGATTGCTTTGGCAATTCCAAAAAAATGGTTAAATGTTGTAAAAAGAAGTGGGTGTACGGTAGGAAAACATTCTGTTGACTTCTACATAGGTGATAAATGCATAAATCTTATTGAGTGCTCGGCAAAAGATATCTATCAGAGTTTAATTATAAACAAAAAAGTAACCAGAGAGAAATTCGATAAATGGCAAAATATCTTTAAATTGGACGATTGTCAATTTGAGAAAATAGATTGGAAGATGTTTTTCTGCCTTCCATATAAGGTTACCTCTGAGACTAGACTCCAAGTAATGCAGTATAAAATTTTGCACAAAACTCTACCTTGCAATAAATATCTAAAGGAGAAAGATATCAAAAGCAACACAAAATGTGATTATTGTACCATGAGTGATGATTTATTACATTTCCTTGTTGAATGTAGAAACACCAAAAACATTTGGAGATTTTTACTAAGATAGATTTATGAAAGTGGACTTCTAAACAGTGATTTCAGAAAAGAAAACATATTTCATATGAAAGCAAATGTTGTACAAATAAACCACCTGGAAATTATCTTCGGTCTGCCAGTGACAAATCTGAATACGAAAGTTATCAATTGGTTAATACTACAGACAAAAGCCTTTGTGTATAGACAAAAATTATTTGGTAAAGGAGTATTGACGAATATAATGTTATTGTACGATTTAAGATCGAGATGTGCAACAAATATCTTCTCACAGTGTTTAAAACCAACTGGTAAAGAAGAGAAAGCTATAATTATGGAGAAGATTAAAAGTGGACCTGGACGAACAGATTAACATGTTAAAATAAAATACAAATGTTAGTTATGTATAATGAGCCAATCCCAAGAGAAGTGTACTTGAGATAAATATGAATATGTGTCGAATCTATCTTGAGTCCAGTATAGAGGCGCCACCTGGGGCCTAACCTGTACACCTATCAGTAGAGAGATAGATGAGCGGTTCCCATGCCAAGTCGCCATCTGGTGGAATAAGCGAATAACGCTAAGGGAATAATACATAGAGTGTAGTATTGAAGAGTAGTTTATGAAAAATGTCTTAAATTAAAAAATTCTTTTTACCCTCATTGAGAAACCAGATAGGAATAAATGAAGATTAATGGTAAATTCTTGTTTCAGCGATCGTCATGCCAGCATTTCGTCAAAGCAACATTAGAATTGTAATAGCCAAGAAGGCAGGATAAAGAAAATAAAGATTTAAAAAAAAAAGAAAAAAAAGATTTAAAAAAAAAAAAAAAAAAAGATTTGTGAAAAAGTTATTTGATCAGCACCTCAACACCTAGTTAGATGTAATCCAGTGCAATACTGATGGATTTAGCCTGAATTAAGTCCATTTTGCTTACCTGTTAAATTGAGTGTTTTAATTATTATTTCCCCCCTAAAATAAAATGTGTTTCCAGAATAAAATATTGTGTAATTATCAGTACTTGTGGTAGTACTGAAGGCATCAGACCCACAATAAACTGAGAATGGGTATTCATGTTGAGCCAGAGCAACAATAATACAACTAAACTACTGGACTTCAAAATACTTTAAATGCATAGATTGCGATTACAGAGATACCAACGTGATACATATTCAAATATGTATATCTCCCAAAGTTATGAACATATAACCTTGGGATTTTTCAATTACCTTACAACTGTAACTTGTGAATTATGACATGAACTCTTTTATTTTATCAAGAGTAAAACTCAAAACACAGTAAGAAATAAATATATATATGTGTGTTGCATTAACTGCTATAATGTCAGTACATTTGACTCAATTACATATAAATCTAGAACAAAGTGGAATACGCTGAAGCCTGTAGCTCACAGAATCAAAAATAGTGCTTCGTTTAGAAAATACACTCAGCAGCTCCTAGCACCTTTTTAACATTGTTATTTTACTGTTATAATGTATTATTATCTCTCTGTAGAGTGTTACTGCCCCTGTCTAACAATTCGTATTTATACTTGTTACCTTTGCCTAAATCAACACACTCATTCTATTGTGCACCTTGATGTATCCTCTTTATAACAATCTGTAAGTTTTAGGAGTCAACTTAAATTTGTCCTTATTAGAATGAAAATATCATATCATATTGCCATTAAAGGATAAGTCGACATTTGCCATAGTTGCCTCCAAAATCGATTTCTTTTTATTCACTCACAGGCCAAGACATTTAACTATAATATATATTTCTTCCAACATAAATTACCATCTGTTTTAGGAGTTGCATCTAAGAAGTCCTACTAGCTTGGGGATTTCCTTTTTGATGTGGAGGGCAATCGAGAGGGCTGTGTCCCCCAGCCCCTCTCACCCCATCCCAGCTCCTCTCACCCCATCCCAGCCCATCTCACCCCCTCCCAGCCCATCTCACCCCCTCCCAGCCCCTCTCACCCCCTCCCAGCCTCCCTCACGCCCTCCCAGCCCCCCTCACTACACTCCACGCTTGCATTCCCAGTCCCACTCCTCCATTAATCCATAATCAAAAACACAAACAATCCAATTATTATGATTTTAATATTATGACCCTCTCACGCCATATTCAGCTAATATTGAGCAAAGGTTTAGAAGAATGACCATAGAGACATGTTAGGGATCGTGGAAAGGAACATGCATTAAAGATGCATTATCAGCTATGGACGATCCTGAAATGAAATGACTATCCTTGAGATAAACACTCAAAACCTATCATATGTCCTGGAGAAACGTTTCAAAAGAAGAAAAACTGATTAAAAGTAACAAAATTGGCATCGATTTTTGCTCTGCATATCACTGCATGGGTGCCCTGTAATAGCCCAATGAAGACAGGAGGGGTATTGGGGAACCCATGGTCCCATATATGCGTGTGCAGGGTCTATTTATCAATAGCTTTGGACGACTGGACCTATATACTAGATTTTCAGTATAATTGGTTGCTCAGGGTATAATTGGTTGTATTCGGAATTCTGTATGGGCTTCACTGAGGCTAAGATCTTACAGTGGTTTATTTTTAAATATGGCTAAACAATGTTGATTTCAATGTCACACATATCACTATTTAGGTCCTGATGGTAAAATAATGAAATAAAGATGATAAAGTTAAAAATATGCTTTGCTGCATAGAGTGTGTGTATGCTTCATTTTCTAAAGGTAATGGGAGTACCAAACATAGCCAAACTGTTCATTGAACAAACGGAATTTCACAAAACGTTACACAGCATATATGGTGCACCCTCATTTCCAATATATGACGTATGCTAACAAGGGGGAAATCCTTCTGAAATTTCTGGTTGAGAGACGATCCAATGGTCGTCCATTCGGTGCGCACCGATTGAATAATGGACCACTTCTTTTGTTATTTTCATGCTTTTAATGGATTCGGAATTCTTAGATATTCAGCGACATGTTTGAGTTTATCATATACTTGGTGTATGTGGCAAAAGGGAAAATTGCGCAGATTTGCGCATGTATAGCTGGTAATGCATTTTTAAGCTGCTGTTAACCCATGTGTTAACCGTTAGGCGAACTCTAGTCAAGGATCAACTGGACCCTGAAATTATAGACAACCTTCATACATAGATGACCCCTTTCCCAGAACGATTTAGTACATAGGGTTCATCTGTGTATAAACGAGTCCACATTTGTGATACCTGGCAAAATGAGGGAATTGGTGAACATATTATTTCATTGTCATTATTGTGGCACAGTCGTTTTTGCGCGAAATCAAACATGATATGATGTAGAACTTTTAGCATTTAACTCGAAGTGTTTAATTGCCCCCCTTGTTTGACTTATATATATTATATGAGCAATTCTGCCCCAAAATGCGTCATTTGGGTTGAGAAACAACAGCTCATGCAGAAGCTAAAGTATTTATCTGACATTATTTGTTTTGGTATTTTTGATCCCAGAGAGACAAATCGCCTAGGGGAAAGGTATCTTAGAGGAAGTTTCTTATTGTTTTAATCATATAATTTGTAGCGGAATGAAAATAAATATTTTGTTTGCCTCATGTGCAAAAATGAGGCCACATTACCATCGATGCAGATATTAGCAGTATATAATTTATATTATTTTATGAATTTATCATTACTTATCTGTGAAACAAAAAATAGACCTTTACTACAGTAACCGTCTGTGAGTACATAATTGCACAGTAATTCACCCAAGATCTGATCCAAAATGGACTAAAATGGACTAAAATATAGGGAGGTGGGGGTCCATAGAGTTAATGGAAACTATACCTTGGTTCATAACAGACATACGCACAAGCACTCATAAAAGAATGTTGGCAGTATTTATAATTTACAACAAAAAGAAAACTGTTCATGAGTTCATACATATGTGGACAACTTATGCATACCTATATGTTGCCAATTTCGAAGTTATTTTGATCTATACGTTCTTTGCTATTTCGATGGACTGCTGATAAAAATGATCACGTTTAAATACATGGTCTAAATCAAGCCTGCTCACTATACTTGTCAATAATATCTAGACACCGAGAGCAATTAGAACAATAGGGTGTACTTTTAAGTGGTTTATTTGGCCCTTGGAAGTGTATGTTCTGTGACTCTCTTCCATTTCTCCCTAATAGCATTCTCGTCATGCTCCACATACTGAATATAGGTCTTCTACTCGTGAAAGGTCTTCTCAAACTTATACAAATTAAAATCATTTAATGTCGACCACTTTCAAATAGGTGAATTTTCAAAATAGCTTGACTACAATGCAAATATAAATTTTCTGATTGTTTGATTGAAACCGCGTAAAAATGCATGGTGATGAATACTAGATATATTACGTTTATAAAATAGCTTTTCAAAAGTATCCATAATGTAAGATTTTCAAATATAGTTGTTTGTGCAAGAGCAGTACAAGCGGAAAGTCATTCACACATCATATAGCAAACGGTTCGTGAAGATGGAAGGTAAGTGATATACCTTAATCGTTGTTATCCCCGAGCGTTGCTGATTTATATCTAGTTAAAACATTCATTTAACCATATGGAACGTGCGTTTTACACATTATTCTATTATAATATTACTCTTGTGAAACACAGTCTTTACTAAATTAGCCTTAGAGTTGCATGTAATCAATATTTACTTACCGGTACCGATTTCCATTCACTATTTAATAGATGGTCTTGCAAAGAAGAATATATTAGTTTGTTTCAGTTTAATTTATGTTTATTAAGTTCAAGCATTATATAAGAAGACATCTTTATACAAATGTCATAGCAAATATAAACATATAGTACACTCACCATGCCCCCATTGAATAACACTCATTGAATAAAAGGGCGTTCGGTGTTGCTGGTTGTGAATTGGTTGTGTGTTGGGCGTTGCATTGTACAATAGGTATTGGTTCCGTATTAGTTGTGAAATTTGATGGGGGAAAATATTCTGTGTAAATGTCCCTTAACAGTAACTTAATGGAAGGTCCTTACAAAGTCCATGTATAACGTATGACTATGCATTTTTTATGTAATGGAATGGAATGACTCATTTTTACTTGAAAGAATTAAAAACAGATGAACACCCTTTGGTCCCAATACAAATGGTTCTAGAAGGTGGTGTAATCAAACCTGAAACATACCTCAACAACCACTCAAAACAGCAATTTAGGAACGTTGTCGAAACTGTTTTCAGTGCTCCTCAATTGATTCAACGGCGATATAGCTTCACCTGTTATACGAATATTGAGATATAAACTTTTGTTTTGGGCAATACAGAGAGAGAATGTAACTCACTGGCAATAATCGAAAATTTATTGGACGAGATTCGTCCACATAAGCACGATGCCGTAGGCATTAAATGGGCATATATCTAGCACGTAAATACTGCTTTGATATCATCATTTGGGGCCCACTTATATATATAAGTGTTTTTATTTCCACATTTCAATACAATTACATAGAATTAGTGGTTCTCTTTTGAACTAAGTCCCTGTAATAACGGCACTCCTATAATGATGTCATGCATCAAATAACTTTTTATCGATGAACTTGCAATAGTATTCGATGTATGACTTGTTTATTTTTCTAAATTGAAACCTAGGCGAAAAACAGTTCGCACAATGAGTGGTTCTTTATGACCTGAGTACTTTAGGAGCAGTGTTGAATTAGACGTATAAAATCACTCTTATTATCCTACAATGGGATATTAAATATGATATCTGTGCATCATTATATTAAATCTTTCCACGTAATTATTTCAACCACTAGATTTGTCAACTAATTTAAACATTTCTCTTGACATACCCTCCGCTTGTAGCAACCGAGATGAGACGAAACTAAGAAAGGCATGGTAAAAAAAAAAGAAAAAAAAAAGAAAAAAAGAAAGGCATGGTATACGGAAGACCTCTTTTTCACACTCTAGGTGCAAACCCTTAGATCAGATACGAATGGTATGTCAGCCTACTTCACTTATCGGTTTCCTGGCCTAGTACTGTGCGTTTTAATGGGAATATAATGACATTTTACGCTCATAATGCAATCATAATGGCACTTTGCGGTTTGAGGCGAGAAGCTTTCCCTTCGTTTGAAGGGACTCTCTCAACTTGAACACGTCATCTTGATCGAAATTACACCCCATGGCAAATAAAGCATTCTTTTATCATATCTTAGTACACTCCTAATGTGAAATTTTCCATGGTTGGATGGGAAGGCAATGCTGCTTTTAGGGGGAGGGGCATTGGCTTCGGTCTAGTAAATGTACTTTACGAATAGCCTATATGGGTCAGATCGGCAGAAAATGTACAGTTGGCAGCTTTACACATTTCGTAAATTCTGCAAAATTAGGCTAAAAATGGTAAATACTGCGTATATCGAAATATATTTTGTGTTGTGTTGCTTCCAAACACCTGTCTAGCTAGGCTGAAGTGTATTTTGAACCTTTATTTTGTTTTAAATTAGGGTTATTTAAGAGGATTGTTGAAGGCGAATTGTACATTTTCTGACCATCTTCAGAATATGTACAATTCGCCTTTACCAATTCTTCTCAAATATCCCAAATTCAAGACAGAAATGAGGTTTAAAACACAATTGACCATAGGCAAAAGGATATTCATAACCAACACAATACCAAATATACTCAGATATGTCAAGAATTTATCCATTTTCAGTCTAATTTAGTAGAATTTACCAAATGTGTAGAGTTGCCAATTGTACATTTTCTAATGATCTGACGTGCATCGTGCATGCATGGTAATTGAACCACGGGAATACATGCTTTGTGCTCTTGGTTTATTCGATTTGAAACATGTCAAGTTAAATGCTCATAACGGGTCTCTTATGATTTAATGTATTTCTTCTTCCGTGGCCCGCATACTTACAGAATATAGGGGCATTTATTGCACTCCTATTATTTATTTCCATATATAGACACACAACACAACAATTGGAAACTGGTAGCCACACCACAACATGTCATTAAAACGCCATTATAATCCCACTAGGACGCCTACTCCCGGGCGAGGAAAGCCATTATATTAGCGCAGTAGGCGTCCAATCCCCAACATACCATTCTTATCTGATCTGAGAGGCTGCAAGCCTTGACTGAATTGTACTATTGGATGAAGTTATTATCAACAAGGGGACATTACTCTACATAAATACAATATCATCTTAAACGACTCTTAACACCGTCATCTTACCTGTATTGTACTATCTACCGTATAAGATTCTCTTTCTTAAGGGCCTAGTCCACTACGCCGATTCTCATGCGACTCTGCGCTGCAGAGGACTCTTTTGAACTAAATTCTGTTAGAATCGCATGAGAATCCGCTTAGTGGACTAGGCCCTCTACACTAGTCTGAAGTACGCCTTACCTTCTATTCCAAGGACCCACTGCATTATAGGCATGAATATATATGTAAATGTTTGGGCCTGAAATGTAATAAAAATATTAAAAAAATAGGATTAATGACCAACTTTGAGAGGCTGCTGGTGCACTAATCCCGAGGCAAAGCCGATGGATTATGCACAAACATTGCACCAGCAGGTCCAAAATGGAGATTTAACAATAGGCTATACAAACAGAAATAGTTGTGTTTTCGATTGATCTAGCTAACAACAAGGTGTGTGTGTGTGGGGGGGGGGGGGTAACATTTGTTAGAAGACCACCTCCCAGGAACTTTTAAAAATGCTGATTTTGTAGCTATAGTTGTTTAAACGTTTAAAATATGAATTTTTCAGCAGCACTTTATTTGAGCAAAATGTAGCCCCAACGGTAAAAGACTACCATTACTTTAGTAAATAACGGCTACTGAAGCCACAATTGTACACGAGTGTATGTGGGTCAGATTTTCAGAAAATGTACAATTCATCTTCACCAATCTTCTCAAATAACCGAAATTTCAGACGAAAATAAAGTTCAAAATAAAGTTCAACCTAACCAAACAGATTGCTAGAATCAATGCAATGCCAAATATACTCGAATTCACCTAGTATTGACCAAATTGCAGCCTAATTTAGCAGAATTTACTAAATGTGTACAGCTGCCATTTGTACATTTTTTGAAAATCTGACCCATGTATACTTATATTAAAGACATGTTTCACATTTATTATTTGCAGGTCACTTGGTTGTTCTGCTCGTCATCTGCTCATGCATGGGGAGAGTGCTCCCCCAGTCTACCAGGACTTGGTCCATCAGTGTAGGCGACGACTTTGGCGTGCATGATTACAGGTAATATAAGGGTGGTCTCCACTGGCTGCAGTACGCTCTGCGGTAAGCTCTGCGGTAAGCTCTGCGGTAAGCCTATAGATGGTGCTGTGATGGTGAGAAGTGGCGAGGTCCTGCCTACTTGGTCAGTGAACTGTGTAGGCAGGACCTCGTCATTCATCTCCACCTACAAAACCAGCACAACACCATCGCAAGGCTTACTGCAGAGCTAACCGCAGCCAGTGGAGACCACCCCATAGTGTCACAACTATTCTTTTTTTTTTTTAGAAAAATTTCATTGAGTCCAGTTCCGTTACGTTGTACAATATGGTAATCTCATGGAACCCAGTCAAAATGATATTCAATTATTGGGAATTTATCTATTTAATCTTTAACATAGAAGTACCAAAATTTAAGCTTTATCACTGATATATAATGCATATGTACAATATTTCATTTTTTTTGTTTGTTTCTACTTCTGAACAGGAAAAGTTGCTACACAAACAATAAAAACAACAATATTCATTTCGATTTTACCTTCAAGGTTCATGTATAGACATTTGATTTCGTTACTAGCGACCTATCATAGTTACAAATATTATATGTACTAGTCATCATTATTTGTACGAAACGATTTTATAGCTGGCCATTTTTGCTGTCTGGTAGACCGTTCCATAACCTAGGGCCCCTTATATAGGGTGATTTTTTTACTTTATCTAGAGCCGGCTTCATAGATTTTATTACAGACTATAAGTAACACATTTACATTAAGGATTACATAATATTGTGCAACATTCCTCAATGTCATTAATAATTCATCTTCCTTAGTATGTGTGATTATTCATAAACACATGTAATACCTCACCTACTCACAGGTGGGAGCTGGGGGTCTTATGAGCTTAGATATGAAATGTAAAATGTGTTTTAGGACATAATATGCTGCAAAAATTATGTTGATACGAAAAACAGAAACCGAGATATGAAGTTCTGAAATATGAGGTGGGGTAAATAGCCAAAACTGCTGTACGGTTTTTACTTGCCAAACTTTAGTTAAACCCTTATATGATTTCAAAATGCGCATCATTTTCAATAAATTCAATAATACATTGCCATTTTTCTGAAAATTTAAGTAATTCAAATCTGTTTTCAGTATCTTAATCACCAGAAAATATCTTTTGACTTTATTTAAATTTGAAATAATTTGATGGCATATGGGTTTCCATGGAAACCAGAATCCTGTTAAACGTCATTATTGATGATTTGGACGTTCCATTAAATTCATGGTTACCATGGCAACAATAACAAAATTTTCTCCAAAGTTTTCCGCCACGCTATAATCTGTGAAAAATTTCATTTTCAATGGTTTTTTGAGTAAATTTTGTGTTTTCAACAGTTTTCCTGTTAAATAATGCCCCTAGGGCTATCCATGTAACAACCTTTAAGACCCATAATCGCAGAGCAGGTCACCTATGGTGACCTCCTCCTTCAGGTTACTTAGATTGACCCAATTACATCTCTGTTACGTTATTATTATTAATCAGTATTCATATATAGGTTATCCCCTAGCCTAGCTTGGCACAGCACATACCTCATTACTCTACCTGACCGATAGTATATCAGTCATATCAATAGGTCTACTGGGTAGTTAGGATCCTTTAGACACTCAAGATGGTGAACGCATACAGACCATAGAACCAAACAAACATTCTTGAGGCTTTCTCACTACATTAGGATAAAATTGGCTTATATTCCACAGCTTCACAGGTTCTCCACCTATTTGTTTCAAATATTTCTAAAAGAAAACTCATTTTCGGGTTATCGAGCAGTTACAGTTACATTTTAATGGGCTTTAATTTTGCTAAATCATGACGAATTATGGGGCTTTTCTTGTGGTTCCCCCGGACTCCCCTACTTTAAACAGTTCTCTCCTCGGAATCTCCCTCTTCATCCGATCACAACATCTCCTTGAAATTCCCATGTTATTATCCAAACAGGTTGGCTGATTTTGCACCTGTTCATACTTCCAACTTACTTTGATAAGCTTTACTTTCGTTTAATCCGACACAATAAATTCTGATGTATAACCCTATATGGATTCTCCGACTTCACACTATGTCCTCCTCAGAATCCCCCTCCTTGATCTGCCCATCCCAACATAGGGAATCTCCTTGGAATTCCCACTGCCCATCCCAACATGGGGAATCTCCTTGGAATTCCCATGTTATGAACGAACGAATGTCATACAGCACAACAAAATCAGAGGCCACAATGGTCAGATTTTCAGAAAATGTACAATTGGCAGCTCTACAAATTTGGGAAATTCTCCTAAAATAGGCTGGAAAATGAAGAATACTGGGTATATCTGAGTATACGTTTGGTATCGCATTGATTTAAAGTATCAGTTCTGTTATGTTAACCTGCATTTTGAAGCTCATTTTTATTCTTAAATGTGGGTTATTTGAGAGGATTGGTGAAGGCGAATTGTACATATTCCGAAAATCTGACCCAACTACAGGCAGGCCTCTAAGTGCTCGCTTCAATGCCCATATATACGTGTATAATGCATGTATAATGCTTTCAACTCTCAGTGTTAATATTTTACAACATTGGGTAAAGAAAGCACTCTTCTAATTTTTGTCTACGGTAATCCCGTCTTAAATCTAACCTAACTATAATCTGTAGGTGGCCTAAATTGGCAGATTTTAAAGAACCAAACGAAAAAAAGAGGGTTGATAGTTTTCCTCAGCCATTAATTGATTAATATTCTCCATTTTGTGATAGAAACATACTAGAAGATCGTTCCTGGATACCTCTCAAAAAGAATACCCCAATTACAACATCTCTTTAGGAAATGCCCCCACCCCTTGCCCATAATGATTTGCCTTGAAACATAACAGTTAAGGCCAAAGAAAGAAGGTGTCAATTACAACTGAACACTAGGTATAAGGGCTGGTAGGCGGGTGGGGGTAAATCGGAAACACCTATTTACTTTTTTGGCCTAATGTCCATGTCCATGGTACACTATGGGGGCTTACCCTACTACTACACTACCATCCCAACCCACAACCTACCCCTAGCCCCTCCACCCTCATATTATCCAATTATCCGAACAATATTTGTATTGGGCTGTTGTTCTGATATTGCTGTATACTTGTAGAAGTTAAGTAATTCAAATGTCCTTTGCCTTTTCGGCAATTAATAGCTCCCAACATCTGTACTTGCTCCTTGAAACAATACTCTTAGCTCATTTCTTTAATCCAAATGTTTATTTCCTGGCACAGGGATAAAGGTGGGAATCTGGCTGGTTTCGGTGTCGACCTTATTGACCTTGGTATGTACATTTGTGATGTGTTACAGGGAAATGAGTCCCAAGTCGCAAAAATACGACATCAAATTTTCCAAACTGATTCGAGGTACCAATAATCACGTATTCTTGAACGTTACCACTGTTCTGTTACCAAGCATTGTAGTGTAGTATTTTGTATCAACTTCGAAGTATCAACTTCAATGATTTCCATGTATTGCACTGTACTGTATTATATCGTGTCAACCAGAAAATGTAGTATTTTTCCTATCCATATATGTTAATTCAAGTAGACTGCAGCAGCAGGTAGAACGCCACAGACTTGTATTGTGTTACCTGTTCTCGACTGTATCGTGCATATTTGTCTTGAGAAGATGGATAAATAAAACAAAAAAAAAATGTTTTTACACAGGAACCCTTGGTAGAAAAAAATCATTTTTGTAGTGTTTACCGCTGCTGTCAGCATGAATATATGTGCCAAATTTCAAGACACTATGTTCAATGTAATCATGCATATATCTATTAATTAATGAAGTTAATCGTTAAACATGTAAATACCTTGGTTGGAGATGAGACATATCACATTGTGAAAATCTGCCAAAGAAAAATGTTTAAAAAGAATTAAAAATCTGAGATTATCCTAAGGAGTATGTTTACTCGTGACTGACCATAGACCAAGCACTATATCGCTGACTTTTGTTTTCATACATGAAAACCTGTAAACGTACAAGTTATTGGATGTGCTTATCTTTACCATCGTTAGAATCAAGACCTCATCTTTTCAAATATGATGGTCTTAAAAAACTTTTTTTGTGACTTATGACTCATTTTTCTTTAACACATCACATTTTGACAAATTTTATTTAAAAACCCTTTGCAATGAACCATTTAGTGCCATAATATTGATGAAAAAATTTACATAAAATTGATTAATTCTGTTCTCTACCAACTCCAGTCTGATCATAACAACTGGACTACCAGTAATATTATATTAATTTGTTATACAAATATTTAACCTTTAAATACTATAATGTCTTATTATCCCTAAAAGTATATTCACCGTCTTAGGCATTCAAATTTTAAAACCCATACATATTTGGTATTGTGTTGATTATGAATATCATTGTGGCTATGCAGAATTGTGTTTTGAACTTCATTTCTGTCTTGAATTTGGATTATTTGAGACAATTGGTGAAGGCGAATCGTACATTTTTCTGACGATCTGACCCATATATAATTATATACCCACTGAAATGATGTTGAATGTTGCAGTTTGCCAGGAGGGAAGGATGGACTGCCGTGTAGTGTGGATGCCCTATTCTTCCTGCTGGAACTCGGGTGGTGGGGAACATCCCAGCGGAGGAGTTGGTAAAATAATATTCTATTAAATATTAGAGATCAAACTTAATTTTACTATTATTAAACTTGTATTGAGCACAAACAATATGATTACAATAGCGCTGTCCAGTCCAGCTGACAAAGGCATTATTAAACAATACATATAGGAGGAATATCACCTTATTACAGATATATATAGATAGAACCTGATGAGAATGTGGTACAAGGGACAAAAAGGGTAATAGTGTCCCGAGTACCACATTCGAATTTAGGTTCTATATTTACTCCCACGTTGCTATGCTTACCTTAGATGGCTATGTTTATTGGGGACAGGAAGTCATACCACACACATTGAAATGGTGCAAATTACCACACTACTCCCGCCCATACAAATAGCATGTGGTACATACATTAACATGGAGTAAATTGATTCATATCAGATTAATAATTATGAGCATATTTTCAACAAAAAAATAAGTATGAGTATGGAAACTTTACTAGATATTTGAATTTTACAAGTAATGTATTTTCTGTAATGTTGATCTTAGCCGAATATACCCAAAGTAAACTTAAAGGTATATTAACAAAGTCCTTATATGGTTCCATCCTCCCACGGCAAGGCGAGAATATCGAAAGAAGACACAGCCTGCTGTTGGAGGATGTATGGTTCATGATAATTTTAACTTACAAAAACAAAACTCTTGCCATGTTCCTCCATTGTTTGTACTGAGTACAAAGCGGAATGTTAGCAGCTAGACGACATTATTAATACATTATGCACGCTACTATGCCTGCCAGAACTAATGTCACTGTCAAACGGTGCCAACAAGGACGACCCTATCTACAGGCCAAGGTACCATTGAGGCTGTTCAAAATTCTTTAGCACGTGCCTATGAAATTATGTGTCTTTCCGCAAATTATTGCAGACCAGCCAGCGCTGGTTAAATCAAGTTTTTTGTGCATAACCGTGTACAGTGGCTAGACTAATGTTCATTGCTATATCAAACTGATCTTCCCGCCACAAATAGGTTACTATTATTGTATTGTATATGATATTTGATTTGGCTGTTTTAAGGTAAACTTTTATAGCCGGCCTTCCACTGATTCTGGGGTAGTACTTAAACTACCGTATGTTTTCAAAGTTTTTTTATTCCCCAAAACTCTCTGTAGGAATGTTTTCATGTTTACAGTCTTGGCCCTAAGTTGTGAGAGTCCCTTCGAACGAAGGTAAAGCCTCTCGCCTCAAACCGCAAAGTGCCATTATAATTCCATTAAGACCGCAAAATGTCATTATACTCCCATTAAAACGCCTAGGCTTAGGCCAGGAAATCTATTAGCGAAGTAGTCTAACATACCTTTCTAATCTGAGGGTTTGGACCTAGAGTGTTTAGGTTCTTTGACCTTCATAGTCGTCTGAACATGTGTATCAAGTTTCAAGAATGTGTCCTGAAGAAATATATGTGATCCGTTTAAGGAAAATAAGTCATAAGTCTCAAGATATGGATTTTGAAATATCATCATGTTTGAAAAGAGGAGATCAAGGTGATTCCAATGATAGTAAACACTAGGATACGTAATAAGTATTTCTATATTTTAAGTTTATATTTTTGAAAAAAAAAGAAGTTTACAATGTTTCTGGATGGGTAATTACCAGTAAAGTAACTAAATATCCTCTATGCAAAGGCCTTCAAAACACAAGGATATATTTAATACAATCTCCTGAAATTTGTTACATGGATTTATATGACTACAAGTGCTAAACCCTCTAAAAATCAGAACATTTCAGCAAAGCGATCCTGTAAAAAAAGCACTTTGAAAGATATCGATTTTGCGACTTGTGACTCATTTTTCCCGAAACACATCACATATTATTTCAAAGGACATGCTAAGTCAATGTATTTCATTGCTTTACTATTGATTGTCTGCACAGAAATATCGCTAATTATTTTTCCAAACATGAAAAGATGGAATCTGCATGATATCATCGTTTTAGATATCATTGTATCTCAAAATCATTTTCTTGGTTAGTTAAGTTTGAAATATATTTATTCAGCAAACAGCATTACAAATCTTCATTGCTAATATGAGTATGAATTTGAACAAAACACTACAAATCTCTAGCATAAACCAATCAAAATAATCATCCTGTTACTTGAGACTCAATTTATGTTACACACTACATAATATTGGTTAATGAAGATAGTTTAATTTGTAATAAGAACTATAATGGTAGAGTTTCGGCACTCGTTGTGCTTTCATCAAGGGATGGGTCACATTGTCTGGAAATGTACAATTCACCTTCCCTAATCCACTCAAATAAACCAAATTTAAGATTGAAATTAGGTTCAAAATACAGTTCAACATAACCAGACAGATTTATTGAATGAATACAATTCAGAATACACTCAGATATATACTCAGTATTTATCATTTTTCACTCTAATTTAGCGAAATTTGAGAGATGTGTAGAAATGTAGATTGTGCATTTTCTGAAAATCTGACCCGTATATAGTTATGTCCAACAATTCTGATATGTACTGTGACAGACTCAGTAATATATTATGTATTCATATTTTATACTTTGTATCTTATATTAATCTAACTATTACCCTGTATTTAAACTCTTGTGTAGTTCTCTATTAGCCTTCTTATATTTTCCTCTCCAAAAAGGTAACAGCGGGAAAACATGGAATTTCTTATTCCACAAGCTAGTCGACCCTTTTGTCACACTTGTTTCTGTACTTGTATAACTCAGTGATGAATAAACAATTTTCTAATCTAATCTAATCTAATCTAATCTAATACATGTCTTTGTTTTCTAGCCATCCACTCACGTTGGGTGGACGCCTGTAGCGGGTGGTTTACCACAGTGGAGAGGATCCATTCTGTACAGTTCACCAAACCCTGGACCAAAGTCGTCACCAGTTCCTTCTTTGTCAGGAAGGGAGAGGCAGGCCGCTTTAACTATAACAACCTCAATGGGAAGAAAATTGGTATGTTTAGTTCTTAGTCTGTTTTAAAGGTATATAACAGAATTTGATACAGGAAAGGACTGATGGATTGTTGTATAACTTAATTAGTCCAGAAAAGGAACATGGTTAGGTGAAACCAAAGGGCCAATAACAAGTAAATGTCTCCGGATTGGTTTTTATTTAGGGACCACTGGAAATTGGGTCTATGGGGGAAGGAGGTGTATTTTCTCCCATTTTTCCAGCATATCAGTCTCAACAAAGTTATTCAGCTGAATTTGTACTGTGATGAGTTTCATAAAAACCCACGTACATTTGTCATCTTCAGCCAAATATTATTTTTCAAAGTGTCAAGCATTGAAAGATAGGAGTCTCGACTTTGTTTTAACCAATACAGTCTTAGTGCTAGAGTCAGTTTCACGGTCTAAATGGGCCAGTTAATAAGCAAGGGTATATCAACATGACCGAGTGGACCGTTGGCCCTAACCACAAACACATGTTTCATCAGTGGGGCCTCCGAAGATGTGAGGTATATTATATGCCATATAGGCAAAATGTCTAAATGTCTTTTTGTTTTTTTTTGTCTGATTCTCCTATGTCTTAGAGACGTACCCCGAACAACAGCTAAATTTCGGGAGCCTCATTCTTGGATACTGATACCACTTGCGGTCGGGGACTAATTGATTTATAACTATGTTAGGGTTTAGAGTCGAGGACTGCTTTGCCGTACCGATAAACCAATTGGCGCTGGACCCTAGACTGAATATGCGATTGTGATGTCATTATAAGGACAGTAGAGTCCCTCATATGCAACCAACCTTTAATTACCATCAGTTTGGCATATATACCTATCATATATTTCCCTTATTTCAGCTTTCCTCAAGGGCTGGGCTTCCAATGAGCAGTGCGTAGCGCGTAATCTGGCACCGCTAGCCGTTGACCAGATGCGTCATTACGAGTTTGTGTCTCAGGCAGTGGATGCACTAGTTGCACGTGTGGTAATGTGTCTAGAGTTTATTTTAAATAATTTTATTTATACGGGGTCACCCAAGTTGTTGTTGTTGTTGTTGTTAGCCTACTTTATTTTGACGGATGGACAATATCAGTGGGTCAATCTCCCTGAGTTGGGAGGATCTCACGCCCTACTGGACACGTTGGTTACAAATATACATGAATATATAGAGGTAACAGTCAGCCATTAGGTCAACGATCTAATGGCCGCCCCTATAAATATTGGTTTTCATTATAGTATCGGTTTTATGCAAGATGGTTAGCTCAATAACAATACTTTGAGCAGTAAATAAAAGTAACAAACTCAGTGTATGAACAAATAAGATAAATATAAGATATATAACATCTTTCATTACAACCATTATGGTTGTGTCTTGACCTATAATAGTTCATTATAGGGGTATCAACATGACCGAGTGGACCGTCGGCATCCTCTTTTCAGGGCTTTTCACTTGCCCCAGGTTGCTTTACATTACGTTTGAGTGAGCATTGTACAAGGCAGGTTTGATATGACATAAAATCAGTGAGAAAATATACTGAGATATGGAGGATTTGTTGATATATTAAATAAAGTCTGTTATAAAAATGAAAAATAAGAACCAAATATATTGAACATATATATAAACAGAATCCAATATGGCTAAAATAGAATAACAGTTTAAGAAACAAAGGTACCATAAGTATATATATACAGTTGTATTCATTTGACTTTGATAATTGACGAGTGAAATTGAGAGTTATATAATTATTATTTGGTAATTTGAAACTGCTTTACCACTCATTTAAATACAATGGGGCCATTGGGTCATCACGGAAATTAGAGTCAACCATTTATTGCTGTTTTGCAGGTGGATGCTATCTTCATGAACACCATCAGTGAATTAGACGAAGAGAAGGACAAGATGGAGAGGTACCCAAGGACTTTAACGTGTACGCTGGCTGGTGCTGGCATGCTGTCAAGGAAGGATAGCTCATTTACATCCAACTTCAACGTGGCCTTTGGCAAACTGCTCAATACTCCCAAGTTCGGCAAGTTCTGCGAAGCTACCAACAATAAACATGGAGGTCTGTATTAATTACTGTTACTAATAGCATATATAGACATTCTACTTACAAGAGTGTAATATATTTGTGTGTAGTATTTTCAAAATCCTATATTCAGCCCCCCACCCCCCCTATACTTCCACCTGATGAATGCGATTCACACTTTACGAAAGAACCCCATACAAACTCGCATCTTAAAATCACATATATCTATGTAATCATAATTAAACTCTTAACAGATAGTAATCAATCTCAAACCTTTATTGTGCCATTTGGTACAATTATTTTTCTTGTCTACGGTCATGAATAAAATTTGTCAGATAAAACATTTGATATAATATGCGATACACTAGCATTATTTAAAAGGTTGGTCCTATGCCTTCCACCGTAATATATAGAACTGTTCTGTTTGAGTTTTGTAGGCTGCGACATACGGCCCATAGGGTTAACCGTTGCTCGCTTTGATGCAGGCTTTACTGCCTACAGGACTCAGATAGAATGTAGTACCCTATTTTGATTATTACGTCTTTTTTATTTCAGCTACAGGATCGCAAATGATCGACTGTGTTGAATAGCTACGAGAAAAGGGACGTAGGTTCACTACAATCGTCTGAAGTGAAGTGAAGAGATACAGTTAAAGTTAAAAGTTGTTTTATTTTGTATTTGAAACTGGTTATTCTGTGACACACAGATACAGTTCAAGATCGGTCCAAGACGACACACATGTATAGTGCTATTTACTCCTTTAATGTGCACGTTTATTGTCCTTAAGCTTTTGCCGTAGATATAGAGACACAGGGGTAGCCCAAGGAACTGATGTATAGCTAATTATGAGGTTATCATATTTTCTCACTTATAGATAAACCTATGGTGTACCTGTTGTTACTGATATAGAAATAAAGTTAAATGATGATAATAATAATTCTAATCTAATAATAAAATAAAAATGTACCCATTCAAATCTGGTCATCCAACCATCCTGGTCATCCTATCTTGCCCTTGAACAAATACTTCTACCCATCTTGTATCAAGATTACCACTTCTAAACTAAATTGTAAAATTCTGAATTGTTCACTGAGCAATAACACGTACATTCTTGTAAGTTTAATCAAAAGGTGACAATCATTAAGATAATACAACTAAACAATTGTAAGCACATATCACCGTAAAAGATGATCACTTTTGTGCACGTATTGTATAAAGTTTCATAATAATCCGGAACGTCAGACCATACTACTGAGTCATCATGTAGAAATAAACCGAAATAATAGTGAATTGTTTATATGAATAAATTACCTTTGGACCTAACTTGTCTTGTTAGCCTCTTGTGTTTATGATATGCTATTTTGTGAGTTCCTGTCGGGAATCCAAGGTCGACAAATACAGGGCAAAACACAAATCTTGGGAAAGGATAAGTTGCTGTATATATGCTGACGCTGAATATGGGTATGGGTATTCACTTTATAGTAGAAGTCACTGTGAAAAAAAACCTTGGGGCGTTTTGTGTATGGGCGATTCGCCATACTCTCGCCGTCATAGTGGCTCATTTCTTGGACGCTAGAATTAGACATGTTTATAATTGGGCGTCTATATTTGTCTATGAATCACCCATGGATCGCCCGAAAATCGCCCTGTAGTCGCCAATGAGATCGCCAAAGTAATTATCATGGTCGCCAAAGCAAAACAACCCCATCAGGATCCACTGGGCATCCACTCTGGGCGTCTCTCTCAGCGCCCATCAGCGCTCAACTACATTGGCGATCTAGGAGCGATTCTAATGGCTTTTAAATCGCCGGATATCATTTGCACTTGTAGTGGAAATCTGCGTATCATTGCAAGTGGACAAGCAAACCAACTTATCGGTGCATTCCATTGGTGCATTGTTTTGACCTTTCTTGACAGTAATTCCTGTGCTTTAGGTGGTCGTATTTGTATTTGTAAACGTTTATTACGATTGTGATCATAATAAGAGGGCATTTCTCCAATGGTGGGAGGTTTTCAAGTCCTTTTTAAGTTTCTTACAGTAACTTTTGGCATAGAACAATCCGGACGATAATGGTACACAGTAAATATCCATGTTCACCGAGGAGGGATAGGAGTGACCTGGCATGTGGCATTGTGTTTAAACCAACATGACCTGCAAAACATTGCCATAAATTAGCTATTCACCCACGCGTGAATTCCATATATGGGTCACATTTTTCAGAAATTGTACAATTGGCAGATAAACACATTTAGTAAATTCTGCTAAATTAGACCGAAAAATCGTCAACACTAGCTGTATCTGAGTATACTTAGTATTGCCCTGATAAAGCAATCTGTTTGGTTATGTCGAACTATATTTTGAACCTTATTTTTTTCTTAAATTTGGGTTATTTAAGAGGATTGGTGAAGGTGAATTGTACATTTTCTGTCGATTTCACCCATATAAATTGGATTGAAATGGGACTGGTGATGTAATAAATCATGTCTATCTACACCATTCGATCTGATGAGGAGACACCCCAGCGTGGAGAAATGAAGTGCTGCACCTTAACTTAGGGAATTTGCTTTATTAGCATTCCCCCCCCCCCTTTTTTTCCTTTTTATAGGACAGTACATATGATTTCATGGCGTCCCGGTTAGGCGATTTTACGACCACCTTTCTTAAGATCTAAGCAATTATTATCATTTCATGAAAAATATACAATTTGATATACAATAATTCAAACTTCAATGTACAATTTTCAAATTGAAAAAATAAACTTGATTAGTCAGTCAGTCATCATAGTCTGTTGTTTGTCGAGGGGGCGGGTGTTTGTACCGATACGTGGGTTTATCTAATCAAAATTACCATGTTCTCCTTGTTGAAGGAGTAACTTTTTAAAAAGTCATTTAGAATTAACAACTTTTCTTTGTTTATAAGACTAAAGATACATACTAGGAGTCAGGTTTCTGTCCAAGTTTCAAGTGATATAGTTCTTGTCATTCATAGCTTTCGACCATTTATATAGCTGAAAATTAGGTATGGGATAGTAACATATTTAAGTAAATATTTTTATTTATAGGAAACTACATTTCAGGAATGGGTTAAGAGGTTTATTGCATTATCATGCATGTATAATTTGGGTCAAACTTTACCCTAAAGTATATACTCCAGTTTACATTAATGGGAAATATTTTGTGTTATAAGTTGAGAAATATGCCAGAAATTGGCAAATTTAATTTTGTATGTTCAACCATTTAATGAAGAACCATTTAACACAGAGAAATTGCCATGGAAACATGCAGTTGGAAGTCAGGATTTTCATACCATGGAAACAGCTGTTAATATGAAAAAGCATTCTTATAATTTTCCATGTAATGTGACAGTTCTAAATACAGATAGTCCCAAATCTTTGCTTTTATTTGACATATCATATATAATTTTATCATGAACATTTCTCAAAATTATCATGAATCATACAAAATAAGTTGAGGCAACTAACTTAAAACGCACCACTATAGTTTGAATATTTGTATAACATCCGATTGTCAAGAGAATTTCCCATGAAACAAAATAGTAATAAAAACAGGGACGCAGAACTGTAGTACCATTTTCTCACACCATTATAGTTTGGCTAAGGCCAAGAAAAAATAAGGTGTGTTTCCCATTTATATAGCTGAAAACTAGGTATGGGATAGTAACATATTTAAGTAAATATTATTTTTATTTATAGGAAACTACATTTCAGGAACCGAAATGTCTCTTTCGTAACAATAGTTGTTTTAAAAAGGAGAAATGTACCATTTATGTTTATTTATGTTTTATTTATGTGTACTACTGTAGTACTCATTAATAGTATATGGGTTGGGGCAAACTGATATCGATCCATGGTAGATATGGATGTATTATGACCATACCAACATTTGAATGAATAATATATAAAACATTGATTCAGATGGAAGGTCTTTGATGTTGAGGCACTTAGGAAATGAAAGTTAAGGAGACAGATATGGATCTATTATGACCATGCCAACATTTGAATGAATAATATATGAAACATTCATTTAGCATGAAGGAATGATGTTGAGGCACTTAGGGAAATGAAAGTTATGGAGGCAGGAACTCTATGAAATAAGAAATCATAAGACACAAGTGGGGAACAGAATAGCAGCACCTCTATGGCATTAGACATCATAAGATAACACCAAGTGATTAGATAAAATATCATAAACAAATATTAGGATAAGCCCCTGGCAATGGCAGAGGGACTAAAGTGAAAAACAGTATTCCTATGACATGATACATAGGAAAGATACAGAGGAAATCAATGTACTGTAAAAGTGAACAGAATGAACAATTAGCTAAGATTAAAATCTTTAAATGTTGAATCTGGACGCTTGGGTTATGCAGTACCAACGATATAAGGTAATGTAAGCATGTGTCTATAACAGTGTCTGCAGAACTGTGCAAGATCATCTTTGTAAGCTGACATGGAAAAGAAATAAGGTGATATAGGCCAATGCTGAAGAGGTTCCTCTTGAAGCCTTATCTGGTACGGCAATAGAGGAAATAACTACAGGCATAAGACTGAATGATGATGATACTAAGAAGAATGACTACCAGTGTGCCAGGAATCCTGCTGACGTCTCTAATATTGTTTCTACAACAAGCCCCTACAAAGTCACAACGTGAGTTACCAATATTATGTTGTCATTTTGAAGCCTTAATGGTACCCTTTGATGTATAGTTGTGGTCTTTTTTGTGGAACGTTAGACCTATCATATATCAGTGAGAACATTAAATCCACCTTGTCTGCTAACTATGGGTAAAAAATAAGCTTAAATTTTCCTGAGACGCAAAAATCATTCAGATCCTAAATCTGTGTATGACTCCTTTGAAGTGTTTTCTTTTAGTCACTCTAATTTCTGATGATTCAAATTTCTTAGAACCCTTAATTTTGGCCATTTTGACCATAACATTACTATTCATAAGGAGGAAAAATATCACTCTATCATCTCTTCTCCTATGTAAATTCGTTCCAAAGATTTAAAGAGCAATGATAGACTTACACAAGTCTTAGAATTTTCTTTTTTTAAAAAACCAAAAATATCATGTTATGGTCACTACCATGTTATGGTCACTCCCCCTTGACTGAAGAATCCTATGACAGTCCATGTATGGAGAGTCCCAGACCTGCAGTAAAGAGCCCTATAAACAACACCAGCCCTGGGGACGAGGGCTAGTCTAGAACAATGATCCAAAAACTCTTCCTGTGCCTGGTAGATGCAAAAGAGTCCTTGTCCATTTGAGCTTGAGGCTAAATTGGAAAAGTTAAAAAGATAGCGCAACATGTTTTGCTGGTGACAATATCTTTCTTTCATACAGAATGCTTCCGTGAGGATGGGGAGGACAATGTTGCACGTGGTAAAACTGCAACACAGGTTACAACCCATGTGGATGCAAACTCAAATGTATACCTAGCAGCATATGCGGTGGATGGCATATGGTTAGATGCCATGTTAGGTATGGGATGTGTATTTTGACTAACAACTATCTTAGTTTTCCTTTTCACGGTTTTGGCAGTGAATTCCAGCATAACTGGTCTATGCTCAATGAAAGTGTAACAGATTCATGCACGGTTCTGAAGCTGCACTATTTCATTTATATTTTCATTTTTGATGAAAAAGTGACATCAAAAACTTCAGTAGTTGCTATGTCTACAATATATCAGGCACCTAGCCAGGCACCTCATGCCCTACATGGGGCATAATCTTGAGTTGATTATGCTCCAGCAGGTCTAAAATAGAGGTAAGTAATCTTCTTAGTCCTAAGAGACTAAACCTTAATAATAACAAATAACTCAAGACTACATGTCTACTTTCAGGCCCTTCCTGCTCACATACCGACCCAGCGGACAACCCATGGCTGGTGGTTGACCTTGGCCTGAAGTATGATGTAAGCACCATAATGTTGGTCCTCCCTCGAAGTGATTGGTGGGGTAGGTTAACATAGATAATGTATTCATGACTATAGTTGGATACATCGGCTCCTACTCCACGATCACAATTCATGGTTGTATTGCTGCATAGGTTTACTCAGTTACTACAAACAAATTGATCTTACTAAATTTACTCATATTATGACTTATATGACAATATTCTGCTGGTGTTAAATGTATAAGCTCATTAGGACCCCATTATAAATTGTACAGAGTGACATTTGGTATGTACTACATACTGATTTGTTGATTTAATTAGCTATTTACCTCATCAAGGCAGTATTATTTGCAGTATAATCATAATAATCTTTGAAAGCAAGAGCTAGGCAGTGTAATAACTTGTGGAACTTATTTACTTTTAGGAGGCTGGGCAACTAATGTGCACATGTTGGTGAGCCATACTTTTGATGGAGGATTTGCACCTGGAGAGGCAGGTTTCGTAGAGTGTGGATATGAGAGTGACATGCATAACAAAGAAGTACGGTATGTCCAGTGCCACCACACATTACATGGAAGATATGTGGCAGTATACTATCACCAATACTCTTACCATGGACTCTGCCAAGTTGAAGTCTACTCAATACAAAGTAACTATTGAAAAAATTATGGCAACAACCGTGCACATTTTAGTACTTAGGCAGCATCAATTTAATGAATAATCACCCATCCTTGATAAAGGTCATATGTTGACTGAAACGTCAAACCTAAACCAAAACCAACCTAATTTTTTAAATAATATTTAAATAATTAATAATATTATTTTCTACAGTATACATCTTGAAACTCTTGAAAAAAACATCTTGAAAAGGAGAGAACCGGGTATACATATATTCGGGTACGATGTGTAGGTGCCACATTGCAGCGCGCAGCTGACTTTCAGTTATGAGGTTGCATGTATGGGGGATTCCCCTAACCACAAAGCGGGTAATGTCGTCATTCAGTGTACGGGCCGGGTTGAGTGGCAAGGAGTGAGAGAGGGGCAAAGGCAGAAGGAGGGCCGTGAAAGGCAGTGTGTGGTACTGTGGAGTGTGTGAAGTGAGTGGAGTGAGTGAAGGGTGCAGTGTGTGGAGGTAAACATGGCGCACATTTACGTTGAGGGAGAGAGTGCATGAATGTTTATGTATTAGCGCCGGCTGACTGAATGTTTAACAGAAATCAATACTAAAACTAACCCTAAACCTAACCTTAAATTGGTAGTCCTAAGTCAATAAACTGGGTAGTGCACTGTCCGGAGTAGGTCCCACACTTCATTGAGTGAAGGAATGCAGTGTTGAAAAGGCGAGTGCAATGTACTGTAAGACCGTAACTATGAGCGGTAACCAATGAGAAGTATAGTCTACTGAAAGGAGCCATCAAAAGAATGTGATGTGTAACATACCACTAAAGGCAAGTTTGTAAGCACTTATGAACATGCCTTGGGTTGAAAGCATTCTACCACATTTACTCGACACCTTCACTAGTGAAGTGTAACAAGTGATTTGTTATTTAATAAAAGCTTGTGAATAAGTTAGGATGTGACTAAACTGAATGAACTTAATTACCATGCCGCTAAATATGTTGCTAAAATTACCGCGAAATAATTTCTGGCACCGCAAACTGGGGTTTCACATGTGAGTTCAATGGCACAGAGGCACTCAAGCATGAATTTTCTTTCTCCACAAAACTGTTTATAAATGCCCTACCGCAAAAAATTAGCCCGCAAAAGCTTTTAGCTGCACATAACGTGTGCAGCATTGGGTGTTATGTAATACCTTGTGGGCAGGTGAAGCAGATAAGAGTAGTGCCCCTGGTTTGGAAGGAAGGGCTTCCCATCAACAAAGTACTATAGGGACAACCACTTTTCCCTACCTCCTAGTATCAAACCTAAACAAACATCTCTCAATCACTTTAAACTTGGTTCATTTAATCGAGGAAGTCAAGGCAATAACAGAACTGTTTTCTTTTCCGAAATGTTCAAATGGTTTCTTGATTAGGAATGGAAATCCAAATTTTATAAAAGAAAATATGACACCAACCTTAACCCTATAAGGGTGATAGGGTCTGATAAGGTGTTTACTTCCAATTGTCCCTTATTGTGTCCGCACCGAGCATTATAAAAACGAAAAAACCTTTTTGATACTCCAAATAATTTATAATTTATAGTCTTTCAAGGTTGCCTGTCGGTTAAATTTTGAGCTAAACTACTTAGCTTTAGTGAACTTTTAAAAGGAGATACACCATCTAAAAAGCGATGATGTCCAGACAGTGACAATAAATCTGGACAATGCCACATAGTCTTTATATCACCATTTTGCTGTAAGAAATGCGATTTGTACTGAGTAAATAGCACATGAACTTTAATGTTCTACTCTACTTGTTATGAGTTGTAATTCAGAAATTTCCTGTTTTTATGTTCCCATAGAAACCATGTACCAGACGTACATTTTTTCAATTGAAAAAAATGGTTGTTGCGTTGCTATGGAAACATTCTGAAGCAAACATTTTCAAAATCCATCAACTTTTACAACCATTCATTTTATTCATCATGTAAAATGGCACTTTTGCAAAAAAAATAGATTTAGATTTAGATTTTTTTCCAATTTAACAATAAATATTGCATAAATATAGTTATAATTTTCCCAATTTCCCAGTATATTATGGACACCAAATTTTCTGTATCTGTACCAGGCACTAGAACTATATCTGATTATTGGTCCTTACAACATTTGAAATACATTTACATAGGAGGAATAGGGTAGAGTAACATGTCTTATTAAATGAATCGCATGTTTTATAGGCTATATTATGGGGAAAATGGCCCAAATAATAGTTCATAGATGCACTACTCGCCCTGATAGTGTTAGCAAAATCAAAAAGGTACATGTCTAAGAGGTACTTTCACAGTTGGAATGTATTTCTGAGACTTATAACATATTACTGTTGTGTAATTGATTACACATAGCCCCTGTTTCGTTTCTTCTATGCACTAACACATCCGACCAGTCAAACTGTTATTATTGAGAAAACGTTAATAACATTAACCATTTGTTAATTTGGCAATAAATATATCCATAGAGTGGATATCCCGTCGTTTTATTTCAAATGATGTTAAATATGTTATTGGCCTTTGATGAAATAACAGAAATCCTGCGCATTGATGCGATGACAAATCATTAAAATTGCAATGAAGTGTTTGTGCTCAGCAGTTATAAATTCATGAAGATTCAGTGATACAAATGGATCAATTAATGTACCCAAGCGTGGGCCCTGACAAACATGGGAATATATTAGATAGAATCATCAACCTCCCAAGAATCCAATTCTTTACAATACACTTCAAGTACTAGACAGGTAGGCGACCTGGTGTACAATTGAGTGACTAATGACAACTTCTGTGTCCACTCTAAATTTACTACACTTATGTGTTCATACCTTCATTCCAGCTTTTCCACTTGAACCATGGACCTGCATTTGGCCAGAACTTATGGGACCACAGGGTACAGAAAATATAGCCCAGGCTAAACAAGCATACCTGCCACATCCACTTAGGTAAACAAGAAGCCAATATTCAGTTCATTCATCTTAATAGATATATTGAATAAGTATATGATTGCAATCACACTATTATATTTCTGAAATGAAATTCATGACAGCCCAAGGTAAATAAGATAAAATATTAATGTGGTCCCCATATGAACAGAAAGATACATGACATTGGTAAAGCAAGGGTTTATCCAAAAGAAGTATGTATACTTGAAGTATGACCCAGGAGTATAGTTTGTATAGGGTTAGGGTAACCCAACCATTAACCAATAATATGAGATAAAACATTCATATGGTCAACAGACATTGGTAAAGCAATAGTATGTGTCACCAATAGAAGTATAATAGAAATATTCATGCAATTCATATATTCATGCAATTTAATGGGTAATGTGCAAACCTATAGAGCTTTGTCTGGGTTATCCAGATGAGTTAATGGGCACCTGGCCATGTAGGATTATAGTCAACCTTTGTTAGGCCCTAATCCATAGTAGACATGTTGGTACATGTAAATATGGTTTTAAAGTATATATTGTAGTTACATAACATAAGCTAAATTGTCAATCTCTGTAATGATTACAGAATATTACATCATGGATCAACCATGAAGATCAAAAAGCACGTATGACATATTGAAACCAGATCATGAATTTTCAGTCCATACACAGCAGACAAGGCAGTGAACGGAGAATCTACCCTGGATTACGCTACATGTGCCAGAAACCTAGATTTGGTAGACCAGTGGATTGTTGTAGACCTTGGTGCCATCAAGACTGTAATTGCAGTAGCACTCACCAACTCACATGGTGATGGTAAGTTAATAAAATGTGAAACATAAAGTTCTATGTGTATTATAGAAAATCTAAACGGAATTTGTTATGATTTCATCTTTAGAGTCACAACTTGTGGAATGTTAAAATATGAATACAAAATTAGTGGAAGTCAAAACTCACATGACCACTTGTAGTGTTGCTGCTAATTGCACATGCCTCCCTGCTATTGGTTGAGAAAAGAATTAAGACTAAATGCTTGGTAGCTTAAACAGAGGCCAATACCATTGGTTGCCTATCAATGGGCTTCAGCATATACAATCTCTAGTAAGTTTAATAAACTTAAGTTGTAATAAACTCCAACTTTAAAGCTAAAATTGTAATGTTTTTTTCATAGATCATCGCCTTAAAGCCTTCAACATCTTGGTAGGCAACAATGCAGGACCAAGTACAGCATTGGACATATCTCTGTATGAAGTCTGTGTGAGGCAGTGCAACCAACAGAGTAATGGTCGGCGCTACTATCCTTGTGCCAAGCACAATAATGGTAGACATGTAGCTGTACATATGGACCTTGCTGACTATGTGTACTGGTGTGAGATAGAGGTCTACACATCTTCACTGTATGGTAAGTGCTTAAACACCTTCACTATATACTTCCACACCTTCACTGTATGGTAAGTGCTTACACACCTTCACTGCATGGTAAGTGATTACACACATTCATTGTATGGTAAGTGCTTATATACACACCTTTGCTGTATGGTAAGTGCTTACACACCTTCACTGTATGGTAAGTGCTTACACACCTTCACTGTATGGTAAGTGCTTACAAACCTTCACTGTATGGTAAGTGCTTACACACCTTCACTGTATGATAAGTGCTTATATACACACCTTTGCTGTATGGTAAGTGCTTACACACCTTCACTGTATGGTAAGTGCTTACACACCTTCACTGTATGATAAGTGCTTATATACACACCTTTGCTGTATGGTAAGTGCTTACACACCTTCACTGTATGGTAAGTGCTTACACACTTTCACTGTATGCTTCCACACATTCACTGTATGGAAAGTGTTTTAAACACCTTCACTGTAAGGTAAGTGCTTACACACCTTCACTGTATGGTAAGTGCTTAAACACACCTTCACTATATGCTTCCACACCTTCACTGTATGGTAAGTGCTTACACACCTTCACTGTATGGTAAGTGCTTCCACACCTTCACTGTATGGTAAGTGCTTACACACATTCACTGTAAGGTAAGTGCTTACACACCTTCACTGTATGGTAAGTGCTTACACACCTTCACTGTATGGTAAGTGCTTCCACACCTTCACTGTATGGTAAGTGCTTACACACCTTCACTGTATGGTAAGTGCTTACACACCTTCACTGTATGGTAAGTGCTTACACACCTTCACTGTATGGTAAGTGATTACACACATTCACTGTATGGTAAGTGCTTACACACCTTCACTGTATGGTAAGTGCTTACACATCTTCACTGTATGGTAAGTGCTTACACACCTTCACTGTATGGTAAGTGCTTACACACCTTCACTGTATGGTAAGTGCTTACACACCTTCACTGTATGGTAAGTGATTACACGCCTTCACTGTATGGTTAAGGCTTACACACCGTCACTCTGTAGTAAGTGCTTACACACTTTCATTATATGGTAATTGCTTACACACTTTCAGTGTATGGTAATTGCTTATACATCTTCACTGTATGGCAGCCCTCGAGACCCTCTGTACCATAGTACCCGCTTGAGCAAAACATGTCGGAAAATAATGCTTAAACATTCCATGGTTAGGTGAATTGCGTATTTACATCTCAAAAAATGGGCAGTGTTTTATACTACTCCTCCTAGTAAATGAACTGTCAGCATTCCACTGTGCATGACGTCACTCCCATTTGTAACGTCAATATGGGAATAAACAGTCAATAGAGTGGATCACTGTGCAAGCTAGGTAAAAAAAACCTGTTTCGGAATATTTTCTAAATATGAGATCATGATATGAAAATAGAATGTAGAACTTGAAGAGTGTCTAGGAGTAGGGATCGAGATACCATACCTACTTGTTTTTACCAACTTCAAGTCACTCTTAGATACCATCACTCTATGATAAGTGCTTGTAACACACCTTCACTCTATGTTAACTAGGGCTCCTGATGGTGGGGGCTTGTCCTGTGTTGATTTGTCACGCTAAGGATGAGCATTTGTCCCTTGTCCCCAGAATCCCATGTTGATTTGTCGCTCTAAGAAGGGGTCTATGTCGTTTGTTGATCATAAGAAATGGCTATGTCAGTTTGTCGCTTTTAGGCATCAGGACCACTGTAACTGCTTAGACTTGCAGGTCAATATATGAATTGATATGAAATGGAAAAATAAAACTGAAAGAAGGCAGGGTTGTCGCGCCTAGGGAACATTGTACCATACATAATAAGATTGTTTCTTAACAATCCCATAACACCCTCTTAAATTTATAACTAATCGGGCTTTATGACACAAGGATTGTGCATTCCAGAATAAAATCTCAGAGCCCTCGTAGAACTTTGTGTCTTACCAAGATGATACAAATGATTTATAAGAGTCTAGACGGGGAAAACATTTGATGATACACATTCCAAAGCATTTCATTGTGATAGCTGATGGTATTGTCAGCACAGGGTGCTAAGAGCGGTACCAATCATTAGGGTTTTCTGAGTGTTTATTTCCGGAGTTGCCTAACAATGTTTGTTTTGATACATCTCACTTTCACCAGGGAGGTGTATGCAGAGGCAGTAGTCTCGAGGTTGATGTACTGCTACTACTTTAGCACCAACTATTTATAAGTGTGTCAGTAATATGCTATTGCTGGAAAAAGGGCAATCAAACCTACCTTGGCTAAGTGGTATTAGAGCTGACAACAGCACTGCAGCGTCACCTAGCATGCAGTGACTAGACCATATGGGACACGGATCTCCTGCTTGAATCAGTGTACTTTAACAACTCCATCTATATAATTATACCTACCCGGTTTCACATATATCTTTTTGTGTATTTATTAAATGATTGGGCGGTAATCTGAATTAAAAATCCATATAATTGAAATGTTATTATTGTTGAAACTTTATTTCAATTGTGTCTATCTGGAGAATAGGTTTCTCATCTGGGGCCATCCACAAATGACGTCATGCTTTTTTTGGCCATTTTTGACCCCCCCTCCCCCCCATGTCATGTTTGGTCACACTGTGCCAGACCCCCCCTTAAAACTGATAAAAAATGACGTCATGTTTGCAGCACCCCCCCCCCCCCCAGCCCAACTCCCACTTTTAAAAAAGGTTATCATTAATTAGGTATAACATCATAATTAAATATCCAGACCCCATTATTAGAACTATGATCCACAACATTGAAATCTCTGTATTAAAAAACCCCTGAAGTCCCAGAATGTGAATAGGCTACTTTACAAATTCATTTAGTACCGTGGTAACTATGGTGACCTCAATCCTAGCTCAGAGTCAAGGCAGGCACTTTTCCAGGGCCCTGATACTTTCACTATAGGTGTCAAATTTTGCCAACATATACCAGCAATAAATTTTGCTTTGTGTCCAACAAATAAGGCAAGATCATCAACCACTATGTTAAGGTTAGTTTTCTGCCTGCCAATGGACGTGGGTCTAATGAGTTGCACATGTGCAGAGAGGTTTGGCAGTGGTATAATACCCAAACACATTAAGCCTGATTTGCATTATTGTGCACAGTTATGGAGGCTATAGTTTAGGATGTAGTAATGGAACATATCACATAAAAGGCTTTTACACAAGATTAAGTCTGTGTAGTCCCACAGGGATCAGTTCCATGACCACTTCTCTTCATAATATATATGGTCAGTTCTCACAAATCGGGTACACAGAGGGTATTTTTTGCTAAAATTTTAAATGCATTGAAACTACTTGCCATTTACAGATATCATTGTACATATAATGAAGGGTTCATAACAAAAATTGGGCACACTAAATTTAAAAACTGCATTTTCTAACATTGCCACCCCAATGCCTTTGGATAGAAATATTGTAGAGGTAATGAGGGTTATTTTTAAAATTTCAATATTTTTGTTTATTATTGTATCATTAAGCTAATGTTTCAAGCTATAGAATAAGATCACAATTGATTTTATTTTGAATTTTTCTATTTCAAGGCACTTTATTTGAAAATCATCTTAACTCTTTGACACCCAAAGTTTAAGGGCATGGCCTTGTTCTAATCCTTGTCAAATATTCTTGATTTCTCAAAATCAATATTTTGGTATTCTTGTAGCAAAAATACATTATTCTCATTATATCCAATTTCATTATCTCAACTGAAATTGTTCTCTTCCAATGTTTTATGTTGCCAGCCCATTAGTGCATCCGGGCCAACCCCAGCTTAAATCAGTCCAAAAATAACAGAAAAAATGTTAGGTTGAAATTAAAAATTCTATGACATGAACATCTTATTATATGCTTTAAATTGACAAAGTTTCATTTGATAATCAATAATTGTGTAGACACATTTTTATAATGAATGTCGTTAGGTTGGCAATGTTTAAACTTCCCCAACATGACCTTTTTTAATGATTCATATCTCATTGAAACAGTTTTTCTGATATGCAATTATTCAATGTTTGTATTCAGAATAAAGTTGTTTGAGATTACATATCAGAAATAAAATCTCACTAGATAATTATTTTTGATCCCTAGCTGAACCCTTTAAAAGTGCATCGGGATGGCAATGTTAAAATTTCTCATAAGAAAAAATGAATTAAAAGAAATTAGCAATATTTCCAAACACTATATTTTTCATGTATTTATAGCCAATAGATAGGAGCATTATTTCAGACACATGTTATAATAATTTGATGTTTCGTACAATGCTAAGTAAACTCTATTTGACAAAATTATTTTTTCCTCTGCATAAAAGTGGGTTATGTGGGTGGATTTCTGCCCATAGGGTGGCCATTTTGTGTTTTAGCTATATGAAAGTATATGTCCCATGAAAGGTCTATCTAAGCTGCATTGATTAGTTTAAAATGTATCCATATATAATAAATTGGTTTCCATGAGGGGTTCCGAACCCTGAGTACATGGTTAATATCAATACTCTGAAGAACCTTCAAAGGTGAGTGACAAAGTCCTTAGAAATGTATAAGGAACTTGACTTGCCTACCCTTCACTTTAAAAGATTAAGAGGTGACGTGTACACGCTACTGGACTTGGTTGTAGCAGGACATGTCAACTGCCTCAAGAACGATCTTGAGGACATGGAAATACCGTCCTTGGCATTGGGACTGGTCGGGCAATGGGTGTGGTACCAGTCATTGTATTGCTACCTCTGTGTAAAATGCATGGGTCTATATCAGGAAAAAATTGCATGACCTCCAACACCAATGGTGCGTATAGATGAATGGCTGGAATCCATATTAGCAGACATTTCCTATACCAACAGACATGCTGCTAGAGATTTTGTTATATATTATTTATTTAATAAAGGCAGTGTAAGGCTGCCACTCAAGTTACATGACACCAGTTCCTATTGATTTTTTTTTTTTTTTAATTCAGTTTAAGGCCAATACATTTTTTAAATTATTATAGAAAAAACGCAATATTCCTCAGGGATGTTTTCACACAGTGCCATTGTTGCAGTTTGATTTGCAAGAAAATAGAATAATCTGGATATATCTAGATATAGAGGCCAGAGAAGCATGTCCAGTAGCCTGTTATTCTAAGGTGTATTTCAAATGAATTTTACTTAGAGCACAAGTTTCCCCGTTATGGTAGTCTTTTTATCAAAAATATAAAAACATGATGTCATAGATGAGGTGACCCCCCCTCCCCCCATTGTCATACCTTGTCATAAAAACTCAACCCCCCCTCCCCCCCTAGGGCATGACGTCATTTGTGGATGGCCCCTCTCTTGTGAGACAAACTATATTTAAAAAATGACATTTCACTCAGCAACTATTGATATCCAATGAGACAATTGCAAATCCGCCCAAGTACATTATCCCATACAATAATATAAAACCAGGAATTATGAGCCTGTACGGTATACAAATACAGTCTAACGGTCTTGGAGGTCTGTTAAAATGATATCCAGATATTGAATATGAGATGGGTAGTCAGCCGACAATCAACATTCAATTACCCACTACGTTGATGCAATCAAAATAATCAAGTCTACTCCCTGCTTTCCTCTGCGTGTCCCTGTTGTAGTTGGAGGTTAACTGGGGCCATCCACAAATGACGTCATGCCCTAGGGGGGGAGGGGGGGTTGAGTTTTTATGACAAGGTATGACAATGGGGGGAGGGGGGGTCACCTCATCTATGACATCATGTTTTTATATTTTTGATAAAAAGACTACCATAACGGGGAAACTTGTGCTCTAAGTAAAATTCATTTGAAATACACCTTAGAATAACAGGCTACTGGACATGCTTCTCTGGCCTCTATATCTAGATATATCCAGATTATTCTATTTTCTTGCAAATCAAACTGCAACAATGGCACTGTGTGAAAACATCCCTGAGGAATATTGCGTTTTTTCTATAATAATTTAAAAAATGTATTGGCCTTAAACTGAATTAAAAAAAAAAAAAAATCAATAGGAACTGGTGTCATGTAACTTGAGTGGCAGCCTTACACTGCCTTTATTAAATAAATAATATATAACAAAATCTCTAGCAGCATGTCTGTTGGTATAGGAAATGTCTGCTAATATGGATTCCAGCCATTCATCTATACGCACCATTGGTGTTGGAGGTCATGCAATTTTTTCCTGATATAGACCCATGCATTTTACACAGAGGTAGCAATACAATGACTGGTACCACACCCATTGCCCGACCAGTCCCAATGCCAAGGACGGTATTTCCATGTCCTCAAGATCGTTCTTGAGGCAGTTGACATGTCCTGCTACAACCAAGTCCAGTAGCGTGTACACGTCACCTCTTAATCTTTTAAAGTGAAGGGTAGGCAAGTCAAGTTCCTTATACATTTCTAAGGACTTTGTCACTCACCTTTGAAGGTTCTTCAGAGTATTGATATTAACCATGTACTCAGGGTTCGGAACCCCTCATGGAAACCAATTTATTATATATGGATACATTTTAAACTAATCAATGCAGCTTAGATAGACCTTTCATGGGACATATACTTTCATATAGCTAAAACACAAAATGGCCACCCTATGGGCAGAAATCCACCCACATAACCCACTTTTATGCAGAGGAAAAAATAATTTTGTCAAATAGAGTTTACTTAGCATTGTACGAAACATCAAATTATTATAACATGTGTCTGAAATAATGCTCCTATCTATTGGCTATAAATACATGAAAAATATAGTGTTTGGAAATATTGCTAATTTCTTTTAATTCATTTTTTCTTATGAGAAATTTTAACATTGCCATCCCGATGCACTTTTAAAGGGTTCAGCTAGGGATCAAAAATAATTATCTAGTGAGATTTTATTTCTGATATGTAATCTCAAACAACTTTATTCTGAATACAAACATTGAATAATTGCATATCAGAAAAACTGTTTCAATGAGATATGAATCATTAAAAAAGGTCATGTTGGGGAAGTTTAAACATTGCCAACCTAACGACATTCATTATAAAAATGTGTCTACACAATTATTGATTATCAAATGAAACTTTGTCAATTTAAAGCATATAATAAGATGTTCATGTCATAGAATTTTTAATTTCAACCTAACATTTTTTCTGTTATTTTTGGACTGATTTAAGCTGGGGTTGGCCCGGATGCACTAATGGGCTGGCAACATAAAACATTGGAAGAGAACAATTTCAGTTGAGATAATGAAATTGGATATAATGAGAATAATGTATTTTTGCTACAAGAATACCAAAATATTGATTTTGAGAAATCAAGAATATTTGACAAGGATTAGAACAAGGCCATGCCCTTAAACTTTGGGTGTCAAAGAGTTAAGATGATTTTCAAATAAAGTGCCTTGAAATAGAAAAATTCAAAATAAAATCAATTGTGATCTTATTCTATAGCTTGAAACATTAGCTTAATGATACAATAATAAACAAAAATATTGAAATTTTAAAAATAACCCTCATTACCTCTACAATATTTCTATCCAAAGGCATTGGGGTGGCAATGTTAGAAAATGCAGTTTTTAAATTTAGTGTGCCCAATTTTTGTTATGAACCCTTCATTATATGTACAATGATATCTGTAAATGGCAAGTAGTTTCAATGCATTTAAAATTTTAGCAAAAAATACCCTCTGTGTACCCGATTTGTGAGAACTGACCATATATATTATGAAGAGAAGTGGTCATGGAACTGATCCCTGTGGGACTACACAGACTTAATCTTGTGTAAAAGCCTTTTATGTGATATGTTCCATTACTACATCCTAAACTATAGCCTCCATAACTGTGCACAATAATGCAAATCAGGCTTAATGTGTTTGGGTATTATACCACTGCCAAACCTCTCTGCACATGTGCAACTCATTAGACCCACGTCCATTGGCAGGCAGAAAACTAACCTTAACATAGTGGTTGATGATCTTGCCTTATTTGTTGGACACAAAGCAAAATTTATTGCTGGTATATGTTGGCAAAATTTGACACCTATAGTGAAAGTATCAGGGCCCTGGAAAAGTGCCTGCCTTGACTCTGAGCTAGGATTGAGGTCACCATAGTTACCACGGTACTAAATGAATTTGTAAAGTAGCCTATTCACATTCTGGGACTTCAGGGGTTTTTTAATACAGAGATTTCAATGTTGTGGATCATAGTTCTAATAATGGGGTCTGGATATTTAATTATGATGTTATACCTAATTAATGATAACCTTTTTTAAAAGTGGGAGTTGGGCTGGGGGGGGGGGGGGTGCTGCAAACATGACGTCATTTTTTATCAGTTTTAAGGGGGGGTCTGGCACAGTGTGACCAAACATGACATGGGGGGGAGGGGGGGTCAAAAATGGCCAAAAAAAGCATGACGTCATTTGTGGATGGCCCCTTTGCGTACAAATACAAAGTCACCTCTTATTACTAAATAAAAAACATCTATATTCACTATTCACTACTACTACTCCTAAGCATCATTGCAAATGTATGACTGACGGTTTTATAATTTGAGGGTTAGATCATACACTGATACATTTTAGAAAGTTAAGAGGGCTCTCAGAGGGCTCTCAGGCTATTCTGAGAAATAAATTGTTTATAACACTATGCAAGTTAAAATATGATTCTATTTTATATGGGCAATTGATTTAAAGCATGACTTATGACTCATAACTCATTATATTCATTAGTATCATAGGGAGAAAACATTTACAAGTAATTTAAACAACCAAGACCATGGGCGGCATCAATATTAATCATTTTCTTACATAACTTAAAGAAAGTGTTAATATCAATAGATTAAATAGGGCTGCTGGTTGTTATCGATTGTTAATAAGTATAATATAGATAATCAAATATTTTATTGAGCTTTGGTTACTTTTATGATGAGGCAATCTAATCATTTCTAAGAATTGTATTGAACATACTTTCATATATATATATGTGAATTAAATTAAATTCAGTAAATCATGCCTTCATGATTGTTTGGGGTAGGCATTCACATGAGGCGGGGGAGGGGGCGGGGGGGGGGGGGCTTGACAGATAAAATATCACTTTTTAATTCCTTTGAAATCATTTGCCTTTTCACATGTGGTCACTGCAGATAGGCGATACCCAACACTGGAGCCTGAGTATCTGTCAGATGGTGTCAACAAGACAGTCCTGTTTGACAATGATGACAGCACATGCCTGGACCTCTTCTCTGTAGATCGATTCCCCCGACATCACCTCACCCTCCGTCTGGCCTGGCACTCTGGGGTATTTGATGCACTACTGGATGCTGCCTCAACCAGGTAAATAGAATAATTGTCATGTTGATTTAATTATGACTATGGCTGCCCCTCTCTGTTTCTGTATCTGCTTAAGATTGTTTATTATTCTGATGTCATCATAAGGAATTTACTTGGTGACATTACTTTTGATTGACCCAAAGAAAACTTTTTTCCAGCTAAATAAATAGAAGTATCTGTGACTAATTTTGTTCTGACACATGACACATAATATAACACACATTTAATGAAGATATACATTCTTGACTTACTGCTTTATGAAATTTTCATCAAGGTTTGATATACTGGTAACTAAATTCATAATGGGAATAGCTAATTTGATACATATGACATGGCAAATTATTATCAAATGAATTCTGTCCTGTAACAACATCATGCAGGTTCTGCTATGCACAGTTCTATGCCAACATCACCCATGGTGCAGCCCTGAAACCTATGGCTATGGTGGGACCACATGGAGAGGACAATGTGGCATCATGGTCAAGTCAACCTCGGATACTACAGTTCTGTGATGAAATGGGCAAGTGGACAGATGGCACCACTGGATTGATCCACAGTCGCTTCTCATGTCTCTGTCCTGACTCCCAGACACAGTGTAATGTTTACCTTGGAGTTTATCCGCAGAAATGGAGTGGGGGCAGCACTGTATGTGGTGTCTATCTATATGATTGAGTTATTGGTGTTATCTTGTTCAATCATGCACATCCCTCTTGGCAAGGGATCATCTCTTTCATGACAATTGTTTATGTGAACTCCATCTGTATGATTGAGTTGATTGAGTTGATTGAGCTGATTGATGTCTTGTTTAATTATATACCTCCTTCTGGGCAAGGTATTATGACTGTTTTAGGGTTTTTTTTTTTTTTTTTTTTTATTTCCTTAGGTTGATTTAACAAAACCATGTTCTCTGATTAATGTAATTATTAGCCACTATTTAATTATCATGCAATTTAATGTAGATCTATAATTAGCCATTATAAAATGCAAAAGTTAAAGAAATGAAAGTTGGGTTCATAACTTCTTAATTTATAAACCTACACTTTTATTTCATTCAACTTGCATTTTTAATCTATGTTACCATTATACAAGATGCTGGTTTTTAAAATAGTCTGTTGTTTCAGATATCTGGCCCACATGTACCTGATATGAGGAAAATGTTTTTCACCCCACAGATTTAGCAGATCATTTTGACGTGTAAATCTTTAATTGCCAATAAATGTACAGCAAACCCTACATTTTTGTTGTTCTCATGTTATATTAGTAATTTGATTGGATCAGTTTTTAAAAGAAATGCACTCTCAGCTATGCTAATTTGCTGATTTTTTCTTTTTGCCTCATACACCAAGTATATGACAAACCCAAACATGTACCTTAATTTTTAAAAATTCCGAACCCATTAAAAAGCATGTAAATAGCCAAAGAAGGTGTGCATTATTGATATGATGAGCACCATTTGAACGACCATTTGGATCGTCTCTCAACCAGAGATGTCACCGGGATTTCTTCCTTGTTAGCATACGTCATATGGGTCAAATTTTTTTAGAATGTACAATTGCGATTTTGTGAGATTTAGGAAGATTGAAAAAAAAATTAGTAAATATAAATTCATATTCCTTCTGACTGGTATCATAGATGTCCCCACGACCTAAAAACGCCAATTATACTCACCAGATTTCAATGTGTCAGTTTTTATTGTAGTTGAAACAAGGTGATCCTTTTTTAGGGTATACCCGGTATCAAATGAAATAGCAGTACTTTAAATCCTAAATAATTCAGGATATAATAACTCAATTTCAAATAAAACTACATCCTGATAAGGATTAAATGTTCATTTACAAGTATACAAAACTATAAATTTGTATCATCTCAGGTACATATATGGGACATGAAAGAAATTATATCACATTTCTCAAAAATAGGAGTCTTTTGATAAGAAAAAGATGGTTTCGAAATAAATTCAATAATGCTCCAGTTGTTGTCATAAGCATAATGAAGACTTGTTTTCCTGAAACTTACATATCTTTTCCATCAGTCTAGCTACTTATAACCCATTTATCATGTTCAGTATCCCTGAGAAAATAGGTAATCTTTGGTACCGGGTATCCCTTTATGTATATACCGGGCATCCCCTATTAAACTGCATTTTTTCTGACACCTTACTTTGCCTATAAAAATTAACACAACCACATGAAACCAAGTAAGTACATCAATAACATGAGTGGTAATACATTCAGGGTCGAATTACTACAGCTCCATGCATTTAGAGTTGTATTTGGATTAGAACAAGTATACCGGGCATCCCTCTACATATACCGGGCATCCCCCAGTTGGGTACTTTTGATCTTACATCTCACTGTGGCAACTAAAATGGACACAAACACATGAAACTCAGTAACTACATAGGAAACATGTGTGGTAATAGATCTATATCGTCTATATAGGCTCTAGAATTGATGATAACATATCAAGGTGATGAATCATCAAATTTCCGATAAAAAACACAGGGGTTGACAACATCAAAAAAATAAAAGTTCTCATATCCCATTTTTAACATTCTCACATGTTAGGGGAAGGAACAAGCGTTGTTACTACAGCAAATAGAGAAGATAAAGTCAAATGGGTAGCAGTTGTGACAAAAAATATACATTTTAGGGGATGCCAAGGGATGCCCGGTATCATGATTATGATTAAAGTTGAATTAAATTGCGTGTAAATGAGGCATAAATTTTTAAGCCACATGCATATGTACAGTAAGGCATGATAGGTTCGAAGGGTAAGTTTTATGGTGATTTGTAGCTTCAAAATGGACTTGGTGAAGGGTACTGGGATTGAAGGTGGGATGCCCGGTATCAGGGGATGCCCGGTATCAACCACTCTTTTAACATACTTTAAAAAGGTATCTATTGTGTTTATGAACAAATTTTCACTTCTACATTGACATGGGAATTGCAAGGGACATTGTCATATAATAGGGGGACCATACCTACAATAATAATGCTATTTTGTTATCATTTATCAACAGAAAATGATGTGTGTGGCATGCCCGGTATCAATTAAAAACCCATTTGTCTCACCATCTCTGCCCCCATTGTCCTAAATGTTTGTTAAAGTATACATATGATAGTTCTGATTAATAAAAACTAACTTAACATGGCCCCTATTGAGAAACACTTATTAAATGTGGATAGAATCAAGTTTCAAGATAATGGTACCGGGCATCCCCTCTTGGATTCTTGTTAATTGTAAGGCTCTATTACTCCTTCCTTTAACCTATGGTAGAAATATGTTTCAACAAAAATTGTTGAAAACAACTTGTTAAACATATTAATAATGATTAGACAGGTGAATACCACACAGATGGCCAATTCCTAAACATCTTAACAATATTTATACACCCCAGAAATGCATGTATAATCCTCAATAACTCTCATTCTGGTTGATAATATCCAACAAATCTCAGGAATACCCACCCAATCACTACATGTGGTAGTCGACATGGTTCCCAGAAGTAAACATAGAGGCTTGCTCATGTGAAAACAAGTCTGATTGTATGTACTAGTTGTTCCTTACTTGCCATACCGGGCATCCCTCAGTATACCGGGCATACCCCCCATATCATTTGCATTCATATCTCCAGAATTAATTTATTTGGAAGGTTGTCATTTTGTGTGCGTATTAGGATAAATACAGGGATAACATGTACAGGATCTTAGTTTCCTAATTGCAGTGCAACTGGATCTACATTATAATATGGTACAGGGGATGCCCGGTACCAAATTGTATAAAATCCCTGGTCATGTACACACTGAAGTATGGCCCAGCTAATGTCTCCATAACAGGCCTAATTGTACCTAGATTGAATTAAGGATATGTTAAACTGTACTTTGGGTATTTTAAATCATATGTCAAGAATATATTTTCAGCCAGTATACAACAATCTATGTTTGATACCGGGCATCCCCCACTGGTTCCTAAAGATTGGACATTTGAGTATAGGACTGACATACTAAGAGGAAGGCTAATAGAAGGCTAAAACTGTACCAAGTTATCGAAAATATGTACAGGAAATGAAACCAGGTGAAATTTGGTACCTAGAATGCATACTCTTTTTCAGAAGGGGGGTACAATGTGAAAAAGTAGTGAATTCTGAGGTGTTTTTACAAGAATATCAACATTTAAAGTGATTTTTTCATACGAAACTTACAAATAGTCATACTAATGTGCATATTTTCATAAACCTATGGATGTCCCCTTTCCAATGATATATGGAACATTAGGATTTATTCATTTGTTTGCAATATCCATTCAGTATAATGTGCAAAGGTCAGGAATTTCGCAATTGTACATTCTAAAAAAATGTGACCCATATATTGGAAATGAGGGCACACCATTATCCTAATGATCTCAGGGAGCTATTCACTAGTCCCTCTAGTAGTTGGCCCCTAGTACTGCCACTGCCACTCATGGCGCACCATTCTGCTTGTTGCTTGTGTACTGATATATTTCCAAACTTGTATTTCAAACAAACAAGTTATTTATAAGAGCAGTCCTTTTATTTCAACTTGGTTGACACTTCCCATGGCTATGGGCTTTTCAGGTGTAACCAGCTGAACTATTAATTTTTTTTAGGGATTATCACTTATTGTTAGTGTGGATAGATGGATAGGGTATATAGGGTATATAAAGAGTTTTTAATATAAAGTAAACATACAAGATGAAATTAGGATTGTTCATTTTTAAGCACTAGGTGGTGGGGGGAAGGGGACATCTTTTTTGGGGGAAGGGGCTATTTTTGCCCCAACTCTGAAGTATAAATGCTCTGGTATTTGAACATCTTTATTTTGATTCTATCCATCACTGCTCTCTAAGGATATCATCATGCATCTGACCTTATTCAATGGTCAGTATGTAAGAGCACGACGCGGAATTTTGTGTAATTGTTAATTGTTGTTTTTATTTGTACTACTGTTTTTAAGAAATTAGCCTGATCTAATCTAGAACTATCTGTATGCTATTCAGATATGTACCCACTTGTATCACTGTACTACTATTAGAAGTAACAGGAAACTAGAATAGTTTGATCAGTCGCTAAGCAGGTATAATGATTAATTTAAAAAATTCAGTGTTGTAAAACTAGTTTAGATTCAGTTTTTCGTTCTTACTTCTTATTTCTTATTACTTATTCTTTTTTATGTACTAAATTTATGAGTTAACTTAGAAATATCTTGATGTAATTTAAAATTAAATTTAAAAATCAGGCTATTCTGGGAATATTCATACTGTCGTATGGAAATGTCTGTGTCCTGAATAAAAAAATTTCAAAATCAAAATCAAATCAAATCTGCGATGGTCTGTAAGCGTGAGAGAGTTGTGGTCAGTAGCACGGTCAGTTGGTGGTCTATATGCCTGTGACCACAAGGTGACTGGTCACTGTTTAAAGAAGGTTAAACACGCCGGGCTTAATTCAGCCTTAAACAAATCCTCTTCAGCACTTGTGATAGGTTGGGTTACCTCGCCCTCCAGTTGTTGATGATAGACAAGGTTGTTGTGTTATCTGAATAGACCATTACTCATCTATTTCTCCAGGATCGGCCAAAGAGGTGGCAGGCTGGTTCAAGAATCGCTACCACTTTGTAGTTGATGTGCTTGACAGCGATATCTGGCCAGCCTGCCCATAGGACATACTCCCACTACACCTCATATATGGCTCCCCCTGCAGTGCCTCAAGTGTCCAATACCACCAAGGTCTGAGTTCTTGAGTCGTTTATTGGTGAGGAGCCCTTGAATTTGTGAATGTAATTTATCCACCAAAGCATGTCTGATATCAGGTCGGCCATTAACCTCCAACTGTGATTAGCCTCCTTTAGGTTATAATACGGTAAGTCCCCTTAATTTGGGGTTAACACCATAGTCAGGTTTCTGGTGTCTCCACCCCAAGAAAGGTCATGACCTGGGTTGGGCCAAAATTCTTGTTCCAATTGATACTGGAGCAAAGCTGCTTATATAACCTCCAAGGGGCATAGAGTGATCCATTCATTTCCTTTTTGATGAGATAAGCACCATAAAGTTGTCACAATAAGAATAAAGTCTGCTCGAGCCCATTGAGTCCATGGTCACCATTGCTGTTTTATATTATTGAGAATACCTGGGGCCAGCCTTGCCCCAAACACCAATTGACTATCAAAACAGCCCTGTCATGTTGTAATTCTTGGAATGTATGGGAACTGATCAGAAAGACATCAGGGAGCTGTGTCCAGTGGATCAGTAGACCGTGACCAGTAGAAGGTAGTCTTCCTATCATGGTGTATGCTAGCTAGGTTGTAGACTAAAACTTAAAGTTCCTCAACTTATTTTATAAGGTTCATTATGATTTAAGAGTTTTCATGATAAAATTATATATAAGTCAAATAAAAGCAACAATTCAGGGCTATCTGTATTTTAAACTGTCACATGCACAAGTATTGTCAATCTATAGTCAAACACATGTCACTCTATTTTGATTAATTCTCTCTTTTACTCAAATTGCGAACTATATGCAGGTATAATGGTCTTTTATTCTTGAAAAATAATAATACGAAAATCCCTATTGCACAATTTAGAGATGATCATTTGGAGGAAAATATTCCATTGTAAGGTTCTAAATTCGAATTCAATGATAAAAATTCATTACTTGAAACGTAGACAAATTCTGCCTGTTACAGTTAAAAATGAGCATTTACTCCAGTATGAAAAGTAGCAGAAGGAAGTAAGTGTAGTGGGTGTAGTATGAGAATTATTAGAAGGTAGTAGGAGCAAAGGATGAAGAATGAAAAGTAGTAAAAGCAGTAGTGGATGTAGTGGAATAAGTAGTAGTTGATATATTAGAAGTAGTAGGAGAAAGGCAGTGGAAGTATATGTGCAGTAGGAAAAGTTAAGTCTAGAGGAATGAAATTATATATGCAATGATCAAGGGTCACTCATGGTTCTCCACTATATTAAGAATAATTATCATATATGTATAAGCTAGGTAAGAATCTGTCTTTTTGCAGGTCTCTGATGCCCAAGTCAAGGTGAGGCCGATCCTTAGATTACTGCTGGTGCAGTAGGGTGCAATAGCGGAGCTGTTAGTTTAATACCACGGACAGAGCATTTTTCAAATATCTACTCAATAATCGAACTTATCCTATCCCCAGAGACCAAATTATGAAAGAAGGCCTTGGGGTGCTCATAACCACAGCTATGGGAGGATATGAGTATTTAAACTTGTAATCTTGTTAATTTGTTATCAAATTCTCAAAATCGATTTTGGGGTCATCAATATGTTTGTATTTAAATCAGTATGAAACTTGCCTTCCAATGTTATAATTAACACTGTTTGGACGGGGCTTCACATAGGACTTTCAGAAAAGATAGATGGATCTATAGATATAGTGTTTATTGCATCCAAAATGGACAACAGGTAGTATACTAAAGTATGTCTTAATGTCAAGTCGTCTCTATCAATGCAAAGAAAGTAGAACTGGAACCGGATTTTACTGAGCAAAAGCCACTTGAAGTCCATGCATTATAATCAATTTATAGATGAGCTAAAACAAGCGACAACAACAACCACAAACCCTAGAAAACAAACTAAGAGATAAGCTCATCTGACTTAAAAGTGGAGAGCTTTCCTATTGTAAGTTTATTGATTGTTATGTTGTTGACCTGGTACTGTAGGTCGGAAGGAATGACTACCCTCCCTACATGGTTCACTGACCTATTCTTTTGGTCAGAACATGAATTTGAATTATATTCTGATGATACCTATAATCTGCGCCATTGTGGTAGGCCTACTCATTAATAATATATATTAAAATATTGATGGAGAAGCAACTCAACACAAACAGTCATGGGAACGAGTCAAGTTGGTATTTTGTAGGTTTATTGGCGTTCCTATATATATTAATGAGCGTTGGCAAACTGATATAGATCCACGGTAGATATTGATCTATTATGACAACATTAACATTTGAATGAATTATTCACTCCTCTTGAACCCTAAATAACGCACTAATCTAAAGGGAAGTTACGGGATCAGGAACTCTGTGATATAAGACATCATAAGACAAAAGTGGGACAGTACAAGATCATCTTTGTAAGAGAATATATATACAACATGGAAAAGAAATAAGCCTTATTTGGTATCATAATAGGAGACAAATTACAGGCTTAAGACTGAATTATGATGATACTAAGTAGAGAGACTACCAGTGGGCCAGTAATCCTGCTGACTTCTCTAATATTGTTCCTACAACAAGCTCCTACAAAGACACAACGTAAGTCACCAATATTATGACAAGTCTTTTTGGGACCTTAACTTTACCCTTTAATCTATAGTTTTGGTCATTTTTATCATGGCAAGGTAGACCTATCATTTTATCAGTCAGAACATTCAATCTACCTTGTATGGATGAGACATAAACTATTTCTGAGAAACAAAATCATTTAGATTCTATTTCTGTGTACAACTCCAAGTGGTTGTATTACTTTTCACCATATTTTCTGATGATTCAATTTTCTTGAAACCCTATCTGGGGGTGTAATGCAATAATTTGTACACTATAATGTTTACCAAAATATTGCTATTCATACGGGAAACAAATACTCTCTTCTCTTATGGAGGTTTAAGGAGTAATAACCAGGAAACAGTTCCTGTATCTGGTAAATGGAAAAGATTCTTTGTCCATTTCTGCTTGTGGCTAAATTAGAATTTTTTTTCCCCCATTCTCTGAATGAGGGCGCATTGAGCGCTAGCGGGAGTGAGAGCACACAACCCCTCCTCAGCCTCACTCCAGCTTCAACCGCCGCAGGGGAAACATCGCTCTACTCTAAGCTCCACTCTACCCAACCCTGTCCCTCTTCTGTTCACAATGCTTATCAGTAAAAGTGATGCAAAGAAATAAATAAGAATAATTTAATAGCAGTTCCATTTTGAAATTTTTGCAGTTCTACATACACATCAAATTTCATTTTTTAGAGAAAATTTATTGAGTAAAAACTTTATCTTTTCAACATAATTATTCAAAAACGTGTGGGCCAAAAGGTGTGACATGTTTTGCTCGTAATGATATCTTTCTTTCATACAGAATGTTTCCGCGAGGATGGGGAGGAAAATCTTGCACGTGGTAAAACAGCAACACAGATTTCAACCCAAGTCGACGAAGGCCCAGTTACATATCTTGCATCACTTGCAGTTGATGGCATTTGGTTAGATGCTATGGCTGGTAGGGAATGTTTATCTTGCCAAATAACAATTTAGATTTCTTAAGTTTTTGGCAGTGAATGCCAGCATAAATCTTGTCTATGCTCATTGAAGATGTCCTGTGCATATTGAAGCTGCATTATAATGCTATTCATCATTTTATTCTCGTTTGAAAAATACTCATGAAACATTGGTAGTTGCTATGTCTATACACAGACTTACAATGCAAATTCTCAAGTCTGTGATCAAATATTATATTATACTCTCATAAGGTTCCCCACTGAGAACCACTTATAGGGACACCATGTTTTCATGGGGGCAAATACAAATTAATTGGTACAAAAGAAGCCATTGCATCCCTGCAGTCTCCAGTCAGAAATGAGCATGTGAGGCTTATGCTTAGAGATGGTAATAAAAGCGATTTTTCTATTTGAAAAACTAAATATAAAGAGGAACATGGAGTTTTTCAAACTGCCACGTCTACCAATATGCATCTGTCCCAAACTTCACCTTGCTTTCAGAATGCCACGTCGGTCAATTGACCAAAATATATAAAGAGGAACATATTCATATTTTGATATACCACAAAATGTCAAATGACATAGTTCATGCCCTTGAGGGTGAAATTAATCCTTTGTGTGGTTATAAGCACTTTGTTCAATTATCATCGTCTAAAATTAGTAAATCAGTTATAACTATGGTTTTGTATTTCAATTTTACAGACTAATAGTTTAACAAAACAGGTTAACAAAACAGCTAAAATAAGAATGTTGAGTAAGTTGCTATATAAATGATTTTTTCCAACTTTTACAGACTAGCCATCTGCAGATGTTGGTCTGTAATATTTTACTACAGACTAGCCACTTGCAGATGTAAGTCTGTAACTTTGTAGCAGGTAATATCTAGCAGGTAATATGGAAGGCCATAGGCAACAGCATTGGTACTCATACTGCAAACAGCAGGTAATAAAGCCTATTACCTGCTACACTCGCCATCAATTTCTAAAACCTAATGGGAGAAACTACTCATGATTGCATGTCTACTAACATGGTTTTATGTGCTTTTCAGGCCCTTCCTGCTCACATACCAAAGGGGAGGACAACCCATGGTTGGTGGTTGACCTTGGCCAGAAGTACGACGTGAGCACCATAATGTTGGTCCTCCCTCGAGGTGATTGGTGGGGTAGGTTAACATAGATAATGTATGTCTAAAGTTGGATTCATCAGCTCCTACTCTGTGATTCCTAGGTGTCTAGTACCCCTAATTGGCATATTACAAACAGAGCATGTGTGTAATAAAATGAGGAACTTATTTACTTTTAGGAAGCTGGGCAACTAATGTGCACATGTTGGTGAGCCATACTTTTGATGGAGGATTTGCACCTGGAGAGGCAGGTTTTGTAGAGTGTGGATATGAGAGTGACATGCATCCGAAAGAAGTACGGTATGTCCAGTGTCACCACACATTACATGGGAGATATGTGGCAGTATACTACCACCAAAACTCTCACCTTGGACTCTGCCAAGTTGAAGTCTACTCAAGGCAAGGTAGGTTGCCTATATTTAAATAATACATGGACAGCCCCTTCCTCCCTACCTACCCGTATCACACCCAAACAAATCTCTGAATTACTTAAAACTAAGATCAATTGAGGGAGAACGTCAGACAATAACAGATTTGTTTTCCTTTTTCAAATAGTTTGATTCCTTGATTAGTAACATTTGCTTCTGCAGATTTTCAAATCTTTAAAATATTACAACAAACTAATAAACAAAATCTCCGGTGTACTCATATCATATCTATAAGTTGTGCCAAAAATCATGATAGACCAATAACACACAGATTTAGTTTATTATTCAACCAACAGTGATAATGAATTACAATCAGTGATCAGCAATTTAAAAACCAATACTATTAATCCTAGATCAATATTGATATACATTATTTGTCAACGATGAAGGCTCCAATCTCTTAGGTAAATTTTCGTTTCAGGAAAGGCCCACACACCCTCATCAGCTATGAATAGATCTGTACAAATTTTTGTTAGAGGACCAGTGAGTTTTTCTTGGGTGATTTTTATTATGACCGGCAACTTGGTCCATAGTAATTTAAATTTAAATAATCTATTTTAGAAGCAGTCTACCAGAACCTCTCATGAGGTACTGCAATCTCAGCATATTGTGTTGCTGAACAAGACTGAGGCAAGGTTGAGGTCTTGTTCCTGGGTCCGTAGACCCAAATCAAACCATCAATCAAAAAAACACAAACAAAAAAACACAACCAAATGATCTAATGGCTTTAGGCGCCATTTGTTGGGATGTTACTGTCATTAACAAATTATAAATCGAAGCAAAATTAACTAGTGGAAAGGCTAGTGGTTGGCTGGAACTGGGCATCCACCGCTAGTAAGCTTGGTCTGTACGCCTACAACTGTGGGGTCTATCCCAACAAACGGCAAAGTCCAGAATAAGTGTTATGAGATATTACAAAGCATCATTATATTTGTTATAGATAGTCCCTGTTTCGTTTTCTCTTGGGAAATGCTATGCACTAAAAACATCCCACCAGTCAAACTGTTATAACTAAGAAAAAAGTAATAACCCTAGCTTGTTAAGTAGCAGGCGATTAGGGAGGTATAGCAACCTCAACGCATCCCTGTCCAATGCTAACATAAACTGATCAATGCACATAGATTTGAACCTACGTACAAGAACTTTTTGAGATATAACAGAGTGCTCCTGCAGGTGCGGTAACTATGGGTACCACCACCGCCTACCAACAGCAATAAACAGCAGAGATGTACTCTGGGGTTTTAGTCGCCGTTCTTTGGAATCTGGGGGTTTGCTGGATAGGTGTAACCGGCCAGTTTCATCCCATGCTGGGCCGATTATAGGTGGGCCAATTATAGGTGGGCCAATTATAGGTGGGCCAATTATAGGTGGGCCAATTATAGGTGGGCCAATTATAGGTGGGCCAATTATAGGTGGGCCAATTATAGGTTCTTTTGAATGGAAGGACGGGTGCGCTAAATAGACTACCATGCACAATGCAACGCCAAGTGCACAGTGCACAGAGTGGCTATGCTGAAAGTCTCCACACTGCTTTGGCCTTGCTTGCTCGAACGTAAACACGGATGGCTTCTGAAATCGCCAATCATTAATTTCTGTATACTTAATCTTCGCTATCAGGGTAATACAATATTACAAACATTTCTACCAATTCAGATTTTTTATTTCTTTCTTTTTTAACACGGCTGAATCGGTCAAGGTCAAGGTCGCCATAATGTGGGGGCGCGACATTAGAGCCCCGGACACTTGGGCCTTAGGACCCTAATAGCCAAGCAGTGGGAGCTACTTGTAGTGTGGGCCCTACCGTCTGATTTCGGGGCGCTAGTGTCTGGGTTCCGATGGTTGCATGTAAAAAGTGGAAGGTTGGTTTCTTTCCGGAACGAAGAGTGCAGCTGACATAACCGACATTCTGAAGTTATAATTACGTGTACATATGTGATATTGGTTTGAAAGATATTAGAATGTGATGGTTTGAATTGTGTAAAACATGGTGATTTGGACGTTATAAAGGCGGTGATTTGACTCGGTCCTTTCCGTGTAAGAAGTAAAATAGTAACCCATGTATGAGGAGCTAAATTATAGCAGTTTGTCATGCTGTAAGTACATCTAAAGCGTTTTTTAAATGGTCTAATATTTGTTTATATATGTTTAAACAGTAGTATTGAATCCAAAGATATGCGTCTAAAGGCATTAATGCCTGAGATTTGGTGGCTTCAGCTGTCTGTGGTGAAATAATGGCCAAGGCCCGCCAGGCCTGCTACTCCCTTGTATATACCTACGCTGTCTGTGGTGAAATAATGGCCAACGCCTTGGCGGGCCTTGGCCATTATTTCACCACAGACAGCTGAAGCCACCAAATCTCGGGTCATTAATCCCATAATAATTTCATGAAGATTCAGTGATGCATAAAGCGACTGCGCTGTTATGGTGTATGCTGGAATGCCACACAGAATAATCATTTGAACTTATGCGATCTTACTGTGACCAATATGAATTATTCATGATGTATGGTAATTCATAAAGAATTCAATGACTCAAATGATTCAATCAATATCCTAATATTGACAGTGTCCCCTTCCTATGTATTTACACCTAGAAGTGTATGTAGGTTTGGTGTCCTGCTCATTGTGATGATCTACTATTGATTGACTAAATTTATGCAGAATGTGTCCCGCATGGGATGCATAAGTTTCAATGGTACAATAACTTTGTCCACTTATAGTGTCATGGCACCTGCATGAGCGTAAAGCAGCAATAATTTCATTCTAAAAATGATTATTTATTATTATAAAATATCATTTATCATTTTTTTTTCTTTCATTTGAGGCCACTACAATTACAAAAGAAAATATAAAAGAAAAACGCAAATATACCCTACCCGGGTGTCTTCGTGCATTACCTAGGAAACCATAAGGGTTTTTCATATTGAGCTAATATGAAAAAAGTGTGAAATAAACATCGATAATATGTAGTAAACATCGTTGAATATAATAAACATCAATATCTCATGTAGATACATAAGGGTTTTGGTATTGCTTTATTCACCTTATTGTTCTGTTCAATTTATTTCTTGGTGGGGTAAGAGCATCACATTCTGTTGTTATAAATAAAAAATAAAATTGATAAGTTCAGGCAGGGAGGCATGTACAAGGGAGTAGCAATGAATATTATGTGCGGGTGGCATATAGTTGCAAGTAATGCCACTACTACTACTGGCACATCAAAAAGTACCATTATGCCAAATTTTATGCTTTTATGAAAAAGTGCACAATTAGTCCTATATTTTGCAAAAATCGACTGGACTACTGGGCTATATGTGATACTATTGCCGACAACAGTACTGCAGTGTCACCTGGCATGCAATGGCTAAATTAAGTCCCAGTGGCGAATATTTTAGTGCAGTCAATGAGTCGTTGCTACTCCCTTGTATATACCTCCCTGCTTCAGGCTCCATTTAATGTGAGGTTGGGGAAGTAGTTTCACTTGAAAAAAAACCCACAGCCGCAGGTTTCTGAAATAGTTCCATTTATAACAACCTCAGCATGATATATATAATCCTTTATTCTAGTACTCAGTCAGTACACTAGTTGTACATGTGATGCATATATGTGATGTGTTTCAGGAAAATGAGTCATAAGTCGCAAAAAAAAGATTTTGAGATACCATCATATTTGAAAAGATAAGATCAAGCTGATTCCAATGATAGTAAACTGTCTAATAATCTAATAAGTATTTCTAGATTTTAGGTTTGATATTTTCGTTTTTGAAAAAAAGAGTTTCCAATATTTCTGGGGGTCAATAAACAGTAAAGTAACTAAATGTAGTCCATATGAGGACCTGTAAAACGAAAGAATATATTACATAGATTGTCCTGAAATTTGATACATCGATTGATATAACTATAAGTGATAAGCTCCCCAAGAATCAGAACATTCCAATAATGTGATCTTGTGAAAAAATTACTTTGAAAAATATCAATTTTGCGACTTATGACTTATTTTCCTGAAACACATCACATATTTATATGCAGTGAACAGACACATGCTTTACCGACCGGAACTGCCCGCTGCTTGGCAACACCAAGCGTGTGAAGCCTCAAACTTTCAAACACTCTACCAAAGGCTGTCACACAGTCAGTGTCGCTTGGGAAAACTATTTCTTTAGTTTACTGGTTGAATGGAACTTGTAAGAGAGAATTCATTTTACCTTTGCCTACCGAGCCTAATAAATCGTCATTACTTGTCATTGTCTTTAGTTCATTAGATATCTGTTTGCTGTCCTCTTAGCAAATTGTGTCCATTGTTTACAAGTAGCAGAACCCTTTAAAGAGTCCATCCATTAAAATGTCTGTGATCAAATGCATTTTTATTCAATTCAGTTCCATTGTCATGTAAAATTTGGAGAGTATCTTATGAATATTAATTGATTCTTGTGGCATACTTTATTTTTCTACACTTCTTTATGAGTCAGTTAGCTTCGGCCAAGATGAGAAAAACTTATTATTCATGTAAAACTAAACTGAATGAACTTAAACAAAAATGTTTAGTCTTTTATGTTGACTTTGGCTGTTAAGAGAAGTCGACAACAAACACTGGCACCACAGTTGGCTCTCAGTCATATTGATCTAAAGCTAATAATATAGCATTAATACTGAGACATATCAGCCTGTGGGCTAATTATGATGACTAATAATTGCTAGAAAACTACTTGTGCTGATTATTCCAAATTTGAACTCCTAATTTTAACTGAAGGTCTCTTTCTAAATCTTTTTGTAGAAATCGCTCTACCCGTATATTATATGGATTTCGAATACAACTTTGTGCATTTTAGATTGATTGAAATAGATAAAAAGACCTTTTCAAACCTGTTTAATCTAAATCAATCAACTTATCTGTATTAAACATGTATAGTTAGTTGTGAATTAGATGCCTGTGTGTTTATAACTTAATTCCTTAATTCCAGCTTTTCCACTGGAACCATGGACGTGCATTTGGCCAGAACTTATGGGACTACAGGGTACAGAAAATATAGCCCAGGCTAAACAAGGATACCTGCCACAACCATTTGGGTAAACAACAAGCCAATATTCAGTTCAGTTGTCATTTGTTATGAATGTTAGTTGAATAATGAATACATTTCTGGAAAATGGTAGAGCTGGGCTTGTACATGGGCATCTATATAGATATGCTACAAATGATGTAACAGACAGTTTCAGGGTATACTTCTGAAGTTGTTTAATTTGGTTGAATTATGGATGTGTGCTCAATCCTCCCACTTCAGCTATCCCTTCATTTCTTTTTGTGGGAACCCCTGCTTTTGGTATTTTGTCTACTATTATGTGGCAGTAGCTGTCTATCTTTTGGTGATAGACATTACCGACAAGTATAAATATCCAACACCCAACCCAAATCCAGGGTAGGTACTGTTGACCTAATGGGGAGGTTCAACAGACAGCAGAGTGTCAGTCAGCCTTACCATTAACCAATCAAAATAAGATGAAATATGTATGTGGTCTCCTGACCAATAGATGAAATATGACATTAGTAAAGCAAAAGCTTATCAAATAGAAGTATACTAGAAATATGATTATGCAATATATGTATGTGTGCCATTTATTGGGTGAGGTGCAAAACTATTGAGCTTTGTCTGGGTTATCCAGATAGATGAGTTGATGACCAAATTGTGGGTTGCAATGGCCATGTTGGATTAGAGTCAAACTTTCGTAGGCCCCAATCCATAGTAGACATGTTGGTACAATATGCTTATAAAGTTATGGTATGTTATATTAATAAAATGATATTTTATATGTTGTAGTATCATGACATAAGAACACCAATTATTAATATCGATAATAATTATGCAATAGTACCAGAAACATTGATCGTCGCTGGAGAATAAAAAGTACATATTACATGTTAAAGACCAGATCATGTTTTGTCAGTGGATACACAGCAGACAAGGCAGTGAATGGAGAATCTACAACATGTGCCAGAAACCTAGACCTGGTAGACCAGTGGATTGTTATAGACCTTGGTGCCATCAATACTGTTATTGCAGTAGCACTCACCAACTCAAATGTGGAAGGTAAGTTAAAAACATTGAAACATACCTAAATCTAAAGAAAATTTGTCATGATTTCATGTCACTTTTAGAGTTGTAAGTTGCAGATAGCTAAACATGAATACAAGTCAAATCAAAACCCACTATTATGGCCACCTGTAGTCTTGCTGCCATATTAAAAATGACAAATGTCTTCTTCCTTTGGGTTGAAGAAAGGAGACTGAAGGTTATTTAATTAAAACAGAGGCAAACTTTTGCACAGATCATCGCCTGAATGCCTTCAACATCTTGGTAGGCAACAATGCAGGACCAAGTACAGCATTGGACGTCTCTCTGTATGAAGTCTGTGTGAGGCAGTGCAACCAACAGAGTAATGGTCGCCGCTACTATCCTTGTGCCAAGCACATTAATGGTAGACATGTAGCTGTACATATGGACCTTACTGACTATGTGTACTGGTGTGAGATAGAGGTCTACACATCTTCCCTGTATAGTAAGTGATTAAACACATCTTCACTGTATGGTAAGTGCTTACACACCTTCACTGTATGGTAAGTGATTACACGCCTTCACTGTATGGTAAGTGTTTACACACCTTCACTGTATGGTAAGTGCTTACACACCTTCACTGTATGGTAAGTGCTTACACATCTTCACTGTATGGTAAGTGATTACACGCCTTCACTGTATGGTAAGTGTTTACACACCTTCACTGTATGGTAAGTGCTTACACACCTTCACTGTATGGTAAGTGCTTACACACCTTCACTGTATGGTAAGTGCTTACACACCATCACTGTATGGTAAGTGCTTACACGCCTTCACTGTATGGTAAGTGCTTACACACATTCACTGTATGGTAAGTGCTTACACACATTCACTGTATGGTAAGTGCTTACACACCATCACTGTATGGTAAGTGCTTACAAACCTTCACTGTATGCTTCCACACCTTCACTGTATGGTAAGTGCTTACACACCTTCACTGTATGGTAAGTGCTTACACACCTTCACTGTATGGTAAGTGCTTACAAACCTTCACTGTATGCTTCCACACCTTCACTGTATGGTAAGTGCTTACACTCCATCACTGTATGGTAAGTGCTTACACACCTTCACTGTATGGTAAGTGCTTCCACACCTTCACTGTATGGTAAGTGCTATGGTAAGTGATTACACGCCTTCACTGTATGGTAAGTGATTACACACCCTCACTGTATAGTAAGTGCTTACACACCTTCACTCTATGGTAAGCTCTTATTCACTGTCACTGTATGCATACACACCTTCACAGCATGGTAAGTGCTAACACACTCTCACTGTATGGTAAGTGCTTAAACTGCTTCTTGCTATGGTTTGAGAGTAATTTGAGATACCTCTCCCATCCAGTATGCAATAACATGTGCATAACATAACAATATGGCATGATTCATGGGTTTGACAAAATCTGTAGTAACAAAAGTCATTGAAGATTGAAAGTCAAAAGCCCATTATCAAGGAAAAGAATCATTTATGAATGTGTGAATTGGACAGTAAGTCAGGCTTTGAATCATTTGTAATTTTTATGTTATACATGTAAGTTTAATGGGGTTGCAAATTTAATAGAAATCATTGGAAAACAATGTACCAGCTTTCATGCCAAAGTTAAAGTGGCATACAGAAATACCCTTTTGAGGGGATCACTTCTTATCTAAAGACACCTAGTGAGAAATAACATTAGCTTAGAGTAAAAGGGCCTGGTCTAGCCAAAGATTTCTGTGCTGGAAAATCTGCCACGGAAATGACACACCCCTTGAAAATCCTATAAAAGCCTTGTCCAGGATCATTATTTAGTTCCTTTGAAATCATTTGCCTTTTTGCATGTGGTCACTGCAGATAGAGTGTATCCAACACTGGAGCCTGAGTATCTGTCAGATGGTGTCAACAAGACAGTCCTGTTTGACAATGATGAAAGCACATGTCTGGACCTCTTCTCTGTAGATGGATTCCCCCGACATCACCTCACCATCCGCCTTGCCTGGCACTCTGGGGTATTTGATGCATTACTGGAAGCTACATCAACCAGGTAAGTAGAATAATTGTTATCTTTATTCATTATGACTATGGCCGCCCTTCTCTGTTTTTGTACCTCTGGATGCCTTTTATGTTCGGTGTAAGGACTTAGCTCATGGTAGCTTATATGTTATGTATCAAAGAAAAATGATTTCAGAACTTTGTTTTAAATGCTATCTTCACAGAAATTCTTGGTAAGAATGTTTTGGCTTTTAGCACTCTTAATTGAATATGGCAACTATATTTCAAGACTTTATATGTAATATTTCTTTGCATTTTGTACATGAACATAAAAAACATAAAGAAAATAGAATAACTTATTAGGTTTTTCTATATATAGTCCATTGTTTCTGTGACTTAAGACACCTTTTTCCCTCACACATGCCATTATAACTATACACCATAAATTTAATGAAGTATGTGTATATTGTTGAGTTACTGCTTTATGAAATTTACACCAAGTTTTGTTACAGTTAAATCTATATTGGGAATAATAATTGATACCTAATGACATGGCAAATTATTATTAAATGAACGTTTCCTGATTACAACATGCAGGTTCTGCTATGCACAGTTCTATGCAAACATCACCCATGGTGCAGCCCTGAAACCTGTTGCCAGAGTGGGACCACATGGAGAGGACAATGTGGCATCATGGTCAAGTCAACCTCGCATACTACAGTTCTGTGATGAAATGGGCAAGTGGACAGATGGCACCACCGGGTTGATCCACAGTCGCTTCTCATGTCTCTGTCCTGACTCCCAGACACAGTGTAATGTTTACCTTGGAGTTTATCGGCATAAATGGAGTGGGGACAGCACTGTATGTGGTCTCTATCTATATGATTGAGCTGATTGGTGTAATATTGTTCAATTATGCACTTTCCTCTTGGCAAGGGAGCATCTGTTTCATGACGATTGTTTCACAAACCATTTTGTGATGTGGATTAAGCCACTTAATATAAGTCTATAATTTAGCCATTATACACCATTATGAAATGTGAAAAATTAACTTCTTGAATTGTTGATTTCCAACCATTTATTGTATCAACCTACACTTTAATATGTTATACATGATGCAAAGTGCCTAATGTAATAGTCCCCCTTATAACCCTCAGTTAGAAACTACAATATAAAATATGTTGGACAACTTCATAAAGTATAAAGTTACCCAATTTGTGTATATCTTTTTATTGTATGGTACTATAATACTAAACTATATCCTAGTCTTTATGCTAATATTGGGTCAGCCTTGTAGATCTCATATCACATGTGCTTGATTACTTAGTATAAAGTCAACCAAATACCTTGTTTATTTAATTGTATGTAGCTATATATCCTAGTCTGTCTGAATGACTTGCTTTTAAGTCAGCCTTATAGATCTTATGTATATAAATAGCTTGTGGAAGTACAAAGTCGCCCTTTATAGAAAATCTTTACTAGGTAAAGGATGACTTGATTCAAAGTCAGCCCTATATATCTTTATCAGTATTTCTTCTGAAACATATTAAAACTGAACAAGTAGTCAGACCAGGTCGGTTCCGATTTTGAACACCCCAATCTGGGGGGGCAGATAAGAGAATGCCACCAAATGACTGGGGAAGGGGGACGCTCTGAACCACAGGACCGGTCCTGTGGTTTAGAGGACCCCCCTTCTCCATTCCTCAGATTTAAGGCTCTCTACGTGGGACAAGACATAGGAAGTGTATTTAATCTGAAATAAATATATCAACACAACAAATTATTTTTTTCTTACAGTAATTCAGAATTATCATTTTACTAGTGTTTTCTCCTTTTGATGGTAAATATAAGTGATGAGAATGATAAAAACAAAAAAACTATCATATCTGTGATTTAGCATCCAGACCCTCTTTCTCTGTTACTCCATCCACTTGTGGTCAAGTGATAATTAATTTATATACATTGGGTCAGGAAGGCCGACAGGCAGCATAAAGATGGATATCAGAACTCTCCGGAACGGCCCTGGTCTGTAGTGGCAAAACAATAAACCACTACCATCACATATTATCACTGTTTAAAAGACTTTCACTAATGCTACATTTAAGCCCTTCCATAGTTCCCTTGGCTGCAAAACACCTAGCATACCAAAAATACCTAGTCACCCAGATATTTGTATTGCATACACTGGAAGACCTGTTTATGATCTGATGTTTATTTCATATTGTAATTTAGATTGCAACTATAGTATACATTATTATTAATGTCCTTCCACTTTCCGTTTTTTATGAAATACTGCTATTATGCACAATGCTGGTTTTTAAAATAGACTGTTGTGTCAAAAGTTTTTGCCCATATCTACCTGATGAGATGAAAATGTTTCACTGCCCACATATTTAGTTAATTATATTGATGTGTAAACCTTTAATTGTCAATAAAGGTACAGCAAACCCTAAATTGTTGTTGTTCTCATGTTAGTATTTTCTTTCATCAGTTTTAACACTTGGTCTTAGTTTTCTGGTTATTTTGTTTGTGACAAATATGTGTTTTCCCAGCACCATTTCGCTCCACATACCTTTCTCCTCTTAAGTGGAGTGGGAAGGATATAGATAGGAGGCAGGAGGTGAGTGAGTGAGAATAGTTGCTTTACGCCCTTATCAACACATTTACTATGGTTATATCAAGGGCGGGAGAGCTGAGAGGGAGGCAATTTATGATCATACCCAGGAAATGGAGATAGAGAAAGTAGGGAGAGAGAGACAGAAAAAAGAGACAGAAAGGCACTTTATGGGCATACCCAGGACCATGGGAGACAGGAGGTGCTATGCACTTCGGGATTCCTCCTGCCTTCAGCTCAGTGAAGAATGATCTCACAGACAGAACTAAGGTTAGTTCAATATTTATTTGACCTCCTAGGAGTTTGATCATTTTCAAACTTTAGTACATATCTTTAGATGAGTTGAACAGGTCGAGTATGGTACTACTTAATACAGAAGCCCATTGCTGCCATCTCGCCTCTCACCTCTCATCTCTCGCCTCTCGCCTCTCACTTTTGAATTATTGCCTCTTGCCTCTCGCCTCTCGCCTCTCGCCTCTTGCCTCTCACCTCTCGCCTATCACCTCTCACCTATCACCTTCAAACATGCAACATTGATGCCATTAGCTTCCGTTTCCAACATAGAAGATCCATTGTTTCAATGAGATGCTAGGTATGAGGGTGAGAAGGAGAGGAATTCACCTACTTAACTAGTAATTGTTCTCCCCAAAATATTTAAAACGTTTTTTTCAAAAATAAAAATATCAAATTTAAAATATAGAAATACATTATTAGGTGTCCTAATGTTTACTATCATTGAAATCGGCTTGATTTCCCTCTTTCAAATATTATGGTGATATCTCAAAATCCATGTTTTGCGACTTATGACTCATTTTCCTAAAACAGATCACATTTGCATCCATGCTATAGGGGCCATCATGAAGCATGATGGTGATGTGTGGCAATAACGACTGCAGCAAGCCATATTATCTCCCTGTTAAAAGTTACACCTACCATGTTTCATCAAGCTTTAGATTATTATTTGTGTGTATTATGATAGGATGTAACGAGGTTGGTTTCTGACTTACTGTACTGTACTGAAAGTTTTTTTCGACCAGGGATCTCACGAGAAGCTGCAGGCTTCGAGTGAGATCCCTGGTAAAAAAAAACGAGTGGCCATTGTGTACAGTAAGTCAGAAACTAACCGAGTTACATCCTATTTTTATACCACGATCTCATGTTGTAAAATAAATGAATAAACAAACTATTTATTTACCTCGCTTCTCTCCAATGTTCAGCCATATTGATTTGATTTATGCCAAATCACTAAACAAGCGTATAACTGATTGGCTGATCAATGACAGCACAGTGGCATATGACATCACAAATGGGTGTGACGTCATGAGCGAGCAAAATGTCAACCAATGAGGATGCTTCTTACATTTAGGCTAAAAAAGGGTAATATTTTCACGCGTGGATCCATTCAACAAAACACAATAGCAGGTATCCACTCATTTGCAGCGTGTACAACTCCCGATCGTGGTATAAATTATATTATGCCAATACAAGTTTCTAATCTATCACGCAATAGTTTGGAGACTTGGAGTACTTAGTGCCAGTTTGGTGCTCAATTTTTCATAGTTGGCCATTTCCCAATTGTATTGTCCTGGCATCTGAATAACAACTTTATATAGGCAATAATTTATATCATAGCGCCATAGATTTTACGAACAATAGAGTACACTTTTTTATTCGACAGCCTCTAATGTACTGAATTATTTTTAGTCTCGTGCTAGTTTTGCGTAGGACTTTTTCAAAACTTACATTCTCCTGAATAGTAATTATCATTATAAGATTTTATTTCCATTTCACATTATAACCAGGTACCTATAATTGGTGATCAATTCAATCTCATATTTTTCATTAATTTTATTGACGATTGGGTCCTTCATGTAGACAAATGGGCCTGAAAGACAAATCATGTGCATGTACAATCCGACATTTGCATGAATGATTTAACACAAACACTCAAACAGTCAACTTGATGATGTTTGTTTCATGCTTGGGCTATCATGAAGTTATGTTTTTATGAATATTTCATTTCGTATTGTACTGTGTGGGCAATGGTAATGATATTACCAAATGGTGGTGACACTAAGAAGAATGACTACCAGTGGGCCAGGAATCCTGTTGACTTCTTTAATATTGTTCCTACAACAAGCTTCTACAAAGACACAACGTAAGTCAAATTTTAAGTCTTTTAAGACCTTAATTTTACCCTTTGATGTATAGCTGTGGTCTTTTTTCTGTGGACTGTTAGACCTATAGTTATGGACATCCTATTGCATCCTTCTTACCATGATATTACTTGATGAACTTTAAGTCTACCACCACAATTAATTATGAGTGAAAACCAAACTTTTTTTCAATGCTTGTTATAGATTGTTTCAATTGATTAACACCTCTGTGTTGTGTAATTAATCAAACACCAAAATACAATCTTTGATAAACATCTTCTTACTCACTGTCCATCTAAGTTTTCATCTTTTCATCTTTTCATCTGGGGGCTGGTGGGTTGCAAGTAATGCACCAGGCTGGGGATTTCTCTTAGTTTACAGCAATATCAGCGGGAGGGGTGGGGGAATGTCTGCCAGTGCCCACTCTGTACCTTGGTTCCCAAGAGAGGAATAGCATTGCATGAAATGTATCACAAAGCGGGGTTAGTGGGGGGAAGGCTGGTGGAGGGGTTATTGGAGGGGTTATGGGGGAGGGGGGTGCGTTTGTACACGCTGCTAAGTCACTACATGTATAAGGTTACACACCTTTGAAGTCACTACACCATGACAAAGTCACTACATGAAACAATGTAGTGAGTTGACTGAACTAAACTTTGTATGGTTTCATGGTGACATGAATACAGTGATTCTTGTGTGATGTTGTAGACAAATATTGATTTTTCGGACGCTGTATGGATGCACAGCGTCAATGATCATTCAAAATCCATGACCTCACATTATCTTTTATCAAAATCATTCATTGTCTTACCTTATACCCAAAAAAGTAATTTGTGCTATTATTATTATTTAATCATGTTTATATAGGCTGAAAATGTTGTACTAGATACATGAGCTTATGCATAAAAACAAACAAACAATAGTGTGAGGTCTGAACATGACATGCTGAACTAGATGGGTACTCTAATACCACTGAGTGTCATGTCTGAACTATACAGGCTGCAACTGATAGCTGCTTGGTTAGTTATGCGTTTTTTGTCTCTATTTGATTTAAATAAACTATGTTAAATGTGTATGGCCAATACAAATATTTAAAAAAACCAGCCCCTATATAGTGTTTCAATAGTGTCAGGCCTGAACCCAGCTTGCTGAACTAGGTGGGGAACTCTAATTCCACTGTACCCTATACTAGAAATGTGAAGATCCTTTAGTGTTGGGGTTAGGGTAGGGTTAGGGTAGGGGTTAGGGTAGGGGTTTTGTGTGTGTGTGGGAGGGGCTAGGGGGAGGGCTTATGGGTGGTGGTTGAGGGCATTAGGGTTATCTTGTGTTGTCATAGGATTGATAGACCTACAAATCCTCATAATTGAAATAATTCCATATTTAATAATACAACCTGGAGGGCTGTGTTGTATTGTGACATGCTTAAAACTTCAGTATTTATGTCTCGCCCTCAAGCCCCTGCCTGTCCTATGATAATACAAAAATGATCATTTTATATGATCATATGAATACATTGATGTGAATGCAATTATATACCATATTTATCCTAAAGACTGTTGTGTCGTATTGTGACATAAATCTGACGAGGAAGATTTGTTCTTTCTTTGTATTTTATTTGGCAGTCTTACATATTTGCAATTGACAAGTGCATAAGTTTTATACTAGGAGGAGGACCAAATGTGGTAGCTGTGGTATGTAACACTGGACAAGAAAGAGAAGTGCATTGTGTGGACGGATACAGGAGTAGAAGACAGGGAGTAAGAAAAGGGAGTGTAAATAAGTGAGGCAGTACAGTATAATTCATATCAAAGGGTGCAGGAGGAGACGGGACGAGGAGGAAGAGAGACACAGGGAGCGGGTGTGGAGAAAGTGGGCAGTTAGATCATGAGGTTGTGTTGCTTCGGCCCGGTCTACGGGTCCATGGATCAAGACCTTGGCTTCCCCTTGGTCTTGTTCCAGGACCAGTAATGGCTTTAGTCACCAAGCAACATGTGGAAGCCATAAGCTGTAAGCGGTCGGCCGGAACCAGACATCAGCTTGGTCTGTATGCCTATAACTGGGCTTAGTCTGTACACCTACAACCACGTCATCCCAACAAACGGCGACTAAAGATATAGAGAGTGCCAGTAACTAAGGCAGTCCAATGGAGATGTTTCACTTCTGGTGCGTCAGTTTGTGATTTTCCGTCAGTTCAGGTTGTACAGCTTCCATATATCTAGAAATTGAGTATAGTAGGCGTTTTTTTCGGCAGAGTTCTTTTTAAAAATGAGTTTCAAAGGTTTAACACAAATGAGTACCCACTACAGTCACATATGTAGGAAGAAAGAGAGGACCAACACAGAGAAAGTGAAAATGAGGAGATATGTGGAGATATGAGCAGATACAAGACAAGATAGCGAAGATGGAGAGAAGAGATGAATAAATAGATGATGTGTAAATCATAGAAGACCTTAGAACAGACAAGAGAAGGAGAGCAAGGAGCGTGCAGATTGAAAGAAGAAGATCTGGAAATCAGAAAGAGAAATAAATAAGAGACAAAAACCTTACAAGTAGGATGGTTCGGAAGATCTTACATTTTCCAGCAATTTCTTACACTGTATTCCTGATTTGGCTGTCGGGGGGGAGAGCTCTAATGCAGTAATTACTTTCTGAAGTGCTAAGAACTTTCAGAAGTTCTAACTACTCTGTTACTGCTTTGTTACTGCCTTATTTATTAATTGTCCTTCTGTTACTGCTACTATACTCAGCTTATTTCATGAACTACTAACTGCCTTATCATGAGTGCACACCCGGACACAAGAGGGAAGACGTTGGCTTGGAGAAGTAATTTTTATTGAGAAGTATGTAATTATTTGAAGTTTATTAAAATAATTGAAATTATAATTAAAGATAATATAAGAAAATAAAATAAAATGCAGAGGGAGGAGAGGTATTTTGGATATGGAATGTCCTATGGAAGAGGGAAGAGGAGGGTGGGACAAAAAGGGGAAGAAGGGGTGCGTGTGTGGTGCACCGTGGAGTAGCTAGGAATGAGGGAGTGGAAGGGGCGAGCGGGAAGAAGAGAGGAAGGGGGGTATGGCGGAAGAGGATGATGGGTAAAGTGGTGCGGGGCATGTCCAAGAGGTGGCACCAATGATCCATCATTATGCATACGCCTATGATGCGACCATGAGTGCACACCCGGACACAAGAGGGAAGACGTTGGCTTGGAGAAGTAATTTTTATTGAGAAGTATGTAATTATTTGAAGTTTATTAAAATAATTGAAATTATAATTAAAGATAATATAAGAAAATAAAATAAAATGCCAAGTCTCCGAGGAGGTAAGAAATGGAGTGGGAGGGAGGGAAGAGATTTATATTTGTAGGGGTAAGAGTTATGTGGGGTGTATGGCAGTAGCCAGAGAGTTATGAACTGAGGCTGTAATGTCATTGTCAATGTATTTTCTGTGGGAGGTAGATGCCCACCCACCATATCTTTGGACATTCAATTCTGGCTGTCCTTGGGCATATGCCTGTGTAGCTGCTGCCTTTCTTATTGAGTGCAACGAGAAAGTTAGGGGAGTTTTCCCTAAAGTTTTGAGGGCGGCCGCCCATGAGTTTTTTATGAATGTCACTGGCATGGGTGTCCTGTTCTTGAACATGAGGAAAGGATCATCTTCTGTAACAGTAGGGATTGCTATGATCATTTGTTTGATAACACGCACTGGGCACCAAGTGTGCTCTTGTACCGTGTATAGCTGTCTTGTCTGCTCCTGATTGTACTTCTGCAAATTTTTTGCATGCTTTATTTTAATTGCAATTGAGTCCTGAGATATGATGAGGTCACCTCGAGTTAGGTTTTTTGCAGGGTCGAATGTTTTAACACTATTGGGGGCGACTTCTGATTGTCTTAGGGCCCCGTAGTATAACGTTAGTAGAGCTGCCTTTAGAGATAGGCCCTCCTCGTTGGTCGACATTATAATTACCACATTCCTGAATATATCCATGGGGATTGCTTCCTTGGACTTCTGTTTATAGTTGGATGTTCTGTCAATAGCGTCAAGCGCTAGTTTAACACGATGGTGGTCTAGGTGCACAGTTATTATGCCACGCCTCCTCATGTGTTCCCTGACCGCCGATAGATGATTTTTGATGGTGGCGGGGCACTGGATGTGTAAGGCTAAGTATTCTATTTATGCACAGATGATGTCTTGGTCGATTTTCTCAATCCTCATTCCAGCCCTTCGTAGGAAGGCTAGAAAAATGCTGGCCGCAGATTTTCTATTGGCGTCTGTTCCTGGGGCTCTGGCATGCCGCTGTTTGGCTTCTGCCAGGATCTGGAGGGACCGGATCCCCGGATCTACAGCATAAGAGAGGGTGCATATAGTTGAATATGTACATGTTAGGATGACACAAATTTACACGTAAGGAATTCATGCACTTTTGACTGAGGCCCTTATGCCTGTTTGAAATGTGTGACCTAGCTAGGTGTGATGCTAGTTTGGACAAATTACTGGAAGTGTGAATGATAGTTATTTCTATTTGCATCGATGCTTGTAGCATCCAAATAAAACGTGCACACTCTAGGATGATGTGGTTGCGGCCACGCCCCGTTTTAAGGACCTGTGCCACAGCATCATCCCCGCATTGCAGGTTTACTCTGCATCCGGTATCCTCCTCCCTGATGAAGGAGTGTAGGGCGACGACAGCATTTAGGGCTTCTAACTCAGATTTTTTATGCACAACATTGCCTCGTTTTGCTACTTGTATCTCATAGGCTAGCAGTCCGTCAGTCGCGCCAATTGCCGTGGTGGTGGCGTCGATGGCGATATTTCTGGTGGTTCGTTCATCTGGTATGATCGCCACCCCATTCCACGATATTGAGAATTCCAGGAACCAATCTAGGTCTGCTCTAACTGAGGGGCAGACCTCGATATCCGCTCCCTTAGCCTCTCTAAGGGCTTCAAGGAGTCTCCCTACAAATAGCCTTGCTGGGCGGATACACTTGGCTATATGTAGGAGCTTGCCTAGTATTGATTGCATTTGTTTTGTTGTGATCTTCGTTCTCTTGTATATCCCTCTTATTATTTTGATTGTCTCTGTCAGCTTTTCCTTGGGGACAGAGAGGGTCATGTTTGCGCTGTTTATGGTCCCTCCTAACCATGTGACTTCCGTATGAGCCTCCTGCCTCTTTTCTTTGGCTTCTGGGAGACCAAGCTCTTCCAGTAAGGCGGTGACTATCCGCAGGTCATGTTGACATTTTTGTTTTGATTCCGACACGACAATAATGTCATCCAGGTATACCCTGACCCATACACCTTCCAGGGCCAACATGGACGATATGGATTCCGATACCCGCTGCATGTGCATGCTGGAACACCTCGCCCCGAAAGGCATTGCTGACTCTATGTAGAACTTTTCTTTCCACTGCAGACACTGCAGGGCCCAGTCGCTAGGGCATGATCTAAAGTTCTTATAGGCCCTGCTGATGTCCACTGATGCCATATGGGATCCGGGGCCTATGTCCCTGATCCTTTGTGATATGGCATCGATTCCCGGTAGGCCATGTTCTCGTATCTTCCCGAAGATAGCATTCTTTTGAATGAACGCATTTACTGATGTTTCAGGTGGGTATGTCATGTCTGATATGATACGCCTATCCCCCGGCTCGTGCTTGGGTCTCGTCATAAGGGGGGACACATGACACCACTCGGCAAAGGGGGCGTGGTCGTAAGGCCCCACCAGGCCTCCCTTCTCAGGTTCTTTGCGTATGAACTTGTCTACACTTTCAGGGTAGTTAGTGGCACTGGGGTGATTAGGTATATCTATGGTGTTGCTCACCGGGCCCATATAGCCTAATGGAAAGCCGAACTGCAGTAGGTCTAATAATTGTTTACCCTCCGGCGTCTTAGGAAGTCTGTTCTCCCAGGCTTGAATCGCAAGCCCCGAAGGGACTCTCACTCGGGCACCCATGGCGTTTGGTAGTCCCGATTCCCTCACGAGAGCATATATCTCCGGTAGACTATGGTCCTGCCCTATAGGATACATTTTGGAGGGCCAGTTTTCTCGGCGGTAGGCCGCGAATCGCCGAGGCAACGTGTCTATCTTTTGGTCTGGCTTGTTGGTTTCACACATAGCTCTGATCGTGTCAAAGTCGGGGCCTCCTAGCGAGTGTTTGGACTCGAGGGCTGACTCAGCACTAGGGGGGTGCTCAGTGTTGTCCACAGGCACTTTACTATCTAAATTTATATGTCTTGTTTGCATGACATGACATGCCTCAAGGTTACACTGTGTGAGGCTCATACAATTTGATGATACATTAAGTTCACTTACACCGCCTCCCGCTTTGTTGTTGTTTTGTTCGCCATCTTGATTCTCGCTGAAGGCCCCGTGCTGGATTTGGCATGCGCGAGATCCTACGAGATCATCCAAGATGGCGACTTCCTTGGCGTGTATCAAGCGTGGACGGGATTTTGATATGATGTGTGTCTCATGTTCTCCGTTGGATGGATTCTCCGTGTATACAGGTTTAACTAATGTTCTGTTCACATTCTTCCCCCCACGATTTATTGCTCGTGCGGGGAGCGGGCGTTTTTTGCCGCCGCTATCTGCTGGTGCATCTGTTGTGTCATCGGTGGCCTGGGGGCACGCGCCGCGCCCGAGCCAGATGCTTTTCCCATGTCGTTTTCCAATCTTTCACAGTTGAGTACAGTGTGTCTGCCAAATACTCGTGAAGCAACCGAATAGCAGTACGCACATCCATGAAAGTATGTAGTGCCATTCTCCACATGGTCAGACTGGAAACGGCAGCCCCTAATCGAGTTGAAATCCTGGCAGGCAGCCTTTTTGGCGTTAGCGTTACTAGAATTCCCTTGAGCCCCAGGGCGCTTGTTGCTACCTGAGCCGTGTCCCCCGCTGGTGGACTGGTGCGTAACGGTCGCCTTGTTATCCCCTATGGCCGCGTTCATTGCCCGGGCCATTTGAATCCTATTGTAGTCTCCCCAACCAATTCGGCCCTTTTCTACATCGTCGAAAAGGGTTTGGCTGAATTTTCTCACCACAGGCCAGGGCATTACCCGTGCATCAGCTATTACGTCCTGCATGGGAGCTAAGATCAGATGGTCCTGTCTGTGGTCGGTACGTCGGGTATCTCTGATCATTGCCACCATGCCATAGATATAGTCCAATGGTTCCAGTTTATATCTATGTTCCAACTTTTGTTTCATGGTGCTAATGCCATCCTTCTCATAGTACACATATGGTTTTGATATTAGCCTTTCTGTAAGCAGATCGGCAGCAAAGTGAACCTTACCATCATGTTTAGGGATGCTGTACTCTTCCCTAGCGAATTGTCTCTCTATGTAACCATCGTGATTTTCTTGGCCTCTTAGGACGGCGGGAGTTGGGATCTCCTGGATATCAGCCACGTCTTCAGCTCCGGCATATGAGTGGATGATAGGAAACGCAGCTGGCCTTTGTTTGGTCATTATGTCGATCACTGACTCCACCTTTGTGTCTATGTCTCTCATAGACCCCTCAAGTGCTCCTAGCCTAAGTTCGTTGTTTGTTCCGGATGCACCCTCGCCAAATTGGGATGGCGTCTCCTCTTCATCTCCGTTGGGCATCGCAGCTATCCTCGCCGAAGTTCTGGTATGTGTAGCTTTGGCTTTTGTAATACCTTTTCCGTTTCCCTTCCCCTTATTCTTGGTAGGAGTAGTGGTTTTAGTTGTCTTTTGTTTAGTCATCTCGAGGTTTGTAGAGATGAGCACGCCAAACAGGGTGACAAAAAGGGGAAGAAGGGGTGCGTGTGTGGTGCACCGTGGAGTAGCGAGGAATGAGGGAGTGGAAGGGGCGAGCGGGAGGAAGAGAGGAAGGGGGGTATGGCGGAAGAGGATGATGGGTAAAGTGGTGCGGGGCATGTCCAAGAGGTGGCACCAATGATCCATCATTATGCATATGCCTATGATGCGACCATTGAGAATTATCACCACTTTATAGCCTTTTTGCACCTCACCATAGCTACCAAGGGTAGGGGGTCAAGCTTTCGCTTGCTAACATCAAGATTTTTTACACATAGTTTTCTTAGTTTCTAGTTTCTTCAGCTAGATTAGATATTACATCAAACAATATGGCAATAATTATTTCCTCATTTTGCATGAAATGTGTATTGACGGTTTTGTTCTAATAATGTGAACTAATTGGCGCTATAATCAAACCAATTTCTTGAATACAAAGGCTATATAAAACATTTTAGGTATTTTTTTGCTTTGGAGAAATTTTCATACAATTACGGTTGAGTTTCTTGATCAAAGTTTGGAACATTTTCCAAACCTTATTTTGTTTACATATTTGTTATGGCTAAAACCTCCTAAAATTAAGGGGTACCTACATCGGGGTAAAGTCATCATTCATCAACTTATTTATAATTGAATTGGTCTGAATGGTCAACACATATCGGCTCATATCTTTCAATACATTAAGGAACAAATACAAATTATTAAGAGCTTTAATTCATCTCAGGAACAATTGATAGAATAACATATTTCGGGAAGAGAGAGCCGAGAGAGAGGGAGAAAGATAGAGTGTGTGTGTTGAGCAGGGGGCGGCATGAAGAAGAGAGATCAATATCCACTAAACCATTTTTCCAATCGGCGACTTTGTTGACGATTCCAATCGTCGATGACTTGATGGGGAGACTGGATGTATGGAATTGAATCTAACTTCATTTGATTGAAATCTTTAATATCAAACCATACATCTGTGTTAGTTTTTAACAGTTAGTTTTTTTTTCATGAAACAACGGGGGATTCCGTAGACCTAGTGGCATAATTTTATTTTGTATTAAAGATGTTTATTCTGCCAAGACATAATGATGAAAAATAATTATTGTCAGCCAGATAAGATTCCATGTGGTATTGATAAGTGCATTATTATTAAAACTATAGGCCAAATATAGTTATATTTTCAGCTGGTGATGAGATCTTTCTTTCAAACAGAATGCTTCCGCGAGGATGGGGAGGACAATCTTGCTCGTGGTAAAACTGCAACACAGATATCAACTTATGGCAACTACTATGCATCATATGCAGTGGATGGCATATGGTTAGATGCCATGTATGGTATGGAATGTATAATTTGTCTAAGAATTTTGATTTTCTTCTCAAAGTTTCCCTTATGAATGTAGGAATAACTGTGTTGAACAATGAAATAATGAAATTGTAAAGTTGTGGCTGGGTCAAAGACAAGGCTAGTTAAGTTTTTTTTTGCATCGAAACACATTAGCCATGCCCCCTTCCAGCTTATGGTCCTAACCATCCTTCTTCCTGCCACCACTCATTTATAAGTTGTTTTTCCTAAAGCTCACTCCATGGTTACACTAACAGTATCACTATTTATTATCACTAGATGGTTGGGGGGGGGGGGGGTAAGGGAATTGCCAGCTGGCTAGGGAGGGGAAACTGATTATGGTTTTTACAACCCAAAACCTCTTTCCGAGATTGTCACTAAAGAATCCAAGTTATTGAGAGTCATTTTTCCTTTCTTTACAATATTGTTTTCTGGTTTAGGGCATTTATCATCTAGAAAGTCTATTATAATTTTGTTCTCCTTCCCCATATAACATCCGTGGAAAACATCATCATCGTCAAATAAAACATCATCATTACATTGCATTGCATTCCTGCATTGGCTATGTCTCTTGTGTCTCTTATTGTTTCCCTCTAGCACTATACAGCAAGCTTTTCAGCATCAAACCCATCAATCAAAAAAAAATATGATTGTCCATGTAAGGCATATATATATATATACTTAGAAATGGTAATTACAAAGTTTACTAATGTAAAAAAACAAAATCAACATATTGTTGTCTATGATACCAGTTTTAACAAACTAAACATACAGAGAAATATAAATTCCATTGACATAAACACAGCTTGGAGAGAATAGTTTAAACATTGGAAGTTGAGCATGATGAGGTTATAATAGAGGTAATAGTCTTTTGTCCTACATTGCTTGGATTATTAGTAAATATTGCAGCAATAGCGGAAACATTTTAATAAACCACATAATGATGAATTTTATATTTCATGTCCTTGAGGATTACATTAATTGTTGTGTAGTTGTAACTGCATTGTTTAACTATCATTGTGCAAAGATTAATGACTGACATTAAGGGGCTGCTTTTTCCCTATTGGGGCATGACTACTAACATAGTTGTATGTGTTTTCAGGCCCTTCCTGCTCACATACCAATCCGGGGAACAACCCATGGTTGGTGGTTGACCTTGGCCAGAAGTATGATGTGAGCACCATAATGTTGGTCCTCCCTCGAAGTAGTTGGTGGGGTAGGTTAAAATAGATAATGTATGTCTAAAGTTGGATTCATCAGCTCCTACTCTGTGATTCCTAGGTGTCTAGTACCCCTAATTGGCACATTACAAACAGAGCATGTGTGTAATAAAATGAGGAACTTATTTACTTTTAGGAAGCTGGGCAACTAATGTACACATGTTGGTGAGCCATACTTTTGATGGAGGATTTGCACCTGGAGAGGCAGGTTTTGTAGAGTGTGGATATGAGAGTGACATGCATAAGAAAGAAGTACGGTATGTCCAGTGTAACCACACATTACATGGGAGATATGTGGCAGTATACTACCACCAAAACTCTCACCATGGACTCTGCCAAGTTGAAGTCTACTCAAGACCAGGTAGAGTGCCTATATTCAGTTAATTAGTAATATTATTTACAATAATGCATTTAACCCATTCAGGAGAGCGCCGCCAACGTTGCATTATGCTTAACGACCAAGCGTGGGAAAAGAACATTCAATTGATGACGTCCTGAGTGAAATATACACGTCCCTTCATGACGATGCTTCACCGCATCCACTGCTCTCCGGATGACATACATTCTAATAACGTCATGTTATTAAGAACACCCCGTAACGTCGCGATCATTGAATAACGTTGTTATTATGATGCTTTTTGGCAATACGCATCCTTTCCCACAGAGTGCTTTATCGCATTATGCGTCCTGTGCGTGGGAGTGCTTTTATGCACTACGCGTCCTACGCATGGGAGTGCTTTAAGGCAATATGCAGCCAAATGCGTGGGAGTGCGTTAAGGCAATACGTGGCCACATGTGTGGGAATGCTTTAAAGCAATACGTGGCCTGAATGGGTTAAAAACTCAAGAGCCATCAAAAGCATATGACATTTAACATGAAACAAAAGGCAAGTTGTAGGCAGTTTTTAAGTTGGCAATTAATATATTTACAGAGCCAGTCACCAAGGCACCAATAATAATGGCACATTACAAACAGAGCGTGTGTGTAATAAAAAGAGATGGAACTGCATGTATTTTAAATATAACAATTAATTTAGACTTTTCTATTTCATGAGACAATTAACTGCAGCTGACCTGAGTAAATATATATTATTTATAAAATGCTGAAGTGTATAAATTTCCATTTTTTAATGTTGACTCCGCCTGTTAAGAGACTATGGGGGAACTTAAAGGCAAACGCTACTATCTAGTGGAAAATGAAAATAAATGTTATTTTTCTGAAACTTTGGTATTTGATGCTTGAAGTGTTTCTGGTCATAAAGATGGAAAAAAATCAATGGGTCGCCATACTCATTTTTGCATTACAGGGCTTCAAAGTTTTGTATCTCAAAAGAACCAATGAGAACCAATATGGGGACTCATTTTGCAGTACCTCGAATTCATAGTTCATATTTGCTATTCATATTCACTCAATTTAAGTAAAGTTAACAGATTTGGAGAGAGTATTATTTGGCCAATAATTCTATGCCTCTTTTTTATAGAGTGTATTGATATTTTTATTCTGAAACAACAAATACCTGATGCGAATTTTAAATTAAAAACTCAAAAAAAACCATTATTTTTCACTACTTTAATAAAAACAATTTTATTTTTCTCCTCATCGAAAATAAATGTCTTTTTTCTGATATTTTAGTATATGATTCTTGAAGTCTGTGTGTTCATGAAACTAAAAAAAAAATAGTGGGTCGCCGTGCTACTTTCTGAATTACAGGGCTTTGAAACATGGCTGACAACCCAAAAATCTGCTGCTTTTAATGTGTTCTATATTTCCTAAACATGTCTATTTCAGACACCTACAATTATTTTTTGAATGGGATGACATACACTTTTTTCCCTATATATATTTAGAATATTACCTGCACTATATGTGTAAAAAATGTTGGTACATTAGGAGTATCCGTTTTTGTTTTATTCCTTAAACCATGAATGAAAAATGCAGCATTTCCCGATAGTCTTGTATATTAAAGGGTACAACTGAGAGTACCTACAGCTACTTCTGTTTCCCAAACATGTCTATTTCAGACAGCTACAATTATTTTTTCAACGCGATGACATATAGTTTTTTTCCTTTTGATATGTAGTATATAACCTGTACTATATGTGTAGAAAATTTTGGAACAGTCGGAGTAGCCATTAATGGTTTATTTTGTACTATAAAACGTGAAAAAATGGGCCGTTTCTCCATAGACTGCAATGCTAAAGGCATAGTGCGTAAAATACCCGTATATTTGCTATATGGAAAAGGGCGGTGTGGCAGTGAATAGTAGCGTTTCCCTTTAACAGAAATCAACAACCAACACTGAAACCACATCTGATATCTAGATGAAACCAAATGATTTATTTAACAAGGTACTATTGAATATCATACAGCGTTTATAACAATATCAATATTTACAACATAGAAAAACAAATATATGTGTTACTAAGAACATCCCTACAACACCAAGCATATTTGTATTGTTTCAATTCCATCCACCTATAACCCATCTCATCTCAAAATATTTTAAACAAAACAAAATTTAGAATCAACTATAAAGGTTCATATTTCAATTAAATTCAAACAAACCTTGCTTCTGGTGATTTGCTGATATTCCCACTTTGTGTCCATTGGGGGTAGACACTAAGACTGTTCTGAATCCAGCTATGAGAGAATAGACTTCTAGTCTGCATCTTGGGCAGTTCTATCTATATATAATTAGTAGGTCATGGGATCTGATCCCACCTGAGTCTGCATGTATTTTCTACTATGGTCATCGTGTGAATAGATAAAAAGTAGTAGTCCGGACGCCGTAGGAGTAGGACGTGCTTGGGAGTCTCTCCCCACTGCACGCTCAAACACACGCAAACAAAGGGATTATCCTATACGTTCATTCTCATTTGAAACTCATACTCATTCAAAAGAACTGGAATTTTCCTAGTGTTCGTGCCGTGTGAGCCCGATTTGATTGGAGATTTACCATTTACCTGAAATAGGACTGTGATTTGTGATAATTTGGTATATTTGCCCGCTTCTTGTCGACTTATCGCAATGTATTTCGGGCATGAAAAGACAGTATCTGCGGAGAGGGCGGTGGAGCTTTTCAAGCACCCAGTGCCCAGTATTCATCGTGAGAAACTTCCTCGTCATCTAGAAAATGTTAGACCATTTGGATTCAACGAAATAAAACGGAAGGCTGAATATGCATTAAAAGCAGATGAGGATTGTACGATTCCAGAGCTTCGTCGCTCTCTGGAGTTCAGCCAGGCTAACCTTGATTTAGTCATAGGAAAAGTGGAGGAACTGGTCTTGAGAGACAAAGATAACCTAGAAGAAATGGCCAGAATGGATCGTCAATACCGTGAGTTGTCAAATCATGTGCATAAATTAGAAAATATTGTTCTGGAAGGGGAGATTGATCGTAGAAGGATCTACCTGATTATCACCGGTGTTCAACAACATGGGAAAGAGAATACAGTTGGCGTTGTCCTCGCGTTACTAAAAGAGTTAGATCAGAGGTTCACCGCAAATGATATAGTAAGTGCCAAACGCCTCGACTCATGGCAATTTGGCTGTCGAAAGATCAGGGTAGAATTTAGATCCGAGGATAGAAGGAATTACGCATATAGTAAGAGAAAATCGCTAAAAGATTCGGAGGACTACAACAAGGTGTACATCAATTCCGATATACCCACCACGATCCAAGAGAGAAAGGATATGCTGATGACAGTGAGTAGGCACATAAAACAAAAAGGTGATAAAGATGTAGGGGGCATTTACAAAGACCAAATCAAGATCGATGGTATCAACTACAGATACAACCAGCTCGAACATCTCCCCCCGGGTTACAGACTGTCTGACGCCAAGACAAAAGAATTGAAGGGGAAGGTCTATTTCCAATCGGAATTCAGCGCCCTATCGAATTTCTATCCATGTGAATTGATGGTCGAAGGCATTCTATTTAGATCTGTAGAACAAGCCTATCAATTTGCCAGGGCAAATGCCCTTGGAAGACCAGATGTAGCTAAGACCATATACGACAGCAGGGACGCCAAAGCCGCAAAGGGTCTATCTCACGCGGCCAAATCGACCCCTACTTGGGACCAGGACAAATTCAAAGTCATGAGAGTTTTAATTGAAACAAAATTTGAGCAAAATCCTAGACTCAAACAAATCCTTTTGGATACCGGGGAAATGAAACTGTATGAGGCGACTAATGATGGGTACTGGGCCTGTGGTGCCTCCTTGTCTTCAAAACACATCACAGAAGGCACGCACAACGGAAACAACGCCATTGGCGCTATCCTAGAAGACTACAGGGAGTTTTTAACTTCTTGTGTAGGCTACCAGCGTAAGGACATAACCACAGCAAATGCCCAGGGCGCACAATGGAATCCAGCAATTAGCAAATCCCCCCGTCAGAAGGTGATTGTACCCGAAGCTGAAAATGAGGATCGGGAAGAAACCCCAGCACATGATCAAGCCGAGAATGCCGAGGAAATAAACAATCACGCCTCTACAATGAATGAACCTTCAGAAAACTCAGGTGAAATGGACCATGACGGATTAGGCCACAATCCTCCCCCCCGAATCACAAGGCTAGACACTGAGGCCGCTAGCCCCTCATCTGACGCTACATCACGACAGAATACACCTAGAGGTGAAGGAAGGGGTGGAGGCGGTGGTAGAGGAAAGAAGAACAAAAGCAGAGGTGCAGCCCGTTCCCGCCAAACCCAGGAAAAGAGAGGGCATACTCTCTCCAGTGAGGAAGGTCTGAGAGCAAGCAAGAGAGTCAACAGCCCTATCTGTTTCCATCATCAATCGCCAGACCCAGTGGAAATGCAAAGGATCATTGCTGAATATAACAACCGGCCAGCCACATATGTTCCAATATTCTCCAACTCTAGTGAACGAGCGGCCAGTAGCGTCTACTATCAGCATGGCTTTGGCAACTACTAGGAATAAGTCATTAATAATCACTGATTCCAGGGGGAAACATCTGAATTCTTACTTACCACTCAGCGAAGATATAACTTGCATCCCATATAGTGGGGGCAAGCTCAACTTCCTGGCAGACAAATGCATAGAGCTGTACCGAGTCCACAGACCCAATAGGATCATGCTTATCAGGTTTTCTCTCCCATACGGTATATCTGTTGTTAACCTAGATGTAGCACATACTACTAGAGTTATGCCTGTAAGGGAGAATAAGGTGAATTACTATAATGATAGATTGATACGGTGTGAACTTAGAGGTTTTTGATGTCTCCCAACAACAATAATAATATCAAAACTTGGTGTGACTTTAAAAAGATTAGGGGTGTAAAGATGGTACATTATAACATAAGATCATTGTTACCAAAGATAGATACCATTCGTAATGAGATCATGTGCAACAACTTAGATGTCGTTAGTTTTTCAGAGAGTTGGCTCAAAAAAGAAATACCGGATAATATGGTTAATTGCCCAGAATATAATTTAATTCGTCTAGACAGAATGACTGGTAGTAGAGGTGGGGGCATATGCTGCTTCATTAGATCAGACTACAGCTTCACGTATGTTACAGACAACCAGATATCGAATGAAAACAGTGAGATTATGAGTGTAGTCCTAAAGCGTGGCAAAACTCCGACATACAACCTCCTAATTGCATACAGGCCTCCGACAGGCAATATATCAAGTTTCCTGGCCGATCTGGAATTAGCCAGGAAGTCTCTCAATAATGGTATGAATCTTGTAGGGAATCTAGTCGTGTGTGGAGATTTTAATATTGATAACAGTGTTAATGACAATAGATCTAGAGCACTACGCAATTATGTAGTTTCTAAAAATCTCACTATAGCAACAAACGAGATCACAAGGTATGGTCTATATAAGAATTCTATACTGGACTTATTTATTATAGGAGGTAAGACCGAATTTGTCGCAGGCATTATTCAATATTCGCTGTCGGATCACAATCCTATATACGCCATATTTAAGAAATCAATTATTAAAAAGATCAAAACTACTGTAAAAGGTAGAGATTTCAGGAACTACTCATATGAAGGGTTGGAGAACAACCTGGCTAAGGCTAACTGGAATATTTTATTTGACTCTGATAATCCAAACATTTGTTGGAACTACATGAAGAATGTAATAAATGCAGCAGCTGACAAGGTAGCCCCCATTAAGGTATTTAAAAATATAGTAGTCAAACCGGAATGGTATACAGTTGAAATAAAGGAATTACATAAAGATAGAGAACGTCTGTATAAGATAGCAAATAGGACCAAAAGTATGACAGACGTTAGGAATGCTAGAAATATGAGAGACGCATGTAATCGCCGCATCAGAATGGCCAAATCTGAGTACTATAAAAATCTATTGTTTACACATCGAAAGGACTCCAAAAAATTTTGGAGGGTAGTAGAAAACATTGAGAACAAAAATACCCCGGTCATTAATAGCCTAAATATTGATGGTAAGGATCAGGTCGGATTTGAATTAGTTCAAGGTGTGAATGCTTTTTATTGTGACATAGGGAAAAAAATTAATGCTGCAATAGATAATATACCACGTACTATTGTGGAGGAACTAACTCCATTCGTCTGGGTGGACTTCCACATTGATAGAGGCCCTTTAGCTGAATTCATCAACGATATTAATATAAATAAGAACTCTGGATGTACCGATGTAAACACTAGAATATATAAGGATGCATTTAACATCCTCATAATGCAGTTATTACATATAATCAGAAAGTCACTTACCCAAGGCATCTTCCCAGACGAATGGAAATATGCGAATGTAAAATTGATTCCAAAAATTAAAAACCCTATCACTCCCTCTGATACAAGGCCGATCTCGCTATGCCATCTAGCAGGTAAAGTTACCGAAAAAATCGTAGTTGAACAACTGATGTCACATCTAAATAAGAATGATATTCTCTGTAAGAAGCAGTTTGGCTTCCAGAGTGGACACTCCACAACGGAGGCACTCGTAGAATTCTTATCAGATATTAATCTAGCAATTTACTCTAACAAAATCACGGTGGCCTGTTATATTGATTTATCTAAGGCGTTTAATTCGGTAGATCATGAAATATTGAATAAGAAACTACAAGAATGTGGACTAAGTAATATAGCCTGTCGTTGGTTCCAATCATACCTCGAGGACCGAAAGCAAAGGGTATTGAATGGTGACCTTATCTCTGACTGGAGATCGATTGATTATGGTGTGCCCCAAGGATCAGTCCTGGGGCCAATATTATACCTTATATATGTAAATGACCTTAAATACCTTGACCTACACAGCAGCTTTATACAATACACGGATGATACCGTATTCTATTACAGTGGAAATAATGTTGATGAATGTACCCTGAATATGAATAGGGACTTGGAAAGGTTCCATGTATGGAGTAAGAGCAACAAACTCCTTGTGAATGTGAAAAAAACCAAGTGTATGTTAATTGGACCAAAAAAGAACGTGTCGAATATCAAACTGAAAATAAACATGGGTGGTGTAGAGATAGAACAGGTAGATAAATATGTATATCTGGGTCTCACCATAGACCAATGTATCGGCATGATCCCGCAATTTAATAGCTTGATAAGCCAGTTATACAACAAACTATTTGTATTTAGGAAAATGAGACCGAACCTCACCACAGGCGCAGACTTAACAATCGCCAAATCGAAGTTATTGTCAATATTTGACTACAGTTTATTTGCACTTACGCCTCTGAACCTAACCCAAATGAGAAGATTACAAAAGACGCAGAATAGTATACTAAGGGTCGCTATAGATCAGAATTGCACTAAGAGTAACAGAGAGCTGTGGATCTCGGCTAAAGCCATGAATATTGAAAGTAGGCTAAGATTTAACTTGTGCAAAATAGCCCATACTGATGTATATGTAAAAAACAAAGGCATCATCCCACCTAGACCAACAAGACAGGCCAATGCCCCAACGTTAGAAGTTATTCGCCCTAGAAATGTAAGAGATCAAAGATGTATATTGTCGTGTAAAGCTAAACTTTGGAATGAACTGCCGCAGTTTATTAGGATGGTAGAAGATCCACTTAGTTTCAAAACGAAATTGAAATACCATATTTTAAATGTTCAGAACGCTCCATTACCAGTACCATAATGTATATCCCGAGTCTCCCGATATCAGATCATGATTATGATTATGATCACAAACTTACTACCATGCTCAAATTGTATATATGTTGTACTCTGTGTACCCCCGCCCCCGCTAGCATGTAAGATAAATGCTGGAATTGTCTCCAGCCTTCTCCGCATTACATGTATATGTCTTACATGTACTTTGTATATACTGCAACTGACGTACCAAATGTAACGATGTGTTACCATCTCAATCAAAATCACTCACCGCGGCAATAGCACGTATGTAAATTAGTCAGTAACCACATTCATATTCATTCACCCTCATCTCATCTCATTATTATATCATTCCTTGCAGCTAAATTTAGCTCGAATATACACCTTAATAATAGGTAACTGATGATATATAAAAATTGATCGAGTATATAACCTAATTAAGGAAAATTGACTTGTAATGTACTACCCTACGGCCATATGTAACATGCATGGTCTTGATGCCTAAGAAAATCACTACACTGTGACTGGTGTCAGGCCAACTATTGAATAAAAACGTTTCCAAAAAAAAAAAAAAAAATAAAACATTTAACAAAATCAATGGACGAATAAGTTACACATATTTACTTCTGAATTAGATCCTTATGTGTTTATATCTTTATTTCAGCTTTTCCACTTGAACCATGGACCTGCATTTGGCCAGAACTTATGGGACCACAAGGTACAGAAAATATAGCCCAGGCTAAACAGGCATACCTGCCACAACCAGTTAGGTAAACATCAAGCCAATATTCAGTTCAGACTATTTGATCAATATATTGATTATATAAAATTGTAATCTGACTATTATATTTCTGGAAAGCAATTCATGATAACTCAAGGTTATTTTAATATGTTTTTGAAGTAAGTCTCATCTAATCCAAATCCCATTTGATAGGAATATGCTAGTTGATTGATGAATAAATTGGTGGAAGATGGTAGAGTTGGGTCAGATTCAGATTAACTGGTTTATAAGTTGATGACCCAATCTTGGGTTACCCTTGGCCGTGTTGGATTAGAGTCAACCTTTGTTTGGCCCTAATCCTTAGTACACATATTGTTACATGTAAATATGGTTTTGAAGTTATGGTATGTTACATTAATAGACAAATATTTCATATAATTATTGTAGTTACATGACATAAGAAGATAGATTACCAATTTCTATAATGATTACAGTATATTACACAGGAAAAACACTTATAGCATGTTTAAGACCCAATCATGTATTTTCAGTCCATACACAGCAGACAAGGCAGTGAATGGAGAATCTACAATGGCATACACAACATGTGCCAGAAACGAGGTCGGGGTAGACCAGTGGATTGTTATAGACCTTGGTGCCATCAATATTGTTATTGCAGTAGCACTCACCAACTCACATGGTGAAGGTAAGTAAAAAAAATTGAAACATACCTAAATCTAAAGAAAATTTGTTATGATTTCATTTCACCTTTAGAGTTGTCAGTTGCAGATAACTAAACATGAATATGAGTCAAGTCAAAACCCACTAGTATGGCCACCTGTAGTCTTGCTGCCATACTAAAAATGACAAATGTCTCCCTCCTTTGGGTTGAAGAAAGGAGACTGAAAGTTATTTAATTAAAACACAGGCCAACTTTTGCACAGATCATCGCCTGAAAGCCTTCAACATCTTGGTAGGCAACAATGCAGGACCAAGTACAGCATTGGACGTCTCTCTGTATGAAGTCTGTGTGAGGCAGTGTAATCAACAGAGTAATGGTCGCCGCTACTACCCCTGCGCCCAGCACATTAATGGTAGACATGTAGCTGTACATATGGACCATACCGACTATGTGTACTGGTGTGAGATAGAGGTCTACACACCTTCACTGTATGCTTCTACACCTTCACTGTATGGTAAGTGCTCATACTCCATGGTGAAGTGTGTATATCACATAACATTTGTATGTAGAGGCATGTGGTACATACCATGTTGTACATGTGGTTTTGTACCACATGGGCGGAGCCTATCAATGCGCAAAATAAATTCATTTGATTGGTTCCCATTTACCAGAATGTACTCAGGCCACGCCCCTTAACAACAATGATTGGCTAATGATCCTGAAGATAATGAACATGAAAGTAATCAATAAAACAAAATTTTAACTAAGTTCAAGGAAAGAAATATTTCCCTTGAATCCCATTTCTATCATAGAGCCCATAAACAAAAATAGATCAATCATCGCTGGAAAATGGGTTGTCAAGGTCTCTTTACTAGGATTACTAACAGTTGCGTTATTTATTCACACAATTGTGTCATGGCCGGCATGTCATGGACAGTCAGAGAAGAATGGTTGAAACTTTGTAAGTACATACTTTTTGGACTTTTTGTTGTAATTTATAATTGATTTATTACCACCATGGAGTAAAAATAGTACTGCATCTCATGGCTGGTCTCGCGTAAAGGATTGCATGGACCCAAGATGATTCTTTTCAATAATAACCCACTCACCTATCGGCTTGTGGGCTATGTGAAAAGAATTGTCTTGGGTCCATGCAATCCTACTTGTGCAGTACTATCATAGTACTCAATGTATGGTAACTGCTCAATAACTGTATGGTAAGTGCTTATACAGGTTCCTGCTATGGTAAGTGTTTTGAAATTAGTTTGACATCCAATGTGCAATAATATCTCATTGCATGGTTCATGGGTTTGAACAAAACAGTAGACACAGTTTAATGGAGCAGCAATTGCAAATTAAAAAAAATCATTGGAAAATAATGTACCAGCTGTCATGCCAAAGTTAAAGTGGCATACAAAAATAATTTTTTGGGGGGATCACTTCTTATCTAAAGACACCTAGTGAGAAATAACATTAGATTAGAGTAAAGGGCCTGCTCTAGCAAAATATTTATGTGCTGGAAAATCTGCTATGGAAATGACACACTTGACTACCCTCGCCCTGTGAAAATCCCATAGAGGCCTTGTCCACAATCATTTTTTAGTTCCTTTGAAATCATTTGCCTTTTCCCTCTATGGTCATTGCAGATAGGCTATATCCAACACTGGAGCCTGAGTATCGGTCAGATGGTGTCAACAAGACAGTCCTGTTTGACAATGATGACAGTACCTGCCTGGACCTCTTCTCGGTAGATGGATTCCCCCGGCATCACCTCACCCTCCGCCTGGCCTGGCACTCTGGGATATTTGATGCATTAATAAAAGATGCCTCAACCAGGTAAATAGAATGATTGTTATCTTTATTCTTTATGACTATGGCCACCCCTATCCGTTTTTGTACCTCTGGATGCCTTTTATGTTTGGTGTAAGGACTTACCTTATGGTAGCATATGTTGTGTATCAAAGAAAAATGATTCCCAAACTTTGGATTGTTCAAATGTTATCTTCACAAAAATTCTTGGTGGGAATGTTTTGGCTTTTGGGGTGTGCTAGCACTCTTAATTGAATATGGCAAGTATATTTCAAGACTGTAATATTTCTTTGAATTTTGTACAAAAAAGAATTACTCATTAGGTTCTTCAGGTTTGTCTAAAGATTCACATAAGTGGAACCTGCTTGATTTCATCTTTTTAAATATGATGATCTAAAAATCCATTATTCTGTGACTGAAGACTTAAGACTTTTTCTCTCATGCATGACATTATATACACCCTAAATTTAATAAAGTATGTATATATTGCTTTATCAAATTTACACCTAGTTTTGTTACAGTTAAATTTATATTGGGAATAATATTTGATACCTAATGACATGGCAAATTATCATTATATATATAAACTTTTCCTGATTACTACATGTAGGTTTTGCTATGCACAGTTCTATGCTAACATCACCCATGGTGCAGCCCTGAAACCTGTGGCTATGGTGGGACCACATGGAGAGGACAATGTGGCATCATGGTCAAGTCAACCTCGCATGCTACAGTTCTGTGATGTAATGGGCAAGTGGACAGATGGCACCACTGGGTTGATCCACAGTCGTTTCTCATGTCTCTGTCCTGACTCCCAGACACAGTGTAATGTTTACCTGGGAGTTTATCAGCAGAAATGGAGTGGGGACAACACTGTATGTGGTCTCTATCTATATGATTGAGCTGATTGATGTTTCAATCAGCTCATATTGTTTCACTAAACAATATTCTGATGTGGATTAAGCCACTTAATACAAGTCTATAATTTAGCCATTATACGCCATTATTAAATGTGAAAAATTAACTTTATTAATTCTAATAAATTATTATTCTATCAACCTACACTTTAATATTTTATACATGATGCAAAGTGGCTAATGTAATAGTCCCCCTTATAACCCCCAGCTATAAACTACAATATAAGATATGCTGGATATCTTTATAAAGTATAAAGTTACCCAATTATTTTATATTTTTCTATTGTATGTTACTATATCTTAGTCTGAAAGGATGACTTGATTCAAAGTCAGCCCTATATATCTCTATCAGTATTTCTTCTTAGACATTAAAACTGATCCACAAGTAGTGGCAAAACACTAAAACCACTACCATCACATATTATCACTGTTAAAAAGACTTTCACTAATGCTATATTTAACCCCTTCCATAGTTCCTTTGGCTGCAAAACACCTAGCATACCAAAACTACCTAGTCACCCAGACATTTCTATAGCATACACTGGGATACCTTGTTTTGCTCTGATGTTTATATCAGATTGCAACTTACATTGCACCTATAGTATACATTATCATTAATATCCTTTCACTTTCCCTTTTTTTTATGAAATGCTGCCATTATGCACAATGCTGGTTTTTTAAATAGACTGTTGTGTCAGAAGTTTTTGCCCATATCTACCTTATGAGATGAAAATGTTTCACTGCCCACATATTTAGCTAATTACATTTATGTGTAAACCTTTAATTGCCAATAAAGCTACAGCAAACCCTAAATTGTTGTTGTTCTCATGTTAGTATTTTCTTTCATCAGTTTAAACACTTGGTCTTAATTTTCCTTTTTTTTTGTTTGTGACAAATATGGTCGATTCTCATGAAATGGTCCCAAATGGGAAAATGTCATTTTTACCAGTTTTCTTTCAATAGGTCTTTTCCATGAAGTCATGCCTTATAATTAATGTTTCTATGCGATCAGACTCTATATTCTGAACAAATGCGTACCTACTTTTCCATACCTGTGATGAATATTTAGGAATTAGAGCCATTAAACATGTTGAAAATAACCTTCCAACCCAAATATTAAATATATCATTCCTAAAATTAATTAAGATTACATAGAAATGTTGGTTTATGTATCCATATATGCCAAGAATTTCTTGAAGAATAATCCATGAAAAAATGTTGCACTAAAATCTAGGATTACATACAGAGGAAGTGAGAAATTAAAACCCAATATGGCCGGCACCGTCCATGACGCTGATAATGGGCTGTATTTAACTGAAAAATCATCCAATGATTTATCTGTATGTGCTTGATGAAAGGTGGACACATGGGTGTATTGTAACAGGAAGAAAAAAATTGATCAATACCTCTAATTATTCAAAAGATGTTTCCAAAGTGGGGAAGTTTTTTTTCCGTCACCGTCCATGATGATACTTCTTTGATTTTCATAATGATCCCATGAGTGTAGGTTTGTTACCCATATACCATTTGGAAGGGCTTGTTTTCTTCTTTAAAGGTACATACCAGTGTTTAATACCAAAATGAATGAATCATGGAATTTTCTTTCAACTTTGGATTTAGAAAGAATATGTATAGTTGGGGGAACCCAAAAATCCCCCCAAAACCATATGTCATTGGATTAGTTTTTATTTCAGGGACCACTGAAATCTAGTACTGTTCACTATCTATGGGAAAAGTCTCTGGGAAAATGGGTATTTTCTGCATTTTCCCCAATAGAATATGATTGAATCATACGATTTTCTTTAAAATATGCATATATACATTGCTGACATGTTATTCTACCCTCTCAATTAAAAAAGATAAGGGGTCATTAAACTAAAAAAAAAGTTATTCAGCTAAACTTGTATCACAATGAGTTTCCCTCATTGAAATCAATAGTAAATGGAAGTAAACTTCACTCATCCCTAAAACACAAAAAAATATATCAACATCAAGTTTTTTTTTCATTTTGTATTCCCCAAATCATGTTCTTTCTCAAGACAAAGTTTGAACAAAATATACTGACTTCTATTGTTTCATGCATTAGTTCCTTGAATTCCCGCCTGCTGCAGTGCTGACAACACCTTGAAAATCATCTAAAATGATAATCATTTTATTTTTCTATAAATGAATGAAATGATGACGAATATCTTTGTGACCATCACCATCCGTGACGAAATATATTTTAGGGTATACTTCCAACAATTTACATACATAAGAAACGCAGTTTTAGGGTATTGCACAGCCACGGACTACATCCGGATTCAGGGAAAAGTGCAGCCAGTGTACGCCAGCCTCCGGATGCACTTTGGCTGCAGTTGGCCCGGATGTGCAATGGCTGTGCAAGGGTTGCACATCCGGCTGCACTTACACTGCAGCTGGATATGAAGGGGCTGCACAAATTGGCAGGACATTTTTAAGCATGGCAGGTGTAGGCATGGCAGTGTACCAATTGTTACAATAATGATAATTTGTTAGTATAAATTTCCTCCTCTACCATTCCCATGAAGTGCTGTTTCCCAGATATGTACAGTCAGAGTTGCAAACCAAAGGCAACTTTAGATTGAACATCTAAGATAAGATAAGATAAGATAAGATGTTTTTTATTCATCAGATAGGTACGACAAGGGTACAGTAATATAAAGATGATGAATAGGTCGACATGCCTATGATACGTCTTGGTACCATTTCTTCCGGCGGTTACCCAAATTTGGAGGACTAATTACAATTAGAGGCAATATAGAGAGAATGAAATGACAAGTTAAAAATACATTAAAAATGCTACATTTAGTTTCTGTATTACTGAAACAGGCAGAAGATATATCACTATAATTACAGGTCGACTAGCCATGGTTGAATTGAACCAGGGATTGGTAGACTAAGATAATATATATTCAACGGCGAGAGAAATAAAAAACATTATTTCTTTGACAAGGCAAAGCAACATATCTTTACAAAACAACAGAAACAGGAGACACTATTTCTTGGTCTTAAATCGAGGAATACACCTAGATTTCTTGATCGATATACATACTGAGAATGAAATAAAAGACATTATTTCAAAAAAGGTCGATCGCGGAGAACACCTTGATCAATTAGAGTGATATCAACAATTCAGTCGAACGCAATAAACAGTGATGAATAATATGTCAATAGGTAATACTTGTACAATGTAATCTCGAGATACATAGGAAGAGAGAAATGTTAAACAGTGGTATACAGGTTCAGGGTAGAAGTGAGAAGGAGGTTTCAACTCAGGGCTGCGCTTGACAACTCACACATTAATTAATTTTTGAATGCTTTTCCGAAATTCCTTTCTAAGTTCAAGGTTTTGTTCAGTTTTGTTAAGTTTATTCCAGGCTGTTCGGGCTTTGTAAAGAAAGCAATTTTGATATAAGGCCGAGTTGGGATGTGTTAATCTCAAATTCCTCCTACTCTCAGCATGGCTTCTTGTGGGGAGAGATCTGAGGTCTAGATTTTCTTTATTGGTGGCGAGATAGTGAGCACACTCTAATATATGAACCCTTCTTCTCGATTTGTTTGGTAATATATTGATTTTTTTTAACTCATCTTCTACGCTGCATCTCTTGCTAAGATTTAGCGCAGCTCTAACTGCAGCATTTAAAAGGGCTTGTAGCCTATTTATATGGTGCCTGTTAGAGTTAGAGTAAAAGATATCGCCTCTATCAACAAGAGGAATAATCAAAGTCTTGATAATGTCAAATTTTACTTTCTTGGGAAGCATATATCTGGCATTCCCAAGTAAGCGGACTTTCCACTTTACATTGTTGACAACTTTTGTCACATGTGTTGTAAAGGAGAGGCGTTGGTCAATAATTAAACCTAGATAGTTATATTCTTGTACCTCTTGTATTTGTTCGTCACCCAGGGTGACGTTGGGGGGATCAGGTTTAAGTACTGATTTTTTCCTATTTCTATTACTGAAATTTATGAATTTTGTTTTTGAGACGTTCATTGAGATTTTGTTTGATTTGCACCAGATGTTGATCATATTGAGATCATTCTGAAGTGATTTGAAGTTATTTTTTTCTGAGTTTTCACCTATGAATAATACAGTGTCATCAGCATAATGTTGAATTGTCAAATTTTGGATCACCCGGTGCAAATCATTTATATAAATTGTAAAGAGGATCGGCCCTAAAATTGTTCCCTGAGGTACGCCGAAAGTGACCTCACCTTGGGTGGACATTGAACCGTTCACTCTGACTCTTTGAGTTCTATTTGTGAGATAGTCTTTAAACTATAGATTCTCACGGTTACAGATTCCAATTTTTTGCATTTTTTGTAACAAGATGTTGTGGTTTACCGTGTCGAATGCCTTCTTGAAGTTGAGGAAGACTGCAGTGGTGACCCCTCCCCTGTTTAGTTCCTCATATATCGGGGATAGCAGGTCAATGTGAGCCTGGTCAACCGATCGACCTTGGCGGAAACCATATTGCTTAGGGTAGAAGATATTATTTCCCTCCATGAAGGTGGATAATTGTATTTGAATAACTTTCTCCAGTATTTTTGCCGGCATAGAAATTCCAGAGATCGGCCTATAATTGTTTGGGGTGTTTTTGGGCCATTCTTGTGAAGAGGTGTCACCACTGCGGCCTTGAAGGCATCCGGCACCGTACCTGTAGAGAGTGACAAGTTCACAAGAAATGTTATTTGCAAAATCAAACATGAAAAACAATTTTTGAGTATTTTTCCAGGGATAGTATCTATTCCTGAACTCTTGTGGGGATCAATTTCCTTGATTATTAGTTTTGAAGGTACAACAGCACAGGTTGCATCCTTTTATTCATCATTTATCATTGGGCACTGGCACTGATGTTCACAGTCCTTGCCAGCTCTCATCTTGTAATGATGGAAATTGATGATGAATCCTGAGTCCACTTAGGATACTATACAATATGGATGTGCATGATGGAAGTGTGTTGTTATTACACCCTCTCTAAAATATCACATACTTAAAATACACAATTAGAATATTATATATATGATAATTATATCCAAAATGTTCTTAACTACAGGATGATTAATAATTATGTATAGTGCATGAGTATCATATAATTGCTTCACTAGTGTTTTCAATATAAAGGAATTAGTAATAATGAGAGGCTGGCTTATGCTGCCATCTGGTGTTATATGTGGCGCCATCTGGTGTGATAGGTGGCGCAATGGTAAATGAATAGCAGGATTAGGCACAATGGTTAGTCTATGATCAGCCTATCAGTACACATAAAGAAAGCAAATGGGATATCATTTAAAGACTTGGTTATGAATAATATAATTAATTATACACAGTCAATTTATGATATGATTTGTGTCTCTGCTACTGTATTATAATCATAAATTCTCATAACTTTTGAAACCTTCTTTAAGTAAATAATTATGTCAGTACTCATTATTAACACTGTTGTCCGAAAACATAAATGTCATTGATATATCCAGGATATAGGTGATTTCTTTATTGGATGAAGCAGTTTGATGAAATAATTAAAATAAAAAAAAAATTATGAAAAAATATTGAAACCTCTTTTAATTTAGGATTAATAGCTGATCTTTGGATTCTGCTGCGGTTTTAGATAGTGATGGAAATATTAGCCATTTTAAAGTTTTTAGGGCATAGGGCTCGCCATAACGTGACGACGATAGACATCATGCAAGCCATGATGTGATACAATGGCTGACATCAGACAAAACATGACAGGGTCTGTACAACTACCTAAATATCACTCCCAATAGCTCCAAAATCACCGATAATGTTCCAAATATCATTGTAGAGGGATATTCCGCTGGCTGAATGGTGGTGAACAACGAAATAGGGAATAATCCATTTGTCAATTCCGCCACAGTAGACATGGTGCAAGCGATGTTGTGATACAGTACAATGGCTGACTCCCAGTGTCACTGTCAGTGTCAGTGACAATCAGACGAAACAGGCCAGGCTCTGTAAAATCCACACAATAGCTCCAAAATCTTCGATAATGTTCCAAATATCCTTGTATTTAGCATGATCTGCTTGCTGAATGGTGGTGAGCCACGAAATAGTGAATAATCCAAGTATTTGCAGCCTTGGCCTCGCCATAACGTGACGACGGTATGAGTAGACATCGTGCAAGCCTCCGGTTGTTGACGTGTGGGCACTTTCGAATGAAATCGTCCGTGCGCTATATAGACTACCGTACACAATGCAACGCCAAGTGCTCCGTGCCCAGAGTGGCTATGCCGAAAGTCTCCACATCTTTTCCGGTCTGCCTTGTTCGCTCCCACTACGTATCTATGGCTTCTGAAATCGCCACTGGACTAAAACTTCACTATCGGGGGGTAAAACTATATTAAAATCAATTCTAGCGATTCAGATTTTTTATTCATTTTTTTTAAGTCCCTAGACACACCGAACACGGCATTGGTAAACCGGAAGTCTGATGCGTTGGTTGCATGCAAAAAGTAGCTTCGTTTGTTTCGTTTGTTTCTGGAACGGAGAGTGCGGCTGACGTAACCGACATTCTGAAGTTATGATTATGTGTATTTATGTGATATTGGTTTGACAGAGGTAAAATAAACTAAATGGTAAAATGTGTTGGTTTGAAATGTGTAAAACATGCTGATTTGGACGTTATAAAGGCTCTTTTTGACTTGGTCCTTTCCATGTCAGATGTAAAATAGTAACCCATGTATTCGAGTGGAGGAGCTAAATTATTGCAGTTCTTCATGCTGTAAGTACATCTAAAACGTTTTTTTTAAGGGTCTAATATTTGTTAATATGTGTTTAAACAGTAGTATTGAATCCAAAAATCGGCTATTAAAGTGATTAATTCCCGAGATTTGGTGTCTTTTCTACTTCCCAGGAGATGGAGGAATGAAGTGTAATTTATGGGTCAAATGTATAAACAAGTAAATCAAACATCACAGAATATTTAAAATTTCCATCTCTCTTCTCTCTCCCTTCCTCTGTCTCTCTCTATGTCTCTCTTATTCCCCTCTTCCTTCTTCTCTGCTCTGCCACTCTCTCTCTCCCCTCCCCCTCTCACTCTGCCACCCTTTCTCCACTGTCCCTATGATCCAATGAAATTAATCCCATAATAAATCATAGAAAACTGAATTCTCATGAATGAAACGTGTTTTATATCTCACATGACAGCTTGTACTGTTCCCCACAAATAATTGTATGAGTGCTAATTAATCTACTACCATTTGGGATTCGTTTTAAGAAAATGAGTCATAAGTCGCAAAATATGGATTTTGAGATATCACAATATTTGAAAAGATGAGACCAAGCCGATTCCAATAAATGTAAACATTAAGGACATCTAATGAGTACTTTTATCTTTTAAATAAGATATTTTTATTTTTTAAAAATAGTTTGCAATACTTCTGGGTGGATAATTACTAGTAAAGTAGCTATATACATACTCAATGGGATGATCTGAGAAACGCACTGATATAATTAATAAACATTCTTGAAATTTAGTATATGTATTTATACAACCACATGTATTCATACAACCACATGTGGTTGTATAAATACATCTACCAAATTTGCAGGGACTAGACACCCCTAAAATGAAAATATTCAAACAAAAAGATCCTGTAAGTAAACAACTTTGAAAAACACCAATTTTGCGAGTTGTGACTCATTTTCCTGAAACACATCACATTTGTTATCTATGGGAAAACTCCAGTTTGATTTGTTTACAAAACAAAATTCGAAAAAGAAGCAGTAGTAGAATCTTAAGTTTTGAAGTACCATATTTTCTGCACTTCAAAGGCAAACGTTTTAAGGAAAGGAGGGAGAGAGGTGAGAGACATGAGAGAGAAGAGAGAGAGAGATAGAGAGAGGAGAGAAAGAGGGGAAGGAAAAACGAAGTGGATAATAATGCAAGTGATTAGTCTGGAGTTAGAAGATATTGTATACATATTTGATTAATATTCATACATATAAGGGTATAAGGGGTTGACTTAATCTCGCTTAGAAATGTACAATTCTCTGTGTGAATTATGGGCCTTCTGTGAACCAGTAGAGCTGCACATGTCACACTTATAATGTGGCACTTTGTTACAACTCATTGTGTCATAATTTTGTTATAACACCTCCTTTTGCTCAACCATAGCAGTGAGGATTTGTCATCATTTTAAAGCTAATGGGAAACCGAAAATATAGTGGGTTCAGAATGCACTGGGAATGTTACAAGGTGAGTCTAATCAAGAAAAAGAAACAGAAAGATTCTATGTGTGACATGATAGGTAGTCTAGGTCTGTTATTCAGACATATTAGTAATATTATCATATATTGATAAATGACTATCTTTGGTAACTACTCAATCATATTAAATATATTTTAACATGAAGACACTTTATATCTACAGAAAGCTGAGGAAATAAGGAATTCAACCATATATATCATTATGATCTCACTAGTAGCAGGCATGCGTTACCGCCGCGCGTAATCGTTACGCATATTTGTATTCCATGGCTGTACGAGGGACGTGCCACCGAAATACGGCCGTCGGGTGCACTAGACCAGTGGTACAGACAGCTGAAGACTGCCGTCCCAGTGCGACGCCCATATTCGCAGATAAACATGTAACACATGTTTAATAGGAAAGTTGGCATATGTATAAATTTGTTCTAATTGCGCGGCCGTATTTATGTGGCGCAGCCCCCGTGCAGCTCTGGAAGCACAGCCACCATCATACTAGACTAGCGGTCCGGTGGTCAAGCTGTAGACTGCCGTCCCAGTGCGACGCTCGTACAGCTGGGCAGCAGACGTAGTATTTTCACGCCTATCCTGCATTCGACGGCAGGTACCGTGTTACTTGGGGTCTCATGTATACATGAGCCAAATTCCAGGGTAGTGTATTAAATCTATGCATTTCTAAAATCGTTGTATGGAGTACATTCACCTACTTTACTAGTAATTGTTCACCCAAAAATATTGAAAACTTTTTTTCCAAAAATAAAAATATCAAACTTAAAATATAGAAATACATTATTAGGTGTCCTAGTGTTTACTTTCATTGAAATCGGCTTGATTTCCTATTTTCAAATATGGTGATATCTCAAAATCCATATTTTGCGACTTATGACTCATTTCCCTAAAACAGATCACATTTGCAACCATGCTATAGGGGCCATCATGAAGAACAAAGGTGGTGTGTGGCAATAACGACTGCAGCAAGCTGGATTCTCTCCCTGTTAAAAAATACACCTACCATGTTTCATCAAGCTTTAGATTATTATTTGTGTGTATATTATATTATGCCAATACAAGTTTCTAATCTATCACGCAATAGTTTGGAGACTTGGAGCACTTAGTGCCAGTTTGGTGCTCAATTTTTCATGGTTGGCCATTTCCCAATTGTATTGGCCTGGCATGTGAATAATAACTTCATATAGGCAATAATTCATATCATAGTGCCGTAGATTTTACTAACAATAGAGTACACTTTTTGTTTAGGCAGCCTCTAATGTACTGAATTATGTTTAGTCTCATGCTAGGTTTGCATAGGATTTTCAAAACTTAGATTCTCCTGAATAGTAATAACCACTATGCACACTCTAGAGTGCTACACAGCACAACACTGCACTCTAGAGTGCTGCTCAGCACAGTGCTAATGCTGCACTCTAGAGTGCTACACAGCACAACACTGCACTCTAGAGTGCTGCTCAGCACAATGCTGCACTCCATTGTGCCCTCCTCCAGTACCCTCCTGCAGTACCCTCCTCCAGTACCCTCCTCCAGTACCCTCCTCCAGTACCCTCCTCCAGTATCCTCCTCCAGTACCCTCCTCCAGAACTTAAATTCCTCCAGTAGCTTCCTCCAGTACCACTTCAGTACCCCTTCCCATTCTTTCTCCAGTACCTCCTCCAGTACCTTCTTTAGTACCTTCTCCAGTACCTCGTCCTGTACCCCTTCCAATGTTTTCTCCAGTACCTCCTCCAGTAACCACCTATACCTCTCTTTAGTAACCTCCTCCTGTAATCACCTATACCCCCACCCCAGTCCAGAACCTCCTCCAATAACCTCCTCAAGTAACTGACTATACCCCAAGCCACCCCACCCAAGAACCTCCTCCAGTAACCTCCAATACCCCTTTCAGTAACTGCCTGTACCCCTCTCCAGAACCTTCCAGAAGAATGAAAGGCAGAGAGAGAGAGAGAGAGGGGAGGGGAGAGCAAGGGAGAGTGGTGCAGGAAGAGATAGATCATGGAGAGGGGCAGAGGAGAGAGAGGGAGGGGCAGAGTGGGGCAGAGGGAGAGAATGACAGAGGTGGGACAGAGGGGGAGAGAGGGCATGGGAGGGCGAGATGGATCATAGAGACAGGAAAGGGGACAGGATGGGGGGGGGGGGCAGAGAGAGGGAGGCAGAGTGTGAAGGAGAAATATCAAGAGATGAGGGACAAGAGGTGAGAGATGAGGGACAAGAGATGCGGGATGAGAGGCAAGAGATAAGGGATGAGAGGTGAGAGATGAGGGACGAGAGGTGAGAGATGAGGGACAAGAGATGAGGGATGAGAGGCAAGAGATGAGGGATAAGAGATAAGAGATAAGGGACAGGAGATACACTAATAACACTGGTTATGATAAAAGGGGAAATAGAGATAAAAGTAATGGTACAAGTAATGGTAGTAGTAATGGGAGGTAGTGTAGGTAAGTGGAGGTTGAATGTACACTGTGGAAAGAGTTCACGCATTTCCCTAGTGAAGGTACGCGAAAGGCGGGTCAACTTGTTGCACGCTCATAGCGCTTGTCTGTATTGGCTTTTCGCGTACCGGCCGCGAGTGTCTAGTGACGTCACCACGCGCTAAGCGCGTGAAATCAGTCGCCTTACCGAGGCGGTGGTGGCTTGGCTTGCTCAGTGGTGCGTGTAAAAGCTAGGCGGTTTAGGGGGTGGGTGGGGGTGGGGGTGGTGGGGGTGGTGGGGTTTGGCTTAATTATTTATTTGTTTTTTCATTTATTGAATTTGGGGTGGGCGGACTTCATCATTTCATCATTTTAGTGTATCATTTTCTCCTGATGTATTTCTTCCTTGTACCAGCTTCTGTAAAGAGAAAATCACAGATATAGAGAAAAAAACAGGACCTTGTATAAAGACGAAATCTTCAGGACATCTTAATGACTTTGGGGAGGGTAAAATAATTATTAATTATTATCAGCCATTTCAATGGGATGAGGTACATTCCAATGAGATGTGTACTGTTTGCTGGTCATTTCAATGCTCTTATTATATCACAGAAATTAAATAAAATAAATTGTCAACGTCATTTGATATAGCAGCTGCTACAAATATGCAACTTCATAAGTTTAATGAGTTACATTCAATACCTGAGGCTAAGCGGGAAAGCTTTTCCCTCACACCTTGGACGCTTTGAGCGCAGGACACTATGACCAATGGTATAGTACACATTGACACCAGTTCCAGGACACTTTGACTAGCAAACTTGTGTACTGTAGGTTAAGAACCTGTGTAGAAGCATTTTACACTCATATCTTTCTTTTTGCCTGACAGACAAACTTTCCTATTCCTTAGCTCCTCTTTGAGTAATACAATAGTCCAGGATGCATATTTAGAGCTCATTTTAAACAAATCTATTGCCGATGCCAATCCTACTCTCACACTCACCCATGCGTCACAAGTGGCGGCCGCCGAGACGCCTGCTGCTTGTTGGCTGTACCCGTCATCCAGTTACTATGGGCGGTCACCAAGTGCCACATCTTAACGTACAATGCACCCCAGCCTTCCCGTGACCACTAGACCGAGACAGGGCCTCCTAGCTCCCGCCCACAGGCATCGGGAGCAAGGTGTATCCTGCGTCAGATTGGGTGGCTAAAAAAGAACGCACATATTTCAACAATGCTATGCTGGGTAGGAAATTATAAGCAATACTAGACGGGAATCAAACCTACGACCTTTCAATGTGTAAATAAATTATTTAAAAACTTGATTGTGAATGTATAGAAACCTACATGGTACCTAACGTTCTACCACTTACCTTAGAATGTGTACATTTCTCAGGTGCCTAATGATTTAATGAATGACACAAAACTGAAACAAAGTTGAACATGGATTATTCATGAGAAGTGATACTAAAGATCATAGTTAATGAATTAGAGTGAAATAAAAGAGATGCATGTATGATACTTACCTGGGATACGCATGTACTAGTATACCTAAAACTACATCCAATTACTTTTGGTGTGGGCCGTCCAGTGGTCGGAGAAGTAATGAAAGTGTGGATGGAGGTAAGGGTTGGTAGGTATATGAATAGAATATAGCTGTCCTTCCCCCACCCAAATGTCTGGCTTGGTCCGACGTGCAAGCCTTTGGCCGGACCATTGACAAAGGTTCTTCACCCTTGAGTGAGCACCACACCTAGCTTTCAGGGGCGCGTGGGAGTACGCGAACTAGACGTGTAGTACAGCGCGATCTTTCGTATGAAAACACTTATTTATAACAGTGTATATAAACATACACATACATACACATATTCATACATATATAATATGTATACATATTACATATACCTAGACACACATGCATGCATATATGTACATACATACATATACCTGTATACATGTGCGCATACACACATACGGTATATATGTATATTGTATGCACATATATAATTGAATGCATAATACATGTAATGAATAACGTGCATGTATGCATAATACATTTATATCTGAATTCATAACTAAATGAGACTAGTCCTTATAATAAGTCTTATAATGTAACACATAAAATGGGGGTATTACAATTGTGATGTGTTCCAGGAAAATGAGTCACAATGAATACAATACAGAATATACTCATATATACTCAGTATTTATCATTTTTCACTCTAATTTAGCAGAATTTGAGAGACGTGTGGAACTGTAGATTGTGCAAATGTGTGGGTCTAGGCCCACCGATTTCAGTTTGGGGAGTGTTTGGGAGGCAAAATGCCTTATTCGGGACCCTAATCGGCTCTGTGTGGGTGGATAACTTAGGCCCGATTCCATTTTGGGGAACCACCCAAATCCTAGGATTTCAGTGCCGACTAATCGGGGAACCCCAAATCGGGCCATTTTTGAAATCGGCCCTGTGTGGGTCGCCTTTTACTATCTATACCCATCTCCAGTAACTGCTATCCCCCCACCTGTAACTCCTCCTGTACCTCATCATGTACTGCCTCCTGTATCCCCCCCCCCAATATATAACCCTACATTCTCCTGTATCTCATAACTCCTGACATCACGGAATATTTAAAATTTCTATCTCCCTTCTCCCTCCTTCCCTCCCTCCCTCTGTCTCTCCTATTCCCCTCCACCTCCTTGTCTCTCTCTCTTCCTCCTTCTTTCTCCATCTTGAGCTCTGCCATTCTCTCTCTCTCCCCTCCCCCTCTCACTCTACCTCCCTCTCTCCTCTGTCTCTATGATCCATCTCTCCCTCCATCACCTTCTCTCCCCCTCCAAATACCTCATTCTCCCCATCCCCCTCTTCCACCTCTGTCATTCTCTCCCTCTATCCTTCTCTTCCAGCAAGGTAAAGTCGCCCGCATTGGTAAAAGCCTTGCTCAGTCATGGTGGCTGGACCCGACTGGGTGCTAAAAATAGTATAGGGGTCAAGTCGCCAGAAAATATAAATAATCCAAATTTAAGAAGAAAATCAGGTTCAAAATACAGTTCAACATAACCAGACAGATTCATCGAATGAATATAATACAGAATACACTCAGATATACCTAATATTTATCAATTTTCACTGTAATTTAGCAGAATTTGATTAATGTGTAGAACTGTAGATTGTGCATTTTCTGAAAATCAGACCCATAAATTATATCATACGATAATCTGATGTTGAAATACAAAAACAGGTGTCGCCGGTAGTCTCTTTAGCTAGATGCGAGAAAGTTGTGAAATAATGCGATGAAGATACGTATCTCCTGCGACGAAGCTCATACAAGTGGTGTATCATATGTCACTCGCAGTTCGTATGCCCGTCGTTTCTCCCATAGATGCGAGTGCTTGCGAGGCACTTGCAACTGGGATACGATGAGTTTCTTATACAACAGGCCCATAGAGAGAGACAGAGGAAGGGAGAGAGAAGAGAGATGGAAATTTTAAATATTCAGTGATGTTTGATTTACTTGTTTATACATTTGACCCATAAATTACACTTCATTCCTCCATCTCCTGGGAAGTAGAAATGATGCCGCTCAGGGTGATCGCAGGTTTTAGCCGATATTTGCGAACAAAATATGAAGCTGATTTTCTTTTGCAAGCCAAAACAGGCTTACAATAAAGATAGTACGATATGGCTGTGAAGGACAATTTCTTGAGCTTATACAAGCAGATTGGACTTACAATGCACTATGAAGCATTTGTGAACGGCCGTTGCTACTTATACAACGGGCCCTATGATTAATAATTAATACACTCTGATGTTTGGTATAGGCCTAGATTTCCATAAGATCCTCATGGTATTGATAAATGAATTGCAGTTCCTGTTTGCAGTTTTGAGAAACAGTGAAGATTCTTCAGCTTTTTATCAATGATTATAGAGTCTGCAACTTTAAAAGCCAAGTGATGCAAAAGTAAAAAGTATAACCTAATAGAGGTTACAATTTAAAGTTTTGGAGTTCTACATACAAACCAGATTTCACTTTATTCAGAGCAACTTAATTGATGTGTCAAAACAAGAGACAACCTCATTATTCTTAAAATTGTAGGCCAAATATAGTTAAATGTTTAGCTGGTGATGAGATTTTTCTTTCATACAGAATGCTTCCGTGAGGATGGGGAGGACAATCTTGCTCGTGGTAAAACTGCAACACAGGCGGCACCTCTTGACGCATACTATGCATCATATGCAGTGGATGGCATATGGTTAGATACTTTGGATGGTATGGAATGTATATTTTGTTTTCCTTCTAAAGGTTTCCCTCGTGAATGCAGGAATAACTGTGCTGAACAATGAAATAATGATATTGTAAAGTTGTGGTTGAGTGTTTGACTCAACCACAACTTTAGGTTAATTAAGTTTTTATTTGCATCGAAATGCATCAGCCACACCCCCTACCAGCTTATGGACCTTACCATCCTTCTTCCTGCCACCGCTCATAAGTTGTTTTTCCTAAAAACTCACTTCATGGTTACACTCACAGTATCACTATTTGTTATCACTAGGAGGGGTGGGGGAGGGAATAAGGGAGAGGGGAGGGAGATAACTAGGGGACTATTTGAGTGTCGATTTGGGATTGGATCAGGCAGAGATAACTGTTGGTTCCTGCCTCATTTTCATTCAGTATAGAAGCACCAATAAATGATGACCAGACCTCTTCTTACTGGCTCAGTTCTGGACTTGAAACACAACCATCTGTGTGTGTTGCGTTGATTAATTTCTCGCTTGACTGCCAATTTTAATTTCATAACAAAGAATGACCCTGAATTCTTCAATATGATGACTTATTCTTTATAAATCTTAATTAATTTCTAGTTGACTATTCTCTAATTAATAAACAAGATAACTAGGAGTAATTGCTTGCATAAGTAGTCCTTAGCAAGGATCTGCCAGTATTCTCAATGCCATGGTCTCACACAGGACATACCTCATTGACATAAGTTACCATGCCTCACAGTCCTGCCTACTGTCCTCCAGGGGGCCTAAGCAATATGTTACAATATGTAATAATACTATATACGCATTTTCTCTAGAAATTTTAGCTCTCATCCAATCCTGAATATAATAGCTGTCTTTGCAACCCTGAACATTCTATCTCTTTATGAGATTGCCACTAAAAAATCCAGGCTATTGAGAGTCATTTTTCCTCTCTTTACATTTTTGATTTCTCGTTTAGGGCATTGATCATCTAGAAAGTCTATTATAGATTTGTTCTCCTTCCCCATATAACATCCATGGAGACATCATCATCGTGAAATAAAACCATCATTCCATTGCATTGCATCCCTGCATTGGCTATTGTTTCTCTTATTGTTTCCCTCTAGCACTATACAGAAAGTTTTTCAACATCAAACCCATCAATCCAAGTCAGAAAAAAAAATATGATTGTCCATGTGAGAAATATATACTTAAAAATGGTAATTACAAAGTTTACCAATTTAAAAAAAAAATCAACATCTTGTCATAGACTTGAATTGAATTACAAGTCCTTGATCTTGTCCATGATACCATTTTTAACAAACTAAACATAATTAGCACTTATTGGACGAGTTGCCGCACGGTGCGTAAATAAAGGACGAGATCGAAGATTGAGTCCTTTAAGTTGATTATTATACATGCCTAGATTTGCATGTAAAACATGCGTAATTAAAAAGATGATGACATAATTTACCATAATATCTGGTTTTCGTATAAGAGGAATGTTCTAGAAACAGTTGAAACATGGAAGAAGAAAGCACTCACACCGGCAAACTTGTGTCGGCAAACTTGCGCCACCAAACTTGCGTTGCCATGACAACGCGCCAGTAATGTACTAGTCCAATACCAGGTTACATGTAATGAGTGGCTGTCAGAGCCTCGGTAGTGAATGCGTGTATAATAAAGAGAAATATAAATTCCATTGACACAAACACAGCTTGGAGTGAATAGTTTAAACATTGGAAGTTGAGCATGATGAGGTTATAATAGAAGTAATAGTCTATTGTCCTACATTGCATGGATTATTAGTAAATACTCACAAATACCCGTGCTTCTCACAGGATTTGCTAGTGGGACAGTGGGGCCCACATCTTCCCACTCTCCTTGTTCCCTCTCCAACCATCTTTCTCTTTCAAGTTGTCTCTGTAAGTTAGTGTCTGTATTAACATTCATACCTCAAATGGAACCCTGTTAAAATGTTTGTTTGTCACTGTTGTATTGTTGTTGCCTCCCATTACCTCTCCCCCCCCCCCCTGCTCGCCCCTCCCCCATCCCTCTCCCTCCTCTCCCCCTACCCCCTCCCCCTCCCCCTGCCCCATATACCTCAAATAGAACCCTGTTAAGATGTTTTTTTGGCTCCCATTGCCCCTCCCCCTGCCCCCACAATGGACATTTCCTGGGTTCCTTTTGGTGGAAATATGGTGAAATATATCAACTCCCATCCCGTAGTGAAGCAACAACTTTTCATGGTACCTGTCCATGACGCCATGCTTTGGGTGACCCAGAAACCTGGTGATGGGGCACTGATAGGTTTGTTTTCAGGCAGCACTGGGGGCCCAATGGGGGTGCTCAATGTAAACCCATTTCTAACCCCTTTCCAACCCTAATCTGTTAATGAAACATAGTGGAATGGCTCGGCACCATTTTGGCAAGGTGTAAGTTAAATATAATGGAGATCTGGCCAGCGATTTCAGAGAAGATAGGTGTTTAAGGCTCGAAACGCTTATTTTATTAATATAGAGATTGCAGCAATATAGGAGACATTTTAATAAACCACATAATGATGAATTTTATAGTTCATGTCCTTGAGGATTACATTAATTATTTGTGTAGTTGTAACTGCATTGTTCAATCATTGTGCAAAGATTAATGACTGACATTAAGGGGCTGCTGGTTCCCCATTGGGGCATGTCTACTAACATAGTTGTATGTGCTTTTTAGGCCATTTCTGCTCACATACGAAACAGGTGAACAATCCATGGTTGGTGGTTGACCTTGGCCAGAAGTATGATGTAAGCACCATAATGTTGGTCCTCCCTCGAGGTGATTGGTGGGGTAGGTTAACATAGATAACGTATGACTATAATTGGATGGATCAGCTCCTACTCTGTCATTCCTAGGTGTCTAGTACCCCTAATTGGCATATTACAAACAGAGCATATGTGTGTGTAATAAAATGAGGAACTTATTTACTTTTGGAAGTTGGGCAACTAATGTGCACATGTTGGTGAGCCATACTTTTGATGGAGAATTTGCACCTGGAGAGCCTGGTTTTGTGGAGTGTGGATATGAGAGTGACATGCATCCGAAAGAAATACGGTATGTCCAGTGTCATCACACATTACATGGGAGATATGTGGCAGTGTACTATCACCAATACTCTCACCATGGACTCTGCCAAGTTGAAGTCTACTCAAGACAAGGTAGAGTGTCTATTTTCAGTTAATTAATAATATTATTTACAATGATACATTTAAAAACTCAGGAGCCATCAAAAGCATATATATGACATTTAACATAAAACAAAAGGAAAGTTTGTAAGCAGTTTTTAAGTTTTTAAGTAACGCACAATCCTGTGCATCTATCCTATGACAAATCATTTCAGTTACAATGAATTATTTGTGCTCTGATGGCTCAATTGTATAGGTTATAGGTATTCATAATATTTCTACAATGTTTATTTTAATGCTGTGCTCTGACTAGTTCTGTAATTGCTAAGAAATGGATTCTTGTGGCATAATTTATCATTTTGCACTTAGATGGAACTGCTTGTATTTTTAATATAACAATTTATTTAGACTTTTCTATTTCATGAGACAATTAACTGCAGCTGACCGGAGGAAATATATTATTTATAAAATGCTGAACTGTATAAATTAGCATTTTTTCATGTTGACTCTGGCTGTTAAGTGACTTTGTGGGAACTTAACAGAAATCAACAACCAACACTGAAACCACAAGTTCTCATTCCTTGCCAAAAATCACATATCTGACCCCAAGCACAGGCAGCATCACACTAATTATATAATGATTTATTGTACCTAGCCCTAGTTCCTTCCACCTTAATGATTACACTCCAAAATAAATAAAATAGAGAAATACATGAGTAACAAACATAATACTGCGTCTACATTTTGTATTAGCCAAGGGTGGCATAATTGTCTATAATTCTATGCATTACCTTCCCAGAGCAGTCCAATGTATAGGCAACAACCACACAGCGTAATATCAGTACATGACACATACACACTATAAAGGATAATACTTAACACATACAAGACACATATCATGAATTTCAAGGTGCAGGACCAACACAAAAATGACAGCTGCTGTATATAGGAAGTTAAGACAACACTCAGTATGTGCAGTGAAAGTGATCAGTTTTAAGCTGGTAATAGTGCCCAGCAATCTGTCAATAATGCTTGGCTGGCACTGCACAAACTGGTAGTGTTCCCTATTGCACTATCTGAAATCTAGATCAAACCAAATGATATGTGTTACAAAGAACATCCCTACAACACCTAGCATATTTCTATTGTTTCAATTCCATCCACCTATAACCCATCTCATCTCAAAATATTTTAAACAAAACTAAATTTAGAATCAACTATTAAGGTTCATTTTTCAAGGTGGAACAATAAATATCAAACAATCCTTGCTTCTGGTGATTTGCTTGTATTCCCACTTTGTGTCCATTGGAGGTAGACACTCAGACTATTCTGAATCCAGCTTGGTGAGAATAGGTTTCCAGTCTGCATCTTGGGCAGTTCTATTATAGAAATAAACAATGAGGGCTGTACCGTGAGGACAGGTCTGGCATCCCATTGAACTCACGAGGCCGCAGGATGCCAGACTGTCCAAACGGTACAACCTGAATTGTTTATTGCTTTTAGTCTGTGATGTCGCCAGTCACTTTTGGCATGACACACATAGCCACTTTGTGCACTTTGCGTTTCACTGTACAGTCTATATAGCACACTCCTCCTTCCATTCGAAAGTGCCCAAATGTCCACAAACTAGGGCCAGTACTTGGCCGTCATTACTGTCCTCTTTCCTAATAGAAATATGGAAACCTCACATCTAGACAAAAATTTGAATCGAGGGAAAGATTGCTAGACCCTTTTTCCAAAACATGAGAAGTTCTGGGCATTCTATTGGCAGAAATGGCGGAGTTTGGAGCCTGCACTATTTTGCCCATTCTCCAATGTTGAATGTAAACATACTACCATGTAAGGCCTAAGGAATGACGGGCTGTGAACCTGCAAGTCCCGTTCATCGAATGACAGGGTGGAGGGGTGGGGGCATGTGAGTGGGGACTAATGGGGAAGGAGAAGACCCACATAGACAATGGCCAGAGGTGGGTGGGGGGGCTCGGGTGATAACCAATCACAAGCAAAAAAGGGCAAATAGGCCACTGTACAAACACAGTCTACACGCTCATAATTCATGTAAAATATACCCACAATCTGACCTAAAATGGACTAACTATATATAATTGGTCATCTTGCGAGTACATAAAAATAAAACATTTAATAAAAATCAATGGACAAATAAGTTACACATATTTACTTCTGAATTAGATGCTTATGCATTTATATCTTTTTTCCAGCTTTTCCACTTGAACCATGGACCTGTGTTTGGCCAGAACTTATGGGACCACAAGGTACAGAAAATATAGCCCAGGCTAAACAGGCCTACCTACCACATCCAGATAGGTAAACATCAAGCCAATATCAGTTCAGTCTTCTTGATCAATATTTTGAAAGTGTAGAATTGCAATCAGATTATTATATTTCTGGAGAGCAATTCATGATAACTCAAGGTTATTTTGATATGTTTTTGAGTAAGTCTCATCTAATCCAAATCCCATTTGATAGAAATGCTAGTTGATTCATTATAATGAATAAATTGGTGGAAGATGGTAGAGTTGGGTCCGCTGAAAACCCATTGAGTTTGACAGGTTTATCCAAACAAGTTGATGACCCAATCTTGTGTTACCCCTAGCCGTGTTGGATTAGAGTCAAACTTTGTTTGGCCCAAATCCTTAGTACACATATTATTGTTACATGTAAATATGGTTTTAAAGTTATGGTATTGTAGTGAAGCTACCAATTGTTCGTTTTCATGAGACGAATAAAGTCAACAAGGGATTGTCAAACAACCGAACTACTTTATTTCTCGCTGCACATGTAAGTGGCCCAGAAGCTTTGGTTCCCTCCTTGGGTCACCAAAGCTATGTACATTCAATAAGGGTGGCAATACAAAAGAGACGGACAACACATGTCTGTAAATACCATAGGCGAATGTAAGTAAGGGAAAATGGGAACACAAATGCTCATAAGACGGTACATAAATGGCCTGAGATAGTTATATTATACATTGTGGTAAAACGGTGGCATACACCAGCTGCTAATATAATACATTATGAGAATAGAGCAGCACACCTAGTGGTAATAAACAGGTTAAATACACTGGACTAGAGTTATACTAAAGTCACACCAGGGCGTAGCACTTCCACTGCTGTATACATGTTAAATTAATACATGAATATTTCATAATTATTGTAGTTACATGACATAAGAACAGATTATCAATTTCTATAATGATTACAGAATATTATATGGGAAAAACACTTGTAGCATGTTAAAGACCAGATCATGTATTTTCAGTCCATACACAGCAGACAAGGCAGTGAATGGAGAATCTACAATGGAATACACAACATGTGCCAGAAACCTAGATTTGGTAGACCAGTGGATTGTTGTAGACCTTGGTGCCATCAATACTGTTATTGCAGTAGCACTCACCAACTCACATTTGGAAGGTAAGTCAAAAACATTGAAACATACCTAAATTTAAAGAAAATTTGTTGTGATTTCATTTAACCTTTAGAGTAGTAAGTTGCGGATAGCTAAACATGAATATGAGTCAAGTCAAAACCCACTAGTATGGCCACCTGTAGTCTTGCTGCCATACTAAAAATGACAAATGTCTCCCTCCTTTGGGTTGAAGAAAGGAGACTGAAGGTTATTTAATTAAAACAGAGGCCAACTTTTGCACAGATCATCACCTGAAAGCCTTCAACATCTTGGTAGGCAACAATGCAGGACCAAGTACAGCATTGGACGTCTCTCTGTATGAAGTCTGTGTGAGGCAGTGTAACCAACAGAGTAATGGTCGCCGCTACTATCCTTGTACCCAGCACATTAATGGTAGACATGTAGCTGTACATATGAACCTTACTGACTATGTGTACTGGTGTGAGATAGAGGTCTATACACCTTCACTGTATGGTAAGTGCTTACACACCTTCACTGTATGGTTCCACACCTTCACTGTATGGTAAGTGCTTGTACTCCATGGTGAAGTGTGTATATCACATAACATTTTTATGTAGAGGCATGTGGTACATACCGTGTGGTACATTGTTTTGTACCACATGGGCTGAGCCTATCAATGTGCAAAATAAATTCATTTGATTGGTTCCCATTTACCAAAATGTACTCAGGCCCTGCCCCTTAACAACAATGATAGGCTAATGATCCTGAAGATTATGAACATGAAAGTAATCAATAAAACGAAATTTCAACTAAGTTCAAGGTAAGAAATATTTCCCTTGAATCCCATTTCTATCATAGAGCCCATAAACAAAAATAGACATCTCCAACTGACCATCGATCATCGCGGGAAAATGGGTTGTCAAGGTCTCTTTACTAGCATTACTAACAGTTGCGTTATTCAGTAGGCGTTATGATGCACACAATTGTGTCATTGCCGGCACGCCATGGACAGTCAGAGAAGAATGGTTGAAATGTTGTAAGTGTAGTGTCTCGTTATTTCCCCGTACCCTAGTGGCTATGGAACTAGTGCAAATAACAACACAACCAGGTTCTAACGGTCCTCGCCAGCCAAGTCCTTTATTATACCAAACACACCTGCCGCGGTTGGAGCTCGGAGAGCCTATGCCAATCCTTACAACTTGTGGCAGTAAGATATATGAATGACAAGCATCTCAATAGTAAAAGGTGTTTATAAGGACATACAGAACAGCATAAGAGCAAATCATAAAAATAAGTTATAAATGCATATCAATAAGTAATTACGACCTCTGTCGGAACATATCAGAACTACAGCCCCTGGCCTCTCGTCCGGAGCCTAACGGGAGAGCATCCGGAAACCCCGGAACATGGTACCGGACAGAGTCAGAACCAGCCTGACTCTCGCCGGCACCACATAAGTAAATAAAGGACTTTTTGTTGTAATTTATAATTGATTTATTACCACCGTGGAGTAAAAATAGTACCGCATCTCATAGCTGGTCTCCGTCTCGCATAAAGGATCACATGGACCCAAGATGATTCTTTTCAATAATAACCCACTCACCTATCGGCTTGTGGGCCATGTGAAAAGAATTCTCTTGGGTTCATGCAATCCTTTACACCAGACCAGCTACTTGTGTGGTACTATCACAGTACTCAATGTATGGTAACTGCTCAATAACTGTATGGTAAGTGCTTACACAGGTTCCTGCTATGGTAAGTGTTTTGAGATTAGTTTGACCTCCAATGTGCAATAACATCTCATTGCATGATTCATGGGTTTGAACAAAACTGTAGACACAAAAGTCATTGAAGAGTGAAGATCAAGGAGAAGAAGCATTATGAAAGTGTGAATTGGACGGTAAGCCAGGCTATGAATGATTTGTCATTTGTTATGTTATACATATAAGTTTAATGGAGTAGCAATTGCAAATTTAATAGAAATCTTGGAGAATAATGTACCAGCTTTCATGCCGAAGTTAAAGTGGCATACAAAAATAATTTTTTGGGGGGGATCACTTCTTATCTAAAGACACCTAGTGAGAAATAACATTAGATTAGAGAAAATGGCCTGGTCTAGCAAAAGATTTCTGTGTTCGAAATTCTGCTATGGAAATGACATACCTGACTACCCTCACCCTGTGAAAATCCTATAGAAGCATTGTCAACAATCATTTTTAGTTCCTTTGAAATCATTTGCCTTTTGCCTCTATGGTCACTGCAGATAGGCTATATCCAACACTGGAGCCTGAGTATCTGTCAGATGGCATCAACAAGACAGTCCTGTTTGACAATGATGACAGCACATGCCTGGACCTCTTCACTGTAGATGGATTCCCCCGACATCACCTCACCCTACGCCTGGCCTGGCACTCTGAGGTATTTGATGCACTACTGGATGCTGCCTCAACCAGGTAAATAGAATAATTGTCATTTTTATACATTATGACTACCCCTATCTGATTTTGCACCGGAGGTTGCCTTTTTCATGTTTGGTGTAAAGACTAAGCTCATGGTAGCATATGTTGTGTATCAAACAAAAATGATTCCCAAACTTTGTATTTTTCAAATGTTATCTTCACAAAAATTCTTGGTAGGAATATTTTGGCTTTTGGGGTGTGCTAGCACTCTTAATTGAATATGGCAACTATATTTCAAGGTATATATTTTCTAAATCCCCCTGTGCATCATTAAACCTTACTATAAACTATTGATAAGAATAATCTCTAAGGATTACCATTCCATATTAACATTAATATTTCTCTCTCCTTACCAAGAATTCAAATAACACCGTTAGAGAATGGTTAATACAAAATAGCTTCTTTCATTTATTATCCCATTAGGGGTCGGTTACAACAAAAAAGTGTAACCAACCCCTAACAGAATTATCAACTAACCTTAGTGAGTCCTCCACACTAAACATGTTAAGCATTTCCATAGGTTTTTATATAGAAATGAATAACATAGATACCATATTTCATCAAAAGATTAAACATTAATTTCTGACATATGTTACAAACATGCTAGGAGAAATGCAAACATAGTTCAAATTAAGTTTGTGAGTGTATTAAATCATTTTCAATTTTCAAAAAGCAAGATAAAGAGGGAAAATTAATTTTTATTAGTTTTTCTTACATGAAATCGCATTAATACCATAAAGTTTAAGTATATGACAAAAAAAACAACATAAAAAGAATGTTTCAAAGGTAAGTAGAGACCTGGAATTAATTTTGTAATGCCCGTTCGGGGTCGGTTAAAAAAAAACTAGGATATAGAATTCAAGGGCGTCTCCTGCACACATTTTTTAAAAATTAAGAGATTGTACTTTGGAATGGTGAAGGTAAACATGCCCTCTATGAAGGATATTAAAATAGATAATATTGGATAATATTTTTGTTCCTGCTTCCATGATAAGAAACCTGTTAGGGATCGGTTACAAAACCGTTAGGAGTCGGTTACACATTGAGCATCATTCAGGAGAATCGACCATAAGTAATATTTCTTTGCATTTTGTACATAAACATAAAGAAAATAGAATTACTTATTAGGTTCTTCAGGTTTGTTGATTGAAGATTCAAATCAGTGGTACCTGCTTGATTTCATCTTTTTAAATATGATGCTCTAAAAGTCCATTTTTCTGTGACTTAAGACATCTTTTTCCCTCACACATGACATGATATACACCATACATTTAATGAAGTATGTGTATATTGTTGAGTTACTGCCTTATCAAATTTACACCTAGTTTTGTTACAGTTAAATCTATATTGGGAATAATAATTATTTGATACCTAATGACATGGCAAATTATTATCAAATGAACTTTTTCTCATCATAACATGCAGGTTTTGCTATGCACAGTTCTATGCAAACATCACCCATGGTGCAGCCCTGAAAGCTATGGCTATGGTGGGACCACATGGAGAGGACACTGTAACATCATGGTCAAGTCACCCTCGCATACTACAGTTCTGTGATGAAATGGGCAAGTGGACAGATGACACCACTGGATTGATCCACAGTCGTTTCTCATGTCTCTGTCCTGACTCCCAGACACAGTGTAATGTTTACCTTGGAGTTTATCAGCAGAAATGGAGTGGGGACAGCACTGTATGTGGTGTCTATCTATATGATTGAGCCTATCTTGTATAATTATGCACCTCCTTCTGGGAAAGGGACATCACAAACATTAACCTTCTCCTCATCAGAGGTATTACAGTCAGATATCCGAGTGGATATCCAAGACACTAATCCATTAGTTCCGTCAGGTCCAGCCGGCCACATTCCTCGATTCCACATCCAGCGATAAGCATAATCACAAGGCTAAGACTAAGGGTAAAAGTGGTAATGACCCCTAAAACTTAGGGGTCCAAAACTGCCTTCTAAAACTGACTGACTTATTGGATTTGATTGTGACTAATATACATACAATAAATGTATGTTATAAACTGTATTGCTTAAGCGTGTGTTCAACCTGAATGAAAAATCATGCTAATATTTGTTGTTAACTTCTGTGTGCTGTATATATTGGATGTTAAAAATACTCTCTCAGCTATACATGCGCAAATCTGCGCATTGCTTTCCTTTTGCCACATACACCAAGTATATGGCATACCTAAACGAACCCATTAGAATTAGCATCTTCTACAGCTGATAACGTATTTTTAATACTTTGAATCTAATGAGGTACGATTGTAAATGACTAAATGGCTAATAAATCATGGGCCTTGATATTGTCATGTTAGGTTTACAAAAAATAGTAGGAACCTAAGAGTTCTGCAGCCCACATCAACAAAAATAACAAATTCTATAATTTATAAGTGTCAAACCAGATGGAATGATCTCCCAACTGAGGCACATGTATTGACAGAAAAGACTTTACAAAATTCCTTACAAACTATTGAATATCTAGTAAGTATCCACAAATCATAACCACTGATAACTTTTGTATAACACCACTGTTAACAATAACACTTATGCTACCTATGTTACCTTTTGTGCCATTCAACACTTTTATGTATAAGTACTGTAATGACGTTTTTATTACTTTTTACTACTTATCTTACCTTTTGTGCCATTCAACACTTTTATGCATAAATAGTGTAATGACATTTTATTACTTTCTACTACATATCCTTGTTAGTGCTACTTGTATTTTATTATAAGTTTAGTTTTGTTAAACATACATGTATATTAGTGCTACTTATACTCTCTTATATCATATATACGCTGCAAGACAAAGGGCTTAGTACAAAGTCCATATTTAAGTCTCACTCATGTTCATGTAACCTCATGTACTGGGTGACTCAGTACAGAGTCACTCATCAACATTTATATATCTAATGTTGAACTTATGCAGGATGACTCAGTACAGCGTTACTAAAACATTGTCATATTTACATGTCATTACATATTTTATTAGAAATTTTATTAGAAATTTTATTACAAATGAAACTGAGTCGTGTAGAATGGCCTTTTATAGAGTCAACTTCCTGTCAACTTCTTGCCTCAAACATACAAAGTCTAGAACTGAATGATTCTCACTCAATAAGAGGCTCTACGATATTATATAATGTAAACCGACCCCCAACCTTAGCCCACTACCAAACCCCTAGTCAACCCCAAAATTAGCTAGTCAACCCTCTGTAGCTAGGCATGCATGGGAAGACCAGGTCCAGACCTGACATGTACTACCTGTATTTTCTGTAACCTAGTCATGAAATAAAAGAATCTTATTATTATTATTAATACTCAAGTTTCTTGTCCTTGTTTCAATTTATTTGTAAATATTTAAAATGTGAGGATATCTACAGCGTCTGTACATTAGTTTCATACAAGGCCTGATGTTAATACAGACTGCCAACAAGAGTTGCAAAATCAAATACGTTCAATGCACCTTTTCACTCAAAAGCATTAATTCTTTTGATAAATGCAGCCTAAAAAGGATTAAATCAATTTCGTTGTGTATTTTCTTAAATTAGAATAGAATCCAACAGATAAATGATCATTTCCTCTTACATATTCTGGTCCAATGCTCTGTTTGTATATTAAGACGATTATCTTCGAATATCACCTGGTCGATCAACTTTAACGTAACATAACGTCAGAAGCAATGACATAAGAATAGGTATAAGGTGGTGTAGAAAGGAATAAACTAGCTATCCTTCCTAACTTAGACTATTACAATTTCTTATATGACTCTGCCCATAAAGCTCTACTACGAAGACTTCAATCTCAGCAAAATCTTGCGTTGACAATAATCTTCAATAAATCTAAGTATGATGGCATAGATCACGAGCATGAAATATTAAATATCTGGCTTTTACAGCTTAGGAGAGATAAGCATATTTTGGATGTCTCGTACTATTTGGCCCAAAACCAGGCCAATCTTGACGTAAAGAAATTACCTACCCAATGTCATGCCGAGGGAAGGAAAAACCTTAAAATTATGCCAACAAAACTTCATGAAATTATAGACTCCGCCTCTTATAAATGTTGAGCCCGGTGGAACTCATTAAAAGCTGAGGCTCACAAAATTGATGACCCTGCTACCTTTAAAAAGTACACCCATCAACTTCTCGCACCATTTTAATTCTTGCAGGAGTATTATTCTTACCACCTCCTGTGCGCCTCGCTTGGTCTGATATTATGATCATATGTATTTATTCTTCATGTCAAACCTGTATACCCATGATTGATTGACTGTTTTCTGCACTCTCTGTACTCTTATGATCTAAAAGTTCTGGTCATATGTAAGTATTTCCCTGCATATTTACACTGTAAACATAAAGACTAAACTGATTACCTAATATTGTGAACTTGAAACTTGAATGAATGTATATCTATGGTATCTACATCGCTCAGTATCTGCTATGTATAATGCCATAATATCGGTTACAATTATTTCTTAGCTAGCCTTCTCAATCAATTCTTGTCTCGTAATGAGCCCCCCTTCAATCATTGTTACTACATCGTAGTTCTCATCTCATAATCATATCCAACCACTGTTAGTATTAAGGCTTTCAAATGTGTTACTCTTTGTAACAAACTCTTCTGTTATTGTAATGAACAAAAATTCTAGAAAGACGGCATTCACAGGAAGACCTGACTGTAAAGTCAGACCTGACCAACCAAATTGTATCGACATCCTCGATTGCAATAAAAGAATTTTTGAAATTGAAATTGAAATTGAAAGGAAAGGTTTGATGGTCATACCAACTATGAATTAGTCTGCCGTACAACATGTGAATAAATTGGTCAGATTTTCAGAAAATGTACACTTCAACTTCGCCAATCTTCTCAAATAGCCCAAATTTCAGACATAAAGAAAGTTCAAAATACAGTTCAACCTAACCAAACAGAATGCTAGAATCAATGCAATGCCGAATATACTCGAATTCACCTAGTATTGACCAAATTGCAGCCTAATTTAGCAGAATTTACTAAATGTGTACAGCTGCCAATTGTACATTTTCTGAAAATCTGACCCAAATACAATAAGGACTTCCTGAGCCCGCGCCCTTGTATGACGATATCATAGGATATGCATGGACGCTGGGAAATATGTTGCCAGGGAGAGATGACCTGCTGAGGTAATTTATGAGGCCACGTCCAGGTCAATACATTGCAACCGTAGTAACGAAGGTCACATTGGTGAACAATCTTGTATCGAAGTTCCGATAGGTCAAAATTTAATAAAGAAGTATGAGGAAAACTCATATAGTCGCACAGTGGAATCACCCTGCGAAATTATATCATACAAACAACTGAATCCGAGCCACGTCTATGTGCACTATTTATGATATAATATTCAAGGTGGTTGTAATAATATGAGGTACGTTGGAATGTTTGAAAAGTTGATAATGATAGTGATAAGTTAAAAGAAATTAAAAGATTTCTAAGACTTTTATTGTTATACATTTTATTTCAAAAATGGAACTTATGTGAATAATTGAATAATGAATTATGAGGAATGAAATGGAAAAAGGTAAGTCTAGTGCCTTCAGCAATATAAAGTGAAGTGGGGTGGTGCGAAATTAGAACCGACTAGGCTCCAGCAGGTTACTAATCTGGTATCTAACCTGCACTGATGTAGGGTTAGGGTTAGGGTTATAGTTAGTATTGGTATCAATCATTGGAAGAGCTGACACCTTAGTCCGAGATAACCAACCAACCACTTGTAATAACATCAGCAATAAAGAATTGTTTAATTGAATTTAATGTACTTTATTCCACCTAGCTCCACCTCAAAGGACGGCGGAAAGAACCAGTGCATATTAAATAGTGTTATTACACCCCTGGGATGTTGCTTCCTATACCTTCAGCATTGTATGTCACACTTCGTCAAAGTGGTGCATAACATGTGAGTTATGTCACCCTGGGGACATACAACAAGTAGGTCCACCAAAAACTTAAATTACTTCTTTTATTTTTAATTAATTATATTTTGTATTTATTAATGGGGTGTAATAAATATGGAACAAAGCTCGGGTGAAGTTTGTACACTTGTTAGTGACCTCGGGAGCGCAGAAGATCTCGGGCTAACGCCCTCTATCTTCCCGCACTCCCTCGGTCAATAACAAGTGTACAGACTTCACCCTTGCTAGGTTCCATCTATTTATAGCCGTTTTAGTAGCCTGGGGCCTAGTATCTAGTCGCTTCCTAGTGAGACTTGTGTATATTGAATAGTGATATAGCCTGGGGCCTAGTATTTAGTCGCTTCCTGAACGTTTGGTGATTATGAGGGAATGAAGGGAGGGGGCGCTACAGGTTATGATGAAGTATGTGTGTTTATAAAGAAGGAAAGGGGGCGCCACAATAGGAGCGCATTGAGCAATCTCTACGCCACGATCATAGCTTAGTTTGTTTTATGAATAATAAAAACACTTTAAATACACCAGATATCCTCGCCATTCATTTATTGACTGGTTTTATCAAGTGATGTGTGCTATACTATAGTTCTGACCACGTGTAGACAGATACAAGCAGCAGTTAAGTGCATATTTAACTACCAGTACCCTCAGTGACAGGCAGATACACTGGAGTATGCGTGCTGGAGTAGGAGGGGAGCGCTATGGGAGTTACTGGAGGAGGAGCAGATAGTGTTTACTCATAGGTCATACAGAGTAGCTCATGGAGCTATAGCTCCTGCTGGATCAGCTGATAAGTATGGGTACCGAGGACCCTGAAGCTAAACCCACTCTAGGTATGTGCTGCTAATATTTGATTCCAGTTTATTACACGTAAACTTGTATGGGTCAGATCGTCAGAAAGTGTACAATTGGCAGCGCTACACATTTTAGGAAATTCTGCTGAATTCTGCTAAAGATGGATGAATACAGAGTATATCTGAGTATATTTGGTATCGCATTGATTTATAGTATGAGTTCTGTTGTGTTAAACTGCATTTTGAAGCTCATTTGTTAAAAGTGTTTTTAAGAGCATTGGTTAAGGCGAATTGTACATTTTCTGAAGATCTGACCCATATAATATACATGAATAGCGTATTTCGTCCCTGCCTGTAACAGTCTTCGGGTAATATATTTCCACCTCATTAGGCAAAAAAAAATGGTCTAAAAAACAGGTTATTAATCCCTTTGATACCTACCCAAGGTGTTTATTGACCAAGTTCATTCAAGTCAGTGATAAAAATATGTATGATGCTATGAAGTTACTAGCATATTCTACTTTGGAAAAGACATATCTCGTGCACGGTGTATAACTCATTTCAAAAGTCTGAGTGACTCATATTTCAGCATTACTGTTTGATCTTCGTACAACTCAGTTCTACATGGGTCAGATTTTCAGAAAATGTACAATTGGCAGCTGTACACATTTAGTAAATTCTGCTAAATCAGGCTGCAATTTGGTCAATACTAGGTAAATCCGAGTATATTCAGCATTGCAGTGATTCTAGCAATCTGTTTGTTTAGGTTGAGCTGTATTTTGAACTTTATTTTCGTCTGAAATTTGGTTTATTTGAGAGAATTGGTGAAGATGAATTGTACATTTTCTAAAAATGTGACCCATATGTCATCGCACTCTGACCCATTTGTCATGGACTAGACATTAGACCGCTGTATCCACTGTTAATAATCATCGGGGAAATATGAGGCAGCAGAAAAAGCCAATAATGAACGATTATTCAACTGCATTTTATTCAATTTACCTTTGGTCAGGTCGACGCATGGTCTATACATGATTGCCTTCGTTTGCAAAGTCACTCCAGAAGTCATTGACGAAATAAAACTGTAGTAAAATTAAATTACACTATGGCGCTATGGCACTTTTACTAACATTCACTTTCCCTAACCAAAATAATGGGAAAATAATTCATCAAAACGCCAAATGAAATTATTTAATTCTTAATTATGAGTATCATATATATCACAATAATGCAAGCAGATAGTATATAATATAAGACCACTTACTTCCTAAAACTTTATGAAATTTGGAACTGTGAGTAAGAAAGTATCATTATAGATTTTTTGGTGGGTTGGGGGTTTAAAATCCACGTATTTATAATGGACCAATTTCTCATCTTTCATAACACATGGAAGATAATCAATACGAAATATTCAAAATATATAATTCAGTACTATATAGTAGTACGAATGAGACCTTCCACACGCTGTGAAACTTCGATCAATAAAATTGATTAAAAAAAGTTATTAAATTGTTAAGAACAAAGATCCCGAGTATATACAGAGAATGAAATGGAGTGCTAGTGATAAAACAAATATGGGATGGGAACCCGATGAGGAATCCGAGTCCGATACTTCTTGGATTACCAATCCCGAGTTCCAGTCACTATGACATTTATGTATGTATGTATATAGTATGCCCTTATAGCATCGAAGCGTATTGAAATATAAACCGTTGTTTTTTTCATTCTTAATCGGCATAAAGTATCTGAAGTTTCTGAATGTTGTTTCAAATTTTGAAAATTAAAAGTTAAATATATATTGGTGTTGAAATGATCCCCGGGTTCAGTTTCACAGTCATTTCTCAAGATGTAACACGTATGTGAAATTAAAGTATTTCACGCAACTGACCTCCCTGGGAGCAAGGAGGTGAGTGGATGAGGAAATGAGTGAGTGTACAGGGACTGGATGACCTATGACTCCGCCCCCCCCCCACCCCCCCCCCCCACCCCCAACACACACTGAAAATAGAAACAGTTTATAACCGGCCCGCGGAGTGACCAGCATGCTAGCATATAATATATATTTATGAATATCATACATATCGAGAGGCAGGCTCAGAGATATATATATATTGTTTGGGTTAGATTTTTATAAAATGTGAAATTCAACCTCACCAATCCACTCAAAGAACCCAAATTTCAGACGAAAATAAAGTTCAAAATAGAGTTAAACCTAATATACTCGAATTTGCTTAGTATTGGCCAGATTGCTGCCTAATTTAGCAGAATTTACTAAATGTGTAGAGCTGCTAATTGTACATTTTCTGAAGGTCTGACCCATATAAACCACATGTCTGATATAAATCATAATGTCTGGTAATTATATCCACCTGTCCTCTGCTCTCCAGAAGTTAATAAACAACACTGAATTCATTGATTCAAAATCATTTAACTTCACGATTCGGGAATAAATGGATTACCTTTCCTACATGTTACAGATCGATATGAATTAAAATAATAGGATTAAAAACTGCTTGTACGTCACACCCTGAATTCAGGATTTCATTTTTAAAGTCAGTTTTTTAGAACACTAACACATTGTTTACAGTCCTGCCTATGATCGGATTTGTTTGTATGGGAATGTATGTGGATATGAATTGAAATGTCATCATGGTAAACTAACCTTATATGGGTCAGATTTTCAGAAAATGTACAATTGGCAGCTGTACACATTTGGGAAATTCTCCTAAATTAGGCTGAAAAATGAAGAATACCGGGAATATCTGAGTATATTTGGTATGGCATTGACTTAAAGTATCAGTTCTGTTATGTTAAACTGCATTTTGAAGCTCATTTTTGTCTTAAATGTGGGTTATTGGAGAGGATTGGTAAAGGCGAATTGTACATTTTCTCAAAATCTGACCTATATAACGGCTGGTAGTAGTACTACAGTGCATACTCACGGAATGTAGGGGATGCGGGTCAACTAGATAAACGATTGATTTATGATTTTTATATTTTGGCCAATGCTCAGATGGTAGTCTTTCTGTCAAGATATTCACCCATGGGAAACTGAATGAGAATGTATCGGAAATTTGGTTCAAGTGCGGGTAAGAAATTACCAAAATGAATTTATTTCTATTGGGACATATTTTAAAATTTGATGTCAAATTAAGGCAAAATGCTAAGTATGCTGCGCCTGCTATAATAAGGTGTTTCTTTAAAATTCTGCAAAAATTTTTTTTTTTCTGAACGAAAGTTCTGTCCCTTACGTGTACACATCTGCACTTCCCGGCCCATGTAGCAAAGTGGATGGATAACAATTTTTGCCACCAGCCCAAATTATCTGTTGGCTGATATGATTACACATGAAACGCATCAGGGAGGGCGTTAACAGGGGATTCCATGCAACTTGATATCTATTTATCTGCCATATATATATCATATATTATATAGCCTATGGGTCGCATTTTCTGGAAATTTACAATTCACCTTCCCCAATCCTCTCAAATAAATCAATTTTAAGATTGAAATTAGGTTCAAAATACAGTTCAACATAACCAGACAGATTTATTGGATGAATACAATTCAGAATACACTCAGATATACTCAGTATTTATCATTTTTCACTCTAATTTAGCAGAATTTGAGAGATGTGTAGAAATGTAGATTGTGCATTTTCTGAAAATCTGACCCATATGTTCACACTGGAAGAGCTGATAGAGTAGTAAGAGTGGCCACAAGTGTTTCAGTTCAGTGAAGACATTTTCCCTGGCATTTTTCTTGTGATTTTGATAATATGTCCATACACTATTTCTAGAATTGATATCTCCCAATATGGGATCTCATCGATTAAGAAAGAAAATTAAGTGGCTATATTGCCATCATGCAGTTCGGTTTTGTTGGAAGAACTGTCTGGGCAGAAACAAAAATAAAAAATGTTCACGTAGATTGAAACTATTACCGATAGTAGTTGTATTTATGTAACAAAATTAGAAATAAAGATTCGTATAATATAGTCTAGGCCCAAAGTTGAGCGAGGCCCTTCAAACGAAGGGACACCCTCTCGCCTCAAACCGCAAAGGGTCATAATAATTCCATTAATACCGCAAAATGTCATTCTATTCCCTCTAGTATGCCTAGTCATAGGCCAGGAAACCGTTTTAGCGAAGTAGGCGTCTAACCACTTACATACCATTCTTATCTCATCTGAGGGTTTGCACCTAGACTGAATATAAGACATTAAGGGTAGCTGAGCCGTGTCAGTCTCAGCTCTCATCCTCTCAGATCAGGAATAAAAGTGGCGTCAGTGATTGGACGCCTACTGCGCTAATGGCCTTCCTGGCGTCCTAATGGGATTATAATGGTATTCAATAACATTTTGGTGTGGAGCAAGAGGTTTCCCTCAGTTTGGAGGGGCTCTGTTAACTCTGAGCCTAGACTGGTGTAGTGTGCTGGTTTTGGACCCAGGGGCATGGGAAGGTTGTGGGTTCGAATCTTGGTTTGGCTGACATGCTCGCCCAGATAGTAGTGGGAGGCCAGCTATATAGGAGCTGACTCAATGTAAACCAACGTTAAGAAAAAACAAAACATGGCCCACTACTGTCGCCATTCGTGAGCTTTAAACTCAAATTTGTTTCTATTCCCTAAAATTGTTGAAGCATTGGTAAAGTTGGCGAGATTTTGACTTCGCCCCTCACTAGGGTCTTGCCCGAAACTTCACCAAGTCACATGGATCCAACTGTTGTGACAATCATATACATTAATACCCCCTAAAACATTAGTCCCACCTCGGTGAATTTATAAAGTGTTGAAAGGCTGGCACACATAATGCTACAATTAGGGCTTACAATACAACAGAGATGGACTGATATTTACTCCATCGTTTGTGTGAATTCAGTCTCCATTGATATATATTGCTACAATTATGGCTCGAATAGAATATGAAACACTGGGGTCGGACAATGCTTCAACTATAATCGGTCTTTCCCCATAGAACGGAGTGACCACCAGGTTAATTGTCACTTTGCGGAACAATGACTAACTGTTTATTCATACAATGTGGGCACCTGGGAATAATTAGTGATCAACCAAGGGGGTCCTGCATGGCGTCTGGCAGAAATATCTCACTATCATAGTATTATATTGCTGTAGAAGGTCCATGCAGGGTGATATAGCTGGAGAGGTTGCTGTTACTTGAAGTCAGCTCCGGATTGCATTACTCTGAGAATTCAGGCTCTTGAAATTAGATTTCAGGTTGGCATCTCTTGGCATGCTGGAAACGGCTGGCAGATCTACAGATCACGACAGTAAGTCTAGCCAGAGCTTTGCCAGACCAGGATTTTCAAATCATTTATTCAAGCATTTATACAATTATTTATATGATTCATTACAATCTATATTCTATTTCATAACAGTTCATTATCATCGTATTTTTGTTTGTGTGAAAACACTTTGCACTATCTTGGGGGCATATAAATAATACAATATTGCAATAAATAAATACAATATAATACAATAAATACAAGTGTTATACATCCAGTTAAGGGTTTCCTGCTCGCTTTAATGATTTCAGGTCAGGGGTATAACCTTTCCACATGAGAGGCCCTGTGATGAACGGGGATGGTTTGATTTTCACTAATTGTCTCAATTAACTTAACTACATGAACCAAATGTAGCACCGATTGTATGTTATCCAGACTCTTTATTGTAGTATAGACGAGAGCTAAGATTTCTGGGTCAGTTATTGTGTTCTGCCAATCCACGAGCCTGACACAGTTGATGTGGTATCAATTAATGGGTCATTAATTATTTACATGCATTGGTTTCGGCGTCCAACGCTATAGCGTACATAGAACACGGATTTTAGAGATATTAAATAAAAACATTAAAAGAATAAATGGGAGTACAAATTGTAAATTTGAATTATATCAGCGATATAGTGATCAAACAAATTATGATGAATTAGGGTAATTAAATGAACATAAATTACTGAATTCTGCATAAATAAGGCATTGGGAGGGGCTTGACCATGTCCTACAACCTTCATTCTATGAACATTTCTTAGATTATATGTCTCCACCGACAGGTGTCTGCGTTCATTCACGATAGCCGTATAGAAAAAGTATTTAATATCAAATGGAATTGAAAAACTTGGACCGCCCTTTCTTTAGGAAAGCGGAACCCGTGTGAACGGGTGCCCCATTAATGGGAGCATGTCAATCAAACACTGACAAAGGGAACTAGTCTACCATGCACAGCCATCAACGCAATGTATTGAAACCCTCAGAAAGCATTTCAAAACATTTCACCAGTGCGAACATGTACACCACAAACGCGAGACCATAAATTCGTTATCATATATTCGGGAATGGAGTACGCTACTACTGCAGGGGGACCTAAGGGCGATGTTCTGGAGGAACAAGAGCTGCATCTCTTATCTAAAGGAAACGGAAAAGGAGAATCGGGTAATGGGGACCAACATGTAAACGAGTTGGCAATCGGTCATCTCCAGGGAGATTTTGGTAAAGACGCCAAGAGGAAAAGGAATATGTACGCAGGTAAATATCCACAGCCAAACTATATGTTGGTTTAGTACACTTAATAACTTGGTTTTATCATTTAAATCTGGTAATATTATGTAAGATTCAGACAATATTGCTTTATGATTATAATCTAAAACTCTCAACTTTCATTCGGACCGGTATAGCCTTCACATTAAGACTATTTACTTAAGACAGTGGAGACCTTCATTCGGTATAGGCCTATCCTTAACATTAAGAACATTTACTTAAAATAGGCGCCAAGATTATATATGCGTTTCTCATTTCATTCTCTATAATACCCCAAATCAAAATGTGTTAATAATAAGATATATTGGTGTTATATCATATTAAGCAATGATTACGTAACTATTCTCTAGAGCTTGATTTATTGATATTGAGTAACATTGCAAGATGTTATATCACATGTGTTATCTGGAGATAAATACTTCTAAATGCACATTAAATAATCTACAGTTTAATAACAGTAATTCTTGTTGCTTTATGTCTATTTCCTCTGTATAATATATGGAGAGAAGTGTAAGGTTCCGGTAAAGGATTATTTGGACGAGATCGTGCAATGAATTCTAGAATTTAGAGTTAAATTCTGGCTGCGAGCTCCGCTTACTATTTACCACAAGCTCTTAGCGAAGAGGGATATTTAAAAATAAACCTCTTCTTTTTGATTCCACATGAAGTATCACAAAGTTATAAAAATCAAATTCCTTGTTCTTGCACCCACGTTATTGCGCCCCTTCTACAGCAAGAATATATATAATAAATACATATAATCATAGTATATCATACGTACATTTACAAAAATATTGACAAAATATAAATATGTGGTATAATATTAGTCAGCTCGCTATTGGACCTTTCATCTGGGGACACTATTTTAACATAATAACATTAACTAGGCTAACTCAAGCCGAAACGATCAACTCAAGATCAGACAAGCACAAAAATCTAGCTGTCTTTAAAAGTATTCTATTAATAAAAGCATTCTCCACTTCGTTATACCATAATAATATTAGGTTGTTTGGTTATGTAGGGTATATTAAAAAAGTACTTAGAAAGTTTTATCCATGGAGCCAACATCGACTCCTATATTCCGGATAGCACAGGAGTCACGGCCTTTGCCAGTGTTTGCCAAACGCGTACCATTGAAGAGTTAACCATATGGGTCAGATTTTCAGAAAATGTACAATTGGCAGCTCTACACATTTAGGAAATTCTGCTAAATTAGGCTGAAAAATAATGAATACGAGGTATATCTGAGTATATTTGGTATGGCATTAATTTAAAGTATCAGTTCTGTTATGTTAAACTGCATTTTGAAGCTCATTGTTGTCTTAAATGTGGGCTATTTGAGAGGATTGGTGAAGACGAATTGTACATTTTCTTAAAATCTTACCAATATGATACTGGAGGTTTTTCTAATGGTGCATACAGCCACTGGGAGGTTACCTATGGAGAACGTATGGGTAATGTTGACGAATGATTCCCATATATATAAATTGACCCAGATTTACGCATTGGACCAGCTAGGCAGCTACCAAAACGAGGGTCCATCTCGCACAGTTGAGATCTCGCATAGGCTTATGTAATCCCAGGTGGGCGGTCATTCCTCCCTCCCTCCCTCCGCGCTCTCTCTCTCTCTCTCCCTCCCTCCCCATGCATGTGTTACAAGCTGTCAGTGGTTGCATTCGGGAAGCCCACTAAACAGTGTTAGGGCACAAATGCCAATCTCCCCCCATAGGCCTCTGCATAACCCCTGACCCCTCAACGATCTCCACCATTCCACCAGAGGTTGTGCCACTGTACACAGAAGAATTTAGGCCTCTCTCTGTCTACCTCTCTCTTTCAAATCTCTGTCTTTCAAGTTCAGGGTGGTAATCATGATGTTTCATAATAATGAATGGCAGTACATAGCCTCAGATGTTGGATGAATTCTCAAAGTGATATCACCTTTTCCGACCAATTTTTTTATGGCCAAATTTTTTTCCAACCCAACTTTTCCTGACCAAATTTATTTATGACCAACTTTTTTTCAGACCAATTTTTTCTACGGACCAATTTTTTTCCGACCCAACTTTTTTACGACCCAACGTTTTTTTACGACCAACTTTTTTTTCCGACCCAACTTTTTAACGGCCAAATTTAATTTTTTTATGACCAACTTCATTTACAACCAACTTTATTTACGACCAACTTTTTTTCCGACCCAATTTTTTCCCGACCAACTTTATTTACGACCAACTTTTTTACACCAACTTTTTTTACACCAACTTTTTTTTCCGACCAACTTTTTTTCGACCCAACTTTTCCAACCAACTTTATTTTTTTCGACCCAACTTTTCCGACCAACTTTATTTATGACCAACTTTTTTTCAACCCACTTTTGTCTGACCCAACTTTTTTTTCGTGTTGGCCAACAATTTTTTTTGACAAACTTTATTTCTGTCGCTCTCAGAGAGAATGGACCTGTCCACACATTACTCATTATTATTAAGGAGGGGGGAATAAAAGGAGAGGGAGAGCAAGAGAGGTAGTCTGGGAGGGGGAGGAGAAGGAAAATTGATACCGTAGGCCTAGATGTATAGGTGTGTGGAGGGGGTGCTAATTTTTTTCCTTGAAACCCTCTTATATCAGTCATTCTCATCTCTCCTCTCCCTCTCTTCTCCTCCCCCCCTCTCTCTCTCTCCCTCCCCCTCCTACACCTTAGGCCTACAACCCCAACGTAGGCCCGCTGGGATTTTAGCCATTTTTTGCTATCAAGTTAATATCTCGAATTCAAGATAAACGTCCAGTAAATTGTTGGATTCCTTTAAGAAGTAGAAACACAACTGCCTCTACAATCCAAGTGCCGAAGGCACTTGTGTACATTAATTTTGTACAAGATGTACACTCTATGCGCGTCTTGTAGGCAGCGGCTTTCCATAGGGTTAAACTTTGCGGGCTTTGATGTTTACTGCCTACAGGACGCGTATACATAGAGTGTACCAATTATATGCACAAGATGTTTCAAAAGAAATAAGCCGAAATTGGAAGTTACTGTTTAGAACCATAGATTCTCAGTTTTTGTGAATATTTTTTCCTTTTTAATTTTCGGACAAAGTGAAAAAATGGGGAAAATGAACGATACAATACAAATACGGGAGACCGATGGAAGTTTTTGGTGTGTCTTTAAGAAATTAGAAAATGTTGAAAATTGTGTAAGGTAATTTTGATTGTCCATATTTTGACAATCTAAACCATTTATAACCAGTAGTTTAGTTAAGTCACAAAGATACACTAATGCCACTTTCTGTCCTCCTGTAAATTGATATCCTAATAATTAAAGGCAAATGTACTGTAACATATTTATTGGGGTGGAAGACCATGCTCACACTCTCTGCAGCCAAATTAAAAGGAACCCACCAAGCATCATATTCAAGAAGCTAGAAAATTAAGGTCTGCATTTTGATGAACGATATATATCTTTTATTAAGGCCCATTCACATTACAACGGCCGATTGGTGTACGGCCGCCGCACGGCAACAAAAATCACAATGTTAAAGTATAACTATGGAAAGCGGGACGCATACATAAAAAATCGTGGCCGTGGTAATGGGAATGAACCTTTATAGTAATTGCCCCATTGCACGTCGTGACAGACTTGCAACACATTCACTAACAAAACAGGTCGCAGGGATAGTGTGGGTGTAGATCTACATGAAAATAGTCGCTCAATTTGTAAATTTGTAAGTAGAAGTGGATTTATCTGCCCAAGTGTTATTTTCTATAAAAAAAAAAGCCCTGACAGATGTGGCCCGGCAAGTGGAGCGCCATATGTCCAAGGGGCAAATGTGAGTGACTGGGGGAACTATTTCTAACCATTTTCCACTTTCATTTCTTTCTCATGTTGTTGGGTTTGGGTGAAGGTTATCTCTGGCTTTAATTACGCGCAGATGATGGGACATGTACATCGTGGGTGAACCATCTGACTCAGGAGATTTCCCATAACATTTATAACACGTACCTTCATGTTTGAGAGGGGAGAGGGCAATTTTTGTCTAAAACCGATTTCGATAGATTCCACCTGTATATTCTATATCAAACCTGGAAGATATCACTGAAAAGAAATAAACAAACATGAGCGACTTTTAATGCAGAACGCTAATGTGGGTTCAAAAGAAATTCTTCACATTAATTTTCAAGAACAGAAGTATCGTATATTTCATTGGTTTGTGTCTTACCAGAAATTTCACTTAAGGACTGAGGCCCCCCGAAGAAAACCTCATGCAATATCCAGAACTTTAGCCATGTATTGATCTAGCTAACATTTACAATATCAAATAATTCAAGAACTGTATTATGTTACTGTGATAATTGTGATTTCTGATGAGACGCTATATACAAATCCTAAGTAAAGAAAACAAACTATCCAAGACGTACAAATCCCTGATTGAAGCAAGATGTCACACTTTGGACGTGTGGCGTCACCTACTTCTCCTTCTCCGGTTTGTCAGATGTCACACTCACTCAACTCTTCAAGTAACACACGTGGGTCAGATTTTCTGAAAATGTACAATTCAACTTTGCCTATCTTCTCAAATAACCCAAATTTCAGACGAAAATAAAGTTCAAATACAGTTTAACTTAACAGATTGCTAGAATCAATACAATGCCGAATATGCTCGAATTTACTTAGTATTGGCCAAATTGCAGCCTAATTTAGCAGAATTAACTAAATGTGTAGAACTGCCAATTGTACATTTTCTGAAAATCTGACCCACGTGAGAAGAGGATGACTACGTGTGAGGTGCTCTTAACCCCTTGACCCTAGCATTCGTGTGCTAGATTCCTTGAAATTTACATCGATGCCTTTATTTAAATGTCCTTGCAAAGATCGATGTAACATGAAATATTAGGTATCATACCTTAATCATTTATACCTACATACGATTAATGTGCGCATACATAGTATTACCTTCTTTATTTTGCATTTGAAAGTACATACAAAATTTGTTGTGCACTTCTGATTTAAAACCAGGTCTTCTACCAGTACATCTGCTACCATCTGTGAACGATAGCCAATAATAAAAGTACTGTACAACATAATAGAGAGAATGGAACTTGGTATTAGTAATTGAATTTTTATTAGGTTGATTGCTTATTCACTATTTATATTATGCCCTTAGCATAGAAAACTATTGAAATATAAACCTTTGGTTTTGGTTTTGAATCCCTATAAAGTATCTAAAAGTTCGGGATTTGAAGGAATGGTTGGTATAAATTTATTTATATAATATCTAGGCGTACAATTGAACTCCTCTTTCTCTGAGTGATAGTATTTGGGGTTCTGGAAGTGACATTATTTTTGCAAACAATTTGAAGAACTTTCAGTGAATATATCACCTTCTGAAACCTTTGTGTTCGTATAACAAACAATCCAGTACCATATGTCAACGATTTTGTTTCGACCTTCCAAAACATGCAGGCTACATAGATTACATTATAAATTACGTGTATCCATATGCTAGATACAAATGAATCAACAGAGGAAGGTTAGATAGCTACTTATATCAAAGGGAACACGGTAAATAATAGGACAAAAAAGTGTAATTGTCATACACTTATCAAGGGTAATGGGTTAGTATGTCGGTATATAGAAGCAGATCTCTATGTATAGATCTATACCATAACGAATAGTTGAATCATTCCTAATGTGTCCATGCTTTATGCTTGAAACTAAAGTACCTCCATGGCCAACACTGAAGTGTTCTTGTCGGGTCAATATATTCACTATATATACATAATATGTATATGTAACTAGTAAGAGAACATTCCAGAGTAATATCTGTGAAGATTGATCCAATATTTTTTTTAAAGGGTGAAAAGTTAACGAACAGAGTGAAGAAAATTCGAACCTGTAGTAGGCCTACAGTATCACTTCCCTGTAGGTGCCAACAAAACAACCCCTTGAAACTAATTAAATAAAAAGTAAACATCAGCATTTCAGAAAGTAACTGGGGTAGCTTCAACCACCTAGGGCTGACATACTGCTGGCTTGGTGACATAGCAGAGGGGGTTTACTTTGGCTGATCGTCCATGCAGAGGGTGATGCGACTTTCCAATTCTGTAGTCTATGGCTTTCTACACCATCCCGGTATGAGGGGTATAATACAGCCATGTATCTGCATTTGCCTAAAGTCACAGCGTAGTAGCAAAGAGCTTATATCTAATTAGAAGCTATTAGATATAAGCTCTTTGGTAGTAGATATTCCACGAGAGTCCGAGAGCACCGACATTAGTTACTTCAATGTTTGACGATATTGTGGGCCAATATAAATTGTTGATGATTCATGAGTTGTTAATCCAGTTTGAGGTCCACTAAAACCTGTGTAAACGAAACCACTGGGTGACTAATGTCCAATATATCATTCCTATATAGGACATAGGTAATGAATGCTCACACACCACTACGTTACATGCTTTAACTGACCGAGAATATCTACTGATTATGTCCCCAATAAAATCAACTCAATCATTTAATTCATTCGGAAAGATCTTCACTAATAGATTATATTTTTATATTTTCTTTTACGTGATTGGGAATCTATGATTGGTGACTAGTTCGAACGTCAGAAGGACCAGGAGGGTGCAGAACTAGTCCTGCATTCACATCTTATTAGAAATAGAATGCAGTTGCAAGATATATGTTTATGATTAGTTTGAGTTATTAAATCGCCTGCGGCGAACACAGGGACCTTCAAAGATAATGCATTTCCCCCATTCTCCTCATGAGGACAATGGGGGACTAAAGTAAACCTAAACTGTGTGAATCAATATAAGTGTTTATATGCATGTGTCCTACTATATTCCTCTATAGTCAAGTGGTTAAACCGTTGGACTTTCAAACTAGACATTGTGAGGTTAAGTCCCAGAGAAGCCAGCCATTTTACATTTGTCTCATTTTCGAGTCATTTTGCTTTATAATTTCACTTATATCTTCACCTCTGGGACTCGGATTTCTTTTAAACTCACACATATAGTTATTGATGCAATTCCCTTTCAATTGGTGAAAGAATTAGCGGGTCTAAGATCGAATTAAGAGAGAAAAGTCTATTGGATATGGTTTGGAGATATATAGGTTCTCTGTTATAGAGGCATGGGTGGCAGTCGTAAGCTTGTGTTTATTTTTGGCAAAAATGCTCTTCGCATGGGCCACGATTCGTCCAGAAATGACCATTTAAATTATCTTGAATATTCTTAATCCTTCCCAATATCAATATTGATATGGCAGTGAACTTAAGGCAGGCCATTATTGTTGAGCGATCCTGGGCTGCGATTTTCAAATTATAAAGATCTGTCTATTGTATCAACCTTTAATCATACAAATTCATTTAAACAATTGTGATGTGTTCCAGGTAAATAAGTCACAAGTAACAAAATTGATATTTTTCAAAGTGTTTTTTCCCAAGATCTCTTTATTTAAATGTTCTGATTGTTAGAGGGCTTAGCATATGAATCCATGTAACAAATTCCGGAACGTTATATTAAATATATCCCTGCGTTTTGAATACCTTTGTATTGAGTATATTTAGTAACTTTACTGGTAATTACCCCTCTGGAAACATTGCAAACTTTAAAAAAAAAAAAATATATCAAACTTGAAATATAGAAATACTTAAGATATGTCCTAGTGTTTACTATCATTGGAACCACTTTGATCTCCTCTTTCCAAATATGGTGATATCTCAAAATCCATATTTTGCGACTTATGACTCATTTTTCTAAAACACAATTATTTGTGGTGATGTGTAAACGAGTCAAATTGGTGAACGCAGCCGTGAGGTTAAGTGTATTAAATGAGTAAAGAGTAATTAATTTAGACATAAATAAACTAGAAATAAAACTTGTGATGGTAGTGCGATGCACATGAGGTGAAACTCATCACCCAAGGTCGGAATCCTCCAGTGATTATGGAGCAATGGAGGAGAAAATGAATGTTACTATTTTAACCATGAAAGCGCCAGACCTTAATGTACTTTCTCACCATTACAAGGCAATTTGTGACACAGTAAAAGCAGATCTATCACCCTGACACTATTTACTGTCATCCGGTGGCACAAAACAATGCATTCATAGTATTTTGTGAGAGAAAGAATTGCTACAAGGGAATTATAATGACAAAAAGGTTTCACTGAATAATGGATATTTAATGAGGAATCCTTTGATATGGCAAATAGTTTTATTTTGATGGTCATTAGCTTACATACAATCTACACCTCCTTCATACTAACATTAATGTGCAGGGCATGTGGCCTTTAAATGTGGGGGGAGTCATTTATGATTAAATACTAACTAGGAAATAAAACATGTGGCCCATTCATCACGTTTGGTACATGTGTAAATCTATATATACAACACCCCACCATGTCAAACCCCATGGTTCTAAAGGGTTTAGTCCACTAAGCCGATTTTCATGCGATTTTGCGTCGCAAATGACTTTTTTCCATTAGATTCGGTCAGAATCGCATGAGAATCGGCTTAGTGGACTAGGCCCTTTATGGGCACTTAGGATCTGCCCCTATCTGTATATTTGATTTGTAATGTACACCTAATATAAATGGACATTTTACTATAATGGACCACTGTTGTCAGTTCCTTTATTGGTTTCTTACGATATAGAAGCAACTGTCACCCCATAATGTGCCCGTCCTTTGGATGCCTTATAAGATGGAACTTTGCACATGTATACTATGTATCATGGATCAACAATGGGTTCCAACCATATTTACAAGTCTTCCATGTTATCTTGGACTAATATGAATAGATTTCCCGGCATATTTCTAACTCTCACTTCCATCAAAATTATGTGTTATTGTGCTGTGGTAGGTCGTGTGGCATATCTGTAAATTATACATGGTAATCTTAGTGTGTATATTTACCTAATGAAAGCACCAACCTCTGCATTACATATCTAGAACAGCACTGGGAAGAAGATTGTAATACCACTGGCATTCCATGCTGTATAAACATCCTAAATAAAAATAGTAGACAACTTTCCCATCGGAACTACTGTAGGATTGCTGGACTATAATATTTTCATGCATAGTTTAAACGGGCTACAGAAAAATGTACAATTTTCCTTAGCCAATCAGTTTACCTCTCAAATAACCCCAATCTAAGCAAAAAATTAGATTAAACTTATGGTTTAATATACAGGCACATATTTCTCAAAGCTGTGCGTACCAAATCTACACAAACCTATGGTTAGTATTCATTACAATCCAGGCAACTTGAATCAGAGTTTTCTAAATGTGTAGAGCTGCCGATTGTACATTTGCTGACGCTTTGACCAACAATTTGAGGCTTGGACAGTTTATGGGCTTGAGGCAACCTACTGATGCCTTCTAAATCCTCCTCTGCCTAGTGTATGGCATTAATGGATCACCATGAATATCCTCGTTGCGTGCAGAAATCCTATTTATTCAAGAGACTTTGCAGACAACAGCATCACTAGTAATATGTCAAATATACCCAACATAATGGCACGGCAAGGTGCGGCACGGTGTACATGTATTCAGTATTATATTCTCTTGAATTTAGATGGCAATGATGTTTATGTAATCATAGACTCGGGCGATTTCTGCCTGTTCTGCCCTGGTACGTGGATAAACAGATGTATGAAATTACATATCCCTGGAAAAAATATTTAGGAAGATATGATCATATTTATTATAGCCAGCACCATTGATCCGCATTCTCAGCTAATGTCGGTCAAGAGCTGAGTATTTTCTACTTTTTAGATTGATGTTATCATCAATCTAAATGGATTGGGGTGAGATCTGTCAATCATTGATAGCATCTTGGCTCCTCCCATCCTGGATATCAGTGTGAAGAATCTGTTGATTCTGATATCAGCAGATGAGATCAGAATCATGCTGGTAATGGCTGGGAGGGGGAGGGGATGGCGTTTAGGTGTGAATTAAAGGGTAGGTAGACCATGTGTGAATTAATGTGGCAAGTTGCGAAATAAGATGCCTCATATGCAAAGGTGTTAAAGGGACCAACAGAATCACATGGAATGACCAGTCATATATGGGATAGGGAGTTCATGTTTTCTGTCTCCACTTCCTCTCCCTCCTACTATTCCTCCCTCTCAAACTTTACATTTAACTGACATCAATCTCCGTTTCCCTTGGAAACGCAATCTTCTACATGAACCGGAAATAAATAAATAAATGTAAACTGATCACTGTTAACTATTTCTTGTTTGACAAAAAATTAAGGAGGATTTTGTCCGGTTGTTTTGACTAAAAGGCTTCTAAAACATCCTTATTTGTATTTGGAGGACCCACTCGAATCCGTTCTTGCGATGATTTCACTTATTGTCGCTCATTGGCGGCGGTTTTCGCTTCGCTGATTCTGCTTCAAATGCATATGAAAACATATAACAGCAGTATAATATTGAAGGATTAGATCATATAAGTTTTAATATGTGTAAATTTGGTAATATTTGCTTTGTCCCAATAGCTGAGAATGCACCTTAGAAAGGATTTTTTATAATCAATTCGTTGATAACTACACACATCAAATCAAATCTGTCCTCTGTTGTTCACATTGAAATATAGAATTGAACGCCAAAAGCTATGTCAAATACAACAAAAAAGAAAACCCCTGATGCCAAATGTGAGGGATAGGTTTTTATTATTATTCATGAAAGGGGGCTCTAAGACTCAATCCAGCGATGCCAATCTACATAGTGTCAGCTTAGTATAACACAGTCTATAGGGTAATCGACACTGCAGCTTCCTTAAATCATACATGTTTTACTTACAAGTAATGCCCAAACCGTATCATTTCCATGTAGAGAGGTTTGGTAATGCGGAAGTAAATCGGGACCTAGATATGAGGCGCCATACCTATATGATATATGAATATATGAATATATATGATGTATGAATATATGAAGATATAATAGCGTTGTGAGTTAAAGCTACACTGAGTTAAAGCTACACTGTGTGGTATCGGTTATACACTTGCTGAACCTCGCTAATACATGTGGCCTTTCCTTAGTGTAACTCTGGTGTTTGGCCGAAAGTATTTGACTTGTTTTTAAACACTGTTTGGCTGTGCCATTTGAATATCTACACCATGTAGACATGTGGTACAGAATGAAAACTGAAATAGAAAATAACAACCGTAGGGCCTCAAAATATGATCACCAAATCAATTTCCACATTATCTTTTCTGTCACATCATTCACTCCTTAGGAATAATGTCCTTGCTCATTGATAGCTGTACGATTCTAGGTAAGGACATGATTATGAGCAAAGTCTTCCCTATACATAACCATCTCTCCTTAGTCAAATTTCGTGTCTAATTGAGACACACAACGATCGTGCTTTAGTTATCAAAGTGTGGCATGTCTCTGGCATGGAATAGGGTTATGCAAAACAAGTGAGATGATTGATGAGATGGGAGGTAAGATGAAGGGAATACATACATAGGAAATAGGATAAGAATTAATGTATTTGCTGGCGGGAAATAATTATTCTAATGGTTAACACAGCCAGGGTTAATGTGAGATACTATTCAGGGGTTGACAAGCGGCAGCTTTGATATCTGGCGCCAGACCAAATGTATCCAACGCCTAATTATCATGTAGGAATACTACACAATTTGATAGAGAGTCCTTTTTCAAGAGAATTAATTGCTACACTTAATTGCTATGGCTGCAAATATATTTATGAAAAACAGGAATTCCATTTTTAAAATAGCGAATGCAATTCACACTTTTAAATTTTCTACAGGAATTCCATTTTTAAAATAGCAAATGCAATTCTCACTTTTAAGTTTTCTATTTTCTTAATCGAACTTTTAATCAATAAATCCCTGGTATTATACATATATAAACATGTCAACATAGCATCTAAATTCCATGGGGACACCTAAATAATTAATCTGAATCCTCCTGAATAAATATTTCTGTTTAATTAACAAGCAATGTTTGAGTGACCAGGCATCCATTGTTCTAAGGACTCGATGATCGATACATGTTTACATTGTTTTGTTTACAATTTAAAATAAAATAAAACTTTATATTAATGCTAAGCAAAGTCTGGAGTCCTGAATTGATGTATTAGTCGTGGACGGCTGGGAGTTTGCAGAACATCACTGGAATAAATTTGACGAATTAAACTATTTCAAGAAGATTCCACTCGAGTGAATAAGACCCAGGCTTGATTCTATTTATTATCTGACAAAGGCAATTTCCCTATAATTATGCTATTCGCCATTAGATGGGCTTATTGACATTAAAGTTAAAGTGTTCAGTGAGACGGAAATTACGTAACAAATAGGCAGGATATCGTATTTACCAATATTCCTGCTTGTGTATATTTCCGGGAAGCGGGGACACCTAATAATTAATCTATTAACACTTGAATGAATGATCCATGGGCTACAAATACAAGATGGGGAAAATGTGAGGCTGACTTGTGTTAGATATCACAATATATAGGCCGGGACGTGTACAGTTAGTAGCTCTACACCATTATGAAATTCTGGTAAATTAGGCTATAACGCAATGATAGAAATAGATATATTTTGCTTGTAAGTTGTTGGTTATAAGGATGGTTATATAATATTGAACAGTATGTTGGACCTCATTTCTGTTAGAAATTTCTGTTATTTAAAAGGATTTGGGGGAATTAGTTTTAAATTTTCTGAAGTCCAGATCCATATTATGTTGCATCATTATGCCCAAATCAAAATTCAAATGGGCACACACACAAGGGACTTATTGGTAGCAATGAACGAAACCATATGGGGAACTTTGCATGAATATTTTTTTTTTTTCTTTTTTTTTTAAGGATTATATGATTCAGACAGCTCAGAAATTATATACAAATAGAACCAAAATCTAAAATGAACTTCCAATGTTTGTACTTTCAGAGCGTAGCAAAAGTGTGACAGAACGTGTCGATACATTCTGTACGGAGACAACATTACACGGAGTGCGCAATATCACCAGTGGATCTAGCTCCACCCGGCGGTAAGTGGGGAAACCAGGGATGCCTTGGGTTAACCATATATTAACCATGGCTGTTTAATGATTTTTAATAATAGTTTTGTTTTTGTTGTATTAATGTTTCAAAATAAATGTTTTATATATAATTAAATACATTAATGATGTTAATATTACTATCCAACAGATGGTTGTGGCTATTGGTTGTGCTGGTGTGTATAACAGTTTTTACCTTCTTCTGTGTTGGGAGAATACTGTACTGGTCAGGATATCCTAAATCTATAGACATAGACGTACGCTTTGACCCTCCACCACAGTTCCCGTCAGTTACCATCTGTAACCAGAATATTGTCAGGTAAGCTTTTATTATTGAACAACAAATTAGTGGAAATACATTATTTAAACTATGGGATATGCATTCATGTGTTGCTCTTATATATTGGGCTTTACAGTTTTATCTTTTCCCTAATTTCATGAAAATAGTTTAAACAAAAATTAATTTGATTGCAATTTAATTGTTTAATCATGTGTTAAACACACCAACTTTTTCATATCCTTTATCCATTAGCAGTTCATATACCTAACATGAATAATATTGCACATTACTAGTATTAAGTCAATCATCAGTAACACTGTTCCTGCTTCAGTACAGTCAGCCAATCTCCCTGTACACCCATAATAGAGCCCCAAATAAATTCTTAATGAACAACTAATCCCGTAAATTAATTCTTAAGAGGTAAACCAACCTCCCATTATTCCCTCTCTCCCTGCAGCCCCCTTCCCTCCTACGCCGATCCCACCCATCTTCCCATCAACACACATGCTGGATTCTACTAATAATTAGTGAATTAAAGAAGTTTTTGTTTCAGGAAGTCTAAAGTGTACGAGCTAGGATTGTATGATAAGTTGAATGACCACATTGGAGACAGAGTGGAGACAGTGAATGACTCCAATGACACCAAAAGTGAGCATAATCTCAATGTTGGTATCACACTATTTTTATGTGTTATGATAACCCACACATGTTATTTATGTTAAAACAAAACTATATTTTTCAAAAGTTAGAATTACTATTAATTGTGTGATTTAGATTCATATATATTTCTTTTACTCATATAAACTTGATTACTATTTTCTGATATTACTGGTTCATTTGAGAAAAAATGATTATCTAACATTATCTTGAATGAATACTTATGAAGTTAAAAATCACATATTGCATGACAGATTCAGTCTGTTCATATTGTTCACTGAACTCATACTCTCACAGGAGGGTGTCGATGTGATACAACTTTATCATTTGAATCCTGATGAAGAGAGATTATATATTTGTATTAAACAATTAATTGTGGAATATGGCATTGGCCCATTGGGACTTTAATGTAAGATTTCATGGTTAAGGGCTTCCACAAAGCTTCAACTGACATTATCTTATGAAATGTTGGAAAAGCTTAGCTGTAGTCAAGCTGAAGCTGAGAGGGTAAGAACAAAGATATGTTGATTATCACCTTTCCCTAATTTATGAGAGTGTCACACTATATCTTGGCAGGTAAGATTTTAGTTTCTGCTGAGTTAAAGCAACAGCAACCCATTTTCTCTAGGCATTCAATTGTCCACATCTGATCAATGTATAGTAGAAGCAGCTACATTGTCTTCAAGCTGAAACTATATCAGACAATATGTAGTTGTTTTTTAATTATATTATAGTAAATAGGGAAGGGTTGCACCTCAGTAATTATCTAATCCACCTTCTATCTCACCATTTACAGATTGCTCTGACAACTTCCATCCTATGCTCAGCCAGTTCTTTGGAGTGAATGAAGATCTAAACTTCACCAGCCTGGATGATGAACTAGAGAAGGGTGGACTACACTTCCTGCTCTATCAGCGCTACAAGAATATCAGCATCTCCACATGTAGGTCTATATGCATTGAGATGCAATGGAAGCACCCCTGTCAGTCCCTTATCTACAACCACACCAGCAAGTATTGTTATATATCAGGCCTGTCTGTGACTGGAACCTACCTTAGGAAGTATGTAGCAGGTGATGTGGATACCTATGCACGGGATAGCGAGTGTGGTAAGTTTCCTTATTGTAGAATGTGATATGTCAGGCAGCTATGGAAAGGGGATTTCACAGACCATGGATATCATGACTGGTCATACATAAAATATAGGCAAAATGTGTAATCCAAACTGTTCAATGCAGAAGGTCCTTAATGAAATGGATTACTTCCAAGTACAAACTTATTTATAGCTACCACCTCCTTTATATCTGTGAGAATTGTTGGAATTTTTGATTATTATAATTTATATTATCAACAAATAATAAAGTTTATTGTCTGCAGGCAAAGCTATAAGATTTTGTGAAGCAGGAGAACCATGTTCACAGTTCACAATCTCAGTCAATAGAAATAATGTTTGGCAGGAGAAGTGGCTGAAAAATACTATAGTTGAGTATGGTCCAAGGCATGGACGAAAATACAGAGAAGAAGGTAAACCATATTTTTCAGTTATTGAAAGAAATGCAATTAGCCCAGCTCACATAGGAGAGTCATGTGATTTAGGGGGCTTTATCAAATGACATACTTTTAGTAGGATCTCAAATTTTGGTCATTTCTGACAACCCTGATGAAGGAGAGAATCTTCTCCGAAACGTTGGTCGAACAAATAATAAAACAACTCAAGCAACATTAACTTGCATCGTCTTTCTTACAGTTTTGGTGTTTATTTCTGAGAACATTTAAATTGCATCTTGGCATGTAGTGTAACATTTATGTAACATGTTAGCTCTTCCAAAGTATTGCTTTTTGAATCATATAATTATATTCGTTCATTTTCCAAAATATTGCAGACTGCTATTGGACCCTGGAACCGTTGATGTCCCCTTTGTCTCCTGCTGAATTGATATCTCCATTTCTGTTCCCTGCAACACCAATGTGCTTACAGTTTTATTACCACATTACTGAGAGCACCCCAAGCAGTTGGCTAAGGGTAGGCTTTCATTATTCATTACATTAAAGGCATGTATATATCAAGGCCTAATACATAAGGTGACCTTTGCCTGGTGAAAGAACAAGGTTATGTGAATTCAAAAAGCCAATAAAAACAATATGTCACCGGGTTAGTTTTCATTTTAGGGAGCCTCAAAATTTATGGTTGTTCACTATAGAAGTCTATGAGAAAAGGACAATTTTTTCTTTTTTTCAGTATATAAAAAAAAATTTAAAATAACTTTCTCCTAAAAATCTCTATAAACATAGCTAACATATTGCTTTACCCTTTCAAGCAATAAAAAATGGGGGTCACCAAACTTTTAAAAAAGTTATTCAACTGAATCTGCATCCTGGTGAGTTAAAAACAGGAATATTGAAGATTTTCAATGCTAAATAATATATTTCAAAATATGTTGATACCCTGTTCTTTCATACATGAGGGTAAACATCTATAGTGGTTATGTTTAGAAGACATTTCAATTGAAAAATGTTATTTGTCTGTCTGAAATCTTGGAAAAACTGAGAAAATATCCATTTTTCCCACATACTTCAATACTAAACTTTGCTGGTCTCTAGAAAGAAAAAGAATATGCTGAGATCCATTTTTTTTTGCTTTTTGTTATCCTCCAACCATGTACTTTCTCAAGACAAAGTTTGAAAAAATTACTGTCAATCCTTATTTTTCATGCATTAGTTCCTTTAACTCCCGCCTGCAGCAGTGTGTATAACAGTGGTTTATCTCTTTAATATGTGCTTGCTATGGTGGGGGCCAATTGAATCCAAACCTCTATTAAAGGTTGTTAGTAGGCCTACATACTTCAGTATGATTCTTAGGATTATGTTAATTCCATGTGTTGCGACCTTATGTGAGTGGAACTTATATAAATTATTCACACATCAACTAACAATCATCATCAGATCATTTTTTCTTTTTATTTTCTGCCATGTTAATCCATGGGAAATAATGGGGAAGAACGTCACTGCGGGAACATCATAATTAATTACGTATATTTCCTGCAATAAAATGTTGTTGTTTTTTAAAGAAAAATCAAATTAAATCATATGACCTTTATAAGTTACCCTCACTACTCCAGACATAGCAATGTTGTTTGAAATTGATAATAATCAATATCATATCTTATTCTTTTTTCAAATCATATTCTCACGTAGGAGTCATTTATGAAAGAAACCTGGTACCTGAACATGTAAGCTGCCCTACATATAATACAAATGGTCCATCATAGTGACCTAGATATTCCCCCTAAGGATTTGCCCATACTACATAATTATTGCCCTCGACCATCAAAATACCCTATTGACTAATACTTCAATAAAATGTCTGTGGGTGACATCTGGAATTTTTTCTCTCTTAACTTTGATGGTCCTTTTATATCTTATTAGGGTGAATACTCTGAGCTGAGCTATACATAAGTTCTATTCTTCTAGGTGGTCAAGAGAGACAAGAATGGAGATGAAGTTATTTGGGAGACTGACAAGGCTACCAGCAGGATGTGGAGTCTGGCAGCCCTACATCTGGGTCTGGAGAGAGACCCCTACAGGGTTGTCATAGAAGGATATGCCTCAGGCAGGGAGCACGGAGTGGTGGCTTTGGACGACATTAGCTATGGGGATTGCGCACTCTATGGTTTGTACCTATCAAATTATCTGCAGTTTACTACTATACTATCATGTCCAAACCCAAAAATCATGTCCAAACCCAAAAATGTAAAGTCACCCTATCTATCTGCCATTAGTAAAATTAATGATAGCACGCTATGATGCACCACACACTTGTTACCATCTTAAAAACTGATTGTTGATATTTAACTTGGTTGTCAGGCACCTTTTTAGTGGGTGAAAATGAACGTTGTATTCCTATTAAGTTAAGATAACTAGTTATGTCTTTTGACATGTAACAATAATGAAATTGTGATTATAACTCAAATATGAGGAAGAAGTGGGTATTTTTATATGATTTATTCGTCCAGGGAATTGATAGAAAATAATGTTGGCAACAACAACAATTATAGGGGTCAGTTAAAAAGCTACCTGCTTTTCACCCTACCCCTGCCTTTGTTCCAACCTGGGTAGTACCATAATAATTCATGCAGCACACATTAAATGTAACAATATTCACTGTCATAAAGAATCAGCGCATATGATATTATTCATCTAAGAATGCTTCAACACTTCATTCCGATATAACTGATTATACATTCAATAAATGGGTGGAATCAAAAAATTCTTCAATTCTTATTTTTCAAAGTTAGAGAAAAATAGCTTTATGTTTAACATCATGTTTGGAGTCTCAGTTATCTATTATGTATTGCCTATATATCCCTTATAGACCTTCGTCATTTGGTATAAATATTTCTATACTCAACAGTAAAAGACTGTGTGCTGGATGGCCATGGAAGAGGCTATATGGGCGAAATGGCTGAGGACCTGATGGGTAATACATGTGAGCCGTGGACTGATGTGCTTACAATGGATTGTCTGAGATTTACAAACTTCCCTGATGGTAGTGCTGTGGCCGCAGGCAACAAGTGCAGAGGTTTCGAATTCACGGATGGACCGAGCGTTGGATGTATACATAGGAACAACGGCTCACAGTTGATGGATGGATGGGTCTCCAAGTTTGATTATAATCCATGTGCGGTGAAAAATTGCGGTAAGAAAATTTCCTAAATTTCCTATGCATATTATTACAAGGGCGACACATTGACTATATAATAATTATCATATTATTATTACTAGGGAAATGTATTGTTAGTATGGTCACACCAGAATTCCCCTGAAGAAGCTCTCTGTCTCCCTGGGGATAAAAACAAGTAATCAAACACCTATCACAAGACTGGTGTTTTTGTAGATCCATCTGGATCTTCAAATTAGGATTTAAGTTTCAAGCCTGGTAATCTTCTGAGATCACCCAACGCTAAATAGTAAATAGGGGCAGCTAGCACTATTTTGATGCCCTCTATTTAATGTTAATATCACCCATATAACAACATTAATATGTTGTGCAAAGTCCCATGGGGATGTGAAACCATATGACAAGGATATCCAATTGCATTGGTATATTCTGAGAAAGTGACTGAAATATCTTACTCAAGCATTATTAGTGTAACACAAAGAATAAGTATAAATGTTCTGATCTGGCAAATGTGATGAGATGTGATGTGAAAATCTTTTTCCATCAATAGTCCAGCTAACCTTAAGAGAATCTTGTCAAAATTTAATAAGTATCAGGTAATAAAAACGTCCTTGATTTTCACAATAAGTGGATTATTTACCACTCATTGTCTTGGGACAATATTGTTTTACTAGTGAGAAACTTAATATATTATGATATATATTCAGATTGTGCAGAAGGGGAGGTACAATGTAACAATGGTGAATGTATGTCCAAGGAGTTCATCTGTGATGGTCATATAGACTGTATGGATGGTAGCGATGAGGAGCATCAATGTGGTAAGTAATCAAGTACAGACATAATCATTGAAACTTAAAGTCTATTACCTTGGCTTAGATATTCATTGTAGAAGTCTTTGCCATAAAATGAAGTTATGATAGGTAAACCTGTGAATCAAATACTGATTTGTTAGCCTAATTAGTCTATAAATGTAAAATAGAGAGAACAATCTCAAAGAGCCGTTCTGTTTCAGGGCCCTTACACTATACTCAATAGAAAGTTATTTATCAATCTATTGCATTCATCTTTTGTAACATTTACTATTAAATCAGAGCATTGCAGCCTTTCTTCGATATTAGTTATATTAATATGTTTGGTTTAGTTTTGGTTAAATGTTCAATCTTCAAAGTTGTAAATATCTTTCTTGAAATTTGTTTCTATGCCAGATTGTACAAACATTGTACTTGAACATTTGCTTCTAGGGTACCATAATAGAGAATCTAGGTTTATGTTAAGGGATCTTGCAACAACTGTATTATGAAACTAGTCTATCACATGTATGCTTAACAACACATTGATACAGGCTATTAAGGTACCCTGTATCAATGTACATTGTAGCCTTGTGTCATGACCTAATTTTGTAATGTACAATGTGTCATGACCATTCATAAAAATATATACAATATATTCCTCTCTTTCTAGTCATGGATGTGACATGCAATTTTGATTCCTTGAATCTGTGTGGTTGAACTGTATTATGAAAATAGTCTATTACATGTATGCGTAATAACACATTATTACAGGATATAAAGGTATCCTGTATCAATGTACATTGTAGCCTTGTGTCATAACCTAATTTTGTAATGTATTTTAACCATTTATAAAAAATAAATAATGTATTCCTCTTTTTCTAGTGATGGATGTAACATGTGATTTTGAATCCCTGAATCTGTGTGGTTATAAGAATGTAACCCTGCGAGCAATCAGTGCTAGTGCCTTTTGGGAAGTTGGAAAAGCCATTGGGAATAAATTTGATGCAAATGAGAGAAAATCCCAGAGGATAGGTAATGTTTGGTTCTTTTTTAAATTTCAGCTTTCCTCATCATGCATTTGTGGTATTTGGCAGTGGCTAAAATTGTCTGTGCGACTTGAACTTGAACTAACATTTCATTTAGATAATGTTATTTGAGGCTCTGGCCATACATACGAAATCTGAATTGAATGCATCTTCAATTCAACAAGGTAGAATTGCAGTACTGGTCTCCATTTATAAGTATTATTGTCATGTGAAATTAATGCAGAAACTTTGGAAATAATAATTGAACCTACAACTAAACAGCATAGCAATATGATAAATGATATTACCATGCATTCAACAACAAACACTGTCTCTTTTTCAGACCACTATTTGCAACTGCACATAAAAGACTCAGAATACTTACCAGGACAATTGGTGGCTGTGGCAAGCCCTCTCATTGAATCAGAGAAACGTCACAATTACCTCCACTTTTCCCTGTACACCCAGTTGTCAGGGGATAATATTCCCTTCAGCTCAGAGAATAATACAACTGATTTAGGCCGAGATAATCTGACTCTACACATATATCAATATGCAGGAGGGTTTTATGAGAGACAGCTTGTGACTTCTATACCAGTGACTAAGAGTAAAGGCTGGCAGAACCATTCTGTGGCATTATATCATGATATTACATCCGATGTCGCACTGGGCGGATGGGGAATTATGTTTGAAGCTCAAGTGGGGATGGATGCAGATAATATAATTGCTATTGATGATGTCTCTCTGGAAGAGCTGGATCACAACTTGAGTTATGGTGGGTCATGTAACAGTGTACACTCTATGGAGCCACTCTATTCTGTGATTTACATCTATTTCTTATTATCTTTGATGTCTGATGTGTGTAAGTATGCAAGTTATACATATTATGTGGGTGTACAGCTATTCATGCACATGGATTAATGTATTTATGGTCATCATATAGCATTGGCATCAACACAACATATATGTAGGGTGTTAAAAGTATGCTTTTACTTCATATGTGTTGTTGATCCAATTCAATACACATTACTATGATCTAGTAAGATAAAACATACATATAATATTTGTCTCTATCTACTCAGAATGTGCCTCAGGACAAATACAGTGTTTGGGAAGCCATGACTGTATTACTGAAAACAAACTCTGTGATGGTGTGGTGGACTGTAAGGACTATTCAGATGAATCCTTTGAGTATTGTAAGTCTAGTAAGTAATGTTTTAAATCATTTTAAGTGGCAAGGAAGCAATCAATACTACATAGTTGATAGCACAGTTATTGCTTTCTATATAATTCTTGGTCCCATTGACTCCCATATTAGAACAATGAACACTCTTGTTTCAAACCCAGAGGCCTGAGATTGAGTGCAAAAAGAAGGCATTACCTGTGTAACTTACCTAATGCATGTGGACAAGCAAACATGCTAAGGACGATGTCTTTCACCTTCACTTCCACTGAGGCATACGATAACTTATTTCAATTCCAGAATCCAATGTCAGCTGCAGCTTTGTAGACATGTTTGCCTGCGGGTATACAGATGACAGCAACCCAAGAAGTGAATCAGGAGGATGGAGATGGAGTGAGGAGGAAGGTATGACTGCATGTTCATTATTCATCTGTACCATCTAGGTATCTACTTATATACTATGATGATAAATACAACGTGCAACATCCCAACTCTAGAAATGAAAGATATAGAACTGACCAAGCTAAGTTCATTGTTCATCTGTACCGTCTAGCTATCTACTTAAATATATTATAATAATATATTTATCATGCTTTCTTCAATTTTCTTATATCACCGGTTTATTTAAAGGACTAGAACTGCCCTGTGAAATGGTAGAGGTGCCATGTACTGAGGAAGAGTAGGTACAAAAGGGCATTGCACATCTTTCCATGATTACCAAGCTTTCCCATATGGTTTTGAGCTCTGGTAATAATCCAGCAGGGCACAGATCCCAACCCTGGATATATCCCGATAGATTCCGCAGTCCCTTTCCTCACTACCAACCTCCTTGGCTGCCTTTTTAACTACGTCCATAAACCAACAGGTACACTGCCTAGTGTATAAATGAGCCCAGCCACAGGCACTGCAAGTTTTAGAGGACATACTGGAAACCCAAGACTCTCTTGGTACTTCTCAGTTTGGTAATGTGAGTGTTCATGTCTAGCTAGCCTAGTTCCCTAGTTCCAGGAAAATGAGTCATAAGTCGCAAAATTGATATTTTTCAAAGTGTTTTTTTCACAAGATCACATTATTGGAATGTTCTAATTTTTGGTGGGTTGATCACTTATAGCTATATCAATCGATGTATCAAATTTCAGGACAATCTATATAATATGTCCTTTCGTTTTAAAGGTGCTCATATGGACTACATTTAGTACCTTTACTGTTTATTGACCCCCAGAAATATTGGAAACTTTTTTTCCAAAACGAAAATATCAAACTTAAAATCTAGAAATACTTATTAGATTATTAGACTGTTTACTATCATTGGAATCGGCTTGATCTCATCTTTTCAAATATAATGGTATCTCAAAATCTATTTTTTGCGACTTATGACTCATTTGCCTGAAACACATCACATATAGGTTGTGCATATATATACCTGATATGAGAAATAGTTCAAATAATCTTTTCAGGATCTATGGTTGCCCGGGAGCTTTCCATGACACCAATGCACATACAACGGCTGATCAGTCCCTATATTCAGAAGGTCGGAGTTGCCTGTCTTAGGTTTGCATATAAAATCAACTCCTCGACCCCTTACTGCTCTCTGAAGGTGTATGTAGAAGACAAGGATGAAAGGGAAATGTACTTGGTCATAAAACACCATGCCCAGCTCTGGCCTCAATGGTTAGAAGCCAGCGTTAGAGATATTTTTTTTGGTCAATACCAACGACTGAGCTTTGAGCTGTCCTGCATATCGTATGCCTCAGTGGAAGTGAAGATGAAAGACATCGTCCTTAGTGTGTTTGCTTGTCCACATGCATTAGGTAAGTTACACAGGTAATGCCTTCTTTTTGCACTCAATCTCAGTGGAGGTTAGGCTAAACTACCATTCTGATGAAACCCGATGAAATTGCCATGAAAATTAATATTCCCCATGAAATTATCATCCTTATAACAAACACCTTGAAAACATTTAGAAATACTAGGCTGAGTAGTAACATGCAAAGTGTTGCAGCTGTCACATAATTATCACTACTTCTCTATCCCGGTTTCCAGATAACTTAAAGCAGTTGGATTGTGACTTCTCTATTGAAAATGGAATGTGTGGGTATCTAGATGTGTCGCAAGGGGGTACAAATTGGATTCCAACTGCTTACAGTGAGTCAAATTAATTATTCAAAGCCAAAAAGAGAATAGCATCAGGGATTTTTTAAAAATATTTTCATGGGCACATCTTTTAATACAATTACAAAAACACCGTATTTCTCCCGATAGCACGTGGGGTCCCAAATAAACGCCTGCCCTAAAAAAATGCTGGGTCGTTTACCATCAAGAAATAAATAAATGCCAGCACTGAATGAATGCCGGGTGCCGATAATTAGATTCCATTTCTTCCTGCTTTTACCCTAATAAAAGGAGAGTAAGCTTAATGAGCTGCCAAGAAGGAACATCTCCTTTTTACAGCATGGGTATTCACTAACATAAAACAATAAACGCCTGCCCCATATAAACGCTTGCCCTGAAAAAAGCGCCGGGGTAAGAGTGGCCTGAAAATAATAAATGCCTGGACGTTCTATCGGTAAAATACGGTAGGCATAACCAAATAATATTATGTGATTTTTTTCATGCGTTACCAATAAAAGTAAATGTTTATTCAATCATAAATTTGTACCAATTGTGTAACTGCTGGATTTACTTTTTTAAGTAATATATTTATGGTGTTGGACTTGACCTAATATGCAATGTTTTTAAGGCTATGTTTCTATCTGATGTTGGCCAACAGGAGAATTATTTGTTACTATTATACAATACCAATAATCCTAAAAGTTGAAAATATAAATCTTTATGAAGAGGAATAATCCATCTACATTATTATTTTGTAGCATTATGTATTGGGTTAGTTAATTAGTAGCATCGAAATCGATCAGAATATATTTAATTGTCAAAATATTCTATGGTGTTTCACAGCAATACTTGTTGAAAATCTTCCTCTTAGCTTAAATCATTTGTCTGCCTTTTTTAATCAAGATTTGTGCTTTAGAGAAATGTTACCTTTAGCAAATGGTGTTTGATATGAGGGCTTTAAATAGTGAAATTATTTGTTCACTAATATAAACAAGCATTGAGCAATGTGAACACAGATTTAAAAGATAAAGTTATGTCTGCCCATGTAGTTGTGTCAGAAAAACAACTGGGAGAAATCAATGGTAGTGATAAAAAGTTGAAGATACTGTCCAGAGGTAAGATGACTTTTACTTACTTTTGATGAAAACATAATGGAGAGATAAAATCATAATAATGACATCCTGAACGATGGGGTAGTTTGATACTGTCTATTATTGAATGATATTATTCAGATTGCTTCCAGTGCAGATATTGTAAACAATCTTCAATAAGCTCCTGCCGTATTAAACTACTATTAAACTTTAAACATATGCTCAGTTGTGACCTAATATTCCTTTTGCAAAATCTTCTATTACATTTTTCACAAATTAGTAAAACAAATGTAAGCTCTAAAAAGTTGAAAAGCAGTACTAAATCCATTCAGTGGGTTCCTCAACCAAACACACTAACTTCTGTTGGATACAAACAAGTATTCTTCCTAGATGCTGTTTGTTAAGGTGCGACCTCACTGGATAGCTTGAATCTGCACTAATGCATTGCTATTGCTTTGCTTCTACATAGGTTCCAAGTGGGTTGGATTATCCCCTCTGTGTGACCTCACTTCTTGTTTACCCACAATTTCACTGGGTCCACACCTTTTATATTTAGTTGAGTACACCCACAAATGCGTGGACATACAACAAGGAAGGTTTAGGATGGAGCATTGTGCAACAGAGGGCTAATTCTGCTCGTTCTTAGTCCTTACGAGGAGGTTATCCTGTTTGTTCGTTGAATTTCGTTGTGCAACAGCCCTCAGATATTAGCGCAACATCCTGTGCTCTTCTAAACAAGCACAAAGAGCAACTTTTTAGAGCGTACAGAAAACACAATAACTGATTCCATTAGACCACTCTGGTTTTGCTCTATCTTCGCTTGTTATCCGCTCAAGACAAAGGAAAAAACGGGCCATGAGCAGACCAAAAGAGCGATCCAGTGGAATCGCACCTCAGTCTGCTCAGTGTCATGTACTTTAGCTTGTATTGAAAACCGTTTTTTCTCAATAATATTAGCTGAGAATACAGCTTTGATCTATAAGTGTACAATGTTTGCTGTTGTCCTTGGTCCTAATCCATGCATTCCATTCATCCTAGTTTCCCTGAGAGAGTCTGTGCTCAACACCCAATATGGTGGACAGAAGGGACTGGCATTGATTGCCTCCTCACAACAAGTGCAGGGAGGAAAGCTCCTAGCTCCAACTTTCAACCTATCAGAGGACACCTGCTTTACATTTGACTTAAAATTTCATGATGTTGATTTCAACACTTCAATTCTTATAGAAGAACATATTAATAGTGATAATGGTCATAAATGGAGGATTACTAGTGATGTCAGTGAGCCAGTATCTATCATTCTAACAAAAGAATCGTTTGGCTTTCTGATAAGTGCCAACTTTGAATGGAATGACTACAATCCTGAACATCCTGAGTTGGAAGGAGTATATATTGTGAGTCTTCTGAAGTCAATCAAGACATCTCCTGCTGAAAGATGCAAAAACCCAGGTACAGTTAATATCTTTTACAATGTCTATTGATCCTAGTTGTAGACCACAGGAGTGGGTTGCATTTGCACACCAAATTTATACATCTGCACTTTGTAAGTAGGCTAACAATTAATATAAACAATTTTGAAAAACTTTAAAATATAGTCTATGCTGTTATGTCATCCCGTGTGAAATTCATGTTAATTTTTGCAGACAAACATTTTTTTGAAGCATTCAATGAGCTGAATTCAAAAATCAATGTCTGCAATTTTTTTAATTATTTTATCATACCGAAATTCAAGATGGCGTCCAAGATGGCTGCTCGGACAATAAATGCACATAACTTTGGATCTAATTAACATAAATGAATGATTTTGGTGTCCATTTCTATGTTTTCCATGTCAGGGAATCCAATGAAATAAAAATAAAATCCAAGGCACTTAATGCCTTTCCGCTAGGGGGCGTTATAGGTCATTTTTCACATATTTTCCTAAAAAACAATAAAAAATACTTCAAATATAGTTCAATTCTTATACACAAAATCTTTAGTCATTTTATGCTTTCATTCTATCTCTTGGTAGTTAATATAACATATTGAACAAGTCTGATAATAGCGGCTTTAAATAAAAGAAAGGGGATTGGGATGGGCAGACAGAGAATTACCAATGCAAGTGCAGATTCAAGGAAACAGCCTGTATAGTTCTTCCAGTGTTGAAATACTTACATTGAACAACTGTTTCAATTGCTAGGATGGGCGCCTGAAAGTAGGTATAGATTATTTACATTTCGGGTGCACTTTGTGACGTCAGACAACACTCTCAGTGCCTTCTTGTGCTAAACAGACCTTTTCAACTAAGTTTTGTCAATTTGGGTTTGTAATTCACTATAACTCAGACATAAATAGGGTAAAAAAATGAGAGTTGGTCATTGTACTAAACAATCAAAACTCTTATGAATAAGCATTTGAAACCAACATTAAGGGACTGTTGGGGCCACTTAATGGAGGTTATAAATCATTGTAATCTCTGCCAGTCTCTGCCGAAATTGGCTATCTCTCCTGGACCATCTACGATAACACTTATCATAGATATGTACATGTTCATATGCTTTTGTTTTACTGCTTATAATCAAAATGCTTCCTCTTGAACAGTGTCTCCGTATATAGAAGAGGAAGTGTATGAACCATGTTATAAAATCCACGATTGTGACCTTGACATGAAGGTGTGTGACGGTGTTCAGCAGTGTCCAAATGGTATGGATGAGACTGAGCAACTATGCTGTAAGTTATTGTTCATGTTCACTAATGTCTTGGTAACTCAGGCACTGAAACCCATGGACAATGTATACAAGTCAATATTTCCCCACATTACAATATTAACCCATAAGAATCCACAAACTATTATTAGCTTAGTCAATCCAATTCACAGTCACTTTTTGCAGGGAATTCACTATGTACTGCAAGGCTTTCCAGTTACATTCCAACAGATACTTGATGAATGATTGTTTTGTGTGTTGTCAATTGCATGCATGTCCTCCTTTAAATCAGGGCTACAACCGATGGTCATTCTCAGGCTTGCTATTTCCATGACTAATAGGCTTAAACCTCTGTCCTAGCTATGCAGAAAGAACACACATCAAGGCATGAAGAAGAACAGAACTTCTGGAAGGAGGGTTTGCCAGACGTAATATTGGATAATGACAGAAGGGGACCAACAGGTTAAGTAAAACACTAATAATTGATACATAATTGATTATTACATAATTAAATGGAATCGTCCCATCGGTGTATATATTTGGCCGTGGGCGTTGCCCTTTTCATCCAAGCCACGCCCCCCCCCCCCGCCCAAACCACACTAATGACGTCACTACCATTTATCTCTCAACCAATGAGATTACCTTATTTCTCCATGTCAACAATAACTGCCACTTTCCTTCCAGCCTTTCATGGGGCTGGTTGTGTCCACCTGTTGAACAACATTTTTTTCTTTATTGTATTTGTATTATTTGTATTGTTAAATATTTATAATTGTTATTCTATGGTAGCTTGCTGCCCTGCATAAAGCACTGCTCAACCTCATCTTTGCTATCTAATGTAATTTTATCTTGATATGTCCTTTTGATGGGCGTTACTTCATGTTTAGAGAACGATGTATGTACTTTTACAACGATGCTAGCCAATGATATATGTACCATATATATTTATTTACCCTAGACAATGAGTCTTTATGTCTGGAAATGTCAGTCGCTCTCTCTGTTTAAACTACTTCATCTCTGTCATCAATGTACTTATCCATCTTCATCATGATTTACAATTGTTCGCTTTAAGTTCTCGTTTTCTGTAACTTCAATCAGGAATCTCAAGTCGGCAGTCACTGGAAGACCTGTTTCTATTGTCACAGATTTGACCGACCATTGTAATAACAACAGAAATAAAGAATTTTTTAATTGAATTGAATGTTGAATAAACCTAGAGTATCTCTTGGTTCAGGCTCAAACTCCCTCTCTAACTCAGTTAATACGATGTTATATACTACTGTCTTGCAATATAGTTGATACAGTAAATATTTTCTCTCATACAGTTATGTGACATGAAAATGTTTATGTACCAATGATTGCATCAATTTTTCAGAAAATCTGACAGAGCTGTATGTGACTGCGGGCCATGAAATGTCAGAAATGATACTTGAGTAAGATATTTGATTCCAATGATATTGTTTCAAAGACTGGCTCCTGTGATTGCCCTCTCAAAATATGTTGTCTTTATCTTCACTGTTGACAACTGTATCGACAGTTGAATCGTTTGAATGACTACAACAATATTAAATACTTGTAATTAAAATGCCATATGAACAACACTTGGTTGTCTGGTTTTGATGTGAAAACCACTGTTACATTTTATTTAAAGTTTAAATACTCTTTTTTGTAAAATGTTCAGAGACTAAAATACTTCTAACTTGAGGTATTCTAAATCAAAGACACAGGAAAAATAAGGCAAAATAACTAATTCAATGTGTATATAGAAGCTACCTAATTTTTGTGTTTTATATATTATATTTCATATTTTACAGCTGTATGTGGGAGGGGAAGGTATGTGACAGAGACAACATGAGATCTCACCTCACAGACCAGGGCCTGTGCCATACATTTAACCCAGGTTCTCACTTCTCTACACAGGTCTACTATGCCTCCTCCACAGGTAAGACATTACTCAAGAGAAATCTATTTTGATTTTTTTCTGTGAGAAGGCCTGCATTCCTTTTTTTGATGACTGCTGAAGAAATACGATAGAAAGGGCCAATAGATATTTAGGTACAGATAGTGTAAGTCTTTTTATTATTTGTGTTTGTCTGTGTGTGGAGGTAGTGGGACTGGAAACCCACTTACTGAATTTCTTTTTTGCTTCAATTAACTTTGATTTAAAAAAAGTCATTTGACTAACAATTTTGACAATTATACACTGTTGTTTTTATAACTTGTTAAGCTTGTTAAAAAGTTCATTTATTTTTTGTTGGCTCACCCAAATTCTTTGCAGTACTTTCGTTTGTTCTCTCTGACCCCTCAGCATCTGTTTTCTTTTGGCCAGTGCAACTTTAAATCTTTGCATATACATAACTGCAGCAGACTATTGATGGATTCAGTCCTATTATTTATGCAGTTTTAATATAATGGTTATATTAGATTTCTCTATCAAATAAAGATATGAAATCAGGTTTCAAAATAGTTATACATTTTACAGTTTAGTTGTACATTTTGACTATCTGCTATATTGGCATTGTCTTTGTAATGTACTTTGAATAGTCTTATTATTTTTGCTATTTATTATATGTCAGTGGCAGTCACAAAGGTCGCTCAGGGTCGGTCAATTATTAGTTCATGTAACAAGACAACTATGTTTTTATGTGATAACGATATTTTTATTTCACTCCAATCATTGCGCCTCTCAAGAGAAATGTTTATATGATAATATTGTTTATATTCAGGTGTATCCTCTGGCCTACAGCTTACACTCAACATAGAAGATTACGAGCATGTATACAGTCCATTCAGTGACTCAGGAGTGAAGGTAAAATGTTCACACATTTGACAGAATTTCATTATTACAATACCATGTGTTTAGCTTCCTATGGTTCTTTGCATATTGAAGAAATTGTGTAATGATTGACAAGATAAACATCTTTATTCTCTATTGAAATATGGTCTCAATTTGTAATCTTATTGAAAAAAAGATATTATATTCCTAATAATTCACTTTGGCAAATCACTTTGGCAAATTAATACATATTTACCCCTTCTTATGCTTTTATCATTTTGCCCAGATTTTGTTGCACTATCCGGGCACCACACCCAATATGTACGAGGGCGGATTTGTTATATGGCCTGGTTCTCAAGCCCTAGTTAGGGTATCCCTTAAGCAGGTATGTGATGGTCTTGACTTGGGAAAACAGCAATCACTTTATGGCTTCCATATGATTTATTTGACTACTTAAATCCATATATCATAAGCTTACAATGGTGACCACGATGATTCATATACATTCATATTTTGCTATTTGTTGCTGATATGAAGCCACCTATGAATGAGAGGTTCTCAAACCGTTTGGTCCTAGAAATCGATGCTTACCTACAAAATTTGATCTTTGTGGGAATTCATAGGAATGTTTACATGTCTTATAAATAGCATGTTGGTGTTGTTTTAAGGTAAACACAAGTCCTAGTGCAAGGAAAATCATTAATAAGTTTTCATTATGAATATAACGTGCACTTAATCAATTCAAGTAGATGGATTTGTAAACTTCCTCAATAACCATTTTACTTGAAATAACTAATGTATGTATGGCATATGTAGGTGAATAAATAACTATCGAAGGGGATTGGGAAGGGGAAACATTTTCTTTTCTTTTACCTCTTGCTTTACATTATGTAGTCTCTGGTCTAAACCATGATTCTTAGTCATAAGTATCATGAGAGGTGTGAAAGCAGAATACCACATGTTTTAAATTAGTAGAAATGTAAAGTAAAACAGTAGAAGCCATATTCCCTTCTTTCAGTTAAATAGATTAATGCCACCCTGGGGAGTGTGTGGAGAGCGCCCTCTACAATACAATGATCACTATGACTACACAGCATGTATGCTAGAGTGTGAAGCCAATGCTACCCTGGATAGATGGGGATGTATTGATGCCTACCTACCCCACAATGATGCAGGTAAGGGTACACATACATATGTATTATCTATATCATTATATATTGTTGCTGTCCGTCTTCTCTGGTTCATATTTCAGCATCATGTTCTAATACTTTATGCATTTACATAGCCTTGTGTACCTATATCATGTATCTTTTTTCAGCCTATATCTCAGCAAACAAAGTTCAATATCTTCCCCTACTATATCGTCCCCCCATTATATTATTTCTCACTATGGATTTCTCTTTTGCAGACTCTTCACAAATATGTAATATCACTGCATATCTCAGACTTCGGGAAGAGTTACCAGGTAAGGCACCTCCTGAAATGTTTATATACAGCATATTTGAAATGAAATATGCAAATAATTGAAATTCTGATAGAAATGAATCAATAGGTAATAGAAAAGGTGAAGAAATTAGCTGGTGTCTTGATTTCCTAATATGGAAAACCTTAAAAGTAAATACCAGCATTGTCAGCACTGCAGCAAGCGGGAATTCAAGGAACTAATGCATGAAACAATAGAAGTCAATATATTTTGTTCAAACTTTGTCTTGAGAAAGAACATGGTTGGGGGAATACAAAATGCCAAAAAAACTGGATGTTATCATAATATTTTGTGTTTTAGGGATGAGCGAAGTTTACTTCCATTCACTATTGATTTCAATTGGGGAAACTCATTGTATTACAAGTTTGGCTGAATAACTTCTTTTTAGTTCAATGACCTCTTATTCTTTTTAATTGAGAGGGTAGAATAACATGTCAGCAATGTATGTGCAGATTTTAAAGACAATCGTATGATTCAATCATATGCTATTGGGGAAAATGCAGAAAATACCTGTTTTCCCTTAGACTTCTATAGTGAACAGTAATACATTTCTGTGGTCCCTGAAATAAAAACTAATCCAGTGACATATGTTTCTTTTGCTTTTTAGGTTCCCCTAACCATGTTCTTTCTAAATCCAAAGTTTAAAGAAAATTCCATGATTCATTCATTTTTGTATTAAACACTGGTATTTACCTTTAAATCCTCAATTAACTAATTGAATATTGTGTCGAATATTGAGAGAGATGTGGGGTCAATTGGGCTAAGAATCGATCCTTACTTCTCCATCCCTGGTTGGAAGTCAGATATATACACTACCAAAAACATCTGGCCTCAAAGATTGTTCTATTAAAATCTCTATCATCATGGCTAGTCCCTTGGATCTTTAGAGCTCTACTAAATATTATAATCTCAACCTTTCAAAATATTCCTGCTTGCTTACGATTCCTATCTGATGTTATTACTGCATAAAGTAGGGGATATATTATGTGGGAATCTCAAAGGTATTCTAAAATAAGTAAGGTATGGTATCCACTATACCTCAAATGGTCCCCTCAATACCCTTCATTAAAGGGTGGTTTGAGACTTTACATAGGCTATTGACGGTACCAATGATGTAGGGTATTGACTGTACGTCGGACTTGAGGTTATTTTCCACTTCATGGAATGTCTTGGACAAGTAGGAGACTCAAGTAGAATCAAGCAAAATGGCAACAATAACGATTATTTCCTCATTGTGCATAACATGTGCATCAATTAATAGTTTTGTACTTATAATGTGAACTAATTAGCACTATAATCAATCCAATACATTAATCATTTTTCTTTAGACACAGGCTTAAACGAATTGCCCTGCAGCTGTCCACAGCCTTGTGTACAATGGCTCTATGAACCACAACTCTCCTACTCTGCCATCTCCAGCCGCAGCATTTCTTCTGACCTGTTCCAATATATTGGAAGCAACCTCCAAAAACAGGAGAATGAGCATGTCCCACTAGCTATTCGCACTGCAGGAGTCCTGTCATCATTTATCTCAATATGGTCAGCTATGAGTGAGGACCTACAAGAGCTTTTGGCAGAAGTAGCCCCAAAAAAGCATAGGCCTGAAGAATGGATATTCTACCAAATTAGAAATGCTTCTGATTTCATCATAAATCAAATCATGAAAACTGATGTTGAAGAGGAACTCAAAATCTGGAAAGATTTTATCAAAAAGGAAATGACAAAAAGTTACAATGATAATAAAGACCAGTTGATGACAGTGTTAAATGAAGCCTCAATTAAAATCAAACAGTTGCTACTGATTAAAGGAAATACAAATATAAAGCAGGAGTCCTTGCATAGCATTGACTCTGTTATTAATTTACTGAAACTGGGAGAGACTATAGTCCATGAGTTTAACCATAGCTTGCATCATGAGCAATCATTGCCAGAGTGCCATGGGGTTACTGACAACCTTTTAAGATATCTGAAACATAGTTTGCAAGACTTTAAAGACATTCACAGCAGGATATCTGATTCCAATGCCCTGGATAAAAGCGTTAAGGATCTAATATTCGAAATGAATCAGATCCTTGAACCAGTAAGAGATGAGAGCCAGCAGTTGAACTTTTGCTTTGACTTGTGCCTAAAAACATCTTTTTACCATTTGCGAAGGCTGCTTCTAGTGAATGAGTCTTTTAAGAGTGACTCATCAACTTTTGACTACAACTCCTTCTTGAATGTACTAAAGGAGAGTGAAGTGGAAGACCACTTGGCAAAAGTGGCAGAAACATACATAAATTTGCCTGAAGAGATTGCAAGAGGGAATTTGAGTGCATCTATGTTCACCTTTCAGTGCAAGACTGATAAACAATGGGTCTTGTCCAAAATAGAAGATTATTTTGTGCAGCTTCAGACCCTAGTGACTGACCCACTTCTTGTGCATATAAGAAATCTGCGCTCACAGATAATTGACAATTACAACATAATTTTATCAAGCATTTCTCACTTTGAAAGGACACATCCAAATTGGGTGATGAAACACAATTCACTTCGTGATATGCTTATATGGAAGAATGTAAATCTTAAATTGTCCATAAAAGGTGCTATATCTCATTATGATAGTAATTTTGTCATAAATATTGATCCTAAAACAGGTTTCTTGGAGAAAGAGGGACCTGCAAGGATCAAGAGAACTGTAAATCAATATTTCAGTGTTCTGGAGATGAAGATAAAAAGGACCCGCAATAAAATGTTGTATTTAAAGAACCATATAGAAAGTCATTTCGATGAATGTATTGAAATATCAGATGTGGTGATAGAGGAGACACGCATTAAACGAGATTACATAAGGTAATTTAATTGCATTTAATGAATGATATAAGCTTCTTTCTTTTCTTCTGTGCATTTACATAATTTTGTTACCAAATTAAGTCTTAGTGGAGATATTGGTCAATCTCTTATCTATTCTTATTAATTTTAATCATCATAATGTGTATCTGATAATTTATTAGCTAAATGCATGATAACTTGCATTTGACATTTATCATTTTTTTCCAGGGACAACATTGTGTCTGCCAAGATATACCTTTCTGAAATAAATTATGACGTCATCAGTGAGGTCAAGGGATATGATGGAGATAAATTTTTCGGTAAGGTTTTGATACCATAATTTCATCTTATTATTGTGAGCTTTTCATGTCATTAATTGGTCATGAAAACTAATGATCATCACACTATAGTACACTACTGTAATATTATAATTGCCAGAAAATATCTAAGTTTTGATACTGAATTTACAAAATATTTCTGAAACAAAGCAATACCAAATATACTTATGTACATCCACTATTTTCAGCCTCTATAATACCTTCTGCTTTACAATTATTAAAGGGTAAATGGTAAATGTAATACGTAAATTATTTTACTAATAGTCCAAGACATATCATATATAAATTACAAAATTCAGTGTTCTCTCTTTATTCCTAAACCACGCAATTATTCTGCCTCCACATGATTGAAAAAGGTTGAGTTAGAGACCAGTTCATTATAGATTTAATTATTTACAGTTAAATTGTTCTCTATCTATAGCTGAAATTGTTCTCTATTTACAGTAAATTTCTTTTCTATTTACAGCTGAAATTGGAGGCTACATGGGTCTGCTATTGGGAGCATCATTGATGACACTGGTGGAATTTATGGATTATTTCTGTATAAGGACTTGCAAAAAGATTCTTGCAAGGAGATCGTGAGGAAGTTTTCCCAAAACTGAAATAAAAATTGCCCAAAAAATTGCCAATATGATACAAAGTTTTTTTTTCAAAATACAATTCATAGTGGGAATCGGTGAGCACAATAGATCAAAGGACAGCTCTGACAGGAGTACCTGTTTGTATTCTGAAACAAACATACATTTATGATACTAGCATACAATCATAATAATAGAATCCTTATATTATCAACCAATAATTACTTTTATTACACAAGCCATCAGTTTGAAAGGTGCTGTTCAGGGGTGCAGTTCTGTTGACCTGAACTGCCTACGTAATCAGTTTGGGTTTCCATAGTTACGCATGATGTCTCAACCTGTATAACTATAGCTTACAAATTGCGTTGTCTCAATCCTCCTCAAGTTAAAGTTTAGGCTAAAATTATTTTGTTTTATTATTAAATTATGATCATTCCAGTGTGTAATAAATAGAAAATGGCACTCTGTTCAGGGTCATACCCTCCAGCCTGGCATTTGCTATAAGAATGTAATTAAGTCAAATTAGTTATGAGCAGGGCCTACTAAATACTTTTGATCATCTAAATAACCACACATATAGGCCTAGGATATGTATCCAGAGATGAAAATAAGTTACCGTAAATCAGCAAGCCTAGACATGATGATAACATGGAAAACATAAGATATTTTAGGCTAAACGACTATGTTTAGGGATCGGGTAGGACCACTATCATGGTGACCTGATGAGTTGTTATTAAAACTGACCTTTCTTTATAGATGATGTAGTATGTAGCTTGATACCTGAATAAAAACGAATTAAAAAAACAGACAGCATCGAATTCCGTGGGAACATTAACTATGCTATTCGCAAGTATTTTTCCCCCATAGATGATATCACAGGGCATTATAGTTGCATAAAATGTCGTGATATATTGATCTGACACTTGAAATTAGTACGGACCACTATGCCAAATTGAGTCGGTTTCTTTCTGGACGCTAAATATGAACATATTTAATTTGACCATCCATCTGACCAGCCATATGAGTTCGCTAGTGGCATATGCCAAAATAATTATCTTGGTCGCCAAAGCAAAACTTCCCCATTGGAATTCACTAGGCCTCCAGTCTCTTGCAGCGTCTATCAGCGCCCAACTACAATTGGCGATCTATGGACAATTCTAATGGGATTTTAAATCAGCTCAAAGCTTCAGTTAAACTGTATAATATATTTATACCTAATGGCATGATGGAGGTTTGTAATCGATCGAGACGTTGGGTCAAACCGCACAACACCCCAAAGGGGTGGAGTGTGATTTGACCCAACTTTGAGATCGATTACAAACCAAACAGAGTGCTATAGGTATTTATTACATACTAAGTCCACAAGAGCACTCAATTTTAATAGTATTTTACCTTGGTTTCCATCAATCTTGTGGATATTCGGCTCAAATAGCACATAGGTGCTATTTGACTTTTCAAATAGTACCACTGAAATCACCCTGAAATCACATGTATGTAATAAATAATGGAACAGTCGTTTAGAATATCACACTTTGGAATCACATGGTGATATTTACACACATACTTTGAACCATTTCCTTTGTTAACCTGTATGGGATCAATGACCAACATTGAGGGGCAGAAGCATCTTAGAACTTGACAGTGCCAGGTGTCTCTTTTACTCAATCCTCATGTTAACAATAAAATATCCAATACAATTTAATACAAGCAAATATCAAAGTTTATCACTGGTGGAGAATAAAAACTACGATGTTTGTTACTTAAATATTAAGTGAATTTACGAAAATTACGATTTCGAGGAGATAAGTGACGGGACTTTACATCTTGCATAGGTCTATTGTTTTCATGAATATTTCATAGACAGTATTGTTTTTCACTGTTTGATGTATAGCAATTACTCTCTCCATTCTTCACCCAAGAGAACTCTAGATTGAATGGAAGCCTATATTAACCAGTGATATAGGTCTATTGTTTTCATGAATATTTCATAGACAGTATTGTTGTTCACTGTTTGAGGTATAGCAATTACTCTCTCCATTCTTCACTCAAGAGATCTCTAGATTGAATGGAAGCCTTGATTGATATATATAATAATTATCTAAACCCTCCCCCAAATATCTATAAAGTTGAGGAGAAGGCGCATTTGTAGCAGGTGACTTTCACCTGTTTAACACTTTCAATGCGTCTTGTTACACCTCCTTAAATATCTTGCTTGGTGTATAACCTGCCAGTCTAATCTTCAATACTATTAAAGGGGCAATCTCAGCTATTATGACCAAATTGTACCAAATTTGCTCATATTATAACTTATGTGACATGATTTATCAATATACTGCTGCTGTTATGTGATTATTGAGACCATTGCTTATATCAACGCTGAAGAGCTGTCACCTGGTAATCACCTACAAACCAATGGCCACAGCAAGGCAGTTGGAGGCTATACTGACCACATCTCAATGAGCTGTTGTGGAGTACAGGGGTGGATCCATAGAAAGGTTACGCATTGCGTAAACCCTATCCTACTATAGAGTAGGATAGGGTTTACGCAATGCGTAACCTTTCTATGGATCCACCCCAGATCACTCTGAAATCTTCTCTAATTCCCTAATATGCACGGAGGAAAATTGGGCAGGGTCTGGTGTGAAACATACTCATCCTTTTGGCAAGAACAGGTTGCAACACTATATTACTGTTTCCTTCCTGTGTTTTGTCGCTCCCTGACTAGTTGATATGTGTATACAAGATAGCCTACTGAAGTTGAATCAGTCGAGAGAAAATGGTGGCTGATGATTGATAATAACTGAATCCAGTGATTTGGGTTGGTCCCCAAATTATAAATGCAGTCCCAGTTCAAGGATATTGCAACCAGTTGTTCAACAGGGATGTTCCTCATCTCGGTGAGAAAGTCACTGGGGGTAGTACCTAAATTACAACTTGGAATCCCCAGGGTTTAAATTACCGTGATGCCAATATTATTGAGCATGAGAGAAGACCTGGTAGCAATGGCATTATAATTTTATGTTCCTTTATACATTGTGATTATCTATCCTGTAACAAGTAAAGTTTCTCTTTAGTAGCATTAGGACTGTTAGGTTTCTCCACCAAATGTCATATAATGATTTAGAACTTGGTTAGAAGTGAAGTAGTCAAGTCAAAGTTCCAGTTCTTAGTGATTTTATTATAGTAAATGGGATGAGTTGGATTGTCATCGCTCAATATAACTATGTATATTAGCATATCTCATATTGAGTAGCGAAGTATACCACCCAATATTAATCAAATAAAATAAAAATGCACAAGACTTCTATCATATACATTAGGAATACTAGTATTTTTGACACTGCTATTTATTTGTTATGTATAACTTGACACTTTTATCGTTCCACTTTACCCGTTGCTCAATATTGCACATTGATGTATTATGATATAATTCGCAAGAAATTGGTAATACAGCTTTTGTTCTTAAGATAAGATAAGATAAGATACTACTTTATTCATCGAGATTCACAGTGTACATCAATAGAGTTGGCAATACGAATTAAATAGAAAAACAGATAGAACAGGTATGTGGACATCTAGATAGAATCCAGCTCTCCCAGCCGCTACCTTTAAACTAATTCTTAACTGCATGTACACGATACTACCAACATCTGCTAGTCTAAGCGCCTTGTGTATACCTGGAACTGTTAAGTAATTGGTATTGCTGCTAAAAATTATACAGTATCATATATCAATGCTTTTTGAGGATAACTAGATATGCGACTATAATGATCTGATTGAATGTTTGTTGACTTTATTCCATGATTTGGCCATGAGCGTACAATATAATCGATTTACTTGCTGCTCACAAGGTGGACAATATAAACTTCCTGTATTGTACAGTGACGTCACGACCGTTCGAGACTATGCAGACATCTCACTTTGATGAAATTAATGCAAATAAAGTTGGTTTAAGTTAAGAATCATGGAATAAAAGCAAGAATAGCAAAGTATCACGTCTTTGGGGGCCTATATTCTCCTCGTATGGTCGAAAAACAACTCGGCCTACGGCCTCGTAGTTTTCAGCCATACTCGGAGAATATAGCCTCCCTCATACGCGATACTATGCTGTTCTTGCTATAGTATTATACATCGCTATTGAGAGCCGACGAAGCACTCCAATTTTCCTAATTATAATTGACAGTTTTGATATATATCTTCATTTGCGATGACTTTGAGTCTTAATTTGAGAATGTTTACATCATCATAAAATAGCTTAATGGAATACTTAACCATTGTCAAGGTTATGTTGACACATAACTTAAAACAAACCTTATATGGCCAATTCCACCAATTGGACAACATTTGGCCCCCAACCGTGGAAAGTGATTAAATGGACTTAATACAAATAAATTACCATTACTTACTGCCAAATGCCATAAAAAACTGGAATTTTTTTTGTGGGGGTACCCCCCCTGTCGTGTGCCGTCACGCAGTGTGCCTAAGGTGGAATAAAAAGATATAAAATAATAAAATACATTATGATGATTAATGATAAAATGCATGGGATTATATATGTATAAAACATCAAATGTGTTGATTTGAGTTTTTCTTGAATTGTAGCAGAGAAATAACATGGTGGCATGATGTGGTGGGTACCATAGCTCCTGTTGTGTGCCGTCACGCCTATTTTAGGGTTTTTAGAGCCTTATAAGGCACAACTGTAATAATAAACTCTAAATTTGACATTTATTATTGACTTTGCTCGATACCAATCTATATATATTGAAATTCATGATTTCCAAGTAGTTTTTACACGATTCTTAAGGCAAAATGCTTTAAAAAATTTGCCGTCACGTTGTGTCGTGTGCCGTCATGTTGTGTTGTTTGCTGTCATGTTTGCCGTCACATAATGTCAGAAATGTTACCCCTAACATAGATATATAATATTAGAACCTTTATCCTTAAATATTTTGCCTCTAAAGACTTAAACAGAACAGGAACAATCGATAGAAGTGTTCGAGTCAACTTCAAAAAGAAAACGAGGGTAATGAATGTTATATATATATTCTAAATATGATGAGTTATATAATGTGTTGGCCTATATATGGGCAGAGGGTCAATGACCTGTCACCCTTGCCGCTGCCATTATGATTACCATTACTGAATGGTTATTTTGCTGTAACTTTTCTTCTAGATTGAATATTTTCACAAAGTAAAAAGTGTTATCACCCTTATATCGAGACCTATCAAGTACAAAATAGTTCAATACATTATGTGCACATTTGTTTTATTTATTTCTAATTTAAATCCTCATTTATGTAGAAATTTGTACCATTATTCGTCATGCTATTTTTAGCATTTTTTACATATTTGGGATCTATTTTCGACCCCCCTGTTAAAAAATTCCTAATAATCAGAATGGTTCCAAACCTGGCAGTTTAATGCGCATATATATATATAAGGTTGATAGAAAATAACAAATCAACTGATAAATGTAAAAATTATTTTTGGGTCCTCAGGGGGTGTTTAGGGGCCCAAATGTTGTCAAATTGGTGGAAATGGCCATATGTTCCATGCCCTGGGCCACATTGATGAAGGTTCATATGTATGCAGGATTTCCTGAAGCACATTTTATAGACATAATTTTTCTACCAAGTTTATATGGAAGCTTTACACGTTTGTAGTCCACGGACAGCAACTATAAATTCCCATCTCCCTTGAGCAGATATTTCCACAGAGGGCACTCCGCTCACAAATGGAAAACCAGCCTGACTGTTTAGTTATATTCATCCAATCTTGTTGGGCGGCACACAGCTGACGGCGGTCTGTCAGCTACCTTCATCCCTCATATTCCCACTGGCCTGCCAACCCTCTTGTTTCCTCCAACTGACCCCATCAAGATACTCGGCTCAGTAGATGCTGGGCTTAAAGTAGTGAGCTCCTCACATCTTGGCTTTTGAATTGGAGTGGATTTATGGGCGACCAGGAAGACCCTGTAGGTCGTATAGTCCTTTTTGGTAAAATTGTATGAATCATCCTGTATGTGTTTTACTGAATAAAAATTGTTATAATATATTATATATTTAATACTTAGAACTCACAAATGTTGGCATTATGTAAGGTAGAGAAGTGGGTAGGGCCTTGTATTGCTGTTTATAATTAGATTTCCCTCAAGGTATGGGACAGCGATAATGTAGTGATTATGAGGACCGTGGTTTTGTGAGGTATAAGGCCAAAAAAAAAATTACAAAAATTAGTGATCATGAATGTGATTGTAATATGATGTATATGTAACATAAGCATGTCTTAGAATAACATATTGAGCTGATTTATTGTTGAAATGACTCGGTGTAATATGACTATTCAGCAGAGACCGATGACTGCTTAAATTATAGATAATGTGATTAATCAAATTAAAATGGTAATAATAATGACTGTACGACCAACTAAGGTCTTAATGAATATAAGATTATTATGAAAAGTTATGAGTTAGAAATAGTAATTTAAATGCTTTTGTTTGAACTTGGCGAATGAGAATTATCATTGATTGAAACTTTGTCCAATAAAATTTTTAAAAAAAATAAAACAATAAGGACTTGTTGTTTTTCTTCACAATTGTGAATACATCCTCCCAGCCTGAAGATTACTCCCAGCTTCATAGTCACGGCCCATGATCATACGAAATACTTATTCAAGTCAATTCAATTCAATTCAACATATTTTTTATTTATACAAACAAGTCGTACACAAAGGAGACGGGCATCTGAAAGTCAATTCCAGGTCTTCCAATAGGTTCTTTACTACTTTGGAGTGATAGAAATAGAATCTTAATGTACATTTTCTGCCAAAGTCAGTTGATGGGCTATTTTCTAGATGTCTACACTAGTGGTTCTTCTCTCTCTAGCTAACAATTATTTTGAACTATCTACTACAGTTGAATTCAATAGCATTTGAGTAAAATTCCTATGTGTTGGCATGTTTAGTAGTATATATCTTAGTCACTATAACTACTGACCTGCCTTGGGGCTTTACCTACCATAGGCCGACACTTTGCCTTGTGATTATGCATCAAACAGTGCACCCCTTCAATTAATATCTGTCACTAATTTGTTAATCATATGTGCAATATAGTACCCAGTTCTCTCTTGTACGAAGAAAGAATACTTTAAAATGGCAAATATTAAATCTCTGTATGAACATTGGGCAGTCTTAGGCCAAACGCCTTTACGATATCCCTGTCGCCTTTGACAAGCCTTTATACAGAAATAATCCAATGTCCAAATTACACCAATGTCATCAACGATACACCTAGTAGCGAACCAAACTAACCTCCAAGGTCAGCTGTAAACAAAGAAAAGAATAATATTCAATGAATTTTTCATAACTATTTCCTTTCTAATGTTGCATGATTAAGTTACTTACCTATATAAGCGAATAAGATAAATAAGATAACGACTTCTTTATTTGCCATTTAATGGCAAGTAAATAGGAGGGGACTCTAGGGATGTTCTACTTATTACACTTATTGTTTCCCCTTGTATAATTGTCATTAAAATAAGACAATTGTAATTATAATATTTTCAGTTAAGTTATATTCAAGTCATCATAGAAACTCTAGTAATGCAAACTACAGACGCGATCAGTTCAAACCCTCAGTCATGCCTTTTGCTATAATGGTGAAATCGTCAGAAAATGTATAATTCACGCTCACAAATTCTCTCAAACAACCCAAATTTGAGACAAAAATCAGGTTTAAAATACAGTTTAACATAACCTAACAGTCTGTTTGAATCAAGACAATACTAAATATACTCAGATATACCTAGTGTTGACGATTTTTTTTTAGTTTAATTTAGCAGAATTTACTAAGTGTGTTGATCTGCCAATTGTACACTTTCTGAAAATCTGACCCATAAGAACATTTACGTGAAAATTGTATAGCAGGAAGATTATTTTGTTTCCATGACCTACTAATGAAACGAAATTTGACAATAATAAGATAAGGTTAACTTACTTATGATCTCTTTGCCATAATCTTCTTGCAAGTCCTTATGCAAAAATAATCCAGAAATTCCACCAATGTCATCAATGATGCACCTAATAGCAAACCCATGTAGCCTCCGATTTCAGCTGTAAATAGAGTATCATTATATGAAATAATTTCATCTGTAAATAGAAAATAGAAAACAGCTGTAAATAGCTCACAAGCAATTTTAGTTTTAATTAGTATTACGTCAGAAATATATTTAATCTGTTCAATGAATTGATCTCTAACTTGACATATTGAGTCATGTGGAAGCATAAGATTCATAGTTGTCATGATGACTTAATTATAATATTATCTGACATGTATTATCCACAATTGCAAATCTGGAGTAGCAACATAATAGGATCAATCTACACATCTAGTAAATTATGCTAAAATAGACAGAAAATACATGGCTATATATCTAATTATATTACTGTTGCATTGATTGAAAAATGTTTTGGTTACATTGATCAAAGGGCAAAATTGTGTATTATAGTTCATTTGGGCACCAAATAACAAAAAGCTCACAATATTAGAATAAGGTTACAATGTTAAGACATTACCGAAAAACTTCTCGCCATCGTATCCCTTGACCTGACTGATGACATCATAATTTATGTCAGAAAAGTATATCGTGGCAGAAACAATGTTGTCCCTGCAACCAACATTTAATGATAGATTATTTTACGATGAAGGTTGGACATTTGGCATTTAGGCTATAATATAGTATTTTGATCTATTAAAACCCTTATGATGGCTAAAAAGCGTATTCAATAAATTAATGAATTGTCTCGATTAGAGGTAGGAGCCTGTTAGGAGAAAACAATATAATACAGTACATTACAACCGGGGTAGAGAGCTTTTGTCCATTCAAAGGTCAATTCGGAAAAACATGCCACTTTTTTTCATTCATGGATGATTCTCACGAATGATATGTATTTATGCATAATTCTTTCACATGACGAACTTAAGGTATGACCCTCTCAGTTTCGGAGAATTGCCCGTTTTGTTTGTTTCTATTTCTGACGTAGGCAAATGCACTGTCTGTATGCACTGTTGCCATAACAACGTCGTCATTATGACACACTTGGCATTACGCATCCTTTGCCGTTGGCCTTTCATCAATACAAGTCCTTTGCCTTAGGGAGTGCCTTATGGCAATACGCAGCCATATGGGCGGGAAAGCCTTAAGCCTGGGTTCCACTGCCACGGTCCTTCTCCCACTACTACTACCGTTTCTTTGGTCCCGCTACTTTAGAAGTAACGGGAAGAACCGTTTCAAATCAAACATGTTTGAATTGAAGTGGCTACTTCCTGCTACTTGCTCCCGCTTTTAAAAGTAGCGGAACCAAAGAAGCGAGAGCAGTAGCGGGAGAAGTAGCGGGACAGTGGAACCCAGGCTTTAAGGCAATACATAGCCATACAAGTGGGAGTATATTAAATATGTCGTTTAAAAAATGTTTCATGAATTAATATGAGAAATTGATAGTTTCCCAATTCAAAATGGCCAACCAACAATGGTTATGGGTGATTTTCTAGGCAAAGCCTGACCGAATGACCACAGTTGCAGGTAATGAATTAAAGCTATCAATGTGATCTGACCTAATTACTGCTTGAGGTAAACTGTATTTCAACCTATATATATATATATAGCATTAAAAACAAACCAATGCAAGAAATTGATGATTGAAATCTGCCCCAACATACATCTAGATTTAATTGTATTTAAATAGAATTGGGGCAGGATTTAAACCAGAATTCAACATGAGTGTGCATAATTACTTTGTTAAGGAGATCAAAATGAAGAATTTGTAGGTGGTGAAATATTTGTTCATCAGCATTTTTATTTAAGTATTGAATTACTCGCTTTTGTTAATATCTTTGCACAATGAATTTCACTATAGATCTATGTCCTAATACTTTAGAATATGTTACATGAGTAAATAGACTGTTATCAACTCCTTGATTCTATATTATATGGTCTGTGCAGAGATGTAAAAGCATATGACCACTCTCCACTAAGACATAATATGTTTTAGAAATTGCATCCAGGTATAAAAAGCAATATAACATTATTAAATACGTATGAAAAAATACCTGATACTATCTCCCTGTATTCGTGTCTCTTCTATGACCTGGTCTGATAGTTGAATACATGCATCAAAATGGTTTTCCATGTGATTCTTGAGATGGAGCATTCTATTGCGAGTCCTTTTTATCTTCATCTCCAGAACACTGAAATATCGATTTACAGTTCTCCTGATCCTTGCAGGTCCCTCTTTCTCCAAGAAACCTGTTTTAGGATCAATATTGATGATGAAGTCACTATCATAATGAGATATAGCACCTCTTATTGACAGTTTAAGATTTACATTCTTCCATATAAGCATATCACGAAGTGAATTGTGTTTCATCACCCAATTTGGATGTGTCCGTTCAAAGTGAGAAATGCTTGATAAAATTATGTTGTAATTGTCAATTATCTGTGAGCGCAGATTGCTTATATGCACTAAAAGTGGGTCAGTCACATGGGTCTGAAGCTGCACAAAATAGTCTTCAATTTTGGACAAGACCCATTGTTTATCATTCTTGCACTGAGAGGTGAACATCTTTGCATCCAAGTTCCCTCTTGCAATCTCTTCAGGCAAATTTTTGTATCTTTCTGCCACTTTTGCCACATGGTCTTCCACTTCACTCTCCTTTAGTACATTCAAGAAGGAGTTGTAGTCAAAAGTTGATGAGTCAGTCTTAAAAGACTCATTCACTAGAAGCAGCCTTCGCAAATGGTAAAAAGATGTTTTTAGACATAAGTCAAAGCAAAAGTTTAACTGCTGGCTCTCATCTCTTACTGGCTCAAGGATCTGATTCATTTCAACAATTAAGTCCTTAATGCTTTTATCCAGAGTATTGGAATCTGATATTCTGTTGTGAATGTCTTTAAAGTCTTGCAAACTATGTTTCAAATATCTCAAAAGGTTGTCAGTAACCCCATGGCAATCTGGCAATGATTGCTCATGCTGCAAGCTATGGTTAAACTCATGGACTATAGTCTCTCCCAGTTTCAGTAAATTAATGACAGAGTCAATGCTATGCAAGGACTCCTGCTTCATATTTGTATTTCCTTTAATCAGTATCAACTGTTTGATTTTAATTGAGGCTTCATTTAACACTGTCATCAACTGCTCTTTATTATCATTGTAACTTTTTGTCATTTCCTTTTTGATAAACTCTTTCCAGACTTTGAGTTCCTCTTCAACATCAGTTTTCATGATTTGATTTATGATGAAATCAGAAGCATTCCTAATTTGGTAGAATATCCATTCTTCAGGTCTATGCTTTTTGGGGGCTACTTCTGCCAAAAGCTCTTGTAGGTCATCACTCATAGCTGACCATGTCGAGACAAATGATGACAGGGATCCCCCAGTACGAAGAGCTAGTGGGACATGCTCTTTATCCTTTTTTTCAAGGTTGCTCCTGAAGTGTTGGAGCAGGTCAGAAGAAATGCTGCGGCTGGAGATGGCAGAGTAGGAGAGCTGTGGTTCATAGAGCCAATGTTCACAAGGCTGTGGACAGTTGCACAAAACGTCATAGCCTGTGTTCAAAGAAAAGAACAATACATTTTTTACTTATGCTAGTTAGTCATAAAGGAATGATCTGTTTCAGGTAGAGATAATGCTTTACCCTTCTACTCTGAAGATGATTATACATTATACATGGATTATACACCAACAGGATGGATAGTCACATTTAGCTTCTGAGATATGCTCAGTATCCAGTTTTATTCAGGTTACACCTGAAACACAATACAAGGTGATGGACAAAGGCACATTTGCAGAGCTCAAAAAAGGTCTGTAATGCTTTTAGAATGCCTTCGAGGTGATTTCCATACTACATCCAATACTATATATGCATATTGTAGCTAGTAAAAGAATGAACTTGAATTGTTTAACAACAATACCTTGTGAGAGATGACACCTCTATAAATGTCCAATCCAAAGAGATCCAAGATAAAATAAAAAGGTTTATCACTCAATTATTCACATCAGACTTGGAATTTGCAAGCAAGCAGGTAGATTTTGTTTGCTCACTTTTAAAAGGACACTTACCTGGTGTTTTTTCACGAAGTTTGAGATATGCTGTGATATTACATATTTGCGAAGAATCTGCAAAAAATATCCATAACAGGAGGGAATCATTATAATGTTTATGTATGTTATTAAGATACATATAAAATATGATTGCTGAAATATAGGCTGACAAAGGGTATAATATGTATAATTTGATAAAATATAGGTGCAGAACAGTGCTCTGTAAATGTATGTGTTATGGAGACTGCTAACAAATACGAATACCATATGAAGCTACTGAATGGTAAAACAAAGATCAGTTTCACCAATCTTTGTCAGTCCTTGCTTGGACCTGAACCATTAGTCAAGTTGGCTAAGATTTGTGGCTGAGTTTTCTATCCTCTAGACCCCTGTTTTAGAGGGCTCTGTTAGGGCTTCCCCGTTCCCATTGGTAAACAGGTTGGAGGCCTGGATTTAGAGGGTTTTATTAGGGCTCCCATGTTCTTGTTGGTCATTGGCAGGGTTTCACACAGGTCTATAGGAAGGTGGTGCCACCTTATGGTGTATACATGTATGGAACAGGCAGGAACAAGATGAGGTGTGTGGCCTTGTATGTGGTATTAAGTGAATAAAGAGTTAGTTACTGCCTTTTTATTTGGAAAAGTTGTTGAATCGTAGCCAAAACTCGACTAAAGGGATTAGATTGGTCCCTGTTTTGGCTGAGAGGGAAATGTAAGGCAGGGGTGCCGAGGGCCATATGCCTAAGTCATCCAGATTGGTTGTGGCCTGTTCCTATAATAAATACCAGTAACTTCAGTCCCTGCTTGTAGTCTTATTGGCAACTGAGGCTTCTTTAATCTTTAATACACAACACTATGTCCACCTTCTTTACCTCAGGTTAGTGTACTTGCATTCCCCTATTTGAGTCTTATCTCAACATGAGCTGTGGATAACCAGAGAAGAGGGATGGCAAATATATATACAAATACCCGTGCTACGGGCTGGATTTGCTAGTGGGACAAACGGGCCCATATATATATATTATGGTCAATATCCATCTCTTCTTGTTCCCTCTCCTGCCATCTTTTCTTCAACTTCACTGTACAACTTACTACCTGTATTCATACCTCAAACAGAACCCGTTTAAAATGTTTCCTTTGGTCACTGATGTGTAACAGAGACAGAGTGAGGGGAAATATCAGGGCTCAAGATCAATGAGATAACATATTATGAGATTGATATTAGTCTATGTAATGAAATGATGGGAATGGAATTATGCAATATTATGATGTATGAAAAATTGTTAACTTCAGTGTTTTACAATAGTTAAACAGACTCTGAAGATACAACCAGTAACAGTAATTCATCTGAAAGACTGTTACCTGTAACAGTGACTGATACTGATACTTTTTTGTAATCAACTGTTGGACTATTGGACTTGATTCGTCTGAATAAAGCACTCTGCCTACGGCATTGTGCTTATGCGGATGAATCAAGTCCAATCAATTATTGATTATTGCCAGCTCATTCCATTCTCTCTATATATAATCATAAGGAACAGGGAAAAGGCAGAAAGAGGTGGGAGAAGAGGTGGGGAAGGAAGAGAGAGAAGAGGGAGAAACAGAGCAAAAGGAGGAGGATCGGGGGTTCTCCCACTATTGATGATTGAGAAAGGAGAAGGACGATTATTATTTATTATTGAATATGTATATTATTCAATAATAACCTCTAAACATTGTCTAACCATGCCTAGAATTACTGCATTTAACCTTCCCATACGGAAAAAGCAGCCCAGTAACCCGATCTAATGGCAGACCAACAAACCGGTATATAGCCTTAATAAACCAGTAACGGTAGTGGGGTAAATTCACATGCAAATGAGCCAATAGACTGGTCTTCAATAAGCTGGCAACGAGTATTGTTGTAGCAGTTATTATATAGGTCATATAGCTCTTCCTAATATCCCAAACAAATACTATCACTTCATGTCAGATATGATGAAATCCATCAATGCTTGAGTCTTACTCACTGTGTTCATTCTTAACACCAGAGTAAACAGAGATCCAAATTGAAAAAAGTTTAAAGACTACTATTCTATTTAATCATCCTGCTTAATGGGTTTCCTCTTACCTTTTGTCATAAACATAGACACTCTTGGAAAATCCTTGCTGGTGATATGGCATAAACCTACTCCAAGTCTTAATGAAATAAATGCAGTATACTGTAGAGAGATATGTCTAGCCCATCTAGTAGCATGCATATACCTACAGCTGTAGCTAGTTCCCTGTTGTACTGAATTCAAATCAGCTTCAATATGATATCCAAAGGACCAGCCAACCTGGATGTAACTTTACATGTGTCACTGTACATATGTAAACCATTGCTAACTTGAGCAGTCTCAGATCTTCAGCACAATACAATGTAATCCAAGTCCATCAAGTTGCTTACTGAATAACAGTTGAACTTGGCTCCAAAAATGTGTGTGCACACATTTCTGTGATGTCATCAGTCTCTGTGTAATGTTCAATAAACCGGCAACGGCAGACTTTGGAATAGGTTTGTTCAATAAAGTCTATGTTCAACGGAACAGCAATGGCAGACTTTGGAATAACTCTATGTTCAATGGAACGGCAATGGCCCAGCTTATGCAAATTAGGATTGGGATCAATAGCCCAGGAAAACTGGGCTATTGGTCTGTCATTGATATGTCATTACCGATCTATTAGCTTTTCATTTCTGTATGGGTTGGGAGACAGGAGGGAGGGAGGAGGAGATGCAGCATTACCTTCCCCGTCTCTCTCACTCTCCTCCCCCTCATAGCTCCAAGTGTTCAATTTCAATTTGAAACCATTGTAAAACCATTATTTTCCAGAAAATCGCTCATAAAACTGAGTGGAATGGGTTCCCATTACGCCAAAGTATGTCCACTGTGAAATTTGTGGCAATCCGTCCAGCAGTTTCCGAGGCGATGCAGAGAATTAGATTTTTCTCTTACAGAATTAAAATTATAAATGCGTTACAGATGCATATAACGTATGTGTACCCTTACCTGCATCATTGTGGGGTAGGTAGGCATCAATACAACCCCATCTATCCAGGGTAGCATTGGCTTCACACTCCAGCATACATGCTGTGTAGTCATAGTGGTCATTGTATTGTAGAGGCCGCTCTCCACACACTCCCCAGGGTGGATTTAATTTGTTCACCTAAAACCAAGGTGTACAGTATTTCACTTTCTTTTCTTTTAAATCTTGCTTTACATCTCATATTTAAAAGAGCATGTCTCACCTTTTACTTTACTGTTGAATATTCGAAATTGAATGTATAATTAGGTTCATGTTCAAACAACTACTGCTAGTTTATAATTATAGTACACTGTATCTAGAATAGTTCTAAGCTTCATCTCTTTTTCTCTTTTGACAGATAACAGTGCATGCTGGATGATCTGGAAACCCCTTTCCAGAAACATATTCCATTTTGAGTAGTCTAAAACAAAGAATTCATTCTTTCATTCACATTGTAGCCATGGATCTAAAACACCATCCTAAATCAATTGAACTGTTGTGTCATTTCAATAATTTTGCGACCTTAATAATGCTATCTAGTCCAAGGATATTTATTTTTTGACTTTTGCTATGTTGCCTTTTTCATTCATTCCTGTAATTATTATTAAAGAATTCAAATATGAACTTTTTCTACCTTCACACCTTTAAAGATGACACCAATACAAGGTAGAAGCACCCTTCTGTTTCCTACCCCCGACCTTATTGCACAGGTAATTAAATCACTACTATAAAATCATTACTATAAAAAAATTCCTCATAAGGCCTATAGACATCAACTTTATATGTAAATTCGTCACATTGACCACCTACTAATTCTACTGAATAAAATACTTCCCACTGGACCTATCTCTAAAATATGTCATTTATATATAATTACCTACAAAATCCCCCCCGACCCCCTCTTTACAACCCACCCCTACCTTATTATATCTTAACCTACTTAAAATGTGTCAAAAATGTGTAAACTAACCATTATGTGCAAAATGTGTCAAAATGTGCAACATGGGCTACACCTCGAACCAGTATATAAACAAAAATCTTCCACAACTAACAGTTCATCCCCTGACGAAGACCACCCTAGGTCGAAACGCATTGGGACTTGCTTGTAACACCATAGCTAATAAACTGGAACTTAAAGCAAATCGCAGGAGTTGATCGTTTATTTGAAGACATCTACTTAACTTATAACTAAATCACCCCTAACATATGAATACTCAGTTGAATCAACATTAATGAAAGAAGAACTTTCTGAGAACTGAGTGTGTATGTGTAACTATACCTGAATTAAAAACCTGTTAAAATCTTTAATAAGAACCTAGTGAAGGCAATATTAAGTTCCTTATCAAACCAGACTGGAGTTTGATTTACATAAAGGATACTCACTCACACATCAACATGCTACACTAACATTCATACATCAACGTTCATAGGAATTCATCTCTATTAAGGTGTTTGAGGTTGGCAAAGCTTTGTTAGTGTGTTTTGGCTTCTAAAAGTAACATTTGGGGTCAGTTTTTTCAAGTGTGCTGTTTTGCCTAAATATCATATTTGCTGCCCTATCATCGTCAATATGCGTTCCATCTTAGGAATATTAGTCCCATATTATTCCAATGAACAAGGGCTTTCATTCCATGTATACTTTTCCTAGACTGTTCCAATATTTAGTGTCTTAAAATTCTGAAAACTGGTTTTTTGCATCACTTTTCAACAGAAAAAAACATTGAAGTAAAATAAAAAAGATCTGCACAATGCCTAGAACATTTTTCTGCATGTTTCTTTTCATTTCTCCAATACATCTATGACTAAATTAGTTATAATTTACTTTTTGAGCATATGAACATGCTAACAATTTCTACAGTGACCATCAATAATTTCCAACATGAAAATAACGCATGAAATCCCTTTTATTACATGAATGGTTAAAAATATATATTTTTGTCATATCTATCTAAAACTGTATATTGAAGATCGTATACATGTATTGTTTACTGTATAAAAAAATCCACCTGATATTTTCATAACTTTTGGGTGACTGAGAGGTTATTGTCTGCAACCCTTATTTTCCAACCAGAAGGGATTTCATGCGTTATGGCTGGAAAATAATGCATACAGGATAAACAAATAAAAGAAAAAAATTCATATAACCATTTTCTAGTCCCATATCAATCTCCCTAACGGCACCACTGCACAATTTGGTGATAATCTTGATTCAGGACAAATAACAGGTCAATAACCCTTAAAATGTCCCTTAGTAACGCATGAAAGCCCTTTATAAACTGACAGTAACACATCTGCAGATATAGTAGAAAAGGTGGCCCAATATATTTATTTGGCTGTATTTCTGGTTAGAAAATGATTATAAACTAGTTGAGATTCTTTTTGAAATGATTCAAAGTATATTATTTGTTCAATTGATGTATTATTGTGTCTGTTTAAGCATAACGCATGAAGGCCCTTCAATTATCATGACAAAGGGTGCCTCAAAAGATATGTCAATATATCTCTCTCTGAGTTGAAATTAATTACATATTAGTTGCAATTGCATTTGTAATTAATTAAGGCAAGATGAATCTCATATTTATTTGATAAAACCTGTTCAACTAGATCATTGTTCTGTTTCTTTGCATGGTAACGCATGAAATCCCATCCATAACTATGACATAGGGTGGCCAAAAATGTATATCTCAGACTCTCTCTTTAAGATGAATGTAATCATGCATTAATTTTGATCTCATTTCGAATTATTTATAGCAAAGTAATGATGAATTTAATTTAATATAGACTGTTTACCTAAATTATTATTGTGTTGATTTACACAATAACGCATGAAATCCCTTCAATGATTTCAATATAGGGTGACCTAATATATATTTTCAGCTCTCTTATTGGATTGAAAGTCATTATCAATTAGTTTTGATTTCATTTTATATGATTTAAAGCAAGTCAATGTTATATCTACTTCATGAAGTCAGTTCAACAAAATTACTATTGTGTTTTCCAACAAGATAACGCATGAAATCCCTTCAATGATCATGATAAATTGTGGCCCAAAATATATATCTTGGGCTCTCTCTTTGGGTAGAAAGTAATTATAGATCAGTTTAGACCCTGTTTCAAATTATTTAAAGCAAGGTGATGCTTTTTTTTATTTCATATAGGCTATTCAACTAAATTATTATCATGTTGGTTTACACAATAACGCATGAAATCCCTTCAATGATTTCAATATAGGGTGACCTAACATATATTTTCAGCTCTTTTATTGGATTGAAAGCCATTATCAATTAGTTTTGATTTCATTTGATATGATTTAAAGCAAGTTGATGTTATTTTTACTTCATGAAGCCAGTTCAACTAAATTGCTATTGTGTTTTTCCAACATAGTAACGCATGAAGTCCCTTCAATAATCATGACAGACTGTGGCCCAAAATATATATATTGGGCTCTCTCTTTGGGTTGAAAGGAATTATGGATTAATTATGATGCCATTAGTAATTAATTAAAGCAATGGGATGATGCTTTTTATTTCATAAAGGTTGTTCAACTAAATTAATATTGTGTGGGTTTATAGAATAACGCATGAAATCCCATTAATGATCTTGACATAGGGTGGCCCAAAATATATTTTTAGCTGTTTCTTTGAATTAAAAGTCATTATATACTAGTTGTTATTCCATTTCATATGATATAAAGCAAGTTGATGCCAATCTTATTTCAGAAAGACACTTCAAGTAAATTAGTATTGTGTTTTCCAACATAGTAACGCACGAAATCCCTTCAATATCATATCAGAGGGTGGCCCAAAATATATATCTTTGGCTCTCTCTTTTGGTTGAAATTATAATTAGAAATTAATTTCGGTTCCATTTGTAATGATTTAAAGCCAGATGAAGGTAATTTTAGTCCATAAAGGTTGTTCAACTGATGTATTATTGTGTTTCATACATGAAATCCCTTCCCTAGGAACAATATAAGAGGCCAAAATGTATATATTCGGCAGTACTTTTGGATTGAAAGCAATAAAAAATGCTTATTTGTGCCCATATGAGCATCAAACATACAATTTATAGGTTTTACAAGCCATTCACTTCAGTTAAATTAAATGATTTCAATATTTTCCAACAAAATTGGGATTTCACATGTGACTGTATAAAAGAGGAAATTAAAAAGTTACATAATAAGACAACCACAGGTCCGAATTTGTTGGAATAAAATTTTCCCAGAATGTCAACACCAGTATATTATGATCCAAGGCCAAAAAATTATATTCAAAATATTCTAAATTTCCCCCCTTTCCCAGATCCCCAAATAGCAAAACAGCACACTTGAAAAAACTGACCCAATGGTTTAACTCTTCTATTAGAACTAAAATGAGAATCAATGGTATATAATTGCTGGCTCTCAGCAACATGTTACAAAATATCGATACAAGTTAACTGTTGTGGTCGCCAATCTATCGTTATATGGAGTTAAAGAGTCAAGTAATCTTACAGATGTCATGAAGTGAATGCTTCTAAAGATGACTTACCTGTTTAAGGAACACTCTAACAAGGGCTTGAGAACCAGGCCATATCACAAATCCTCCCTCATACATAGCTGGTGTTGTACCAGGATAGTGCAACAAAATCTATGCCAAATGATGACAGCATATTGTTGAACATGAATAAAATATATTTGATTTAAAGCCATAGTTTATGCCAAAATAAGGACTGTATGACAAGTATTGGATGCTTCCTCTCACGTCATCCAAAATAGTAATACAATATCATCATAAATAACTGAATTAATTCAAATAGTTAAGGAGTGGAAACTGTCAATATGTTTCCAGTCAATCCACTTAAGTATTGTAATATTGTAATTCAAAGAACTACTGTTAATCTATTTTCCTCAATCATATCTGTGTATTTTTTGTAACTGTATTTTCCCTATAGAACATATGTATTACTGGTGTCAAAATCAACGACCTATGAACCAAAACACTATTACAGCTATGACTTATCTAAGTCACAAAGACTTTGATAATAATATCCGATTCCAGATGGTCATAATCTCCAAAATGTGATTGATGTTCTTGTTACTGCATGAGAACTTCCCTGAGTGATAGTGCGTTTTTTGTAACAATTGTTTAATTTTGTTTATTGGCCTGAAATGAAATTTTAAAAAAAACATAATTGTTTAGGGATCTGTTGGAAGACCAATGCAGTAGAGGTAAATATCCATTTCTGTATAGATTTTACAGAGAAAACTTGTATAATTATTGGGAATATAATATTGTTTTCTCAGTAAAATAATTTCTTCCACATGCAGATTACCATAGGAAATTAAACACTGTATTTCACCGAAAAATGCAGGGTCCTGATTAAGAGCCTGCCAGAAAAACGCCGGGTCATTTAAACTGGACCTGAAAGGCTGATGAGTCTTATGATTATGATCATGATTTTGATTATGATTGTGATGAGTAACACCTGAGAAAATGGTCATTAATTTCAATGCCAAAGGCATGATATGTCTAATTGAACTTATCCCTGTTAATGTTTGTGGCCAATCAAAATATCTAAAAAAATATTTAAAACAAAAAAAAATAAAAAAAAATGTAAGTGCATTTTATTGTAATAATACTACATATCCACTAAATGAGAAGTTCCAGCTGCCTGAAATACAAAATACAACCCAATAGAGATTATTATTATAATTAAAAATGTATTTCTGAATATGTATTTATTCCTGCATTGCAATAAGCACCGGCTCTCTAAAAATAATCAACCTGTCATTTCTTTTCTGTGAAATATGGCCCATGGTATTGAAATGATAAAATTCTATCAAAAGTGTGAAAATTTTACCTTCACTCCTGAGTCACTGAAAGGACTGTATAGATGCTCGTAATCTTCTATGTTGAGTGTAAGCTGTAGGCCAGAGGATACCCCTGAATATAAACTTTGTCATCATACCTCTGTTTCACAAAGTAATCGCAGTAGATAATTTGATAATACATCTGCTTACACAGCAGTTATTCCTACCCGTGCCCCAAAGGGTGGTTTCAGAGTTTGAGGATACAGAAATCAATCAAATATAATCTATAACTTCATCAGTGTAGCTGCATCTGTTCTTACATTGAAAAGACATATTATACTAATAAAATCATCCATGACCCTATTTCGCTAGATTAATTTAAATGAAATGATATGATTTCTCTCACATGTAAGTTAATAAATTTGAACTTCTCCTAGTACTAGCTTGAATAATACTATCAAGATGTTTTTAAGATGAAATAGATGGGGTTGCCTCAGCCCTCACCCCGTCACCCCCCTTACCCCCCTCACCCCCCTCACCCCCCCCCCCCCCCACACACACACAACTAAAGTTTTATTGACTGTGGGCTTTTAATACTTAAAGTTGAATTCCTTAAAGAAAAATGACCCCATAGTTTCCAGCTGTGAACATTGTACAAAGTTGGTAAATAGGTTTGCTTCTGCCCTACCTGTTGATGTAGCATAGTAGATCTGTGTAGAGAAGTGAGAACCTGGGTTAAATGTATGGCACAGGCCCTGGTCTGTGAGGTGAGATCTCATGTTGTCTCTGTCACATACCTTACCGTCCCACATACAGCTGTAAAATATGAAATATTTGAGGTTTATTCATCTATTTTGAATGTAAAAAAATAATAAAATGGGTAGCTACCAAATATAACATTTAGTCTAGTGCTCCTTCCCTTTATAGGGAAGGCGGAATGGGGAAAATGGATGTGAGTGGGGTAGGCCAGATGCTTTGGTCATTTAAATGTCATAAAACCTCGCCTATATATTTATAAGATATTATGGCCTAGCTTGGAGGAGAAGGGATTAAAGCTAAAACAGGAGAAACCTTCCCTCAAATTGGGTTGAGGGAGGCGATCCGAGGCTATGGCCCAGCTGTTTTTATGATGATGATTTGAACTGATTAACAGGGACTAATGGAATGCCCTTTTCCACACCTTAACATCAGAGTGAAATCCCCACACTATAATAGGGATATATATGGGTCCCATTTTTTATGCCTGTGTCTGAGTGTCGCATGATAAGACATTTTCCCATGTCCCATGTCACTTTTTAAAACAATTCAATGATGTCTTGTGTCACTTTTTAAGCAATACATGAATTATATTAAAGATTGTTACAATGTCGTGTGTCGCCTGTTAAATAAATCACTGTGTCTTTTTTTTAATATATTTTTGGATGTCTCATGGCGAATTTTATCAGCCTTTTGGAAGCTGTGTGTGTCGCACGTTATGGGGAGTGTGTTGCAGTGTCGCCCATGATTTAGCGGCTGTGTCGCATGTCAATCGTGTCAAATTTTACCCATATGTACCCATTATAATTAACCTGCCATAAACTATAGAATTAGTTATTTTACCTTGAGTTCCTATGTCTTTAATTTAAAATATTTCAAGCTAGAGGTGATTTACTTTGTAATTTGGATCTGAACATTCATGTTACAATATAACTATAGATAACATGTTTTGAGAGGGCATTACCAAGAGTCAGTTTTTGAAGTAATAATTATCATTTCAATCAAATATCTTACTCAAGTATCATTTCCGAAATTTCATGGCCAGCAGTCATATACAGCTCTGTCAGATTATCTGAAAAAAGAAGAAACATCCAACTTACATAACTAAATGTTGAAAAAAGGGGCATCACTGGTTGGACCTTACACACACTTGTACTGTATTAGTCTGTGGACCTTATTAAGTCTAGCTGGTGCAAGACCTTTCCCTTATAGTAAATTCACTTTAAAGACGTACACCTTACATAATGGTAACCTGATTAGTAAAAATTGATTAATTAGTCATTAAATGAACTGGTAGACACTTTAAAGTGGTGTTTACTATTTAAAAGTGATTTCCTTAGATCCTGTCTGACATTTAAGATCACCTTAACAGACTACTGAGAATGTTTTTTTATTTTGCTATTATAGTATTTTTTTCCGCAGCAGATGGGTAAAAGATCACATGTTTCATATAAAAGTATCATTCAGTTCTTTTTTTAGTAAACAATAGTAGTATAGTTTTGTATGAGAACTATTTTAACTACTTTAGGTTAAATATTTATTGGGGTTTTTCCTCACAGATTTCTCAATTCATCATAATGAGTTTTCTTTTGGGGTTTAAATAACAGAGTTATATAGAATATTCGTAGATAAATTAACAAAAGACTTTTTTTATGTATAATTATACATTATATTTTGTTTACTTGTTGGTCCTCTTCTGTCTTTCTCTAATATTACTTCTGGCAAACGTTCCTTCCAAAAGTGTTGTTCTTCTTCATGCCTTGATTTGTCCTCCTTCTGCATAGCTAGAAGAAAGGTTTAAACCTGTTATGCATGTCATGAAGAGATACGTTAGAACATGGGGTTATATAATATACTAGCAAAGTACCTATCCTCCGGGCGGTCACCTTTTCTCCCCACAAATCCCCCTGTCCCTCTTTTCCCTCCCCCTCTTCTCTGTCTTTCATAGCTGTTTTTCTCTCCCAACCCTATCTCCGATTCCACCCCCCCCCACCCCCCTCTCCCTCCCCTCTTCCTCATGCTCCTCCACACACCCCCCCCCCACACACTTTCTCTCCCTCCCCTCTCTCCCTTCCCCTACATCCTTTCCCTTCTCTCCTCCCCACCCTTTTCTTTCCCTCCCCCTCCCCTTCCCTCTTTCCTATTCCTACACCCTAGGCCCAGTTACGATGGGGCTCCCATGGAGTCATTAATCACTCCTGACTTGTGATATGGGTCAGGGAAGGTGGGAATAGAGGGCCATGTGATACTTTTGCATAGATAATACCCAAAACAAAAACAATCATTATCAGGAGCACATGGCCCTTTTTGTCAAACAGACATAAGACACTTATAATCAACCAGTGTATATAATGCAATACTCCTCCCCCTATGTAGTGTTGTGGTGTCATGTGACTTATATAAACACAGTCTTGATTGACAGCTAACTGTTTCAGTTTGAATGTATAACAGTCATATTCTCAATGGAGTTAATGAACTAGTGATGTAAAGCGGGCTACGATTTTGAATGTAAGTAGACATCATTACATTGCCTCCATATATTCGTTTATATCTTTAGCTAGTTACATGAAGAAACAGTGGCTAAAGGCAATTCCATTTAAGTACAGATGCACATCAAAGAATAAATAAAAAATGTATAAGGATTTAGACATAGATAGCTGTAATCTTTGGTAATCTATAGTCAATGAATTGACTTTCCAGTGTGTTGATAAGATTATATGAGGTGATTCAATTCAACTTCAAGCAACATATCAAAGAATCCATTACAGGTTAACTAACAACTTAAAGGTTGAAGGTGTGTGAATATTGCATAAGTTATCTTTGAGTCATGAATTTAAATTTTAGCTGTAATCCTAGTAAAAAATCAATGCCACATAAATCACCAGTGAAATACGTTTAGAGTGACTATGGGTAGAATGATGAGGTAAGAAGACAAAGCATTACTATGGCAAGTAACCTTGGAATGGTCACCCAGGGTCGGAGTGATTGAGAAAGTGAAACAATGTATTGGTAGCCCTAAGGACACCCACGGATTACTTGGAGTAGTGAGGTAAGGAAATATTAGCCATGTATTTTTTTTAAAGATTTTATTTTAACTGGGGTTACATTTCCCGGAGGTCCAGGATGTTCTAATGGGCCCAGCCTATATTATAATGAGTTGTTCGCAAGAAAACATAATAGATTCATTGCAATACAGACAGCACATATAATAAGGTGGGATTATCGCAGTAGTGTACTGAAAAGAAACAATTTTCATCCTTATTTTATAGTAGTACAATGTTAAAGATAACTAATAATACAATGCAATAGGATAGTCACTATCAACGAGTGTGATCCATTAATCATGCACCAACAGGTTAGCATCATCGTGTAGCTAGATAGCGCCACATTGGGATAGGATAGTCACTGTCAGTGAGTGTGATCCAATACCCAGAGTCATTCATAAATTAAAGTTAAGTAATTAAAGTCAATTGATGCAAGTCTCGATTTCTCAAGTGAGCATGAGTTGATGCATAGTAAAAGTCAGTAAGTCAAGTCAACATAATCTTCAGGAGTCATGTTAATATGTGGTCGAAAATTAGTTAATTCAAATAAGTGTATCCAGTATCCATTTGTGCTGTAGGGATTTGAATGTTTCAATATTCGCTATATTTCTTGTTCGAGGTGATAATTCGTTCCAGGAAGAAGCACTCTTGACCATTACTGAATTTCTACCAGTTTGCGTTCTATATCTAGGAATTTTGAGTAGTGTAGCATCATTGGCCCTGGTATTACGTTCATTTGACTTGTCACAGTAACAATTGATTTTACTTCTGTGAAATGCACAAATCTGTAGATGGTATTTTCTTCTGTTGATAAGAAAGGGGATTGACAGATCTCTATGTATGTTGATAGTTGGTTGATTAGGATCAGCATTAAGAATTGTCCTCAGTGCTTTATTCTTCAGTTTTTGCAATTTGTCAAGGTTCCCCTGATGAGAATTATCGTAGACTATGTCACCATAATCCAGGAAGGGGAGAATTTTGCTTTTATAAACTTGTAATGCAGCTTGCTTGGTAAGGAATTGTCGGATTTTAAGAAATAAGTAGGTTTTATGAGAAACAATTCGAGCAAGGTTCTTGATGTGATATTGGTGAGTCAATCGATTGTCTAGAGTGTAGCCAAGATATTTGTATGTATGAACCATTTCGAGCTTTGTGTTATTCAAAGTAATGTTGGTAGGAGTAGAATTGCTGTTCTTATTGAATAGCATCAGTTTAGTTTTTGATGTATTAATGAGGAAGCGATTGTTTTCACACCATTTAGCTAAGTGGTTGATATCACATTACATATTATTTACAAGATTAACTGGTGATTTGTCAGATAGATATAACACCGTATCATCTGCATAGAGAAGATACATCGAGAATTCAAGGCATTTACCAATGTCATTAATAAAGATAAGGAATAATAACAGACTAAGAATTGAACCTTGTGGTACACCTGATTTTAAGAGATCGAGTTTGGACAAAGAATTATTAGCCATTGTTTTTTGCTTTCTTGAGGATAAGTAGGATTGTAACCAAAGGTACAGATCACCCTTGATGCCTAGTTGTTGGATTTTAGAAAGGAGAATCTGATGGTTTACAAGGTCAAACGCTTTTCTAAAATCAATAAAGGTTAATAAAGTAGGAAGTTTAGTATCCAGGTTGAATGAGACATCAGACTATTACCCCCTTTAAACAGAGGTATAACAGTGGCTATTTTCCAGGATGTGGGGAATGTGTGGTGAGTGAAAGATAAGTTAATACAGTGAACAAGTTCAGGTAGCATAATCATAAAAGCATCCTTGAGAACTCTGTTAGAAATATGTTCGATAGCAGAAGATTTGCTTATGTCAATACCATTCACTAAGGTTAGCATCTCAATTTCATTGGTTCATATATGACGACGCTTGCTAGGGAATAAAGAGATGACAAGTGGAATAGGTTTGGCCAGAACAGCCAGAAGCTGTTTAATAATCAAATATCCCAATCGATATCCACAAATACATAACATATAAACAATATCACGGCAGTAATAGTTGAAGAATAAGGTAAGTACAAAGACAATATCAGACATTGTGAGAAACACAGCATAAAGTTCAAATTTTCCGCGAAAATCGTGCGGGGAGTTGCCTGCTAGGCGAGTGGAGCGAGAGTGGCCCATTACGAATCATTGAGGTGGGTGTGTCGCGCTGAGCTAGACGGTGATTGGCTGGCGCAGCGATGACGACATAGAGAGGCGTGGTCGCTCAAGCTGAGTTGACTATGACGTCAGACGGGATCCCTTAGCAAAGGGGGCGTGTCAATATAAGCACTGCGGATGCAGCTTCACATATATGACGACGCTTGCTAGGGAATAAAGAGGTGACAAGTGGAATAGGTTTGGCCAGAACAGCCAGAAGCTGTTTAATAATCAAATATCCAAGCAGCCAAACCGAAGGACACTGTCACAGAATTTAAAGATGATCACATAGCATTGAGTCGACTTTCAATTGATGATCCTGTGAAGGAGATATATACTTAGTCACACAAAGAGATTTCCAATGACCTCTTTGACGTATATCTGATAGGGAACAACCCATGGATGCCATGAAGGATGCCCCACCACGACGTAGAGAATGAGTAGAAAATTGTCCAGAAAAACCAGCTTTGCATACTAAGTCCTTCAGGTAATTATTCAGGAATGTATATGACAATGTTCCTCCAGCAGATAGCCGAAAGAGGAAATCCAAGTCATTATGAGGGCTCTCCATGTATAATTTCTTGAGAAGATGCACAGCACACAAGTTCAAATTCCTGGCCTTAGCCACTGGAATGATGAAGGGAGAGGACGAATTCTTTGACGAATTAATTTTAATTTCCATGCCCCATGAAGTAAATTTAATATCATTCCTTTTCAGAGCATGAGTAGAGTTGATAGCATGTCCAACCCTCAATAGGGTACGAAAGAGAATTATAAAAATAGTCCAAGCAGTTCTTTCTGATTCTGAAGAAAATCTCACAAATTTTCTCATTTCTTGTAGATGGGTTGGAAGTAAAGGGTCTGCTGGCATAATAGAAGATCCAGGGAGATTGAAAATGCCTCTAAGAGTACATTTTACATCTGGGTGAGACATGGAAACACAGGAAATATTCCTTAACCTGGCTCCAAAAATAACAGCACCCAGATAAGTCATTACAGACGAGTGTTTCATCTTACTTGACAACCAGGCAGCATACATACACATAATGTCCACATTTATGTAGTTCGAAGTGAGTTTATAAATAGAGAGAAATGCATTGAAACATTTCCATTGATTGGTCCTTTGAAGCCTGGTATTATCACACACAGATAGTTCTTTTAGTGTCCTGACTCTCTTCCTCAACTGAGCAGGCCCTGTCATGAGAAAATAACATAGAGTCAATGCAACACAAGCCTATCTTCTTCAAGCACACAATCTCAGGAGAATAATCATATAAATATGGCAACCGAGACAAAGTATCAGCCACAAAATTATTTTTTGTGTTAATGTAAATCGGTTCCAGTTCAATGTTGTAGATGAAATTTACCCAGAATATTTCATATAACCATTCCATGGCTTGAGGGTTACTACTAACACCATTTCTGAGCATTCCTATCACTTGAGTGTTATCAATAAAACATTTGACAGTGTGATCCTTGAACAAATGTTTCCATCTCTTGAGTCCAACTAACACAGGATATAATTCTTGTATATTTATGTTAGATGCTATGACCCCATCTTTAGGAGGACCACATAAATGATGACATGAAGAATCGTTGAAGAGAATATTGTTGTCTATCCAGGATCCTGCCAGCCAATCACTATCAAGATACACACCAAATCCTTTGCTTGAAGAGTCTGACACCATAGGGAGATGACAAATATTTCGAGTAATGAGACGTCTGCCATTAAAAAATTCAGTAAAGGCAGACCACCATCTCAAGTCCCTTCTAAATGCAGTAGAAATTCTCAAACGATTGATATGTTTAGTCACCATCACTTTGTAGGAGTCAAAGAATTTTCTACAAAAGGTACGACCACCTTTATAAACTGTTGAGCAATGGCTCACATACCCACAGGCTCGTTCAAGTTCTTTCTTGGTAATAAACTCCTTTTCGTGGAGATTTTTTGTCAATAAATTCAGTTTTTTAACCTTATCAACAGGCAAAGACAAGGACATATCAGTAGAATTAATGTCGAAGCCTAAATATTTGCACACTGTAGAAGGAGATGTTACTTTATGCCAGGCCACATAAAATCCTAGATATCTAAGTAAAGCAATGACAGTATCTCTGGCAGCTATACATTCTCCTACTGTAGGAGCACACACAAAATAATCATCGAGGTAATTAACTACCTTTATATTGCAAGCATTAAGTAACACTTCAGCCACAAAATTTGAAATGGAATCGAAGTAACATGGACCTGTCTTGAGGCCAAAACACATACGATTATCAACAAAATACCTGTCGACACCATTGATATTCCATACAAATCCGCAAAAAGTTCTATGTTCAGGCTTGATGGATACAGCCCTATAAGCTGATTTAATGTCTATAACCGACATGTAATAATCGTCTCGAACCAGGTTAACAGCATCATCCACAGATTTATATGTAAAAGTACGTATCAAGGAATCACAATTGTCGTTTACAGATTTACCAAAAGGTCTACTACAATCGGTAATAGGCCGAATACCACCATCGGGCTTACTGACAGCGCCAAGGGAATGAATACAATGAGGTTTAAAATCGACGATAGAAATAAAACCTTCATCTATCTCTGTTGCGATAATATTATCCATCTTCTTCCTAGGAACATCATCAAGTATCGAGCTGTAATTTTTACATTCGTAGGGCTCTGGAATCGTGTCGACTACATCAAACCCATCGCAGATACCAAAATACACATTTAAATATTTTTCTACGAATTTACTACCTTGTGAAAACATGGCATAAGCGAACCTACAAGGTTTAAGTTGAGTCAGGAGACCTCCCAACCGATAAATACAAGTACAAATGCCCTTGGCGCAATCACTATAAACAGTAACATCGACACCCGACGGCGAACTCGGAGCAGTAAAAATACATGTACCACCCTCACAATAATTACCATTTACAAAATTGGATATATCTTGGAAAATATCACAATAAACATCATCATGTTCATAAATAGGTTTAACATAAGCAAACAGAGAAGATTCAGAAGAAAACTCATCTGCACAAGTGTCCAAAAAGTCAAAATGTCCACAGCCAGCCGCCATCTTGCCGGAAGTAGCCAAAGGGGTTTTCTCACCTTTGACCCGGTCGGCCTGGCAACTGGAATCATCAACCTTGACCTCGTCGTCTCGGGGAATACCTTCCGGGACGATTCCCTGCTTGCTTTCCTCATCCTATCTCGATGACTTGACAGTACAGGATTTAGACGAATGGTCATTGCTAAGGCAATTAGCACAGCGATGTGGGAACTCACATGATGATTTGGGACATCCCCCAGCAGAATTAAACTTGAAACAGATCTTTTCTTTACGTTTCACCAAGCCGGGACTCTTCTTATCCACTTTGTCAACAATAGCCCGCTTAGAATTCTCGAATGAATATGAACGGAGAATCTCCTCTTGCTTTACATCATTAAATGCTTCTAGGCCCACCTTATTCGCTCTTGTACAAACTGCCTTATCATAGGAAACACTAGCTTTCAATTGATAAATCTGTGATTGGGCCTTTTCACACATCGTGACAGCATGATTCACTACCCCCGATAGTTCACCGTAAGGTCTCTCATCGAGAACCAGCTTAGCGATCAGTTTAAGATTCACTAACATTAACGATTCAAAATTGGTAATTTCTTCACCTTTTTCTAACACTGACGTATAGTCAAATGGCTTGGATTTCTCACGAGAAGACGACCTCCTCCTTCTCCTACGATCCGAATTACGGACATCATATATCGAACTGTCAGCACTCGGGCTCCGCGAACGATGAGATGAGAAGGTAACATCTTCCTCCTGTTGACGGCCATGTTCACCACTAGCTCCGGCCTCAACTTCCACCGGAGGGCGTTCTGCCACGACACGAACCAAATCCTGAATCATTGATTCTAAATTGTTCAATCTCGTCTCCATCTGACGACCACAGTTGGATCCAGTTGGAGCAATATGAATAGTTTTGCATTTAGCACACATCCTAGCCTTTGACTTCACCATCTTGACATTCAAAAGTTCAAATTTTCCGCGAAAATCGTGCGGGGAGTTGCCTGCTAGGCGAGTGGAGCGAGAGTGGCCCGTTACGAATCATTGAGGTGGGTGTGTCGCGCTGAGCTAGACGGTGATTGGCTGGCGCAGCGATGACGACATAGAGAGGCGTGGTCGCTCAAGCTGAGTTGACTATGACGTCAGACAGGATCCCTTAGCAAAGGGGGCGTGTCAATATAAGCACTGCGGATGCAGCTTCACGAATATTATTTAATTCACTAACCGCATCAGGTACAGTTGGAATCCATGGAGTGATAGCAGTATTTTCAAGTAGGCTATCAGTGATATTAGCAAAATAAGAGTTGATATAGTTTGGTAACTCATCATTAGGGATCGGTCTATCTTTGTCATCATTCAGGTTGAGAGAGGAAGTTGTAGTTTTAGAAGGAAAAAGAGAGTTAATTGTATTCCAGTACTTTTTAGGGTCCTGTTTGTTTCTTAGAGTATCAAGGAAGTAATTTCTCTTGGCATTTTTTAGTTGCCTATTGCAGTCTTTCTTGAGGCAATTTGATTCTAGTATACTTTCAATTGTGCCTAATCTTTTGGCATTTTTCCTAGCTAAGTTCTTACGCTTAATTAGATCGAGTAATTCTCTTGTAATCCAGGATCATTTTTTTCATTGACTTTTATTTTTCTCAGGGGACAAAGGTCATCCAAAGTTAGTTGAATACAAGAGAGGATAAAATCCCATGATTCATCTGGATCTTGGATTGTACGAAATTTTATTCGGTCAAAGTTAGTATTTAATCTTTGATGGAAAAGTTGTGAGGTATAGTTTCTATAAGAACGAGCTATTTTAGTGGAGAAGGATTTTTTAATTTTGACTTTCTTTCTAACCATATAAATGGCATCATGGTCGCTGATATTATGATTAATAATCCCGCTGTCAGAGATAGCTTTTGAGTTTGTAAGGATGAGATCTAGTAGGCTTGATATTGTGGTGTCGTTTCTAATAGCAGTACGAGTTGGTTCCGTTAAAAGTTGAGATAAGCCATTTTGTTGTGCAAACAAGAGTTAATTTCTTTTTATCTGGGCAGTTATTGTTTAGGTAGTTTATGTTGAAATCACCAAATAAAATCAACTCATGTTTTGAATCAAGGGTTGATGATATTGACAGTATCTCATTCAATGAATCAATGAAAGGTTCTATCCGTCCCGCAGGGGGACGATAGATTGTGGAGACAGTGATAGGTTTTAGATTATCAGGCAGTAGTCTTATTGTCAAGGATTCGAGAAAATCGCTTGAGTGATCTATTTGAGAGGGTCGCATAAAGTTAAGCCCTGACTTCATATAGCATAAAATTCCACCTCCCTTCTTGATAACAGAAGAATTTGGAAGGCAGAATGATCTATCATGTCGGATTAAGTTATATCCAGGAATATTTACAAGTTGGTTTGGAATAGCTTCAATCAACCAGGTTTCTGTGAGAGAGATAAAATCAGGATTGCATTTTAGTAGATTTTGTTTGATTACGTCAAATTTGTTATTGATGCTTTGACAATTTAAGTGGTAGAAAAGAAGGCCATTTTTTTTGTTGGTGAAGGACATAAATCTTGAATGGTTTGTGGGAAAAAATAAAAGTTACTATAAAAACCAATAAAATAAGGGCGCAGGGGAGGCTGAGTGCAAGCGCACAGCCAAGGACAGCGAGGTGGGGGAAGCTCAAGTGAGAAACACATAGAGCTCCGAGGGAATAATTCCAAGTCATAGATTTAAGTAGTGAGAGAAGAAAATGGAAATGATTCAGTCATATATATATATATATATATTGGCGTCATAAAATCAGCAGACGCAAATAGAACTAGCCTTGCCAGTACATCATCAAATTAAGACTAAACTCAAACGAAACACAAAGGTAGAGTAAAGCTTTTGACAATCAAGCAGCAATCATGCATATCCTCCCAGTCACTCCAGGGAGTGTGAGGAGTAGATAATGTTAGAGAATGATTCAGAGATGGTTACTCAACACATAAGTAACAAGAAATGAATAAATGAAAAATATCATATATTAAGAGAAACTATTAATTTACAAAACCAAGTCACTCAGTTCGAGTGTGAGGCTTTAAACCAATTTAACACAATTAGAATTTAAGTATGGAACAGGTATTTTACAAAACCAAGTCACTCTGTTTGAGTGTGAGGTTTTAATGCCAATTTTAACGCAACCAGTTTAACTTAATCAGAATTTAAGTATGGAACAAGCATTTCACAAAACCAAGTCTCTCTGTTTGAGTCTGAGGTTTTAATGCCAATTTACCGCAAGAAATTTAGATATGGAAGAGTATTTCATAAAACCAAGTCACCCGTTCCGAGTGTGAGGTTTGAATTAGGATGATCAGATAAGATGTATCCAGGTTATTCGCATAAAGTGTTAATGTTCCTGTAAAATGTTGAGAATAGTTTCATCACAAGCTTACGATTGGTTGCGTCATCATAGTGGATGCCGTCAGTTGTGGTTGCCAGGTATCGGTGGGCAATGTATCCTTTTCGGATTTTACGCACATAGCATTCAAAATGGGGGGTCATGAGCTTGCTCCTCCTATTGTATTTGCGAATCATCTTATTCAAATCATAGATTGCAGTATCTAGATTGGACTGGTCAGCTGGGGATGTAATATCATGCCTGTTGTACATAGAATACGATATTCCAGTGAGCTCGCATATTATAACTGCCGTTGCAAGGGCTTTCAAGCGAGGCATATATATTTCATGATTTCATCATAGACCAGCGAGGTTAGTGTGGATGATTCCTGAGTGACAGGAGAGATTCTTCTTATGCTTGGAAGAAAAGTCATTTATCCCTCCACAGAAGTAAAGAAGCTCGAATTGATCATACTGAAATAAGACTACAGCCCTGTCCGTAATCATTTCGCAGTTGCCCCCAGGTACAGCCACACAAGTGATGGAAAGGTCGTAGCAATTAAATTGAGTAGAGAATTCCTCAATGAGAGATTCCCATTTGGATGCTCATGAATCTCCAAGTATGAGAATTCTAAACTTTGCCATTTTGAGCTAAGTAGACTCCACTCTATTCGTATTCCTTTCTAATATCAGACAGAATGATACCAAAAGTGTTTCTACCTGCTTCAATGCGATCACTGGTAATAGCACTTGACTCAGAGAGAGGAAATCCGCACCCATAAGGGTCCTCATAGGTGGCTTCATAGAGTGGGCCAGATTTCAAATCCATCAGAAATCGCTTGAGTTCTGGATGGGTATCAAATTTGGCTTTTGCACATTTCATTAACTTATCATTGGCATTCCAGTTTTGATTATCAGGAATTTTACGGGCTAGCCTCTTTATTGTATAGGGATTTTTGATCTGTTTCAATTTGTCAATCAGATCTTGACTAGCATATATAATTTGCATCTATAGCTTTTAACACCTGATACATCTGTTCAGATGAGTGTACTATTTATCCATCTGCCATAGTTAATTGGCAGTTATAGAGGTTGGAGAGAGGGCTCATGTGACCCTGGAACGCCGTCCCGTCTGGTGTATCCATTGTTGAAGCATTGTGGCGATTTATACCAAGTGGCAATTTGTCATATTGCTCAGCTCTGTAAGTTACACCTTCAATTACACAAGCTGTTCCCCTTACAACAGCCTTTCTCCTATGGATTAGCTTGGCTGCTAGAGCAAAGGCCCGGGCTTCCTTCTCAAGTAGTTGATCATCTTCAGTCAGGTCGTTGAAAGCCCTAATCCCATTGGTCAATGGAGAATGACGAATATTTGAAAGGGCTTTGAAAAAGTTTATCTTGTTGGTCTGAGTGAGGAATTGGAGCCTTATTGGTCTTCCATATTTAGGACTCCCATTCTCAGCATTTTCACGCTCTGCTGCCTCAGCTAGTGTTTGTTGAAATGCACCAAGCCTGCTAGCCCCAGCTGTTTGGACGTAGCTAATTCCTAAATTAATGTTAATAAAGAAAGCATCAATCGATTTTGCTATGTCTTCTCTGGCAGGTTCCTCAATTCCTTTAATAATTGCATTGAGATCACGGGAATCCACTGGTTGTGGATTTTGAATTGGATTTTGAGCACGAATTGCATTACTAAATGTATTTTGAGTGATTGGAGGAGTAATTCTTTGTGGTGTAACGACTTGGGAAGAAAGCTTTGCTTCAATGACCTGAACTCGGTTTTCAAGTAGAGAAAGATTCGATTCATATTGGGGAAAACGTTGACAATAGTCACCCAGAGTCCCACCAAGGGACAGAGTATCTGCATGTAGCCTTTGATTAATAAGATGTAAATCATGGAGTTTTGAATCCATTTGATTAATTCTAGACTCATTATCTGTATGAGATTGGATGAGTTTAGACATGGACGTTTGCAAAAGACCTACGGTGTTGGTACATTCATCAATAAAACGATCAAGTCTTGCATCAGTTGGATTAATTGAGGGGTTAGCAGTTGGGGATTGAGGATAAGATTGATAGGTAGAGGAGTGACTTATCTGACCATTTGCTTGCGTTGTATAAGTAGGTTGATTGGTATGCATAGATGCCTGTGAGGTGACTATGGACGAAGAGAGGAGACCGTTGGAGCTTGGATATGATATTTGGCTAGAACAACTGAGAGGCATCGGCTGATTAAAGAATGATTGACCATGAATTGATGACACATATCCATTTGAACGTTGGCTATTGGAGTAGGCATACCTTTTTGCCTCTTCAAGTCTTAGAAAGTCCACTGGTAAACAGTCCACATTGGAGCGTAGCAGGTGTGAATGTTTTTCCGTCATGGTGCACGAAATGGTAGTCGTTTCGGATCTAGGTTCACACAGTCAGAGTTTGTGGTAAATACACCTCCAAAGTATTCCAGTGAGATCCACGGTAGTAATAGATAAGGTAGTTTATGATTAGATCCAATTCATTACACAGAAAGTTCCAGAAAAGAGTTAATATATTAGCGTTGACTATGACATGACACAACGGTTATGCGCGTCCGTTCATCTCGGCTGTCTGCTACCTGTATGTGTCCATGGGTTTCAGTGACAGAGACACTAAGACAACGTTGTTCGGATAGGTTTATTGGTAACATTAGTGAACATGAATGATAACTTACAGCATAGTTGCTCTGTCTCATCCATACCATTTTGACACTGCTGAACACCATCGCACACCTTCATGTCAAAGTCACAGCTCCGAATTTTATGACATCGCTCATACGTTTCCTCTCCTATAAACTGAGACGCTGTTCAGGAGGAACATATTGATTATAAGCAGTGCATTAATTTAAGGATATAAAAATGTACATTAGTAGATATCTAGATGTCCAGGACCTATAGCCAATTTCAGCCATGACTCTATGATTATTAACTTCCCTTAACTATTCTACTTTAAATGCATTTAAAGAGATAAACAACTGTGATATGCACTGCTGCAGGTGGGCGTTCAAGGAACTTATGCTTAAAAAATAATGTCTTGAGAAAGAACATGGTTGCAAATAGAAATGGATCACACCATATTTTTTTTTCATTTTAGGGACCACCAAATATTAGTATTGAACTCTGTGGGGAAAATGAATATTTTCTCAGTTTTTCCAAGATTTCAGAAAGATTACCTTCACTGAGACTCAAACTTGGTTAGTGCACCAGTAACATGCTAGATCAAAATCACTACACTAGGATCAATAGACATTGTAAAAGATATTGACTGTACCTGGGTTTTTGCACCTTTCAGCAGGAGATGTCTTGATTGACTTCAGAAGAGTCACAATATATATCCCCTCCAACTCAGGATGTTCAGGATTGTAGTTATTCCATTCAAAGTTGACACCTATTTGAAAGTTAACCGATTGTTGGGGTAGAATGATAGATACTGGTTCACTGATGTCACTAGTAATCTTCCATGATTTATATTCATCGCGTTCACCTTTACGAAATACAAGTATAAAAACCGAAGTATTGAAGTCAACATCATGAAATTTTAAGTCAAATGTGAAGCAGGTGTCCTCTAATAGGTTGAAAACTGGAGCCCTGAGCCATCCTCCATGCACATGTTGTGAGGAGGCAACTAATGCAAGTCCCTCCTGTCCACCATATTGGGTGTTGAGCACAGACTCTCTCAGGGAAACTAGAATGAAGGGAATTTAAGGGTTAGGACCAAGGACAATATCAAACATTGTACACTTATACACAAGCGGATTTTGGACTGCTTTTCAACTTTCATAGTTTATGGCAAGGTTTAGTTATCAAATATTTAGTCAATTTAAATCTCAGTATATCATCTTGTTTATCCATCCAGTATAAAATATATGAAAATCATCTTACCCCAACCAATTATCTTTGATTTTTCACCTCTACCTTTGAGTACTCCAAGCTGTTTTTCCGGCACAACTGCATGGGCAGACAAATTAATAAAATGTCCATATGTGTAAGGATTAGGAATATGTAAGCAGATAATTCAGATATATGCTGCACATGTCAATTAAATGTGGTTTGTTCCTTGAATAGTATACTCATATGTGATGTGTTCCAGGAAAATGAGTCATAAGTCGCAAAATTGATATTTTTCAAAGTGTTTCATTCATTTTCATAAGATCTCTTTATTGAAATGTTCTGATTTTTAATGAGTGTAGCACTCATAGTCTGATGAATCCATATAACAAATTTCGGAACATTGTATTAATTATATCCTTGCGTTTTGAAGGCATTCGTATGGAGTATATTTAGTTACTTTACTGGTAATTATCCACCCAGAAACATTGCAAACTTTTCAAAAATAAAAATATCAAAATAAAAATATAGAAATACATATTAGGTGTCCCAGTGTTTATTATCATTGGAATCGGCTTGATCTCCTCTTTTCAAATATAGTGATACCTCAAAATCCATATTTTCCGACTTATGACCCATTTTCCTAAAACGGATCACATATTAAGTCTTGTCTTGAGTGCAATCAGGAGTTTCTGTGAGTTGGGAGTGAGTACAAAGAACATTGCCTATTCATCAGAAATATGTGCTGGTAAAAGGATTGTTCCTACATTTATGCATATAAACAGATTATATTTCACCATTTGGGATTATTGCAACATAGTAACATATAACTTCTTTGTTGCTGTATGTTCAGCATACAAATATAAATATGGCTCAAGAAAGACATGCGTCCATATTACTTTAGGTCCTAAATTATAGTTCCAATAAAAGAAATTCAAGGGTACAAATAATCTAATAACCTTTTACTTGCTTTATGTTACTCCTTTTTTTCACTGTTAATTAATTTCACTTACTGTAATCTGTGGGAATCCAGTTTGTACCTCCTGTGGAAAGATCCAGATATTCACACATTGTATTTCCAACAGAAAAGTCACAATCCAACTGCTTTTTCTTATCTGGAAACCGGGATAGAGAATCTCTATATTAATAAAATAAGGGTTTCAAGCCTTAAACGGCTATCTTCTCTGAAACCGCTGGCCAGATCTCCATTATATTTCCCATACACATTGCCAAAAATGGTGCCGAGCCATTCCACTATGTTTCATTAACAAATTAGGGTTGGAAAGGGGTTAGAGATGGGTTTACATTGAGCACCCCCATCCAGGGCCCCCAGTGCTGCCTGAAAACAAACCACTATCAATGCCCCTACATCAAAATTCTGGGTCACCCAAAGCATAGCGTCATGGACGGGAACATCATTGCTTCACTACGGGACGGGAGTTGATATATTTCCACCAAAAGGAGCATCGTCAGAGGTGAATCGGTTCATAAACTCCATTTACGCGCACACAGAAATTGCCCAATAATTTAAATTACCTGAAAATGAAAGGGGGAGAAGGGATGGGAGAGGGAGTGGGAAGGAGAGAGGAAGAACGAGTGGGAGAGGGAACAGGACAGAGACCAGGACAAGGCCCACCCACACAGAAATTTAAGTATCTAAGTTATAGAGACAACTTGAAAGAGAAAGATAGTGGGAGAGGGAACAAGGAGAGATGAGGATGTGGGGCCCACTGTCCCACTAGCAAATCCCGTGCGTAGCACGGGTATTTGCTAGTAACTAATAATTATACTACTATTTTATCTTGTAGGCTTTTCCTGGTAGTCATCATCATTGTAGTTTTCAAGATGTTGAAAATAATTTTTAAGGGACATATTCATTTTGATATGCATTTCTAAATGCTAGTTTTCAAGATGCTTGTTTTCATCCTAATGGAAGAATATCTTAAAGTTGCATTCTCAGCTATTACGCAAGCAATGTCTTAACAAATTTACCCATACAACGACTTAAAGGACCAAATTCATCAATATTCTGTTGTTGTTACATGTTCATACAAGAATTTGAAGCAGAATTGGTCAAGTGAAAACAGGCGCCGCTGAGCGATAATAAGAGAATGTCATCATAAGAATGGTTTCGGAAGGGTTCTCTTTTTTATTCATTAGAGGCCAATACAATAGTTGAATATCAGTACAAATACAGTTCAGAAAAAATCGTTTTTTACCACCATTAGCTGAGAAGGCTGCCCTAACCAACCTGAGTTAAGCGGTCCGGCCACTGTCAACAAAATTGTTGGCGATGCATTGGTGAGGAGGTAGTTGATAACATTTTTGTGAAATTTATTGCATCATCTTTGCATCGTCTTGTCATCGCTATGCCTTCGGCAATAGAAGCGATGAATGGGTGGTGTAAAAATTGCATCAGTAAGGGTACCGATGAATATCAAACATGTTTGATATTTCCCGCCAATGAGATTCCATATGTAAAAGCATGAAAATTATTGCATAGTTGCCAAACTTTTTTCTATTGTCAATGCCAGGACGATGCAGCCACCGATAACCCTCCTCATCAATGTGTATCACCGGCAATAACATCGTCTTTGCATCATCTTTACATTGGCTATATTTTGTTGACAATGGCCAGACCACTTTAATTGTATTAATTGGGGGGGGGGGGGGGGGGGGGGAAGGCAAAGGGCAGTCCGGATTCCACTGGACATGGGCATTGGTGGTAGGCAGATGATTTCGTAGTTGTCCACCAATTGCCTCCTATCTTGATTTGATGGGAAAAAACCTCATTATCTGTACAACTCACCTACTTTATGTGGACAAGCAGACTGACTCATGACGATGTCTTTCACTTTCACTTCCACTGAGGCATACGATATGCAGGACAGCTCAAAGGTCAGACGCATGTATTGAGTAGTATAAAAGGACAAGGTGGAGGCTTCTAACCATTCTGGCCAGAGCTGTGCATGGTGTTTTATGACCTTCAACTTTTGCCTTGTCTCCTTGTTTTCCATATACACTTCTAGGGAGCAGTAAGGGGTTGAGGAGTTGATCTTATAAGCAAATCTAAGACAGGGAAGTCCGTCCAGAAGTCCGTCCATCTGAACATAAGTACTGACCAGTCGTTTTATGTGCATTGGTGTCATTGACAGATCCTGGGCAATCATAGCTCCTACAAAGATTGAAAAGACCAACAGAATGAAATACATGTAAATCATATAATTTTCCCCTTTCATTTCTTTCTGAAAACGTGAACATCCATATCATTTTTTAGAGGTAAAGTTGTACACAGGTAACCAATTACACATGTAACATAATTGTATTTGTCAACATCAGATATCTATTTTTAGTTTAGGCAGAAATACTTACTAGCCATCGATAAACCTCACTATAGGCATAGATTTCTGTAGAATTTAGAACCTATTGTGACCCTATGTCAATTATTACTGGAGAAATTAGATGGGAAATCACTTTATAGTTTTATCAAAATAAATTAGTGCTCGCTATGGAATACATCTTATGTCTAATTGTTCAACATACCTTACTTCAAATTTTACCTGTAATGCATGGGCCATTTGGCCATTTGCACTTAGCAAGAGTACATATAGGCAGGGCTAAAAAGTGGACCATATTAATACCTAATTTCATTACATGTACCTGATGGACCTGATGGAGGCCAATAACGGCCGAAAGCTAGTGAAAATAAAACCCAATAATCACAAAACTCTGGAATTTTTACTACACCCACAAGTTAACTAGAAAGAAAACAACCGGACCCTCCGCCATAAACGACTGCCCTCCCCTATTCCATTCATTACATGTAATCAGGCCTACCGTATGGCACCACAAAGCCTTTATATTTAGGCTGCTAAATTTTACGCTATACAGTATATACTAGCCCTACATACTGAGCCTAATCTTGGATGTGCCAAGGGAAATATAATTACGCACCACCTACGCATACACAGAGTTATATTGTGCCAATATGTACCTACTCTAAAGCTTCTTGTCCACTAAGCCGATTCTCATGTGATTTTGCGCCACAGAGGGCTCTTTTACATTCTAATCTGTGAAAATCACATGAGAATTGGCTTATTGGACTAGGCCCTTAATATAATATAACTGGGCATACATAACCTTTAGCTTGGTCAGTTCTATATCTTTCATTTCTAGAGTTGGGATGTTGCACGTTGTATTTATCATCATAGTATATAAGTGGATAGCTAGACGGTACAGATGAACAATGAACATGCAGTCATACCTTCCTCCTCACTCCATCTCCATCCTCCTGATTCACTTCTTGGGTTGCTGTCATCTGTATACCCGCAGGCAAACATGTCTACAAAGCTGCAGCTGACATTGGATTCTGGAATTGAAATAAGTTTCAATACTCAGGCCTCTGGGTTTGAACAAAGAGTGTTCATTTTTCTAATATGAGAGTCAATGAGACAAAGAATTATATAGAAAGCAATAACTTTGCTATTTATGTAGTATTGATTGCTTCCTTGCCACTAAAAATGATGTAAAACATTACTTACTAGACTTACAATACTTAAAGCCTTCATCCGAGTAGTCTTGACAATCTACCACACCATCACAGAGTTTGTTTTCAGAAATACAGTTGTGACTCCCCAAACACTGTATTTGTCCTGAGGCACATTCTGAGTATGTAATAATATGTATACAATATTACCAAATGAAAATTGTATAAAGCTACATAAGATATGACGTAAAAGGCTAATTACAATGCATTTGGTCCTCTGTTGGTATCTATGTTTGTACAACGAAATGCGATGTTTGCTTAATCCAAACAAACGGTATAAGCTTAGACACTGTGCTCTCAGTGTTGATATGGCATTGTATCCAAGACCTACTAAACAACTAAAAAGAACACACGCATAAACTTGTGTGAAATTCCAATGCATACACATATTCTTACACACAAAAGTATAAAGTCATATGGTTCTACTGTGCATACATATAGAGAGAATGGTACTCGCCGGCAATAATTTAACATTTATTGGACAATATTTGTCAGCATAAGCACGATGCCATAGGCAGAGTGCTTATGCAGACGAATCTTGTCCAATAAATTGATGATTATTGCCGGCGAGTTCCATTCTATATTTATTGTATGGGCGTAAATCTAAAAAAAGTAGCCGACTTGGTGAAAGCTCTGAGACAGTGTGAGCCTATGGCATTTGTTGATATAAGTGGGGTCTCCACTGGCTGCGGTAAGCTCTGCGGTAAGCATTGCGATACAAAAACAGGAAATTATATTGAAACTCAGCTCATGTGCAGACCAACCGTAGTAGTGGAGACCTGTTCTGCGGTTGTATCTGCGGTTGCATTGCGGTTGAATTGCAGCTAATAATGGGAGTTTCTTGTGCTGCGACTGTCACAGAAATCTTTTAGCATGTTGAATATTTTCTGCGATTGAAGCACCTCTGCGATGTGATTAGCACTCTACAGCAAGGGTTTGCATTTGGAATTCATAATGGAGACTTGTCTGTGATTCAAGTGCGATTGGTTGTCTGTAATTACTACTCAACGTAGGGATGATTTGGACAATGGATAAGAACGCTCGATGTATTTGTTAGCGATTTTTCACTCAGTGTATAATTATGGCACTTTCTCTAAATGATCACATGGGTTATTCTATCCACCCTTCAACCAATAGGAACACTTTTGCACCTGGGTACCCTAGATATTAATGACTTTGAATGTTATTTTAACTTAGTAGATTCTCTTCGCATGAAATAAGTCTGTAAGACCTTTGTTTTAAAAATTCCCTCAATAAAAGCCACTCAGAGATAGCTTTGGATCCAATTCATATCATCATTACATAATTTAATAATTACAAAATTACATATATCATCGCAGGAACTAAGTTATAACTTGTCCCCCACTTCATATTAGTGGCCAATCCCTCTGAAAAAGTTATAAACTGATGTGGCAGACACAGGGAGGTACCATTATAAATGTTGTCTGCTCCTTGCTTTACCATGACCAAGCGCAGGAAGAATATCCAGCCGCAGTCTCTTTCACAATCATGAGACCTTTTAATGATGCTGTGGTAAGCTCTGCGTTTGATCTGCGGCTGCAGTATAATATTGATAGAATCGCAGAGCTTGAAACGCAGACCAAACGAAGACCAAACGCAGAGTTTACCGCAGCCAGTGGAGACATCCCTATACTTCGCATCAGTCTGTTTTCATATCCTCAATTGGGGCCCACTAGCGGTGCTACAAACGTCAAGTCAGACAACATAGCTCGCATGTAACTACTGCTTTGATATCCTCATTTGGGGCTCACTTGCAGTGCTACTTTTGACAATTCAAATTTTTATAAAATGCATAATATATGAATATTTTTATAGCACCCCAACTATTCCACCTCTCATATCAAATGCACATATAATAAATACATCTATGTAAACTGTACACATACATCCATGTACACTCCCAACCCCATACACAATTGAACCACACTAAATGAAAAAAAAGAAATCTGTAATCACAGACTTAGTTCTACTATCAATTGTATACAATGGCCGAAGCAACCCACCATAATTCAATGTGGACTTTAGCTCTTCCAGGAAAACATCATCGATAGCAATTATATTATCTGAATCCATCCCCACTTGAGCTTCAAAAATCACTCCCCATCCAGGCCGTCGAACATCTGGTGTCATATCATGATATAATGCCACAGTATGGTTCTGCCAGCCTTTACTCTTAGTCACTGGTATAGAAGTCACAAGCTGTCTCTCATAAAACCCTCCTGCATATTGGTATACATGTAGAGTCAGATTATCTCGGCCTAAATCAGCCGTATTGTCTTCTGAGCTGAAGGGAATATTATCCCCTGACAACTGGGTGTACAGGGAAAAGTGGAGGTAATTGTGACGTTTCTCTGATTCAATGAGAGGGCTTGCCACAGCCACCAATTGTCCTGGTAAGTATTCTGAGTCCTTTATGTGCAGTTGTAAATAGTGGTCTGAAAAGAAAATCAAAAGTATTATTCATTGCATGCTTATGCAATATTTTCGTTGCACTTAGTAGTGTTTGTACAAGGCATGTTAGAAGGCATGGTAATTAGTTTATGGACATTTGTGGTGGAAAGGGTGGGGGTTGCTGTCGCACAGTCGATTGGATGCCCATCCTTAAAATAACTTGAACTTACTTGGTGTAAAGTTTTTACGCCTAATTAATTATATGTCCAAATCTGTCTCTCCCTTGGTTTCTTGTTTTGTGTGAAAAGGAGAAAAAACTTGATGCCTGCCATCCATGGAAACTTATCCAATCTCTTGATTCTCCTGGAGCAGGCAAGACATCCAGTGACATGTGCAATTAATGTGCATAGTTTCCTCTTTAGAATTGTTCAGTTTGGTGATGATATATAATATGACTTCATTTAAATCAAACTTAAATGATGAGTACTCCCAGCCCCTGTTGTAGAAATATACGGCAGCTAATAAAGAAATCATGGAGGTGGCCTTACTTCCTGCTAAAATTACTCGTGAGCTCTAGCCTCTGGCTTTTCTGTGCCTGTAGCTACTCACTAACTCAGGCCACCCCTAACTGTGATCAAGAAAATAAGAGCACTGGAGTAGCCAATTTGAGTTGCACTAAACTGCATCTAGTCACCTTGTCACATTTCAGCCAAAAGCTCAGTGGACCCATCTTGGGCTTCTTGTAACAAAAAGAATGGCACTTGATGAGGAAAGTAGTAATTAAAGAAAGAACCAAATATTACCTATCCTTGGGGAGTTTTTCTCATTTACATCATATTTATTTCCAATAGCCTTTCCAACTTCCCAAAAGGCACTTGCACTGAGGACTTGATCGGTGGTATTCTTGTAACCGCACAGATTCAGGGTTTCAAAGTCACATGTTACATCCTGCACTAGAAGGTGAGGAATATAGAAATAAACATCACACATTGAACATTAACAAATTAGGTTATGGCATGAGGCCTCAATATAGCATCACATGGATATATATATATATAGGTAGACACCGATACATATATGTGAAACCTTTTCTATTTATGCATTTTATTCACCCCCAAGAAGAATGAAGTAGACTCAACATATACGCCTTCAGACATGAAACCCATGAATGAAGCATCTATGATTTTCTATCAGTCTTTTGGTCGCTCCAAACAAGTCCAAATCATTGCCAATGACACATTGATTGCCATGAACATTTTTAGAGGTACAACGTAAGATTGGAGATAAGGATAATTTTACTTTAAAAATGTTCTTTCAAGGGTTTTGTCTCTACTTGAATACTCACCACACTGATGCTCCTCATCGCTACCATCTATACAGTCTATATGACCATCACAGATGAACTCCTTGGACATACATTCACCATTGTTGCATTGTACCTCCCCTTCTGCACAATCTAAATATATATCACAATGCATTGCGTTCCTCAGTAGTAAAACAATATCTTCTCAAACGTGGCACAATAATTGCCAGCACCCTAATCTCCTGAAGGTGCTTATTATCATAAAGGTCAAAAGTAGTTGTAACGATTGTAAAGCAAAATAATGTTAGAAGGAAGTGTGAGAAAAAACTTAATTCATGACAAATGTGAATGTTCAATTACTAATTGTATATTATGACGATAAGGATGCTCTCGACTGGCTGCTGTAAGCTCTGCGGTAACCTCTATGGTAAGCCTTGTGATGGTGCTGTGTGAGAAGTGGCGAGGACCTGCCTACATGGCCAGCGATCCCTGTAGGCATGACCTCGTCATTCCTCTTGACCTACAAGCACCAGCACCAGCACAAACCATCGCAAGGTTTACCGCAGAGCTTACTGCAGCCAGTCAAGACCACCCTTTATGTTGGAACTTCAGTATGGCCATTCATGGGAATATAGTAGATCATTTAGAAATTATTAGCATAGCATGAGCAAATTGTATGTGGCTATCCTAAACAAGTTTCACTAAATAGTTTTAATGTAACCCCTATTAAAAGGAAATACCAGCAGTGTCAGCACTGCAGCAGGCGGGAATTCAAGGAACTAATGCATGAAACAATAGAAGTCAATATATGTTATTCAAACTTTGTCTTGAGAAAGAACATGGCTGGGGGAATACAAAATGTGTGTTTTAGGGATGAGTGAAGTTTACTTCCATTCACTATTGATTTCAATGGGGGAAACTTATTGTGATACAAGTTTAATAACGTTCTTTTTAGTTCAATGACCCCTTTTTTTTAATTGAGAGGGTAGAATAACATGTCAGCAATGTATATGCAGATTTTAAAGAAAATTGTATGATTCAATCATATGCTATTGGGGAAAATGCAGAAGATACCCGTTTTCCCATAGACTTCTATAGTGAAAAGTAGTAAATTTCAGTGGTCCCTGAAATAAAAACTAATCCAATGACATGGTTTGGGGGGGCTTTTTGGATTCCCCAACCATGTTCTTTCTAAATCCAAAGTTTAAAGAAAATTCCATGATTCATTCATTTTTGTACTAAACACTGGTATTTACTTTTAACGGTAAGATTATCAAGTAATAATAGTTATGATAATTATAGCATTAAATACCAAGGCTCTTAGAGTTGCCTCACAATCAAATTTACTAACCACATGATTCAACGTCACATAGTTCAAATCTGAACGTTTGCTGAGAGATGTTGGTCCTCTGGTAACATCCAACCCATGGAAAATCCTGGTGTTTACCAAGGTTTCTGCACTTGTTGCCTGCGGCCACTGCACTACCATCAGGGAAGCTGGTATGTATTAGACAATGCATTGTAAGCAAATCAGTCCACGGCTCACAGTTATCACCATTCTTGGCCACAGCCAAGTCCCCCATATAGCCTGTTCCATGGCCATCCAGCACACAGTCTTTTACTGTAGAGAATGAAAATATTTATACCAAATGATAACGGTCTGTACAAAGGTGTATATGTCATACTTGACCTAACTTGACATCAATATATTTGGGTTTAGATGTAGTATAGAAAAAACTGGAGTAATGCGATCTGATATCTACAAACCATAGAGTGAGCAATCCCCATAGCTAATGTCGTCCAAAGCCACCACTCCATGCTCCCGACCTGAGGCATATCCTTCTATTACAACCCTGAAGGGGTCTCTCCCCAGACCCAGATGTAAGGCTGCCAGACTCCACATCCTTGTTGATATTGCCGTTCCGTCAATCTCCCAAATGACTTCATCTCCATTCTCGTCACTCTTGAGCACCTGGTAGAACATCAAATTAAGTCTAAATGTCCTTGAACACTCAGCCAATTCTAATGCAATTCTCACAGAATTAAGTGGCAAATGTTAGGATTATGTTGTGCAAAATCGCTTGAGAATAGGCTTATGCCAGGCCCACACATTCAAGAATGAGATTTGGATGTTATAAATATGAACGTGCAAAGCTGCTCCTGTTATACAGGAAATAGCAGAAATGAGAAAATGGTAATAATTATGAATTCTCAAAAATCGGTGAATATATGATGACGAAACCTTTTTATCATAAGCGAATCATGAATGACTATTGTTTTTAATTATTGGGCCTATACCAAAAAAATGTGCTGTGACTTAGTTTGTCACGAAACTTGTATTTTGTCGCTATTGAGATTATTCTTTGAGACGGGAATCCAGGTACTTTGCAGGTGGCGCTGCGGTCGTGGCAGTAGCAATTCCCGCGGCGGTGAATACAAAGGTGTTGCTAGGCTTGTTATGCACTGTGCGCTATGTATGCGTGGGCGGCGACGGACGGATTTTAGGAATTGTTCTTGCTTTAGTTTATAAAGTCAATGCTGATTTTGGAAGAGAGAACATTTCTTGACTCTCAAGAAGTGCTGGACACTGTAGCTGGATCAAGATATCAGCAGAAATTAGTGATTATTATCATATCCATGTCCCCGCACAATTCGTGCATCTATGACAGTTGTGGTGTATCCATGCTTTATCTTTTGTGCGTGAGCTTCATGTGGAAGGGTTGTGAGAGGGAAAGATATATGTGGTGGTAGCTAAACTATCCACCCTATACTTTGCTACTGTGTACGCGTGAATTGGGGGAAGAAAGAGAGAGAGGGCATAGAAAGAATAGCATGGAAAAGGTTCTATAACCTAGAGGTAGCAGTAGGTAACAACCCCACTATCATGTCTAACCGCCCCCCCCCCCTCGTAATAACTCAATTACCAAACTTAGAGGGCACGCCATATAAAAGCCTCCACTCGTTATGTATTCATGTTAAAGAAGAAGTGCCAGATCTCAGTATTTTATTTTTGTACAACCGTTCCAGAAACGTAAACTTAGTCTTGATATATACTCACTTCTCAATGATCGATTACCATATTTAGTTGTGTACACCCCAAGATTGCAGGATGTCGTGAATAAAAAAAAAGCTAGAGAGAGGGAGAAAGAGAGACAGAGGGAGGCGGGATCCTTCCCTTCAATCCCTTCCCTTAATGGTGTGTTCATCTATAATAAAAATCTAAAAAGGTTCACAGGATTTGTTCTGTTGAGATCTACACCTTCGCCGTCCTTGATTAAAATGATTATTCAAAATAAAGGAAAACACTATCAAGTGAGTACTGGTTGCTTACATTTCGTAGCCATTGGCTATAAATACATTTTAGCTCAGTAGGCTAGAGGGCCTTAAATATTTCAGAATTAATTATCGGGAGATGTGGTGCATTCACACATCATATATATATAGCCTCTACCAGTTGCGCAGGTACTATGGCTAATAGGTTGGGTGACGTTGGGTGGTACTTTGACCGTGAAGAGCCCCGTCCACGCCTCTATTATTGGACGAAATTTATAATATTAGATTGAAGTTTGAGTGGGGTGATGTAATAGAATAGGCGCAGCTTGGGGAGAGACTTTTACACTAACTCTCCAACAGCGAAAATCTTCACCATAGTTCCTAGTGTGGTTGATATACACGGGCGGTATGCGTTACTAGCTGCGTGGCGTCACCAAAGAAAGATGGCGGCCGCCGTTGCTACCTGTATCACGTGACCAGAGCGCGGTCGCTGTCTCAAAGAATGTAATGAGAAATATGTGTTTATGATTATAATTATCCTGATACTGTAGTTCAATTTTAAAATGTATACCTTTTGTAGGAGATGAGACCTACCACATTGTTGAAATCTGCCTAATAAAAATGTTTAAAAAAAAACAAAAAAAATGACAATTCTAACAAATTGGGGTCTTACGACAATTCGTGGACGAATTTGTGTTAGTTTTTCGTGGCCCACACATGGCCCACACAATCCCGAATTGTCTTACAAATTGTCTTAGCACTTTTTTTTAAGGAATTACGATTTTGTGGACTCATTTTCTTGTGACACATCACATGGAAAGAAATAAGAAATGAAGAAAATATAAAAAAATGTTGGGGCTGTACAGAAGGGGAAATGAGCATTATGATAGTGGAAAAAAATTGTTGCTACTCCAAAATTTAGTGTATTACAGTCTTCCAAAGTTACCTGCCTTTTAGAATTACTCACATTTTTGGTAAAATCGTAGATTCTCTTAAGACTTTCGGATATTATATTTGATTGTTTTATGGGCCTTAAGAATTGGCTTAGTGTGGTCTACGAAAAAAACATTTGTCTTAATATAACATAAGAATTTACTGTAATTCATACTGTCATTCATTCGTACTGGAAAGTGAGTTTTCATAGCACCAATTCGACCATGAATTCGTTACAGTGTGGGCCAATATTTTGCCTATGAATTGTCTTCAGGACCCGTGATTGGTTGTACGAATTGGAGTTCTCTTCGTAAGAAAGCCCACATGTTACCAAACTCAAATACGTTTCTTAAGAATGATTTTGAATTCGTATGACTTGTCTTAAGGCCCAAATCGGCTCTGAGTCCTTGAATGTGTGGGCCTGGCTTTAGTGGACTAGACCCTTTCTTTACCCTAGTCTTATATAAAAAGCAGAGTATTGAAGCACTTCATTCCATGACAGCGAATCAATATTTATCGAGGCTTCTCTGTGATAAAGTGTATAACTTGAGTCAATTCTAGAGCGTTCTATTGAACCTGCTTAAAGTGTTGGGTATATTTCCAGGTTCTATTCTACTTGTTTCACAGTATGTCTAGTTCAAAGTCCTTATCTTGGGTTACTTTGTGTATTTTGCCTTGATATAAACATGACTTCTTTAATGGTTATAAATAATGAAAGCCTACCCTTAGCCTACTGCTTGGGGTGCTCTTAGTAATGTGATAATAAAACTGTAAGCACATTGGTGTTTCAGGGAACAGAAATGGAGATTTCAATTCAGCAGGAGACAAAGGAGACATCAATGGTTCCAGGGTCCAATAGCAGTCTGCAATATTTTGGAAAATGAATAAATATAATCGAATTAATGAGTACTTGATATCAACCACATAACACACTATAATCTCATATGAAATGACATATATACCGTGCACAATTACTAGAGTTGTGACCAAAATTCAAAGGTTTGTTTTGTTTTTGAAAAGGTTTTATTCAAGCATAACCTGCCATCGTGGCCCATACAATTCTATCAAAATTCAAAGTTTTCTAACTTTGAATTTTCTAACCAAAATTCAAAGTTAGAAAAGACTGGCCTGCCACAGGCGAGAATTGAACCTATGACGTGCTTATAATATATGTCTGATGCTCTACAGTCTGTGCTGTAGCAGTGCTGCTGTGTCAACCCACCCTTAATACTCCAGCCCAAGTCAGCCACAGGGCTGCTATAATCCATGACTTACCTTCTTTTCTGTATTTTCGTCCATGCCTTGGACCATACTTGACAATAGTATTTTTCAGCCACTTCTCCTGCCAAACATTATTTCCTGTCTCTGATATTGTGAACTGTGAACATGGTTCTCCTGCTTCACAAAATCTTATAGCTTTCCCTGCAGAGAACGAAGATAATTATTTGGTACAACAATGTACAAATACCATTTTCATTATCATACTACATACATTTACACAGATTATAATAAGAATACACTTTACACTTTTTGGTATACTTGAAAGACCGACTTCTTAATTTTTTTTGTGAGCCAAACACTTGAAAATAGGTGTTTACAACAGTAACATGCAGTGAGGTATTTGTGGATTTAGAAATAACCATTCCTGTGTCTACTAGTGTGAGGGACTAAGAACTAGAACCAATACGCCATGACCACTCCCTGTCATATACCTCCCTCGGGTAACATTAGACTGTGAATATTGGAATATGAATGTGGAAAATCTCCCAATCTCTGTCATTTTCAAGTATATAAAGAATGGGGTAACTATACAGTATTTTTTCCTTCAAGAGTATAGATTTTATGGGCCTTGTGCATCAAAGAGCTTAGGAGGAAAATTGCATTAATATAGTTTTTATCACAAGTAAAAATGTGAGGTGCTTATAACTGTATAGTCATGGCCTGAGATGTCAACGACGAAACTTACCACAAAAACTATCTCGTGCATAGGTATCCACATCACCTGCTACATACTTCCTAAGATAGGTTCCAGTCACAGACAGGCCTGATATATAACAATACTTGCTGGTGTGGTTGTAGATAAGGGACTGACAGGGGTGCTTCCATTGCATCTCAATGCATATAGACCTACATGTGGAGATGCTAATATTCTTGTAGCGCTGATAGAGCAGGAAGTGTAGTCCACCCTTCTCTAGTTCATCATCCAGGCTGGTGAAGTTTAGATCTTCATTCACTCCAAAGAATTGGCTGAGCATAGGATGGAAGTTGTCAGAGCAATCTGTAAATGGTGAGATAGAGGGTGGATTAGATAAATACTGAGGTGCAATCCTTCATGTTTTACTATGATACAATTTAAGAGTGATATCATATTGTCTCATTAAGTTTCAGCTCAAAGACAGTGTAACTGCTTCTACTATGCATTGACCAGATGTCCTGGCCGAGTGAAATAAAAAACTTTTGATTAACAATAACAGTTATCTTTTTGCGAGTGCCTAGTGAAAATGGGCTGTATTTACATTGCTACCCTGACCCAATAGATGTAAACAATAGATGTAAAAATCTTCTGAATGTTTCCTAAAGAGTTCAAAACCCTTAAGGCGTTAGTTGAAAATTATCATATCTGGACCAGGTATGCAAATGACAGAGATGTAGTTCAGAAACCTTAAACAATGACAAAACTTATGAATAGAAGGTGCATACAAATGCCATCTATTCACCTGTTGGAGATGGATTGAGTTTTGCAAGTACTATCACACCTGACTAAAAGACTATACTTAGGGAATAGACACTAGACCCCTTGCTATAGCTGCTGTCCCTGAGTGAAGTCTCCAGATTAAAGTCTCCAAATTGAACAGAAAAGAAATTAGGTTCAAAACCCTCTTTAACATAAGCAAACAGATATTGTGAAACAAAACCATACCGAATATGCTCAAATATACCCAGTCAGTATGTATCATCTTTTAGCGACATTTAGCAGAATTGACTAAATGTGTAAAGTTATATAGGTAGACGAAGCTTGAAACACCTAACCTGGCAAAATTTTTTTTGCCACTTCCAAGGACCTGGACCAGACTTGCACATTATGTAATAGCTCTCATCCAGTATCCAAAGAGGGTAAAAGATTTACAATAAATGTGTAAAGTTGCCAATTGTCTATTTTCTCACAACCTTACCCAGATAGAGGTGCCCAGGATGTGTTTGAGCTAAATAATTGAATAAATTGGTTTCATGTATTTCATTTCAAATCACATTCCTAAGATGAATAACAGTTGTGAGTTGTTATGATATACAAATGAAACCTAGCGATCCATGTTCAGAACTCACAGCATCCACATAAACTTTAGCTGTTTTCAATTTGTTTAAGCCAGATCAACGTGGTCATACCATGATTAACATGATTGAGGTTTTGCTTACTGTTTGTTTCATTGGATCCATTTGTCTCGACTGTGTCTGCCATGTAGTCATTCAGCTTATCATACAATCCTAGCTCGTACACTTTAGACTTCCTGAAACAAATACTTCTTTAATTCACTAATTACGAGTAGGATCGAGGATTTCCAATCTGCATGTGTGTGTGTGTTGTGTGGCGTTTGGGAAGAGGTGAAACCAGGTAGGAAGAGGGGTCAGTGGGATAATTCCCCTCTTTAAGCTGCATTCACAATTAAAATTGATGAAAAACTAAACATATGTACGATAATAAAAGCTTACCTGACAATATTCTGGTTACAGATGGTAACTGACGGGAACTGTGGTGGAGGGTCAAAGCGTACGTCTATGTCTATAGATTTAGGATAACCTGACCAGTACAGAATTCTCCCAATGAAGAAGAAGGTAAAAACTGTTATACACACCAGCACAACCAGTAGCCACAACCATCTGTTGGAATGTAATATTAATATCATTAGACCGTTTTAATACAACTTTCTGGGCGGGTGATATGTGTGGTCATAGTATTAAACGCTGGGAGTCATATCACTAGGCACAACCCAAGAAGCATATTAGACAATAATTTTCAAAGGATATGATACAGCCCTTTGGTCCAGGAATGGTTTGGAACCAAGTCCACACTCACTCAGTCTCGTCCTCTGAAAAGAATTGACTATTGCAAACTATTGTAAATCACTATCTGAACACTTAATACATTTAACCTGAATTTGTGGTTATGGTGAACTTTTTTCCGATTTCCCTGCAGATTTTCATGTAGATGTTTATGTATGTTCTGTAGATCCAATACACACTGTTAAATAAGCTCAAAAGTTAAAAGTGTGATTTCACCCATGGATATTTTGTCCTCATACATTATAACAATGGCCTTCACTAAAATATGTAAACTGAACTATCCGAATCCTCAACGGGCAATTGGACCTACCCGTCTTCACAATGCCCCTGTACTAAATTTATTTATCCCAAGACGGGAAATTGATAGATCATCCTTATTCTATCAAGTTGCATTTACATGGAACAACCTCCCAACTGAACTTCGTAATATTCGTGATAATTTAATGCTTAAAAACCACATTAAACGATTTTACCTTAATTAAATATGAGTGGATGAATCACTCAGCTCTCTCTTGCTCCACTCTCACCTCCAATAGTATATTTCTTATGTATAGAATTGTTAAATTTCATCCTCATTATTTCTTACCTCATCAAACTCTGCTCTTAGGTTTTGTTTGTAAATTGAATTACCTATATCCGATATAATTATTGTGTATATTTAATGAAGATTTCACCATTTTGCCGATATCGTTAAAGCCATATGCATAACGGATTGATTGGAGCAGAAGGTTCCGAAGAACGCTTGATGTTACAAGCGAAGTGTCCTATTTCGGCCATGTTTCAGTATGTTTATGAAAATAAAAACGTTTAAAAAAAAAAAAATCACTTCGCAACCGGAGAAATAATTAACAGATTTTAAGGGCTAAAGATGACTACGATTTTGCAAGAAAATTGTAAAAAGATCTCTCATAGCACACTTTACTCGCAAAACTTTAGCAACAGTTCTTGGGTTCACATGTACCTTACCTCAAGAATTACCTGAAAAAAAAGCTTTGATTATTTTGGACCACCTCCCCTTCCTGCTTTAACATTGTAATGCTCACCAACACCAGATCAGAAAACGACATGCAATTAAAGATATCTGTTGTCGCTCTAAACTGTTTTTCATGGAATATATACCGATGAAGCCACTAATTACAATAGAGAAGAACTATAGTAATACACGTATCTATGTGCTATATAGTCTGTCAGAAAGGTAGATGATTCCTTAGGCCTGGAACTTATTTACAGATATTTGATAAAATTTTAATCTCCGTCCTTCCTCTTGGTATTTATAAACATCCTTGCCTGGATCTTTTTTTTCATTCATTTAAGGCCAATACAATATTTAATAGTTCACATGAAAAAACGCACTGTCCACCATGGACTAATTGAGGCGTTGCCTTTTTATTAAAATTAGATTCGAGTAAATCTCACTCTCTACTTCATTTAAATAAGGAATATAGTCCTCTCTACCACTATCATTTACTACTGAAAATGGCATAATATGGACCGCCTTATTTCATAACTTTCTTTATTTAACTGGCTTCCTCCAATTAATACCGTACAAACAAAACTAAATCTAAACTAAATCTGATGCCCAATACCAAATGAAAAAGATGAAATAGAATAATGGTTGTTCTATGAGTTCCCTGGTTTCCCCACTTACCGCCGGGTGGAGCTGTATTCACTGGTGATATTGCGCACTCCATGTAATGTTGTATCCGCAAAGAATGTATCAACACGTTGTATCACACTTTTGCTACGTTCTGAAAGTAAACGAAATTCCACTTCATATCCAAACATTGTTTAATCTTGTTTAAGCACCATTTCCTCATGGATTTGTACGTTGTCATAGATCCATAAGATATGAATGCGTATATAGATATCTGCAAACAATTTATCCAGACCAAACAGAATAAAATTGTTTCAGACGACGACGTACACTTTTTTGTATAGCATTGCATGCCTTTTGTCAGTGTCTGATGGTGAATACAATCATAATATTCACTTTCTTTTCCACTGGGACAAAGATTCTCCGACTTTGGCCCGTGGAAAACCCCAAGGACCTATTAAATATTGTTCCATCAATTCTTAGAAGCAATGCCCAGAGGGTGCTGTAATACTTGTCTGATATGTTTCATTTATCAATGTCATTTATTCATAACCTCCTTGTCCCAATCTGCCTTCGTATGCAACCATTATAATAATAACAATTGAGTATTTCAAGTCAATCTGGCTTCCCCAGATACCCCAGATTACTTATCCAGATCCACTCGCCTATAACTCAGTTTAAGATACATCTGGTCCTCTACATCTGGTCCTCTGTGCTGTAGAGGGAAATAAGTATTACTAGCAAACACCCGTGCTACGCGGAGAATTTACTAGTGGGTCGGTGAGACCCAGATATTCATCATTCCTTCTTCCCTCTCCGGCCATCTTTTGTCTTTCAACTTCTATCTCTAACTTATAACCCTTTGAATTTCAAACCTCAAATGAAACCCGTTTAAGATGCTATTTTCCCATGCACTTAAATTCCATGCTGAGATGAACTAAAAGTCTCTAAAGGGTTGTCTCTACTGACCTTCTTTCCCTCTGCTGTTGTTAGTTTAGATTCTCTCATTTTATCTATATCCCCAGGCTTATTGACTTGATACTCTACCTGATTGACTCGGTGTTGTACCTTATGGATTGGGTATGGTACCAATCACAAAATGAAATGCTGAGTTAAATACCACAGAGATACAGGGAGATAGACATGGCCAGATGTAGAGATACAGAGAGAGGGACAGGCAAATAAACTACGAAAAAGAGAAACAGAAAAAGAGACAGAAATAAGAAGGACTGTGAGACAGGGAGAGAAAAAGAGATTGTGACAGGGAGGTGTAATCGTCTAGGTGTACATACAAAAACCATTTTTCAATTATTATTTATGCACTTAAACGTTGGGATATACTAAATGGCACAGGGTCAGAAACATTGCAAAAACTAGAGAGGAGAGGAACAGGGAGACAGACACAAGTAACACAAGTAGTCCAGGGGCCAGTGGCACTAGGAGGACATCTGTAGCCTCTAGATCACGATTGTGCTTATCTTAGAATCCAACTCATATATTCATTATGTGTAAATGTTTCCCCATGGATATAACCAGAAGGTAAGTAGTTCATGTTCAATATCACAGACATTGATACTCATATCCATGTATTCATGTTTAATATCACACATATTTAATTGATATTCATATCCATTTTTCATATGTATAATCATTATGCTATGTTACTTCATGACATAATCATCGAAATATGAGGTATGATCGTTGTGACCATACCCTAGGCCCTTATCACAATACGCCCGGTGTGATATCGAAAAGTGACCCCGTCGAAAAGTGAGCCGTGGGTTGATTTTGGACGTCGAAAATCGACCCATGGGTCACTTTTTGGCAATCGAAAAGTGACCCACCCCATCGAAAAATGACCCACCCATTTATGCAGAGATATATATAGACATAACTTTTATACCATATTGAGCATTCATTTGTCAGCAATCATGAAGCTACATGGAGCTAATGTAACAACATGGAATGTGTTTTAACTCCTGAATATTGTCGCGCTAAATGTTACACCTATTCAATCACCCTAGGTGTTATAATAGGCTGGCTCAGTGTAATAATGCCCTCACCGTGTAGAAACTGAGGGAGGATAATTGTTACTATTAATAGGTACTATGTATCCAGATTATTTTATTAGATTTTAAAACTAGGAAGCGTCTATAGATGTTATGGTAGAAATTACAGTTACTATGGATATTTATTTCTCACTACATTATTATGTATATTTTATAAGTTATTATACTCACTAGAAACTTTATGTTAAACTATCTATCAAACAACTGAATTAATATACAATATCAGGCATCGTAATATATTATTTCAGAACATTAAGTTAGAAAAGAAGAGGGGATCGATTTTCGATGGGGTGGGTCACTTTTCGATTGCCGAAAATCGACCCATGGGTCACTTTTTGATGGGGGTCACTTTTCGTCATGACACCGGCACACTGGGCTCACTTCATGTATATGCAGTCCCTAGCCTGTAGCTGTATGTTATAATCAGAAATACAGTGCATAGTTGGGACGAGGCAGAGACACTTAATTTCACCTTGAGTACTAGAAATACGGTAAATATTGTGTATAGTTCTGTTAGGGTTTTTATAGTTTTGTTAATTCCATACATGACAGTAACACCCTTTAAAGAGAAATAAGAACAATTCGTACCAACTCGTTCACTACCTCGCTAAATATCTGGAACATCCCAGAGCCAGAAAATCTGTTGTAGTTTCAACCACTGATATTATATTATTAGATCTGTATAGCCGTTTCGGTTGTAGAAATCTTTGATAATTGTGAGTCGTGAACTCAATTACATTAAATTTACAGTAGTCAGTACAGGATTTCTTTTCTGAAACATGACATATTTAGGTACAAATAAAGAATATATTCAATTGAATTGAATTGAATTCTGACCTTTTTGTGTATTGATTGTGTAGAAATATTTAGTCTCTCCTTGAAAGGTAGTGAACCAGGGTGGAGGTTCTTATTTCATTTCTATATTCAATTTGTATTATCTAAGTATGATAAGAGTATATTGTCTCAGCGAGCTATGTATTGTAATTTTGTTTAGTTAATTTGTAGATTGTACTGAAATTTTCTGTAAGATTTGTTTTCTTCAGCTAGAACTGAGAAAAGTATGTGATAACATACTGTCTCTTAGATGAAGAAACATATTTAGAAACAAAACGGGCGGCCTTGGAGTTGGATTGGCTCAAACAGTAAACAGTGGGGATTGAATGATGTATAATGAAGATCTACAGTGACGGAACAATAACAGAATTGACAACAGTAGTCCATAATAGTGAAATGTTCAAAAAGAAGGGGGGACTTACAAATCAAATAATTATACAGGCAGGGGCAGAACCTTACTTTCCATAATAGCGAGGTGTCTGACATAGTGGGGAGTCTGTATACATGTAGAAGCTTTACTGTATGCCCTCAATGTGTTTTGATCCACATGTTGTATTCCCTATAGTTGGTATTAGGACAGATTATGCATGCGGATCACTCATGGCCCACTCCGTCCTCCCCTATTATAGATCCACATGCCTTGTACATTTTCTGTTTTGCAGATCGAATAAATGGATCTTTTATTGTTTTGAATTATTAAACGAAACGTTTATGTACTGGAACTAGGCGATTGCTGTGCTAAAACATATTGGTATTGACAATTGTTATGAAATATTCATGTTTAACATTAAGGATGTTTGAAGTATGCCCTCTGATATGGCTGAAGCTGCATAATGGCAATACGGTAATGCTGATGAAGCTTCCTGTGCCTAACGGGCTTTAATTCAAATTCCATAATCTGACATCCCAATAATCCAACATTGTTTGTTGATGACTTAATGGACATAATGTGTCATTTCAAATTAGATAAGGTATTGTATCGTATTTTTGTTTCATCAGATGTGTAAATTGGTCGGTGTAGTTCAAACCATGCAGGGATACATTATCCCCAAACCCCATTATTTGTAAACCTGAATGCCCTAGCCATATATCATCTCTATAGTGGTCATTATATATTTACTGCATGCCCACATATAAACGCAAGCTAATAGGGCACTTGCATAACCACCATTTTGAATCTTAATTCGCAGTGAATTATGGGACTAATGGTACAGTCTAAAATCTATAGAAAACATGTCAGGTTCAGCATGGAATATTTATCAGTGCTCTAATGTCTATATCCATGTTTTATACATGTTTCCATAACACAAAACTCCATCCTTCCCATCATGCATTTGGTTTTCCTAGATCATTTTTACAAGCTCTGGTATTAGTGAAAACATATTTGCAACTTTTGATAAAGTGTTGCCAAATATTTGTATGTCAGATTACAACATAATCCATCCCAGCATGCACTGCAGTAGACATGCGCAGTGAGATATGCAAATCCCCTATTATTGTAACAATATATGATGATGGAGTTTTAACACATTCATGAACGCTGCGAGGAAAAAGACTGGAAATGTTATTTCCATACGAGTCACTAACAATGTGATGCAACGAACCTATTGTAGGGATGTTACGTGCATTAAATCTGTCAGCAATCAATCAATGATACCAATGGCTGCAGCCATGATCCTGAACGGCCTTACATCCAGTATTCCTCCAGTTATAACACTGTATTGTTTGTGGTTAACACAGAATGGATATGGGTCAGATTTTCAGGAAATGTACAATTTGTCTTTACCAATCCTATCAAATAACCCAAATTTAAGACAGAAATGGCTTTCAAAGTACAGTTCAACCTGATTAAACAGATTGCTAGAATCAATACAATGCCAAATATACTCGAATTTACCTAGCATTGACCGAATTGCAGCCTAATTTAGCAGAATTTGCTAAATGTGTAGTGCTGCCAATTGTACATTTTCTGATGATCTGACCCTTATAATGATCTATGGTGCATATGGGGATCCTATCATTAGCAAATGACCGAGACACAATGGGATAAGAGATAGTGTTACATCTAATGTGGATATGAGGATTAAAAGAGTCAGAACATAATTTAATATAAAAAAGAGAGATAGGAAGGGGGAAGGATCACGTCATTGCCTATAATATTGTATCTGCAACATAATTGACTCCACCTGAGCATTTCACCTGTTTTCTTCCTAATTCTCTAATATTCGATGCTGTGTAGCCGACGTTTATAATTGTAAAATGTCATATGGCAAATTATACCAACCGATTCTCATGCATGTTGCGCCGCAGAGGACTCTTTTGCACTAAATTCTGTGAGAATCGCATGAGAATCGGCTTAGTGGACTAGACCCTTTAGTTATGCGATGTTATAATATTTCAGTTTCAATCTCGCCACAGTACACATAGTAGTATTTGTACGCTCCCCTTTTTGCGATGAGAAATATCGGCTCAGTGCACTCCAGCTTTAAGCAATCATCGCTTTGGATGCTTGTTTCACTTCTAGTATACGTTTGGTTATACATGATTGGTCTGTACTGTGGTTCGCACCATTCAGCCATTTGTCGTGTATGGCCAGTGGCATTTTGTGATATAAAATTGTAGTAACGCCAGTCACTTATTCTAATCATTCCTCGACCAGAACCGGTCACAAAATAGTTGTTCTATACATATGGGTCAGATCGTCAGAAAATGTACAATTGGCAGCACTAGACATTTAGTAAATTCTGCTAAATTAGGCTGCAATTTGGTCAATGCTAGGTAAATTCGAGTATATTTGGCATTGCATTGATTCTTGCAATCTGTTTGGTTGGGTCAAACTGTATTTTGAAAGCCATCTCTGGCCAGCATTGCATCGATTGGGAGGAAAGAGTTTGATATAAAGGTGGGACATAAGGTTGTGAATGCCTCATGGCTTGACCTATGCTCCGTCCATATGGGTGAGGTCGCTAAAAGATGTTCAATTTATCTTCACCAATCCCCTCAATTAACCCAACTTGCGTAACTAACTTTAATAACCTTCACAATAACATTTAACATACAAAAGAGAACATACGGAAAACATGTATAGAACATAGGGCCATTACAAGTGAGGGTTATATGTCAGACATACTCCATTCCCATCCTACCCACAGCCAGCTGATGCCTGACCAGACCATTAACCCCTGTACTAACACGGTGCCCGTTTAGTGGGCTTCCATGTGGTTAGTAGTTTTTGCTTGGGAGTAGTGCATGGATAAACCGTTTTTCCCATGGAGATACATGGGTTAGCTTCAGAAAATGTACAATTGCCATACACATTCAGCAAATTCTGCTAAATAAGTCTGAAAAACCATGCCTAGGTGTATCAAGGTAATTTCGTATAGCCTTGCATTTAATGAATCTGTTTGGTTAGGTTGAACTGTATTTAAACCTTTTTTCTATCTTAAATTCCGGTTATATTATTGAAGCAGATAGGTGGAAGCGAGTTGTACATTTTCTGACGAACAGGTGAACCTGACTTTGTACTTAAATTTCAATATCCGGTAAAACATAAAATAACCGACATCTATACATTATCGGCCTCTTGGGAAGGATGAGAACATCTCCTGATATATATAACAACGTATCTTGACTCTCAGTTTAATCTAAATGTTTTAGGGGGTTCACATTTTGTGTTTTTTAAATTCAGTCTCTACATGCTATGGTGTCTTGAGTTCGCATGGTTCAGAACGTAAGGAAAACGTACAATTATTTTACAACAAAACATAAATAATAAATTTGTACTCGAAATCATACGTTTCCAAATCCCTTATTATATATATTTTCACAATGTAGAAAGTATACCACTTAGGAAGTAGGTGTAAAATTTAATTCAAAGCACATTAACTATTTCTCCTATTACTATCTGGTCAGCCTTTTAGAGACTAATAACCATCAAAATAAAACTATTTACCATATCGAAAGATTCCTCAATAAATATCCATTATTCAGTTAAACCTTTTTGTCATAATAATTCCCCTGTAGCAATTGTTCCTCGCACAAAATACTATTCATGTATTGTTTTATGCGACCGGATGGCAGTAAATAGTGTCAGGGTGATAGATCTGCTTTTACTGTGTCACAAATTGCCTTGTAATGGTGAGAAAGTACATTAAGGTCTGGCGCTTTCATCGTTAAAATAGTAACATTCATTTTCTCCACCATTGCTCCATTATCACTGGATGATTCCGACTTTATGTGATGAGTTTCACCTCATGTGCATCGCACTACCACCATAAGTGTTAATTTTAGTTTATTTATGTCTAACTTAATTACTCTTTACTCATTTAATACAGTTAACTTCTCTACGTCATGCACTTGTCGGACTTGTTTACACAACCCCATAAATAATTGTTTCACTACCAGTGTATACTGCACTAGCACACAAACAGCATTAATTTCTCGTTAAATTTACTCTCAATTAACCTTATTCATCAACTTCATCAATTTTCTTTTATCAATATTCATCAACCATCTGTTATATCAAATCATTTGCAATCCTTTTATGAAATAAAAATCAAATAATACTTTTATCAAATGAAGATTATTTAATAATTCCCAAATTGCCGCTCAGAGTTCTTTGTCCAATAATGATGATGAGAGAGTCAGATTATAGATAATAGTAGCTGTAATAGCAATGTACCGTAGGAAGCCTTATTCCCTTACTGCACACAATGACAATGTGTCCAATGTGTCCGCTAGTAATTGCTCTAGAGCATGGACAATTTGAGCACTTGTACATATTCTAGTCTAGAGGACTTTAAGTATCCATTGTTTCCTCACCTGGACCTCCTTTTGCAAAGCTGCATTTCCAAATTATTTTGTTTGATATAAAATATTATTCCTTAGCACTGCAGATAAATTATGCATTGTTTCCTAATACCTATTGTTTGAACCCTAAAAACAATTTGCTCCTGCAGTAGGATGGTGTTGAAATGACACATTCGTTTATTCCATTGCTTGTTATTATACGTATCTCTCATCTATGTGGATATAATGGGTTGTGTCAGCTACATATGTAACATATAGTCTATATTATTTCGTAATGTGTCTATATATTGTGTGTAGTGACTCCTTATTCCCGGTGCTGGGGGTTGCCTAGCAGCCACCACCGAGCTTTCCTCACTCTGGTCGCAGGCTATGCTACGAATGGCCGCGAATTTCTTGGGAAAAAAAGCTCTGAGCCTCAGCTTTGAGTTTGATACCATTTCCCTTGTCCAGGGTCTACCGATCTAAGGTTTGGTCAATGTGGCTTATTATAAGTTTGGCTTACCTTATTTCTGATGCTAAAACGCTGCTCTAATTGCTCTAGATTGCACTTGTATCCATTCGGACGTTCATGCTTAGGAACAATGGCGTCCGTCCTTGCTGGTATAGACAAATCTGATCCCAGGTACACTGCCTTGGTTGAGGATGCTTACACGACTCTCGTTCGTGATATGGCTACTTCTGAGACTAAACGTCAACAACTCCAGGACTTAGTGGACAGTCATGGTGCTAAGGATTCCGATTCCAAGTCAGACGTTAAGATTGTTGGTACCCTCAACGCCATTATGAAGCGATTGGACGCACTTGAATCCACCAAGTCTCCACCGGGAGCTTCTGGCTCGGGCCCCGTCAAGCCTCCACCCAAGCCTCTCCAGCTACAGTCCGGCCACGGCTCGTCTCCACCCGTGCCTCCCCCGTCAGATTTTGTCAGCGGCCCGCTTACCAAGGCCTTGGAGAAGCTGGCGGGGACTGACGACTCACAAGGTAAACCCTTTCGACCGGAATCATATTCCATGGCAGGCAAGAAACCAGACCACTCCAAACTGGATTATATTGGGCTCTTGCACGGCATGACGGCGGTGTTATCACATCTGTTTGACACCGAGGATCCTAGAGTGGGCTCTTACATCGCTCACTTAGCCTTCGTGACAGAGATGCACGCTACTAGAAAGTTCTCGGAGAAAGGTGCTACCAATTACGACAAGTATGTCATCGATAGAGTTGTCGACGCAAAGGCTTCTGACTTTCACCCGAATAGTCACTCTCTGGGAGTTTCTATTTGTTTTTCTTCCAACATTGTGTTGTCACCGGAAGATGGTGACAAAACCTCATCGCGCAAGCGCAACAAATCTCGAGGCTCCGACTCTTCCGCCCAGCAACCAGCGGACTTTCCCGATGACATTTGTTATTTTTTCAATTATAGGGTGTGCAACAACAGAAATTGTCATAAGTCTCATGTTTGTCGTAAATGCAATGGAAAACATAGGGCTCAAGGTTGTACGGAGTCTGCTCCAAAAAACTAATGATTCGTGGCTTCGTGTCCGTCTTCTCTTCCGGTTGTTATGCAAAATGGCGGACACGAGCTTCCTGCAGCCGGTTTTCACGTTAATCAACAAGTTTCATTTGAATTTGTGAGTAGCTATGATGCCTTTGTCGAATGTCTTTCTCCTCCCTGTGTAATGCGCGATAGCTCATTTGGTATTTTTGACTTTGACGCATGTTTTGTGGAAGATTCAATCGATAATCAGGTTACCGATAGTGTTGTTTCTGTAGTTCGCCCTCATACTAATGACACCGTATTCAGCGACTCGAATGTTTTTCTCTATGATGTATATGATGCTTTTGCAAGATACGGTTGTTATGCGCCTGTACTAGTTTGTGACTATCTACCTGTATGTTCTGTCAGAATTTTTGATCACTACATTGGGGGCTTATGCACAAATTGGAATTTGTATTCTTGGGACTATGAATTGCAGTGGGAAAATGACTTGTGCCTACGGAACTATGTGTTAGATGGTATTCATAACGGGTTTACTATTGTTGACCTAGATGCTAACTTGAGTGAGTATGAGTGTGATAATTATAGGTCGGTATTATCAGGTCCTGCTCATGATTTCATTAACGCATTGATTCTCAAAGAGCTGGAGGTGGGCAAATACACCTTCGCTTCTACAAAACCCAAGTGTGTTCATAGTCTGGGGGCGGTCCCCAAAAGTGATGGTGGATGGAGACCCATCACTGATTGCCGCCAGCCATTGGGTTCATCGATCAACAACTACATGCTAACTACCTTCTCCAAATTTTGCTATGAATCAGTCGATGATGTAATCGAGCTGATCACTCCTAACTGCTACATGTCCACACTTGATATCTCATCTGCATATCGAACGGTAGCGGTACGCCATGACCAATGGACCTTCCAGGGCATCAAGTGGGAGGTGGATGGTATCTCCTCTTACCTTGTTGATACTAGGCTCTGCTTCGGGTTGCGTTGCGCACCCTACATTTTCACTCAACTATCCAACTTTACAGTGAGATGTCTTCAGCGCAGGGGTCATGTGAAAATCATTAATTACCTGGATGACTTCATGGTCATCGGAGAGTCTTTTGATGAATGTTCCAGCGCTCAACAGCTACTTATATCGATCCTCGGCTTTCTGGGGTTCAGTGTAGCTTGGAAGAAGTTGTCATCTCCTTCACAGATCTCCGTTTATCTTGGTGTCTGCTTCAACTCCATTGAGATGTCTGTGTCCCTACCCCTCAAGAAACTCGAGAAACTCCTGTCAGAACTCCACTACTTTTCTACAAAAGATAGAGCCACTGAGACGCAACTGCAACGTCTATGCGGCCTAATGGCCCATGCCTCTAAGGTGGTGCGCGGTGCTCGGACTTTCTCTAGAAGGGTGATTGACCTGCTGGCTAATATTCCTTCTCATAAACCTCGCATACGTCTGAATCAAGGTTTTAGGTTGGACATTCAATGGTGGTTAGACTGGGCTGCGACATTCAATGGGTGCCAACAGATGGTGTTCTACAACTTCGGTGAAGGCCCAGTGTTCTTTACTGACGCTTCGTCTACTGGCTATGGCATCGTCTACCTTGACGACTGGCAGCTTGGATTGTTTTCCAATCAACCATCCCCTGATCTAGCCCTTTGCCCCCTTCACAACCACTGGGTCAATGTTGACGTCGACCCCCTGACACATCACATCAACTACCTCGAGTTGCTTCCTGTCAAGTTGGCTATTGAGCGTCTGAGTCACTCTTGGATCAACTGTCATGTTGTGTTGTACACAAATAACACCACTGTCATGGCGTGCATCAACAAGGGGTCTACTAAAAGCCAGCTCTTAATGGTCCTCCTTCGGGAAATCTTTTGGCTTTGTGTGCAATTCAACATTTACCTAACCGCCAGGCACATTCCTGGCCATCTTAACATCACAGCTGACTTTTTGTCTCGTGTGTCTTCTCCAGAAGACTTGTCTCAACTGGCTGAATTTTCATTATGTTGCAGATCTGCTTATGAGAGTGCAAATGATGTCATTGGATGAGGAGATGTCTTCCGCCATTTCTTCGGCTTGGGCTAAGAATACACTTCGTACCAGAAATTCACAGTGGGGCAGGTTCATTAAATTCTGCTCTGATAATGGCTTGATATGTATCCCCGTTTCGACCCAGACTGTCTGCCGGTTTTTGACTTACCAATCAAGATCTTCCTGCTTCAGCACATGCAATAATTACCTGTCAGCTATCATTGCCTTGCATAAATACTTGGGTTATGATGGTGAATTCCGTGCTCAATACGCTGTTAAGTTGCTTATGATGGGCTTAGCCAATAAATTGGGTAAAGAAGTTCGTCAGAAGGCCTGCTTAAGCCTTTTCGACATCCAGCGTATTTTCGACTCAGTAGACTACATGGACAAGAATGAAATTACCTGTCGCACAGCGGTTCTATTTGCATTCAGGACTTTGCTTCGCAAGTCTAACATAGTTCCTACATCCTCTTCAGACCTCGGACATGTGGTCAGGCGTGGTGATGTAGAATTCAGACTTTGGATTACGTGTGGTCGTTCGCTCTTCTAAAACTTTGAAGCACAGACGCGACTGTTTCACTATTCCTATTCGTCGTTGCAAGAACCAGGATTTTGACTTGGTGTCTCAACTTGGTACTCACCTTGCCAAATTTCCCGCTAAGCCAGAGGACCCATTGTTCTTCAAATTCAAGAAGGATACTCCCCCATCTCTCCTCCTCTATTCGGATCTGCTCGCTTTTCTTAAGAGCATGACTGCCAAGATTGGCCTTAATCCAGTTGATGTGGGGCTGCACTCCATGAGACGCAGTGGTGCAGCGTTTCTCCACGGCATGGGAGTCCCGCTTATTGATATTCAATCATTTGGGGACTGGAAAAGCCTCTCCGTCCTGGACTATCTCAAGACCCCCTTGGCTAGAAAGCTTCAGATTGAGAGTGATATTTCTTGCGTTCTAAATGACCTGTCTCAGACCTAATACTTTGATTACTTGTACTCATTCAGGTTGCATTGGTTCTTTTCACTTTCTTCTTTTTGTTGGGAGTTTTGGCGGCCACATGGTCGCACTCTTCCAGCCGCACCCATGTGTTATTGTTATTTGTAGAGAGATCGAAGCTAAAATGTATAGTCTATATTATTTCGTAATGTGTCTATATATTGTGTGTAGTGACTCCTTATTCCCGGTGGCGGGGGTTGCCTAGCAGCCACCACCAAGCTTTCCTCACTCTGGTCGCAGGCTATGCTACGAATGGCCGCGGATTTCTTGGGAAAAAAAGCTTTAATAAAGGCGGCCACATGGTCGCACTCTTCCAGCCGCACCCATGTGTTATTGTTATTTGTAGAGAGATCGAAGCTAAAATGTATAAGCCTTATACACAATTGCATTAATATTCAATGATTTATCTAATTAGAGGAAAGGCTGTAAACATTTTGCAGAATTTAGTAATGTTTTGCAAAAGATGTAATGATGAAATGATTAGTCTTTAATCACGATCAATGATCCACATTTTAGTAAATTTAGAGATAAGCCAAATGCACAGCTTTTGGCGACCTCAACCATTATTCTGCCACCAATATATGTTCAAGAATCTGGCTAACTCTTCCGTGGCCACTTTGTTAATTATAATACAAGTCCTTTCTCTAACTTCGATGTACTCTTGACCCACTACTTCATACATTCAAATATTATTACTTCTGTCTTTATTTCCACTGTATGATTTTCGGTCAATAAACGGCAGCCAGAAGGCTCCATGATACGACGTATATAATACCATCATCCATAATTGACAGTTCATACACAGTATAGGATATATCGTCATGCACCACTGGATGAGGGAGACGTTTGCTCTGCAATACTTGTGGCTACCACTCATAATTAAAGGACACCAATGTTAGCACTCCAGTCAGGCGGAGCTGTATTATATATGCATGGGTGGAAGGCTGATGTTTAATAAATGCCAATGTAGAAACGGCAAGTTGACGTTCATCATCACATTGACACAGAGTATTTTTGGACACTTTAGTTCTGGAATTGAGGCTCGAAAAGTATTCTGGTTCTAGATTGGATTCAATTTGCTAATATAAAGCTATTCATGATGAATGGTTTATTTAATACTAGATGGATAACCATCATCTGTGTTTTTCTGGTATTTGCAGTTTTGAACGCGCAAGGTAAGAAAAGATATATCTATAATCTTGTGTGGACCATATCTAATAAATTGGTCCCTTTAATATGTTTAAAGAATTCACCTACATGGGGCTTAAGACAGAATATATACATTGTTTCAATCATCATACTTTGTTTACCATGGTCCGCTGTTATTGATACAGGAATATATTGTAGCTGTATTACATTGAATCCTGCATACTTGAGCTATGATTCCGCGCTCACTTTTTAAGAACTGGTATTTGCGATGCCATAAAATCTACTTTTCAACATTTCACACCTTAAAATGTCTCATCATTAAACTCGTAGTAATTGACATGTTCATGTGTATGGATTGATTTTGTTGGTAGATGAATAACTACAAACGGTTCTTCATGAATATTTTCTAAAGAAGATTTTCAACAAGGGATTTTGTTTCTATGCGACTTACCAATAATGTGTTTGATATGATAGGATGTAACGAGGTTGGTTTCTGACTTTTCATCAATCATTCAATGAGACTAATGGCTGCAGCCATGATCCTGAACGGCCTTATCTATGGTGCATATGGGGAACCTATCATCAGCAAATAACTGCGACACAATGGGATGATATGATAGGAAGTAACGAGGTTGGTTTCTGACTTACTGTATACGATGTCCACAAGTTTTTCTCGACCAGGGATGTCACGAGAAACTGTAAGCTTCGAGTGATATCCCTGGTCAGAAAAAAAGGAGTGGACATCATATACAGTAAGTCAGAAACTAACCAAGTTACATCCTATTTTATACCACGATCTCATATTGTAAAAGAAACTCTAGACTAGACAAGCGTATAAATGATTGGTTAATCAATATAACTGATTGGCTAATCAACGATTGCACGGACAACATCATATTATGACGTCACAAATCGGCGTGACATCATGAGCAAGCATAATGCCAACTAATAAGGATGCTTCTTAGAGTTGGGCTAAAAAAAAGGGCCATATTATTTTCGCGTGTGGATTCATTCAACAAAATACAATGGCATGTATCCACTCATTTGCAGCATGTACAACCCCCTATCGTGGTATTATAAGTTGTATGTCGGTGTAAAGGCTATAGAAAACATGTTATGTTCAGGAATATTTATCAGTGGTCTAATGTTAATAGCCATGTGTTTTACATGGTTCCATGAAAAAGTTCTTCATCTTTCCCATCATGCATTTGGTTTTTATAGATCATTTACACAAGCTAGGATATTGGTGAGAAGACTTTTGCAATTTTCGATAGAAATGTTGCTTAATATGTATGTCAGATTTCAGCTGAATCGATCCCAGCATATGGGTGAAATTGTCAGAAATGTACAATTCGCCTTCAACCTATCCTCTTTACATTTTCCGACCTGATGTAGCAAAATGTGTAGAGCTGCCCATTGTACATATTCTGACGATCTGACCCATGTGCAGTAAGACATGTGGGTCAAATTTTCAGAAAATGTACAATTCAACTTCGCCAATCTTCTCAAATAACCCAAATTTCAGACGAAAATAAAGTTCAAAATAAAGTTCAACCTAGGCAAACAGATTGCTAGAATCAATGCAATGCCAAATATACTCGAATTTACCTAGTATTGACCAAATTGCAGCCTAATTTAGCAGAATTGACTAAATGTGTACAGCTGCTAATTGTACATTTTCTGAAAATCTGACCCATGTACATACCTCCTATTGACCTTTCTTCCCACAGGAAGCTGTGTAATACCCACATACCCAGGAGGATACCTGTCCAAGAACACAAATGGACCAGTGTCCGTAGGGAGTTCTGTAGAATATACCTGTTCTCAGTTTGACCACCATACAACCACAGATGGTGATGTCAGCGTGCTCGTTGTCAACTGTTTATCTGGGGATATATTTGACAAGCTGCCACCTTGCTGTAGAAGTATATATTATATGTATTCATCTTTAAAAAATAGACTGAGTTACATTAATTCTTTCTTCATATTGCTTTGCTATAGAGATAATCTTTCGGCAAAGGCCATATACCTCTGGTCATATTTTCGCATGAATGTAATTAAACGATTAACTAAGATAATTAAATGTAGTTTCTGGCATGCCATATATTATATACATTATGATCTAATCCAATAAATGTTTGTATAAACCACAATTGCTCTAATTTATCGCGAGCCTGAAGCTAAGGCACCACTAAAAATCTCCCTGTGTATTTTCTTTCATAATTTGAGACAATTCGAGTAGAAAGGTAAAAGTTTGACTCTGTCACCTCCACCTTTCAGAGATGTATAACAGTTCAGTACCGAGTCGCTGGCGTACAGACATGGTCCAGCCCCACTTGGGTGCTCTGTATGATGGTGACATCACCACATGTATCAACCAGGTAACCAATGCTAAAGAAGTCTCAGAACTGTTGCTTGTGAAGCGCAAGTGGTCAGGATGCACCGATACTGTATCTGCTAGTGTAGTGTACACTGACAGCTTCCAGACGGACCCTAACAACATCATGGTCTTCAGTTTTCCTGAAGCTTTCCCAGAGAGAAACGACAATACACCTGTTCGAGGCCACGGTTGTGAGGTCACAAATGAAGAGGATGTGAGCGGTAAAAAGAAGAAGTCGTTTCTCTGCAAGTGTGAAACTGGAGTTTGCACCTTACTTGTAAAGGCTTTAATGCAGGATGAGACAAAGAAACCTACAGCTGCGATTTGTGAGGTTACCTATGACGCAGCCTGGGACTTTGCCTGAGTATTGCCAGAAATGAAAGCAGGACTCTCAGCTAAATTTAACAAAACCTTTCACAATTTGTTTATAATTTGAACTCTATCACAGAGTCCAGGGGTGTCAGAACCGGGGGTGGGGGACAGGGGGGACATGTCCCCGCCAAAATTTCTATGGCATAAAATAAGGATAAAGCTAACACTGACAAGGTCAAAAGCCAGAGGATTTATCCAAATTAACCCAACGTGTTTTCTAATTTTGGGTCTTTAATGATACTCAAACATTTATCCTTTTTTAACCTTTTCGGCAGTACCGGATGAATATGCATTTTTAACATATATGGTGACCCTGTAGAATGTCTTAGGCTTTACATTCTACTGGCTGAGAGATCTGAATAACGGGAAATTCCTTAGGTCACCTTTACAATAAATGTGGTTTCAGCATTGTTAAGCAAATTACTGCCTTACAAATAAAAACGTCAAAACAATAATTTGCATCAAAGCATCATTTAAATGAATATTTGTTTCCGACTATATCATATATGGCCTAGAAATTCACATTTAATGTTCAGGGCCCTTGCGTGTGGACCCCTATTGGTTCCTGTAATTCAACGGTGAATGAGTCAGCAATGTCCCAAAACGTAGCAATACCCATGTGTACACATTAAAGAGTCCTCCTTTCTATAGTTTTAACATCTAAAGCAATTATTTGTTAATAATCCAGTTTTCCAGCCAATCAATTGGTGAAGGTTAACTATGCATTTTCTGGCGACTGAACCAATATATAATATATATATATATATATTTATTTTTTTTATTACCATTTTGGCCGTACAAATTACAATAGAATACAAAAAGCGCCTGTCCAACTTGTGGATGTTTTCTCACGTCGCCTCAATTCATTACTAGATTTACCTTACACTTCGTCATTTACCTTTACAATTGCCCTACTATAGGTTTACACAATATTAGATTTCATCCTTAGTGTTTACTTAATCACGGCTCTTTTCACCTTACAATTATTCATCTTCCAATTCAAACTATCAAACAACAATTAGTTTTAATCTAATCAACTTATTAGTGTCATAATACCGTTTACCATTTTAATATATATAATATATAATATATAATATATAATATATAATATATAATATATAATATATAATATATAATATATAATATATAATATATAATATATAATATATAATATATAATATATAATATATAATATATAATATATAATATATAATATATAATATATAATATATAATATATAATATATAATATATAATATATAATATATGTGAGGCGCTCCATCAAAAAGAGTCCCATGTCGGCAACTTTCATTTTGAGATATAGGGCTCCAAAGGTGGTATAGGACTTTTTCGGTCGAAAACTTTTTTTCCCGTAATATTAATCTTTATTATGTTTTTTTTGAGACTGGAAAATATTTTGTACCAAAAACAATTATTTACGCTTCATAACGGCCGGTAAACATTTTCCTAACATGGTTGGATGGGTTTAAACAAAGGAGCCGAAGGCTATTTTTCACTAAATTCACTCGTACGCCATGGACATTTGATCGTAGGGTACCCCAGCACATTTGGTATCCTCGGAAAGCCGCAAATCTCCTCTAGCCAATGGGATTCTTCCCTTTTGAATCGCCGCGTAAGTAAACCAATCACAGAGCTCTCTCCAAGTGCATTCGGCGTAAACAATGGTTGCTAGGGTCGTGAAGGGAGCCCACGAGGGGTTGATACAGCCCTGTGATTGGTCCAGCCGCTTTAAAAGATCAACTTCCGGCTGACGCCATCTTCTAGCGTGGTCTTGGATTTGAATCGAAGCGACCAGTTATTCCTCGATTCCAGACGATACAAGACGTGTTTTACTCTCCAACAAAGTTTTAAATGGACCAAGGTTTATTATTTAAACATGGAAGCTGAGGCCACCGTCGCAGACGCTCTTAATGGCATCGCTCGAGCCAATTTGGGAGGTGTTGTCGACAACGCCGAATGGCGTAACCTCATCGAAGAGTATTTTGTGTTCAACGAGGAAACAGAGACGGTGGAATCTGACTCAGATGGAGAACCAGACGTCCCTGATCAGCCTGAAACTCCGGAGACGAACGAAGAAGAAGTTGAGGAAGCATCAGAACCTATTCTTATTATTGATCACATGCAGGCAGTTGTGGACAAGGAACGGGAAAAGTGCTCCACGTTTCGGTAAGTGTTGGTGCTCTGCAGCCATCTTTTCTATCGTGTGTGTTGACATGCTGGGGGACGCGATCTGAAAACTATGCTATGTACATCCCTGGAAATCATTCCAAATCTATAATCCAATGCTGTTATATGTGCTAGATACCTTGTGGGTATATTTAGAGGTTCTAAAATTTAATTGGTGTATGTTTTAAGTCGCATGGTGTTGTTCGTGCGTGGGGAGTTTAAGGCCCTCGAGATCTGGGGAGTAGCTATTTACTTGGGACGTCTGAGATTCCTTACTCGTCTCGTATGGAATGTAGGGTTAAAAATACATTGTTTGTTTGTGTCATTATGGGCAAATTAAAATCTAGGATTTTGTCCATTTCAGATGTAACTGCCGATTGTTTAACGGCGGGCCATGCATAGACCAGTTCACTGTGGAACAGCGCATCTCTCATCGGTCGGAACATGACCAAATCCATCGAGGTAATTTCAAAATAATGTTTTTCTCTATTGCCTCATTGCCTATACATGCCTGTATAATACTCATTCAGTATTTTAATCAGTATTTTAAGCTGTAGCTTGTTAAATAATGAGGACACGTGCTACCCAATTACATAGGATAACTAATTACGTAGGATAACTGTAGGGACTCAGACTAAGATTGGTGTCGGTGATATTAGTCAGTCACAAATTCATTTTTACATTATTGTTATACTGTCGTTTCAGATGAGCTCGACATGGCACTCTTTGGCGTTTTCAATACTGTTACTGACAACAGTGATCGATGCAGTCCAACCAAGAAGGGGCGCCAGTGGAAGGGAGAGAGAAAACACCCAAAGAGCCACTACAGGATGCATAACAAGCCTATTTGCAAAGCTACCTTTAAATTCCTTTACAAGTGAGTGTTATCATGAATCTTGTGGTGCCCATTAATACTGAACATTAGATAGCTATTCATAATAACATGATTATTTGCTAAGAATCAATATTTTGGTATTGTCATTTTAAGATCCTGCATTATGTTCAATTTCTACCTTTGTCAACGATTAAATTATTATTAATTATTTTTTCTATTTCTTTTCTCTCCCTTCACTTCTAGGATTAGCCAAAACTTGCTGACAGTTTTGCTAAAATCCTTCGCTGAGGATGGTCTGGTCACTCGTTCACGACAGGGTGGTGGTCACCGTGCTGTGAGGTCTTTGCCAATAGATGACCTGAAGAACACTATCAACTTCATCACATCTTATGCCGAAACACATGCTCTTGTCTTGCCAGGCAGAGTATCTTCTCACCACAGAGACGACATCTTAATTCTCCCCTGCCGTTCTACAAAAGCTGAAGTTCATCGTCTTTACACACAAGCCATGCAAGAGACTGGCAATAGGGCTGTTGCCTACTCCACTTTTGGTCATTTATGGCGCAAGTATCTTCCTAAAATAGTCACAAGTCGTCCCATGACAGACCTCTGCTGGGAGTGCCAGCGTAATAACAGAGACATTTCCTGTAGTAGTAATTTACCTGATGTTGTGAAAGCTGCCAAGTTAAAGAAACAGCAGAAACATTTAGACAGTGTAACCGCCGAAAGAACTCTTTATCAGAAATTTTGTGCTGATGCAAAAGAAGCGTACAGAGACAATGGTGAACCCCCCCTTGGCAAACATGCCCCTTGCTCATGTGACATTCGAGTACATCTCAGTTTTGACTTTGCACAACAAGTGCATTTACCTTCTTACCCGATGCAACCAGGTCCCCTTTATTTTCTCACCCCGAGGAAGGTAGGCCTGTTCGGTATTTGCATGGAAGGAATGCCTAGACAAGTTAACTACCTTATAGATGAGAGCCATTGCACCAGTAAGGGGTCAAATGCAGTTATTTCTTATCTGAATCATTACTTTGAAAACTATGGTCTGGGGGAGAAAGATTTAGATCTTAACTGTGACAATTGTAGTGGCCAGAACAAGAACCGGTATGTTTTGGCCTATTTGATGTGGCGTGTCCTTACTGGAAGGCACAGGTCTATTACACTTAACTTTTTGATTACTGGGCACACTAAGTTTGCCCCCGACTGGTGCTTTGGTCTCTTGAAAAAACAATTTCGTCGGGACAACGTTTCTTCTCTTCAGCAATTAAAAGCCAGTGTGCAGCGCAGTACGCCAGGGGGGGTCAACCAGGCCCAACTTGTAGGTGATGAAAGGGGTACTGTTTTTGTTCCATTGTACGACTGGCAGGCATTCATGTCACCTTTCTCCAAATCTTTTCCAGGTATCAAAGGGTATCATCATTTTGAATTTTCTAGTGACAAACCTGGTGTTATTTCTTTCAGGCCATTTGTAGGCCCTGAAGATAGTGGTACTTTTAAAATGCTTACTGTTGATGTGGGTGATGTCCCTCAGGACAACCCACCCATTGTACCTTCTCCTGGACTGTCTGCATACAGACAGTGGTATCTTTTTAATTCTATTCGTGATTTTTGTACCGAAGAAACCAAAGACATTATGTGCCCCAAACCAACTGTACCTGAAGAAGGGCCAGGGAGGGGGGGGGATGGCTACATTGTACAGGCTCCTGCAGTCGCCCCAGTAAGAGGTAGAGGGAGGGGAAGTGGAAGGGCTAGAGGAAGAGGGAGGGGTAGAGGAAGGGGAAGGGGAAGGGGAAGGGACAGGGAATCTTCTTCTGATGAATCATTAGAATTAGGTGGTGATGAATCTTCTGAGGAGGAGGAGGAGGAGGAACCTCAAGAGGAACCTCAAGCTAGGGGTAGGGGTAGGGGTAGGGGTAGGGGTAGAGGAACAGTAAGGGGAAGGGGCAGGGTAAGGGAATCTTCAGAATCTTCTTCGGATGGGGAGGTTGCACCTCCTCCAGCAAAGAGAGGTAGGGGGAGGGGGAGGGGAAATGTTCAGCAACGCCGGCCAGGGAGGGGTAGGGGTAGGGGTAGGGGTAGGGGTAGGGGCTGACTGCTATTTTATTGATTTTATTACTGATTTTATTACTGATTTTATTACTGGTGAATACTGTTGTACATTTTGTTTTGTTAGAATGAATAGGTGTGTTATCATGTATATATTGCAAGCACTGCACCGAAGAATTTTGTACAGAATTATTATACTCGTGTTAACAGGGTAATAAAATAAAAAATATTAAATGAAATGCACTGATTTTTTTATATATTGTGGCCCTACTAGTCTATAATACCTGCCCCAAATCTGAGAAAAATCCAATCATAAGAACTGGTCATTTTGCATGACGACGCGTCCGACATAAATCCCACAAAAGTCTCCTAGAAATGTATTTTGCCCAAATTTCACCCAATATTCATCGCGCGATAAAATGATAAGTTACTAAGTAAATGAACTGAATTTGGTATATGTTATGGCTATGGCAGTTAGTAAAGTGTGTCCCAAATTTCATAGAAATCGCTTGATAACAAATGCCCGTAACCAAGGATGGCGCGCCGAAGGTCACTCGCCGAACTTAAACAGGCTGTATCTCAGTTTCCGGCTCCTCCAGTAACCGCGTCCCTTAAATACTCACCGCAACCATAGAATTATACCCAATAGGCCTAAAATTAAGCTCTATACATCATTGGAAAGCTCTTTCCTGCTGCTTACCCATCCAATAGCTAACTCCAAAATCGATTTGGCCGACATGGGACTCATTTTGATGGAGCACGTCTCATATAATATATAATATATAATATATAATATATAATATATAATATATAATATATAATATATAATATATAATATATAATATATGATATATGATATATGATATATGATATATGATATATGATATATGATATATGATATATGATATATGATATATAATATATAATATATAATATATAATATATAATATATAATATATAATATATAATATATAATATATAATATATAATATATAATATATAATATATAATATATAATATATAATATATAATATATAATATATAATATATAATATATAATATATAATATATAATATATAATATATAATATATAATATATAATATATAATATATAATATATAATATATAATATATAATATATAATATATAATATATAATATATAATATATAATATATAATATATAATATATAATATATAATATATAATATATAATATATAATATATAATATATAATATATAATATATAATATATAATATATAATATATAATATATAATATATAATATATAATATATAATATATAATATATAATATATAATATATAATATATAATATATAATATATAATATATAATATATAATAGTAACGATCAGTATAATGGTAAGATCAGCTAGTCCGTTTGTAGCATTGATGTTAATTTTTTCAAAAGGTTTTATTCAATTTTATCCAGCCATCGAGGCTCTTACAATTCTAATGATTAAATAAAATCGTGTGTTGATGATGTTGATTTTAATTTGCAGTTGTCGTCAGAGTTCGGGGGTGTTCAGTTTTATCGGTACAGTTTTACTTGTCTGTTTAGAAGATGCAGGTGGAGCCTATACAATTACCTATTAGGAAAAAAATACCCCTAGCTTCTCAGACATCGTGTTGAAACCACTAACATCAAGGTAATGTTTCATATATATGTTGTGGGAATATATCTTCTTGGGTGGAGTATTTCTTTCATCTAGACGTAATTAAAGATATATGCGGGTGTCAACAAACACGCCACCTAGCGGCTCCTATTTTTCTTGGAAATATTTTGTTATTATCATAAGTTGAGATGTATTTGTGCACGATTTTACAATATCTACAGGGTTTTGAGTAATTTGAGTAATTTTGAGTCATGTTTTTTAGGATTCATTTGCATTGATTATGCTGCTTGATTACTAATTTTGGGTGATGTGGTCAACTTCAAATGACCACAACTTGTTTTTAACCATGTCAACGTACTGTTTTTCTTTGGTAAATCTGTAGCATAATATACCAAATATATGCGTAGAAAGTTTTGATGAAAAGTCACCGATCATTATATTTTTATATAATGAAATGTGAAAAAAAACACATTTTTCCATAGACTTCAATGCTAAAGCACTGTTTTTTTCAAGTGGCTGTAAAAAAAATATAAGTCGATGAGATGTACTTTTTTTTCATTTCTTGCTTTCTTATGTAGAGAGGAATGATCCCTAAACGTTTCATAAAAAAGTCACCCACCAATTTTTTTTCCATTGAAGTCAGGGATAACCTTTACACAAGGCACCACCAACTTGTGAAAAAAATACAAGTGAAAATAGTGAAAGATGTTGCACCAGTTACCCACATTTATCACTTTGTCTAACCCGAGTTACCTTGAACATATGGTGGTCCTATTTCCAGGCCACATCTGACAGGACACACTTGTGTAAAAAAGTTGGAATGAGTGAGCATTACATGTAGACATATATGGGTCAGATTTTCAGAAAATGTACAATTCACCTTCACCAATCCTCTCAAATAACCCACATTTAATACAAAAATGAGCTTCAAAATATAGTTTAACATAACAGAACTGATACTGTAAATCAATGTGATACCAAATATACTAAGATATACCTGACTATCATCATTTTTCAGCCTGATTTAGCAGAATTTACTAAATGCGTACACCTGCCAATTGTACATTTTCTGAAAATCTGACCCATATACCCAAACAATCACTAGGACCTGTTCCATTGGTGACTTGCTAACAAGTCCTTTGCAATTTGCAACTGCTCAACTATATAATAAATGATAGGACCATATTCTGACATTAATATACCAGTTTCTGGAATATGATACTTAGAGTATTTCTGTGAATTTGGCAGCCAAGAGTGTTGTAATGGTGACGACCATGTATCCCACTAAATCTCTCATTGTAGGCTACGTTAGAGTTGCCTTTAATTCATATACATCATTATCAAGATATTAACGGAGTAAAGAAGCGCCAATTTCGGATGGCTGGCTGGCCTATTTCAGCTTCCATTTATAAATGGTTCAGGTCTTCGAAATATGGACAGTCAACGCTACCTTACAGGATTTTCAACATTTTCTAATTTTACATAACTCGTAAGGAATTTCAGAGAAGTAAACCGTTTAAAACTCCCATCGCTCTCGGTATTTGACTAGCAATTGTCCCGAAGTCTTTGCTATGTTCTAACTTTGTGAGAAAGTTAAGGAAATTGGGATGCACAAGAACTGAGAATTCATGCTTATATGATCAAGCTTAATGAATAATTCGTTCTTATTTAGGCTAATTTATTCATCTTTTGCAACATCTTGTGCATCTATTGCTATATCATTCTGCAACGTTACAACCTCCATGGGTGAACTCCCAGCTCTAGAACCCGTTGCATAATAGATCCTTACTTTATATCTTCCTTCCTTAATACTTTTCCTTGCTTTTCCTTGGTCGGCGATTTAGGAGTGCGCTACGAAAGTGTACAAGGGAGCAAATAAGTTTCCAAATCAGTCAGGTTTATTCCAAGTTAAAAGTAAGGAACCTTTAGGTAAGGACTCTGCTTAACAATGCTAATTCTTGTTCTTAGAATAGAAATGACCTAGCTTAGAAATGAACATTTTAAGTAAGGATATCTTATGCAACAGGCACCATTGACTATTTAAATGACCCATTAGAAAAGCGTGCAATAGCCTACCAACAATACCATGTGGTTAACTCTTCAAAGGGATGCATTTGGCAAAGGCCGCGAGTGACTAACGTCCATTACTGCAACACTATTCCACTCCCTCAATATGGTACATCGAAAATAGTAATAAGGAAGGAAATAACACACAGATTTTTGTTTGTAATGTACATATAATTATTTTGATCACCATATAATAGGGACCTAAACATCTTGTTGAATGCCAGCATACTGTAATAGTATTACAAAAACCAGAAACCATACTTACGGTATTATGTTATGTATGAATGTGAGAGAGAGCATAAGATCTATAGAATTCTTGCCTACAAATGAAGTTACTACATGATTATTTTTTCTAGAACGGACAAGTCATTTCGCAATTCGTAAAACATGAATTTTGCATCACAAAGAACATTTGCATTGCATAATAATGAATAATAGATAGACTCAATCCACGAGCAAGCAGATTGCCAATCGGCAGGTTCTTTCTGTCAGAAAATCGCCTCACTGGACACAGGGCTTTAAAGCACTGTACCACCCATATCCCATTATCAACTAACAATACCAATTGTTATCAATTACTCGAGCAGCCAACTGTGTGATTTATCAACGCTAGAGTTTTTATGAACAAACAAAGGCATATTTCTGATTCCTATTTGGTGATTTAATGGTATCATTCCCCTTCTTGTGTTTCCTATTATATCTTGTTATAGACCCAGTCTAAACGTAGTTCTGTCACAATCCCAAATGCATCCGGAGAAACAGGTTAATTCCCCCATGGAAACATGTACAATAGTAGCCCTCAGCACGTGAAGTCAATAGTGCAGGGGGGGGGGGGGTCTATACTGGGAAGATGTGTTTCAATACGTTCTGTTTCCAATTGACAACGTGAACATGTTACAAATGATAGCATTATAAGATTAATTCAAGGAGTGAGTCGCCGATCAATGGACAAATGCATTTGTCACCAACTGAGTAGGGAAACTGCATGTGACAAATTATATTAGATAAACATGTATTTGAACATTCAGTACATCTCTGCTATATATTATCAGTCATATTGTCAGTCAAGGAGACGGAGGACCTAGTGGATAACGGGCTTGACTAGTGACATCTCTGGGTGGGGTGCAAACCGCATTCGTCTAATCGGTAGACTGTATACACCCCTCAAACAAATGGGTAAGATTTTCAGAAAATGTACAATTCAACTTCGCCAATCTTCTCAAATGACCCAAATTTCAGACGAAAATGAAGTTCAAAATACAGTTCAACCTAGCCAAACAGATTGCTAGAATCAATGCAATGCCGAATATTCTTGAATTTACCTAGTATTGACCAAATTGCAGCCTTATTTTGCAGAATTTACTAAATGTGTACAGCTGCCAATTGTACATTTTCTGAAAATCTGACCCAAATACTTATTTACAAACACCGCATACCTGAGACAAATAACAGACATAGATATACTCGACACAAAGGTGGTCGTAACACACGATCACTAACTAAGACCACTAGCTAATGAACGTTCAAAGGGAGACAACTGTATGTGATACAGCCTCAACGTGCACCTCAAAGGCTGGGTCGGTGGCACGGGACAGGGCAGGGAAAAGATGAAAAACACGAACTAGAGTGAGAATGTTAAGCGTGGGAAGGTTCAGACATGTACACATGGTTGTTTTAATCTAAAACTTCATTCAAGAATTCCAAGTCGGCAGTCACTGGAAGACCTGTTTCTACTGTCACAGATTTGACCGACCTTTTTGACAACAGCAACAATAAAGAATCTTTGAATTGAATTGAATTAAAACAAATACAAACCATTCAACCTGATGAAGATCGAGAAAGCGCAAGAAAGCTAGTCAAATAAAATCAACAACACAGGTTTAAAAGTCGATACATATTAATAGCGTTAATGAAGAGAATTAATCTCGGCCTAGACGGTATATAAATCCTTATTCCTGCCCTCCTCTCTCATCTCAAATGTCACTCACGTCCTTAGAAATTCAGTCAAATGTCACTCACGTCCTCAGTTCACGTTTCTACTTATTTATGAGGGGTAATAACGCAGCTAACCTTTTCCAAGCACACTATTTGATGTTTTTAATAGCTTGTATGATCCTCAGAACATGTTTGTAGCTGCTGCTAGAGCAGGTCCTTTTCATTGTTTTGAAAATATTGTAAAGATGGATGTGTCTGAGTGTAAATAGGCTGGCAAGACGACCCACGACTATAGAACATATTGCAACAGGAAGGACTTCCTGGACATCAACCACTCTTTTCACCACCCCCGCCACCCCCGCCACCACTACTACCCACACCACCACTGATGCCCCGTCTACACAGGGGCGAATTAAAAAACTGGTGCGAATCTGGCACTTGCGATCATTCGCATGTGAAATCGTAGAAATCCAGTGCGAATCGGCGGGGAACTTGTGCGATTTCAGAAATAATGCTCTGCGATTTGAGTTTTAATCCCTACACATGTGCGATTTCAGCTGCAAACTGGTGTGAAATCGCAGGTCTTGATTCGCAGTAGATGTGCGATTTTGATCACTTCAAGTTATTAGAAAATGGAGGGAGAGAAGACCGAAAATATTTTTGAAGGTGTACTTGCAACGATTTGAAACAAATGTAGAATAAATCAATTTATAATTACAAAATCCTAACATACTTGAAACAACATGTCTGGGCATGTTCTGTGAAAAAATCGTTTTGATTCATCAATAATTCGTAAAACTACACCTGCTCAAACATACCTGCAATCACATGCGAATTTCGGATATTTCCGAAATTCGCATGACCTCCTGCGATTAGTCGTGGAAAGTAACAGAGGTCTATGAATTGTCGTGGCTAGCCCTACACATATGCGATTGTTTGTAGAAGTATGTGTGATTCCATTTGAAATTGCATCAACTGAGATTTTTCACATGCGATTTGGATTATTTCACCTGCGATCTGGCATATCTGAAATCGATTGGTCGTAGTATTCTGCAACTGGTCGCAGGTGTCCCTACATAAGGGCGATTTAGTTAAAAAATTCTATGCAATTTCGTGTGAAGTCACACGAGCTCCCGCAAGGCTCAATTCGCTCACCAATTCGCCCCTGTGTAGACGGAGCATAAAGGGCCTAGTCAACTAAGCCGATTCTCATGCGATTCTCACAGAATTTAGTGTCCTTTGCAGTTGTAATAGTTACCGCAGACATTGTTCCAGCTCATGAAAGGGAACAATGTCTGCGGTAACTATTACTACTCTCTGCGGCGCAAAATCGCATGAGAATCGGCTTAGTGGACTAGGCCCTTAAGGATAATTACAGGATAAATGATTAACGTTGAGGGACTTTTCGCCTCGGGATTAAACACCAAAAGCTTATAGTGACGTCCAAATGTCTAGACACACTTATGTATCGTGGGAAATATGAGGCAGAAATAAAAGCCAATCCTGGACGATTATCCAATTGCACCTTAGTACTGATCGACTCAGACCTTTTATATAATGGCCTACGTTTACAGAGTCACTGTCAGACCGATGACAAAGTATCAAATAGGAGCAAACAACTTGTTTCGCCCCTCTGACACCACAGTGAAAAAGAAAATTGAAAATAAAGTATGGATATGTAGTAATATTTTTTATGAGGTCCTGGACTTCAGGTAAATGGTGTATGGTAACTCGATACATATCGTTTTAACTTTGTTTTAAAGTTATATGACATTTAAAAACGGAATACAACAATTGTACATGTCTTATAAATTATAACCACTGGTCCATCAGGGAGTTAAAGATACATGATCATATGTTTTTTTTTTGTTTTTTTTTTAGAAACGTTTATTAATCGATACACAAAATAATATGACAATATACAATCTATTCTTGCAGAGTACAATGACATGTGTATAATTGGTAGGAAATGAGCCTCAGTTTTAACCATTTGAATGGTTAAATCTGGTTGAGTGGCTATTACCTTTGGGTTCTATAAACTGTGACTTGTTTATGCATGTAACAACACAAATAGAAAGAGACTCGCTAAAAGAAGAAACTAGGAGAGAACTACAATGATAGGATGAGGGATGTTTACATGTATGAATACAATTATGAATACATGTACATACATAAACATATATGTAGAACAGAAAACAAATATTAGCAGGTGGGTCAGATTTTCAGAAAACGCACAATTGGCAGCTATACACACTTAGTACATTCTGCTAAATTAGGCTGCAATTTGGCCAATTCTAGGTAAATTCGAGTATATTCGGAATTGCATTAATTCTAGCAATCTGCTTGGTTAGATTGAACTGTATTCGTCTGAAATCTGGGTTATTTGAGAGGATTGGTGAAAGTGAATTGTGCATTTTCTGACGATCAAACCCAGCACATGTGTCCATATAAACACAAATTGACATGTAATAAACTGGAATCAAATATTAGCAGCACATACCTAGAGTGGGTTTAGCTTCAGGGTCCTCGGTATCCATACTTATCAGCTGATCCAGCAGGAGCTATAGCTCCATGGGCTGCTCTATATAACCTATGAGTAAACACTATCTGCTCCTCCTCCTCCAGTAACTCCCATAGCGCTCCCCTCCTACTCCAGCACGCGTACTCCAGTGTATCTGCCTGTCACTGAGGGTAGTGGTAGTTAAATATGCTCTCTTCGTTGAAGTCTACACATGGTTAGAGTATAGTACACATTACTTGATAAATCCAGTCAAATATATATATAAATGCTGTTGCGTCCCAAAGTAGACATTTGTACCAATGACGAAATCGGTACAGTCTTTTCCTCTTACGTACAAGCTATTTCACATACTACAAATTCTTTTCCAATTCCTCACTTCCTATTTCCGAGGAGATTTGACTATTTTCCTATGATATCCACCACACAAAAGTATATCCCCACACCTTTTTTCTATTTCTTCCCTTGGTGACTCCTATTTCACCTCTGGTACACTCCTTTTGTCTCTGTACAAAAGGGAACATCCCCTATTATGTAACACATGACCACCGTGTGGGGCTCCAAGTTGCATGCATGAGTGATCACTGACCAGTGGTCACCATAGCAATTATACTATGTTCACACACATGTCTCCTTTCCCACCATGCTGTCTTCTCTTCTTTCCTCCCTCTCCCTCTCCCCCTTCCTCTCCCATTGACCCTACCTCTCCCCTCTCCCCTCTCACCCTTCTGTTCACCCTCCCTCTCCATCCCACCCTCCCTCTCCCGCTCACCCTCCCTCTCCCTCTCTCTCTCCCGCACTCCCTCCCTCTCCCTCTCACCCACTCCCGCTTTCCCTCCCTCTCCGTCTCAATCCCATATTGTTTCATTGGATATATGGGTCATTTTTTCTGAACGTGTACAATTCAGCCTGAAGTATGGAATTTCAAAAGGTTTTCCAGATCAATTCTAAACCTACATATCTCATTAGTCCAGGTTTAGAGCTTTCTGTCAATACCCATTATACGCATTTTCTCCCAGTGGTTCAGTTTTTATGATAAGTCAAAATCTTCTTAGTCAGAAACTGGCAAACGCCCATCATCATAATTCATTTAAGATGAAACACACAGCTTATTTCTAATTCTCTTTGTATATGAAGCCTAAAAATACATCACAGTAAAGAAAACACCGCAATGGACTTGGGGTAAAAATTGTTTTAACCAAGGACTATAACTTCATGACAAAATTGAGCTGAGTGCCTGGGAACTATTTCCTCAAAATCGTCATTTTCCATTTTTTCCCCATACCTTGGTGTCAAATAGTTGTGAAAAAATAAGTGGAAGGGCTTGAACCTTGATAATGCACCTAGGTACTAACAGATACATTACCTAATACTCCCCTGAATTATAGGACCTTAAACAGAGTGGTGTTAAAATTACTCCATCCCAAAGATACTGGTATTTCACTGATGGGCGTTTGTCATAAAGGCCAATAATATAATAATGAAATACAAACCCATTATCAGTCCCATTCCGAACCTGAAACGGTTCAATATTGCTCCATGTGCATCAACCACAGTAAATAAAACCAGACAAATGTATTCCAATGAACTATTATACAAAAAAGTATACTTTATTTTATTGAGTATTAACAATGGCTACAAATGACTTCAAGGTACCACAAATCAGACTTTCCTCTCCAAAATCTCTAACTGAGAACTAGAGGTGATTTCAGTACAAATGACATGTTTAAATCATGAAGGAAAGAGTATATACCCTTCAAGTTTGCCTTACAAAAGACTTCTTATGATGGGCGTTAGGTTTTTAATGATGGGCGTTTGGGCATGTATATTAGATACCAAACACCATCTAAAGGAATCCAATGATAGCCATACATGGACAATGCTTTCAGGAAACATGCCCAACATGTTCTCCTGCACTCCTAACATGTTTAAACGTCATCATCAACTTTCCATGTCCCATGCTGCTTCTTGTCTTCTGTCTTTGTTCCCTTAAGACGGGTCCTGCTCATTGTCTTATATACTGCTCATGATGACCTCAGAATTGCATGAATACATTAAGCACTTGGCTGCATTCCTTCTCCAGTAGTCCCTGGAGGACGCAGCTGGACCTTTAAGGTTTATTAGTGGTGGTAGTCCATGTTCATCTGAAAATGAGAGTTAAATATAGAATATTGTAAGACCCCATAAATGGGAAAAATTATTTTTCAAAAAAACAAAAAGATTATAATGCCATTTCATAAGGTATAGAATCATGCATTTATGCTTTAAATTTGGTGTTGGTTGAAAGAATCCTTCAAGGGTTGCTGTGGGTGAACATTACATTGGATAACGCCCATCATGGAAATGGTGCCCCCTGTACTAAACTACAGTAATATTTTCACTCTGAACACTCTACATATGATTGAACAGTAGCTTATAAAACACGATATTGAAAGAAGGGCATTGAAAAATGTGTAGGGCTGGTGTCAGGCTCACTCAATATAATATAATTACTTTTACAAACGCCCATCATTGAAATCTATGAAAACACTGTTCATTACAGAGTGTACCAAATAAGACAAAGTAGATATATAAAGAACATGTTTAAATGATTTCATGTAATGGCATACATACAGGAGCATGTTTCCATGTTATTAGCACAGACAATATTCTGCATTTACTTACTTACTTTTCATTTAGATGATGGGCGTTTGTCATAGCAAATGTTAACCTCATTGTACATCAGCCAGATTAGGCTTTGGGCATTGATCAACCACAAGGAAGTATTGCTTTCATATCACTACCAGTCATACAACATTACAAACACAAAAACAGCATAGTTAGACTGATTACTATCACCTTGAGAGACAAATTAGTGCTGTTCTCATTACCATGATGGGCGTTATGCCTGGTTTACACCTAACATGTTTATTTCTGATCAGATGAGTAAAGCAATCTGGCTTTGTGTAATGACTAAAAATCTTTCTGTGATTGACTTTTAAATACAATTAACACAAAATATCCAAAGTTTGGAAACTTTGTGACCATTTCAGTTGACACTAAAGTACATTAACCATTATCCCTCATGCAGTTAGAATGGAATTTTCAGTTTTTCATGCTATTTTTTACAAAACAAAGTAAGAATTGTGCTAGAAAGGTCTGGTACTTACCACGGTTTGTTTCCCACTAAAGATGACTCTTGTAAGCAGGTAAACATATTGAGCAAAGCTAGCTCAGCAGAGAATTTCGATGATGGGCATTATTTTCATGACGGACGTTTGCTTTGTTGAAAATCTTGCTATAAAATCATCCAAAATCCCTTTGAAATTTGGATTTTGCATTTTCCATGTTGACTTTGGCTTATCATTTAAAAATACCATCAATACAGTGAGTTTGAAACATTTGTGTTGCCTGGATAACACATTTCTTGTCATAGTTAGTACAGCAAACGTCCATCAGCATAATGAGTATAAACTGAGGATGGTTTTGTAGATGCATTGTCATTTCTTAACTAATGGGAGTAGAGTTGTTTCTTTTTTTCTTTTGATCACAACAAAGATGCCTGATACATTCAAGTAAATTGTAGTATTGGAAAGGCTATGCTGATGTTTTCAATAATTGCAGATATTAATGATGATGGGCGTTTGTTTAAAAATGGTAAAAACTTCTCCTGGCCCCCAATAAATAACCCTTAGGACCTGGGCCCTACCACCCTTTTCATAGAGTTGTACACTAAAGTTATACATGGAAAGCCAAAATAAAGTAAGATAAATGATCAAATAGATTTTTATATACAAGATTCAAACTTCTAAAATGGGGAGGAGAACCTGTAAATTGCAGGTTATTTTGATTCCGAACCTAGAGAAGAATGTGATGTCTTTGTCATAGTCATATAAAAGTATATATTTCTGGAAAGCTTAATTCCTCCTTGTTACGCTGAGATGCATTGCATTAATGTGAATGCAAAATTGTGACTGTTATGGGCAGGAGAACAGACACAAGTCAGGAATTTTACATTTGTACACGTTCAGAAAAAATGACCCACATGCATGTTGGCATAGGAATACATCATGGTACATTTGGGTGAAAAGAACTGAGAATAGCCTAAGACAGTGGATATTCTAAAAGGGAAAAAGACATTCCAAAAAGGAAAAGGACATTCCAAAAAGGAAAAGGACATTCCAAAAAGGAAAAGGACATTCCAAAAAGGAAAAGGACATTCCAAAAAGGAAAAGGATATTCCAAAAAGAAAAGTCTTGGGTTGGGGACAAAACAAATGCCGTGGGTATTTTCTATTTAAACACGAATTTTATTCAGCAAGAACTATTGTGTATTGATATCAATCAATGCCGATATATATTAGGGTTATACGAAATGGAAAGCATCGCCCAAAATTTCATTTGGGTCTTCATGAGCTTATGGTGTATTCCACATCCCTGCATAAGACCAGTCAATAATGAAATCTTGCCAAAACCAGAAATGAAATATGAGGCCATAAATCAAATAAGAGACTTTATTCTTATATTCTATGCAGATGGCCAATATGTAACGCTTATGTCAATGACTGGTGCATATCATTACAGAAACGCTTAACCTATATTTATACCTATACTAAATCAGAAACAGAAATGGATCCATTGTGTATGGCTGTCTGTGCTACTATATACTTTAGAGTGGTGGGTATACTTAGGCATTTTGGACGGGCAGTGACTTGAGGTTTTGGGGTATGTTTACATTTTTTTACCACAACCGAAGCAGAACGCCGAGCAGGAAGGAAACCTGCAGAGCCCTGGTAAACATACTGGGTCAAGTTTTCAGAAAATGTACAATTCACCTTCGCCAATGCTCTCAAATATCCGAAATTTCAGACGAAAATAAAGTTCAAAATGCAGTTCAACCTAACCAAACAGATTGCTAGAATCAATGCAATGTCGAATATTTTCGAATTTACCTAGTATTGACCAAATTGCAGCTTATTTTGGCAGAATTTGTCAAATGTATACAGCTGCCAATTGTGCGTTTTCTGAAAATCTTACCCTTATAATGTTACTTACAAGATTGCCCCCATATTATTATTTCACTTTTGACTTAAGATTTGTAGACTACAAGCAGCACTTGTGCAAGTTGCACTGAGTGGGCCTGTCCCTCAAGCTAAAGATTCTTCCACCGGCCGGGATATTTGAGACTTTTGTCTGTACTCAACACTTCAACTTTCTCTAATATATGGGTCAAATTTTCAGAAAATGCACAATCTACATTTCTACACATCTCTCAAATTCTGCTAAATTAGAGTGAAAAATGATAAATACTGCATGAGTATATCTGAGTGTATTCTGAATTGTATTCATTCAATAACTCTGTCTGGTTACGTTGAACTGTATTTTGAACCTAATTTCAATCTTTAATTTGGTTTATTTGAGGGGATTGGGGAAGGTGAATTGTACATTTCCAGAAAATCTGACCCATATACTGGGTTGGTGCCTCCTCATGGCAAAAATAGAGGTCGTGTCTCTTCCAATCAGACAGAGCGTATAAATGCATCCCAGATGGGCATCGAGTATTGCATGATGGTCGACGCGGTACCGTTCTCTCATACACTCCAATAGTTTACACCAATTTTTTAATTAATGTATAGGTCGTCAACGTAAAACGAAGATGCGGTGTTTATAAAATAAACCCCAAATTTTAAAATTCAAAGTGTTTGATATGTTTCAAATATTTCAAATACAAATTATTTGGAAGCGAATATATTTTATTCAAAGTTGTTAAAAAGTTGTCTACATTGCTAGAGGTGGGGGGAGTAGGGAGGGAGGTGGGAGGGAGGTGGGAGGGAGGGGAGGTTAACTGCCCATAATGCTTTTGATATCAGAATTCTATCTCTTGTTTGCCCTTCCTGGTTGTAAATATATGTATTTATGTACATTAATTAACGTATTTATGTACATTAATTAACGTATTTATGAACATATATATAATACAATGGTGCTGTCGTGGGAAGTAAAAGTAATTAATTAATGGGTTTAACAGGTATAAACTCACATACATTGTTACCCTAAATGAACAAACACTACTCCCTGGGTACATCTTTCGATACAAAGAGACAGGGAGACAGGGAGACAGGGAGACAGGGAGACAGAGAGACAGGGAGACAGGGAGACAGGGATCCATAAATCAATCAGACGTAAAAATAGATAGCCCCGTCTATTACGCCCCTTCTGGCGTATTGCAGTATCTTTCACAATCGTGAACAGTGCTGCCGCCTGGTTAATACAATGAGTGTTCCAGCGTCCAGTAAAGTATAAAATGTGATGTGTTCCAGAAAAATGAGTCACACGTCGCAAATGATATTTTATATATTTTACTTTGAAATTGTTATTAGAAGTTTGCAGTATTTCTGAGCGGACAAATACGAGTAAAGTAATTAAACATATATTCTATGGGATGATCATCGAAATGCTTAGTCTAATACACTGTTTGGAAATTGGTACATGTATACAACTTAAAGAGATAAATACAAAAAAAAAATGAAATGTGCGAAAAGTCTCCCACTCAAAACAGTGGGAGGAGAAGATGATGACGAAGAGGAAACAGAAAGTTCCAATACATTGTCAAGACTAATTCAAATTCAAAAATTCTTTTATTGCAATCGATGATGTTGTTACAATTTGGTTATAGTCAGGTCTGACTTTATAGCCAGGTCTTCCTGTGAATGCCTTCTTTTGTGCATTGAGTCGTTACGATGATAATAACAGCTGACAAACGATATAAATTATGATTTACAATGATAATAAAGATTTGTTACCAAGAAGTCTTAAAGCTAACAGGTAATGAGATGAGTAATTACAATGTAACAGTGTGTGAAAAAGACTAGCTATGAGATAATTTTGACCGATATTATGGTGCTGGATAGCTTCAGCAGATTAAACAGGGTATGAAACCACAGAGGCTGAGTGATATAAATGGGTCAGATTTTCAGAGAATGTACAATTGGCAGCTGTACACTTTTAGTAAATTCTGCTAAATTAGGCTGCAATTTGGTCAATACTGCGTAAATTCAAGTATATCTGACATTGCATTGATTCTAGCAATCGGTTTGGTTAGGTTGAACTGTATTTTGAACTTCATTTTTGTCTGAAATTTGGGTTATTTGAGAAGATTGGTGAATGTGAATTGTACATTTTCTGAAAATCTGACCCAAATATACAAACAATTCTGATTCACTATTTAATAGCGCGAATATAAGGTATGCAGAGAAAAGTCATGCAAGAAATTTCAGGACATTGCATCAATTATATCTTTGCGTTTTGAAGGCCTTCATATGGGGCATATTTAGTTACTTTACTGGTAATTACCCATCCATAAACATTGCAAACCTTTTTTTTCAAACATAGAAATATAAAACTAAATATATAGAAATACATATTAGGTGTCCGAGTGTTTACTATCATTTGAATCGCCTTCATCTGGTGATGACTTATGACAACATTTCCTAAAACGGATCTTATAAGCTTATAAGCACTAATGATGTGCTGAATGACATTGTTATGATATATTGTAGCCCGTCATTGTAGTGATTTCCGGGTCAGATAAAAGTGGCTTCATGTTACTTTTACCGAGATGGTGTTCATTAAAAGTGGCTTAGAAGCTGACATATTGGTAGATACAGATTTATACATGTTGTATTTTAAAGTATTTTATTCAGCTATTGATGTAAGAATGAAAGTATTGAAGATATGGTGTGGACATAAAGTGTTGATCTTTGTAATCATTGTCAGTATAATTAATTAAATAACCATGTGATGTTAGTCGGTATGAAATGGCAAATGCAAATGCAAAATTTATTTTTTCTTAATTCCAGTCAGCAGTGACAATTCTTAATACGTCCAGGCACAGGCACCTTATACTGGGAAATATGCTGGTGTTTATAGATTAAACTATAGATCTATGCTCTGTTTGGCATACTAGCGAGGATACCTGTTTTCATGTTTTTACGTCACAGTCTGATCGTCTACTTTTAAATATTTCATCAAAATGTTAGAATTTTGGCCATTGGCATCTCTGTCGTCCTTGCTCAATGGTACATTGCACAAAGAAACTCCATATCTTATTCACTACCAACGATAGGAATGTCAACAGAGAATCATATTTTAAAAAGTGTTGAGGGTTTTGTAGACTCTGGGCTCTCTTGCTTTCTGTCTGGTATCTTGGTTTTGTATCTTTTTGTGTCATACAATTATAATTATATCAAATAAACATAGCATGGGAGAACATTTACAGTGGGACCTGCACATATGGGAACTTTTGGTATATTGCTTGATTCCTTTTACAGTATTACCAGCTCAATTATCTTCCAGTAAATATTTCTTTTAGACAGAATGCATTTTAGACAGAAAGCAGTCACCATTATTTTTCAGAACTTGATACATTTGATTATATATTTTTATGTTTGCAATGTCATGATTTTGTAATGTTTTGGCGCCTACCTATGCCACTGATGTCTTTTCCGTCCTGCCTATGTGCATTTGATTTTGGCTGGTAGTAGTACTTTTCAATTGATCTTATCATGGCACTTAAAGGTAAATACCAGTGTTTACTTAAAAAATGAATGAATCATAGAATTTTCTTTAAACTTTGGATTTAGAAAGAACATGGTTGGGGGAACCCAAAAAGCCCCAAAAAACCATATGTCATTGGACTAGTTTTTATTTCAGGGACCACTGAAATGTATTACTGTTCACTATAGAAGTCTATGGAGAAACGGGTATTTTCTGCATTTTCCCCAATAGCATATGATTGAATCATACGATTTTCTTTAAAATCTGCATATATACATTGCTGACATGTTATTCTACCTTCCCAATTAAAAAAAATAAGGGGTCATTGAACTAAAAAAAAAAGTTATTCAGCTAAACTTATATCACAATGAGCTTCCCCCATTGAAATCAATAGTGAAGGGAAGTAAACTTCACTCATCCCTAAAAGACAAAATAATATGATAACATCCAGTTTTTTTGGCATTTTGTATTCCCCCAACCATGTTCTTTCTCAATACAAAGTTTGAACAAAATATATTGACTTCTATTATTTCATGCATTAGTTCCTTGAATTCCCGCCTGCTGCAGTGCTGACAACGCTGGTATTTATCTTTAATATAATCAAAAGAGAACTTATGTCAATATTGCTTCTTGTCATACTGAATATAATCTAAATAAAGAGACCTTATGTTGATGACTGCAAAACTTTTTCTTTATTAACTTACCTGTCCAGCTCCAACTGAGTTCACATGTTTCAGTTCAATAAAATCATTTAAATACAGTTGACCTAGTTTCTACTTATGTTGCGATAATGGAGTTGGGGAGTTATCGCTTCAGATTGTTTGTGATATCTGATTTTGTGAAAACTGTTTTTAGGCTTCTTAAGGATTGAAATCTTTGGGATTACAACAACTTGCGCGGAATGTCTTTTTAAAAGTTGAAGTTTTTTCACAGCCAACACTGTTTTTTCTTTAGCTTTCTTTAGTTTCTTTAGATATTTAATTGGCAATTACATTGCAATCTTTCTATTTTTGTTTAGGTTTGTCAGACCATATTGACCAATTGTGTTTACTACTCATGTAATGAGTCAGTGTGTCAAAATAAAGAGAGTCTGAAATATTAACACATTTGTAAGAATGCGTCAATAGAAACTGCTTAAAGCCTCACAGTTTGCTTGTGATTCTGTGTGACATAACCTAATTTGAGGTGGAATTTCTTAAGAATAGGCACACAGTCTCTCTTGTATATCTTATTTAAGGGACTATATGGTAACTGCATGGGTATACTAAATCTTTTATTACATCCGTGATAATGAACTCCAGCTCCAGCTAAACAAGTCAGACCTGCTTGAAAAAAACATCAAAGCAGGCATCAAATAGGCAATGGCAACCCCGCATAACAAACTCCTAATATATTTAATAAAATTATGAGTGTAACTCTTCTTTTTTACGGGAACATTGAAATACAACGCCAATCGCCTATCTTTGGGTCTCGATGCTTTAGGCTAAAAGGCTATTGAGAATCACAAGACCTCACTGTAGTTTAGCAACAGATGAATACATACATCTCCCTAAAACAGAACAACCTTGGGCACTATGTAAGCATAACTCATCATTAAAATACAAGCTAATTTCTTGTAATATTGTATTTATTATTTGTATTGGGGTAAGATCCTGCGATGAACAGAGTAGTGTGTTGTCGATAACATTGAATAATTTTGAATAAATAATACCACACATTGTTAGTTGTAGAAGTATGAATAATCTTTTAGTTTGAACCGTTTGATGGGTGAAATGTTTTAAAAGATTTGGGATGGAGGGTGGGCAATTTGTAGCGAGAACAAGTGTGAAAGTGACTCGCTGGTCACCAGTTGTAACAGTGGTGCAAACTTAATACACCAGAGGGAGTCTCCTTCCAATGCCCAGGAATTACATACAAGCTTATCCCTGTGTCAAACATACCTGTGGTCATTAATGATTCCCCATAATTAATAGGTAATAAGTATTGGTAACATTGATCAAGATAATTGCACACACAAATAAGGGAACTGGCTACAGTAGATTTTTTTTTATTTCAAATGATTGATTTCAGGTTATTACATCGAGCATGATGCTGTTCTCACACATTCCTGCCACAACAGGAAAAGGTTTTTACACATTGATTTATTTAATATATACTATTACTATATATAACATAGTCGACTGAGTAAATATAAAGAGTATGAATAATAATACATATTGAGGTTGAGTATCAATACTTGTATTATGAAGCAACCCAGTCGCTTGGTATTGATAAGTCCTTGTATCTAGCTTATCAGTTAACTATGATGAATACACATCAATGATAAGGGATGTTATGAAGAATATAATGAGTAAGGTATACAGAGACTAAGAAAGTAAGTCCACTCAGTAGCTATACCATACTCAATGTGTTTTTATTACTTCTCTACAGGTCTGGAGGAGCAGCACTCATCGTGAGGGTACTCGTGGCTCCCCCTTCATCGGATGCATGGTAGCAGGCTGACATGACATATGCCCCCCGCCCCTGAGATGAAAGATCGGGGAAGATTTTCGATCACCTTTTAATTACCAACTTTTTAAATTCATAGTTAAAAAAATATTTAAATTATCATTTTTAGGTTAACTTTTATTTAATTTACGTATGGTCTAAAATCTGAAACAATTTTTCATCAAACTTAATCATGACATACAGGGGGTACACGAAATGTCATCCCAGCCACCGTATTTATATAATAAAGATGTGTGCTCTCCAGACAATAAATGCAACAAGGTTTTGTGTTACATCGAAGTAAAGAAACAATCAAACTTACAAATGAAATCACTACCTACACTGTAACTACAAGTACCGATTACAAATGTAAATAAACTGTAAATGTTCCGTATACGTTGTGTTGTCTTCTAACTCTGTTGACTCTAATTCTTCAAAAACTTCCGGTAGGACTTCCAAAAAACTTATTCTTAATAAATTTTACACAATCCAACTAGGGAGCTGCAGATCGTTATAACTTCTAGAAGTATCAAATATAATTAAACATCAATTTTATATCTAAAAAAAAATAAAATCTTTAAAGTCAGTTCCCTTGAATACTGGAACCAACGATTATAGTCGACAACTACCAGACAACTCTACAAAACTACCATCCAAGACCCGAAATCAAGCCTGGACACCTGCGAGATTTAACCTTTTCAAAATACAGAAAATAATTTATGACCCCTAGAATAATACAATTTCTAAGAGAAAATATAAAATCTCACAAAGAACTTAAATCTTTAAGCACCATGAATACAGACGTTTCCGACATAATTTTAAAAACCTGTAGAAACCTGCATCCTCCATCAATTTTGAAGAGAAAATGGCTAACCATCTACTTTTTCCCAAAACCTGAGTCAGCTGACATGTTCAAATTAATAATTAGTAAACATTGGACCTAAAAACTTGATATCACCTTAGTACAACTTCACATACATACAACTAACTATACATACATGGAACATCGACCATATACATAGGCACAGCTATACTGCTGATCCTCCTTGTTCCTGATCATCGACAGCCATTTTTTCTTCATTCACAATTTCGCCTATGACGACTTAATTTTTAAAACATAAAAATCGAGATTCCGATGTAAACACCTTAAATTACGACCAACCAATACAAGCTAATCTTTTCTGCTGCCGTTTTACATCGTGTAGACTAGTTTTTTGCTAACAGAAAGACATAGTATTCTGTTTAAGAAAATCAATGTCAGAAAACATCCGAAAATCCGACAGGCACAACCATTCTCTGACAGCAGCCACCGGATACCATTTTCAAAATGGCCGCCAAGGTTTAAACATCATTTTCCAAAAACACCAAAATATGCGCAGAATACATAATTCAAAGCAAAGTTATATTGAAACCCTTATCAAACAAGCTGTGATTCATCGGTTACCATCCATTTTCAAGGCACTAAGCCCACAGAAACCATTTAAGCCCTTCGTAGTGCAAACTCCATGGGCGTGAACAACGTCGTAGCCGGCAATTTGATTTTTTCTAAATGTTCAGGCAAATAACCCCAAATTACCCTAGTATGACTCGAAATTACACATAGATTGGTTATTTACCCCGACTCGACCAAGATATCATCTAATTTTGACATTATTCGATGGCAAAATCGTTGGCTTCATCCACCAATTTTGTTCCGCCATCTTGGAATCTCGTCACCTTTCCTTAACATAGGGTCTCCGAGTCCCAATTATAATTTTGCGTGAAATCACCGATTTTAGAAAGTCTGAATTGATAAAAACGCCTCAAAGAATTCCAATACCTTCCGAGATTTTGCCTAATTTTTCTCCGAACGACATTGTTTTTTGTTCTGAAACACAGTTTATATCCTTATTTTGGATAGAAAACCTAAATCTGAGCTAAAAAATTATTAAAAATGCATATTCCTCTTCAACCTTTGCCTGGTTAGTTCTGTCATTCCCACTAGGGTACACACTAGTATAAATAGCCAGTCACCGCTAGAGCTCCTCAGTAGAGGATGCGGCACTGGTCTAGCAGGAGCTACCGCTGTTTTCGTCCGTAGGCATTTACCTTTGTTTATCTTATCAAGACAACCTCAGCATCATGCTACTGCAGAATTGGTTTGGATTTCACCTTGTGGGCTTCAAAAAATGGTTTTCATGGATTCTTCATTGCTTCTCACTGAAAGTAAATCTATCCTTTGTGTGTTTTTCTTTCAGGAATTGTTTCAAAGGAATCCATGTCCACCTGGATGGAACTTTTTGTATACTATATATTTTAATTTTCAGCGAGCTCTAGTGAGCCCCAAGGGAGCTAGGAATTTCAAAACCTGGATTAATTTGGAAGCATAAGTTCTTAACGAAAAATGCTGGATCACAAAAATTGTGAGTTACTCCTAAAATACGCACCTCTCACCTATACACTGCACTCGCCATAATCACAGCCTCAGCTGTTCACAGCAAAATACAAAATATAGGATGTACTTTCCCTTCCAGCCACAAATATACCAGCGGCATAGCTTAGATCCGTCAGATTTCCGGCTAAGAAGGAGTAGCAGGGAGGAGTTTGCAAGAATTTCGCCAAATGTTTTACAGAAAATTGTCTGTTTTACCTAGATCCTTTAGTTCTTTTTCCTAGTGAATTCCCTCACAGCACACTACAGTCACAAACACGTCATAAAACTCTCAATGTAAAAACTCATCCGTATATTCGGATCACATAATAGTATGAACCCATTTTTTTTTATTTTTCTAGTCTGCATGATGTCACTTTACATTAAATTTGACACATCTTTGTGGACAGCAGATCTATCAGTTAAAAACTTTTTTTACCCTGATTATAATATAAACTAATCTATACAGTCAGCGCACATGCACACCTCTTAGATACCTTTTCCAGATTTGAAAAAATATTTAACAATGTTTGAGGCAGAATAGGTTCCTTTGTCTTACCCGACAATGGAATAATAGTATAATTCACAGGTTCAAGGTGTCATTTAAATGTACCTCACACTGAATGGGGCAGTATGTTTAAGGGTTTTTCAACACAGAATCTTAGATCTTTTCAACATTAAACTATTATTTGATGTTTTCTTTAACCATGAGAACATTGCAGTGGAAAGTATTCACAAAATCTACATTCTGTTATCATGCACTTGGCTGGAAATAAAGAATAATCAATCAATATAAAACACATATATCGATCTGTACCACAAAGATAATAAAATCTTTACAACACATCCCCCAATAGTGCTGCAAGAATTAGAGATATCGTATATTGATGTAATACATCTCAATATTCGAAGATATGAGATTGCCTAGGACTGACTTGTACGCCCCTACTGGGTTGTAGTGGAGGTGCCAGCGCCGGAAACCTAAACTTTCTATCAGTCCCATCAGGTGGCGTATCTCTTCAGTAGATTTTCTCCGATGGTGAAGTTCAAAGGCCAACTGTTTAACATGTTTCAATTTTCCTGAAAATTGATAGTAAAACATCCTATTTGTTGGGAAAATTCAGGGAATTTACCTGTCTCATTTCACATGTCTATTACATTGCATGAAGGGATGGATTCAGTTCAAATCTGAAATACAAATGTTTTGCAACATTTCTCCCCAAATTGTTCCCCAAAAATATCTTTTCCATATGAAATAAATTCCTATGTCATAGCTTATGTGTACAGTTCATGCAGCACATGTTGAAGTACTTACCTGATTGAACCATATCAGGAATAGCAGGCCATTCACCTCCCTCAATATCAAACTTGAGATAGTCGATCGTTCTCTACCATAAGAAAATTGTTAAAAGTTGTTTAGACATAGTCATGCATCCTCAACTCTGCTGTCATTATTGAACAATATGGCTCTTTAAACGATTATATTTTGTACCCTTAAAGCAAAGTATCAACATCCAAAATCTCTTCATAAGTTGGTTAATACATACATTCTTGTGTCCAAGTTCCGTTAAAATAGAATTGAGTGATTTCATTGTCCACCATAGTTTCTTAACTTTTCGTGTAAAGTTATGATCACTTAATCCATATGGAAAGAATGTCACATGTTTATTCCTTATCATCTTTTTCCTCATCTTCATGCTGTAATGACAATACTGACTGTAATTAATTATCTGGTAATCAACAAGAGTGAAGAGAAAGGGTGAATTAAATTATTCCTTGATTAAATTGCTGCAAAAGAGAGCTGGGCTGAGGTTTATAAGGACAATCATCAGTCAATACACAGAGAAAACCCAACAGACTTATTTATTCCACAGCTTGTTATCTAATGATTGCTGGCTGAAAGATTCGCTAGGATAGATTAATCTTAAATGATTCTTCTATTAAAATATGAACATTCTTCACCAGCATCCATATTGATAACATTATGGACACAGATGGGCATGGAGCTTAAAAAAGGATGCATAGCATAGACAGGTTTAGGCATTCCATTGGGGTGACAATTCTTTTCCTCACAGTTCTGGGCTTTCTTTATTAAATTAAGGAGAAATATATATGTATGTACAGCTATTTCTGACTTACCTTGGGTCAAAGGAGAACACCTCACAGCCAAACAAATTGCCCATGCCATCATCAAACGAAAAGTCATTATTGATCCTGTAAAACAAGAAATTAATAGGTTTAGAAGAGGTTTATTACATTGTACCATCATATCAAAGTGATACTAGTTGCGCATTACATTGAAAATGTATTGAACAAGTTTCCGAAAATTGTCACATAACTAAAGCTGCGATTCCACTGGATTGCTTGTATCTGCGCTCATGGCTCACTCTTGATTTGCCACTTTTATGTTTAGCACACTACAAGGGCAGAGTGATTCTACTGGTTTGCTTCTTTCCTTATGAATCCAATAGAAATTCCATCAGTTTGCTCTCACTGCACTATTGGACCGCTACTAAAAGACATGGAAATAATGCCACATAGTTGTCCTCAAATCAAACAGGTCAGATATTAGTGCAATGTCTTCAGGGCTCCAAAAGAAGTGCAACCATCGATTTTTAAGAGCGTATAACAAGCACAGTAACCGTTTCTATTAGACCACTCTGGTTTCACTCTATTTTCGCTTGTTATGTCCTTAGGACAAACCAAAAGAGCTGACCGTGAGTGGACCAAAAGAACAATCCAGTGGAAACACACCTTTAAGAAAGTAAGTAGCTGCCTCAGTAACAAAGTGGCAGTAGCAGCAAACTGAAGTGGGCATTTTAACTTGCTGCCACCATGACAAGTGATGGGCCAGAAAAGTAAAAGTTAACTATAATTATGGAGTGAATATGGGTTTTACCAATCATGTACTGATTGGGGCTTGGGGTGTTTGTTTACCCTTAATGGTAAACCATAGCTTGACCAGCACTGCTAGTATTGGATGCACATACCTTGGAGGAACTGTTTCAGAAGTAGTGCCCAGTTCTGATCCCTGCCGAATCTCAGATGTATCATATTCATCAATTCCTATATTACAGATTATTCCAATCTATTTGTACTATGAACCACAATTTGTGTGTTGGTCCTCCCGGACATTCTGGCAAGGCTCAGTGTATTCACTATAACCTGTTATCACTCTAAATAAGACCTGATGAAATGTTATAACCTATAGATACTGTGTATAAAAATTACCTCTACCCTTGATGTACTTGCCAGACAGGTTTGTGCGGTGGAATAAAGCCCATGATACTAATAACCTTGTGTCTGGTTTTACAGGGAACACAATTCGCTAGGCCCAAAATCACTACAATTAGATTTTTAATGATGTTTGTGAATGACCCATCCTAATATTTAAAACAATTGGTGGAGAGACTCACCCAAAGGAGTAGACAAGGCAAGATGATGCAGGAAGAAAAGGCTTCATGGTGCATACATCCCAGCCTCCATCATCCAGTCTTCCAATCCTCATGTGTTCCTGACATGACACTTCATCCACCGAGTAGGATCTGGAAATGAATACACTCATAATACACTATAAAAGATACAGGTGAAATGTGACCGCCATTGTTAGTACTCATGTCCTTTCTCATGTATATGTAATGGAGAGCAAGCCTCAGCCACTAGTTCTAAAAGTGGTTTTAAAAGGATTTTAAAGGGGTTTGCTATTTATACCTTAGGCCCCCCCCAAAAAATAGGTGTGTTTCCGATTTATCTGGCTGAAAACTAGGTAGGGGGGTGGTAATCTTTTTTGGGGGGGTATTTTTTTTTGTTTGGAAACCACCTCCCAGGAACTGAAAAAAATGACTTTTTCATAACAATAGTTGTTTTGAACATGGGAAATGTGCTTTTTGACAGTTTAGGGTTAGGAAAACCCGTTTTCCTGCTTTTATAAGCTTTGTCAAAAAATCCAAAAAAACTAAGATATGATGGGGAAAATATCAGGTTTGGTAAAAAATGTTTTAGGTAGGATAAGGTTTTTCTAGGTAGGGGGGGGGGGGGGGGTAAATCGTAAACACACCTATATTTTTTTTGGGCCTTAGAGAACAAGCAACTCCCATGAACTCAGGTCCAAGGATTTGTTGCAGTTTGTACAAATGATAATGGAGGATAGAATAATGAAGCTATGTATTTCATCCAGTAATATTTATTCAAGTAGAGGGGAAAATATAATATGTGTGTAACAAAGATGAATTAATTTTAACTGGTTTGTCAGATTTATTTGTAATGTTATACTAGGGCAACGCTTTAAAACTTTCATGGTGAATAGTGTGTTTTTTCTTGCTAAATACATCGGGCTAAAATGAAATAAAAAGTAAATCTGACTTGCTCTATTTATACTATGTCTGATTGGGTGGAAAGTATATATGCAATAAGAATAGCATATTATGGTCACAATGAAGACCCTGTATAGATTATAATCCCAAGATGAGAGAATCTAACCTCCTGCCATTATATCTTCGCAGGAAAGCAAATATGATTAGCATGGTACACAGATATAGAATAGAGCAAAATATATTAAATAAAGAGAGATTACTACGAAATGATATGAATGCAAATATTGAACTGACCTTCCCCAAAACAGAAAGGTATAAAAGGTCCTTGATGTATGAGGGTAGATCTCTTTGGAACGAATTACCAGGTAATTTAAAGTCAATTGTGGAACACCAGCAACTGAAGTACTCCTTGTTAGATCTGTATAGAGAAACCATAGCAGAAGCATAACCATGAATGGTTTTTAAAAGGTCTCTTGTTTTTATCCTCGCGACGATATCGACAAACGCCTATGATTAGCCACTAGTCTATACCAGCGATAGAACAGCTGGGTGATATTGAGAGGAAATGTACATATCGCAAAGAACAACCAATGATAGCCGAATGTCAAACAAACATAATCGTATAGGCAATTAGCACAGAGGATAAGAGTGATGGTAAAGGTAAACAACCGTGGTGCATAGAATATTCAAATGTTTATTTTGGTAGATGGTAATGGAAACATCATAATCACAATTTTATTTTTAATTTTAATTTTATTTAAAACGTAAGGTAACGCATGAAAAATATCAGCTCTGTCTGTTATGAAATGGAGATGAAATAATGTTTTTGTAATGTAATATGGCCAATACAAATATTTAAAAAAACAAGAAAAATATATTTTTTGCCGAACCTAGCCTTTAACATGAACTGCCTCTTAATTGCAATTCAGCTCACATAATATTCATGGCTTGTATGCCACTTGTGTACCACACTTGTGTACCACACTTGTGTACCACACTTGTGTACCACACTTGTGTACCCATTTGCATACCATACAGTTTGTGGTGCACACAAGTGTGCTAGTATATGGTGCATATTGTATAACATGTTAAACTAAGGGAATCCATGAAATTGTTAGAATATTACTGTCTTGTTACATAGAAAATGAGAAATTAAGAAAATAAGAAATTGTAATCATCCTATTTAACCTGAATTTAATTGAATGAAGGCTATACAGCATATTCAGCGGAACATTTGTTTCAAATAAGGAAGGCAATCCTGTCAGGTGCCGACAATTCCCTAATTGAGAGGCTAAAAGCAGTCAGCAACCCATATACAGCCAAACGTATTGGTAGACAGGTGCCTGTCATACAACAATGGGCAGGTAGGGCGGGTGAAATATTAAAAGATTGCATTACAAAGAAATTGACTGAAAACCAAGAGCGCAAGGATTTTCTTCTCAAGTTTGGTAAAGACTCACACTTCTGTGAGTCAACATACGACCCATACTATGGATGTGGAATTCCATTAACAGAAGCCAGGACAATCTCAAAAGACAAAATTGACGAAAAGAGAAACATATGCGGAAAGCTACTGAAACAAATGATAATTGAACTAGACGAAGGATAAGCCTCTGACCATTATCATGTAACTAATGCCTTGCTTCCAAATTCGACTTATAGGCAATTCGCGCCTAAGAGGATGGGAGAATCATATGAAAATGAAACTGGACAGAAACAATTGCAATGACATATCAGTAACATATCTAGTACTACCAGTGGCGAGACTGAATGGCATTGCCGAAGCAGTAAGAGTAGAATATAGATTTAATTATTTCGATTTAATCTACATGATGGGATGAATCAATGAGTTTACTGTCAAGCCTAAAGGCCAAGATATATATATATATCCACGTTTCCTTAATAAAGAAACATGTGTAACTAAATCATGTTACACTGGAGCTTGACAATGTCTACAAATATCTAATAAAGGCTGCAAGTAAAGCAGTCATCTTAATGGAAATTGTGGCAATATCAGCCAGTACCCAAGAGGTAACATCATGAATAACCACGACCAGGACCACGATCCAATTTTGCGACTTGTGACTCATTTTCCTGTAATACATCAGATTAGTGTAAAAGTGAAGAAGTCATTATTTAAATAAAACAGAGACTGTTCAATGTTAATCGAAAGTAGCGTAGACTATTTCTATGAACATAAAATGTGAAATCATTTATCTGGATATTGTTTTGATATTTATTTTATTTTTATTTTTTATTCAATCACTCAATCTCTCAACAAATCTACTCTGTCCAGGGCGATTAACACTTCATAAAATACAAAACCTGTCTCTTCCGCTTCAAGGAAACCTTATTGAGATGAAAAGAAAACAACATTTTGAGGCAGCTTCCAATGAGGTAGAAAAATGTATTTAAATATTAAAATGTTATATTAGTTAAAGTGATCATTTTAAAATAATTATTCGCTGCGTTTTATGTTATGTAACATTACATAACAGTGTGTAACCTCATTATATTTATATTAATTACTAATTATCACCTATTATCTCATTACTTAAAACCGCTAATTATACTTAACTAGCTAGGACTGTGCAAGTCTACTTATACATGCTATGCCATGGATATTACGTAAGGGCTCCGCCCACTCATTACAAAAATAATGTCAAAGTTGACCTGAAAAAAGGTTCTAAGGTGATAACATAACTATAATATAACCATTTACAACTATAGGTCCTCCTGAGGAGACCCTACAACACTAGACTGCCCAGAGACGATTTTTAACACATAAGGCATTGTTAAGAAGGACATAACCAAACCCTATACCGTTTATTTCTTATTTATATGATATATTTTTAAAAACAGAATAAAGAAAATGATAATGCAGGTGTTCTGCATGACTACATCGCACACGGCATCTACATCGCCCCCACAAAAACGCCCATAGAACATTTATATAGAAGAAATCTGTGTATGGATGACCAATGGACCATGAGAGGACTGTAAAATATTAATTTAAAGAGTGAAAAAACGAAAGTATTATTTAAATTTAAAAAACGCACAGGGATTAACCTGGGCGACGTAGTCGTGCCACAAATTAGCCACAAATCCCGCATTGTACAAATAAAAGTCTTCATATGTTGCTCAAATATATTTACAAGCATTTTTTGTTGTTCATATCTTAATGGAAAGGGATTGTTCAGGTCTTTAATACTGATCATGATGTATCTGGACATGTATGTATATTCTATTACTAGTCAGAGCAATTTAAAAATGTGCGACATAGTCGTACATCTGTTTTTGCCAGTCATTTCAGTACATATGGAAGGTTTATATGTGGGCATAGAATACCGCCAACCATAAATATATAATGTTGGAATTCAGTACTAAATCCAATTATGAATTGAAAATGACATTGTGGCCAAAAAAATCTTTTTTTTTTCTTTTTTTGAAATAAATTTTATTGCACGAATTGTCACAATGTGTGATATGTCTCATTCGACAATCAAAAGATATTGTTTAGATCATTACATAAAGAATTTTTCAGAGTTTTAAATATACAATCTGTTTTAAGGATCTAATTCCTTTAATACTCATGTTAGATATATATAGAGAGAATGGGACGAGCCAGCAATAATCGAAAATTTATAGGACGAGATTCGTCCACATAAGCACGATGCCGTAGGCAGAGTGCTTATGTGGACGAATCAAGTCCTATAAATTTTCGATTATTGCTGGCGAGTTCCATTCTATATTTATTATATGTGCATAAAATTTGATCATCATCAGATATCACTGAAAAAGTATTAAAGAACTCTCAGAGAGCCCCAGCTGCCCCACTGAGAGCACCTTCAGTAGGCTTGTTGTAGCTGTCAGGACTGTGTGAGTGAGCTGTCAGGACTGTGTGATCATGCAGTGTTTACTTACTGATTTGGTTGAACTAAAACGTTCATATCGTAGCCATTTCTTGAGCTACAATAATAAACCTTACATCATTTGATAGAGAATTTAATTCTCTATTTAATGGTGTGGTGTTTATTATGTATTTCTATAATCACAGGTGGATTACCGATCGCGGGGATCTCCGCGGGGATCTCCGCGGGGATCTCCGCGGAGACAGCGGAAGTGCTGAGTCAGAGCTATTTTTAGACAACTACATTTTTATAGGACGCGTCCTATATGACTATTTTTATAGGACCCCACTTATAGCACCTCTCATATAGCATGCGCGTATAATAAAAAAGTATATATGGCATGAACCGTCATGGAGAGATGAATGCATCTGGAGGGTTTAATTTTCACTTATTGATAAATCTGGTAAGTTACACATCGGTAAAAATGGAAAAAGGGATTGAGCCCATTTCGTGAGAACTGCTCATATATATACAAGGTGCCATAAAGCATGATATGCAAGGCATCTGTAGCAAGGAACCCGAGATAATATAAAAAAGAAATAACACTCCAGGCTCCATAGGGTAATGATAGGCAGTCAATGGTGTACAAGCTTCAATATTACTGGAGTATCCTAGATCTATAACTAAGACGGCTGAGATATATCTATAACTAAGACGGCTGAGATATATGTGATCAATCAATATAATAATAAATGATAATCAATCACTTAAAGGCAACCTACAAATTGGCAGAATTGATTGTTACGAATAATTGAAATATTTGTTTTGGGCACACACACTATGGTGGCACGTTTGTTTTTGATAGATGTTTCCTGAAACTCGATAATAGTATATCATTGGAATATATGTGTAATAGTAGCAAGGATTCCGCACCTGACAAGATCCTTTAGACTTGGTTTTACAGAGCCTTGTTTGTAAATTTCTGGAATATGTACACTTGACTGGACGTTTGCAGTTCTGAGGCCCTAGAGAGAAAAACAGGCCATCATGTAAACAATAATCAATTAAAGTAAGCTAAAAAAGCCCAATTTGAATCAGTGAATGCTAGGCATAGTATCTACATAACTAACTATAAACCTATTATGATGGTTAATATCTTAATATTATATTATTTTCCTTTATAGAAAAGGACAGTGAAATCACAATTAAACTAATTGTATTATGATTTTTAACCAGTTGTACGTTTACCTTACTCCTGGTGTTATATACTACTCCTTAGTGTATGCTTACCATGGAAGATTTAATCAGGATGTACTTGTCATTGTGTGAGACAAGGAAGACCAACAGGCAAACTGGCAGTAGGGTTGCTATGAACAACGTTCTTGAGATTCTCATTTTCTCCCTTTGGTATTGATCGCTTGGCTAGCTGGAACTCCTGACTGATAGATAGGATTTATTCCATAGAGTTAGGTCTAGCTAGACACAACAGTAGGTGGTAGACCATGGTTATTCTGAACTGAATAGTCATTAACAAATATCACTGACACCCCGGCGGTCATTAGATCCCCGCCCATTATTGGAATCCCAGCTGTTATTGGAGGTTATACGATAGGTGGGGAGATGGCTGCAGAGAGAGATGGGTGTAGAGAGGTACTCTCACATGAGACATTTATTACTTTCTCCTGACTCCTGACATGAGGGAGAAATTAGTCTAATATATTTCAAGGTGATGATCTGTTAATAATAAGGGATCATGATATATGTGATATCAGTCATCTTACCCGTTTCCTATTTTCATTTTGCGGGAATCTTTAGATTCCAAGGCATTGGTGGCGCCCCCTACCTACCTACCGGTGCACCTAACATCATAGATCTCTCTACCCATAAACCCATACTCTTACTCCTTCTCTCAATCCTCCATTCTACAAAACATAAAAGATTTTCCACTCTCCCACCCTACACTATTTATCACCTGCGGTAGGTACGTCAAACATTTAATTTATTTCAAATATAATTGTATAACTTAATAATTTAAATTCCTTAGCGCATTATATAATTTCTCCCCCCTCTATATAATCAAAAATTATATCATCTCTGCTTTATACTACTTCATCATTTTACAACTCTTAATCAAAAATAAAACTATTTAACAATGTTGTCGCCCAAATGTTGTCGCCTCGGGTATTTATTTACTTCATCAATTTTATTATTCTATACAATCTCACATAAGTAGGGCTCACAAATGTTGAAAAAAAATGACTAAATTCATTGAAGCCACTGATAAATTGCTTGATTAGCAACCCCGTAATAGGGCATGGATTGTGTCGCACCACGGGGACAGTATTCACACATTATTGCATGAATATTATTGATAAATATGGGAAATAATCGTTTTTTTATTCTCAAGATTAGAGTAAACCCGTCCTGAAGCACCAGAGATGTGTAAACTACCTCCCGTCCTTAAAGGGTTATCTTGCCTAACATTATTTTCACTTGACCAAATTCACTTGCAGAATTGTGATTATATTACATACAAATTACACCGATCTGTATGTGACTTGTTTTTAAAAAGTCTTATTTCTTTTCTGAATGTTTTATTTTATAAATTGAAATTAATGCCCATGTTGCATATCAATCTGCGAGTAGCTTTTGCAGTGTTAATAGTGAGCTCGCAGATTGTTATGCAACGGGGGCAATGTGAGGTTAAGTTTCAACTTTAATTATATTGTGCAGACGTTATATTTGATATGTATATTGCCCCATATCTCCCCTAGTTGTATCAACGAAGACGTTACTGAAAATATATGCAACCACCAGCTTCAATGGGGTCTCATTTGTAACTAATGATTTAAAATTTAGAACGTTTCTCATTTAATTGCCGCATATCAACCCCACCAGCGCCCCAAATCTTAGTTCCGAACTCCCAAAGTCAATGAAGATATGTACTGTTTACTGCATCCACATCATTGAAAACGAAGCACCAATAATAGATAATAGATATTAGAGATTTTCTATATGTATACTCGTCCGATCATGTTTCTGTTAGCCCTGCTCAGTCACGTGTTGGCAATAATGCAGAAACTACATGAAAGCAATTGATAAATCATGTTGTAATTATTGTATCATATAGCGCATATTTGTATTTAGAAGGGAAACGAATCGGTAATTATTAATAAAGTAAAATGAACCTTTTGGGTAGGGAAAGCTTGAAGCTTTCTCATAAGGATTAATCTCCCTATATTTAAGCTGCCTGGCCCCGCCTAGGCTGGGGGCAGGGAGGGGGATTAGCTATAGGATTAAGCATGCTTTCTAGCATATTTCCAGGCATGTTTCTGTTTCTTGACATGTTTTTGCTTGCTATTTTATATGAAAATGTACTTGTAACCAAGGGGGTTACAGGACCTGAATGAGGGCAGACTTGCTCCTGACTTCATTGCTGCTACACACCAGAACCTTCTCCTTAGACTCTCAGTCAGGGATTGTACTTGCCTTGGTATTATATATTTGATATACCTTGGAAATACACATCTTTGAAACTGAATTGACTATGTGAGTTGTGCTAAAACCAAATATCCAAATTGAAATGTCTTACGTCAAACTAATTTTCCTTTCGCCATTGGCGATGTTGCGACTGGCTAGCGCAAGCCCAGCGCTGGGTCACCGTATATATCTCTCTCTTGCCTCTCGCCCCCCTCCTCCTCTCTGTGCCTCTCCCTCACTCATTCTCTCTCAGTCTTACTTTCCTTTACGATATTGACACTGCGCTAATATTTGATGTGTTTGATATGAGCGCAATGAATGCCCATACATTCCACGTCTTTTAGAAGCGGACCAAGAGCGCAGTGAGAGCGCACGAACGCATTTGCTATTGAGTTCATATAGGAAACAAGCACACCAGTGGAATCACTCTGCGCTTGTATTGATACAAGCGCTAAAAATATTAGCGGATGAAGAGCGAATAACAAGCGCACAATAAACAAGCGCAGCAAGAGCGAGCCATGAGCATATATATATACAAGCGATCCAGTGGAATCGCACCTTAAGTCTAAAGGTTTAGCTATACAGGCTTAGTCCCCGTTTGCTGGGCTGGCGGGGTACATTTAATTATTTTACTGGTATTTGCCTATATACCAAGAAATATTGCAAACATGTTTTCAAACATTTATATATCAATTTTGATCACTATAGAAAAAAATTGGAGCATGAGAGACACGACGGGCCTCACATCTTCCAAATTGTCCACCCAATTATGTTACATAACATCTCTCATATATATATATATAAACCTTAAATTGCTGCCCTCCGTACAAACCTCACATCAAGTTCACAGTACCTATCATCACAACAACTAATAACACAATGTTGTGATACCCCTATATCACAAGCAATAAATAACTCAGCGAAAATAACTGCCTCCCCACTTCTCACAATCAACAATAACAATCAACTGATCATTGCAGTTTAAATAGCCTATCAACAAAACAATTCACTGGGATCCCCGCATACCGTATAAGACATACAGCCATCGTATATATATATATATATATATTCACCTTGTAGTGGGTATTATATTGTATGAATTGTATGAATGGTAGTATAAAAAGGTTTATTCTATAAATCTTCCAGACTTGGATGACTTGCCCAGTCTGTAAATAAGGCTTATAAGTCCTTAAGTAAAGACCGATATAACGGTAAACTCAACATCAAATCGCATAATATACCATGTTTATCTGAGCATTACATGTACTGTTAATTGCTTCGTTGTTAGGAAATAAGTATTTGGGGAATGGGTTTGGCTCTTCGAAAATGAATCTATAATGAATAATAAATGAACCAGAATATAAATTATACAATAGAGGACAATGGAAATGAACACTACTACTATTAGTAGTATGAACATGAACTGAGTAGGACAATGAGAGACAGTGAATTGCAGTAAAACTGCATGGATATGAGAATGAAATTAGAGTTATATCGAAGAGCTGGGACGGGGGGTAAGGGATTGTTCAATGTTAATGGTATTTTGATAATGGTCCGGACAAAAGTGAGTTCACATCGCTTTGTATTCTTATAAAGGTAAATTAGGAAATTTGTAATTGAACTAATTGGGCTGCGTCAGGTAGACCTGCTAAGGCAGTAACTACTTTGAAAAGACCAGAATAAAAGTACAATAAATAGACAAAATTGACTCCTGGTCGTGTGAGAGGTGGTTATCTCCCGCGGGCGTACCAATTTCTTAAGGGTGCGTAGCACCCAAGGAAATTGGGTAGCCCAAGGGCGATAACCACCTTTTACATGGCCAGAAGTCTATTTTGTATTTATTATACCTCCCCAATGTTTTTGTGTGAAAAAATCGTGAAAATTTGATGGAAATTCGAGTTGGACAACGACCTCTGTTCACCTGTCTGTTTGTTTACTTTCTCACTTCCGGTCCCCCTCACTCATTTTCAGATCTATTTCTTTATTTAAATACGCAATAAATTGACAATTTCACAGTTGCTTATTATTATCATTTATATTTTATCATTATGCACAATGTATAACGCATCTTTTTTCCATGAAAATGATTATTCAAATAAAGAAAATAAGGATGCGAACATGGGCCTATTTTTTCAACAAAAATTCCGCCAGGGGGCAATATGATATGTAAATACCGCCCAGAGGGTAATACGGTTTTCCAATGCTGTAGCCTATGGCTTACCATACCATCCCTCCCAGAGGTATAATAAATATATATATACAAGTCATTTGTTGTTTTCCAATCTAACCAATATATTGTAAAATTGACAAGCCTAAATTGTCTAATTTTGAGTTAAAGTTGTCTCATGAATGGCCCGCATTTCTTCAATATTCCATTCCACAAGACCACATAGGTCTCATTTCTTTTTAAATTTCACTAATATCTCCAAATCTGGGGCTCAGTTTTCTTTTTAGCCCACATATGTACATAGTTGTTGACTGTAACAATCTTACCAAAATCATACCTAACTATGTGAACATTGTTTTATAATATCTTTTATATTTTCAATAGTTATGATATTGTTATATTTATTATTGCATGCAATGTCGTATACATATTTGGGATTGATGCTATAATTTCTGTGTATTTTTGTTAAACCTTTACAACAAATTACCATCACTGTGATAAGATATGCCTAGCAATATATCTTAGAATTAATTAAATACTGAATTGTTGGTTCTCAGGCTACTGCAAACATATATATATATTGATCCATGTTATTATTCAGCTAGGGATCTAAATCTAACAAATCTGTGGGAATATATAACATATCCAGTCAGCCACCCCCCCCCCCCCTCCCCCACCTCCAACACTACCATCCCGACGCCCAGCCCCCAGCCCCAACATGAAGATTTTTTACTTTTCTAATGCATATTGCTCAATGAGGCCTGAGGGAGGAAGTTGTGAGGAAGGAGAGGAAGAGGTTGGAGGGACAATGGCATGAGGGTCGGAGGGCAGAGGGTCTGAGGGAGGGAGCGTAACTGAGGGAGGAGGGACTGGAAAGAGGGTCTGAGGGGCCAATCTGAGTGAGGCGGGTGTGTGGGAGGAGGGTTTGAGGGAGGAGGGATGTGCCCGAGTGAGAAGGGTGTCAGGGATAAGGGTATGAGGGAAGATCGAGGGACTGAGGGAGGAGGGACTGAGGGAGGAGGGACTGAGGGAGGAGGGTGTGAGGGAGGTGGGGCCGAGAGAGCAGAGATAAGTGTCTGAGGGAGGAGGATGTGTGGGAGGAGAGTGTGAGGGAGGTGGAATTCCGCTATTTCCACTTAATCCGCTAAATCCGCCGTTAAATAGCGGATTTAGTTATGAAACGGCCCCCAGGTATGCAAGTACAGTAGGTAAACGATAATAGATCAATAATTATGAAGTATAACTCACACAAGGGATTCCTGTAGTACAGTAGAGCGGAGATTCAGAATAGCAAAGGTCTTGGTAGTGTGGGGCTATACAAGCCAAATACTGAACAATGTCAGCCTTCTAGTGTAAAGTAGTAACTGAAGAATAGGGGGAGTACCTGAGTATATAGCCAAGAGCCTAAAACATGAGAAAACATGAGAAAACTGCCTTAAGAGGACAGCATCACAGATTATTAAGCCCCTGACTGGACTGCTAATTAAGCCCCTGGCTTGACTGCTAAAGGATTATTTACAGAGGGGTTAAACCCCTGGCTAGACTGCTAAAGGATTAGCTCGTACTAAGCATGTAAGATCAAATGATAGAGTCTAGAATGAGCTTATATAAGATATTACAGTCCAGTCGTTCAAAACAACATTTAACCTCGGGCCCTGTAATAAGAATAAAATCGAGTGAAAAATGATAAATACTGTTTTGTCCCCAATCAGATAGGATATCTATGTGAAATAGGAAAAGTCCCAAATATCCAAGAGTTTTCTTTTTAGAATATATCCCTTTTCCTTTTGGAATATCCTTTTCCTTTTTGGAATATCGCTTGTCCTTTTGGAATGTCCCTTTCCTTTTTGGAATATCCAGTCTTATGCTATTCTCACTCTTTTTCACCGAAGTGTACTGATGTATTCCTACGCCAACATATATTAAGGTGAGCAGGAGAGGTGGTAGAGTTAAAGTGATGTGGAATGGGAGTGGGAGCAGGAGAGAGGGCGGGAGAGAGGGAGCGGGAGAGGTATAGGAGCAGGAGAGGGAGAGGTAAGAACGGGAGATGGAGTGGGAGAGGAAGGGATAGTTGAAAAGGGGGAGGGAGGGTGAAGGAGGGGAGGGGAGCGGGAAAGATGGAAGAGATGGGAGTGGGAGAGGTGGGAGTGGGAGAGGTGGGAGCGGGAGAGGGAGTGGTAGTTGAAGTAAAGTGCCCATGGGTGAGGGAGGTTAAAAACATTTCGGATGAAATAAAGCATCAATGTATCATTCATCATTCATCAATTCATCAATTTCAATGTACTCCTGGTAGAGTTGAGAACAATTACAGTGCTACGCTGCGCTCCGCACCTCGGGTTTCCTCCTGCCGCCAACTCGATGAAGAACAATCACACAGACAGAACTAAGGTTTGTTCTATAATTATATGTGGTGGATATCTCAGGGAAATAGTCAAATCTGCTCGGAAATAGGAAGTGAGGAGTTGGAAAAGTTTTTGTAGTATGTGAAATAGCTTGTACCAAAAAGGAAAAGACTGTACCCATGTCGTCATTGGTACATATGTCTACTTTGGGACGCAACAGGCCTTTTCTCTCCGTTATGCTTCACTACTTGTACTTACCATGTACGTGTATGAGAATGTACTATACACATACATATTTATATACATACTAGCAAAATACCCGTCCTCCGGACGGTCACCCTCTCTCCCCACATTTCCCCCTCTCCCTCTTTTCCCTCCCCCTCTTCTCTGTCCTTCATACCTGTTTTTCTCTCCCAACCCCATCTCCGATTCCCCCCCCCCTTCTCCCTCCCCTCTTCCTCATGCTCCCCCCTCTCTCCCTTCCCCTACATCCTCTCCATCCTCTCTTTCCCCCCTATTCTTTCCCTCCCACTCCCCCTCTCCTATTCCTACACCCTCTTCTTCATTCTCCCACTCCTCTGCACGGTCACCCTCTCTCCCCATACTTCCCCCTCTCCCTCTTTTCCCTCCCCTCCCTCTTCTCTGTCTTTCATACCTGTTTTTCTCTCCCAACCCTATCTCCGATTTCTCCCCTCTCCCTCCCCTTTTCCTCATGCATAATAAAGGAGAACAATTGAGTGTCAGACAGTGTTTATTATGCATACACCCATGTAATATGCCTAAGTGATGCTGTATAAGAGATGTAACAGAGAGGTGACATAAAAATGCATCTCTTCCACATGTACAATGATGATTTGAATTTGCTTTCCTAACTTCTATATTGATTGGTGATGGATAAACAGCAGAATTTAGTTATATCAAGAAATCTCTTACTTGGCTATAAGAAAGCACTGGTCAGTATACAAGCAAAAAGGTCAATAACCTACAGGAATGGGCGGTGTCCTATAGTGTAGACTTCAGTTCACTAGGTGATATATATTATCCTCCATGAGCCCAGGGTGTGAAATCATTTACTATTATAATAATACTGCTGAAGCATTGCACATTTCACAGAATAAACGGAGCTATTTGCATAGCTGGCCTCAGAGACCAGTAGAATGGTAGAATGATAGACACCACATTGGACATGTGTGCCATTAAACTTACCCCAGGGCAGGGATGTCGCTACGTAAGGTGTGGAGGGAGGTTTGGAGGTGTGTGTGGGGGGGGGGGACGGGGGGAAGAGCATGTCCCTCCACTCTTGATGCCAGCCTAAAAAGGTCAAAGGCTCTTAAATTGATTTTAATCTAACAAACATATGTTTAATTTGCATCAGAAAATCTAATTACAATCACACATTTCTATATAAAACATATGACATGTTATTCAGTAAATCATATACAGTATCAATCATAGGATTTTACTAAAGTGGCCAGTGGATCATACCATCTACAAGCTAGGTCTTAATTCCTGGTCACTCATAAATTAAAGATATAACAAAGTTTTAATAGTGACCATTTTTAAAGTTGTTCAGCCCAAGACTGTTGGACTTCCTGATCTTTTGTCTTAGTCCCGTATTTAAATATATTAATTTTAAATTTACATAAATGGATATTAACAATATGAGATGTCTTCTACATTACATGTATTTAGCATTTGTTTGACATTAGATAATGCTGAAAGTGATATTCCGTAATCCCGCTATAATGATATTAAAGTACCAGGTCAAACTGCTGGTAATACATATCTATTCTGAATTAGATATAGTAAATTGTATAACAAACAACAGTAGCCCCTCATGATGTCCTTCCTCTTCAATCCCCACATCGGATCATAAAATATTTAAGGTAAATAATCAATGTCAAAAGAAAAAAAATAAAAAAAAAATAAAAGAAAAAAATAATCAATGTCGGTGTATCAACCGTAAGTCTTAAGTCTTAAGGCTTTAGATACATCAATAAATCAATACATAAATAAAAACAAGCATTAGTGTTGACACTTTCAACCCCTTACATTTTCATTTTGTATCTGTTTTTGTCAGAGTTAGGGTAAGTAGGTAAGGTCTAAAATCTTTCCTAGTTTTTATTAGTTGTGTCTCTTTGGGTAATTCATTCCAGAGTGTTGGCTTTTTAAATCTTCCATTTTTTGGTATGTGACTTTTAGTACTTTTACCACTCTTTAGGCTGTTTAAGTTTATATTCCTTGTATCAGTATTTCCAATTGATTGGGATCAAAGGTACGCCCCCTCTAAGAATGTGACTTTTTCTGCTAGAATCCAACGATCCACCAGATATCTGAGGATAACTTTGTAGTTTGTAATTTGTGTTTTGTAATTTTCTTTAGGTTTTTCGATTCTCTACTATCAGAAAGTAAAGTACCATCAGCGAATAGTTGTATGTTACTATTTTGTACTACTCTATGCATTCCGTTGTGTATTGTTTTAGTTCTAAACTATTGGAGATTAATTTAACATAAAATAATTCATCTCTAATTTGAGAAAGCTAACGTTAAGCGGAGCTCCATCAGAGGTCATTATAGTGGGAGTGGTCTTGACCTGCTTGAATCTGCTTGGTTATAGTGTGGCAAGACCACTCCATATTGACCAGGGGGACTAAAATTTATGTTCTCCACAATGCATTTGGTGAGTCAGGGTTTCTATCTAGTGAGAAGGGGCACATGTTTGAGTAAAGGCTGCTTTAAGCCGTGTCATCAGCCATGTGAGCTCCTGCACTGGCTTCCACTTCCATGTCTGCACCTACATGTTCCCCACTTCATCACAAATCACTGGGCTGAATCTAGTGTTCACCAGTTATGTGATACTATATTGTTACATTTGAATTGGTTGAGTAGTCCTCCTTTCCCTCCACCACATTTGTCAGCAGCAAGGTTGTATAAGCCAGTAGAGTTGCTCCTACCTGGAATAACATGTTTACAAGTTACACAAGAGATTGAAGGTTAACAGTGTTCATTTTATAATAATCTGATTTATTTGTCAAAACGTCGACCAAAAGGTGCTGCCCATCTGGCATATGCTATGTCTTCTTGTGCATACCTGACGGGGAAAACAAAAAAAGACAGACACATTTTAACCAAATAATTAGTAGAGTTAGGTCTAGATAGACACAGCGGTGGGTGGACGACCATGGTCATTCTGTATCGAATTAACATCTGTGAGCCCATATCTTAATGTTAACGTCCTCAATTGATTATCAACTCAACTGTCGTTATTACAGAAGATGTGCTGTATAAAAAATACTAAATAAAAAAAAAACATGTATGGAGGACCTCGCCACCCCTCTCCACCTACAGAACCAGCAAAACAACAGACACAGACACATAAACTGATGGTTTACAAGATATGCCTGCTGGCTGTAACATAATATTGACAGTTTTCCACTATACTGATGGTTGACGAAACAGCCATGATACCCGGTGTCCTGCTGTTGATGGAATCGATGGAATACTTCAACTTAGCTTAATTTCACCATTACCTATAACAGGCTTAGTTACATATTCATGAGTGGGTCAAACTCAATTGATATTTTGGTCAGCTGAGCACTGCTCTGAAACTACCAGCAAAAATCGAATTTTGAAGGCATAACGTGGCAGCAGGTAACATCTGCTGACAATAGGGGATTTGCATAGCCGCCATTTTGAATCTTGATTCGCATGGAATTATGGGACTAGTGGTACAGTCTAAAATCTATAGAAAACATGCCATGTTCAGCATGGAATATTTATCAATGCTCTAATGTCAATATCCATGTGATAAATACATGTGTCCATTACATAAGTCCCCATCTTTCCCATCATGCATTTGGTTTTCATAGATCGTTTATACAAGCTAAGATATTGGTGAAAACATTCTTGCAATTTTTGATAAAAATGTTGTCAAATATTTGTATGTCAGATTTCATCAGTATCTATCCCAGAATGCACTGTGACAGACATGCGCAGTGAGACATGCAACTCCCCTATTGTTTACTAAGTCTGTATGTGTAATGCATATATATATGCAATCATCAAATATACAAGTGGTTCCATTGGCACTGATGCTTGATTATTGCTGAAAACAATCCAAAAGCTGCAATTGTGAGATAATTTCCATTTATAAAGCATACAATTGCACTAGCGGTTTCCATCCTCTGCTATTAGTGTAATTATAAACTTGGCATTTGGAATGTATGAGCGAAATTCCCAAAACTATGTTAGAGCGTTATTCAGTTATTGCTTATATGTGATGGGTTTTAGGAAAATGAGTCGAAAGTCGCAAAAATTGTTATAATTTTTTAAAAGTAATTGATTTACAGGATATATTTGTGGGAATGTTTTAATATTTGGGATGTTTAAAGCCGTCTGTAGCCTGTATACATGTACCGAATTTCAGGACAGTGTAATAAATATATTCATGTATTTCTAAGGTTGTAGTAATGAATATATTTAGCTACTTTACTAGTAATTGCTCACCCCAAAATACTGCAACCTTTGTTTTCAATAATACAAATATCAAACTTAAAATATAGAAATACATATTAAATGTCCTACTGTTTACTATCATTAGAATCGGCTTGATCTTATCATTTCAAATATAATAGTATCTCAAAATCCATTTTTTGCGACTTATGACTCATTTCCCTAAAACGGATCACATATAGCTTGTCCATTTGCATGAATTTATTAATTTTGCATTTTTGGGGCGATAAGAAGTGAGAGGAGAGAATATATAGAGGGACATCAATAATGCCATTACATCTCTTTAGTTCTGTGAATTGTTTTAAATGTATTTGATCCCGCAGGTATTAAAGATTTACTACGTACTAAAGAATTGCACATTTACATACTTCCATAATAAAGTATTGGCCAAATCAAGTTTTCAGAGCTTAGAAAGGGAACAGCAATTTTATTTTGATAAATGTTATTCCGTTATTTATTGTACCAATGAATACATGTACTATTCTAAGAAGTCCTGAATTTACTTATGACTAGATGGATTATATAGCTCCAGTAACCTAAATAGCTTCCGAGATGTAGCCTACTTATAGAAACGAACATGAATTATAATAATTTCAGAGATAGAGTACGGTTATACAGCTATGAAAAAAGGTAGGAAAAGTAGTATCTGATCTTATCTTATCTTGAGAACTATATTCCAGTCAAGACAAATTTTAGGGATGTATACTTATGACACAATAAGGTATAACAGTATATTTCCGTTCAGGGCCCCGTTCTCGGTCAACAAAAATGTTACTATTGTCTATGCAAGTTACCGTTCAAATAAATGCTCATTTGGTGTAGGAACAAACGTTAGTTACAATTGAGAAAAAATCAATTGGGCGGCCAAAACTGCTGGAAGTGAGCATATATATTTATGGGACAGATTTTCAGAAAATGTACAATTGGCAGCTCTACACATTCAGGAATTTCTGCTAAATTAGGCTGAAAAATGAAGAATACTAGGTATATCTGAGTATATTTGGTATCGCATTGATTTAATGTATCAGTTAAACTGCATTTTGAAGCTGATTTTTGTCTAAAATGTGGGTTATTTGATAGGATTGGTGAAAGGGTATTGTACATTTTCTGAAAATCTGACCCGTGTATGAAGGAGAAGCGCAGGATGTGCTTTTCCTACCGCCTTTAGGCTTTGGTGAAGAGCCTCTATGTTGCTATGGCTGTAATTATTACAAACATACATCACTTTATTTGATTGTTGATTCAGGCTGATTGTGTCGAATCCCTTGCCCTTCATTTTCACAGAAACTACATCACATTTGTATTAGTAAAATGATAACCCACAAGACAATATTGAACATTCAATGCATACATACTGGACCTTTGTAATTATACTGTAATACCAGAATTGTCTTTTGATCGAAAGGTGAAATATGAATAATGAATAATACAGATCTCTAGAGTATAGGAAGAACACCTATTACATAAATTAAATAGGGTTCACATGCCATTACTATTTAAAAATGTATAATATCCAAGTGAAATATTTCTTTACCTGGAGAAGTGTACCAAAGTCAAGTGAGGTCAACCCAACCAGTGATAGGCCAATTGGACTCTGATTTATCCTGTGGAGGAACAGATTGACCTGTTAAAATGAAAAAATAGCATGAAGTGAAAACAAACCCTATTCATTTAAGGGTTAAGGGTGGGTTCCACTGCCCCACTACTCCTCCCGCTACTCCTCCCAATACTATGACAGTCTATTGCTCCGGTTTCTTTAGAAGCGGGAGCAGATAACTGGAAGTAGCTGGAATGGGTGCTATTGACACATTACTTCTATACCGCTACTCTAAAACATGATTACAACAATATTTTACTTTTACTTGGAAATAATGCATCAAGTCACATGAGGAGTAACATAGAGTGGTGCCAATGCCCCACTTCCCAATGTGCATGATTACATTTCTGACCTAGTTTTTACCTGGAAATTTTGACCTGATTTTGACCTGGTGCTTTACTGGTGGAAATCGTAAACAGTTTTGAGGCTCAAACTTGATTTTACAATGCTCTATGGACCCGATTTATAAATGCACTTCCAGTCCTCTCAGAGATGCACAACTGACCCGGTTATAAAATGCACTTTGGAAGCACTTAACGATGCACTACTGACGAGTTGATAGTGCGCAGATAAATTGTACCCAGTGAGGCACTTCCATTGCTCTGTGTTAAGAAAATAATTCAGACAAAGAGGTTTAGTGAATAAATATTTTCCAGAAATACTTTCTAATCCTGGTATGCCCTCTCCTTGCTTGCTTACCACTAGTTTCTCATCATTTACATCAGTTATGCCTGGAGGAACTGCACATGTGACCCACATGGCCTCTGCCTAGATGTTTGGCTCCTTGAGAAACGCATATTAAGGTTGTTTGACTATCCAGGGCAGCCCAAGCTACCTAGGGCAATTCATCATTGAATCATATGAGGTGTTTTCATTATGACATGTACACCATATTACAGATCAATCACACGAATACACTGTTGAAAGATATCCCTTATATAATATTCCCACCTACATAATGGAAAATATTTATAGTGTATAAATGCCGCATAAGTGTATTAGCCATGCTTTCATTATAGTAGAAATTATAAATACAGCACAGTGGCTTGAACCGCCACCTGGTGAAAACAAGTACGCCACCTGGTGCCAACTAGTGGCATAATGGTAGGCCTATGAGGAGATGGACCATATTTTGATGTTAGGGGAGTAGACACAAGAAGAATTTCTGAGTCATATCTTTCCTCATAGTTAATATTAGAATTGCATAGTAAAGACTTTATAAGAAGAAGGATTATATATATGTGTTTCAGGAAAATGAGTCAGTAGTCGAAAAATAGATGTTTTTTTCAATGTGTTTCATTTACAAGATGACTTTGTTTGAATCTTCTCGTTTTTAGGGTGGCAAGCACTGTTTGTTGATCACAAACATTATGACGTTGTAGTGGTAGGAGATGATATGAATTATGAATATTATACTAAATTAAAAGGTTGATAATATGTTTATCATGATTTTCGAGATGGTGCAGGTGGAGGTATTTTATCTTCATTTGTATTATTCCCATTTTATGTGGATTTCTTTCTCAGTTATATAGCTGAAAAATCGAACAGAAAAGGCGATATCCTTTATATAGTTGATAGCTACTTGCACTTCTAGATATACTAATTATTAATTTTTATCTTTTTTTCTTTTTTTTTTATTTTAAAAGCCTTTATTCAACATAGCCTGCCGTCTAGGCTCTTACAATATTAAGACATGCAAGCACTCATAATAAAACATGCATTGCAATAACTGAAAGATAAGGCAACACCATAAACAAAGGAGTTTTCGAGGATGAAAAAACCTGACAAAAGAAGTACACTGAGTAAGCTAGTCTGTTTTGAACACATCCCTCCAGCGCACAGGTCTACCTGTTACCATTTTAAGACATTTAGGTCAAACCTGGGAAAGTAAGTACCCAGTAGGAAGTATTCTCAGCTGATCCTGCTACAAAGATTAACAATAAAAAACAATATAAACTTACTTATCGAATACAAACTATAGAGACATTATTTTGCATTCAAACGGATGGAATAATTTTTGTTTTTGTATGAAAGCATTTATTTGCAAGAAACGAGCCATGTTCATCTAGATGTATATGCTCGTGAGGTGGAGTTGGCATAGAGGTGAAATACGACAATGCCAAAATACTAAATTGGAGTATCCTTCTGTTAAATAGTAAAAGACCAAGACCCTCGTCGCTTGGGGTGCTGGATATGTATATTATATTCTCACAAATTACCCAGCAAAGGATTATCTCTCCACAAACTCTTAGATCGAACTTTATAATTTTTAACAGGAACATGTTCATAATGTTTTTTAGAGATTCTTCTTGACATTGTAGTAACATTTCTGTGTGTCAAAAGTCGGGCTTCTGTGAATACACTATCGTAGAGTATGGCGGCATCGTCACACTTTGTATTTGTGAATGCCACATGCCGCTCACCCGTGCTCATGCATGTGTGGCGTCATTTTCACACATTTGAAAGCTAAAGTAAAACTGAGGTTATAGTGTATCCAGACCTATGTGAATATCTCTGCCTGTCTGCCAGGAAATAAATGTGATTTGTAGATAAGCAAGATAGATATAGATGCGTACAATGTATTGATTGGCATGATATGGTAATCTGAGAATCTAGAAGAAATCAGGAGTTTTCTAAATTGTACTTATACCTTTGTTCTCCTGTTTTATTCTTTTCTTTTCACTGTTTCGGCAAAATTATGCCATACTACACTGACTTATATATAATATGGTCATGGGTTTCCTTATTTTGATCCCTGATCACCTCTGCTATTATTAGTAGTACAATTTTCTTTTATGGTACCTATTATCAAGACGAAATGCATGAAAAAAACCCGGGTAGGATAATTGCGTCTTTTTGTATCTTTGTGATTATTAAACAATATCTATGACCTGAAATGAAATAATAATAATAAAAAAGATCACGATTGTGTTCCAACCAGAGCCCATTGGGATAACATTATTATATAAATAAGGCATGAAACGATGTAGATATATGAATTCCATCTCACGAGAACATGTTAAGACTATATAATACCATGTATTGACAAACACTTAAATGGGGTGTCTTGACAAGCATATTAGTTGCGGGTTTTAATGCACTACACAATAGTGCATCTTGACCTGCTACAATGCACTAAGTCAAATATGCAGTGACAGTGTAACAATATAAACAAAGAGTCTTGTGAAGAACGGGGTGGGAATTAGGAATGTTATGTCAATATCATTTCTTTTGAACATATCTTTTATTCAGGATTATTATTTACATTCTGACACAATAAGAATACACTATATATATAAATGGACAGAATACACTATATATATATAGATATAGCAGCTTCAACTCCATTGTAGCGACAGGCTTCTTTAAGGTGTTAAAGCTTTGCTAAGAGTTTGTGAGTTGGCATTATGTGTGTGTGAGGGTTACTCATGGAGTTGCATCGCACTAGACTGACACCACCACCTCACCATGTATGTTCAGTAATAATAAAGTATAATATATTATATATAATGCCTACAACATTGAATATATCATAGGCCTTTGAATGAAATAAAAAAGAATAATACCCACATATCATGTATGAAATTTCCAACATGTGACTCGTTTTCCTGTGACACATCGCATAATGGAATATAAATGCAGTACAGGCCCAAATATTCTTCATCAGTACAAATATACATTTCCATCACCTGATAGAATAATTCAACTGCATGCAGCTTGTGCATTTACACCCGATTTAGATACATAATTTTGATATGCATTTTGAAGTGCATGAGATGACACACGTTTCACCAGGTGCAGAACCAGGTGCAAAACTGCTTTTTTGGGAGGATTGCACTTATGTGACTGGTCAGATGCACTTTTGCATGCACTGGCAGATTTTCCAATGCACATCGGGTTCAGCTTGCTACTCATCACTACTTCAGCTACCATGTAGCGGCCGTTTCTAATAAAACATGTTTGATAGAAGCAGGAGCACAACACACTTATAAAATCAACCAAAAGAAGCAGGAAGTAATCTGGCTATGTAGCGGGAGCCAATAGCACCCACTCCTGTTATTCAGCCGTTACTGCTACTTGCTAATCAAGTAGTTGGGCAGTGGAACGCACCCTTTAAAACCTGATCTTTAGGGTGTGATAGAGGACACCTGGGGTAGCATACCCTAAACAACTCCATTACCCAGAACCTTGTGACTGTTCCTGAGTGATTGGCATTTTCGGGAAATTTCCATATAAAAAGCATTGATGTTTGTGGTGAATCGAGTTGCTGGTGATACAAAGAAAGTCCAGAAGTTAATCCGCCCAGAATATATTTTTTCCTGTGATAAATTAGTTGCTTGTGACAAATAGTTAACCTTGCGAATTGTTGACTAACAACATTGATATGTGCCCGCCATCCAGGCCATACATACCACTGCTACTATTACCGCAGGAAGCCGGGAGACCTGGCCGTAGTTTGCTGCTCAGAAAGAAGGGTTGTCCAGAGTATTACCGCGAGATTAATTTGGTTGTGGTGTCTTAGGCTATGTACTTGTATTATATAAGTATGGAATCTTTTTCTCATTTTCAATGCTTCCCACCACCCCACCCCCCGGCTGCCCCACGTATCCCATACACACACTGCCACTGGCGTCGGGTGTATGGGACATTCATGCCTGAGTGCAGGTTCATGTGTAAACACGGACGTACGGTAGCGCCAGAGCGGCTTGTCTCGGAACTAAAATGCGTCGAACATGCCGTGAACGATGGCGCCGATTGTATGCCTGCCGTAAAACACCCAATGGATTATTACAGACTGTGTAAGTGTTGAGAACAGATTACAAAATTGGAGTAAACTGAAGTGTACAGAACTGGTATCTAGGACGATTTGAATAAGTGAAAATGTTTGTCACCGGGATAAATAAGGAGAACGAGCCAATAAGTATAGGAGTCAGTAGACGCTAAGCGTACAATTATTATGGGGGTTGCAACGGGTATTGAGATCGATAAGAAGTCTTCGACTTTTTCCCTGGGAAAAAGCGGAAAGGTTGCCGTTCGTCAAGTGTTTTGCCTGGCCATGTCTGCCGCCGATCTTATGCAAGATGGCGCAGACAATTAGATTATATATTTTGGTACCTTTTTTAATGTGATAATCCTTGCTTCTTTACGTTTGTTTTTGACGCCATTGACGAGATTGAAGCTATAAACTCCTGATCACGTGAGAGCCTGAAAGCATCATCATTGCTGAGAGGCTGTGCGGCCGGCCTTGACCTTGCTCAGTCAGTAGGGACCACATGATCAGGGCCGGTAGTTGGTAGTGTTCTTGAGCCCCCAGAAAAAGGTTCTTAATGTGGTAACCGCTGTTTTTGTTTGTTTTTCAAATATTGGCGTATCCAGCAATTCACCCAGTCGAAGTTGTTCATGTATAGCAGTAATGTCAACAGAGACAAACAATCGCGGGGTTTTACAGGACAGAAATTATAAAAAAGACAGATCCCCTTGGCAAGTGTTACTATATGGCGTAAAAACCTAAAGCCCTAAAGGTTCAAGCAGAAGCTACGCTTTGTAAAAAAAAGGCGGAAGAATGCCGACCGTCTAGTTATTCCAGGAAATCACACTTGCACAGTATATGTATGATGTGGTGTATGTATGATTTTGGAATAACAAACACTTGATATAGATATAGCCCTGTCCTGTGGTACAGCAGCATTGCTCATTAAATATTTTTTTAAAATGTTGTTGTGTTCACTTCAATATCAAAAAAACGACCGGCAGTCTAGCCGTCTATAGCACCAGCTCACTTAGCAACTGGGCAGGCAAATGCTGGCTACATGGGGAGGATCAGCCAAGGAGTTATCAGGGAGTTATGTCTAAGGACCGCAACATCAGTCCATAAGGCTATCTAGTGATAATTAGTTGATTAGTTATTAGCTGACATGACCCTTGTGACTTTACAGGGTGCATTACTAAAGTCACAGTAGCTACCGGACACAATGATCGATGGCCATATATATATGGCCATATGTATTACGATTGTCCAGGACTCTGCATTTTTGGCTGCATTTTGCCAAAAACTGAAAACATAATGATAGAAGAAAAAACTTTCCTTTGATCATACAGTGAATATGTATACTTACCACTAAATTAAGCTGGGCATAGTCTGGGTGATTGAGATCAATATTAAGGCTATGAAGCACATTACTTGGATCTTGTCCCTGGAATCAAAATCATGTCTTTTGAAAAAACCCATAATAGAAAATGTGGTGTTGGGTAGCCAAGAAGTCAATAGCAGTGGGGTTGACTAAGAAAGATGTAATTTCAGAACCCTGGAGCAACTGAAATTTCTCCTCCTTCGAACAAGCACCACAAATGTTGTAATATATTCTGTTAAGACAAACATGGATTTTAATTTAAACAACTCCCCTCTACATTATGCTTCAACTCCCACCCACCCACTCCTAACTTTCATAATTTTATTTTTATTCACCAAATCATCAAATAGGGTTCTATTATATATTCACTCAAATTTACAATTTTATATCTATTCTTCACCTTTACACAAAATAAATTGTTACTTTACCAAACATTTTATCCAATCAAAAATCGAAAATAAAATGTGTATAATCCCAAAGCTGCCTCTGGTGTTCTTTATTATAATGTTGACTTATAAATACAATTTTTGTCATAATCTCTTTGATCTGGGAAGTGAAAGCAAAGGTAGAGCATGGAACCTGAGCAGGAGTATTATTGATTAGAGACAATTGATGCACCTATTCGTGGAATTTATTATAATTAATACAATTAATACAATCATTAAGAGAGCTTTGAAATATTTCTGATAAACAAGCTGTACTTTGATGTATACTGGTCTAAAGAAGATGAAGTGTTTCTACTCACAGAGTTCCTGATGAGTCCACTTACAATGCACATGTATGATATGGTCACAAGGCAAATCAAAATCCAGTGAGTGAGAGTTCCCAGTACAAACATTGAGAACAGCATAAAACATAACATCGCAATATCCACCAAAAACAGAAGCCCAAGAGGTCCACTTAAACTTTGCCTTATCCAAATAAACTCAGTTATCAACATTTCATACCTCATTCTATAGGTTTCAATGATGCTTGGATTACAACCAATAATCTTTTTCCGAAGGCCAATGTTAAAATCTCTCAGGAGTGAGAACATCATCCAAATAACAACAGCACAAGTGATGTCGAAGAACAAGGAGTTGATAATTAGGTAGGTACAAAGTAAGAAAATTGCTATTTCGAGCCATGTAGGACAATTCTGAGACATAAGAGGCAGGTCAAAGAAAATGAACTCAGTCCAATTTAGTACATTCATCAAAATGAAAAACAACACCACACCAAAGGGTCCCAGGCTGATAAACCTAGATTTATGGTAGTTGCTGTCATATATGTAGGAGAATGATGAAGTTATGTTAAACCATCTCATGCCAAGAATTATCATTGAAGCCTTCTTGATTGGAGCTGATCCTATGAATATTAAGAAAGAAATATATGAAACGTGTCTATATTCAGAAGGCCACAATGACAGCAAAATACAAGAGCTAAGGCATGCCAGGTCTATTAAGAGCAGAAAAATCATCCAAACTATAGATAAGATCCTCAGAACCAATAACTTTGGAAAGCCTTTAACAAAGATGCCCATGAAACTCAACATGAAAGCAATAAGTGCAGCCAGTTTCCTAAAAGGTCCAACATTTCCTCTGTTCCTGATGTAAGACACATTTCCAGTTGATGGTCTCCTGATGTTTTCAACTTCTGTCATATCTTAAGCTTACCAAAACCTTTGATTTTTTAAAACGTTATCATAAACTAACAAATTTAATGAAGATTTTAGGCGATTCTCCACTATTTTACAGTATCATGGACTCTTAACTCAAGGTAAGTTCCCGGGGAGTTGAGTCGGAAATCCTATAAAATGACCAACAACAGGGTGTAAGTTGTAAAGTCTAGGTGTTCCTTCTATTGAATCATGAGTTCAGAATAATGTTAAATAAATGGCAGAGCTAGTCAGAATGAGTGCGGAGGCAACACAGGTATAAATCGTACTAACTGTCTTTATTAATCTCAAGCAGAAGCTCTCACCCCAGTGGAGAATGTCCACAACATGAGAAAATAACAATGTAGATGTCCCTGTCCCTTGAATATAGATGAGTGCTTTGGATCAACGTCAAATATAGAGACTATTACTATAGACTGGAGACTACTATTGGCACAGCTGACAAACAGAGCTCTTAGAACACACAGGACCTGTTGGTGCCACTGTAAAAAAATAAACAAATCTAACCTTTATTTACAGTTTGGGATAGCTTTTTCCTTGCCCGTTTATTTCTAAATAATATTTTAGCATGATGTGTCCACTATTATGTCTACCTAGAACTAGGTTTGGATATCATCAAATGATACAAGCTTGGCTCTATTTTTTATCTTTAATGTTTATTTTGACCTTTTTGATATTATTACGGTAACGTCTGGGAGAACTGGATCTGATCCAAAAGTCTGTGTACCAAATTTATCTGTATTTTTATCAGTATCGTCACTCTATAATTGTACTCTGTGAGTTTGATAAATAAAGTAGTATCTTATCCTATCTTATTATTATTACATTACCCAAAAGTGAAGGTAAGCAATGTAATTGAAACAAACAGCAGTGAAACTGTGAAGCTGCATCCGCAGTGCTTATATTGACACGCCCCCTTTGCTAAGGGATTCCGTCTGACGTCATAGTCACTCAGCTTGAGCGACCACGCCTCTCTATGTCGTCATCGCTGCGCCAGCCAATCACCGTCTAGCTCAGCGCGACACACCCACCTCAATGATTCTTAACGGGCCACTCTCGCTCCACTCGCCTAGCAGGCAACACCCCGCACGATTTTCGCGGAAAATTTGAACTTTATGCTGTGTTTTCACAATGTCTGATATTGTCTTTGTACTTACCTTATTCTTCAACTATTACTGCCGTGATATTGTTAATATGTTATGTATTTGTGGATATCGATTGGGATATTTGATTATTAAACAGCTTCTGGCTGTTCTGGCCAAACCTATTCCACTTGTCATCTCTTTATTCCCTAGCAAGCGTCGTCATATATGCCTTTCATATTTTCATTATATTTTCAACAACCAGTACCCTCCTAACACACATATCTACTTCTTTACTCTACGTTCTTAATGATGGAGGAGATTCTAAGTTTTAATAACCATTAAGTAAATGATAATCAATTTAAACAGGGAAATCGTGGGTGAATCGTTTTATCATTGATCAAAGTTGTTTCCCCAATTAGTACCTCTGATATGTTGATAAATAAACGGGCCTAGGGTTTAGAGAGAATGCATATAATGCATGAGTCTTGTTATCTACAAAATGGCCTATGACCCATGAACTTCCTTTTAAACATCATACATTATAAACAGCCCCAGTTCCTAAATGCCAGGTGAGTTGTTGAAATAGATTTTTCTCTTCAGGTGCCTTTTAATTTGTTCAGTATGTTTTGAATGTCAATTAATAAACAGGACAACTTCATTTCAAGGGTGCATGTTTACCACTACTCAATGAGCAGTGACGCAGTGGCAGTCAATACCAACTGAGCATTGAGTATGTCACTTACACAAGAACAAACGATTTGTCCACATGATGTGTGTTCCTGCCCTTAGAAAAGGAGAATCTGATGATGTAAATGATATGTAATGACAATTGATTGGCGATGACTAACGTCTGATGTCTATGTCATACAGTAGCATACCCATTGTTAATTGTTCGAATGTGATTTTAATTATATTCAAACCTGATGTCATATCTATTTAAATTGATTTAAAACTTACTGAATCTATTGTAACTTTGACTCAAATTTGTCAAGGGTTCTATGAGAGTAGCATGAATTTGTAATTTGACCCAATAAAATGTATTAAAAGAAAATACATGTAAATATCTATTCAGTAGAACAATCTGTTATTCCTATGTTGTTTTGTTATCTGGAATGCACTGCGCGACTTGGTCGTTATTGAATTTGAGCCAGGTTAGATTGTATTAAATTGTATATCGTTTATTTCCAGTTCAGATTGCACATTCAAAAATGTACATGGAAATGGGGAGCTCCTTCTATTAACATTATAGCTCTTCCAGGAGTTCCATTCTACACTAGTTTTTGTTTTATCTCTAATTATGACCTAGATGTCTTTAATAAATAGGTTTTTTTTTTAAATTTTCAGGTATTATATAAGGTGCAATTAATTTCCGCAGTGGCAACGTATTTTATGACACATGTTAGGAGGGTACTGGTTGTTGAAAATATAATGAAAATATGAAAGGCAGTTTCACTGCTGTTTGTTTCAATTACATTGCTAACCTTCACTTTTGGGTAATGTAATAATAATAAGATAAGATAAGACACATCTTCCATTTTAACACACTTACTTCAAAGTTATTTTAAAAATCCGACATAATAAAGCATTAGACGGTAATGATTCGTGTCTCTTTTTATACATTGTCACATGTTTTTCAGGCAATTCTCAAAGAGATATCTCATCTTAAATCTTTCAATTGTAAACGCATTTGATAGATCCGGCATAGAGTAATTGTAAAACACATATTATTTTGTTAAACAAAGTTATGAGCAGTCCACTGCATTGAGTAAAAATGACTAAGAAAGAGGTACTTTTAATCAACACAATACCAAAAATACTTCGATGTGCACAACATTTGAAATATTCCCACTCTAATTTGCCAGAAGTTACCAAGTTTGTACTGCTGACGATTTCTTCTGAAAATGTACAATTGGTAGTTCAACACATTTAGTAAATTCTGCTAAATTAGACTGACAAATCGCCAATACTAGGTATATCTGAGTATATATTTGATATTGCTTTGATTCAAGCAGTCTGTCTGGTTATCTTAAACTGTATTTTGGGTTATTTGAGAGGATTGGTTCTGAAAATCTGACCCACAAGTCAGTCATGCTATAGGCAGCCTCGCCCCTTTCTACATCGAGATGTACTACCTAAACATTAGATCTCTAATTCCTGCAACTTAAACTGCATTTTGAACGTACTTCTCTCTTAGATTTGGATTATTTCAGAGGATCGAGGAATAAAGGTGATTTGTACATTTTCAGAAAGTTTGACCCTTGTACGCCCCTTCTGGGTTGTAGTGGAGGTGCCAGCGCCGAATATCAGACTTCCATAAGTCCCAGCAGGTGGCGTATCTGGTCAGTTGTTCTATTTCTATGATGCAGCTCCAAGGCCAGCTGTTTGACATGTTTCAATTTACCTGGAAATTTAGATTAAAACATTATTATTTCTTGGATAAAAAGGACTAATTCTCTGACATTCTACTTTTGGGATGTTCAACTAGATTGAGGTTATTGGAACATTTTTATTGACAACAGAATTGAGCGTGTGTTTAGTTTTACCACATAGTTATAGGATATTAGCTTGGTCAGAGGTTAATACGTTTTAATAAGCTTAAGTTTAAGAACTACATTGTGAATTGTAAAAGAGGAATACAAGGGAAGGAGAAGGAGGAGAAGATGGAAATATTACTGTAAACCATTGTATGGTTTGTTGATTGATAAATATAATACATAATTATTCATTGCTTTGGTTTTAGAGAAGTCTTGATGAGTCTGGAAAAATGTTCATGTTTCTAGTCAGCTGATTGAAGCGAGCATTTGAGTGTGGCTGGCTTATTGCTCATGTCCACGTGTCCAGCAAAGGTCACCTGACTGCTCTTGACCCGTTTACATCCATATACTAACATATACGAATTCGTCCCATTATCAAGAAACCATTTACCCATTATAAACCTAGTTTCATCTCGTTTCTCACTTCACCTTTTCTCCAAATCACATTAAAAACCTTCTCCTTCACCCATTTATAATTTCTCTAGAAGACAAACATCTAATCACGTTGTACCCCAGCCACACCATAACTATATGTACACACATGTTGTAGTTCATATCCATTTGCCAATCCACAAGATGAGATTGATTGCCAACGTAATCTGATAGGCCTCTACCTCTGGATGTTACCACATTATATCAATGTCAGCGACAAGTCAAGCAATAGTTTTGTATATGATTTATTTGGCTCGAACTTAGCGATGTCCGCCCTAAGAAGTTTCAATAAAAATAAAAATTGATTTTGATTTATTCCCATAAATATCCAGCATTTGCCCAGAGCTGTAAAATATTCTCTCATTCATTAATGTGGAGTAAATAGTGCACAAGACAAGGTTGTTATATATGTGATGCGTTTTAGGAAAATTAGTCACAAGTCGCAAAAAATGGATTTTGAGATACCATTATATTTAAAAGAGGAGATCATGCCGATTCTAATGGTGGTCAACATTAATGGCATTTGATAAGTATTTCTATATTTTAAGTTTGATACCTTTATTTCTGAAAAAAAAAGTTTGCAATATTTTTGGGTGGGAATTCACTAGTAAAGTAGCTAAATTTATTCAATAGGATTATCTTATAAATACAAAGATAGATTTAATATACTGTCTTGACATTTGGTACATATATTCAAAAGACCTGACTGACTAGATACTCCAAAAATGAAAACATTCCAATAAAGAGATCATGTGAATAAATGACCTTGAAAAATATCAATTTCGCGACTTGTGACTCATTTTCCTGAAACACATCACATATGGTTTTGGTTGTATAATTATTATTATGGAAGTATTTGCTTTATAATCTATATATATATATAAATATATATAAGTATTTTTATTTCTCTTCTTCAAACAATTACAGTTTTTCAAATATAGAAAATGGTCCAACTCTCAACACAGTTGTTCTTCCAAGGAGGCCTTGTGATATTATTAAATTTAGATTTAGCATCCTGTACTGGATGTAATCAAGCCAGTTTACAATAAACTGAATGCCATACTCTTTACGCTCTGTTATGACATTAAATTGTAGTTTCCACCTTGTACTAGGCAGAAACAATTCAATATTCAAGATACAATTGGCCACAGAATGCCAAAGAGAACTTCTAAAGAGTTTCTACACCACCTCAGTGTGAGGTGTATCACTATAAATGATGGTAATGGTTTTATTGGTGTTCCCTCCTCTTGCCCTTGTAATAATGAAGTTCTAGGATGAAAATCAGGCTCTGAATCAGGCCACACTCATAACAAAACCAAGAATATAAATGCATATCCTATCAGATGCCAATCAGCTACAGAGGCATCTCATACAAAATATACAGCCTATATAAACACTTCTTTGAGCCCCTGATGTCCTTTTGAATTGTCTCCAATTATCATGTTATGTATTGTGGCATTGGGGAAAATGTTCTGACGCCCTCTCTGATGGAATGTTTTGGGTTCACTATAACTATTACATTTTACATTAATTAATCATAAACCATACTTTCATCTTATAGATAATTAAAAAAAATCCAGAGCCAGCAGCTCGTGTATTTGTATCCTTCCTTCGCTTTCCACACATGTATGATTGAATAATCATGCAATCTAAGTATAAAGCCCTCTTTCCATAGTATCAAAGGTATTTGCAAGAACAGTACGTTAGACCCCCTTAACTTAGAAAATGTTACAAAAGGTGGATGGGCATAAAAACCTTGAATGAATAAACATGCAGTAAAACGTCCTTATGATTGGATTCTTGGATCTGTTGAAATATTTCAGAGACTCTTTTATGATGGAACAATTACTAATTGATTTAATCATTTAATTACGCCTGGACATTTAGAAACATACTTTTGATGCGCATTCACATTATAACTGTTGTGTGATGTAGCTAAGCAAGGTGTTTGCAGAGAATTTATAAAAATGCAATCAGGGTTTCTAGCTGGTGACAAGGGGCACATGTCTGAGCAAAGGCTGACTTAAACTCCTGCACTGACTTCCACTTCCATGTCTGCATCTACATGTTCCCCACTTCATCACAAATCATTGGGCTGAATCTAGTGTTCACCAGTTATGTGATGCTATATTGTTACATTTGGATTGGTTGAGTAGTCCTCCTTTCCCTCCACCACATTCGTCAGCAGCAAGGTTGTATAAGCCAGTAGAGTTGCAGCAACCTGGAAAACAGGTATGGTGTGTAAACAGCTTATATAACAATAGCGTGATGTGCAGACTAAGTTGAATGTTGCACTAGTGTGTTTTAAAAAGAATGTCCAGTCTCTTATGGCTCTCTCATGGCTCGCTCTTGCTGCGCTTGTTTATAGTGCGTTTGTCATTCGCTCGTCGTCCGCTAATATTTTTAGCACAAGACAAGCACAGTGCGATTCTACTACTCCGCTTGTTTCCTTATGAAATCAATGGTAAATCACTTGGTCCGCTCTCACTGCGCTCTTGGTCCGCTACTTTAACAGGCAGAAAGAGTGGCGTGTAGTTGCGCTCAAATCAAATGGGTCTGATATTAGCGCAGTGTTAAAAAGAAGCGCCAACGTCAGATTTTAAGAGCACATAGAAAGCGCATTCACTGATTCTATTGGACCGCTCTGTGTTCGCTCTGCCTTTGCTTCTTATGCGCTCAGGGAAATAAAAAGAGCGGGCCATGAGCGGTCCAAAAGAGCGAGCCAGTGGAATCGCAGCCTTAGGGCTTTCAGTTATAGATAAAGAATCTCAAGACTGCATTATCTTTGTGCTTTTAATGTCATTCTATGTTGCTAACTTTCCTCAAACCTAACATTAATAGACGTTTCAATATCATTGGAATTATCTTGATCTCATTTCTGGGAATATTGAAATATCCTAAAAGGAATAATTACTTTACCTGGAGAAGTGTACCAAAATCAAGTGAGGTCAACCCAGCCAGTGATAGGCCAATTGGACTCTGATTTATCCTGTGAAGGAATAGATTGACCTGTTAAAATGAAAGAAAGTATATAAAGTGAAACAATCGATATGCTTTTGGGGCTTTTAGATTGCATTTTCAATACATTTAATAATTTAATAGATATATTCCCTTAACTATCACACTATCAATGATTAATTTAGATGCACACACTAATAATTCAGGGTGTGGAGGAAGACCGGGTCTCACCCGAACCACATTAATCTTGGCCAGAACCACATTATCAAACTGAATAAAACATCGTACTAAAAGAAAATTTAAAAATATAAATAACAGGGAAAAGAAACAGAAATGTATACCATAATAGATTGAAGAGTAAGGGAACATATATCTTCTCAATAAAAGCTCTCTTTGAAATACTACACAAGCAGCACCTCAATTTGCAATAATGATGTGAAGCATCCTTCAATTATCTTAAGGTTTTGATAAAGAAAAGTGTTGAGAACATCTGTATACATCTCAGGTTTTCCAGCCCAATTCATGTTCATTTAATAAACACTTGGACACCCTCTGGAAGAACTGATGAATGGTCAAATGTGACCAACGAATAATTAAGACCATTTTCAAGTGAAGAAAGATACTCAGATAGACAGGGTTTGGATAGGACTTTCATTGTCAGTTTTAGGGCACATCTAGGATCTAATTTATTGTCTTTTCAACTGTAGCCCCTTTTTAGCCATCAGAAATGATACTACTCTCCCAATTCTACCCACCTGCGTAGTCACTTCACTAAGTCATCCTAGGTTAGTCACTCTAAAACTATTCCAAATTTGTGGTAACTGCCGGAAGAGATGGTACCTTGCAGTATCATAAAGGTGTGTCGACCAATTTGTCTCTTTTATTCTACTCGACTGTACCCACTATGTACTCTTCGATTATGACAAATAAAAAACATCTTATCTTATCTTATCTTAATGGTACTTACCACTGCATGCAGCTGGGCATAGTCTGGCTTCTGAGGATCTATATTTAGGCCATGGAGCACATTACTTGGATCTTCTGCCTGCAGTCAAAACCATGTAAGTGAAATTCAGTGAAAGATCATGACTTCCCAAAATATACATTGCATGTGGGGTGGCCAAGAGGTCTGAAAGGCTTGGCGGACCAAGCAAGAATGTTGTCAATTCAAACCCTGGCATGATGGCTATTTCTCCTAATTTCTATAAATGCAAAATTCGCCATAGACAGGGCTGAACAAATTCAGTCAACTTTATAGTAGGCTTCACAGGGCATTAACAGTATTCTCTGTTTTCCAACATGCATATTTTCTTATCTATTTTGAATGTTATGGTAAGTTTGCCTGTGAAATTTTATAACTGTCTATAATAATAATTATTGTCTCCTTTGTGTGACAATTATAATAAATTGTCTAAAGCCTGAATGAAACGTTACTCAAGTCAAATTAGGCAGGGATGTGTCTGTAATGTTCAAAAGCCTACTCACAGAGGTTCGGATGAATCCACTTACAATACACATGTAAGATAAGGTGACCCAAAATGTCACGATCCAGATAGTGAAAGCTCCTAGTACAAACATTAAGTACAGCAGTAGGCACAAGACGGAAATGTTCACCAAAAACAAGATACCAAGAGGTCCACTTAAAGCATATCTTACCCAAGAAAACTCAGTTATCAACATTTCATACCTGACTCTGTAGGTCTCAATAATCCTTGGCTTACATCCAGAGCAAACATTTTTCCTTAGCTCAACATTGAAATCCCTCAAAAGTGAGTACATCATCCACATAACAACAGCACAAATGGTGTCAAAGGAGAATGATACTATCGAGACATAGGTAACAATTACAATACTGACCACTCCATACCAAGTATTTAAATCGCTCATAATAACAGTCGTATCGATGAGCTCAATCACATTTGGTATGTAGATCAGAACGAAGAACACCACCACACCAACGATTCCAAGGTTGAAACACTTAGATTTATGTGGATTGCTCTCATATATGTATGACAATGCTGAAGTAATGCTTAGCCATCCCAAGCCTAAAGAGATCAGCAAGGCCTTTTTAATGGAACTTGATCCTATAAAGATTACTCCGGCTATATCTGAAATGTCGAAATTCTTAAAAGGCCCCACTAAGCTAACAATACCAAAGGCAAAGCATACGAGATCTATTAAGAGCAGGAGAATCATCCAAACTATAAAGAATATCCTCAGAACCAATACCTTTGGAAGGCCTTTAACAAAGATGCCAATAAAAGTCAACATGAAAGCAATTAGGGCCGTCAGTTTCCTAAAAGGTCCAACAATCCTACTGTTTCTGATATTCTCGACTTCTGACATAGCTTTGGTCTCCCAAGAGAACTAGGCCAAATCTTAAATCAAAAGAGCTGAATTTACACTTAATGAAAAAGAAGAGTAAGATGAGAAGATTACTGGAGAGTTGAATAGAAGATGTTTTTGAAATATCGCAATATACTTTTCAACACAAGTTTAACCTTTGTTCCTTTTTCTAAATGTTCGAGGCTGAATGTGGTGTGTCACACAAAGGAGATCGACTATAAGTGAAGCAGAAAATAGAGGAGTTGTAGTAGCCTCTGAGAAAATGTTATTAAAATGTTTAACACATATCTATTTAGGGAAATGCTTCACATAACTCTGTATAATTGGGAAATGAAGAATCACTGAGTGGCCGCTTCAGTCTAGGCTCAAAGTTGGGAGCGTCCCTTCAAACTGAGGGAAAGCCTCTCGCTCAAAACCCCAATATGACATTATAACCGCATTAGGACCGCAACATACCATTTTCCTTGTCCAGAAAAACATTAGAGCCAGTAGGCGTCCAATCACCGACATACCATTATTATCTGATCTGAGAGGTTCTGAGCTTAGACTCACTTAGAGGGTAGGTAAGTGGAAGTACCTCCTACTTCCCTCCAGTTTCCTCCTTCTCTCCTCTACTGTTGGCACCAACACCATACTTGTCAACTCACAACCAAATTTGTTTCTGCTAAGTTTCGCTGAACTGATGAATTCTATATCTAAATTCATTTGGTATTATATTGATTCAGATGATATGATGAATAATATTCATAATAACAAAACAACATAATCTTATTATTGTTATGTTGAATTGTATTTTGTTAACCTTATGTTTGCATTAGATTTAGCTTATTTACATAAATATTTTAAATTTCTTACATGATAGCTTGTTTACCCAGGGGCCTGTTGTATGAGCTAAGGATATCTGTTTTTTGTGGGAATGCCTTCACCTCTAGGTATAGGAAGAGATTCCTTTCTCCGTGGAATGATAGGAATAGCCTGTACATACAATGGTGGGTAGGAATTTGTATTCCTATCCACTGAAGGTAGGGGAAAAAGTGTAGGAATTTCCCCACACAATGTGTCTTTCCTTAGCTTATACAACGGGCCACAGTTCACAAATATCAGGTGCGTTGGATGTATAATTAGAGCGCATTCATGGATCTAATGCGAGGCAAACGGGCGTTAATTTCTCGCTTCAAATGGTTTAAATTTGTTTAGTGTCATTATGATTTCAATAATTAATCGGGACAACATTCTTTCAAGGGTGCATGTTTACCTCGATTCAATAAATTGCAAATTTAGTGGAGGAATGATGGTCAATACAAAATGAACATAGAATATTCGACTGCAACAAGGACACTCTGTCTGAACAGATGATTGATCCTCTGCCCTTTGAGGGAAATAGTTTCCTGGTGTAAATGATCTGTAATGAAAAAAAATTGTTGATGTCTTATTTCTAGACAATAGTCTTATTCTACATCTATAGATCTATTGCATTGTGTAGCTAATTCCCGTTTTCCTCCATTTTGAATTATGAACGTGTTTTTATGAAACTATTAAATCCCCACACATAAACTTTGCCATAGTCAGTTGAGTGGACTGAAAGCTTTGTATTGTGGTATATGATATTGTACCAGGATGTCTAGTTCAGCTCCATAAGTGGACTTTTACCAGGCCTGGGGTAGTATACTACCATCAAATATGGCAGTGATTGCTAGACGATCTATGTAGCATGAATTCTGTGTGTATGTAGATCCGCCCTATAAGCAAATTGATGCAACAGGAATACTCTTAAGATGTAGGCAATAATTGAATTGTATACAGCGAAAAACAGCTAAACTGTGGAATAATTTAGACCCTGAAACCAGAAACATTGACTCATACGACCGTTTTAAGGCCCTAATCAAGGCCGAAAGCCTGTTACCCTTATACACTTAAAAGTGCTCAATGTACTCCTATTATTCATCTATCATCCATCATCTTAGCTATCTCCTAGTCTCTTTTAGTTAGTCTCTTTTACTATTCAACTGCATGAGAAAAGTCAAGATTTTGTAAGGTAATAGCCATTTTACCAGACTTAGCTAGACTAAGACTGAGGCTGTTCCCTACCCGTCCAACACACTATCCTGCGATGTTTATAATATGTTCAATGTCTGTATTACAATGTTATGGCTTAATGTTATGTATAATGGCTGATAAATACTCCTAATAAATAAATAATGAAAAAATGGTCTCCTAAGTCGAGCAATTGTGTAAGTTGTGCAGGCTATTCAAAGCTCATTCTCAAACCAAGTGATAGTGCATGGGCTAGCTGTTCCATTTGGGTGGGTGACCTTGTCAGTTTTGTCAAACATGCTGCCATTGAAATAATTAATAATAAATATCGAATTAGGATACCTTTCTAAAAAATAATACGTGTTCATTTTGATAATGTTTATTAGAGTAATTGATTGCAAGATTGCAAGATCATTCGATTGTGTTGCTTCGGCTGGTCTATTGGCCCAGGATTAAGAGCTCGGGCAGAGCCCTTGCACTTTCTTGGTTACCTCACTGCGCACTGATACAGCTTCCCACTCTGTCCCTTGGGTATTTTTGTATTAGGCCAAAACAAAAAATAGGTGTGTTTCCGATTTACTCCCCCCCCCCCCTACCTAGAAAATCATTTAAAATCATATCTTACTTTTGGGGGATTTTTTGACAAAAAATGCTTATAAAAGCAGGAAAACGGGTTTTCCTAACCCGGAACTGTAAAAAAGCACATAAATTTCCCATTTTCAAAAGAACTATTGTTATGAAATAGACTTTTTTTTCAGTTCCTGGGAGGTGTTTTTTTAAAAAAATGAAAAAAAAATAATTACCACCCCCCCTATCTGGTTTTCAGCCAGATAAATCGGAAACACACCTATTTTTTTTTTGCCTTAGTACCATAGTATTCAAAAGTGAGGCTTGTAAATGCAGTATCGCCAGTAATTACGGTACGATCATGAAATGATATGATCTTGAAAGCTCTAATTATGGTGGCCTTAATGTACGATCATGAAGAAGTGTTTCCAGGCATCAGTCGTACTTGTACACTCAGGTTTCTGAGAGTGCAGCTAACAACTGATACTTTGGGTAGATACAAACACAAACATACACACATATAAATGGGAGCATTTCAGGATGCTTCTTTATTGTGATAAATATTACACCGAGTCTCCACTGAGTTTTGAGAAAAACCGTTATGCTAATATTCCAAAATCAAACAGTAAAACCGAGAGTACCTCACAAACAGAAGTCTCTCCTAAATGGAACAAAGCTATTTTGATCACTCAAGAACATGACTATTTACTTCATTTATTTGTATGACTTACAAAATCTCACACTCTCGAATTTACTCGCAAGATTTTATTACAAGAAGGAGGGTTGAATAAGTATGGGTTTACATGCCATTTCGCTGACCCCATGAAAAAATAACACTGGTTAGATTTGTAATTTGTAGGTATATATCTCCTTGGAAAATGATATGGTCACACAGTGGCATTGTTTAAATAGGTTGTGTTCAACTGATTTCCATCCTTCACATTAGTCAACAGCAATGTAGTATAGGCCAGCAAAGTTGCAGCAACCTGTAAAATAACCATATAGTTATTTGACTCTATAATATATACCCTATAATTTCACTAAGCCGATTCTCATCTAATTTTGCGCTGCAGACGACCCGTTTCCATTAAATTCGATGAGGATTACATGATAATTGACTTAGTGGACAAGTACTTTAAGTCTTCAAGGACTTCAGATATAAACATTGTGTTACTGAGGATTCTTTTAGGAGATATCAGATTTGAAATAATTACTTCAGAGAAGGTGTTAAAACTACTAATAGTAGTACTATGGCAAGAGTATGAATGAAAACAAGCAGGAAATACATTTGCTGTAATATAAAGACGGAAAGAATTAAGGTAACGGTGCTCACATGCTATATGGGTCAGATCATCAGAAAATGTACAATTGGCAGCTCCACACATTTAGCAAATTCTGCTAAATTAGGCTGCAATTTGGTCAATGCTAGGTAAATTCGAGTATATCTGGCATTGTATTGATTCTAGCAATCTGTTTAATTAGGTTAAACTGTACTTTAAAAGCCATTTCTGTCTTAAATTTGGGTTATTTGATAAGATTGGTAAAGACAAATTGTACATTTCCTGAAAATCTGACCCATATACGGCAATAACTAGGGATTGCTAAGGTAGGACCAGTCCACCTTATGCTCATCTCCATACCACCACATCCACAAGGAAGCCATTGATTTTACATTTCTGTATGATAAACCCATACGTAAAACTATAGCCTTTCCGATTTCTAATCATGTTTCTGTGTGCATATTAGCCCCAGGCTTTCTACACATATTCTAAAGGGATTAAACAACTTCACTTCCAACAATTTCTGCAACTGTGCACTTCTTGCTTGGTTCTCATATTGTTTTAAACAAATTTATTTCTCAGAAATTTCACGAAAAAAATTCATGTTTCTCGAAAATAACCCGAACAATACATGTGTTGATAAAATTTAAATAAGAAACATTAAGAATGAGAGCCTCTGCATATAATAATACTTTCCTGGCAGACGGCCTTATTGATTAAGTATTTATTCCACCCCTAATAACCATCCAACCACCATCACAAGTAATTGCTTCTCTTACAATTTTGATAACTTACAATAATCGAGGGTTACCCATTCAATATCAGTATCAAATTAATTTATATTCTTCAATATAAATTTAGGGTGAGCAGTTAAGCAAGAAATTAATCAACGCACCACACAGAGAAGTATGTTTCAAAGCTAGAACCTAACCAAGTAGAAGAGGATCGGTGTGATCAGTTTACTGCTTAAATACTAGACAGATTACAGCGATTACCCAGGGCCTGGACTGATTGGCTTATCCTGATTGGACCAATTAATTACCTTGATAGATGGAGGATCCAATCAGCCACAGGTTAACAATAATTAATAAGTTGGACCCACGGCTAGAGTGACTAGTATCACGCCCGGCCAATCCCCAATCAACACCTTGTCCCGGTCAGTCTGCAAACTCCCCTCCCCTCTCCCTCCCACTCTAATCAGTACCACCCCCCGCCCCTTGCTGACCTGCTGGCCATTCCCTTCCCCCTCCCTCCCACATGATAAGAATTTAAGATAGCGGTGATGGTAACCCAGGTGTGTGTATTTAAGGATGAAAAGAAGTTCATGAGTGTGTGGCGGGAAGAAAGGTGGTTAGGCTTCTTAGCCGGTAGGGAGCGTGGCAGATGCATTTCTGAATAAAACTTAAAATAAAGATTGAAGGCAAATCAAAGATGAGTCCTGAATTTTACAATAGCACCAAAGCATTGGGCTGCTGCACTCCACCTTAGCATGTCTATTCCAGGAGTGAAACGGGTTTGATAGAATTAGGTTAATTTGATTAATTGGTTTACCTGAAGAAGTGTGCCAAAATCAAGGGTTGTCAAACCAGCCAATGATAAACAAATGGGGCTTTGATTTACCCTGTTATCAAACAGATTTACCTGCAAAAATTGAGAAATAAAGTGACACAAGTGATTTTGACTTTGCATGGTAGTGATGTGGAAATATAGAAATACATTTAATAAAAAGAAATCTGGATAAGAGAGTTGTCGTTAAAACAAGGTTGCATTGTTTTCTTTGTAAAGTAAGTTGAAGCAGAAAGAACCGTTTGTATAAACTGAATGTTTATGAGGAATATTTGTTGAAATAAGTTTTATATATTTTATATATATTTTTATATAATTATATATTTAGATATTGATGATTGAATTGTAGATCGTTTTGAGTCGTTGAACATTAAGATTCCTGATATCAATTGTTTTTCTATATATCTAAGATTTATATTAAGGATGATCGAGGGTATTTCCCAAAGTAAATAGATCAGCCTGATTTTTTCACAGTTTGTACTCCAAATCATGCTGATTTCAAATATAATTTTTTTAAGGGGGGTTCCCAAACTAGATTTTTTTCTATTTCCGTTTGAAAATAAAAAGTTATTTAATTAATTTAACATGGCCGTCTATGGAGAAAAGGGCGTTTTTGAAACGTTTGATCCATTTTAAACCATAAATTGTAAATACAGTTGGCTGATTCTTTAGTAAATCATAGTTTAAGGAATATATTTTCTGAAAATAACAAGAAAATTGGGGGTTTCCAAATTACTTTAGGAGCTGCGGGCCCCCAAACTTGACAGTGCAGTGGGTGAGAGTGACTGACAGATCACCTCCGCCTGGATTGACAGGAGGGCATTATCATTCAAAACTGATATGTCAGCTTACCATTTTCCATTATACTGTTGCCCATGTATGTTAGAAGCCATTACCCATTAGCTAAACTGTTTTTCTTTTAAAAAAACGGCTGTTTTTCCTAAAAAACGCTCAGTAGAATAGCTTAGAATCTCAATGTAAACAAGGTGGCTTACGGTGTCGTAAAACAATAACAAACAAGAAAAAAAACATATACTAATGTTTTCAATCTTCAGAAGTGTTTCTTTTCAATAACTGAACATCACTAACCTAAAAAAATGATCGAAAAATAAATAAATATGAACATGGTTAATGTCGTAAAATCTCCGCCGTTTTTGGTAACTGAGAAATACCCGCGATCATCCTTAAGGATCATATACTTCTCGGGTATATTTACCACTGCAAGCAGCTGGGCATAGTCCGGCTTCTGGGGATCTATATTTAGGCTATGGAGCACATTCCTCGGATCATGTCCCTGGAATTTTTAAAGATTAACATTCAATGTCTACCCACCTGGAATAAATGCTGAAAACATTTGTAACTGTGAAAACATTTCAATTTGTACATATACCGAATAATTTATCAATGTTTTAGATATGGAGGGAAACAATAGCTTTTTGCTTGGACTTTATTGACAGCTTTATCGATTTTGCTTGCAATTAATATGACCTAAGTAATATCATGCTTATATACCATAATAATAATGATATTATTTTAAGCTAATACATGGTTTGAAACATGCCATGTTCACTACAAGGACTTATTACATACATATATGATTTCAGGGGTGCTATTCAGGGGTACTATTTGAAAAGTCAAATAGCACATATGCTATTTGAGCCGAATATTCACAAGATTGATGGAAATAAGGTAAAATACTTTTAAAATTGAGTTCACATGTTGATTTAGTATGTAATAAATACCTAATAGCACTCTGTTCAGTTTGTAATCGATTGAGACGTTGGGTCAAATCGCACTCCACTCCATTGGGGTGTTGTGCGATTTGACTCGATGTCTCGATCGATTACAAGCCTCCACCGTGGCATTAGGTATGATAATCAGGCAAATAGCTTCATCATTAGCAATGAACAAGCCATTATTTGTCATTATAATATGTTAGTAGATGATTAAGCATTATGAAAAATTACCTGGATGAAAACAGATTTTACTTTGGCCAAAATTGTACAAGAAAGGAATAACTATAAGGCAATACTACCGCTATTACCCCTGCCTCAACAAAAACAATACTCACCAAGCATCTGATGAATCCACTTGCAATGCACAAGTAACCTAGGGTAACCAAGCAATGTGCAATCCAGTGGGTGTACATTCCCTTGACAAATAAATCATACAGCATGAAGCATAGCATTGTCACATTCGCCAAAAACAAGAGCCCGAGAGGTCCGCTTAAGATTTTGCCAACCCAAGTAAACTCAGTTATCAACATTTCATACCTGACTCTGTAGGTCTCAATAAGACTTGGAGTACAACCAGAGCAAACCTTTTCCTTTAGCCCAATATTGAAATCTCTCAACAGTGAGTACATCATCCAAATAACAACTACACAAATAATGTCAAACACAAAGGAGACAATAATGGTATACACACAAACCAAATAGGTCGAGATTAACATAAAGACAGGCCGATCACTGTCAATAGTATTTAGTGTCAATCCAGATATATCTATTCCATACATCACAACAAAAATCACTATCACACCGATGGTTCCAAGGCCTAAAATCCTTTCTGATTTCTGAGAATTGGTTTCATATATATAAGAGAATGACGAGGTCATGTTAAACCATTTTAAGCCAAACAGGACACAACTAATTTTCTTGAAAGGACCTGATCCTATCAGTATCATAGAATGGGCAAGGTTAAATTTGAAAAAATCAAAAGGACTCAAGACCCACCAAATGAAAACCGCTAAACATATGAAATCAACAAAGAGCAGGAGAATCATCCAAACTACCAACAATACTCGCAGGATGAACGCTTTTGGAAGGCCTTTAACAAAGATGCCAATGAAACACAACGAGAAAGCAATCAGTGCAGCCATTTTCCTAAAAGGCCCAACATTGCCTCTAAGTCTAATACTAGATGCTTCTCCAGTTGATGGTATCACTTGGGACATTTCTGTGATAACAGAGCTCCGTTAAAGATATGATATTTCCAATCTACAGAACAGCATTAAAGGGTACTGAGATCCAGATATTGACTTATAAGTCAATAGTGACGCCTTCCATATACACTAAGCAGAGAATGTGAATAGAATTGAAGACCAACTTGGTTTTGTCACTATTAATTCTGGAGTTTTGTGAATGCTGGTTTCTTATCTAAATCAGGATTCCATCAAAGGGGAATGAGTCAAAGGACAGATGCTAAATGTCTTTGAGTTGGACTGGCACTTTGAATAAAGTTGTTGAAGCACATTTTGCAGAACACAATTTAATATAGGAGTTGCCTATGCCACATTTTTTACTCAATACCTCTGAAACAAAATATAGTGTATTTCTCGAGTTATTGAAAAGTTCATCAATATTATTGTCAACCAATTTGTTCAGTGGAAATGATCATGTGCATCCCTGGGGCGATGCTATGTAGTGCAATATGTCTTATCTTTCATAAATAAATTTTGATCTTGTCCATGTATATATTTGACTGTTATGTATTATTTTCTGACATTCTTGCCTCATTTCAAACAGATAATATTCGCAAAACCTTTATTTTGATAAATACATCTAAGCTTGCTAACTATGAACACTTTTTAGCCATGAGGTGATAAGACATACTGTACAATTATAATGTCATAAATCATCGTCAGAAAATAGTGTTAGCCCCTGTTCAATGACATAGGAAACCACACTGCTATCGTCAATAGATTATATATCCATATAATATAAGGGTAGAGCGATTTCTACAAAAAGAGGTAGAAAAGAAAAGGTAGAAATAGGAGTTTATTTGTCCTGAATGTTCTCGGAATTTGTTTTTACAAACCCCTTTACTCATCTGTAGAGGTCTGTCCCCCCTCTCTGGATGTCGTCGTATGTGGTTTGTGAAGGTATCTGGAGTGGAAATGTGATTTTGAAGCCTTTTTTAAATTGCGATTTCTACACTCTATTTATAGCCTGGGAAAGCCCCTGTGATATACTACTTCATTTCACACAACCTACGTCCAGGGGGACCCTGTATAATTTGTAAACATTTCCAACACACATTATAAGTTTGGTAGTTTGCCCAGACGTAAGGATTTGTCTCTAAAGGAGAAAATTGATCTTTTGAACAAGATAGAAAAGCATGGCCTGTCTCTATATACACTGGCAGCAAAATACAGACACTCAAAAAGAAGGGGAGCATGAGGAAGAGTGGAGGGAGAGGGGGGGGGGGGAATCGGAAGTAGGGTTGGGAGAGAAAAACTGGTATGAAAGACAGAGAAGAGGGGGAGGGACAAGAGGGAGAGGGGGAAGTATGGGGAGAGAGGGTGACCGTCCTACATGCAGAGGAGTGGGAGAGTGAAAAAGAGGGTGCAAGAATAGGAGAGAGGGAGGGAAAGAAGAGGGGGGGAAGAGAGGGGAGGGAGAGAAAGCGGGGAGGGGAGCATGAGGAAGAGGAGAGAGAGGGGGGGGGAATCGGAGATGGGGTTGGGAGAGAAAAACAGGTATGAAAGTCAGAGAAGAGGGGGAGGGAAAAGAGGGAGAGGGGGAAGTGTGGGGAGAGAGGGTGACCGTCCGGAGGACGGGTACTTTGCTAGTACTAAAATAAAAGAGTAAAAATCAGAAAGTTGTTTGAAAGCGTTAAAGCCAATTCACCTATTTAAGATATTTCTCTATGGATGGGTTTTTGTTTGTTTTGTATCGTATGAACGTAAATTATTAATTAAGTCAACATCCTCTCGAGGTTCGTATTTACCTTGATTGAATAGTGTAATGAGGAAGGGATTGTGGTCAATAAAATAAACACTATGATTATTGCACCTTAATACCATTTCTTGGGGTTTGGGCGTCTATACCACCTGAATAATCCATAGACATAGCAACAGCAGGCTGTAACCAAGGTTCCTCTCTCTGTCTCTCTGTTCCTATTTGTTGTATAACTGTATTTCCCTGTGTGGATTTGCAACAGAAAGGAAAGATGTGTTACGTGCAAAGATTAATAGTTGGGTTTGATGTGTTGGATATTGACGAATTATAAAGCTGTATAAGAGTCCTAAATATGATGTGTCAAAAGACTAGCTATGAAATCTTATCTATACAAAGATCTTATCTATACAAAGCAATACTAAACCAAAGGTAGTATTCAGTTAGTATTTAGCCTATAAAGTCAGTGCTCTGACAGTAACGTTATGCCACTGAGGCACCTCTTACAGCCTTGAGATCAAGCTCCAATACTCTCATTTCCTTGGTGGGCACATGGTATCTACCATCTCAGAAGTCTGTCTTTAAAAGTATGATAATTTTATTTCTAGGACCAGAATTTGCAACTTTCCCATTGGAATCAGGGACAGGGATCCACAAGGAAGGGTCACAAGGAAGGGTGTAATAGCATACGTCATTCCTTGCTGCAGTGTTTAATAATAATTCAAACCGATATCTATGTTCATATTATTCAATAACTACAAGAGCTACTGTTGTTAAAGAATTATATTATATTGTTACAGAAAATACTATATGCAATGATAAAATAATGCCTCTTTAATTGACTAATTGACAATTGAAATAATAATCTTCAGGTTTAATAACAGACGGTTAGAAATTCATTAGAAATATAAAGCTCAGAAAAGTAACTATAACAGCCAAAATCAAAAATGTTTCTCAGTAAATAGATTTTAAGTTGAACATTCTCGCTGCCTCTTTTATATGTAGGCCTACACCACAACCCAAAATGTTAGTACACAGGTTTCTGTACCTATGTACCTGTGTTATACTTATAAGATTATATAAGTATTTTAATAACAATTTTTTAAGTAATTCCCAGCTTAAAAGTTATGTACTGAAGTCTCCTAACCCAGACACGCTCGATTTATGAGCAAAACACCTGGTTTACTGATGACATCTTTTAATGAGAAATGGGTGTGTGTACTGAAGAATGAGGAGGGGGAATGTTTGTGATCAATAATATCCAATACATGTTGCACAAACCATTTCTTTTTTTATTTCATTCAGGCCGATATCATATTTGATAATTTACAGAAATACGCGCTATCCTTTGTCTTGATCATGAAACTAGACTTTGCGCAACTGACCCGCCCCTTAGAGGGTGGAATTAGACCACTTCTAAACTTCCTCACATTGCTCAAATACCCCTGGCCTTTCTCACTTATACCGAACTCCTGGCCCTGTTTTCTATGTATTCCCATGTAAATGGGCACCATTACATCGTCTGTAAGGCAAGTTGTGTTCCTCCTGATGCCTTTTTATGGGACGACTTATGTATAATATGGTACAGGAAAGTTGCAATTTTAAATATAAAGATTTGTTTAGACTCCCACCCCTCTCGGACCTCTCACACACACTGCACCTTCACTCACTCAATTTTAAATATAAAAATTTGTTTAGACTCCCACCCCTCTCGGACCTCTCACACGGACTGCACCTTCACTCACTCACATAGCTTCACACAACCCAGTACCACACACTGCCCCTCCCGCTGCCTGCCACTGCCACTGCCTGCCACTAGTGTGTGTGTAGCCTTGGGGCAAGGCTACACACAAGTATCAAACACTAACACATGGATTCTAATGCGATGGGAGGAGTGAAGGATGGGTGGGTGGTGGGCATGCAGTGTCATTCAAGGTGAGAAAAACGACAACTATAAGAACAAAAACAGACAATAAAATAAGTACAGCAAGCAAAAGTACTAGCGGGTAAAATTTCTGGACACTAAGCCACCTGTGTCTTGTGGATGCAAGCTCCAATTCCATGCTGTAGAGTTCATTGAGGTTTCTTATTACTTCACTTCCCAGCCTTTGGGACTTGAAAGAACAATGCTCCATCTTAATTTAAGAGATATCCCTTTATAATATGTTTAGTAAGAGATTGAGCAGCCTGTCCAAACAGTAAACAGACTTATTTTACACAAATGTCCTTGGGAGTGTAATATGTGTGCTAATGCCAGTCAGAGGTATAGATTATATAAACTACTGGTTGTGGCTCCCCCTGTATAGTGTCTACGATACTAACTTCTACCTGTAGTAGAGATCACTCCAGTGCTCACCTCAGTTATGACATGAGGGAGTTTGATTATGCTATCTATAATGAGCCTCTTTAGATAATCATGGGTTGAATATCAGTCACATATGTGTTGTGTTTCAGGAAAATGAGTCATAAGTCGCAAAATTGATATTTTTCAAAGTGTTTTTTTCAGAAGATCACATTATTGGAATGTTCTGATTTTTAGCGAGTTCATCACTTATGGTTGTATCAATCCATGTATCAAATTTCAGGACATTATAAATAATATATCATTTCGTTTTAAAGGTCCACATATGGAGTATATTCAGTTACTTTACTTGTTATTGTCCACCAGAAATATTACAAACTTTTTTGTCAAAAATAAAAATATCAACCTTAAAATATGGAAATACATATTAGAATATTGGACTGTTTACTATCATTAGAATCGGCTTGATCTCCTCTTTTCAGATATGGTGATATCTCAAAATTCATATTTTGCGACTTATGACTCATTTTCCTAAAACGGATCACATATGAGTATTTATATAAAGCGTATCTGAGGGTCAGGGTAGAAGGGTTAAATGTCAGGGTTGGATATAACCCTTTGAGGTATTTAATAATAATGTTTCCATATGTCATTGGGCACCGCATGAATACTTCCCTGAGAGATAGTGGGGTTTTTGTAACAATTTTTTAATTTTGTTTATTGGCCTGAAATGAAATAAAAAAAAAATGGCGTCAGTCAGTCTACTCCCAGAAGCCTACATCCATTAATCATAGGTGACAGGTCAGTGTCGCGGATCCCTCGATCCCCTTAGAGCTTGTGGGGTCAGAGAGTGGGGTCAGTGTGGTGATCATAGGGGTACAGATGATATTCGCATCATATAACAGGTGTTTGCATACTTCAACCCTCTCCTGCTACAACCTGCCCTGCGTTTGTTCATGTCAGTGTGATTATGGCATGAGTCAGATTATCAGAAATTTACAATTGCCCTCCAACAATTAAATAGCTTATATATTATTTGATTCTCACAAATCAATAGCCATTAGAAATTGAAAGATGTTGTAATTGTCTCGGAATTTAATGAATAATATGCATCAAACACTGCCATCATAAATGCATTATATTACTATAGTAATATTTTGCACGAGTTTTATTAAACAACAACCAGGAATTGAATATACTTTCTTGATATAATAATACAATTATAAAAGATAAAGACTACCAGCGATAGGTTTATTTTTTATGGAATTGTTGATTACACAGACACACTCATACACAACCAATTATATAATTTATCAACACCAAAAGAAACCCTTGATACACAGACTTCCACTCCCAGGCCACTTCTAATGCTGTGTAATTCCTTATGCTGTTGTTATTAGCAACATCAACAAATATGTCCACAATCGTAATCAATATGGCTGCATCAAATTGATACACTAGCATTGGTTAAGTTGGTAACGTTCTTCTGGTCTCCATGCTTCACAGTGGTTAATAGCAAAGTGGTATAACACAGCAATGTAGCTGCAACCTGAAGAACAGGAAGTAGTAACTTAAAGATCAGTGAAAAATATCCAGGGGCTGCTGGTGCACTGCCTGATACATTTCACCAAGGACAATGGCCGGCCATGTTTTCACTTAAATACACATTCACTGGTTATCTAGATGATAAACATTGACTTAAATTAGACTAAACAGATTAATAACCACGATTGAGTAGACGGAGAGGGTTCTGCTTGTTATTTCTCACCGCCTTGAAGGTCTTGGGGCTATAACCACATAAGGTATGTAAGGTAATTTAAAGCATAACTCTTTAACCAACAGCCCCTCAAATCCAATAAGAATGCGATCATGTATCATTAACAACAGGGCCCAGATATTGTCTGAAATGGTGGTTTATCCTATACTGCAGATGGGACAACTAGGGAACATGTTAGATTGACTTTTATTATGGAAGTAGCTTGGGTGGCGAGAGTACACACTGTGGCTGAAGAATGGATTGAAACTCAGCTGGGAATATATTTCTAATAACAAAAACAAAGAAAAGTGCAGTTACAGGCATAATTCAATTTTGGCCAAGTGAATGAGACATCATACAATTGTTAGTCACTATGCAGACATGGCATTAGAATCCTACATAGGGCTGTTGCACTCCACAGTACTTCTTTTTGGAAGGTCAGCAATTTCACTAATTCATTTTAAAATGGACTTTGCATCCAATTAAATTGGTTTACCTCAAGAAGTGTTCCAAAGTCAAGGTACGTCAGGCCAGCCAAGGATACATAAATAGGGCTTTGATTAATCCTATGGAGGAACAGATTTAGCTGTAAAAGTGAAAATAAAGAAAGGTATAATCATGATTAGTTTAACCTTGTGTACAGTAGTGAACGCAGTAAACTCAATTTATGTTTACTTATCCACTGACTGATCATTATGTACTTTACCTTGTAGAACGAAATCAGATGAACTCAGTACTGTATTATTTTGTACCTGATGTTATCCCTTCTCAGGTATTTTACCAGACTTAAACACTATTAATGTGCAGAACATATATTTCAGCAGTTACTGAGTTATTTCTATGTGCCCTTTCTCCATTGACTCGTTAAAGGTTGATATTCATGGAGACACCTTCTTATACCTTTCTTGAAACTGTTTTATGACCTGTCACTATATGTTCAGGTTGTCTGACACACTCTCAGATCAAGGAGGCAATAAGCAGATATTGTGTGAAACTAGAGACTGGTTTTATTTCCTCTATTTTAAGAGAAGCAGACTGAATCCGGTTAGTTAATCCAATAGTATATATTAACTTGCATGATTCTGCTAAATAATTAATTAGATAGAACTGAACAAGAGGTTAGAGTAGTTCTGAACCTCAGGTACAGTTCTTTCTTTGTGATAACACTTGGAAATGATGAGAAAACGGCCATTTTTAGGACTGTATAATTCTGGCTGAACAGTTTTCTACCGCCATGTTTGTTCTGAATGTGTTTAACTGCGAGTCACAGCTAAGAATGTAAATTGTTATGGGGTTGAACATTAAATCTGGAGTAACCGTATGTCAGTCCTGATTAATATGAGTTTTTTTCTGGGTCTGACATTTATATTGAGGATTATACAGGTATAGGTGAGTGAGTGAGATTGGTTGCTTTACGCCCTTATCAACACATTTTAGATGGTTATATCAAGGGCGGGAGAGCTGAGAGGGAGGCAGTTTATGATCATACCCAGGAAACAGAGGTAGGGAAGAAGGAAGAGAGAGACAAAGACAAAGAGACAGAAAGGCACTTTAAGGTCTTACCCAGGACCAGATACAGGTATAGGCCTACTTACCACTGTATGCAGCTGGGCATAGTCTGGCTTCTGGGGATCTATATTTAGGCTATGGAGCACATTCCTCGGATCTTGTCCCTGGAATTAAAAACAGTGTAGATTCAATCTCTCTCCTCCAGGAATGAATACTTGTGAGACGCGAAGATCTGTGGTTGGTAAAATATGTATTTCAAATCATATTTTGCAAGCCAATAAATCTGTTTGCAAAAATGTTCTTTGCAACATTTCACTGATTTACAATATCATTAATTTAGGCAGATAGAAAATCTTGATTAGTTTTGATTCATTAATTCAAGTTTAACTTCATATCTATTCATATTCTTACCATCACATGGTTACAAATATTTCATATTTAATACAAGACACCATGGACGGAAAAAGCTTTGATCATTTTTAGTCATGGTCGTCTATTACTAGGTTATGAAGCATGATGAACAATATATATATGTTTTGCTTTGTTAAAGATCGTGCACAGTATAAAAAAATACTCACCAGTTTCTTTATGAACCCACTTGCAATGCACAAGTAAGCTATGCTGATGATGCAAGTAAACATCCAGTCAGACAGGTAATTACGATCTGTCAGTGCATATAGCATGAAGCAGAGCATTGTCACATAGACCAAGAACATGAAACCAAGAGGTATGCTCAAAATTGTTCCGACCCAAGTAAACTCAGTTATCAACATTTCATACCTGACTCTGTAGGTCTCAATAAGACTTGGAGTACAACCAGAGCAAACCTTTTCCTTTAGCCCAATATTGAAATCCCTCAACAGTGAGTACATCATCCAAATAACAACTGCACAAATAATGTCAAAGACTAGAGAGATAATGGTGTTATACGAGGACAGCAAAATAGCGATTATTGTCAACCACGAAGGGGGTTCACTAAAAAAGGAGTCCCTTATTATATCAGTAGTTATACCATATATATACATCAGGGAAATGGTCAGTATAACTCCAACGATTCCAAAGTCTAAGAACCGCGCAGATTTTTTCGAATTAGTTTCATATATGTGAGAGAATGATGAAGTCATGTTAAACCACTTCAGGCCAAAAATGACACACAAGATCTTTTTAATAGGACCACACGCTACCAGTACCATGTGAGGAGCCATGGTCATCTTAACAAAGTCAAAAGGAGTAAAAAAGAACCTGTGAACAAAATTTACCAAGAATGCCAAATCTGTCAAGAGCAAAAGAACAATCCAAAGCAATGACACTATCCTCAGGGCCAACGACTGTTGAAAGCCTTTAACAAAGATGCCAATCAACCTCAACATGAAAGCAATCAGCGCAGCATGTTTCCTAAAAGGGCCAATATTGCCTTTGTTCCTAATAATAGTGCCATCTCCAGTTGATGGTCTCCTTATGACGTTTGGTTGAGGCATTGCCATGTTCAAACAGGAGATCTTTTTAAACTATGATAGTTTGAATCAACTGACGAATGGTTTCAAAACAAACTATTCAGAAAGAAACGTATTGTGAAGGTACAACAAGGATATTATCAAGTAGCTAATTACGAAACAAGAATGAATATGAACTGAATGTGACTAGAGCTTAAGACCAACGTCATAGAATCTGATGTTTTGAAATACAAATGCTTAATTATTGAATTTGAATGCTGAATTTGAGGCAGACAGGTGCATGGAATGAAGGGTCGATACTCGGGAAACATAGGAGACTTGCATATGTCACTGAAGAGTACATGAATTATAGCAAGGATTCCAATTTTATCTCAGATAGGAGCTACTGGTGGAAGGTTTCCATGAAAGCGGTTTGGTCATTTCAATATATCCTTTTTTAATTCATTTTTCTCTCTAATTCACTTAGCATAATAAATCACACTGATGTAAACTAAACAAGCTGTATATGAGATGGATAATGTATGTGACTGCCTCTTCTTACAGAGATTTGACACAATCACAAGCAAGTGATCAATGGTTCTGATTCCGCAAAAATGGCTTTGTGTCTCAATTCAGCCTATATGGAACTTAAGGAACAGAAAGAAAGTAATGAATACCCTACACAAATGGCGATGACACACCCCAAGACTTTGGAAAGTTGAGGTTCTTAACAAAATAAGGAAAAATAATGAAATTACAAAGAAAGCGGATGTATGAACATCAGTTTCCAGACACCTGCCCATGTAATGTCATAGTGACGCAATAACGTCTTCTAGGTTATAAAATGAATAAAAAAGTCAACTCTGTTAAACTGGACAGTATTGAAAGTTGGCGTTGCACACTAGTTGTTAACTTCAAACTTTCATTTTAAGGTATTTGCTTACTCCTTTTTCCAGAATATTTGTTATTCATCATTTTCAAGACATCACTTCCTCTTCAATTCCAGACAGACAATTTTGGACGGTTACTGGTTTCAAAGTCAAGTCCGCTATCATATCAGAATGCCATGTGACACCGAATTTATATATTCATGTATTTTAGTTACGTCAACATCTCTTCATGGAATTGCGGTTGGTCTCATTGAATCAGTAAGTCGTGGAGGGTCAGAGCAAATAGAGTAAGGAAGATTTTAATTGCCTGAAAAATATGATGTTTGCCAGGAAATGTTTGTTTGTGGAAATAATTGATGTGTGCTCTTGCTGCTCCAAAAGCGACATCTCATATTTTAAACACATGGTAAACGAATTGATATGTACACGATTCAGAAGCAGAGCATTTTGATTGTTGGATCAAATCTTGCACCAGGTACAAAAACAAGCCGTTGAAGTTCACGATGAAAGGATTTATTCTTGAGTTTCCTTTGTATAAAAGCTCAAACATCATACAGGAAACTATTCTTTAAATAATGTAAGTTACAACAAGCAGAATTAACTTGACATGACTATAGGATTGAAGACCAACATTGAGGGGCTGCTGGTGCACTGTTCTGTAGTCACGAGGTGAAGCTGGAGGATTATAGATCAAACAATGCATCAGAAGTCGCCGAGTGGAGGTTAATGAAAAAAGGAATAATTTGATCCTTCTTTTAATTGTGAATGATGTTTCCAGCCATATCGACCGGTTATCATCAAATAAACTACACAAACTGCAATTATTGAATCATCTTTATTTGTTACCAATTAGTTATATTCAGTATTGGCAACGCACAAAAATAATCATGTAAATTGTTATGCGTGTTTTTCTAATGAAATTGTTAAATGTACAAAGGCCAATGAAATTATTCAAAAAAGAAAACATGTTACAACACATGCTTCCGTTCAGATAACACACATTGCTGATCTCATATCCCGTTGTGACTATGTTATATATTTTTCATAACACTATGAACCATTATTTACCCACGTACAACATGAGACTTTCTAATAACTGGGGATGTAGTATTTGACCATTAGTCACTGCCTTGAACAGTCCAGGGTTATAACAACGTAAGGCAGATACTAAAAGGATTAATAACCTTCATTTCGGGTCTGCTGGTGCACTGTTTGTGTATAAACTAACAGCTTTGCTTCGGGATTTTACACCAAATTGTGCACCAACAGCCCCTCAATGCCAGTCATTAATCCTTAAATTATGCGTACTCCATTAACATATAAAAGAAGTTATACTTAATAGTCCCGCATTCTAATTCCCCATAACGGTCTGTACTGTACCTTAAAGATATAAGGGACAGATCAACCATAATTGTACAGACTCAACTTTTAAATTTTGAGATAAAACTTGCAACAATTAAAATATTTTATTGCATAGAACTATTTCCATGGAAGTTCGCAGCTTTCTTATTCTACAGATGAATGAGGATTGAGCCACCGGTTTAGGATTACTTAGGTTTTGCGAACTTCAACTGTATTTTCATATCTTTTCCTGCATATATATGAAAGCCCACATTAACTTCTCAAATTGTTAGTTACATGTTGATAAACACTTGAATAGAATGTACAAAGATCTATCATTTTGTTCTATACAGGGATTACTTGAATGGAATGTGTCTAGGATATAATATAATACCTACCTAACTTTATTTAGCATCAGTGACAAATATAGAATTGTACCATATGTGTATCAATAGCATGTGGGGTTCTTTGATTTAAACAAAGATTAGGCCTATATCTACAATTATTATGCAGTTTGAGGTATACCATCTGCACAATGTTTGTACTGGCTTTGTAATGAATAGACATAATTTGGTGTGGCTGACTTGCTCATTGTATAAAATACTTCTACCATCATTCCATGATATTTCTACACGTCCTTTCATTTGACATCAGGAACATTTGCCTAGGTATTCAGTTATACTGAGTATCTACATCCAAACCTCTAACCACTGGTTATATCAGGGAGACGTGTGGTATCATAAAGCATCAATAGAAATCATGATCTTACAATTGATCTTACAACTATTTTTTTTTGTTTCACTGGGATAGATGATCGGATGATCGGATTATTGGAAGAAACCATGTCAAAAGACAGACATTCTTCTAAAAGTGCTTTAATATAATAGGATTGGTTGTAACTTCTAGTAGACCACGTACTATACAAATCTATTATACATCCTATGATAATTCCGGTATAAAACATGAAACGTATCACGAATGTGAAATTGTCAATAAAATTTGTTTCAAAAAACTGACAACTATAAAAGGGACTACAGGTATGGACAACATGTGCCCTATTAATTATTATATCACCAACTCAAATATAATTTGAAGAATAATCATCTTGTCATAGATAACCATCATTTATATCACATATCACAATTTTGTGAAAATTCAGTCAATAACATTTATAAAAAAAGAAATTTGTAATGGATGAGCAGAGGTAGAAAGGCTCACTCTGGAGTATTTCCTAAGACGGACGACATTTAACATCGTCTATAGTTTGTATGATAAAGTACTGACAGACGACATTTGACATCGTCTACAGTTTGTATGATAAAGTACTGACAGACGACATTTGACATCGTCTATAGTTTGTATGATAAAGTACTGACAGACGACATTTGACATCGTCTACAGTTTGTATGATAAAGTACTGACAGACGACATTTGACATCGTCTATATTTTGTATGATAAAGTACTGACAGACGACATTTGACATCATCTACATTTTGTATGATAAAGTACTGACAGACGACATTTGACATCGTCTACATTTTGTATGATAAAGTACTGACAGACGACATTTGACATCGTCTATATTTTGTATGATAAAGTACTGACAAATGAATAAGTGGTTTGACAAGTATACAAACGTAGCAACATCATCACAATGATATATTATACACCAACGATTATTGACAGGGCAACTGAAAAACAATGATAACTTATTTTCCACAATAACGTTTTTATTTTACTTAAAGGTGCCTTCTGTGGAGCTGACAGCATATAATACCACGCAACACTCAGCTTTACACCGGCCATATCGGCTTTTGTCCTATCGGCTTTTGTCCTATCACCATTAAACCAAAACAAGTATTTTTATGCCATTTTATCATATCATCATCTTCATGAAATAATTGAAATATTTAAGGGAATAAACCAACAAATCTATTGGTCTATTGCAGATCAAACTCATTCTGACCGTGTACAGATTTTTAAAAATATTTTTCAACAATTTACACCTGATATATATAGACTACGTCTTATTAAAACTCACAATGTGTGTAAATCAAACAAAAATTTACCTTGACTTTTACCATCAACGCATGTACATAATACACACATTGAAAACTTACTTTTAATGACATCCATAAACACTATACACATTCATTCAAACCTGTGAACAATCGTCTTACAGTGCAATATATCGACGATACCGCTTACATAAGTACTCAGAATAATCTGAATTAAAATATCTGTCCTACAACCTACACAAATCTCAATAATAATGGGGAGGTTCTCAATAACGTAACGTTGCGTAATAGGGGAATTGCATAGCCGCCATCTTGAATCTTTATTCACATGGAATTATGGGAGTAATGGCACAGTGTAAAATCTAGAGAAAACATTTCATGTTCAGCATGGACTATTTATCAATGCTCTAATGTCAATATCCATGTTTTACATGTTTCCATAATGCAAGCCTCAATAGTTCCCATCATGCATTTGGTTTTCATAGATCGTTCATAAAAGCTCTGATATTGGTGAAAACATTCTTGCAATTTTTGATAAAAATGTCAAATATTTGTATGTCAGATTTGATCAGAATCTATCCCAGCATGCACCGCAGTAGACATGCGCAGTGAGACATGCAACTCCCCTATTGAGCTTGCGGAACCTCCCTAATACACACAAGTGCTTAATAGGAAATAGGCCTGTAGAAGACTGATGTTACTTGACGGGAGCCTGTTTACTGATGAAGGTGAAGATGGCAAGCCATGCCTCAACACAGTGTGCTACAGTGATGGAGTTCGGGAAGGTAGCGTTACTCAGGGAGGGGATGGGTGTACCACCCTTCTCCTCTATGTGGGCTACTAGCATGTCACTCAGTCTGCAATATACAAGGGTAGTCATGTAATTAAACCTGCATTCTAAAGTATTACAACAAATAAAATCTTACACATCTTGATTTGCTTATAAAACGGAATTATCAATATCCTGCTACTGTTATATAATTATGTTTATAAACAAAATTTAAGTAGGTCAGACGAAAGAAAATGGCCGCTGCTGCGCAGGAAGGGATTTGGGCGGGTCCACCAAATATAGATGCGCGCATTCAAGAAACTCTATAGCAAGAACAACTGAACAAAATCCTCCAAAAGTGTGTTAAAATGACTAATTGATAATTGTAACAAAACGAAACAACAAGTAGAAAATATTTCGTTCTTTTACCGATTTTAACTGAGAGTTCAGCTTTTACCTGTAAGTCACTACCTTGAACCTTGTTGTACAAGTCCCCATCACCAATTCTCTCAAATAACTCAAATTAAGGACAAAAATGGGTTTCAAGGTACAGTTCAGCTTACCCGAATAGACATTTTAAATCTGCGCAATACCAGACATTTGTATTCCTATATGTATTCCTAGCATTTATTATTGTCATTGCCGAATTTACTGAATCTACAGCAGAGCTGTTATATTAATTGTACGTTTCCTGACGACCTGACCGATATGGTTGTGTCTGCCAGGGCGAGGGATGCCATATCTGACTCAGGCAGGAATCAGGGGTTGAATTAGATAGTGTGAATGGAACGAGGTCCTGATGCTATACAGCTGTGCACTGCATTGACTCTCCCTCCATGACTCATGTATTCCGAGGGGTCTATCAGAGATGGAGCCCTGCCCTGCCCCTTACAGTAGTTTAGTAATCGATTGCTACGCAGTCTCGCCCAATAAATATTCAATTACTATTACCGAGTTTCATTCACTATTTATTATATGCCCTTATTATACCAAAAAAATTATAAACATTTCGTTTTAGTTTTGATTCGTCAAAAAGAATCCCAAAACTAAAATTGTATTGTATACAGATATGATCAAGATATTTGTATTGCACCTGACTAACTTGCAAGTGGAATGCGCATATATTATATACAAATAAAGCTATTCATTACTTCATAGGTTTGTAGTCAACATAATCCTCATCGTCTATGTTCCTCTTGATGGTGATTCTGAGGACGATGCACTCGTATAGTTCAGCGAGGAGGTAGTCAACAGGCATGTGTCGCAGTGCCTTGTCTAACTCCACCACCTGCTCCTTCTTCAGCTCCACCCTGTACTCAGTCACGTCTACTGAGGTGAATGGCTCCTGTGGGTGGACAAGCTCATGGTTATTATAGATTACCAGAAATAGAACCTCATCAGTTTGGTATATACATGTATTTTATTTCCATTTGTCACATTTGGCTGGGTAATAGATGACAGTAACCCTTCTCGTTGAGAAAGAATCTATGGATGTTAAATATACAAGAGTAGGATCCACCCATTAGGATTATATGATTTAGACAGAACGCTGGGACTGGATTTTAATTTTTGCTTATTGTGTTGTAAATTGCCTATGTGCCAGGCTCTTAAAAATTTGTAATTTGCAAATCTTTCTGATATCTTAATTACGATCCATATAAATTACTGTTAACATTATTATTACTTATAGATGAACTCTTTTTTCTATAATTAAATCAGCACGTTCTGAGATAATTGTAATTGTTACATAATGTTCTATTGATGAATAACAATCTTTAAATACAAAATACATTTAAAGTCAAAAGTAATGGAAAATGGGCAAACCCATCTGCAAACGGCAGTTCTTCCTGGGTGCCCTAAATCATCTTTGAAGTTTTATGAATGTTTGATGTTTTTTATGAGTATGATTTCGATGTTTCGGATCCATTGGTTGATCCTTCCTTATGGAGTCGTATACATTAAGATTTCTTGGCAGTCTATGGAACGGTTTGGTTACCATAGTTATTAGTCAATAAAATAAGAGAGGCCCTGTGATTAACTATTTAGTTAATAGATTGGTTGATGATTATTGTACAGTACTTCCAGCTAAATATATTATATAATGAATTTGTATTCCAGTTGAAAATACAAATACACGGAATAGGACAATCAATCTCTTGTATAAGACGAATCATGATAAATAAGGAAATAAATAAAAATAAACACAGTTGAGTGGTGTAATATTGTTAAGAAACTCTTTCAGTCATATCCATGCCAGTATGAACTTAATTAAGGAAACAGGTCTGTTTCTGTCATAATATGAAGGAAAACAGCAACAGTTCAAAATTATTGAAAAAATTGTCAGCCTCAGTACCAGGATAAATCGTTGGTCCATGTCTGCTATTGGATCTGCCAGTGACTGGCATTCGTCCTTGGTTATATAGTGGGTGAGTTAACTGCATAAAATAGGCTGTTTACTTCAGATCATGCTACAAATGTCCCCTTTGGTATGAAGGTGGCCAAGGGTCATAGAAACAAATTTATCCAAAGACACAAGTGAGATAGGCCTTTGAATCGAAAATATATGGGTTTCCATAGCAACAGTCACTAGTTTTTTTGTTCTTACAAAAAAAACGGTTTTCAGTTTCCAATTTCTACACTTTTGTTGGGAATGTCACCAAACTTAGGGATAATAATAGTATCCATGAGGGCTATATCCAACCACCCGGTGAGTGACCTTGATAAAGGTCAAGGTCACTATTTTCAAGGTCAAATGGGAAGTTTTGCTCTAGCTTTTGTATGTGAGTTTGTTTCAGTTGTTATAGTGACCCCCTGTTGAAATGAAATAGCAAATTATCTACTAAATATTGTTCCCTAAATCAACAGCTCCGTATTGATACCCTATTTGTCTATATATACCTATTTTAATTACATCTACTGTGGCCGTAACAAAAAAAGTCAGTTCCCTTTTTCTATGCATTTCTAGGGAAAAAAGCCCCAAATAGCCCCAATATCGAAAATATTGCAAAGTGAGCTCTGTTCTACATTCACATAAAGGTTTAGCAACCATACATTTAATGTTGCTCCCCTGATATTCCATGTATCCCAACTAGGGCTTAATCATATCTAGTTAATGATGACCTTGAACCAAGGTCAAGGTCATATTCTCAAGGTCAAATCTAGGAAATTGCTATATTCTGCTCTATACAGCTGAAATTGCTAATTTCCATTGGTTTAGTATCTGTGTATGGAAAATATCAAAGATGCAGTACAATTTCTAAACAGTTCAACATTCAGTTGACCTTCATACAAGGTCAAGGTCATTATTACCCAGACAATGATTCAGATATTTTGATAAAAAGAGGACCATAGTAATATCAGTTTGTTGTAAAATATTAACAAAATGATGAATTCTGAATATTTTATCAGTTCAGACTTGTCACATTCTCCACTGAAATAATAATTTTCAACGTTAGACCAATAGACCTTGAATAACCCTGAACTAATGCCAAGTTCAAGGTCAACTTTTTCAAGGTCAAAAGGCATAGCTTTTGCAATTGAATTATATTTCTTTTGATTAATGTACATGCAGTGACGATTTTTGAGCTACAAACAGGAAAAATGTGTTGACGATCTAATTTCACAGATTAAATGACCTTGGTTTTCATGGTTCAGGGTCAAGGTCAAAGGTCAAACATATTTTATTTTTATTTTCATATTTAAGTAGTTATTAGTGCAAAGTCTCACCAGCATAAGCCTATTTTAAAGCTACATTCCCAGGAATTGTCTATACAAATCTCAAATTTCACTTGGTAAGCTAACTACTACCCTGCCCCACCTTGTTCCAATCGTTTAGGTTTCTTTCTGAAGGTTGGAGTTAATATTTGAGAAGAAATACTTGTCCTCTTATACTGGTGAACACCAGTGTGACCTACATAGCCTTCTTCCATTCTGATAGTCGCCGCACATGCATTGTGAGGGAATATTTGTTTGCAGAGAGAGAGAGAAACATGGGGCTTGGCCTGATACAGAGGCGCCACCATGTATCAATGCATCTACAATACTATGACCATGGTGTCAACGCTCATTTCTGTGACTCCCCGATCATAAAATCACAGAATTTAAACATTTAATTTACTTTTCATTGAAAAAGATATTGATGATATTGTGTTTGGGAACTAATATGAATGGAATTCCAGAAGAACCACTCAATCTTAATTTCTGTGAATGTAGCTTTAAGTTCTTGATGGAGGCATTTAAAACCATGATATTTTTAAAGCAAAAGAGCTTGTTGTTCACCTTTGCAAAATAACAAGTGAATATATTTGATGAGACACATCATCCTTAGTAGCAACCAAGATGGCCGATCTCTAGGATGATTTTGCAATTCTCAGTAAGTAATTTTTCGCTTTTCAGTATCATACATGATGTGTTGTGAAATACCAAGGCCAATTTGCCCAGAGATTTGGTATTATGTGAAGTTGGAAGCAGGAAGTCAGAGATCAGTTGAAGTTTTGTCAGTTCGGCCCAGGCAAGGAGTGCTTGAGGCCTAGCATCAAACTTTATTAATATCAAAGCATTTGACTGAATTTATTCATGAACAAGTTCCTAGATATATGACTGATTTTTTAGGCATTGGGTTTTTGAGCAATAACGGCAAATATCATGACAGATTTAATTTTGATGACACTGGCTGGGTGTAACTTGTCAAAATCTGTCATGGGAACCCTATTTTCATGGCTCTATCATCAGAAATGAGGATGTTATGTGCAAAAACCAGTGTTTTTTTTAAGTGATATTAAATGATTAGCACTGTAACAACTTTGGTCTGGAACAACCAGCCTTTCCTAGTTTATTCATATACTTAAACAAAATCAATATTTTAAACTTTAATAATAAAAAATATTTTGTCCATCCATCCGTTCCTTCTATGAATATTGACTTTAAGTACTTCCCAATTGATTCTCATAATTTTTATGGGTATGAATTCAATATTTCTCTATTAACTAGAGGGGGAACCTATGGGAAATATGTGTCATCGTATGTCACGCTTATTTATGTGCCTAGATTAACTATGAATATTAAGCTTGTATATAGATCTCTTAGATTATCAAGTAATGTTTTTTACATAGTTTCATAATCCCAGGTTAAATTTGCATTAATATTTATGGATAATAACTAAAAGATTATCCATATGTCAGCTTGACGGTTGGGGAAGTTAAATGCATCACTGTACGTCACACCAATTATATATCCTCAAAATTTAGAAACTAAAGAATAAAGCTGGATATTCAAAGAAATATGGATTAGTTTAAATCCTGAGCATTATATTGACATGTTTTTGTCATTTTCCTGACTGTGAGGTATGTTTGATACACAGAAACATTACAGTATGTCACGCATCACTGTATGTCATGTTCATCTCTTAAGCTACTTAAAACAGGTAATAACAAATTAGTTAGTAAGTCTGAATGAATCCATCTTAATGGACCAACTGATAGTTTCATACAATGACTGATATCATATTTCATACATTCTATTATATAGAAAAATGAAAGGAAATACGATCTATTAAAAAATGGAGAAATTTTTAAATAAAAAAACACAAAAGTTTATATATGTTTACCACAATATATCAAATTACAGTCAAAATCTGAATAAATAGGCCTGTTTTTGATGGTAAAAAAAGAAAATTATTAAAATAAACCTACCACATGAGTGAAATGCTAATTATTAGATATTAAGCTGCCAAATGTTGGAGAATTACAGGTGGGTATTATGTTAAAGTATAAGAAAAATCAGCAACATATAAACAAATCTATTTTTGACATTTCTTCAAATGCATTTCCTGAAAATTACTACTTTTCATGAAAATTGGTCATATTTACGCTGCTCTACCCCATTCTAATTGGCTGGGGAAGAATCCTCCTCCATGTGGACTGACCACCGGCGCCCCATCATGCTAAGGTCATGCATTGTCAACATAGTAGATAGGATTCCCTCCAGTCCCCCTCCCCACCCCTACTACAAACCCAAGTTGGTCATCCCTCCTTCCCACTGGCCCCTCCCCCTTTCCACTGATTACTCCAGAGCAGCGAATGTTAATTAGATCGGACAGGCAGGGGAGTCAGTTTTAGATAGCTTGTTCCCTCACTCTCAACCCTCCCTCCCAAAGAATGCAATTCTTTACATTCATACAATAATTTTCTTTTGATCTTTCAAACAAAATATTAGCCCACTGACCAACCTAGTCTGACCAAACAGAATGAAATACCACAATTTTACAAGTGTTTACAAAGAAGGAATGTAGATGATACGTAAGGTAATAAAGTAAAATGGACATCATTGGTCTAGAAAGTTGGTTTGAGGCTCTATTATAGGAATTATATTCATTGATGTGAGGCCATTGTACTGCTACTAAACAGTCTTTTAGTCAAGTAAATTTATAAAGAAGTCTTTGTGTGGAGTTGTGCTGTGAAAATGTCTTGTGAGTCTGAGTACACAGAAATTTCTTCTGTATGGTTGTCACCACATCCTCCTCTGCCTGCCCGGCCAGCCGAAGGCCCCTGGACCTTGTTGCAGACCGACAGGGCACCCATATCACATTCATTTCAAATCAGAAGGGTTTGAGATAGACAAGGAGCTCTGGTTCTGGTTCTCTGGTTCTGAGGTGCTTCCTCTCAGGCTCTTTTGTCTTGACCAAACTGTTTGTGTAGAACAACTTCTCCTAGTATGAGAGTATGATGAAAATACCTGGTTTGGCTGGATCCTTGTCCATGGATTCCACCGTTCCTCCTAAGAGGAATGGATTTCACCCAAGGTATAAAATACTCTTTGTTCTGCTATCTCTCTCGCATCCAGAAGAGGCAGAACAAAATATTAATAGTAAAATATAAAAGATGAGATAAAGATAAAGACAATGTTGAAGTTCAGGCACTCAACGGAATATCTATCTGGGCAATTGTCTATAGAAAGTTGAATTACTGCATTGTTATAAGATCTGATAAAATAAAAGAATTCTTGAATTGAATTGAATTGTTCACAAAGTGATCATGTTATTTACTCAAGAAAACAAATAAATTGTTAAAAACCTATGATGTCATTCTGCTCAGTCTGAAATTGGCATCATAATGATATGGTGAGGAAGGGGGATGGAGGAGAGATGTTCAAGAGAGCAGGAGTGGGCCCTCGCACTGCATGTCACTCCCATATTCTCTTGATTCATGTTTTGGAGGGGTAGGCTTTAAAGGGAAAGGGTTGGGGGTTCTTCTAGGGCAATTTCCTTTCTTTTAAGGGTCCTCAAGCAACACTGTAGGTTGACCATACCTCGGGGACAAGCCCCTTTCTGCAGCAAAGGTAAAGAACTCCTAGAGTTATGTCTATATACGGGTAGCCAAACCCCAGATAGTCAGACCATGGGATAAAGGAAATAACAGCAGGGGTGGGTTTAGGGATATCTGTGTGAGAGAAGGCGTAATTCTGCTCTTTGCAGGAAAGTTAATTGTTGGTTCAATTGTGGAAAGAGGGGAGAAATTGTCATAGGTTAAATTACCCCCCCAGAGGGGCACAATTTTTGGGCTGGGGAGTGTTATATATGGGGACTTATAGTGGGACTTATGAAATGGCATTGAATACTACTCACACGCCAATCCTTTCCAACCAGGAGATAACCACCTACTATTATAATTATCCTAGGCTTTGACAGGAGGGGGTATAGGAGGATGAAGGATAATCACTGTCATCCAAGTCACCATCAGCACTCTGACCCAGATTTCTTCATACACTAGGACTCCCTCTTGCTCAAATAGATCACCTCTAGCCTGCATGGCTAAGAAGGTTATAAAGAGGAATCCAATGGTGAAGTCTCTGAGAAATGTGTCAGGGGTGGTACTTCCAGGTTGAACTCCCATGGTTGAGGCCGTGGTGGGGTGGTGGTCATTGTGGGGGTATGCAAGACAGCTTCTGCACAGGTGAAGAGGGTGAGACTGGGTTGGGAGAGGAGTCCGGTCTCTCCCTCTTGGTGGATTCAATTCAATTCAATTCAAGAATTCTTTTATTGCAACAGATGGTATATACAGTAAAGGTAATCCAGCTTTCTAAATAGACATAGGCCTAGGCAGGTCTTCCGCCGGGTGCCTGCTAGAATTGTCAGATTCTAGAGGGTGGAGTATCAGTATTTTCAGATGTATGGTTCAGAGCTTTGGGTAGTGGATTGATTGGTGGTATTTGCACCCTCCCTCTCTTGGCTCTGGATCTGGTGAGAGCATCTGGTGGGGGCTTGAGCGGAGGAGCTCCACAGCAGCATTGGGTGGCAGAGGGTGGTGCACGGTGACCGGTCTAGGTGAGGCTAGTACTAACACCTCCTCTTGCAGTGGCAGCTGCTGGGGTGGGCATGGCACTTGTTCTTTGTTCTGCTCTTCTATCTGAATTGCATGAGGCATGAGTGGTATAGGAATAGATACATTGTCAGGCTCTGCCTTAGAATGGGTGGGGGTGGTGGTGGAGCTCTGACTCATTGGGCTTATTCAGTCTGTTTCCAAGCCTTATTATGTTTACCCTGATCCATCCAGATATCAACTTAAGTCTCTGTTTATATGTTTCTGTTCACCTTGGGTCTCCCTGAGTGTTATAGTGGTACCCCTTATACCAGTTATGTAACCATGATCCCACTTCGGGTCCAGTGGAGTGCTTGGTACCCAATAACACCACTACCTCATCCCCTATGTTTAGATCTTTGGATCCTTAGATGTTTTGCTCTGGCTCTCAATGTCTCGTAATTGGCCTCTCTACTGGCCTGAGTGCATTCAGTGGCCTCTCTGAAAGCATCTGTTAGGGCCATGTAGGCCTTCACTTAGCACGGCATCTTCAGTTCCCTTGGGAGTGGGAACAATTTTAGAAAAAGGATATTTTGGATTGTCGCTGAAAGTTAAAAAATAGGCCTTAAAAGTAGTCCCATAAGAAGTGGAGACTCTGCCAAGAGGGTTGGACCTGAATGCCTTTCTCATTTTGCTGGTCTTGTAGAATGCCTTACTTCAGTGCCTAGAGATTTGTGACTCCCTTCCACTTGTTAGTTTTATGAATTCCAGTCCCCTATAGGTGATGACTACATCTCGATGGCCATACCAGGGAATGTAGTCATTTGCCAAATAGTCAGCTATATTTTTAGCTGCCTTGGAGGGTATGCGTTTGACCTCAACCCAGCCTGTAGCATGATCTATTACCATTATAATATATTTGTTCCCTTGATCAGAGACTGGGAAGGCACCACAGAGATCCATTCCCAGTATCTGTCCTGGGTACCTAGCTATGGGCATAGCTGTAAGAGGTACACCCTCCTGTCTAACTTCTGACTTCTGACTAGCACATTTCTTCAGAACATTGTATGTATTGCTTCTGATAGTGGGCCATTTCTAGGCCTCTTGGGTCCTATCCAATGTTTTTCTCATGCCCTGATGGCCTATCTTGGTGTGAGCGTGCCTCACTACTCTATACCTAGCTGAGGGGGGCAAGACCAAAAGGGGGTAGGCCGGCTTTCCTCGGGGAAGAATTAGAGTAAAGAGCATGCCAACAATTATGGCATAGTCTCCCTTCTCCTCCACCCCCAGTTGGAATTCATCCATTTCCCTCTGTTCTACACTTATTTGCTCTTTCTCAAGTTTATCAAACTCACAAAGGATTTCATTAACTTCATCTAAGGTGCAGACTTTGAATTGACTGAGAGTCTGTCCTTTTCCTTGGGGATTGTCTATATTTGAGAAAGCATATCTGCCCTAATATTGTTGGCCCCTTTTCTATACTCAATGGGAGCGCCAAACTCTGCTATTAGTACAGCCCATCTCTGAATTTTGGTGTCTTTGACCTACAAACAGCAATTTTAATGGATTGTGATCAGTATAAATTTTGAATTTGCTACCTTAGTCTAAGGTTATTTAGAGCATAAACAATTGCATATATATCTCTTTCTCAAAAGTAGTCCAATTTAATTGTGGGCCGGAGAGTTGTTTGGAAATATATTGAATGGGTCTCCCCATGCCTTGGCTATCAGCCTGAACCAGTATGATCCCTTTTGCATGCATCACTGTAGAGGTGATAAGACTCATCTAGTTGAGGGTGTGCCATTACTCTATCTGAAGTAAGTAATTCCTTCAGTGTTTCATATGAATTTTGCTATTCTTCCAATCAGTCAAACCGGGCATACTTTTTGGTAAGCTTTACTAGAGGATAAGCAACTCTGGCATAATCTGGGATACATTGACGGTAATACCCAGTCATTCCTAGAAATGAGCGAATTCTGCCCAGGTCTTCTGGGGTTGGCATATCCCTGATAGCACTACATTTATCTGTGTGGGAGTTAATCCCATCCTTTGAATCTTGGTAGCCAACGGTAGATCTACCTTTTCTTGTTTGAAAATGCATTTAGTCTTTTTAATTGAAATTCCATATTCTTCTAGCTCATAGAACACCAGACCCAAATGGGGATCATGCTCCTCTTCAGTTTTTTTCTGAAAACAGTTTGTTCTTGGCCCATTGAAAGACGGAGACCAAAAGGCATTCTATGGAAATGCATCAATGGCACACAATCACTGTTTTTTCAATACTTTCTGGATCTGTTTCTACCTGGCAGTAGCCACTTTTTAGGTCAATGGTTGAAATAACAGTTGATCCTGCCAAACTAATAAATATATCTTGAATGTTTGGGGATGAGTGTCCTTGTTGGTAACAGAGTTGAGTTTTCTAAGATCTACACAAGGCCTAATTACTCCCATTTTTCTTTGGAACCAATAATGTTGGGCTCCCCCATGCTGAACTGCTGGGTTCTATTACTAGCCCATGTGGATGAATTATCAACACAAAAATGTTTGAAAATTGTTCATTTAAAAAGGTCGACCAAGTAAAGAAGATATATCCTAAGCTCAGATATTGACATAAACTGTTTCACTGAAACCTGGATACATAACAAAACCTGTATACCCTTATTAGAGCATTACAACTACATCCTTATAACCTTAAATTGTCAGTGATGACAATCTTGAGCTATTATCTGTGAACATAATAAAGAGCTTAAAGCGGATGCCTCAATTTTGTATGAATTTAAGTAGATTTTTCATGATTTACCGATGATTCTCAAAGTAAAAGTAGACCATTTGTTTCAGAGTTTAAGAATTAATTAGTTCAATTAGATTGGGCTTATGATTTAACACAATATTATTTGGAAAATTTGACACAAACATATGGAGTGTATTCTTGGTAGCCATTTTGAAATCAATCTGCATATTTTGGATAGAAGAGTTGCTCTTAGCTGTGTCTTCGGATAACATTGTTCTATTGCACTGATGTACTTCCATACTTCCAATGACCTTGACCTGGTATGAAGGTCAACTGAAGGTTATACTCTTTAGAAATTATGCTTCATCTTTGATGTTTTCCATACACATATATACTAAACCAACTAAAATTGACAATTTTAGCTGTATATAGCTGAATATAGCAATTTCCTAGATTTGACCTTGAGAATATGACCTTGACCTTGGTTCAAGGTCATAATAAACTAGACATGATTAAGCCCTAGTTGGGATGTATGTAATATCAGGTGAATGAGCAACATTTAATGTATGGTTGCTAAACCTTTATTTGAATGTAGAAAAGATCTCACCTTGCACTATTTTTGTTAGGCTTTTTTCCATAGAAATGCATAAAAACGCAACTGACTATTTTTTATATTGGCAGCAATAGATTTAGTTAAAATAGTGTGGTTAAGGAGAGGATATATGGCCATGCATGCATGTATTCAACACATCAACACAAAGTTCACCTATAGCAATGCAAACATTTCTTTGGTTTGAGAAGTGGGTTTTAAGAAATATCTATTTGGTTGCGGATCACTTTTAGAGATCCTTTAAGATTCACTAACGTTGATTCTCGAAGATGTACCACTATGTAAACATCATCTTGCTAATATCCCCATATCGTTGAATGTATTAACACTTTAAGGACTATTTACAAATGTAAACCAAGATTTGTCTTTTTTTGTCAAACAATATCATCATGGGACCGGGGCATGATTTTGTTATTCTCATTTGTAAAATAATTCTAGGACTCTTAACTGAGTGAACTTCACACAATAAAAAAAGCAAGCTTCTACTAACAATCATACAATTATAAATTATTTTAGATGAAAACAATATAACATTTACCTGTTTATATTTAGCGGCCATCTTCTCCAGTTCCAGAGACACCAACAACCATAAGGCCTTGGTATGATGCAGTCTGCACAATTGTTTAGCCTGAATAACATTATGTATTATCAAGAGTTAGTTATGCGTTTCCATGTGAGGTACTTCCTACCATTTAGGTAAGGCCCATATGTGATGTGTTGCAGCAAAACGAGCCGCAAAAAATGAATTTTGAGATCTCAACATTATATTCGAAAGGATGAGATCAAGTCGATTCCAATGATAGTAAACACTAAGACACCTAATGAGTATTTCTATATTTTAAGTTTATATTTTTATCATATCTGGGTGGACTAAGATTAATAATACTCCACACAAAGGCTTTTAAAACGCAAAAATTTATTTAAACCAATGTCCTGAAATTTGGTACATAGATTCATGTAACTAAAAGTGCTGAACCCTTTAAACATCACAATATTTCAATAAAGAGATCTTGTGAAAATAACACGTTCTTTTGCGACTTGTGACTCATCTTCCTTCACATATGTGATGTGTTTCAGGAAAATGAGTCATAAATTGCAAAATCGATATTTTTCAAAGTGTTTTTTTCACAAGATCACATTATTGGACTGTTCTGATTCTTTCAGAGTCCATCATTTATACCTATATCAATCGATGTATCAAATTTCAGGATAATCTATATAGTATATCCTTTAGTTTTAAAGGTCCTCATATGGACTAAATTTAGTTACTTTACTGTGTATTCACCCCAAGAAATATTGAAACCGTTTTTTTCAAAAACGAAAATATCAAACTTAAAATCTAGAAATACTTATGAGATTATTGGACTGTTTACTATCATTGGAATCAGCTTGATCTCATCTTTTCAAATATAATGGTATATCAAAATCTATTTTTTGCGACTTATGACTCATTTTCCTGAAACACATCACATATAAGACACTGCCGTGGTTAAGGTAAGGGTTAAATGTTGCATGGTGTAATGATCATTTGCGGAGCTTTGACCTAGATGGGTTCTGACTGAGGGTTCTGACCAAGAGGTTTCACCTGGCAGGGTACGGGCCTAAAACCGAAGGGAAAACCGTGGAGTGGACCCTGCACTAAGAGGCATGTATCTAGAGCTCAGAGAACATCCAAATTGCTGTATTAAAGCTAACATACATAGTCACACGGTAAGGAGTAACATAATGCATCACTTTACCTTGGGCAGGAGGAAGGCATCATCCATCTCCAGTACCTTGGTCACAAACTCATGCAGGAAGGTATGTTGTGCCCCGCCCACCATCACCAAGAAGCCAATCACAATGTCCAGATTAGACAGGAAGTCTGACGCCTCGATCACATGACGTAAGTCATTCCTTATATGGGTCTGTAGTGCTGGCGCAAGGGGTTGCTGTGGAAGTTTAAGTTTTTTTCAATTATGTTTATTCATTCTTTTTATACTTCTTTCCTTAATTATTAAATCATGGGAACACAGGAAAACTTGTGTGTGTATAGAATTGGAATACAATAACGGCTTCATACGAAATTCATCTTGATTTTTAATATAATATATAACCGATATACAATGACTCCCCCTCTTTCTACTTTTAATAACGTAGTTTACTGTTTGGATTTGATTGTTACCATTGAATTAATTGTCTGAATATAGGGATTACATGAATGATGGACGAAATGTTTCTTCCGAACCTCAATTTCATTTTGTCTGAGGATTTATGAATTCCAGATGTACATGCTTCATAGCTGACTATTACTTAGGAAATTAGGTCGATTATTTTTTGCAACTTTCTGGAACTAGTTTCCGAACCACGATCAATTTCCGTTATGTGGACAGTCCTTGGGTGACTTCAGAGAAGTTAGCCAACTCGACTTCAACTAATTCTGATAAGTTCTAATGCCTTAAATTGCTTTGACTCTTATATTAGGTTACCTTGGTTCCACAGTCACAGACGCATCACATAGAGAATCATTAGTTTAGGATGTATAACTGGTGATTGGTTATGAAGTTGTGGTATAAGATTAATTACACTCTATACATGGTTTACACCGGCTGCAGAATGAACCATGACTCACCTGAGCTATCTTCTTCTCCAGTTTCTCAAACAATGTAGCATTATTTGCGTCTTCACAGTAAACCACTGAGTCGAGCTGGAACAGTGAAGAGAATGTAAAGAACTGGCCTGGGTAAGAACAAGGCAACATTCATAGCATTGGTGCAAATAAACGCCAGACATAAGAAAACAGTGTGGCTGTTAAACCACTAGGTGGTGCAGCAGTCACTCATACAGTCTAAATAAAGCATTGGAGCTGGCAGAACCACTCCTGACTTGAAACTCAACTGGCTTGCAAGTGTTTTCATTGAAGCTCTCCAGAATCTTTAATATAAGTTAGGAACGTTTATAGATTACCCCAACACAGTGGTGTGACACTGGTGGAGAACCCTAAAATATACACTGCAGGTGGAAAAGACACCCAAACAACTGTGTGGTGTCACCTTGCGGATGGGGTTGCATGGTGATGTGGGGTGGAATAATGAGATGATAAAATAGGTCTGAAATAGGTGATATGAGGACTTCAAGCTGAAGATTATGGACTTTTGATAATGGAGTTGTGGTCCTGTGGACTATGATGTAAGGGGCTGATGGCCCAGGCTTGTAAGTGTGTGCCGTTTGTCCCCTATATATGTACCTTCACATGTGCATCCATCCAGCCTATGCAATGTTTTAAGTTTATTCTGATGCTGTCTGTGCTACTAGTAAAAAGAATAGAGGGAACACAAATAATTTGCATTCTTCTTCCGAAATAACCTGAGAATGCAGCTTTGAATAAAAGATATAACAGCAGTAAAAGTTCTTACCTGGAAGATGATCTGAGCTCTACCAGCGATGAACTTCTCTGTGAGCTGTGTTTCCAGACCTGGGAGGTCATAATCAATGCGAGTGCCCTGTCCCACCTCCAGGGAGTAACTACAGTTGGCTGACACCAGGGGAAGAAGGTCTCTGCCTGGGTCATAGGTCACCATGTGGGTGGAGTTCACATTGGGTAGTGCAACCTCTGGGCCCTCTCTGTAGCAATAATATAATCAGGTATTCAAGTATCATTTCATTTTGTAAATGTTCATATTGCTCTTTGAAAATTGTTGGTAAATCTCCCAATTTCCCATACAAAAAATATCAGTTCAGATATGGAGCAAGGCGAGAATATTGTTTCCCCAAAATCTTTTGCTTTTGGTATTTAGTTGTGATAGCAACACATCTTGACAACATAACTCATGACATATGAACTCATTAAATCCATACATGTTACTAATTTAACTTTTCAAGTTCAAATCCCCCAAAATGTCTGAATCTGTCTCAATAAAAACAGCAGAGTCTAAGTTATACAGGTGTGCTGTTTTAGTTGAGTCCCAACAGCATCACTGTTGAAACAGTTTTAAAATTGTTGAATGTTTTACGTCATGATAAATTCAAACTTATCAGGTATTCGATCCAAAAAAAAAATTTTTTTGCCACTTCCAAGGACCTGGACCAGACTTGCACACTATGTAACAGCTCTCATCCAGAATCCAAAGAAGGCAAAAGATTTACAAAAAGGTATTCGATCACTGTTTGTTTAAGTAAATGTTCTTGTTGTTCTTTGATTTTTTTAAATAAATCTTTTAAATGAATACAAACTGCATCAATTCAGATATGACCCATGGCTACAATATTGTTTCAGAGACAACTTTTCGTAAAATCATGCTTGTTTCGTGCTTGTGATAGCAACACAACCTGACATATTAAATGCTAGTTTAACTTTTCAATCCGAATTTCTGAATCTGTCTTTTAAAAGTCTTCATAGCTGATGATATGCAGTTTCAGTGGAGGCCCAACAGCATCCATTGATGATGCATTCAAACTTACGGGGTGCCTGAAAGTTGTTGGAAGTGTTGCATGAACTCATTATGCGTCCTGGAGAGGTAGGTGAGGAGGGCGGTGACACACAGCCCCGAGCCCCTGTCACTGGGCAGTAGTGTGCTCAATGGTGACTCCTCACTGATGATGGAGTTACAGTACATCTCTGGTAGCACCTTGTCTGACACTCCTAGAAAGGGTTCATGTATTACATTGTAAATCTATCTTATATCTATTTTATATCTATATTATATCTTATCATATCATATTACATTATCAACTATAGTATAGATCCTTTTTCCAAATTCAGGGGTATTTGGAAGACCTGTATACATTAGAGATGGTACTCCTTTTTCATTTCAATGTCTAGTCTGTAACATGTATTACAATTTGTAAACGTTTATGGAAATACAAATCTATTACTATTATACAAATGAAATAAGGTCTGTCATCAGAACTTTCAGTGGAGCCCCAATAACTAGCTTTATTGAACGTTTATTGACACTCATAATACATTCTGCGAATCAATTTCTTTTGTTTTCTTGCATACAAGTACTTCTTTACCTATACCTACTGGGTGCCTGCACCATTAACTGGCCGGACAATATGTTTCAGGCCGGCTGAGGTCTGTTAAAGGATTAAATACTGGCATTTGTGATGGACAGTTTGTACATAATCCTGTCTTTGCCGAAGGTAGTTATAGACCGTTCAAGACAATGGCTAAAAGCTCTAAGACTACTTGTAATTTAAATATACACTCTATACGCGACCTGTAAGCAGTAAACATCAAAGGCCTCTACGGTTAACTCTATGGCACGCCGCTGCCTAAAGGACGAGTATAGAGTAGTAAACCTTGCATTCACCTACAGCGAAAGTATCCCCAGTAGGTGACACTGTTATCCGAGGGGCTCCAAAAATAGATGTATATAATATTATATAGTATGGGGTGGTATATCTTATTCTCTTTTGGTGTAAATGGGTGAGGCAAGCTTGTTCAGTGGGAATACTAATGTTGAGAAATGGTACTTACTAAACGTCAATAGTTGGGTATGTACAGACGTCCAGGCAGTGCAGAGGTCCTTGAACCACGAGTAGACTTCAGACTTTTGTGTTGCTGTGGAACATAAATACCCATGTATTTGTTGTTAATGAATACAGAGAGACTGGAACAAGGCCTAATTAATATTAATTAGTTATTGGGCTAGATCACAGAGCATTGTGGTTGGAATGCTTCAAGCGTTTCCACGTAAGATGACCTCTTTGGAATCGCAGTTATTTGATGCTGCGATAAATTTGGTTCAATTGTGATATGTCATTGTAGAACCAGTAAGGCTAATACCAATAGCTGGAATAAACACTTCTTTTATACCAACACCCAGGATGGTGTTATATGGTTGACTAAGTAATTGGGGAGATGGGTGCAGTGAATTGAGCTCATTTGAGGGATCCCTCCTACTCTTCCTTCCACTCTCAGAATTCCTCTCTAACAGCTTTCAATTCTATACAATCTACACAATTTGTATAATCACACAATTTACATAATTTGTATAATCAAATCAATGTTTTTTTATGAGAGAAAATACAGAAAATGCTCACAAATACCATCCATTATAGGAATGACATTTAAAGCCCAAAACGTGAAGGAACATATTACGGTTAATTATGGAATTATATCATGTATGAAGATGTGAATACTGAAAGTATATGGGTCAGATCTTTAGGAAATGTACAACTGGCAGCTCTACACATTTAGTAAATTCTGCTAAATTAGGCTGGAATTTGATCAATACTAGGTACATTCGAGTATATTCGGCATTGTATTGATTCTAGCAATCTGTTTGGTTGGGTTGAACTGTATTTTGAACTTTGTTTTCGTCTGAAATTTGGGTTATTTGAGGAGATTGGCGAGGTTGAATTGTACGTTTGCTGAAAATCTGATCCATTATAATTATACACTTTCAGTATTCACATCGTCCTTGATTTACAGTTCTAAAGATTATACATATATACATCAAAGAAACTGAGAAAAAAAGTAGTTTTAGGCCAATTCAGCAAAGAAATGTAGCTTTAAAATCCTACCTGACGTGAAGGAGGAGAGGAACTCTACTATCTTCATTTGCTTGGCCTGGTTCCTGGTGAGTTTCCTGTGGTAGCGACGGCTGGCTGCTTGCACCAGGCGGATGATGTTAGGCAGCAGCTGCACCACCCGCAGTGTCGGCTCCTGTAGATAAACACAATCAGAAAAATTAGATAAGATAACTATATGCGAAAACAAATATGAAAACAAAATATGTGAACAGAATAAAATAAGGAGACAAAATAAGAAAACTATATACGATAAGAAGTAAGAAAAGAAAATTTATAAGGAAACAAAAAAGGGATCTACGACTAAGACCACAAAATCAAATCAATTCGATGTAAAGATGATTGGGTCAATATTTTATACTTGGACATGGCGGCATCACAGTGTAATTACATCCTAGTCAGGGGCGCTATGTACCCCATTGACAATTCTTTTTCACAAATGAACATAAATGTGATCCGCTTTAGGAAAATGTGTCATAAGTCGCAAGATATAGATTTTGAGATAATACCATATTTGAAACGATAAGATAAAGGCGATTCCAATGATAGTAAACAGTTGGATATCTAATATATATATAAGTCTTTCTATATTTCAAGTCTAATATTTTTATTTTTTGAAAAAATGTTTGCAATGTATCTGGGAAGACATTTATTAGTAAAGTAGCTAAATATACTCTATAAGATGACCTTCGTAATGCATAGATATCTTTAATACACTGTCCTGAAATTTGGTACATGTAATTTATGCCTCAACAAGCGTTAAGCATCCCAAAATTGAAAACATTCCCTCTAATACATCGAGTAAATAAAACACACTGAAAGTAGTTTCATATGTGGGTCAGATGTTCACAAAATGTACAATTGGCAGCTTTACTTATTTAGTGAATTCAGCTAAATTAGGCTGGAAAATGATGAATCCCAGGTATATCTGAGTATATTTGGGATCGCATTTATTTAAAGTATCAGTTCTGTTATGTTATACTGCATTTTGAAGCTAACTTTTGTCTTCAATGTGGGTTATTTGAGAGGATTGGCGAAGGCGAATTGTACATTTTTTGAAAATCTGACCCATATGGGTCACGGTAATAATTCACACTGGCAGGTGAAAGTGAATAGGAAACTTGACCCTATCAAGAGTGTCCCAAAATAAAATGGACTGCTACAGACATGCACGTTAGTAAATGAAAAATCACACAAGAATAGGGAAATCTGAATAAGAAAAAAAGAGAATTCTGACCAATAAAATAAAATGATAATCATGTTAAGATATCACGGCCTGTTGTTTGACGTTACCACAGTTCTGGAAATGTGTTCATTCGAAGAGTGACACGCATCATATCATTTAATATAATTTTCGGTTTAAAGCAAATAAAAAACGATACCATTCATCCCAATCAAGGAACTGTTTTGTTAACGATTATTGGCTCATATGTACACGTATAAGGGTCAGATCTTCAGAAAATGTACAATCTTCAGATCTACACATTTAGTAAATTCTGCATCATTAGGCTGTAAAATGATAAACAAGAGTTATATCTGAGCGTATTTGATATTGCCTTGATTCAAACCATCTATTTGGTTATGTTGAACTGTATTTTGAAGCTTATTTTTGTCTAAAAATTGGGTTATTTAAGAGGATTGGTTAAGGTCAATTGTACATTTTCTGACGATCTGACCCATATGTTGATTGCAATGATGAGATAACAGAGTTCGCGTTTTATTAAGTAGGTCAAATAAGTATGATGGCTGCCGTGGTGCGTGCAGTCTGATCTGATAAATCAGTATACGTATAAACAATAGAAATTTCATATAAAGAACGTCACTGCAGTAGATGGTCTCATAAACCATCTCATGTACACAAACTTTGTCTTTCAATAATGATTCAAACAAAATGCTGAGGCTTATTTATTCCCCAGAGGATCTCATGAAATGTGGTGAGTTTTTCATATTGGACAAAAAGGTACGATAGCATAAATAAACTAGGTGACATTTAAGGATGCCAAATACACCAGTCTTTTTAGGTAAGTCACTCGTCTAAGACTTCTAAGACACTATTCTTATTCATTTTTGAAATAAATAAAACCCAAGTATACTGAATTTACCAACCATTTTAAGGAACATTTTGAGCACAGAGAAGGGTTTCTTGCCGCCGGGCTGTACAGGAGTGACGTTTTCATCCAGTTCCTTAGTGAGGTGCTCTAGAGTGATATGTGACCGGTAGCGCCACATGGCGGAAATGTCCTGTATCTTAGTGTCAGGAGTGATGGGAGCAGCGTCACCTGTCTCATGCGTCAGTCGCAGCAACAGACTGCCACCTGGTGTACAGCAATCATAATAGTTTGTTAAGATCAACAAATGTGATGTTTTATAAGAAAATGAGTCGAAAGGTGCACAAATTATATTCTTGAATGTTTTTTCCCGAGATCTATATCCTCGTAGGAATGTTTTGATTTTTGGATGTGAAGCTATATGATCGTTGGTGTTAGCTGCACTCGAATCAGTTCATGTACCAAATTCCAAAACTGTATATCTAATGTCTCTGTATAATACTAGTTTTTTAACCCACTCCGTCCTCTCAATACATATTAGATGGTATGTGACATGAGCTGGATAATTGTTTTTAATCACTGGATGCTTAGGCTATTTTATATTGATTAATTTAGTGTGTAATGAAAAATATTCGCGAAAACCTTTTGTACATGTTAACATGATATTGTCAATGTAATCATAATAGTACAGTTAAAAACAGAGCGAATGTATAAGATCAAACTCTTTTTCTATTGTTTAAATCAGGCTGTCCTGAGAAAATTCATGCTTGTACGTATGGAAATGTAATAGACCTGAATAAAATATTTTCTAAATCTAAAATCTAAATCTGCGTTAATGTCTCTGCGTTGTCTAAGGTGATCCTGAGATTAAGAAGAATATTTAACTACTGAACTAGTGATTGCCCTCCAGAAATATCAGTAACTATTGTTTTTCAAACATCAAACGATATAAATGTACTTAGTAGATATGCCAATGTTCAACATCGTTGGAATCTGCCTGTTCCCTTCTTTTCAAATAATGATTTGCCACTTATGACTCTTTTCCTGTGACACATCACACATAGTGGAAATGAAACGAAGAGCATGATATCTTATTGAGAAAGGTGAAGACACCGAAGATTGGAGGAAAGCCTGACAGTGTTCTTTCTCATTGCTTTATGCAGGGACTCCACTATGGGTAAAACGGCAAAAAACGGCTGCGACGAATTTTTTGCTACGAAATATCTATTCAAGTTAGATATTTTGCAATTGTTGGCAACAAATAAATGTGTTGCCGACAACCTATTTTACCCCTCTTCCACTAGTGATGTTTGTGCACAGAGTTTTTAGGCGTTTCGGCGACACGTTTTGCCTGTCAGCACGGTTTTTGTCTATAGTGGAGTCGCCCTATTATACAACTGAAGTTATGATTTGGATTCACAGGATTTTAATTTCCTTGAATCATGTTTGCAGGTCAATTGAATTTACTCTCATTAAATTTAAATTTAAATTAATCTAAATTTGCATATTAGAACTAAAACCAACCCATGGAATTGAAGATTTATTTTTGTAGAATATTATATTTAAATCACATTTCACAACATTATTGTGCACTTTAGAAACAATGTCAATCACAGAGATTCTAACAGTTCCATAATGTGACTGATATTTTAGGGAGATTTCAATATTCACAGATCTATGATCGTGGAAGTTTGTACCATATTGAGCATTTTATGCATTTCGACCAGCAAATGTGTGCAGGTGTCTGACTCAATTGAAACAACATAACAAGCACAAAGAATACCCTTTGATGATAATGATAGGAATAAATTAATTATAATAACATTTGATGCAATAATTACGGCGGAACATTATTAACTTACCTCCTTTGTCGTTTGTAACTTTCTCATTTGCTTCGTGAAGATTTCCATTCAGGTTCTACAATGTTAATGATATATCGTTAGCAGAAACGAAATTATGAAATCAAATTACAGTAATTACATGTATAGATGATTGTGTTAGTATAATTATATTTGTGAAGTGTTTTAGGACAATGAGTCACAGTCGAAAAAAAAATGGATTTTGATATATCATCATATTTGAAAAGATGAAAATTTAATGATAGTAAACCTTTTGAAGGAAAAGGTTTGCAATGTTTGTGGGCGGGCAATTACTAATAAATATCTAAACATACTCTATAGAATGACCTTTGAAAAGCAGGGATGTCTTCAATACACTGAGGTTTGGTACATTTATTCATACGACACTAGGCACTAGATGATCTAAATATGAACACATTCCCACAAACAGATCTTGTAAATAAATCACTTATTTTGGAACTTGTGACTCATTTGTTTTTAACACATCACATGTGGGCATGGTGGTGTCAAGTTTAACCGCACCTTAGTCAGGGGCGCTATGTACCCCATGGAAAATTCTTTCTCCCAACTCTGACGCCCGTCCTTGCTCTTCCAGTTACTTTTTGCGTCTGCTTTCACTAGAGAAAATTAAAGAGAAGGAATAAAATGGACCTTGCTAAATATTATGTATTCATCAAAGTACTACTGTTCTATAACTTAGTATTTAGCATCTTGTATACTAGTTACAATTTGCTTTTTGGTTTAATTCATATAGCAATGATTTCCAACTCAAGAACTAAGATATTCAATTCATGCTGGTCTTGTCTAAATTATATTCAGTCTTCAAATGCACAGTTACTGTGCTTCACATGACACCATGTCTGCTATATATTTAGTATGACTTTCTATGAGTCTTTTTTTTTTTAACAAATTTTATTGACAATTTCACATTCGTAATACGTTTCATGGCGTAGAAAATATTACAGATGTATATATATATATATGCAAGTACAATTTACTAGTTAATGATAATTACAGTATTTCTAGGTTTACTTTGTGGTTGCTTAGGCTTATTAACAATGCTTACTTTCTATTTGATCGTTCTATTATACAACATCAATTGTTGATCTTACATTTTTATATTTAGATCTGATTTCGACTTTGGCAATGTTTGGTGATATTTTATTACAATAGTTTGCCATTACCTTTCCTTAATTATTTCGTCGAGTTTTAAAAAAAAAATTAAATTACACTTTCATATCACATTTTCTTAACAATTTTTGGTATGCCCTACTAAAAACATAACGAAGTACAGTCTTGCCAAATGCATTTGTTGGCTTGGGTTGTTTAGTGCAAAACCATTTAGATTGTTTGTCGGATATAACAAACAAGTTTTCTCCGTAAATAAATGTTTAAATAAACGTATGGATTAATATTGTAATCATTATATGCTTGGATATATTTCCTTAAATCATCGGCATTGTATATGATGAGTTTTAGAGTAGTTTTATGTAATTTAATGTACATATTATTACTACCCTTTTCCATACAATAGGATCTAGGACGTAACCTCGAACAATAATTTCGGTAGGGCTTTAAATCCTCCCTATGTAGGGAGTTTAGTTCCCACCGATATTGTCACCTCTGTAATTAACCGACTAATAAAAGTTTCAACAACAACAAATAATAATAAAGCAAGCTAGGGGTAACCCGATGTGCGATGCCTGGCACCTGCAGTCCAGAATGCTGCTAGATGGGTAACAGCAATAGTACTATAATAATAAATTCTATCCATTTTCAAACGCTAAACATTTGAGGTCTCCTGTTCGGACCCAGCTTCTCCAGCATATGTGATGACCACCTTGGCCTTAATATCGCCTTAATTTGGGAAAAACAGTTCAATAATTAAAACAAATCAACAGCAGATAACTAAAATGGCGCACCTTTCTTGGAGAGGTTCTCGATGAGGAGATGGACGAGGAGGGCGCTGTCATCGCTGGACTTGCCGGAAGCGTTCTGGATGACCTGCATGTCCCGGATCATGTGCTGATACAGGAACTCCGGGGTAGTGTCCGGCTTAACCACCGGTGTGATCAGTGCTGATACCTCCTGTAAGGACATCAATTGTGGTCATGGTATTTCTTCATCGTTTGTTGAGCGTTTATCGATGGCGTTATCGTTTATTAAGCGAAACATGTATACAGTGCAAACAAAGAAGAAACAAAATACAATTGTCTAAACCTTATTGACCATATAGCTAGTTTATCCCATTGCAATAGGTTCGTTTACTAGTCTTACTTGTATATCATTCTCTCTAGTTTAAATTTAATTCCAATTTAACTATATACTGGACCCTCTGGGAGAGCTATGGCTACCATAGAAGGGGCTGTTCCCATTTTCGGCGAAGACGGGAACCTTTATATGTAAATGAATTTTGTACTGATATCGGAAGTAAACATTACACAATACAAATATAAATTCATGAAATAGTAGATTCAGATTACAACGAAGTTATAGAAAGGCATTATAATTAACAACATAGCATCGGAATAGTTAGTACCAGATTCCTAAACATATATTGGCATTTCGCTATTTCGTCTTGCGATTTGAGAAATTGAAAGTGGGATTAAACTTATGTAAGATATGGAGGTGTTTTTAATGTAGGTGTTGAAAGAGAAGTTAAATTAGGCGAGAAGATATATATCTGCATTATGTAAATGTTTGTAAGAGATTTATTTAGAGGATAGTGAGGGGAGAATTGCTGCCGGAATCCCAAGACTGTCTATACTATATGCTCGTGCTATGCAGAAATAAACTCCACTCTGAAACTAACTATTTTTTTTATTTTTTTTTTCAAATGTTTTATTTCTCCACAATTTCACATTTGAACAAACTATTACATACCTTGAGGTGCTTGTTGGCACCAGTGTAGAGTGCCAGATGTAGGACGAGTCTAAGTAAGGCGTTAGAGAGGGGGGACAGGTCTCTCTCTGTCTCTGCTACCACACTCCTGTTGACCACATCTCCAAGAGCATGTCCACACTTCGTGGTGTCTTTAAGCCTAGAAATATATATATGGGTCAGATTTTCAGAAAATGTACAATTGGCAGCTCTACACATTTAGTAAATTCTGCCAAATTAGGCTCCAATTTGGTCAATACTAGGTAAATTCGAGTATATTCGGCATTGCATTGATTCTAGCAATCTGTTTGGTTAGGTTGAGTACTGTATTTTGAACTTTATATTCGTCTGAAATTTGGGGTATTTGAGAAGATTGGCGAAGTTGAATTGTACATTTTCTGAAAATCTGACCCATATATACATGTGTGAAGTTAGCAAGTCCTCATGTGAATTATAGATAATATGGGGAACAATGTACAATACCTTTCTTATTGATCTTTGTGTTATAATTATTGGGTCCAAGATTTGGGACATAGAACTAGTAAGTATATGCTGAATCAATTTAAGGACCTATCATTTTTAACGTTAGGTAATGTATTGGGTTTAACATACATAATTATATATATGGGTCAGATTTTCAGAAAATGTACAATTCACTTTCACAAATTCTCTGAAATAACCCAGATTTAAGACGAAAATAAAGTTCAAAATACAGTTCAACCTAACCAAACAGATTGCTAGCGTCAATGCAATGTCGAATATACTTCAATTGACCTAGTATTGACCAAATTCCAGCCTGATTCAGCAGAATTTACTAAATGTGTACAGCTGCCAATACAGATGCCATTTTCCGGAAATCTGACCCATACACCGCAAAGGTTCTGCGATTTGATGGACGTTTTTTCTGTCTTGAACACAAAACGGAAAATATAAGAAACAATTTTGTTAGATTGAGGTAAAATAAATGGACAACTTACTCGAGCAAGTTTTTATTTCCCGGAGCTAGAACGTCATACTCCACTCCGCCGATCTTTGCACCACATGAAGGACAAGGTCTGTCCTGAACTGCTCGTCCGCACTGAGAAAGTACAATCAGATTTGTGTTTGATCAACAGTTCTGAACAGTTGTTTTTTCACAAGATAAAACTGTAACATCATATATTTGTGTAAAACAATTATTGGGGTTTAAAGATAATTACTATTTCTGATGATAACTACTGTTGGCACCAATATAAGCTGTGAACTAAGACATTTTATAAGACATTCATGATAATAAATGCATGAACATTTTAAGAAGTAGTCACTTACATTTCCAATCATATATGGATGGCCATTAGGACATTCTTCACGGTGAATAAAAAGGAAAACAAACATAAATTAGACATCTGGTTAAGCATACTCATTATATATATAAGCATTTTAAATGGAACAAGATTTTTAGACTGGTCCACATTTCATGCGGACCCACCAACTCAACTACCAGAATTATTTGTTGGAAACCCCCCAAAAATGGCCATATTGCCGGAAGTAGCGCCAACATTTACGAAACTGATGAAATGTCATCAAATAAAACATCATAACCCTTGTGTGAAGTATTAGGTGGACAATATGCACCTTATCAAAGGTTTAATGACTGGCATTGTGGGGCTGCTGATTCATTATCCTGAGGCAAAGCGCATGGGTTACACACAATAGGGCGCGTAAGTGTCATGGCGGCAGGGCGCAAATTAATGAAAATTAATCGCGTAGTTGTACCAATGTGTGGACTGGAAGTAAATAATCCCCCGTAGAGTTAGCATTGGGGCAATAAATAATCACTCTATACATCGCCCCAGTAAAGGTTTAACGATTATGAAGGCTATAATTGAAATCGTTTGCCTCTAAAGATGGATATATGTAAGTTAGAACTCATGAAATTATATGATCGTTGAACAAACAGAGATTATTTATCTCTGCAATGGTGGGGCTATGGGAGCTTTGCTGGACATGTCCACATGACGTCATGAAACTGCCACAGTAGCATGACTCAAAAAATCGCTGCTGTGGACTACTTACGTGCCCTATTAGTGCACTGGTCAGCAAGCCCAAAATGGAGGGTCGATATAGCAACTGCACTGCTCAAGGCAGTAACTAAACATGAACGGTGCACCAGCATGCCCGAAAGGTTATTAATCTTCGTAGTCTCTACCTATGATTATTATAGCCCCTCGACTAAAAGTATGTAATTTAATAACTAGGTCTACCACCTCATTGCTAACTGCATGAGTTTACTTGGCGCAGATAGTCCCCCTGGTGCTTGACACTGTGGTATAATCTTGCTTTAATATGTCACTGATTGTGGAAAGTAGTATCTAAGGAAAGATACTTCACTCTTTACCGCCATAATTAATTCTAAGTATTAAGATAATTCTGTCCGGCAGATCATGATATACCAACCACTGCACGAATCTAAACCCTAGAGACAGGCAAACTGTGAAGTGAAAGCGCACTAGCGGGTCTAAGAACCATAGACATGAACACACTTTATGATTATTTCTGTCCTTAATCTAAATATATCCGTATTTAAAATTGTCCGCATCACATGAAATACAACATTTTGGGGACCTTTTATTGTTGAAGTGAAAACATTAATATAACACAATGTTCTAAGGCCGCCACACATGGTTGCGTTATCACATTAGTGTGACAATACTAAGTATTATATTATCACACTAGTTCACTTGGATGAGGGACTATTTGACTTCCCAAATGGAAATGTATGGTAGGACAATGTAAGGACAATTTGACCTTCCAAATGTTAAATTAAAGAAGGAGAAAGGTTTATCACTAAAGATAGATCCTCAAAGTGTAGTTTTCCATCTGAAACTTACCGTAGAATTTTGGTTTGCCCCAGTTTTCCCATCCCTTTTCTTGTTGAATCACACCAAATATGGCTTCCCGATTGTCTTGTGGCATCGTTGGCAGGAACTGGTTCTGTGCAATATAAATACTGTCTTCTAGATAACTTGTTAAACATGGTTAATTTATAAACAAAGATTGTACTTGTCACAGTTAGTGACGGAAGGATATGTCATGAATACACAAAGCTAGTCCAGGTTTATTCAGAAGGACAACAATTAGATCCTATCAGAATAAGCCTGTGCCAGCATGGTCATGATGTTTGTGTTATCATGTTTCACCGAGTAGTTCCGTTCCAATAACAATTCTGGGGTGTATTGGGAGATTAGATCATGAGGTCTGATCTATGGGGCCATGTAACAAGACCAAGGCGTAGCCAAGGTCTTGTAACACAACCAAATGATCTAATAGCTGTATAGTCGCCATTTGTTGGGATGTTACTGTCATTAACAACAAATTATAAATGATTTCGAAGCAAAATAAACTAACGTTAGTGGAAAGCTGTTTTGAGCAGTTTTTTTTTTTTTTTTTTTTTTTTTGTTGATGTAAGCATTCGGCTGGAACTGGACGTCTAACACTAGTAGGCTTGGTCTGTACGCCTACAACTGCGGGGTCTATCCCAACAAACAGCTACTAAACGCCTATAGGCTATATTTCTGAGAGGAATGTGAATGCATACTATACCCTATACCTATTCAAATTATTAGCAATGGCTCAACATACATAGTGCCACAGACCGCCAACACACGACAGACTTTCGATACATCAGTCAAAAGGAACTGGGGTAGAGGAGAAGCATTTAGGTATAGTCATAGTAACAGTCATTCCGGGTTTGATCAGAAATCCTATAATTAGAGTTGTGGAGCTATTGAATCAACTGACAACGACCCACATACCTTACAGCTGGCTGGATTCCTGACCAGTGCTATGACGGGAGCCATAATGCCTTGCGCTGGAAGTGACGTCACAGCAAGCAGGAAGTGGATGACTATGTCCCTGAGGGCCACTCTGGCAGGTGGCATCTGTGGGGTCACCTTCAGCTGGGGACACTTCTCCGCTACCTTGTTGGTCAGCACTAATATCGCCTCCTCCTGTCATGAACAATTATGATAGATATATTTCAGAAGATTTGGTAGTTTCTTTTAAATAGGATCGTCTTGAGTTAAAGCTGTGACTCCACTGGACCACTCATATATGTGCTCATGGTTTGCTATTGATTCGTTTAGAGCTACAATAGTGCACTTTCATTGGCTCAAATCAAAAACGTCAGTTCCTGAGGCTCCCCCATGAGCGCATACAAAGTGCATTAAGCAATTTCACTGGACTGCTCTTGCTTCACTCTATGTTTGCGTTTTATGTCCACTGGCAAAAGAACAGAGCATACATAATGCACATACATAAAGAGCGGCCAAGTGGAAGCAGCTTAAACCTGCTTTTTCACCTACTTATGAATGACTATCTAAAGTACTCAAAGTAATTGGATTGATTATTATTGGGAAATTTTCTGAATAGAAGAAAAAGCTGTGTTTGATGGTCAAACTCCAACTATTCTTACTATTCTTTTTCACTCTTAGGGCTTTGTCTTCAAAATGGGAAATATCCCCAGTATATTAGAAGACTTATCAAATTAATCAATATTCGGAGAAATCTGGGGCACAACAGTATAAAGAAATAGAAATATTGATTATTCTATTACAATAAATAGTAAAGAGTAAATGTTAGCGTTTGCTTGTATAGGGAAATAACAGACAACTGTTTACCTTGAAGGGGAAGTTATCACATGCTCTGACAGAGGCACACATCTTCTCTACCACCTGTAGAAAATAAAACAAATGTACGTGAGTGGTAATCAGAGCTACCCTAGTGGAGCGGCCGGTCCGAGCATATGAGTAGCCTTCTTGGAGGATCAACCTGGAAGTGGCTTCTTCACACCTCGTTCCTGGACTATGTTCTAGTCATGCTTTAAATCATGCGTTAAAGTACAGATGTTCCTCCAGGGTGTGGATAAGGAATAAGGGGGCGGAGCCCGTTATGTAATATCCATGGCCTGGCATGAATAAGTAGACTTGCACAGTACTGGGTAGCTAAGCATAATTAGCGCTTTAAGTAATGAGATAATATGATAAATGGGTGATAATTAATAATTACTATAAATATAATGAGGTTATACAATGTTACGTAATGTTACATAAGAATGGCTCAGGGATGGAATGATATGAGATGAGTTACAGCTCAATGAGAAGGTAAGATATATTTATGCAAAAGATAGTGGTTACAGTAATTGGAGTTACAGGAGATAAAGTTTACAGTATAAAAGGTTACTTCAGTCCACTGAGGGATGACTGTAAGAACACATTACAAACAAGTGTTTGAGCAAACTATAAAGGTCTTCTCTAAACGCCTTAGACTACCCGATAGCAAAGCTTGTTGAGAGCTGTTGACCTAATTTAGGCAAACTAAGGCAAAGCGTAAGTAGGTATCTCGGTGAAAAGGTTATTCATAATGGAAATAAAGTGACTAGGGCAAAAGGAAATGAAAGCAGATATTCCCCTAATTTAAAGATGGATGAAGTTCAGAACCCCCTCTTGCTAAAGGATTTGATGACTGATAGAGAAGCTGACACTGGTCTCACGATAAAATGAGCCATTGCAATCTAATACTTAATAGGGGATTTGCATGTCCACCATCTTGAATCTCTAGAATTTCGATTCGCATTGAATATAGCATTTTTCTCATCATGCATTTGGTTTTCATAGATAATTTACACAAACTATGATCTTAGTGAAGAGATCCTTGCATTTGTCGAGAAAAATGTTGCTAGATTTTTGCATGTCAGATTTGAAATGAATCTATCACACCATGCACTGCAATAGATGTGTGCAGTGAGACATACAAATCCCCTATTGGTATACCAAAACCAATGTGGTCCAAAATAACAAGGGATTAACTCAAGCCCCAACTATATGACATTAAACTAGCAATATGGCAGAAGCGGCTGAGATACTCGGGTGATTTCTTTGTCTGTCCTTGTTACATAATACAATATATGAATATAATGTGAGTTCCATATGGCTGGGTTTTATTGCTGCATTTATTGGAGGTCATTGCTTTTCTTAAAGTAATGAATGTTTTTCTCATATTACCCCTTTTTTCCTATGTACCTAGTTAAGTGCCAAAGTTACAAATATAATCAGTTTATTGGATATATACATCATAATTATATGTATCGTCTCCTAACACTAGCCGATTCAAACATAATGATATAGAGAACTGTGCAATGAAATATTTCCAGAACTTTAATAGAATTTGAACGATTTCTTTTGAAAAATGAGCAATTGCTTGGGTGACCTACCTTTAGTAGAGGATGCTTGCGCTTGTCCTTGTTCTGGTATGTGGACATGACCATGCGGTACAATGAAAGGACGAGCATTCTGCTTCTTCTGACATCCTTACATTGGCCCTGGAAAACATATAGTAAAAGGCTAGTCCAAAGCCAAATGAATCTGTTATCTAACTCATTGCTACAAAACTCAACCAATATTCAAGCTTCAATCCACTAGTACTACTAGTTATTTAACTAGCATATATACAAGAAATTGAAGTAGGATTGGTCAAGCGAAGACGGCGGTTGGTGAGCGATAATAAGTCATTTTAAGAATGGATTCGGGCGGGTCCTCCAAATACAATATAAGGACGTTCATGAAGCCCTATAGCAAAAACAACTGTATGCCATGGGCTAATCTGGTCCTCTTTTTATGGATATGCACACCTATAATGCATTAGGTATTGTACCCAACTGTGTTAACTTATTTCACCCGTAAAAAAACATCGATCAAAAACAAGAATTACAAAGACAATAAATGGACCAATCCCATCCCAGGCCTCCAACTTAACATTACTGTTTAAGTGTATTAAATCCATTACCAGGAGGTTGTTGAGGAGGTTCATGTTTTCCTCTATGACACAGCGCTGTACAATGTTCCTGGTCTCCTGGTACGACTCCCCACAGATGAGGAACCTGTCTGTCTGATCCATCTCCTGTAAGGAATAACCACATAATCTAACATTTATAAGTTTCCCAATACATACATACATTCCTATGTAAAAGAGGTCCCCAACTCATCCACAAAATGCATCCCTATGTAAAAGGGAATACATATATTATAATCTAATCCACCCCCACCCCCCAAAAAAAATATAAATTTAAAAAAAAAAAGTATGGAATTATTCAATGCAAACGTATCTTTTTTATATAAATCTAATTATATGCTGGTAAGTTTAAAATTACAATTGTGTAAATCAAAATTTAGAAATTTAAAACAGTAAATAGTATATAACTAATGCTATTTTCATATCCGGCTGTCTATTAATATGTAACAATTAAGGTGTAACCAAATGAGTTATGAATATTGGTAATTATTAACTATGCAGATACAAGTTTATATGATAATATGAAATCGTATTAGTCCTATATAAAACCTAGGTCTTGAATTAAAACCTGACTTGTTTAACTCAAGAATCCTGGGCCTTACTTCTGGGGATGACGGTTCATGGAAACTGCCTACTTACGTCCTCTGTACGTGCAAAGTCTGGTATAACCCAGCGGAGATGCTTGAGTCCACTAATAATCTGCAGGGCCTGCTGTCCATGGCCTCGCACTATCAGACGCATCAGGTAGGACCTGTGGAGGTGTGGTGGGGTAAGTATTGGAGTAATGCATGTGTTGATATGAAACAAACAGTATTTTGTTGTAACATTTGATTAATTATTATGACTTGATTAGATGCCTCATTGTTAATTAAGTTATATTTGTATCAAGGTCAGTTAAAATAATGTATTTGTTTGTATAATGTCCCTTTCTTGATGACCTGGGATAATGCATAGGGTTTGGCAGGTATTTTAATAAATCAAGAAACATAATGTCCATACTTTTTTGGGTATATTAACTACCCTATTGTCATCTACAATGTATTCAATTATCGATTAACATTTTAGTTCATGTTCATACAGCAGAACAGAACAGATCATGAATTTAGGCAATAACATAATTTCAAACCCCTTCAATATGGTGATGGTGATAGAGCTAGAAGGTTAAAGGAGTGAAGGAAACCCAAACCACTTCATCACAAATTATATTAAGCTTTATTCTCTTACCGCATTTCTACAGAGCCAGTCTGCATGTTGCACATCACCTCTGCCTTCTTGCACAGCCTCTGCAACATCTCCTGGTCAATCTCTGCTGACTTCTCCACGTGCAGCTGTAAGAGCATCTTAGCAGTCACCCCCAGCCCAAACCTGGCCTTGGCCACCGCCTCAAGTGTGTATGCCAGGGAAACCTGCTCTTCATCATCACCCTGGTTGGCCTGATCTAGCGGCCTGATGGCCTGACCAAGCAGGTCAGTGGCGTTCTTAATGCTCCTCTTATGATCTCCGTCCTGGTCTAGGAGGCTGTGTTCATAGTGGTCCTGTAAGTAATGATACCTGATTAGGTTTTCTCTCTCAGTATGTCAGAGTAGGAGGTCTTGTAGATTACTTATACTGGCGAACTCTTTTTATTTCAATGACTCCTGATTGTATTGATCACATGTGCCGATTATAAGCAATAAGCTAGTTGATATTGTTCACAAATAAATGTGATGCGGTTCAGGAAAATGAGTCATAAGTCGCAAAAAAAAGATTTTGAGATACCATTATATTTAAAAAGAGGGGATCAAGGCGATTCCAATGGTGGTAAACATTAAGGACATTAGATAAGTATTTTTATATTTTAAGTTTGATATTTTTATTTCTGAAAAAAAAGTTTTCAATAGTTTTGGGTGAATAATTCCTAGTAAAGTAGGTAAATTTACTCTATAGGATGATCTTAGAAATGCATTGATGCATATTTAATACACTATCCTGAAATTTGGTTCATGTAGTCATAAGACCTATATGACTAGATACTCCAAAGAAGAACAAATTCCAAAAATGAGATCTTGTGAATAAATGACTTTTAAAAATATGAATTTTGCGACTTATGACTCATTTTCCTGAAACACATCACAAATGTGCTCTTGTACTGATAAGAATGGGTTTTCAGACGGATTCCTGATTCACATCTGCCGAATGTTTCCAGTCCATGCATGGCACATGACGACATGAATTGCACCAGCTGTGTATCAGAACGCACTTTTCAATTGTATTGGAAATCGCATTTGCTTGCTTACTTTATCACTTTATTTATAGGCACTTGATTGTAATACTCCTAAGTTACATTACAAGTAATGTACATGTATATAACACAGTTATCCCGTTCTGATCCCATTCCTAGGCATTTTGCTTATGTAAAGGTGTTATGTTTCATCAATATTTGGAAATGTTTTTAAAACATATTAGGTGTTTGATTAGACAAAATATGATCCCTACACTATTGATATATATCCAACCCATATTACGTTGTTGCAGACATACCTCCAGACACTGGACGTAGATAAGGGCAAGTTTGAGATCCTCAGATCCTTTAGTGAAACCTTTCACCCTGCGTAAATAGTTGTCCATATGGCTCCTTACTGAGTCCAGGCTGCAGGAAACAACATATTAGGGAGTTACACTTCCAAAAGGTATTGACATAATTGAACAGATTTAAAGAAATTTTAAAAACAAATAGGCAGATACTCCATACATAAACACTGTGATATGTTAGACCAACCTGGAATATTAACAAAGATAATTCAGCTATGGTACATAATTGATTTTTCATCAAATTATATCCTTTATACAATAACCTTGATTCGTTTCTGCCTTAGCGCCCAAGGATTGTGGAATATTGCATTGATATAATTATGGAGAAAAACACACACATAACCATTATAACTCAAGAACTTGACAATAAAATGTTGTCTTTAAAAGGGGCAGTTGCACTTTACTGACTGTTATATTATACTGTGTTGTTACAATTGCAGAATAACTGAACTGTAGTTATTATAGCAAATGGCCTGATGGAGGGTTCAAACTGATCGAGACCCATCAGAAAACGGGACGAACCCTGAAGGGGTGAGTTCCCGTTTTCTGATGGGTCGAGATCAGTTTGAACCCGAACAGAGGGCCATTTGCTATTTATTACACACTCTATTTGGATGTTAAAAATTAAATTTAACTTGTTAAGCCTATAGTTTAACTCGAGGAGGCTTCATTCACCGCAATTTGTAGGCCTAAGTTACGCGGTCGGGACGACGTCATCTGGCCTACGCTGCACCAATGAAATTGCGTCTTTGGCCAAACGGCACACATGAGCGGTTCGTATCAACCGAACTGCACCCCCAAACTGCACCTTTCTAACTGCTCACGTGTGTAATAATGTGATTACAGATACAGAAGCAGACAAAGTCACCATACCTGGAACCAATGAGAAGCTGCAGAAGCACTGATCTAATCACAGGGTTGGGTTTGTCTCCTTGTTTAAAGATCTTCCAGGCTGTGTTGGCCTGCTGTCCAGGCAAGGCATCAACCTCCTCCTTGTCTGTGGTGATGTACTCCATGAGTCTGGCTACTATGCCTTCCTCTGGGGCTTGGCTGCCCTCCAGGCACATCCTCTTCACTATCTCCATATAGAACATCTCACACCTGGCCTTGAACCTCGCCACCTCTTGGATAGTCTCCCTATGATGTTTGTTCAACGTGATTAATTGTTATCAATATTCAGAAGCGTGCAATGCACAGGGAGGTCCACCTTGGTACAAACGGTTTTGGGTTTAACTCCCCCCAACAGGCTAGTGACTAGAATATTCCCTCTGTCCACCAAGTAGATAATAGATACCAGGTTCATCTTAGGGATGGTTAACATAGGTTGCCTAAGGAGCGCATGCCTGGTGCTGCCTTTACAAGCTGAGCTACCCAGATTGTCCATGTACAATCAGATCTCGTACTGATGTAGCTGTATGTTTTCATGTTTATTTATTATTTCATATGTTTATTTACTGTAAGTCCATAAGAAATGTGAATTTCTGTATTTAACACCTCTGAATTAGAGAGCCTATTGTACTTTTGGAACAGTTGGAATATAATACTTACGGGTTCTCTTCCTTATAATCAAGCTTGGCATCTGGCTTGTAAGGTTTTCCACACTGCAGACACTTGAAATCATTCACCACCATCAGCTGTTCATTACACTTAGCACACACAGAGTGAGCACATGGCAGCTGAACTGTCTTCAACAAGATGTTCTGACAATGGTCACATAACCTCAGCATCCTAGAATATGTTAAAGATAGATATTCTATCTATTGTTGGTTTCATGATATATTATATATACAACATAGCCCCACATACTCATTCCCTTTGTTTCTAAGCATTGCCATGCCAGTAAAAGCATGTAAATAGTAAAAGATGTGTCTGATTTGTGCATGCATAGCCAAGAATGCATTTGTATATTTTAATTCCAAACACATTGTACTGATCTTATTCTAACTATCTTGTAGACATTCTAGCTTGACACTAACCTTGCGCCTTGAGTGCAAGCCATCCTTGTAACAAACTTTGAGAAGTCCTCAATGACGTCTAGAGTTTCAACTTTCTTGAAGTTGGCATCAGCGACTTTCTGTTAGAAATGCAAGTGGCAGAGACACATATAGAATACACTGTATGAGAAAGGTACTCTACAGAATTGGTGTTTGAGACCAGCAGATAGTTCAGTAAAAAAAGATAATTTGAATAATTCAGGACCCAGATTAGCGTTTCAGAAAGTAATGTAAACGTTGTCTTCAAAAAATAAAAAGGGAATGTTTCTAAAAACATGTGATTATAATCTGAACGTTTTGTCCTTACCTCCCACAGCTTGGGGCACATTTTGGTGATGTTGGACTCTTGGTTGCTTCCTTTAGGACATACAATATCTGCAAACAGTTTGACTGCCCGGATTCTTCTCCAGGTTAACCTAGATCATACAAAAAGAAAAAAAACACCCTCAAAACCTAATGGGATCTGTCAGAGATATGAATTTGAACAACTATAGTATAGTACTTCATACAGGTTCTAATAACACTGGGTTTCAGAAATATTTGATGTAAGGATATAGGCCTGACTCTTTGACATGTTCTATTATAAATAAATTCATCTGCAACTTAGTTTAATTTAAAAGGTTTTTAAAGACTACGAAGCTTGGTCTAAGGTTAATAAATTCCATGATAGGTTCACCTGATATACTCGAGCTCTTGGAGACAGATCAGACCAAACTCTCCAGACTCCTGTATGTCATCAGACCTGGCGAGCACATCGTCTATGAGTGGGGCGAGCTTCTCCACCTGTGACAGCCAGTTCCTGTTCTGCTCCTCGTTCCTCAGTAAGCCTTTGTCTGGCTTGATGGCCTTTACTACCTGGTCTATCGTCAGCACATCCAGAGTCTGCAATTATAATTTAAATGCATAATTATCTAGTTTTATCTTTTCTAGGAAGAATTGAATCTGTAAGGCATTGATATCTTTAAACAACCAACAAGTGAATTCATACAGCATACCCATAGTCTTAAGAGCAATGGACAATAGAATTTGTGTAGCATCCTTCCTAGGCAGGCCTTGTAATTTATACTGTCAATTAACAAGTTTTCAAAGGAAGAGCAAGAAGAGATGAATGATAATTACCATTTCTGTCTTGGTTGTCATGGGAGAGTCCGTGTCTGTCTCCAGGAAAACAACAACATTCTTGACAATATCTCTGTGACACTGTATCACCTGTGAGAATAGAAAGAGCTATTTAGTCAAAGGTTCACATTCCCTTTCAGGTTATTATATGAATTGTCTGGTTGTAATGATTAGCAATACTATCATTTCAGTATATAAACTATGGAATGAAGTTTTGCAACTAAATAATTTTGATTTGTATGTTTGTTGTGGGTGTGATAAAAGCTGAGTAATTGATAATAATATTTAGACTTTAGATTTCAAACCATGTGGCAACGCACAAAAACAACTACCTTAGTTGATTATACGTATTTTGATAACTTGTTAAATGTATGGCCAATAAAAATATTTTAAAAACAAATACATCCCTGGCAGAGTTGATACAAATAATTACCACATTAAACATCAGTAAATATTCACACAATCTTACCTGAGAGAAGAGAAGGAGGCGGTTGTGTATACGCCTCTCTGCCACATGTACCATACTGAGTATAAAGGCCATCTCCTGCCCCATGATGTGTTCATACGAAGGCAGATTGTCATCCGCCCCCAGTGCTGTCATACCCGTCTGTATGGCTGTCTTCACCAGCTGGAATGTAATGAGTAGGCTTCAGTCAATCTCCTCTTTGTAACATAGTATTTGAAAATGCTTTTCCTAGTTTCTGTGTTAGTGTTGTATGGTGTTGTACGAGGCTGTTTCTAGTTCTTACAACTGATCTTCCACTAGCTCCTGGAGTAATTATGTTACTTGTTATTGTATGATGATATCTTTCTGAGGTCTAGAGCAGGGGCTCTCAGAGGGATCTCACCAGTCTGAGGCTGCAGTCGAGAATCTAAATTGTCCATTAGATTAACGATTAACTCAACCAGTCACCGACTAAATTCGAGGAATGCTCAACGTTCTCCTAGTGATTTTGCCGAGGCAGTCACTAACTAAACTGGCCACAGCTTTTTACTATTTTGTTTTATTACTATGTATTTGTTATTCAGTAGTAGATTACAGTCACTAGATATTCTTCCCACCACCCGCCACTATATTATGTTAGATGTGCATTATAATGCTACAATTCCATGAGTTGACAAGTTGGGAGGTTTTCATGAATTTGTGATGATAGATATTTATATTTCTTCATGCTGTTGTCTTTCTAGAACTATTTTATTCATCCTGTCACTATCACTTGCTGCAGGTTGTTAACTAGAATAGTTTATATGATATGCAATAAACATCAAGGTTACCTCATACTCAAGTGCTGTGTCCTGGGTTTTGGCATGGTAAGTCATTCTGACATAGTCATTGAGGTAGCTCTCTGTGAGGGCATCTGTTCTGCCAGCGTCTGCAGCTCTCTGTAGGATGGTAACCAGGTCAGGTCTGGTTGTCCCGAGACGTGCTACTACCTTCTTCACCATCTCCATGTTGCCCTGTGCAACATCTGGAATGCAAGGGGAAATCATTGATAGTAAGAATGCACTAGATTCCTTTCCCTTCAAAGATATACAACCGGTGTTGCAATTGGACATAGATAAGATGTCTCAATTACAAGATAACTATAATTAAAGGTGCACTGCCTGTAAATATACACCTTGCAACAATAATTACCCACATTTCTTCCTAATCTTCACCTCATCATCTGATAGTTATATCTGGCAATTATGTTCCCAATTGCACCAGCGTTCACTTGTGCATCGCTGTTCATAGTTATACAAGTTTACCAGTACTTATATAGTAATCCTTTTTCAATTTTGGATATAACATTTATAAGTTAAGATTGGTAAGTATATTTTGATACAAGTAAAATTGAGGGTTCCGAACACCACCAAGGTCTGACATTGAAATCAAGATCAATAACTTGATCTTGCCAGCAATGCAATTCTGAACACAACCACTTGGTAACCGACGCTGCCTGTAATCTAGGAAAAGATTTTGCAGATCTGTCTCAACTGGCCTTGATAGGTGTGAGCACTAAGGCATTGGTCATGTACACGATTGGTTGGGAGATTGAATCGTGGTGCAGGACGGAAACAAATTTCTTTAGGCAAAAGCACATGGGGAGAGGCGAGAGAGAGAGAGAGTGTGCTGTAGGCGTCCTATCATCAGGAGGGGGGGAAGGGAGAGAGAGAGGCCAAAAAACATTTTCCAGGGCCAGGAGGAGGAGGAGACCATTTGGGAACGAAGTAGGAGTCTAATCACGCAAATTAACTCAATAACAGAACAGCAGGTGGCAAACTCAGCAGCAATCAGCAGCAACTTACTACCTATGCCTGCCGATATCAAAACTAGTGTATAGGCCTAAGATAGGCCTACCAAGGCGTTTTCCCATTTGAAATCTGTGAGTAGTACATGTCATTTTAGGTTTGTGGGCGTAACAAAAATAATTTCAGCCGCAAAATATGCGCTGAATGTGGTCATCTGCAAATGACCACTTGACGGTGATTCTTATGGCATCTCAAGGTCGGCACACAGTCCCTGGAACGGCCATGGAGACTCCCAGTTAAAGGTAAATGTGGGTTCTAGCAATCTGTTTGGTTAGGTTGAACTGTATTTTGAACTTCATTTTAGATTAGATTAGAAAACTTTTTATTGGGCATCCGAGGATGCTGTTGAAGGAAGGGGAGATCTCTCTGAAATGTGGGTTATTTGAGAGGATTGGTGAAGGCAAGGTTGTGCCTCACATAAAAAGGATGCAATTATATAAATTCCAATGAATAGCGTCTGCTTAGAAATTAAAAGAACATTATACAGACTTACAGTCAGCTTGGGCACTCATGTCTATGAGGTTGTCAATATACTCCTTGATGATCCACGAGAAGGGGAAGTCTCCTGTCATGCAAGTACCATTGGCACCTGTCATCTTAACTACCATTGCTGGAGAGTTCCCAGCTGCACCTCCCCCACCTTGGGCAGTGAGCAGCTGGAGGTCCTCATAGGAGAGTTTGGTGAACTCATGCAGGCTGAATATGCCATACCATAGGTCCAGCTTCCATCTGTCTGTGTCTAGATTAGTGATAAGCTTCAGGTTGTTGTTGGTGTCTGCATAAGCTATAGCTCCAGCTAGAAGGGGCGTCATCGTGGCCTCCAGGTACATCCACAGTGAACGCCTGTAAGTGAGCATGTGGATTTTGTTAAATACATTGGAATGTGAATAAATATATATATATCGTTTCATGAAGCCTTCAGACTGCTGTTTATTGACAGAAAAACATACAGGGAAATAAAGAACAAAATGTAAAGTAATGCAATAGTGGGATTCTATCAGAGCTACAGAAAGACTTGCATTTTAATTAACAATGTAGCACCGGAAAAGTTATATAGAGAGATAGATAGACATCCCTTTGTGAATTGTGTTTTAACTTGATCAACGTTTGTAACACAATTTCTTATGATCAATAACTTCAATGGTAAAAGTAACCATTTAATTTTGAATATCTAATTTCAATGGTATATAAGCAGTGACTAGGGCCCTTATCGTATTACTCAACTCTTTTTTTAAAATAAATAGTGTAGAACAAGTTAAACATTAGCTTATTCAATATAATGATACAGGAAACATTCTCAATACAAAGCATGCTCAATAACATTTCAAAAAGGTTTAATAAGTATAATTGTTGATTACTAAAGAGATCCATATTTAGGTATACACATAGTTATATAGGAAGACCAAAATGTATATTTAGATACATATAACATTTTGTTGTCATTTACTTAAGGCAAATAAAGAATTGGATTTAATAGAGAGATTTGCCCCCACCTGAAAGTGCCAGCCTTAGAGATGGCCTTTATTGAGGCGACCTCCTTGAGTAGCCAGCTCCTGGCTATGTCCTCCCCGAGCACCTCAGTCTCCCTCTCCCTCATTAGCAGACAGATCCTCCCCTTGACCAGCTGCAGCATCCTAGAGCCTTCGGGTGAAGGACAATACATGATTATTAATAATGAACACAAATCATGATAAATATTTGTGATGTGTTTCAGGAAAATGAGTCATAAGTCGCAAAATTGATATTTTACAAAGTGTTTTTGTCACAAGATCACATCATTGGAATGTTCTGATTTTTGAGGAGTTTATTACTTATAGCTATATCAATCAATGTATCAAATTTCAGGACAATCTATGTAATATATCCTTTCGTTTTAAAGGTCCACATATGAACAACATTTAGTTACTTTACTGTTTATTGACCCCCAAAAATATTGGAATTTTTTTTTTTCAAAAACGAAAATATCAAACTTAAAATCTAAAAATACTTATTAGATTATTAGACTTTTTACTATCATTGGAATCGGCTTGATCTCATCTTTTCAAATATAATGGTATCTCAAGATCTATTTTTTGCGACTTATGACTCATTTTCCTGAAACACATCACAATTTTGTGCTTGGTATAAGGAGACAAATGGGAGGTGTATTAGATGCCAATCACATATGAGGTGGAAATCAAATATTTGTATTTACTCATATACCCACATCAACAACAAATACATCAAATGCTGTACCTACATGTGGGAAAGGGTGGAAGCCTCTGCCATAGCAGATCTTCCGGCTACCCTTGTTATCCAGATCCAATAATACACGCATTAAATGAAATCATACATGTTAAGCATACATAGAAAATATCTTCTTTGACCTTTCTTTTAACGTTTACCTTTTCCCTTTCACTTCACAAAAGGTTTTAACAGCAAGAAGACACAAGTATGGGCTTGTTGGATCTCCCTCATGATCATAGCAATACCCAGACACAGTGACAGATGTCCCAGTCTCTCTATTATCTTACCTTATTATACTCGCCATTGTCACTTTTTATCAGAAAGCTTCATTATTATTTTAAGAAATGTGGAGTTCAACATAACAATAAAATTATTCAAATAAGTAACTTTGTATTAAGTGAGCATGAGTTCCAGTTATAGTTCTATTGAGTTCTGGTTCTTGAGTTGCTATGAGTAACAAAGTTGTAGGCTTTATTCTCTTGGTAAATAATACAATTTTTTTTTTTTTTTTTAAGATTTTATTTATCAAGCATCTCAAAACATGATTAACAGTAAAACAGTCGAGGACAGGTAACACGAGAACATTTGTGGCCTTCTACCTGCTGCTGCATTCTACATTTTTTAACAGGTTCAAAAAAATTAACTAGCAAACTAACTAACACATTCAATAGGACATAATGATAATACACGTTAATAGCAAGGTGAGTATAATATAATAATATGATATAATACGATCAGCTTTTTAGATTCAGTTAGTTTAGTTTAGTTCGCCCAGTTGTACTACTGGGTAAGTAGTTATGCGGATGTAATGTAAATAGGTATACAAATGAACAGTACCTGGGTTCAGCAGCTGTTTCATCTGTTTGATTCTCTCTGTGGAGCTCTTGATGTCGGATTCATTTCTTATGGCATGAGCAGCTCTGTGAATTGACCTAAATATCAGGTAATCCAGGTCAATCCTTAGGTCCCCTCCCCCATCTGGTCCTACTTTTGCCGCTGGTCTTTCTGTTACAGCCATTGCTGCACGGCCACCTCGTGGTGCAGGGACTGGTGCTTGGGCTGCACCACCCTGTACTGGGGCTGCACCAGGAGTCTTGGGTGCATTGACAGAGGCATCCACCATCTGAGCAAGAGTACAGCTTCTGAGTGCGTGAATGGGAGGAATAATGTGATGTTGTTCCTGAAGGTCATCCAAGTGCATGGCTCTCCATTTACCTCCCTGCATTATACAATATAAATAGAATAGTATGGTATTCTTTGGTATTGTGTAGTACAGGTTTCAATGTGACAGGTATTAACGATTGTATTCAATGTATGTGTGGGCTTGGACCAGGAGATTCGTATTGTTGAGCTGGTTCTCTAGGTGGAGAGGAGAGGCGAGCTCCTCCCCACTCCCCACATGGTGCATTGGTCTATTGTTTGGATAGAACCTGAGGAGATCCTTTAAGGTTATAAACCTGAATCTGATACAAACAACTGCAGAGTTAAATTTTAACTGTTTTCATTTGTTGCATTTAATTTTCCGGGAATTGTTGTACAATGCTTGCCATGCAGCATTCACTAATGTTTCCGTTTGGGTATAGATACTCTAGTTTATATATGATGAGAGATAGAGTGATTATGTATGAAAATGTTTGCAACAGAGTGCCATGATGTTATTGGTGCCAAGTTGCACTTCATTCCATACCATCTCATGTTTTGACCCTAAACCTTATAAAACATACAGTTAGAAAGATTAAAGCTATATCCCAATGCAAATGCCCTGTTTTGTATTGATTATTTCTTTCACAATATTGACTTTTGGGTATTACAAATGTGTGTACTTACCTCCACACCAGAAAAGCACCCACCCCGTACACGGGGAAGTTTGATGATGAGGATGATGTGACGCAGAGCCGCCAGTCTTGCACCCTCTCCTGCCGCGAGACAAGCTTGTTTGTACTCATCATAGATGAGGTACCTAGAGAGAGATATAAAAACATATAAATTGATGTTAATCACTGCCTTCAAAGTCTTGGGGCTATAAGCTACTAAGGCTGGTTAAACGGATTAGTAACCTGCATTTCAGGGTTGCTGGTGCACTGCACGAGTATAATCCCAGTGCCCCAGCAGCCCATCAATGTTGGGCATCACTCCTATACTAAACAGCTTGGTATATTGTTTGACTATAGGTGGGGATGGAGGTGTAGAGGCGCTATAGGTACATCATGCAACACTAGCCATGTTTACTATGAACTAGATACCTGATTACATGAATCTTTGCATGTTGTAACTGTTATATAATGTAACACAGATGATAAAGATTGTCTGGAATGGCTGCTAACCAGTGAACTACAGGGGCGGCTGATTCATCAAAGAACAAATTTCTTTTTGAATATTTCTTTCATTTTTTTAGTCTACAAAAGTGTCCAATTACTAAGTATATTCTATAATGAGGTTCTTATATATGATATTATATTATTGTTAATACAACTTATATAGACATTAAATGAATGTTACCTGGCACATGCAATGAGTTCTGTGTTCAAGTCCCCTGAATCACACTGGATGATAAGCACCTCATTCTTGTCACTATCTCCTCTGAAGAATTTCCTGAAGTTAAAAGAAGAGTTCATTTTGTTAGATGTGTAGGTATGTTGCTGTTTACATTACCAATGGCATTTTCCCTTCAGGGTGTGTGTAGCCTGATAAATGTAATAAAGATATTAAACAGATTTGGAAATGATAACTCAGTGTTACCAAGTCTGTGGTGATTGTTTTTTAGATCAATTGCGCTGGGCGATTTTTTTAACTCCTTTTGAAATGAAAATCCTGAAATGTATGTGACTTTAACTTCTTCATACTTGCATTTTAAGTATTCTTTTGCTCAATTACATATTCAGTACAAACTGTCATTACGCCACAGAACCTAAATGTAATCTACTTTCGTGGCATGTGATATTATCATTATTATAACATAGTATAAAAGGGGTGAAACCCTGCCCTGTCATCATAAGTTTAGCTTAGATGATAACAAAGAAGGTGTTGCATACTCGAGTGACTTGAATATATAGATTTACTATTATCATTATTGATATTGATGTATAATATTCTATATCCTGAACGTTATCAAGGGTTTTCTCTACAAAATTTGTTTTGAAAATCTGTATATCTGAGAATAACGCCCCCGTTGTGTAATGTTTATAGAGAATAAACTATTTGAAACAAAACGAATTGCTGACACTTTGCTTACAACAAGTGGAGGTGATGTGGACGATGTCTTACCCTATAGCTGTGGAGAACTGTTGTTCAGTATGGAAGGTTTGCAGAAGGTAGCTCTTGAGGGTCAGGTTGGACTCTTTCTGGATCCTGGTGGACATCTCTTTCAGGGCCTTGTTGCCAAGAATGACAGAATGTGTTGTAATCTGGAAAAATATAGATTTCAAATTCAATTTAATGAAACGTGAACATCTGACAATTATGATGATGACACATCATACAAGACAACAGAACATCAGTTTTTATATTAAAATGCCTGTTAAGGGTCTACTAACCCAATCGGGTCTACCATACCAGCTGCAGTGATATCACTCTATTAGTATCAGTTTAGTAACAAGAACTAATACAAAATGCAGTCCTCTACGTTTGTGGTGCATGATGCATGTTTAATCGTCCCCTGGAGTAATCAGATACTTTCAGTCTTCAAGACCTTTAAAAATTCCAAATTATTTTGAGTGCCAAATATGAGTATTCATGAGAGATTAATATTAGTATAAAAAAAGTTGGTCATAAAAAGAGTTGGTCGTAAAAAAAAAAGTTGGTCGTAAAAAAAGTTGGTCATAACAAATTTAAGGTGGTTGTAAAAAAAAGTTAGCTGAAAAAAGAGTTGGTTAAAAAAAGTTGATCGTAAAAAGAAGTTGGTCGCAAAAAAGTTGGTTGTAAAAGTAGAGAGACAAATTCAGTGGCTGGCCCTCAATAAAGGAAAGCAAATATGGACTGAATGATAGGTTGTTAGACCTCGAAAGTGATATGGAGCAAAGGAAAAACAGTAATGACTGCCAGTTGACAGATTCAGATTTTTGATATATAAGTAGACTACTGCGTTGTCCCTATACATACATTTAGTAATAAAACAGTCTATCAATCAATCTGCATGATAGAGATATTAACCTGAGTGAAGGAGTCGTCGGTACACCTCATCACCTGCAGCCTGATATACTCCATCAGACTCTCATGTTGCCCGTCCAGGAAGTATGCATCCAGCACGCTACGCCCATTGGCTAGTACAGAGTTGCCCATGCGCACAGCTGCTTCCGGTGTGGCACATTCCAGCAGTCTTATCTGGGCTCCTTGGAAAGCCTGGATAACAGTTGTTATAACAGGTGTTGAAGCTCCATAACCACAACATGCATGGAAACAAAGGCTTCCATTACACATAGTCGCCTTGGAATTATGCACAAGACATTACATCAGCAGCGCCCGAAATGGAAGTTATTAATCCTTTTAGTTTCTGACTAAGGTGATTATAGCCCCAAGAGAGTGAACATTAATGTTGTTTATTTTTTAACTAACAGCTGTATAGGCTATATACAAAATATCTCTGCCTTAGTATCTGTATGAATGGGGCGATTATGCGGGTGTAATACATATATGTATTCATATTAGACACATACTATATGGGTTTTAATTTGTTTTGTTATGAGCTTTTAGATATTTTCGTTCATCAACATTCAGAGCCAAACGCAAGAGTTAAAATGCTTACATAGGCCTAAGACACTCAATGCCAATGTTTCTGGTATCAGGACACAATTTATTCCATATTTTCATATTAAATCGACCACTTTAAGGAACGTTGGTTATTATTATTCTTTGAGTAACTAGCCATGCTAGAGTAACAAACCTCTTTCTTCTTGTCATCATCCATTACTTCACTTGTGCTCACCCGGGTAACAATGGAGGCGGGGCTATCCTGGTGGTAGCCAATGAAAAGATCGCTTAGAGATGGCATGTGTCTGAAACATGATCACATATCAATGTTATTCATAGGCATTGCTTTGCTATTCATTGATTGATAAGTTCTTTGTGTACCGCACATCACCATATCTCATCAAGAAAAGTAATTATATGAACATATTTCTTTTTACAAAGTAAGTATATTTTACCAGAGTGTTTAAATCAGCTCCTATTGCTGGTTTGTCACTAACACCTGGGTAGTGTACTACCCTCTATTGCTGAGGGCAAACCACTAACAAGTGCTGTATGCTACACCTTTGAATATCAGCAATAGATCAGCTATAACCCTGTGTTTGGGCCTATTAAAGGCATACTTCCACAGACGGCCACACACATGCTCAGTATAACCCAGTCAGAAAGCACTGTGGTGGTGGGAAAATGTCCCACCTACCCACAGTGAGGTGGGCATGTAGATCTATGTGGCAAACTAAAACAGAAAATATCAAAAGTAATACATACCTCTCGGTCATTATGCGAGCTTCCCTTATATTACAAAAGCTATCAGCCCACTCCTCTATGTCTTTTGCTATGGTTCTCTGGTCGGATGACAGGATAGTTGACATGGCAACAAAGTGTTTCTCCAGCCGGTTGATGAGGGGTATTGGAAAGCGCTTATAGACATGCTCCTTCTCAGCCACTACCACCAACCTGACAATTTCACAAGGAATAGGGAATCAATTATCTGTACATTATATGTTGGATGTCCGCTGGAAGATATATAATAACTGGAATGATGAGAAACACAGCGGGTTGGCCTGAACCACCAATGACATGGAGGTTTATTATACCATAATACAATACAATAGAGTAAGAAAAAAATTTGTGCGTGTGGAGCGGTCGGGTAACGGACTTGGAGTGTTTATGTTATGGGAGAATGGAAGGAGGCGTGTATTGTGACGTAGGGCGTCACCATGGAAGGGGGGCGTGGCGCAGCGTTGCCAGGCTCCCATCCCAATATGGGCGGTGACGTCTCACCTTCACATAGTTTGTCTTTACATAAGAAATGTACTTACATGATAAAATATGGTGAAGAAATTCATAATTATATCATAAATAAATATTATATATTTTAAACATTCTCTACTGATGAGGTGAGTTTTTGACTTCAAAGATCTGATTGATTACAAACAAATAAACTGTCAATGTAAGACAATAGATTCATTAACAAGTGGTAAAAAGGAGAACGATATTTACCTGAAATCTTCATGTACACAGGATTTGACACGATGAGTTCCCAGTCCAAGATCGACATGCCTCTTACCACCCAAACGTGTGTAGTACTGGTTAATGTATGAGAGCAAAGAATGACTTTATCAGACTTTGAAGGAAAACCTTTTTTTTATAATTAACACAACATGTCATATTGATTTAATCTGATTATATATAAATTTAGTGTTCTCATTTTGATAGAGTAAAGGGATAATTTCTTCAACTGTGAGATGTTTTCAAACTACCTTGCCTAATTATGTATAAATACATTTAAATTATGATATTTATGACATTTTATGATTGTGCTCATGCTTTTTATGATGTCATTTTCTCTTCTTCATCATCCAAATGCCATTCTAGCTATCAATTCTATTTGATTTAATGTACTGCCTTCGATTTTATAATACTATTCTATGCATTACACCCATCCATCACTTACTGTAATAGAATATTTCTTCACCCTCATCAAGCAATTACTATAGATTGAGCAACTCACCTGATTGAGGACATCGTACAAGCTCTCATAGAGATTCTCCAGGTTGAGAAGTATGACTGTCTGGCCTGTCTCCATGCAGATCTTGATACGGTTGATGTTCCTGCACACCTATATAACCATAAACCAGAATATTACCATTGAAAGAGGCTTACTAGACTTACTAGACTAGAACACAAAGTTTAACTTGTTTTGCTCAACTAGTAAGTTAGACTAATAAGCATTAAAAGAGGGGCACTCGGTAGAAAGCAGGATGTATAACAAAACGTAATGAAAGAAGTTTGTAGTAAAATAATCTTTTTGAACATTAACTAGCTGAACGGGAAACAGCTTGGTATAAACAATTTGTTTACCAAGCTGTTTTCCGTTCAGCTAGCTTAGGAGATGAATATTGCACCCAGGCCAGGGTCAGAACCCACAGGATTATCATACCCCTGATCCAAACCCTGTTTAGACTGCAGTGGCAGCCTGATCCCCTTCAACATTTTGATTTTTCATTTAGTCATAACTTAATTTGATGTAATCTTGACACACTATTTCATAAATTTCTTCCTTCTTTGTTTTCACTGTATATATTGTGCTTCCCAAGCCTGAAGGCTACATGACACAATCAACACTCTTTTTTTTTGAAGATTTTATTTCCACTGGGTCGACATTATCCCAGCACGCTGGGTTCTTCTAATGCGCCCAGTTTAAAAAATAAAGCCAAGAGTACACAAATATACACAAATGGAACATACTTTTGTAGTAGCAGTTAAGGAGTGCTAGTTATTAAGTGTTTTGTTCATTTATATACATAGAATAGAAAAGGATCCCTTACACAGAAAAAAGATCGATTACAGAAAAACCAAAGGTGGTTTGCACTAAGTTTGGGATAGTCACTACCTCAGAGTGTGGCCCAAATCAAAAGGACAGTAAAGTATGCAAGATGATCAGAGAAATAGGGAGGTTGCGTGTTTGAATCCCCCTTAAAAATTCAATCTATTATTTTAGCAGTGACAATGAATGTGATATTACCATTGTGTAGGACAGGTCCTTGGGGAAGCTGCTTCCAAAAATGACAGTTGCATCTTGCATCTTGGAGTAGTTCTGCTGAAGTATAGGAAGGGCTGCATAGTTCTCTGTGAGAAGTAGCAGGTACCTTCCCTCTCTGAAACAGACAATGAATAATGGTATCAAACGTTTATTTTGGAAACTGACACTACTCCTCGGGTCGACTCCTCTGGGTTGTAACATTGCGTTCAAGGTTGTAAACATAAAATTTAGCTAACCAACAACGAAAATATCATCATTTGAATTGAACAATGTTATTTCTCTAACTTATGTTGTTATTTCTACCATTAATTATTGCCATGGACAGGCATCATTGTAGAGGCATTCATGGTCAAACCTGCAGAGGGTAAAACTTACTTGAAAGGTCCCTCACCACACAAGCTGGCCTCTAGTAAACCACCAGGTGTGTTATTGGGGTGAATCGTCACTTGCTCCTTAGGTTTTCTCTATAAATGCAAAAGAAAAAAAGAGAATGAAGTAGCAAGGTTTGAAAGCTGCACCCCTCTGCTAACATCAGTATAAAAGCTATTGGTTCAAGTTGTTTTGCTTGGAGGTAGGTGTATTACCTTGGACCCACAAGATTATTCATGAATATTTCTTTAGATTTTGCATCAGCTGTTGTACAAGTGTTGGTGTAGAAAGTGGTTTGGGTCATATATATGTATACTTCTTGAACCTGTATGAGAGTCACTGAGCAGATCAGCACCAAATCCTTATTGTATTAATTGTTTTCAATTTCTATGCATAACTCCCAAACAACTACACACCTATAATAATTAATTTGCATCTGCCAGGCACACATCTGCAGTGGCTCACATCTATTTAGTGAGTCTATGGTTCTACCTACTAGAATTGAGCTCTTATAACAGTGCTACATTAAAACAACTTAGTAGCATTCAGCAATGCTATTTTCTGATGTGGGTCAGATTTTCAGAAAATGTACAATTCACCTTCACCAATCCTCTCAAATAACCCAAATTTCAGACGAAAATAAAGTTCAAAATACAGTTCAACCTAACCAGACAGACTGCTAGAATCGATGCAATGCCAAATATACTTGAATTTACCAAGTTTTGACCAAATTGCAGCTTTATTTAGCAGAGTTTACTAAATGTGTACAGCTGCCAATTGTACATATTCTGAAAATCTGACCCATATACTATATGCTACAAATACTTGATACTTAATGATATTATTGTTTCACATTGATGTATCTAAACTAACATTACTCTCAACCGTTAGCTGCAAAGCGTCTCTTGATAAACACTTCACTTTTTTAAAGTAAAACACTGGGCTGGAACACTTGCAGGGCATACAGCTCAATTATGATTTATAAGTGGGAACTCACATTATAATACTGGTTTCTGGGCAATGATATTGTCAGAATCAATCAAGTAATTTCTTTCCCGCTCTCCCAAACCCTTAGACTGGGTGCCTTCATATTAGTAGCTGTATGACACTAACTAGGGCTGAGTGAGTTCCTGGGTGAGTTAGGTGTGGTCATGGTCTAGTGAGTCTGTAGTAAACAGTCAAAGTGACCACTTTACTTCAAGGTCAACTTAGCTATAGGGCTGCACCCCAAGTTAGGGACTTTGCTGTATTAGCAACTTTTTTCTTAATCCTTCGGTATGAACATGTTTTCTTTGTTTATAAGTTCATCAATAGGGGACTTGCATGTGCCACTGTGCATGTCTGGTACAGTGCATCATGGGATGGATTCTGATGAAATCTGACATACAAATATTTGGGAACATTTCTATAAAAAATTGCAAGAATGTTTTCAGGAATATCACAGCTTTTATAAATTTTCTATGAAAACCAAATGCATGATGGGAACAATGGAGGCTTGTGTTGTGGAAACATGTATAACACATAGATATTGATATTAGACCATTGATAAATAGTCCATGCTGAATATGACATGATTTCTATAGATTTCATACTGTACCATTAGTCCCATAATGCTATGTGAATAAGGATTCAAAATGGTGGCCATGCAACTCCCCTATTGTGCAATAGGGATTTTCTCTGTACTTTTCTAAGAATAAAAGACCATCATTCCATACCTGCATAATTGTAGTGAAAAATTTAAGTAAAAGGAGAGAATTAATTGATATAGGTAGTCTTCACACAATATGAAAAAGAATTTTTGGAATTGTGCATGCAACAGTTTCAAATATAGACTGCCCTGAATCTCTGCTTTTGTTTCACATATGACAGTAACATTTAACAGAAAAACTCTAAAAACTAAAAGGAACCTTATAAAATGAATTAAGGCAATTAAAGTTTTAGTCCCTAACTTAGCACACACCACTATAGAAATACTACCTTACACTGGTCACGGTCTACTGATCCACTTTCCACTTGACCTCAATTCTCAAAAGTATATATACATAAATATTTAGCTGTGTTTTTACTGTTGAAATCAAATGAAAGAGCTCCCTGATGTGTTTCTGCTGCCACTATTTGTTGTTATACATCCATATGCTTTATAGGTTTGCATTTCTAAAGCAGGTAGAAGTCAGGGACTATAGATATTTAGCTTAGATTACAATATATACTGTCTGTGTGCATTCACTTCCACTGAAAAGGAAGTTTACCAGACCTCCCAGCTTGTCATTTATGCATAGCACCCTGGTAATATGTCAGCCTTCACTATCCAAATAGCAGACAGAGTCTTCTCTATTAAATGGTGCTTTACAGCCACACACATTATTGGATTATTCATTATAGTGTGCATAACATAATATCTTAGTTTTCCTCAATGTCTGAACAGAGGATATAGTCAGTCCAGTGTCCCCCTTTAAAATGCCTTGTTTTAGCCAGACAAGTTCAGCCCATGAAGCCTTTTTTCCAACCATCCAAATGTGCCTGGGGGATGAGGTGACATTGCAGCCATACCACAATCTTATCCACCAATGTAATGCAGACCGTTAGGTGCTTAATTCTGTTTAATTATGACAATGATGATGATTATTTACCGCAGTCTTTTCATGAAGCAGAAATTTTCTGAAGATCCTGACTGGTCGTGATTTCTCCAAGCCACCAAAGTTTCTCCTAATTGCATGCTCCAGTTCATCCCAGGTGGGAGCGCTCCTGTGTGTGTCTGCAAACCTGTACACCATCTTTACAAGGCTGAAATCAGAGCAGAGATTTCGATAAAAGTGCTATTTAGTGCTTGTTAGGTCTCTAGTTAGTATTACTGTCCCTTCCTTCCAATATCTAATCAAGAAGATCCGCCATCCATTTATAAAAGGCTGGGATTTAATGTAATAGAAAAGATGATAAGAAACAAAAACGAGAAAAAAAGGAAAATAAAATAATAAAATGAACAAATTGGTGAAAACCAAAGTTAGCAAACTTTGGAGACATACATAAGTAAAACCAAAGGCACATCGTGGTAGAGGGCAAGGGCGAGTTAGTATAGGCTAGGCCTACTGAGGTTTTATGGAATATCTAAGACAGAAATATTGTACCGTTGCTTGAATAAGACAGACAAGAGCATATCAATCAGTGTGACGATGAACTTGTTTCCTAAATTAGATTATTTTGATGAATAGGGAAGGCCTACTTTTGAGTGAGGATTGGGTAGGAAATTTAGAAGTGAAGGCCTATGGGCGATTAGAACCTGTAGTTGTAGTGGGGGTTTGTTGTCTGTTTGCTTAGGGACCCCCACCGAGGCGATAGCCGAGGTGGGGTCCCGGGCAAACAGACAACGAACCCCCACTACAACTGAAGGATCTAATTGCTTTAGTCTCTAATTGTTGGGATTCACCATCACTTCCAAATTGAATAACAACAATAACAATTCACTCTCAGTTCCCTGCGTCAGTTACCCTCCAATTCATGGTACAACGGCCACCCCTTGGTCACCACCCAAAATGGACTGGCCTAAACCCACACACACCTATAGGTAATTGCACTAAATAAGGCCCATGACGTGGACACTTATAGAAATATAAAATTCAGCGCTTTAATCTGGAATGTGTAACTTATGATTTGGTATACTTATAATTTTAGAGCCATTTTTGAGATTTGAATTGTTTTTCTTAATCAAAATCACTGATGTAACCATGGCGACCAACTAAGCCTAACTATGCTCCCTTATTTGGTAATGTCATCACTCTGGCCATATTTTGAGCTATATTTGCCTTTTAACTAGTATTCCAATTGAATTTACAATAGTTTAGTTTCATTTCATTTCTCCTTAGAGCTATTTTTTTGAGAATTCAATATCTACAATACATCATATCATCAAATGATTTTGGACATCAGCCTTATGAAATAATCTGGGAGGTCTATCATTCTGATTAAAGACAAGATGTTTCCTTATCTTCCATGTCTCCCCAAACCAGGCCAAAATTGGTCATTTTTTACCATTTCGTCGCTTGACTCCTATTGTTTTTATTCCTTGGGACAATATCGGAATCACACATGTGATATATCATGAGGTGCGGAAATTTGTTCATCACAACTTGCAGAGATAAAATTAGTTTTCATCAATTTTTCATCAAATGAGAGGGATTTGATTGCCACAAGGTCCTTATGTTTTTACAATTTCAAAATTTTTCAGAAACAGTTGCCATGGCAACTTGACCATCAAACATAATTTCTAAAAAGTGACAGTTGTACCAAACCCTTCCCCACATTGTAAGCTCTGATAATATATATACTTGTTCAGAACTCGTATAAAAAAATAAAAAGCTATCAGGGTTCAATTGGAGAGATGTCTGGAAACATAATGTTTATGGGCCTTATTTAGTGGTTCGAGCTTTAGCGCACGCTCCCGCTCGTGTTCACCAGTGCGTGATGACCATGTTACACCACTCGTCCATAGCATACCACCAAATCTCAACAATTCGAGACTAACAGCTATTAGATCCGGGTCACTACCCACATTGGGATCTACCAACACAAGAAGGGGATGGCAGGGAGTTTCGGGGCAGTTGCAGCCTAAAATATTGTTCGAACGACAGTCACTCTATTGTAGTAGGCCTACCGTGGCATCCATACAGGGGACAAGAAATAGAGAGTCACAGGTTTCTGAGGTATAAGCCCCATGTAGTCAAAGCCCTAAGGTAGGCCTACTGATTATATATTATATATGTATACTTCGCTTTAAATACTCCAAGGGAGGGAAACACTTACCTGTAGAAGTCCCTCAGACCGAAGAACTCCCTTTCTATCTTGATAGCCTGGTCATACAGGTTGTTGTAGGCTTGGGCAAGTGGTCTCATGATTGGTTCAACATACTTAGACACATTGTCATCCGATTTACAAATGTCCCTGTGAAGAAAATCATAACACTAACTAAATTTCACTGGTGAAAAAACTCTGGGACATACGAATTGAGCAAAATTGAAAGATAATGTGGCTAACAACTGAATCTGATTAATGAATCTAGGTTCCCAGTTTATGTGTTGTTTTTTTAAAAAAACAAATCTTGATTCAGGAAGTTAGTATTTGGTATTTGCCATAGCTATTATGTAAGGCTCGGGCTATGCCCAGTCTTCCGGGTTATTCTGAATATCAGTGGCTATATTGTTACTATGTAAGAAAAATTTCAATTTGGTTCATAAAAAATAATGAGATGGAATGACTTTATGACATGATAATGGCATGATAACATGATGGCAAATTGTCCATACCTGGCAGTTCCATGTAGCTCCTCAATATCGGGTGCTCCACGCTGGACGAGGATACCACGGTTCATCTTGGCTGGGTCGAGAGACCAGTTGGAAATACCAATGAAGCCCACCTTCTTGTACGGATGTGCAGCCTCATCCACCTGGGTTCCGTCTTCTAACAGAGGATGCAGGGCCTGAAATATGAGGCATAAGAATACATAATTCTATAATACAAACCTAAAAGAAAATTGATAAAAATGTATAAAAAGTAACATTTTATATATTGTCTTTTCATACGGACTATGTTCACTGATTTTATACAGAACCAAACACATTGAAACATTGCCAATATTTCAGGATCATCTCAAATTTTGGAATACTTAGATAATTCTATTAATATCCTGATGTACCGATGTTACTGCAACTAATTGTGATGTCGCCACCCAATCTGTAATAATTGCATATCTGGGGCGAGCAAAAAACCCTGATGTTTGGGACCCAGGAACCCAGTATAGATAAAAAAAATTAAAAAAAAGAAAAAAAAGCATTTGTGTGTGATTATATGACTAAAAACTGATGAACATGAATGAAGTTCATGCCTGAGATCTACCTTTTTAAAACAGAATAGGTATTCTTGGTTTTTATTCTTAAGGAACACACCTTGAGTGGCATCTGTGGGGAGTCCTCAGCCAGCCCCACCTCATCCAGTACCACAACTGCTACATACTTCTCCAGTTCCTTCCACTTGGCTTTCTGCAGTTGGGCACACTGGTCAAATATACCCACTATGCCTTCTGATGTGGCGTGCGGACTGCACTGGTAGGAGATCATATTCACCTGGCCCACAAATAACAAATTCAGTATTTTTTATGTAGGCTACATATGTAATATCCATGTGCATATAAGTTGACCTGCGTAGCAATATGATAATAAAGATGAGATTAACTCATAGTTTGGCCTGAACCATGAGCAACAATAGTTTATTCACCATAATATAAGACAGTAACCATAAACAGTAAGACAAGTTTGCATTATGCAAGGACACATATATCATCATCATAATTCGCAGGATCACAAACCTATGTAAGCAATTGGAAAAGGGGTTGGGTAACTTAACTTATCGCTATATTTTTTTATATATTTGGTTATGTCAGGATGAAGGTGGAAACACACTAGCAGGATGTGATACCCTACCCGTTTCGCGGCACTCATGTGGTTCAAATTTGGACTTTAAGATCCTGTGGGTTTACTGGAGTATTAACCTCCCAACAGTAATTGCCTAAAGGAATTAATTGCACACAAACCCAGCAAGGCCCGCGGTCTCATCAAATGGAGACATACAAGAAATGAACCTTACCTGCTTAAGCTCCTTGAAGAGGCGGGAGTGTGAAGCAGCACCAGTCATATTGTCCAGCACAATTGTCTTAGCCAGAGACTTTGAGCTGCCAGGTTTTCCCACCAGGAAGAGGGGTATACGTAACTCTATGCAGATGATCATCATAAACACATTCTCCTTCAATGCCTGGTTCCTGGCGATGTTGGGTTCTATCTTCATCTCAGCCATGAACAGATCTTGACACCTGATGAGTTGAGATAATGTTCTATGAAATAAGTTCTCAAGAACCTTTGAAACATTATTATGAAGAGATACGTTATTTCACCACAGACAGCCTAAGCCACCAAATCTCGGGTAAATAATACCATAATATTGGACCACACAATCAGTCCACTATACAATGCCATGAACAATGTATCAGAACATCAGAAATGTACATTCAGCAGCTCTTCACATTCTGTAAATGCTGCTTAGTTAGGCAGAACAATTATAAACACTTGGTATATCTAGTTGCATTAGGTACTAGTTTGGTTGAACAGTACCTGAATCTCATTTCTGTCTTGAATTTTGGTTATTTAAAAAGATTGGTGGAGGGAATTAAATTACATGCCAAATGTTTCTGGCAAATGTTGAAACATGAGGCATAACACAGGTATGAGACAGACGATTAGGTAATTACTTTAGGGAACCTGGGAGCCAGAACTTTCAATAAATATTCATAATAAATTCAGAAGACCCTTGACATTGTTTACACAAGTGACACAAAGATATCTTACTCTTCTATCAGGCGCTCCAACATCTTCTCTTTCTCGGGGAATTGGAAATGTTTACTGATGTGCACAAGGAAGTCTTTTCTCTTCTTCTGCAGAGATGCATGGTAGCAAACCCCCAGGGCTAGAATGAGAGACCAATGTAGACCGCTTATCACACGGCTTGGACGCTGCCTCTGAAGATGTTGATAATATTGATATAACATAAAAATAAAAGTCTAAAGAGAATATCATCTACTAAACCGTCTAAAAGCTCTCAAGAACGTAAATCCCACTGTACTCCAAATTTAATGTAAATGTAAAAGGGCAGGGTTGATATTAAACATGTGGTGAAAGGGGGGACATATTTATTAAACTAAGCGAATAGGGGAATAACAAATTAACTCCGAAGGTTAGTCACTGCCATGAAAGGTCCAGTTTAGGCAGAGACTAAGACAATTAATGACCTCCACTTTGGGTCTGCTGGTACACTGTTTGTGCATAATATATGCAACAGAATGTGCACCAGTAGCCCCTCAATATAGGTCATTGATCCTTTAGTAATAGCAATCCTAATAAACCCTAGTATAGACACCAAATGTGCTAGGAAAGGTAAAATTTATATAAATCTATAAATCGAGTATGATTCAACAGGAAAAAGCAATAATATCAGAATATGGACATTTATCAAGATTAAATTTCCGTCCTACATAAGGCATGCTTTTCCTCTTGTTTACCTCATAGTCCATTCACCATTCATTAATAAATGTCACAGATTATTATTCTTTCTATACATTATTGCATCTTAGCCCATGCACATGCATGCAATGATAGTATGAGATATGTATATATTGTCAAGCATAGACTATATTTATTAATCGTCATTAAGTTTTGCAATAGTAATGGGAATTGAATCAAATTTACCTTCTTTTTTCCAAGCTCAATGATCATCGCTCTAAGAAGATCCCTTTTTCTGAAGAACCATTCCATCACATTCATAGTTCTTTCTACATCCCTTAGGCTTACAAAACTGCATTCGTCCTGCAAATGAATATCAGCACAAGTGATATAATACATAAATCCGTGTTGGTGAGAAGTTTGTTACAAATTAAAACTGAGCCATATTTGTGGTTATTGAACAACTAGTAAATTGACATGAAGTATTGTTACTCACCTTTTGTTGCCTCATGAAGTTCTGGGCTGATACAAGGATGTCAGTGAACTCTATTGGAATATTTGGCAATGCTTCACAAAGTTGTTCCAGCTACAAAACCAAAGGTATTATGCAAGTATGTATGTATGTGCAGTTGTAAGAGTAAGGCTATATATGTCTATTTATTCATAAATGTATGATAAGTACACCTATCCAATTTGAAATATATTTAAATATCCCAAGTGTTCTTACATATTTATAATGCTAAATTTCTCACATATCTCCAATATTCAACTTCTAAATGTAATTCAACAGAAATATTAAGGAACTAGCTAGTCAAATATGCAATAGCATATGACATTGTATCAAAACACAACTCTACCCAGATAATATAATAATACAATTTTACAGATGTTTTGAGAAAAAGTCACAAGTACCTAGAACAAAATGTGAAATCTACATTCTTTAATTTTTCATTTTAATGTGATAATGCTGCATTAATGAATTAGCTCACCTTTTTGCGGACAATTTCTGTGATATAGAGTTTTTCTGTTTTCAGGTCCAGTTGGCCGAAGTCCCACACAAATGGCAGCATGCTCTGCGGCAGAGGTTGGACTCGGTACACCAGCTGACGCATGGGTATACGACCTGAAAGTAGCAATACCCATATCGATTTTTAAGATATTGTATTTATTTTTCAATGAACATATATCTCAAATATACAACTTCATGATCATTTTTGTTATATTTTTTTTATCGTACAAAATTGAACATTCATAAACAACTCTAGCGAAAATGTCTCATACAGTTGAATGCCACGAGAGGTCTTGTATGCGGTTGATACAAGTTAAACCTTAAAAAACACAAATTATGTAAGTTTATTGACAAATTAAGTAATAATAAATACATATTAAATTTTACCTAGGAGGTCCACAGTTTTCTCAGCATGGACGTGGTATCCTAGGCCTGCCTTTTCCAACATCTTGATCGTCTCCTCAGAATGCCTGCAAAGTAACAGATTTCTTATAAAACCTGATGATACATCTGTAGTGACCACCTTTCATCATTTTCCTCAGCAAATAACTATGCATTTTGCTTCAGTGAGAAAGAAATATCTTTTTCCTCACCAGTGCTGTAATCTATTTATCAACACTACTTTTGAGGTGAGACCAAATCAAAATTGAGATAAGAAAAGAACTTACTTTCTGTAAGGGTTGCAGGCAGCTACAATCTGTAAGCCAGACTGGGGCATTAGAGGTTTGCCGTCCACTGTTCTGTCACAGAGAACCTCCTTGACCAAACCCAAAGCTTCTGTAGTGTTCACTTCATCTAGGAACAGAATTGTCATCAATCCTGGCACTTCCTTACGGTTTTGTCTAGCCATTGCCTCTGACTTCTTAATTTTCTCCAGTATGTCCTCTTTTCTTGTACCTCCATGAACCTGTTGGAATTGGAATTGCAAGGCCAGGGAAAATATTTAAGTGTAAGAAAATATACACTCCACCTGCCTGGCTAAATGACATATGTGAAGTGTAAAAGGAAAATGAGTCAGAAGTCTAAAAAATAATGATACTTTTCAAATGGTGTTATTTTACATGAACTATGTTCCATTTTATCGGTGTTTCGTGCTGCTAGTGACATGGATCCATGCATCAAATTTCAAGAATTTGTCTTGAGTAAATCTATGCATAACGGAGTATGTTAAACTACTTCATCAGTGATTGACCATTAGGAAATATCACTAGTTATTAGTAGATATCCTATCGCATACCATCACTGGAATCAGCTCATCTTTTCGAATATGGTTATATCTCAAAATCCAATTTGCAACCTATGACACATCACATATCAATAGAATAACTGGATGCTGGTGCACTGTTTGTGTATAATCCTGAGGACAATTTGAGGGATTATACACACACACAGCTTTATAAAAGTGGTTAATCAATAAATAACGTACCTTCATGAGCATCATATTGCGCATGGGCTTGCGAGGCTTGGGTGGCTTGGGAGGCCCAGCGACTATATTTTGCACTGCTGACTTGCTTCCTGCAGGTGATAATGGAGCTTGAGGGTTATTTTGCTGGGGATGCTGGGTTACTTGTGGTGTCTGCAGCTGACACAGGAACTTGATGAGGTTGGTCTTTCCACAGCCTGTCTCACCCATCACTATGACTGGGATGCCACACCTAGGTTAATGTGGATTTGTTTTGTTTTTTAAAGATTTTATTTTGACTGGGTGTACAAGTCCTCTGTACTGGTTGTTTTACGTGGCCCAGTATATTGAGAGCAAAAAAAATTACAGATTATACACAATTTCTAACGTTTGTCATAGGATATACAAACTACCACTTGTCACTTTTCGTATTGCAATGTGCAGTGTTGGTGGTACAAGAGTAGTTTTGACAAAGAACATTAAAGATGCTCATAAAGATTGTGTGATTAAGTACAATACAACATTCATGACACAACCTTTAGGTGCTGTTTCAAAATGAAATGAGCTTAACTGTATATTATATATAACAGAAGTCAACTAATTAATCAACTGATGGTCAGACTCACCTAAAGCGCATGTGAATGGCAAGCATCTTCTTCACATTGTCAGAAGTCAGCACATATCGTGGGTCCGGATCCTTTATCTTTCCTGTTATTGGGTCCAGAATGACATCATTGTGCATCACTTTGTAGAGCCTTTCAAGTTTCTGTTCTCTGTAATATTCAATATTAATTATGTTCCCTGTAACATTCAAAATTAATCAATATAAGGTGTGAATTCCATGAACAATTCGGGTGAAATATTGTTTTAGTGGTGGATTCCTCTTTTGTTGAAGTTTAGCTTAATTGATAGTTCCAAGCCCATACCTAAGAGAAATAAGACATAATAGGCCACTCACTCAATGTTATTTGCTGGGATATATCAATGAGAAGGGGCAGGTGATATCAGGCCATGCACCCAATATTGTTAACTTTTAACATGACAGATCTTCCTCTAAGAAGCAAGACAATATTCACCACACATTCAACACCAGGACACCCCAAATTAGGAATAGACCATGTAAATGTCTATGGGTTCGGCTATTGATAGGCGGTGTCACTATGCATAGTTTGGGTAGGATACCAAAGAGCAAGCCATGTCTAACTACAGAATACAATAAACTCACTTCTAGCTCAGACATTGAGTGACACACTTGTCTTTTACTCACTCCAAGCTTTAAATGCTTTTATTCTAAGTAATTCGGCATATAATATAAACCCCATTGTATATCAGCACAACTGTGATTGGTCAATATCACTATCATTGATGATGTCAGACCAATCAAAGACAAGCAAACTCAGCAGCCCACTCAGAAAAACAAGACTGTTGTAAAATGCTTCTACAAGCCTGATACAAGCACAAAAATGACAATTTTCTTATTATTTCCAAGTCATAAAATACCTGTAATGAAAGAATAAAAATAAAGAACTGTACTGGAACTACGGCTGCTTGGTGGATATGAAATAAAGTGTGAATTTGAGCCATTGAATCACAAAAGTAGTTATTAATCTCTTGTTCAGTTCTATGTGAGTAAAGGCCCTAGTCCAAAAGCTGATTCTCATGCGATTTTGTCTCCACTAAGTTCCCCGAGAATTGCATGAGAATTGGAGTGAACAGGGGCCTATAATCTAAAACTAATCTATAACTAACCTTTTGAGGCCATTAAAGTCTTCATCAAGCTGAATTCCATTATGCTTTAGTTGTGTATGTAGCTCCTGTATCATTGAGTTCTTCTCCAGTATTTTGTTGGTCTCAGGGTCCACAATGTTCATGTCAGGGACTGTGATCTTGAATCCCAGGAATGTAAGACTTACTCCGTCTGGGTTGAAGAAGATGTATGGATGTGGACTGAAATATCAATACATGAAATGATCAGAGATTAGTAGCTTATATATGATGGTACACTAGTGTAACTCAGGCACCGAGTAATTTAGGGACAATTTATAAGGTAAAAGGATGTTTGTTTATCAAACCAGGTTGTGTTGATATTTGATATTGATATTATTGATTATTATATTATTGATTATTATTATTATTGATTATTATTATATGATATTATTATTATATGATATTGAGTATTATTATATGATATTATTGATTATTATATTATTGGTTGATATTAAACCAGGTTGTGTTACAAAATCATTCTGAAATGACCCTAGTGTACAAAAAAAATATCAAAGTAGAAAATCAAAGTGGAAAATGGTTAAACAGTTAAGTTTCACCATCCTTGCCACTACCAACAGGACTCAAACAGAGTTTAGTTTAGTAGTGGCGAATTTCGGGAAACTTTGGCCATCAGTATTCTATCCTATTCCACCTTATTGCAATGATTCAATCCATCAAAAATAGTTGTAATAATAGAGAGATTATAGAATAAAATGTTTAGCTGTGTACCTTGATTCCCATCGTCTCTTCAGTTGATACTGAGATATTTCATTACGAACTGCTCTCTGTAATATTTCAATAAAAAATGACATTCATTTTGAATTAATCTATTAATTGAATATAATTGGCAATTTCATAATTATATATTGAACTCTTCGAACTGATAACCCTCTGACCACAGCAGATAATTCTTTCAACTTTTCATCTCACCCTCACTGCTCATTATAAGCGAATTGAGAGCTCTTGAAACATATTTGTGTTAGGTGACTTTAGGATATGTTTAACTGCATGAGAAAGTGTGCTTGAATATTGGGCTTACCTGTGCCTTTGGTTGATTCATTGGCGATTCTTCAGCCATCTCCAATGAACGTGATGCAAAGTCCTGTAGCAAAGACAACATAAACGGAATACAATTTACCTGAAGAATAAACATATATTGTAATTTTATTTGAGATTGCCATTGAGGCCAAACTAGCTTCTAGCCATTGAGTACTTATAAAAGTTAAACACGGTTCTTTGCAGACTAAAGAATCTGAGGGACTTTCAGCTGCATGAGGAGTTATTACAAACAAATTCTTTATAAGGTCGTAATTAAAATTCTTGTATGAATAATTGATTACAGAGTCTATACCAACATTATTTTAAGATCTTTGAGAAGTTTGGGAGCTGGTTTGGGAATGATTGCTGCTATTCATAAGCCCCACAAGACTTATGAACTGGCTCGCAATGTTTCCAAACGAACCATATTGCATCCCTTGATTAAACACACTGTTGGGTGATGTGAATATATATGTGTGTGTGCAATGAATAAGAATAACAGCGAGAAACTCCACACCTTTGACATCTGGATCATAAATCTGACCACAAATTTGATGAACCCAGGGAAGGCGGCCTCCTCGGCTGCCTCACTAACAAACGCAGACTTCTCACAGCTCTCAAGTTGTACATTCAGGAAGTGGATGAAATAAGAAAGCTCAGCCCAGGATGGGTTCTGAAGGCCACACAATCTGTTGAGAAAAAGAAGTGAAGAACAATTAATGTTTCCATATTTAGATAAATGTATTGATTCCAATCATTCCACAAATCTACCTTCTTCTTGAATACATTAAGCGAAATGTCTGATATCACCCATTGTAATTCCCCACCCCCACCCCCACCCCTGTCTATAACATTTCGTAATTAGCTTGTTTCTAATATACCTCCCTAATTATATTACTGGGAAATATTGCAATCTCTATAATCTTACTTTAACAAAAGGTCCAAACACTGTGCAGGAGTATCTTCTGGTCTCTTAGCATTAATGGCTTTGAATGGAGCATCGGTGCTGTGCCGCTTGAGATACTGGTAGACGCGCTGTAGTGGTACACTTCTGTACTCCTCCTCATCCATGAGCTGCTCATAACCATCTGTAAGAGCAGGTTATAATGAGTTATTATTGTTATTATTGCTGGTTTGAGTATTATCATCAATGTTATTATTGTTATTCACCTCTTCTTTATGTGGTGAACTAAATGAAGTAATATTGAGTATTTTAGAAATGCTATGAAAATAATCAATGGAAATAAACGTTGCCTATACTGTAGTGTAGTAATAAATATACTTTATCATTAATGAACGCAGGTTCTAATGGCATATGAATTACGTCATTACACAAGTATAAAAAGCACAAAACTAGATGAATTAGTATCATAGCAAAAAGCATCACACCATTCTGTCCTGGTGCTTTCATCCTCTGCAAACTTTCTGCAGGGGAAAGGCAGTTCACTGTCGGCAGAAGGTCAAGTACTTTATGAACCCTCTTCTCTGCTACTTCTTCCGGTTCCTGACATGAGAAATAAAAGATACATCTATCGGTGGTGTGGAATTTAAGCCATGCATTACATCAACATAGATCATAAATACCTTTTCGAATAGTGCAACCTAATCAATACATACAAATTTGTGACTAACTATTCATGTTGCAAAAAACATATAACTTGCAGCCTTATGAGATCGTTTTAATGACCATAGTAAAAGTTACAAAATATTGTCCAGAGTAACGTGTAGAGCTAGATATTCCGGCACATTATATATATAAATAGATTGCAGATGCAAGATATATTTTTACGATAATTTGAATCATTAAATCGCCTGCGGCTAACACAGGAAACTTCATAGATAATCTATTTTGCCCATTCTCCTCAACCATCATGAGGTGAATGGCGGCTTAAAGTATGCTAAAATGTGCTGCATCAATGGGTATGCCCAGGGTTTATATGCATGTTCCCTACAGCCTCCTATGGTCAAGTGGTTAGCATGTAAGACTACCAAACTGAACATTGTGAGGTCGAGTTCCAGAGCAGACAGGCTTTTTGCATTTGTCTCATTTTTGAATCATTTTATTTTTTAATTTCATTTCTAATGTTCACACACGTTACACATGTTACTTACAATAATGCCTATCTCCCAGTTCCTAAGTGGCATTAGTTCTATGGCATAGAAGTCGTTTCCAGAGCGATGCCAGATGTAGCCTTCAGTGTCAGAGAGACTGCCCAGGATGATGAGGTTAAACAAGAGGTGGTCCACTCCCTGGTTCATCTGAAACAATCATTACAAGCGACTATTAAAGCGGCGCCCTCAGTTACCACAAATCAAAGAATGAATATGTTCTCACCTGAGGAAGGGCAAGCTGCCTGAAAGCTTGTGAAAAAAACGAAAAATATAAACAACACTTTTATTTATACAAGACAACATACTACTGCCATTTGCTATAGTATCTTCCGATACTAGGAGGCTAGCTCAGCTAATTAGCGTAACTGTTCATTTACTTTCTGCTTTCACTATTTTTCATATACATTTATTCCATATTTTAGTATATAATTGATTACTGATAAGTTGATCATATATAGTGGTTTGTTTTTGCCTCATGCAAAGTCAAAATAGTTGTTTGTAAAGTCATAATAGTTGTTCGTAAAGTCAGAAAAGTCAAGATAGTTGAAAGTAAAGTCAGAAAAGTCAAAATAGTTGATAGTAAATTCGAGATATTCGAAAGTAAAGTCGAGATAGCCAAAAGTCAAGTTCAATTAGTCGAAATAGTCGAAAGTAAAGTTGAGATAATCGAAAGTAAAGTCAAGATAGTCGAAAGTAAAGTCAAGATAGTCGAAAGTAAAGTCAAGATAGTCGAAAGTAAAGTCAAGATAGTCCATCGCTAAGTTGAGATAGTCCAATCGCAAAATTGAGATAGTCCATTGCAAAGTCGAGATAGAAATAAAAATAAATAAATAAATAATAAAAAATCAATTTTTTAAACAAAATCTTTTCATCAAATTGTCACCGCTGCCCACTGGCTCACCTGTGGCGGTGACGCACAATAATAATACACAAAGAGTACAGATTCACAATCACTGGCTATGCAAAGTCCCCTTTAATGTTAATCCATGCCATTATTCCGTAGCTAGCCTCCTAATAAATGAAGGAAATCTATGTTTACCCCTTCCCCAGAGATATACAGCAACTTCCCCCACCTCTAATAAAGATTTTCTTATTCTAGTTCCATTTTTTTCCTCAGTCAATTTTTGTTTAGTTGTCTTTGCTTCAGGGTTCATAAAAAGCCCATATTTGTATTGTGATGACCCACCAAAGTTATTTCCTGGTGGCTTCACCAAGTATCGCTCACTGGCGGCTGTTTTTGCTCAGATGATTCTATTTCGAATTAGTTATACCAAACATATCATCAGCAGCAGAATATTGATTGATTTGGGTAAATGTGGAATGATTTTGTTTGTCATAACAGCCGAGAATAGAGCTGAAATCAAGGTAGAGACATCTCCATGTGTTCATATGAGGGAGCAAGCAACAATAATCTCCTATTAATATTGGAACAACAATGACCACCTGGCAACCAGTAACTATAAACAAATGCCATAGCAACAAGAGTGCACATTTAGCACTTCAGAGGCATCAATCTAATGAAAAAATATTCCTTGATAAAGCGCTATAATTTTGGCCGAAACGTCAGACCCCTAATAAACAAACCTACAACTTATCTCGCCGTCCCTGTCCTTATTCTGTTTTGGGTTAAACTTAAATCTTGACATTTAAACAATATATATCTATCAATTTCAGATAGACAGAATTTGGTAGGATACATTGATTCACTCACCTCATGTGGTACATCAATATGGAAAAGCCTTGGTGTTGTGTCAGAAGGAGGGAGAGTATAAACCAAGAGTCTACTCAGTAGTGCTTTAGCATCTGCAGTGCGGCCATGTAAGGGCAGGGAATGGGCAACCCCCCTGTTACCTTTCATCATCTTGCCCTTCTGCCGTCTCATCCACATGGACTTGCCATTGCCAGCATTCTTAGACCTTACAATCCTCATTGAACAACTATAGCAGGAAAGTTAAAAATAGAATTTAAATCAGAATACATATCAATGATCCATAGTATCTAATTGTGTTCAAATTTGTAACAATGTCAAAACAAATATCTATTGCTACTTTCTGATGCAATTATCAATGATACATATTTAATAATGGAAAATTATGTTTGACATACTTGTCAGGGTCTATATGACCATCCCTCCTAACAGTAAGATGCCTCTTAACATAGACCTGAACTTCCCTCACTTCTTTTGGCTTCACGTCACTCACACGGTTGTGGTCAAGCGAAGCAACGAGGAAGGCACGATCCTGGTTCTCAGATGAGCAAATTATGACCAGGCGGTACTGTGCCTCACCCTGCAACCTGCTCTCTATCACCTCCTCCACCCTGCATGCCACATCATAACTCATCTTGTCAGCATCACCCAGAGTATAAATCCTGCCTGTTTTGTCCTGTTTTGCTCGCCAGAAGAGCAACTCGACTTCTTCCAGCCCTGTGTCCTCTGTACAAAGGAGAACTTCATCTCTTCTTGGTTTAGGTTGGTCAGGGCTCTCCATGTAGAGGGATAGGATGGTAAGGAACATTTCCACGGCAGGGCATACTATGAGGTTAGGCTGGCCCTCAGTGATGTATGTAGGCAGCTCCCTCTTTAGGTCAGCTCTGTTGGACAGACATTTGAGCACAATACCCAGGTGTTCCACACTCAGGTAATTCTCCAGGCTTAGAGTAGCTGATGCTAGATACTTGTCCCATAGTGCCTTCAGTTGGTCCTTCAGTTTACTGTAAGGAGGTATATATAGAGAGAAATTTTAATTTTCTATGATAAGTTATACACATGGAAGTGGCTGTTCATGTTTACAGAATCTATACATCAAAACATTCATTGCTTCAGCCTAGATACATATGTTCTGCAATGACATTTGCCTCAGTGCCACTTCTTATAACCCTAGTATTCACGAATTGTTTCTATTCTTGGGGGTTAATTATACAGGAGCATCATGGCTAGCAACTCATCTTATAGTTTCAGTCTTATCTGCTTAAACTCAGGGGTCCGACTAATTCTCATGACATGTCTATTGGTTTCCTAGTATTATATAGAAGGTGTGTTCGGAACATTCCGATTAAATTATCTGGTTAAATTTGTTTGATAATTATCAGGAAGTATTGTTTGGAAAGTATTGTTGATAACTTGCCTATTGTTTAGAAATTCGAATACAAAACAGAATAGACAAACATGTACTCTAGAACAATATATCTATCCAATAGATGCCCTTTTTAGGGGCACTACTAGCTAACTAATGGTGCTTTCCTGTTTATATTCTAATATAATAATAAATAAATTAAAGCTTACGTTTGTTGTTTGAGAAGTTGGTGCAGGAACTCATCCGCCATATGGGCTAGTGACTGATCAGACTGTAATACCCTGAAATTGGTTTCATTGTTCCCATTGTTGTCCACTTGTTCCTTCTCCTCTTCCTCGCGTTCCTGGCATCTCCATTCCACTAGATATAATAAAAAGCTCATGGTTACCTAATTTACCAAAATCTTTATCTACATTTTAGTTGTTTGGTTTGTTTTCAACAAAAACAACTGAATGTCTTAAACAGGTCAGCTTAAACAAAATTAAGTTAGGTGAGACTATACTTAATCTTTATCTATAAATAACACATCACACATGTCATGTTTTAGTGCAGAGATCGGTAATTGCTCTAATCTACAGACCATCACAGCAAATCGCAACCTTAATTGCATTGATCACAATCCTCCACATCACAATAAATAAACTAAAACCTTACTTACACTCATCAAAGTTCTCCTTGCCATAGATCTCCACCACATGTTGGACGGTGCGCCAGCTGAAGCCCTCCTCTAGCAGGAGTGCAATGTTTGGGTGCTCATCAGGTGCAGGCACATAACCTGCTCGGCCTGCATCTGCTGCACCTGCGTGGTGCAGCCTGGCCTGGCCCTTGGCCTTGATCTCCTCTGTAGCCACTCTGTAAACAACAGAATTTTAGAAATGGAGTTAATTTCAATCTTATTGAATATTTTGGGTGATACGTCTTGAGTTACCCTGTAGACTTATTTGATATAAATCCTGTGACTAATTACTATTCTCTGATTAAAATGCATGACTATCAACACAGTGGGTAGAAAGTTAGTAACCCACAGTGATAAAAAAAATCTTTTCATAATAGAAACAAACAGACAGTTAAACATATGTCTATAATTATAATCAATTTTCTTCTAGACCTTTGACGCACATGCTTTTATTCGGGGAAAACTTATTACCTCAAAGCCTGCTGAAGATCTGCCACAGTGCAGTTGTTGCGGACATCGTGAAGCAGGACAAGCACCTGGTGAGATGGTGTAATCTTCCTGCTGGTGAACCTTGCAAGCTCGCTCCTCATGGTCACTAGCTGCTCTATGGAGAAGTGGTTCAGCTCAGGGTATTCCTGTCTCTTTGTATCTACATAGCTCCTCCACTCCCTCAGACACGTTTCCATGAACTCCCTTATCTGGGGAAATTAATGGTTTGTATCAGTGTTGGTAGGGTATAGTGATAAAGTCTTGGTGGTTCACATGATATTACACCTGCATTTGATGGGTCCTAACCTCCTGCACAAAGTAGATCTCTTCTTGGGAAGCCCAAGAGGGATTTTCTAAATTCTGAACTGTATCCAAGAACCGTATACCCATATAGAAGATAGCAATGGTTGGATGTAATAAAACAAAATGAAATACCTTAAACACATCCAAAAATGGCAACCTTCTCAGAAAAGCTCATTACATTACAATGTATGCATGTATGAAGAATAACTCAGTACCTGGTTGATCTGCTGTATAATGCTAGCATCAGAAGCTCGACCAGCCAGTTTCTTATCAGAAAGGCCAAAGTCTATGAAGGCATTCACATAGCTCTCATCATCATTTTGTTCATGGTGAGGGTCCCGACAGAAGAACTTGGCTGACCAGTCTTGGAATAGGATACTGCCTGCTGTGCATATGGTGAGGAAGGTCTCCCCCAGGCCTGTTACTCCATCAAAGATCTGTTACAAAGTTGATGAGGAGAATCAATAGAATGGAATTGGCAGATTTAGAATTATTTCCGTTGTGATGCTGGATATGGTCAGCATCTCCAGTGCTTAATAGGTGCAGGGGAAGCAGCAGATTCAACCATTCAATTAAGACCAGGTGTTGGGGCTTTTATGACCAGTTTGATGAAAAGGTTATGTTGAAATAGTTTTGTGAACTTTGTGAGCATCCTGAACCAGTATGTGAATAATCAGCTTTGGGAAATGAGAAGTTCATTGATCATAGTTTATGAAATGATGTTCCCATACTTTCTTACTATTTTTATAAGCATTCAATGTTCAGTGATACAAATATTATTATCTGGACCCTTCTATATAATATTGTGAAGATCTATTATTACAAAATGTTCCAACTAAAGGAATACCTCTACAAATCGGTCCACACTGTCATTGCCCTGCTCTGCCTTGCCCGCCACCAGCATAAGCCTGCTGTGTAGTTCCCTTAACTCTTGGTAGGTGTAGTTTTTCTTTGCTTCGAGGTCACCCTCTGTGTTTGGCAACTCTACATGAATTATATCCTCCAACAGCTGCAATATCAATAGCAAGGTAAATTTAATACAATAATGGCTTATATGGATTCATTAATATTAGGGCCTAGACAGGGTGCTCTATTCATGCCTGAATAGTGTATGACTTCTCTACATAGTGGAATTTTGTATTAATAATAGAAAAAAATGCATGCTATTTTCTTTACATTTGCAATGATTTCGAGACAAGACATGGTGTCCCTAGACAAGACTTTGAAACATCTAAAAGAGGACAGGATTGGTTCTTTGTTATACCTTGTTCTTGGAGTTGTTAGCACCATTTGAGCCCACAATGAAGACGCCATATCTGTTGATGAAGTCCACCTGCTGCAAAGTATTGACCTGCATCTTTCCCTGGGTCACCTGCACCTCATTCAGCCAGTTCAGCTGAGAGTATGAGTCCCTCTGTCATCGGAGAGAATAATTATTATCCTATAGCATAAACATCATCAGCATTTACAAGTTTAAGACCTAAAATATAAGCACACTCAATGATATTTGCTACTGACTAAAGATAGCGACAGATTTGTTTGATTGATTGACATATTTTTGTTGCATAATGTTATGTAATTCCTCTGTGAGCCTAGCCTTATACTGAACAAATCTTACTTAAAGGTATTTTACTCACCATATTCTTTGTGATGTCTGCAATGTCAAAGTCGGAATCCCATATTTCCCTGCACTTCTTGTTGAACTCATGGTAGTCAGCAGTCTGTCTAAGGTCATATATCAGTGGAGCAAAGCCTCGTACAGCATCCTGCAGGCTCTGTACTGTAGTGATCTCTAGCGATCCCTGCTCTGAAGCAGCTATCAGGGCAAGGTCGACAAATATCTTCAGTTGATCCAGAGCTACAATGTTGCAAAATTGTTCACTGAAATTGGGTCAAAACATAATGGAAACGTACACTGGAACCTGACTATCTACCCATTTCAAAAGAAGATGGCTGTTAGCTTTCTCCGCCTGATCTGTTATTGTATACTCAGAAAAAAACTTGTAACTGTGTATCCTTTACAGAAGCCAATTCTTTTGAAATTTAAGATAAAGCTGTACACACTAGAAGAGCATATAGACACACATCTTAGATGGCGGATTGGTATGATATACATAGAAGGAACTTATTAGAGTAAATCCCAAGAAAATGTCCTTTGATAAAGTAAGACTCCAATTCAAAACACAGACACAAACCCATTTTTTAATGAAGTAATTTCTCTTACTTGGAATGTATGTTCTGATCCACTTTACCAGCTCAAAGGACCTTGTGACAGCCTCTATGGACTGTATGTGTTGCTCTTCCATTCTAGAGAGCATAACCCCTGCATCTGAGATTATCCTCTTCATCTTTGACAGTTTCGAACTTCCCTGGAATCACAACAGGAGTATCCAAGCTTATAATGTATGTGAATGGTCAACGGTCATTCATCTTAGAAAAACAAAATAATTGCGTAAATGTAGTGATGCCCTCTATGCTATTTGTAAATATTGACTATATTGATCCTCGTTTTCATACTTAAGTCTATAGATGTGTTTTAAATGTTTGAAAACATTAATGATCTATGGTGCATACATTATACAGATCAAATATGTCAGTTTCAAATTGTGGTTACCTAATATATTTCTGGTTAATTGGGTACAGAGAATGGTACACTTGATTTAGCATTATTTCAAAGACCAAATAACTTTAAAATAAAAATCTGGTGGACGACCTGTTCCGAAGATGTATTTACATCGGACCTAATTTCATTTCAATAATTTTGGTATGCTATGATGCATTGCCATCAGTTCTCAAAGGTAAGGAAGTTACCAAAATAGTTTTCACATGAACCCTATATTTGACCAGCTATATGTTGTTAGTTGTGCTGTTTGTGACTAATTAAATGACAATAACACAATGGCCTACCATGTTTGCAACTTGGGCAACTGTTTTGAAGTCTCCAGTCAATCCCATGGCTTCTTTAGCTTCTAAAACCGCCGTGGCAGATTTCCTCTGAAGGGACAGTTTTCTGCATTTCCTGATCACATCCAGTCTCTTCTCCACTTCTTCCTTCCCCTGATTCGGCATTACAAAGTGCAGCTCTTTTCTGATTGAATCTTCGTTGAGGTTGAAGAAAAGCTCTTCACATTCCTCAAAGCTTAAATCCAACTTCAAAAGCTTTTCCTTGGTGAGGTTCCACTTTTGCAAAGCTGTGGGCCAAACTAATTTTCCAAGATCGTCCATTGTCAGTGTGTCATCTTGTTTCTGTTCAAGGTTTATCTGAGAGGTTTCTCTACCACATTCTATCCAACTGTGAAGGAAAGTGATTGAGTCTTTCAGCTGTGGAAGCCCCTGCAGAGGTTGGACCATGTCTTGATGCAGGTTGAAGTAACTTGTTATAAGGTGGGTAGAACCTTTTTGCTTGGCGTTGGCTGGTTTGATTTCCTTAAGAAGTATATTGTCTGTTTCTGTTTCTGCCTTCTCATGACAGGGGTGATGTGCCACTATTAAAACAAGATTTTCTCTATTTATTTTCCCGTGTCAATTAATAAGGTTTACTCAGTGAAAACATACATTTGTAGATTGGACAAGATAAAATATTAGAGTAGAAATCTATACAAACACCAAATTTGAAATGTTTTTTTTCGGAAATTTGTTATTACCTCACTCTTTGGTCGTTACTAGTGACCTTCTTCAGGACTAATACATGTTTAAAATAGTCACATTATATGTATACCGTATTTCACCGATAGAACGCCCGGGCGTTTATTTTTTTCAGACCACTTTTCCCCACGGCGTTATTTTGAGGCAGGCGTTTATACGGGGCAGGCGTTTATTGTTTTAGGTTAATGAGTACCCATGCTGTAACAGTGAGATATCCCTTCCTAGCAGCTTATTAAGCTTAATAATATCCATTTATTAGGGTAAAAACAGGAAGAAATAGAATCTAATTATCGGGACCCGGCGTTCATTCGGGGCAGGCGTTTATTTTTTTCATGATGTTAAATGACCCGGCGTTTTTTCGGGGCAGGCGTTTATTTGGGACCCGGCATTCTATCGGTGAAATACGGTACGTTTAGGATTAGAAAATACAATTATGCTACACATGTTACAAGATTATGGGTGGTGCTAAATGACTGTATAAATACAGACAGAGGCTGTTGCCAATCAAGAAATAAAGGAAATGTCCATTAATAAACCAACAAATCACTGTTTGTCAAGTTGGCAAAATAGGGTTGATATATGGGCCTTCAAGCAGTTGTCATCTTTGCAAAAAGCTTTTCAGCCAAACCCATATGACATTGGTTGTTTAAATTGGTTAACACACATAGCAAATTACTAAAATACCTTTTTCAAGCTTCCTAGAAAATTCCACAAAGCATCTGACCATGTCTCTGGCGTTATTAAAATCTTCAGCATGGCCAGATAGCACATGAATCAGTGTGTGCAGTGCTCGCTCATTGAATTCCCTCCTTCCAGAGGAAGCTTCGACGAGTCGTAGGAATGAATCCTTGTATATGCTGATATAGTTTAGGTTACCCATAGTAATGTTGCCTGACCTGAGACCTAACACTTGATTGTTTATCACAGTCACAGATACCTTTAGTAGCGTCTGACATTCATTGGTGCACTTATCTACAATGGAGAATACATATCTTTTCAATATACTGGAACATGTATATTCGAGATTTAGATATAAAAAACGATTATCACACTTTGATATATAGCTTTGGGAAATTGTGGTTTATCGACATTTGTCAAATATTACTTTGATGAAATTAATTTTGGTAAAAACAATTAATTCTATTGACATATCAATGTTCAATAGAATAGTATATTCTGTTCCATTATTGATGCAAAGTGGATGTACTTGTTTATTACATAGGGTAGATGGGTGAACTTAAATGACTATAAGTGCCGTTAATATTCAATAACCTAAATCTAGTTAGGGGTCTGAGTGACATTTGTGAATTTCAAGTAAAACTACTGATGAAACCCCATAGTTGTTAACACCTACCAATAACTGGGATGAACCTATGCAAGGCCTCCAGGTTGAGGATATGCTCTAGTACCACCCTCTCATCCAGAATCTTCTCACCCTGATACTCTGGCCAACATTTCCACAACACGTCAGAAAGTATGTCATATGTGAGGCCATGGTTGAACAGGTTGCTACCTCCTGTGTCCTTAATACAAACATTAAAATCACATTGTAATGAAGATGTAAGAAAGGGCTACAGGGTTGTTCCAGGAAAGAATAGAACCCAATTACTACCTATAACATTTGGTATCACAAGTTTGGGTGTTATGATATGAGAAATGAGTGACATCTGCCTATTTGATATGTGTCGACGTATCAACACATGTGTTGATACTTTTGATTGGTCCCCGGGGATTGGTCGCGTAAATCAAGTTGCGCCAATCAATGACGCTCATTTTATTACGCTCATTTCATGACGCAACGTTGTAGGCACCTGCTTTTGCTGAGTCGGAGGGTTGCAAGACAGGAAAATAATCATAAATCAAACTTTTTGAATCGATATATATTCAAAATGGGGGATTGTATCAAAATCGCTTCAGGTAAAAAGTAAAATAATGATCAGCTATTGTTCCAACTTTAGGTGTCATCCACAACTTGGGGTGCCCATGTAAAAAAGAACTCTAACTGTTAGCTAACTGTTAGCTAACCGTTAACTAACCATTAGCTAACCGGGGAAAAAAAGGATGTGCCCTTAGGTCTGAAAGTAGTTCCAGAAAACATGCTATGTTACTTCTGGTTTATTCCATCGGAAACGTTTGCCAGTCGTTTTCACTTACAACAAGTAACCCAGCTTCTGCCAACTGAATTGACAAAATGAAAAACAAATCCAAAAGGGAAGAGTTAAATATATAAGTCGTATGAATTTTTACAATTCTGTAAAGGTTAATTCAATTTAATCTAGCTGTTCAAACACGGCTGAAAAGATATGGTGAAGACAATGGTTCCGCAAATTGAGATAAGAAATGTGAAAATATTTTCATATCTATATATCTTCATTGTGCCTGATTCAATCAGTTCAGTTTTTTTCTAATCATTTCATAGTGGTTATTTCTTCATAAAAATTAGGTTTTGAAATAAAAACATAGCTGTAAACATTCCATTTTAGTGTTGTTGTGAAACCTAGTTCTCAACCTGCAAAAGTTTCAACTAACAATCTTGGATCTCCTAATGTTCTGGGAGAAATAGCTCTTCCTATTTTTTTGACTTGTTATCAAAACCAAATTTTATTCGTTAATACATAGCACCGTATTTAGTTAGGGTTTAAAATGGATTTATTTTGTCGAATAATTTCCGTTGTATTTTTTTTAACCACTCTAAGACGACTATAAAGATATTGACTTAGTACACCATGATTCATTCATTCAATCCTTCTGGGTTCATTGTTTGAGTTGGTCCTATAACGCCTCATGGATCAGTGTACATCTATATAGCGATAGTGTTTGACTAGATTCACAAGTCAGCTGTTCTCAGGAGGGTTGATGTTTCCAGGCATTTGGTCTGCATATTCAGGCCTGTTTACAATTTTCAGGATATTTTAGGTTATTTATTATTACGCAGGCAGTTCCCTATAGGATCAAACCACTTCACCTACCCGCATTTCCTTCTCAGCGGCCCTCAATGCAGCCATGGTGAAATGCTCCACCAGCGCCTTGTGCTGCTGCCCCTCCTTCACTTGGAATTGGTAGATGCCCAAGACTTCTAGTGCTGACATCTGCAATTTACCACAATTCATATCTTAAATGTGCATTCCAGGTAACATTAATAAAAGAATGTGTTCAATTCTTGTACAATTCATCTGAAAGTCAGTATTCGCAGCCTGAGGACCCCCTTTATTTCATCCATATTACATGCATTGCATCTACAATTAACCAACAACACAGGTACAAATCTCAATCTTGACAAACTTTTTGATTGGACTTTTGGTTGATTTTTTTTCTAAGCATGAGGCGAAAAAAAACTAGAAAATAAGGTGAAAAATATAACTAACTTAATGCGTGAACAAGTCTTTTCAAAACCTTATTTTTCTTTGAAGTTAATATCTAAAGTTGACATATATCTTTCAGCTCTACTAAGAGTTACAAGAATATTTTGGGTAGTAAAAAGGTGAGGCCTCAATGTTTATTTAACATTTAACATTGTTCCATTCATTACAATACCTGGTAGATACTTCATAGAATTTGTGAGGAGCATTAAAAAGAAAGGCAGAATTTGCCTCAGAACTGAAGATAAGAAGCTCTCAATACTTGATGGACCCAGGACAAAGTACAGAAAGCCTTGACAGATTGACTGGCGCACAAATGGAACCCAGTCCTCATGGCAAACTATACGCACCCTTTGTGTATGCTGCTTCAGGTCATGTAGGATGGACTCGTACCACGAACTGCCACTAGGACACCACATGTGGGTAGACAACAGTTGATTCCATACCTGTAAAACAATGAAACCTTTGCAACTGTATCTGTGACTTCCAACCCTTCTTTAATATTGGTAAAGTGTTGTCTGTGTAATTATTCATTTAGGAATATGAATTAAGAACTATTAAACATTAAACCTTATAAGTAGGTGGCTGTTGATTCCATACACCTTGCTGTATATTGAGAATAATACTTCTGTAATGAATCAAATATTAGATTTTTGCATCATTAGTTTATTTTTATTGGTAATGTCATTTTGGGTGTAGTGTATCTTAAAATATATGAACCAGGACTTTAGAAAATGTACGATCTGCAGCTCTCTGCATTTGGTCAATATTGTTAAGTTAGGTGGAAAATTATAAATACTTGAAATGCCTGAGTATATTTGGTATTGCGTTGATTCAAATAAACCTGTTTTGTCATGCGTATCTGTGGATCTGCGGATATGTGGAAAATCATAAATACTAGGTATGCCTGAGTATATTTGGTATTGCGTTGATTGAAATAAACCTCTTTTGTCATGCAGATATTTTGCACCTACTTCTTGTCTGAAATTTGTGTCTTTTGGGAGGATTGGTCATCACGAATTGTACATTTTCTGACGCCCTGACCCAGGTTTGCAACTTTCACCCACTTATTTAGCATCAATTCAAACAGAGAAACAAACCTGAATCTCTCTATCACGACAGTCTTTGGTTTTCAGATATCTGTCTCTTTGAAGTTCATTTTTCCACATAGTAAACCAACCCATAGTAAGGCCCAAAAAATCTCTGAACTCCCTGGCAACAGCTTCACTCAACTTGGGAGACTTCATCTCCTCTTCGTTCTGGGACAAGGCCTGGGAGAGCATAGACTGTTGCTCCACAATGAGCAGCACCATTTGCTCATCGTATGGATGCACCTTGGTGTACGGTATAATGTGGATGAGCAGGTCTACCACAGCTTTAATGCTCACATAGAGCATCTGTCCTTCCTTCCTCGGGGAGATCCTGGGAAGAATAGGAATTTTGAATATTATTACCACCCAATGCTGCTCAATAACAGCATCATCCATTTACTGAATCCTCAATTGATTAAATTATATTAATGTATTAGATTAAAAAGAATAAAGGCTCCGATCTGGGGTCAATTGACATGAAATTTCCATTGGTTTAAAAACATTCCAATTTCATACCTTTGGCTCCTATCAGCTGCTCCGTTTAAAGTATAAGCTTTAATGCGATTCCTCAGTTTTGCAAGGGCATCCTGGAAAAAACGCCATATGGAAGAATCATTGAGACAGTGACACTACCCATCGTTTACCCTCAGTTATGGGATACATGTACGTCACTAATACCTTAACAAAATATGACCACTTGGCAGTTCTTGGTTCCATTTTTTTACTAACCCCAATTTACCACTTTTTCTTGTTACAATTTATTTTCCTTCAAATACAGATTTTAAAAAGTCGTCTATAGTTGTCTGTTAAATCTTCAAAGAATCAATCCAATGAGTTGATCTAACAATTCTTATGTTTTTCAGTTTATTCAATAAAGAATCCCCTGGAACAGCACGTCCACAGTATATTTACTCCTGTTACAAGTACTTTTGTATTACGTTTAAAGCCAATAAATATTTAATATGTTTTACATGTTTCAACAAATCTAAAACCACCATTCTTCCTCATTAATATCAGAAGAAATGTGGACATTGTAAGTCATGTATTTTGATTCTTCTAAGTTCGTAAAAATCTCGATGTAATATTTAAGTTGAAAGAAGAAAGATCTTTAGTTTATTTGATCTAGATGTATTGCAATTAATGATTAATGAGTTAATTATGTGTTGTATTTTGGCAGATGAAAGGTTTTTTCAATTATATCACAAATTCTTTACATACCTTGACTTGGTCTCTGAGCAGGTAGTAAGGGTCTAGCTTAGCGTGATAGGACACCATGGCTATGAGAGCATCAATAGGTACATCCGGGTCATTCACCACAGCTGGCAGATGACATAGGCTTAGGAAGGCCAAGAAGGTACGAGGCAACAGCCAGTCCAGAGTGAACAAGTGCTTAGTCTTTGCTAGCATTTCAGATATGTCTCTGCAACAGGAAAGAATACACAAATATATGTTTTGTATAGTTATCATATAAGCACTGTATATGAAACAACATATCCAGAGATGTATACAGCGATGCTAGGTTGGCTATTCATCTCATTTATCTTTTAGGATAGACATATATATGTTGAATGATGGGTTCATTCCCTCCCCTTGTTCCTTTCCACCCCGACCCCTCCCTATCATGAACGTGCCTGCAATCACCATGTAAGCTTCCATGCACAGTGTTCAACACTAGAAAGTATAGCTTAGCTATTCAAACTTTACAAGAATGTATTCTTGATATATGTTCCTGAAATAGGTAGGAGGCACAGTTAAAAAGGATTGACTAGAAACAATGCAGTGTATGTTAGATGTGTATTTTAATTTCATTATCTCCTATAGTTCTCAGCCAAATGTTATTTTAATAAGGTGATTAACATAGCTACAGCAAGAAGTCAATGAGTTGGTGTTATATTCACAAGAGCTTGTACATGTATCAAAATATTGCCCTGGCATACTGATCAATAGCCATTTTAATCCATACCTGGGTGCAGCTTTCTTGATTTGTTTCTTCATAATGTCTAGCTCCTTGTTGATGTCATTTACACCCCACCAGCCCGTGGTTTCATGGTCAGGTTTATTCAACACATGGGGTATGATGTATGGCCTACAGAGCTTCTTCAGAAAATGCCACATAGGTATAGCACACACACACTGTAGTGTATTGGTGGTCAGTCGGTAGTACTTGATGATGAAGTCCCATACATATTGTGCCAAGTCACTGGGGGAAAGACAAGGAATGTACGAGATATAGAGGAGAAATTGTTTTATATGCAACAGAGGACAAAATAACCTTCTACAACTATATCTTAGAAGAGACAAGGTAACAAGACAAACAATCAAGTTATTCTAATCAGTTATGAGACTTTTCTTTCCAAATGTATAGATATATATGTTCTTGATGTCATAAAACTTGATGTCTTGATGTCGTTGAACTTTTGGAGCTTTGAAGTGATTCATTTTTCTTAAGGATCAAACAAAAGGTCAATTACCTTGAGTATCAAGTTTTTGTTGAATGTTCTAAGGAGACTTATTAATTATTTAAAAGGCTCAGATAAATGTGTTATAGACTTGTAAATAAGCTTTTAAAAGTCATTTTACTACATGTACACCCATCCATAGAAGGATGTGTACACAGGGATGAACCTCATAAGATATGACCTTTCCCCAAATAATATTGAGATCAAATTGTGCAGAAGAATCGAACCGTATTGAATGAAATAAGGTCATATAGGAATTGTTTCACTAATTGTCAGTCCGTGTGAACCAGCTGTCACTGTTGATAATTTGTAAACTTCATGAAGGTCATGGAAAATATGTTAAAATGACTTTTAAAATACTTACAAGTTCTCAAAAGGGAAGTGGCGGTTGGTAAGAGACTCAAGTTCAGAACAAGACTTTTGTTGAGGGTCAGCCTTGACAAGGAAGAAATCAAAGATCTTGTTGATGTCATTAACGTCAAGACGTAGTGCATGCTGTTTATCCATCACTGTCACTGTAATAGCCAGGGCCAGCCTGTCAAGGCCATCATCATGTCTCTCCTCATACTCTGTCTCTTTTAACATCACCATATGTATTGCTTGCTTGATATGGACATGAAGGGCCTGGATAGAAGGAATATTTGAGATGAGAATTACCCTTCCTTGTTTTGATTAATATGCATTTCGAACCAAAAATTAATTAATTAGATGTGGGAAAACTATGTGGAGCCTATGATGTTAATGATATAGTTCTCAATAGTTAGCTCTTGTTTGCTTCAGTAGAGCTTCTCTTCACTGCTTACCTCATGGAACAACGCCCTCTTCTTGTCCTTCTGGTGGTTGCCACTATCTAAGAGTGGCCACTCCTCTGTGCTTCTCACTAATCTCCTTATCTGGTGGATGTGGTCCTGACCCTTGAAGTTAAACCAAGAAGGCATCATCTCCTTAAGTGCCTGGACCAGCATGTCCTTCTCCTTTGTACTGTCGTTCCACATTGACTTAGACACGGGCTTGGCCATGATGAACCCATCATACTGGTGGATATACCCTGAATATGTAGAATAAACACATTAGATCAATTGATATGACCCTCCCTTGAAGAAAGCCCAAAAAGCCATGAACACATTTGTGCTGTGTTTCAGGAAAATGAGTCATAAGTCGCAAAATTGATATTTTTCAAAGTGTTTCTTTCACAAGATCACATAATTGGAATGTTCTGAGTCTTGGAGAGTATATCACATATAGCCGTATTAATCGATGTATCGAATTTCAGTACAATCTATGTAATATATCCTTTAGTTTTAAAGGTCTTCATATAGACTAGATTTAGTTACTTTACTGTTTATCGACCCCCAGAAATATTGGAAACTTTTTTTCAAAAGCGAAAATATCAAACTTAAAATCTAGAAATACTTATAAGATTATTAGACTGTTTACTATCATTGGAATCGGCTTGATCTCATCTTTTCAAATATAATGGTATCTCAAAATCTATTTTTGGCGACTTATGACTTATTTTCCTAAACGGGTCACATTTGGAACAGCTGCTTTTTGTATTTCAACATCTATTTCAGATATCTAAAATCCTTTATGGTAACTACTAGGAAAACTAGATTCATAGCTGGTGTTGTTGCCCTTATTGGTTTCGACATCCTTTCCATAATCAGTTCCTTTCATTTTCAAAGCTATAATCAACTCCCAGGACAGATTTTATTAAAAGTATGAACCTCATACTATACTGAAAAATCAACTTAGAAATAGTTACAACAATGATTCTAGAAAAAGGTGGTATTATTATGATTATTATCAAAACATTAGACCTTCTTGAGTACAAAACAATTGAAATTTAACCTCCAAGAATCTGGCTTGTTTTAATCATCAGCATACGGTCACGATGCTGCCACTGATCTCTCCTGTAATACCCATGTGTATCTACTTCATAGTGGTAGAAGAGCATCTTATCTGCTGCATACTCATCCATCTCTAGCACCCCGGTCATCAGCATGGATCCATCTGGCACAGAGCTGAAAGTTATCAGAAATTATTCAGAAGGTCATGCATATTTCTATTGTTGTGTTGGGATGGAGGCAGGTCTATGCGTGTGTGTGTGGCTTTGTCACACATGTTGTAACAAGTTGTAATTAAATACCAGAGACTCATCAACAGCATTAGAAAACTTATTCATCAATTCTGGAAAATTTGTGACATTTTGATGTGTCCCCTTAGCAAATATTGAGATCTGTGCTTACTCCTCTATATGAAGAGGGACATAATCCTTACATGAAAATATTCAATAGAATACTGATGCTTCCAACATTGCCAATCAATAATGTGTGCACTGACTAACCCATGGTATATAAATACAGAGAATACCACAGTGCTTTCTCATGGTAGTATCTTATAACTGACAATAGCAGTGGCTGTGCAACTTGAACTAAGCGAAATATCAAAAGGACGCCACTGAAATGATATTCCTGCATGGACCAATTGACAAAGTCGCATATTTATACTTATTAATCCTTCAGCAACCTGTTTGGATCATGCTTGAGAAGAATATTATTATATAAGGAATATATATGGACGTTGAATACAATTATTTAAACAAGAAAAGCTTGTAAAGTCACATCATTATCAGAAACTCCTCTGTCAAACTCACTTTTCCCGTGAGTTCTGCACCATCTCTATGTGTCGAAGTGGCCTATTGTCAACCCTATACACAAGATAGACTGTACATTGACGATTCGCGGGGTTGAAGTCTGCATGGAGAATGACGTGGAAGTTAATGAAGATCTTACGCATTCCACTTTTGTGACCTCTCCTCCTGCAAAAGAAATGTTATTCAATTCATAACTGTTTTGTCTCGTCTTGAAATTCTGGCTTTTACTCTAGTAGTCATATTATATATAAATGCACACATTTTTTTTCTTAAGATTTTTTTTATACTATAGTAATAACAGAGTACCCTTTTCAGGGATTTTTACATCTGTCCCTAGTTCCTTTCAGCGGGGTATTATTTTGTACAGATTCCATGCTTTGATATTTCAACATTTGGGAAAGAGACTACGGTTAAAGTATATCAAGTCATATTTTTAGCAGTATATGGCTATTTCACCACTCTAATCTTGTGATGGATTGTTAATATTTCAGAAAGAAGCGATAACAGAGTATGAGGAATATATCAAAGAACGATATATCAAGTAACAAAGAAACGCTTTGCCTCCATAGTAACAGAAAAAGTATGTTATTTAGTGTTGGCTGTTCCCTCTTTGTATACATTTCAAATATGTACAGGCTCAATTTGACATTTTTGGGCATCATTATTTTGTCAAGATGGGCGACATCATAGGTGAAAAGGGTCTAGGGTAAGGTAGGGGTGGGAGTAGCCGAACCATCAACCCTATACCATGCTACTGTTTTTTTGTTTTGTTTTTAATTATTTTATTTTTCCAGGTATTACAAAAGGGTTTGGCCTTTGCCATCCCTGTTCAAACGAGGATCATGCACATATAATAATATGGATGATTTTCACCTCGCACCTGGCTTGAAGTGTCAATACATGGTTTCTGGAGATGTTGGGATAAAAAAGTGATGTATATGGTATTGGGTGGAATGAGATGAGATGGTGGTTTATACATAATGATTATGTATGACATGATTCAATTCTAGTTTGTTTTCTACTTCATACTATGGTACCAAAAGTTGTTGTTTTTTTATTACTGTTTTTAATTGTTATTATCTAAGTACAGCAATTTCAGTTTTCTCTTGAAGATTACAATATCTGCTTCTTGTCTCAAGTTTATTTGCAGATTATTCCATAAGCTAGCTCCTTGGTATAGGAATGCTTTTCTATATAGCTCATATTTTGGCATTTTTTGATCAAGAATGACTCCATCATGCCTTCTGGTATTTCCTGGAGTTTTTTTTATGCGGGATAAGAGTCCATATCTGCATATTATGTGCATGCTTATGTACAGACACACACACATACATACGCACCCAAACACATATAACTACATGTGTGTATGATATACAAGAATAGAGAGGTTTGTAGTTCAGGGAGAGGAGTCTTATTACCTGGTCACTGTTGTCCAACCGTCAGCATCTTCCTCAACAAATCCATTACCTACAGATGACTGAAATCAGAAGTCAGAATATCCCATAAGAATCTATATCATAGATAATAGGAAGCACCATAATTGAGGAGTTGAAAAGAAAGGTTATGGCATTAAACTATTATAAGTATAAGGTAACTGGTAAGTATTTAATATCTTTCTATGTGCAGTAATTGGTATTTTCAGAGCTACCTGAGATTAGCATCAAACTAATATGATTTAGTTTTTAACAGCATGTACTTGATTAATAAATCAAGTATAGTAATTAAGCATTATCAGTAAATAATCAAACTAATACAAAATAGATTTTGTAGTGACCTCACCTCTATGTTTGAGGTATACATACCATTAAATTTTGGCCGACAGTTTCTTGCCTGAATCCAGCATCTGATCCAGGAGGGAGAGAATGATCATCATAAGATGTGTCTACATCTTTATTTTCATCTGTTTCCCAATCCTGACTCGTTAAGGTCTTGTTTGACTCTTCTGTTTCTGCTTCAATCTCCTCAGCTGATGGAAGTTTAGGATAGAGGCTACCTTTGGGGAGGTTGTCATTCCTGGGTGTTCCGGCACTCAGGGTATTCCTTGGCTCAAGAGGAGGAGGGGTACCACTGCTTGGGTTTAGGTGTGGCAGTTTGGGTTTAGGAGGTAAAGGAGGTGCAATATCCTTGTCGTCCGCTTGACCTCCTCCATCATTACTGACATCAGGTGCATTTGATGCAGAAGTGTCCTTGTCCTGTGTCAGAGCGTCAAGGTTCTTTTGCAACGCTGACGACAAACGCTGTCCTGTACCAATTAGATTTTCACCTTGATGAGACTTCTGCTCTTGACCTTTAGGTATTGGGTCCTGGTTGTTACGGAGAACCATGGTGATTGTAGATCTGTGTGCTGGTGAACCCTTTGACCCAGGAGTGGTGTGGATACCTCCTCCAGTGAGAGTGTCTTGCCGGGATGGTTGTTGTCTGTTGCCAGTTGCCAGTGTTGTATTTGTATCAGGGCTTGTCTGGGGGACTGGTCTGGACTCATTACTTGTTATCCTTGGGTCACCTTCATGCTCTAAAGAAGATAATCTTGGGGCTGAAGGTGTAGGAGGACGTAGGTCTGGGTTGGGCGGTGTACTATGTTGTTGGGTTGTGGGTGAGGTATGGGAAGGAGGAGAAAGTGTGAAAGGCGAAGGCAGTGGAGAAGATGGAGAAGAGGTGGTTAATGAAGAAGTAGAAGATGGTGTAGGAGAGGACAAAGAGGTAGATTGCCGGCTTTCAGAACCTGGTTTGGGGGGCCGTAGGTTTGGTTGGTTATCCCCTCTTATTTCTGAACCACCATCTTTCCCTTCCACTGGAACATTAACATAATTGCTTTCTGTTTCGGCTGGCAGAGATGGTGATTCAGGGTTTGTCTCATCACATCTTTTACTAGCAGGATTTGCCGGTTGTTTTTTGTAGGAAATATTTTCGTAAACGTTATCAACCTCTGATGTTGTGATGCTTGGTATGTGTGTTTGAGGTTGAGGTTGAGGTTGTGGATTTGATATTGATGCTTGCGTTGGTGTTGTGGTGGGGGTTGAAGAGGGTTGTGGTCGCAGCACAGGTTTCTTGGGTAGGGTCCTTGGTTTGGCCACTGGTCTTGGTTTGGGCGTCATCTGGATACTCGCACCACTGCTATGTTGTGGAGGTGCATTTGATGGCCCTGGTTGTGGTTCTGATTGACTATGATAAACTCTGGAGACATGGATTCCTGCGTAGTGAGAGTAAAATGTATTACATGAACGAAGTTGCAGATGGATAGGATTTGCACAAAGGAAAATTAAGGCACTATTGGTGTAAGCAGAAGAACACTCCTGACAATTTTAATGACATGAATAAACAAGAATTAGTTGCAGTTAATCTATATATATATATATTCTATTACTGTTTTGCCGTTTTAAAGTATTTTAGACCTGTGCTGGTTTATTCAATTAATTTCCGTTTCCAAGGGAAACAGAGACAGATTAAAGTTACATGTATATAATATATGGTCGGAGCCGCTCACAGTTCTACTAGATACACCTACCAGGCTAGTCTGAGGACAGAGAGCAGAACTTTTATTACACCCCTGTGCTGTTGCTTCCTATACCTTCAGCATTGTAGGTCACACTTGGTCAAAGTGGTGCATAACATGTGAGTTATGTCACCCTGGGGACATACAACAAGTACGTCCGCCCAAAACGTAAATTACTTCTTTTATTTGTAATTATTTATATTTTTTATTTATTAATGGGGTGTAATAAATATGGAACAAAGCTCGGGTGAAGTCTGTACACTTGTTAGTGACCTCGGGAGCACAGAAGATCTCGGGCTAACGCCCTCTAACTTCCCGCGCTCCCTCGGTCAATAACAAGTGTACAGAATTCCCCCTTGCTAGGTTCCATCTATGTATTACATAACACAGGCAAATGGTGGTGACTGTCAAGTAGGGGTTTATGGCCTATGGGGTGAGTGGGTGGACTATGCTAGTGACATAATCTTAATGTACTAACACCCCTTATCACAACACTGCAATGAGCGAAAAGATTTCATCTTGCGAACTCCACCCATCTAACAGGATTTGCATGAAACTCACCCAAACTGGTGCGAAATCAGATGGTGCCAGAAAAGATCCAAATCAATGATTGACGTATATATATACCTCAGTAGTATGATCTAGCTTCCCAATTTATTATCCATAATTTAACAAACCTCAGAAATCTGTCTCAAAAACTGTTGGATAAAATCATATAATATTCTATAAAGGTGAGATAGGTAAGGTAGGAATTTGGCAGAAAGTAGAAAATTCTATATTGAAAATATAGGAGGATGCAGATTTAATTTTGGAAAGCATTACCTGTAGGTTGTCTTGGGGCCCCATCCATGCGCATGTACAACCCCTCTCCACCTGCTTGAGATATACCTGGCTGCACACTATCCCTTATAGGGTCAGGAACAGTTGCATACAGGCTGTCTTGGCTCTCTCCGCCGAGAGGGTCTTGTCCTCTATAGTGAGGCTGGGGCCGCAGATAGCCATCCTCTGTTTGATGCTGAGGCCCTTGAACTTGACCTAGGAATTGACCTTGTGATTGACCTTGATATTGGAACTGGCTAGAAGGGCTATAGGAGTGTGGATGAGTTGCTATATTTTGAAGGTGGTGGCCAGGAACATGAGCAGGGATAGACGGATTTTGTCCAGTAGGGGTGTCGCGGGGGGACTGGCGAGGCATAGGGCTGGGCGATCTGGATCCTTGGGGGGAGTATGGGGAAGGGGGGTAACTAATGGGTCCTACTGCGTATTGGGGCTGGGGACGGTGCACAGGCTGGAATGGGGAATAGGATTTTGGGGTGAGTTGAGCTCCTGCAAATAAAAACAATTCACATTATTTAGCATCTAAGAGTTTGATATCTAAAGAAAGGAATATTGAAACGAGGTATACATTTTGGTAATCTGAATCAATGAATATGGGAATGCAATGAAACATATAATATAAAAATGTATCATTCCTTTCAGTATTTGTTTAAACCTATTGATTGATTGATAAACTGGTTTTACTATATCTATAATCCTTACAAAAAGGCCTTCCATCTCTATGGATGAGACTCCAATAGAGATATAGTTACATCCCTCACAAGGTATTTTCGTTTTGTATTTCTATAATGTAAGTTTGATATTCTTATTGTTTAAAATTAAGTTTTCAATGTTCTGGGTGGAAAATCACTAGCCAAGGAGCCAAATATACCCAATGGGGTGACTTTAAAAATGCATTAATATATCCAATACACTCTCTTGAGATTTGATATCTGTATTCATACAACCTAAACCGCGAGATGTCCACACAAATGAGATGATAACTTATATATGTGATTTCTATGTATTTGAAACATTCGATTTAATGTCTTAAAGGGACATTTAGAGTAATATTTATTGGGCTAAGGTTGACTGTTCATGTTCATAATTATATATAAAATGCCTTCTGTGGATTAACTTGTTTACTGATTTTGGGGCTATGCTAAGGGGAATTAGGATTAACTTCTAGGCTACCTCTACTAGGAAGGAGGGGATTAGCATACCCCAGGAAACCTAGTAACAGGCATGTTTCAGGGTTCTGAAACATGTCTGGTTGCTGCCTTTATGTTTGTTTAATGTTCTGTTCTTATATTGAATTGTACATGTAACCATGTTTCCATGTATCACCATGTTACCAGAGGGTAGAGCTGTATATAAGGTTGTGTGGTTGGCATATTGAATCACTTCTGCTTTAACTTAGAGACTGCCACCACCAACTTGCTCTACACCTCTGGGTTGTGTATTTTATTAACTGTTCATTCGGCCATTGTGAACCAAATAAATACAAGATCCCAGCAAGGTATACCAGCAGTTGTGTGTGTTATTAATAGTTAATTATATTTCGAAGTCATAGTAATATATCCTTGAGTAATCCTACAGGTGTACCTTACACATATTTGCCAAGCTGAACGACTAAAGACTCTACCATATTCTCCAAGTATATCCTAGTGATATCTACACCTCACCGATATATATAATATAAAATTGGTGATCGAACGCCGGGCAATGGCTACTCGTTCAAGGACCGATTCACTACAAGACTTCAATGATCTGAGGGAACAGATCTCCGCTCTGCAAAGCAAGAACACAAAAACGGAACAGAAAATGCTACAAGCTGTGGGTGAGGTATCTACCTTTTTAAGAGACAGTGCAGTGAACAATATCAATATGACTCGTGTACAAGGTGTTTTGGCCCCAGAAGTATTTACTGGAGGCAAGTTTGAGGACCCACAGATGTGGATAGCAGCATACGAGAAATTTCTAGCATACAATGACCCTGAAAAGGCTGATGCCAATAAGGCGGCCTTCATGCTCCATTTGGGAGGAAAAGCAAGAGCATGGTATTTAGACCATAACATAGAGAATAGAGCCACTTGGGCTGAAATGAAAAAGGACTTTTTAGAACATTTTACTGACGTCACATCTGACACTAGAGCCGAATTGGCATTAACCAAAATGAATGATGACGAATCTATTGACGATTTTATTCCAAGGGTCTCACAAGCATATAGAACCCTAGGTTATAAACCAGCAGAAAAATTGATTCGCCTAATGGATGCTCTGATTCCAGAAATTAGAGAGGAGGTCGAGAAAGTTCCAGACCTTACCTTTGACTTAGCCGTAAAAGCCGCGCTCAAAGCCGGCAAGAAAGTCACTCTAAAACAGCAGAAATTGGGGGCAACCATTTCAAGGGTTGATGGGATTGCGGACATTTTGGGCAAATTAACAACCTACATGACCCCTAATATTAGTGCGGTCCAGACAAGCGTTTCTGAAAGTACATCAGAAACCGATCGCCTGAAAAAGGAGATTCAGGAATTGAAGCTTAGTATGATACACATGCAGAAGCCACAGAAATCGGCTGATTCAACTGAGGTCATGATCGATTTACTTAAAGAAATGCGCCAGTCTATGCGCCAAGGTTTTTCTGTTAATGCTGTGAGCTCAAACGATAATACAGCACCAACCCATTCAAATGAAATAACATGTTATGAGTGTGGCGGCAAGGGCCATATGGCCAGGGAATGCGCTACACGATTGAGGAGAGGCCGTGGAGGAAGAGGACGGGGAAACTACAATCGTAATTCCTCCAGGAGTAACTCCAATAACCAGAACAAGTCGACCGATAATCAGGCTTTGGAAAACTAGAACTTCCTTGTAACGACGGGGGTGCTACAGGGAAGGAGGACTGTGTTTGTAATGGAAACGACTATTGCTGTGGACTACCGATAATGAGACCGACTACGATTAGACCGACCAAAGTACAGATCAACCAGATCTGTACCCGCCAGCAGGAAGACAGAAGGACTGGTAAGTATCGCTCTATTTCACATACTCTGGATGAAGGTAATTCTGTTGTATTATGTGTAGGAGCTATATGTACCTCAGCACTTATTGATACTGGAGCCGATAGGTGTTGTATGAGTCAATCTTACTTTCAGAAAATCAGAAAAGAGGGTAAAATCACTGATATCAGACCATCTACTATATTTTGTACCTTTGCTGGTGGGGGAACAACTGATGCGGTTTGTGATATTTCAACTGGTATAACTATTGATGGGGTAGAATATGTTTCTGACTTCCATGTCATTCCTTCGCTTCAATATGACTGTATATTGGGTAGGGATTTCCTCCGTAACTATGGGGTAGTCATCAGTTATGAGGGGGAGGTGGGAAGCTTTACTGCAGGAGCAGCGGTAAGACTTGCCCAAGTGTTAACTATACCAGGGGAAACCGAAGTATTATATACAGGGAAATTAGATTCTGGAACGAAAATACCTGATGGAACATTCTTGCACTTTTCTGCTACTAAAATCCAAAAGTTTCCTCATGTTTTTGCTGCCCGCACTTGTGTTAGAGCCCACCAGGGCAACGTGGTAATCCGACTAATTAATACAGGGATTAATAGTATTAGTCTAAGTGAAAACACAGTGGTGGGATCGGTAAGGAGGATGAACGCACAGGAGTGTGTACATGTGAGTGCGACAAGGGTTAGTGTAAATGCCAGTCAGCTAGGTGTCAAAGCTGTGGCGCCCACTCACACTGGAAAAAATGAAAGTAGCAGTCAGGGCATGAAATCTAATGAATCTTTTCTTCCAGCTGTTGATTATTCTCGTTCCAACTTAAATGAGACTCAGAAGTCGCAAATGAATGCATTACTTACTAAATATTGTCAGGCTTTTGTGGGTCCAGATGGGGTCTTGGGACACACTAATTGGGTAGAACACGAAATAGATTTAGAGCCTGGGGCAAGACCAGTCCAGCAAATGCCCTTTAGAATGTCGCCAGATATGAGGGAAAAACTCAGGGAGGCGGTACAAGTCCAGATTGATATGGATATTGTTGAACCGACCCAGGGAGGGCCATGGGCCTCTCCAGCCTTCCTGGTTGCCAAGAGTTCAGGCGGGGATCGTCTCGTCTGTGACTATCGTTCCCTCAATACGGTCACAATTCCGCAATATTTGGCAATTCCCCGAATTGATGACACCCTAGATGCAGTCGGGCAGATCAAGCCTAAATTCATATCAGCTTGTGATCTTATGATGGCTTTCCATCAAATTCCCATCAGAGAACAAGATCGTGATAAGACTGCATTTCTAACTCCATTTGGCAAGTTCAGGTATAAAAGGATGAGCATGGGATTAAAGAATGCTGCTCGATCCTGCCAATCAATAATTGACATGGTCCTGCGAGGATTAAAGTTCAAATCTAGCCTATGTTATGTAGATGATATAATAACATTCTCGCGAACATTTGATCAGCATCTAAAGGACATGGAATTATTATTGATAAATATTGTCAAAGCCGGCTTGAAAATGAAACCATCCAAGTGTGTTATTGCCGCACAAGAAGTACCCTTTTTAGGTCATATCTTGGATGAAAATGGAATCAAACCTAATCCTGAGAAGGTGAGGGTGATAGGAGAGATTAAATCTCCTACTTCTCAGAAACTGGTAAGAAGATTTCTGGGAATGACTGGGTTCTATCGGCGATTTATACCTGACTATGCTACTAGGGCTAAGAGTCTCTATGCTCTAACCAAAAAGGATCGAGATTGGGAGTGGGAGGAGGAACATGAAAAGGCATTTCTAGATCTCAGGGATGCTTTAAAACATAGTTCCCTCTTATTATATCCTGATTTCTCCAAATCATTCACTGTCACCTGCGATGCAAGTGCCGACGGAATGGGCGGAACGTTAAGTCAATGTGATGATCTAGGGAGGCTTAGACCAGTGGCATATATTGCTAAATTATTCACTCCTACTCAGAGAAACTATAGCACTCTTGATCGTGAGTTGGCAGCAATTATTTTTGCTTGTAATGAGTGGAGGGTCTATCTCGAAGGCAAAAAGTTTTTGATTCAAACTGACCACGCCCCCCTTCAATATATCTTAAATCCTCGAAGCCACCTGTCCTCTAGACAGATAAGATGGGCAGCAGAGCTCAGGGGATTCGAATTCAGGGTGGAACATCTGAAAGGGAAGGACAACGTAGTCCCTGATGCTTTATCGAGATTAAACATTGACACCCCTGATAGAAAAGATACCACCTTATTTGAGACGTTTCCCAAATTATGTAATGTCTCTGTGATCGATGTGGCGACACGCCCCCCTGCTCACATGGAAAGGTTACCTAAGCGGTTGAGAAAAGGTCAGCTAGACGATGAGAAAGAAGTCACTCATCCATGTGTCCATTTCAGTGAACAACCCCAGATATACAGGTATGAGCAGGAGATGGGAGAAGAGATATCCGTAAATACTCTTAAGTCTGCTCTTCGACCCAATAACATCAAGAGAAACAGGTACAGAAATAAAGTGAAAGAAATTGAATTTGAAGGTTTGGGAATATCTAGAAAATCTCTCAAGGAGAACCAAGATCAAGATGAGCTATGTCAGGATATAATCAAGTTTATATCTGATCATGAGTTGCCTGACGATTCAAAAAGGGCCAATCTAATAGTTCATAGGGAGGCAAATTTTCTGGTAGTTAACGACCTTCTTTATCATCTAGATGTCTCATTAGGTCCTGATGCAAAAGTTAGACCTCAGGTAGTTATTCCCCTGAGCGTTAGGGAAATCATCTTGCAAATGCATCACGACTCAGTCCAGGGAGGACATTTGGGACCCCAGAAAATGATGGCTTCTATGAAAGAGAGATATTTCTGGCCAAGTCTTTCACGAGATGTAATAAATTTCTGTAAATCTTGTGGTACCTGTGCTAAGATGAAGAAAATGACTCATCCCATTAGACCCCCGCTTACCATTAGAGATCCAGCTCCTAGACCCTGGGACACAATTAATCTGGATGCTTTAGAGAGATTACCTGAGACGGCCGCTGGATTCAAGCACATCTTAGTAGTGTGTGATTACTACAGCCGTTTTGTATTGTGTATTCCTCTTAAAGACATGACAGCAGAGACCTTTGGGGAAGTATTCTTTTCTAAGGTTTTGTGTAGGGTGGGAGGGGTTCGAAGAATCATTTCGGATAATGGAAAATCTTTCTCTAGCAAACACTTCGCACAGATCTGTGCTCGATATCATATTTCCCATTCCTTTACCTCGGTGGCCCATCCCCAGAGCTCGGGTCTTGTGGAACGCTCCAATCGTTCCATACTGAGTGTATTAAGGAATTATTTGAATGATTTCCAAAATAATTGGGACGAATACCTGGATGCTGTTTCTTATGCCCTTAACACCACCACTGCCTATGGTACAGGGATGTCTCCATATGCCCTGGTCCATGGCTGTGAGCCGCTCTCTCCCTTTGAAGTGAATGTTAATTTAGATCTTCAAGAAGGAGACACGGTAGGTGAGAGGTTTGCCTCTATTCTACAAAATCAAGAGAAGGCTCATATTAAGGCAAAACATCATCTTGAACGCATTCAGAAGAGCATGAAAACACGGTATGATAAGCGAGTATATGATCCTGATCTAAGGGAAGGTGATCTATGTTGGCTTCATTGGCCTCGGATAAATGAGCCCTTGACGAAGCTAAAACTTGCTCAGCAGTATCATGGTCCTTACTACATTGTCAGATTTAACACTGACTCCACGGTTTTCCTTAGAGAAGTCAAATCAGGCAAATTTATGGCAAAACCGGTTAGTATCATGAGGCTGAAGCGAGGATTGTCTAGAGAAAAGATAGAGACGGACTGGCGAGAAGACACTGAGGAAATTGATGATCCAGCAGATTTAACAGAGGGGGATTTACCTATAGAAAGTTTTGAAAACCCTGACGTTCCTGCTGTTGATCAAACCTCAGCTCCGACCCCAGATCTTTCCATAATTGATGAAGCCCAAGCTGGTAGACCCGAGGAGGAGGTAATCAAACCTACAGACGAAGGGAACTCTGATCATGAATCTGAATATTCTTGTGATGAAAATCTCCCTGAATCTGATGAGGAAGAAGATCTCTTATACAATCCTACCAATGAGGGACCTAGGGTGGCAAAATCAATTGTAGAAGGAGAGACGCCTGCTTACCATCCTATTGACAGAATTTTGGATGTAAGTAAGCCTCGTGGGGAGGAGTTAAAGTATTTAGTTCAATTCCGAGATGGGGATAACTTATGGCTACCTATCAGACATTTTAATGAGGAAGCCAGGCAAACCTATGTGACAACAGAGTTTGAAGCTAGGGAAGTGCCTAGGACCCGTTCCCGGTCTTGTAGAAGTTGAATAAATACTATAGCTTTACTCAGATTATAACCCAATGTAGGAAATATATTTTATTTATGGACTCAATTGCCGATTGTTATTGTACCTCCCATACCATGGTTGCTTAATCTTGCAAGACTCTTTTCGGTGCTTATATCTTCAATGCAATTTGGTGAGTTCAAGTGAAATACATTTCATTATTAGAGTAGTTTAGGGGAGAAAAATCTGATTTATTTATGACTAATTGTACCCGTTTTTGTCTATGTGCCCAAACATGACGTTTTCATAAGCTTTGAAACGGTGCGCAACGTTTTGGCTTTACCAATCTCAAACTAATATATCATAATCCTTATTTTGACTTCTGTGCTAAAGCCGCACAATAGCTCAGCTACTTAATTACTAGATCTGAGCGACAATCTAGCTTTTAGCACCCTACCTTTACTTACATCTTATCTGCTCGCGAAAGCTGAGACAAGCCTGCGCCTCTAGGGCGACCAGTCTAATTAAGCTTGTCACGGGTCTGATAAAAGCTAGAATTCACAGTGATTGGGCTTTTCTCTCTCAAGTATATATGATGGTTGGATTCGAGGTAAAGGCCATACCTCCTTTGGTAGTGTTTTACAAACGTGTAGACACAAGGATATCTCCAGACGACATAAGCAGCAGTTCTTGATAAAATCAAGTCATGATTTTCAAGATGACAGGCTTCCTCTGGGTGAGCAAACGATATTTTCTTTATAACATTTGGGTTATATGTTTACGGCCTTGTGAGAGATTTAGCATTGATACTGTGACACTTTTAGCACCTAATTATGTCTTCCCTTTGATTGAGTACAGTCGACCGGCTGAAGGTTCTCTTATATGGTCTGTTCTGACTATATATATTAGTTTATACGACATGCTATTATGACTTGGATTTGTATGGAAATTTTATATAGCATGACCGGTCGATGTACAAGGAGAAAAACGTGTATATCTCTACCTATTTATTTAACTTGGATAATTAGACGAAGTTATTTTCTTTGTTATTTTAGGTTTTGATATTTGGTACTTGGATTCAACTGACTCTGGGAATATGGGACGATACTGTAGATAGGCATAATGTGGGAGTTATATTTCGGAAATCGCCGAAATTTGTGATATTACCAGGAGGAAGAGCAACAATAGGATTGAAAACTAACCTTCCAAACAAGATTAATGAATTTCCAGTGAATCTGTTTCACCCTTGTGTTGATCCTTCTAAGGGTATTGATACTTCTCAGGGATCTGTACTGTCGGAACATACCAGTGCTTTCTGCACACAAATCAAGCATTTTATTGATATGCAGAGAGACCACTTTCATATAGTAAAGAAACGAGCTATGCAACTAGATAGGGATCTTTGGCACATGTTTAGGCATCCTTCTATGGCAAGCAGAGCTCGAAAATTCCGCAGTACCCCCCTGGATTTCATAGGGGATTTATCACGCACAATCTTTGGAACCGCCACAGTCAAAGATATTGTTACCTTGGCTAATCATATGAATGGTCTCACTACAAATGTATTGACGGTTATAAAAGACCAGGAGAAATTGAAGAACTTAACAGTGCAAGTGGTGGAAAAATCAGCAGTGGTAATGAAACGTTTAAATCAGAAATTTGCAGCAGCTGAACTGAGTATGGAGAGAACGAGGATAAGCCTAACCAATATGGTCCAAAACATGGGATTGTTAATGGAAGGAAATAGGCGGGGCACTGTCTGGAATGCCTACTTCTCTCTATCAATGGGTTACTTACAATACCAGATAGAACTCCTAACTGCTTATTCTGAAGAACTTTCAGAATGGGTAGAGATTATGGAAAACCTTAAGGAAGGCCGCATAAGCACTAGGCTTGTCAGTCCTCCACAACTCCACAAGATCCTAATGGACTATCAACAGGTATTGAGGGAGCAAGGGTTAGATCTATGTATTAAGGATCCATCCTTTTACTATTCTAATCATCTTCTCACCTACAAGTATACCCAGACGGAATTATACCTCTTACTTAAATTGCCAATCGCTTCGGATGAATGTGTATTTGTCTTATATAATTCTCTTGTGTTACCAGTACCAATGTCACGAGATAGAATGATAGGATTTACCCAAATCAAAGGCGTGGCAGATCATCTACTTATTAGTAAGAGTGGTAATTCTTATGCTCTGTTAAAGTCAGCCGATCTTCAGCAATGTAATACTGACCAGTACACAGAATGTAATATTATCCAGCCACGGATAGAGGTGACCACTACATCGTGTACCTGGGCAGTATGGAAGGGACTTGGAATTGAGCAGGCATGCCAACATAACCTCCAGATCCGTGGTCAATATCCCGATTCGATCATAGATCTTGGAAATTCCTTGTTTCTAATCACCTCCAGTAAGGGAGAGGTAATGATGGTTGACCCAGCTAATAACACCATGGAAAACATTTCTTGCACCTTCTGTACGATTCATCTACCCTGCCAAACTCAACTAGTATTGGGGGATAAAACTTCACAGTCGATACAAGAATGTTCACTGGATACTCAAGTACAGATAATCCATCATGTTAACCTACCCTTACTGCAGGCATTTAATATATCATTACCACAGGTTTCAGCAGATTCCATAGATGTTAACACATCGTATTCCTTCGCATTCCCAAGTTTTGAAAGTTTTGATGAGGGAGGAATATTAGAGGGTGAGCAGGATCTGCAATCAGCAGTAAATAAGTTAAAGGACCAGCACTTTGGACGTCTACCTCTGTTGACGCAGCCCTCTATGCTCCGACCAGAATGGTTCAATTGGCAGTTTATTATGTCATCAAAACTGATTCTTATTTTGGGAATTGTAGCCGCAATTATTCCTGGAATTTATTCCATCTTACAAGTCAGGAAACTGTGGGTGGCTGTCTTAGCTCTTCAAATTACAGGAGCTAAAGCTAAATCTATCATCCAGCCAAAGAGACAGATTATCAATTTGCTTCCTGCACATCCACTACCCACAATTGCGAGCTGGAAAGAACAGGGATATGGTTTGGATGACTTTTTCTCCAGATTAAACTACCAGGATTTCATCCTAACTGTCCTGGTATTGGTAGTTATTATTGCGGTTGGAAGAAGAGTGATCTGGAGAATAATATGTTTTACTTTAAACAAGATTGATCGTTGTGGATTATGCTCTTATTTGGATCGCACCTCGAAGAGAATGTCTCATACAGGAGTACAGATTTATTTTAAAATGGGCAGAACCCATGATAACCTCTGTTTACCAATGATTAATCTGTTACATGAAGACAATGCGGTGACGATCATGGCAATCCCTAAGATATTACATCTGGCAGTCAATCGAGGATGTTGTGCGACTAAAGCTGAAGTAAAAGCCGCTGGATATTTTACCTTTAAGCGAGGTAGCCGGGTCTGGAATGTAGCGGTGCCTACAGAGATCCAGTTGGACAATTGGACTGGACACCGACTACAGGAAATCTTAGACAGCCAGCAATTAGACACAATGACTTTAGGAATATTTATCCAAAAGTCAACGAAGGGATACCACGAAGTAATTGATCCACCAGAGCTCGACAAGATGAACCACACTCCTATCATGCCTCGTAAAACTCCCAAAATCCCACTTAGTACTCCTTACTTTCCAAGGAAGGTATTATATTCAAAGTCCAAGAGTCAGTTAGAAGCGGTACCAGAGGGTTCACTAATCATCAATTCGTCAGATGAAGAGAAGGAAGACAAGGCAGAGGAAACAGTTCTTCTCAAACCAGTTGAGGATGAACCGACAGTTAGAAAATCCCCCAACCGTAAACTAAGTTGGATGCCTCAGGTAAGGGGAAATGGTATAGCTGATGGTGTCTGATATGGTGATTTTGTATCTCAAATATTGGTTTATAAAAGGGTATAATTTGACTCGTACTTTACTTATTGGTTGCTCCACAATCACTTGTCTATAAGTAAGCTGTAGGAAACGTATAGTTTTTGCATGTATATAACGGATGTCTTCTCATTCAGAGGCGAAGTAGCTGCGGTACACCACCATCTTCTCCGACTCGTCAACAGAAAACCCCCCATGATAAGATGTTGGCGAGCAATTCTCATCTGCTCCAGGATGATAAAAGGCAGGACATCGATTTGGTTTGAAGGACATTTCTTTATATATAGCTATTCTACAACGGAACATCTACACCCATATGAACAATATCTAGGGAGATATAGAACCCATCAGCAGACCAGACAATTGACGCCTTTATTGTCTTGGTCATGAGCATCTATTTATTGCGTTTGATATATTTAAATCGAATTATTGAAAGAGGAACTTTATGATCAAAAGGAGAGTTATGAACAACAAGAATGAACTCTGATAGAACCGATCTTCTTCAGTACCTGGATGAATCCGGGCCACCTAGAGACTATATCGAAAACTCCTGCAGATTTATTCGGATGAAACAGAGACAATCATATCTTTATTTTTTAGTTCCATTATTTGAAGCATGTTTTATCTAAGTTGTGATAACGTATTAACTTAGACAGTGAGGCGACCCTGTATTTTCATGTGCAGTTTTGTTTGTATTTTTGTTTGTATCTTTGTTTCTTGATGATTTAGTCATCTCAGATTTTAAAAGAGCCTTATGAGTAACGAAAGGTTGAGATTTATCTTTAGCTATGATTCCTTAATCAGGAAAATTTGATTACCAGTAATTTCTTGTATTATGATTTATGTCTTCTACTGGAAGATTACAAAGAACATTGTTATCTTATATTTACCTTGTGTAGTGGTAACACAAGACCAGTGTGTCCGGAGGTATTGATAACTTATATATGTGATTTCTATGTATTTGAAACATTCGATTTAATGTCTTAAAGGGACATTTAGAGTAATATTTATTGGGCTAAGGTTGACTGTTCATGTTCATAATTATATATAAAATGCCTTCTGTGGATTAACTTGTTTACTGATTTTGGGGCTATGCTAAGGGGAATTAGGATTAACTTCTAGGCTACCTCTACTAGGAAGGAGGGGATTAGCATACCCCAGGAAACCTAGTAACAGGCATGTTTCAGGGTTCTGAAACATGTCTGGTTGCTGCCTTTATGTTTGTTTAATGTTCTGTTCTTATATTGAATTGTACATGTAACCATGTTTCCATGTATCACCATGTTACCAGAGGGTAGAGCTGTATATAAGGTTGTGTGGTTGGCATATTGAATCACTTCTGCTTTAACTTAGAGACTGCCACCACCAACTTGCTCTACACCTCTGGGTTGTGTATTTTATTAACTGTTCATTCGGCCATTGTGAACCAAATAAATACAAGATCCCAGCAAGGTATACCAGCAGTTGTGTGTGTTATTAATAGTTAATTATATTTCGAAGTCATAGTAATATATCCTTGAGTAATCCTACAGGTGTACCTTACACATATTTGCCAAGCTGAACGACTAAAGACTCTACCATATTCTCCAAGTATATCCTAGTGATATCTACACCTCACCGATATATATAATATAAAAGAGAGCATTCATGCAAAGGCATCTAGTGACAAACGACGAAGACCCTTTCTTAGCCTGACAAACCGAAAAAGACCTTAATAGTCCTTAAATACAAAAAAATGTGGTTGTTTTACAAAAATATAGCGACAAACGACGAAAGAATTTCCTTAGTGACAAATGACAATTGCTGTTTTTTGGTAGCGACAAGAGAAATTAGATCCCTAGAGCCCTAGATCTTATAAACAAAACACTTTGAAAATATCAATTTTGCGACTTATGCCTTGTTTCCTTATTATATCACACCACAATATATATTGAGAATGTACCAGGGATGATTCCACCGCATTCTCCACAGAATCTAGCGGTTGGTTTCACTAAGGAACTACAAGCAGGACATCGGCGCTCGTCTGCTGGAGGTGGAGCAGCCTTATTTCCACATTCACTGCAGAACTTGCCGATCTTCACCATCTCTCGACATATCTTAAAATAAAATAGGTAGAAAATCCTTTTAGAATCAAGATATGCCTGATATACTATTGACAAAGCACACTGAAAATATAGTAATGACACGCTGTTATAGATATAATTAGATAATGGCCTAATAATTATATACTTCAGATTGGCTGAAGAATTTTCTACCTCTTTACTATTTCTTGTCTTATCTCTAATTGATATTCCCTTGATACGTCTTCGTGGAACACATATTAAAAGTATTATCTTAAGATCTTCAGACTGGAGGGGTTAAGTTAAAACATTATCTCTCTTGGCGATACAATTGATAAGAATAGAGAATGGTACGTTGGGCCCGTGATCGTGGAACAATACTCCATTCTATTACATTTATCATACGATCTCTATGATAACACATTTAACCCGACAGCTACAAATATAGTACTCATGGCACTACTGTAGCAATGTTAGTCAATAAAAAAGATAAGGTTGATACTCTTTACAAAGTTGCAACTAAGCATATATGCTAAAAATACAATCAGCACCAGATGCAGCATTCAGAATAATTTTTGATTAAGACAAAAGATGGTTAAAATAACAGCACTACCTGTCCTACGTCGTTGAGGTGACCACACCGAATGTACTCAGGGGAATCCATTTTCTGTGGAGAAAACGATCGATAAAATATTAATACAAATCATGCAGTGGTCATTGTTATCAGCTATAAAAGAAATCCGATTCTCAGATATAACTGACATCTATAACTATAACTGTCATCTCATTATCAATGGTTATAAACGTATCATTGTATATCACGTGTCGAGCAATATTAATTATTACACAATCCCATTGAATAAGTATTTTAGTGATATGTTTAATGTGCACTATAATAGTACTAGATGTTACAATAGGTATCTAAACAATGGTGATATAAATCACATCCACTTCGATTATTATTTTATTATACAACTATATTTATATACAACACTCGAGATCTGTAGGGGTGTTGTTGTATAGGCACCCGCGTACTGGGGTATGTGTCCCTCATTGAAGTCCCTTTCAGGTCCCAACTCAATAGAACCCTAATTGAATAAAGTCTTTGCAAAAACAAAAACACAAAAAATAGAACCCTAACCTTTCAACACAGATCGAATTTTCCAGCTCAACTCTCATAACATGTATTTGTTATACATAACACTTGCATCACTGGTTGTGATAGGACTTCTCTATAAAAACACTTCAGTTAAATTATTCTGTTATCTTAGATAAACAAATCCAAGCTAATCCATGCAGGTGTATCAGAGATAATTTCACGAATTGTTCAATACCTCTATCTAGCTAACCTCCTTCAGTTTGTGGTTAAGCAAAGCTATATTGATATCCTAAGCACCGGCTTAGCAGATGAAATAGGATATATGACGAGTCATCCAATATAACAGTCGTCTTGGAAGATCCACATGACTGATCACCAATTAAGATGACAAATATTCACGTCCATTGTTCTCCTTTATTATATCATATATGTTATAATTATTTCATTATCCACTAATGAAATAATACTAACAGATATTGACCCGATATGATTTTGTAATGGCATATATGTGGATATGGGTCATGACGTCAGAAAAGGTCCGATTATAGTGTAAAGTCTTTGTATAAAATGTAATGATTTATTTTATTTTGAACGCCTCAACAGTGCGACCTAGCGGTGCGGAGCGAAAATATTCATTATCGTTCACAATCCTCAGAAATATTCCGAATTTAAGACAGAAATACAGTTCAGTATAAAGGAACAGATTTGATCAAATCAATGCAATACAAACTATATTAAGATAGTAGCATTTATCATTGCCAGCCTATTTTAACTAAATGTACTGAATGTGTAGAGCTGACAGTGGTACACTGTATGGTGCCCTGACCCGTATGACCCTATGACAAGTATGAGACTTGGAGTATGGTTAATCTAAACTTCATGGAAAGCGAGCACTGCCTGAAACTATACTTGCAACCATTCATTTAATTTGTTTTTAATTATTAAGGTACGTTGGGGTATTTATATGAAAGATATAAAAGAAGTATATTGGCAAGAACCAATATTGACCCAATATGATTTTGTAATGGCATATACGTATGACATGGTATGAGACTTGGAGTATGGTTAATCTAAACTTCATATAAAGCGAGCACTGCCTGAAACTATACTTGCAACCATTCATTTAATGTTTTTTTAATTGTTAAGGTACGTTGGGGTATTTATATGAAAGATATAAAAGAAGTATATGGGCAAGAAGGGTGATACTAGGATTTGACTGGTACAGTATGTGAATTTCGAAATTAGGATGTCCAATTTATTTATGACAAAGACCTGATATATTGCCACAGAGTTGTGTGGGAGACAACTGATCTCCAACATTACAAATACCCACTATAGAGTAGTCTTCATTGCAATGTCACAGCAAGCGTATGTATGTTCTATCATGATATGTAATTCTAAGACATTCAAAGTTAATTGGTATATGTACCGATTGTTGACGTATATTTGTCAATAATGTTAAATGTAATTTGGGGAATAGGAAAAATCTAAGCAATAAAAGAAAAAAAATCAAAACAATCTAAAAAAGCTTGAATACTCTAAAATATGAAAAGTAACTGACAAGAGATCTTGTGAGTTACAGCGTATTCTTTAGTTTAGGCCTGCGATATAATAAGATATGCTACCTTTTCCTTAAATAATCGAACTTAAACAAGGAAGTAAAAATACTTTTAGATATCTTAGAGCCCTCGTCCCATAGAGCCTATTCTTTGTCAAGCGGCCAATATTTTGAATTAACGTATAGGATTAGGAGTATTGGCGTCGCGTTGACTCGATGAAGGCATGTGTACGAACTTGTAATGATGTAATTTATTGGAGATTTGGCGAACCTTCGCTAAATGGTTTAAAGCTGCATTATTCCTATATCTACGTCAGCCAGGGATTGGTTATCTCAGTTTATTCCTTTACTCGATCCTTAACACTGAATATTGGAGGATGTCGGTGTTGAAACCGAGGAAGGATTGGTATATCATCTCATTTTCAATTAAGTAGTGATATACAATTCCAATTGTTTGAATATTTCACTCTACCAGGGTAACAATTGTGCTTGGAAATACTTTCAATTGAATCTACACGATTCTTGAATACTTACTTTGCAGCGTTACTCAAAATTTCGAATTTCCAAGACTTATTTATTTCGTTTGGGAAGAGAGAATCGGAGTATGTAGTAGTTAATTGAAACGTTGTTGAACGCATAAATGAAAATTCTACACATTTCTAGGGCCATGAACCAAAAGAACCATCGCGAAATTCTTAAGATAACATGTTGTCTATATATAGAGAGAGATAGGGTTGTCTTTTAGATCAGTGGGAAATATAATGGGCTCCAGAAGTTAGGGCTAGTTTAGGGCCCGTCTGATAGAGTACTTATTTGATAGTTTCATTCAACTTATTGTGGGTGGGCCCTAGCGTCTGAAGGTGGGCGGGCCCTAACGTCTGAGGATGGGTGGGCCCTAACGTCTGAAAATATTACCGTAATGGCGAAAGTGGGCCCTAATGCACTTGTCAATTGAATCCCCCACCCCCCCACCCCCGGGTACGTAGGGGAATGGTAGGGGAATGTCTGAGAAAACATTCCCCCACCCAGGCGGAGATTTCCCTTAGTTGACAGCAATATCAACTGGAGGGTGGGGGAATGTCCACCATTGCCCACTCTGTACCTTGGTTCCCAAGAGAGATTTGATGGTTTTCAGTGTGCATGGGCTTGCCTAGGCTAAGTTCCATAGTTCCAAACCTCCCCCAATATTATATACACAAAGAGTGTCTCCTTTGAACCTGACAGGGATTTGGCACCCCCTATATAGTGTTTCAACAGTGTCAGGCTTGAACTAGTCTTGCTGAACAGGTGTTATCGGGGAGGGGGGGGCCTGGGGCATTAGATGCACTTGCTACCAGTTTAGTCATCCTCTAATTGGCTTCACCCTAGTCCATACAGTATTTTGGACAGCAGCTACAGAGGCATACTGTATACATGCAGATTGCAACCACTATCTATACAGTGTTTGGACAGCAACCACCCCTGTATAGTTTCTACCGGTGCCCACTCTATACCTTGGTTCCTAAGAGAGTTTTGGAGGTTTTCAATGTGTATGGGCTTGGCTAGGCTAAGATATAAAGTAACAGACCTCCTCCAATATATACACAAAGAGTGTCACCTTTGAACCTGGCAGGGATTTAGCACCACCTATATAGTGTTTCAACAGTGTAAACCCTGAACATGCCTTGCTGAACATGATGGGGGACTCTTCATTCCATGGTACCCTATACTAGAAATGTCAAGATCCTTTAGAGTTGGGGTTAGTGTTAGGGTAGGGGGTTAGGGTAGGGGGTTAGGTTAGGTGTGGGGGGTGGGGTGGGGGGTTGGCTCATGGGAGGGAATTGTGATGTGTCACAGGAAAATGAGTCACAAGTCACAAGAAAATGATTTTGAGATATCATCATATTTGAAAAGATGAGATCAAGTGGATTCTAATGATAGTAAACAGTTGGACATCTAATAAGTATTTTAAGTTGAATGTTTTTATTTTGAAAGAAAAATGGTTTGCAATATTTCTGGGTGGACATTTATGAATAAAGTAGCTAAATATCCATATAATATACGGGAAGAGCGATTTCTACGAAAAGAGGTAGAAAAGAGGGGTTTCTTCAGGTAGAAAAGAGGGGTTTCTTTATGTAGAAAAGAGGTTGTTTCTTTGTCTCACATGTTCTTGGAATTTGTTGTTTTACAAACCGTTTGACTCATCTGTAGAGTTCTGTCCACCCTCTCTGGAGGACGTTGTATATGGTTTGTATAGGTATCTAGGGTGAAAGTGTCATTTTGAAGCCTTTTCATTTTGAGGGATGAAATCCTCAAAATACTTGAGTCGACCCCCATCATGCCAATCACTGATTAAATCATAATTAAGGGTTTGGGAGAGAAAAACAGGTATGAGAGACACAATTGCTAGTACTCTATGATATGACCCTAGAAATGAATATATATTGATACGGTTTCGCCTTTCGTCCAGTTGCTGACTCATTAGATGAAGGGGGTCTTCCCCCTGGGGCTGGTCATCCCACAGATGTTCGAGTGATGGTGATGTCGAATAGGCCATTGTACTTTCGCCTGATATGTTATTCGCTTCTTAATAAAGACTTAGAGATATTCGCCTTAGTTGCTTCTCGCCTGATAGGTAAATCGTCAGATTACTCGTGAGGATACTTCTTAATCGACTAGGAGTGTTGGTAGAATAATGGACAAGCTCTGTCTAAGTTAGCAGCCAGTTTTATTCTGCTTCTCGTTATGACAATCACAGCTTTTATAGTAAAAATGCGGACCATAAGCAGGCCAATCAAATACAGTACAATGCCTCCAAGTAGTTGTAATTTGCCACCTAAGTACATTCGTCAGACAAGTACATTCGTCATACAAGTACATTCGTCATATAATGTTAGAAAGAGAAAAGGCGAATCGCCAGAGGGGCGAACCGTCACCTGAGATGACATCTCCAGAAAGTTAGTTATTTCTTAAAAACAAGCGAATCATCAAAAGGACAAATAGACAACAAATACTATTATTTTGACTCTATAACAATATATTTAATACGCTGTCTTAACATTTGGTAATGTATTCATGTTATGAGCAGGGCTAATATATAAAATATTCCAACAAAAATATCCTATATATAAGTCACTTTGAAAAATATCAGTTTTGCTACTTGTGACTCATTTTCCTGAAACACATCACAAATAATATTATACACAAAATATTAATTGATATTGATAACTATGTGCATGCTCATTAAGTTGTCATGATTTAAGAAATACCGGATGTTATGTCACATACCATTCGCCACTTCCCTCAGACATAGAAAACTGTAGGCTATGTCATAAAACACTCATAATGTTGAGAATTCATATCTGATTAGGGAAAATTCAAAACAATATTTTCTCCAGCTCTACAAAGCTATGTCAAACAAAAGCACCATTTGTAAGACTTTTCTGAAAATGGCCCTTATATTTTTGCAATAACAGTTTCTGTCTAAAAGAAATGTCTCCCGAAAAATGTGCCCCAGGGGGTCGGGGATTTACAGGAATTTCTTGCCCTGGGGGGTCGGGGATTTCCTCAAATTTCCCAACAGGCCCAGGACATTCCCCTACCTACCCGGGGGTGGGGGGGTGGGGGTTGCAATTGACAAGTGCATAACGTCCGAGGTTTGGGCCCTAATGTCGGAAGGTGGCTGGGCCCTAACGTCTGAAAATAAGCGAAAGTGGGCCCTATCGTCGCTGGGCCCTAACGTCTGTAGACCAATATTATTGAGTCAAATACGTTCTTTTATACTTTTGGATTGGTGAACGTGTATTTGATTAAGATCTCATACGTAAAGTCTAGGCTCAGAGCCTATCAGAACCGTTCAACCTATAGGGAAACTAGCGCAATAGTCCATTCCATTAGTACGCTAGTGGTGGGTCTACGCCAGGGCCGGGAAAACCATTGACATACCGATCTTATCTCATCTGATAGCTTGCTGTGAGCCTAGACCGAGTATAACGCTGATAATTATATTAATGTGATTGATAATGGTCAGAGGAGTGGCCACTTTAATTTTTAAAAGAATTTAAACAACAGGCGACGCCATGGTCGTTACTGCGTTTTTCTCTAATTGTATACATATAGATCTGTATAATTATGTTTAACTGATTTTTATTCAGGTTGTGATCATGGCAGCAGAAATAATATATATATATGTGATCCGTTTTAGCAAAATAAGTCATAAGTCGCAAAAAAGAGGTTTGCAATGTTTCTGGGTGGATAATTACCAGTAAAGTAACTAGATATTCTCCATACAAAGGCCTTCAAAACGCAGGGATATATTTAATACAATGTCCCGAAATGTGTTACATAGATACATATGACTACACGTGCTATACCCAATTCCAATAAAGACATCTTGTGAGAAGAACACTTTGAAAAATATCAATTTTGCGACTTGTGACTCATTTTCCTGGAACACATTACACATAAATGGGTTGGGCAAGCCCGGTCTTCCCCCATATCCTGAGTTGTCGCTAACTACTAATTAAGTACAATAAGGTCAGTTGTGTTGGGGATCTAAGACAATTGTAACTCTTACCAGGGAAAATGGATGAGTAATGTAAGTAATCGGGTGAGATGGGATGTGGGTGAGGAGGGTTGAATTGAATCGGGGTGACAACAAATACAACATATGTTAGTTAATGTGGTGGGGTAAATTAATTATAAGTCAAAATCGATTCGGATTAGACTACTGAGTATGTAGTTTTTCAGAATACGTTTGAAAGCAACTGTAGGCCCATCAAGGATCGATTAAAGGTTATCATTAAGATTGTTCCAAGACATTTGATCATTTGATCATCTTTAAATATCATACTGGCATTTTAAGAATACATTTCAAAATTCCCCTTTTCCCCGCACCTCATCTCTCTCCACCCCCACCCCCACCCCACCCCCCCACCCCCCATCTTTCCCGTTCATCCCTCCTCTCTCTTGACCCCATCCCCCGCCCCCGCCACCCCCTTAAATTCCCCTTTTGCTCTCTTTCGCCATCCACACCTCGATCCTCTCTCTCAATACTTCCTGCTTTCGGACACGTTCTAGTTTCGTATGGACGATAACTATATTTCTATCACATAATCGATACATGAAAGTGCTTGTTATCTCCCTATTGACATAGTACGTCTCATTCTACAGTTGGACTGACCCGTTCCGCTCCTAAATCTCACCCAGGTCACCTATATACAAGTTAACTATTGTGTTGAGTTCTGTGGAGCAAAGTATTCCTTGTATAAAAACATCACTCAATCGCACGGTTGTTCACACCATCTTGATTAGAACGGTTGCAGCCATAATATTATTATATCAATTTCCATGCGCATATTCATATAACTTGAATACATTCATGTAGGCCTACATGTATACATCTATAGACATACATTATATACATGCATACATGTATACATGCATTTTATACAAGGCTGTAAACATAAATCTAGTATGCAGCATGTAACATATATATACCTTCGTACACACATATACATTTAGCATACATTCATAAGCCTACCAAACACATATATATTACATACCATATTTTATTTGTACCCGTAGGTATGTTTGTGTACATGTATATATATGTTATACAAAACTATATACTATACATAACCTGTATACATACATATTTACAAATACATACATACATAATTTATAATTGTATATGCATGTATAGAGACATTACCTCGTGCGATTTAACTTAACCACACCTCCAACACGTCCATCCATTCATGAATCCAGGCACACATGTGTCCAGAAATGTACACATACATGTAGCTTTACAGTATGCTGGCAATTTGACAGACTGACCGAAGTAATCCAAAAGTAAAGCAACCTATACCTACTATATATCCAACTCTCTCCGGATACTATTAATATAATAAGTCATCCCTATTCATATTTAACAGTAGCACGAGACCGAAAGTACTGGCCACCGACTCGAAACAGAAACACCATTTCTAACTATTGAATCATGCATAGAACTATAATAATGTACCCCGTTGGCTAGCAACCTTACATTCGCAACATCACCCATCGGCCTACATGTATCCATTCCCTCATTACAGAGAGCATAACACATAGTCGACACATCAGAAGTTTTGTTGAAAAAAGTCATAAAACGTTAAATAATTGAATAAATGAAGGAGACTATATCTTACCCCTGAGTACGTACTTCCTTATTGAAGGTGTTTCAGTGTGTGTCAGTCTATACTTATATCTCTACTGTTAACTAACTATACCGTAGTGAAAGATTAACCTGCTTCCATGCATGGTTGGTAGCTCATAATATAGAGGGAGACCTAGTTGAGAGGTGTGTATGCTCTATATATAGCCCTGTACCGTATTCACTCAGATAGAGCTGGGATTTGTATACAGTGGACATTACCTATGTTGGATCCGATTCCTAATCAGGCCCCATACCTACTTATTAGCCGATTGCCAGGGTATGGAATACCCCCCCCCCCCCCCCCCCCCCCACCTTGAATTCCATTTCCCGTTTTTATAAGCCCCATTTCCCGAATCCCGCAGGCTCTCAATTTTACCAGGTTCTAAAATTGATGTCCTGATTATAGCTAATAGTCAAGGCCTAACACCATTCCACCAGCTTATATTCAGTCCATATGTATCTATGTGTATATTCCATCAAATATTTTATATAATAAGAATATTATAAAAAATATAGAAAATATTATATTAAAGATTCTGATGAAGGAGTAACGAACTCCGAAACGTTGGTATCCACACAATAAACCCATCCTTATACTACTTGACATCGTCTTTCTTACGGTTTTGGTGTTTATCTTTCTCATATCGATTTATTATATTAAAGCCCCTGCTTTTATTTAAGGAAATACGGTATGTTTGTAAAACCACTACTCACTGAGTGTATAACCATTCTTGGTTCATTATGACGAAGTGTTTGTGTGTGTGTGTGTGGGGGGGGGGGGGGGGGTACTCCCTAGATTAGATAAGTAGTCTCATGCATAAACGTACTTCCCTCTGTGACAATAATCTAAATGTAATCCTATACAATTATGCTAAACTTTACCCACAAAAAGAAGAATTTTGAACAATATGTTGTTGTTGTTGTGTCCACCTTGTAGAACTCCATATTTTGGTCAGATTTTCAGAAAATGTACAATTGGCAGCTGTACACATTTAATAAGTTCTGCTAAATTAGGCTGCAATTTGGTCAATACAAGGTAAATTCGTGTATATTCGGCATTGCATTGATTCTAGCAATCTGTTTGGTTGAACTGTATTTTGACCTTTATTTTCGTCTGAAATGTGGGTTATTTGAGAGGATTGGTGAAGGTGAATTGTACATTTTCTGAAAATCTGACCTATTTGCGGGTGTTCACTATTAGTGAGTATGATCCAGCTTACTAATGGTGCCCGTGGGGGTGTTACTCCATGGTTCATGGGTGAGGCTGTATTAGGCTACTGGTATTTGTTATTGGAATAAAGGTCTCAGCATTGCATGTCGTGCAAAGTCTAATACGGGTCAGATTTTCAGATAATGTACAATCGTCAGCCCTACAAATCTGGTAACTTCGGACAAATTAGAGTGGAATATTTCAAATGCTACACTCTAAGAAAAAATGGTTCTTTTGGGTTCTAGATAGAACCCCATGGTTCTACCAAGAACCCTAGGGTTCTTTGACACCTAAAAGGGTTCTTCGGGACCACCGGGGGTTCCATCTAGAACCATAGGGGTTCTTCATAGATTTCTCACCAGGTGGCAGTACCGTGGAACTTGGCTTTCACTAGGTGCCCTCACAGGTTACTACATGCTATTTACAATTTCTATTAAAACAAAAGTCTCACTAGTAATACTTATATGAGGCATTTATACCTTATAGATATTACACTTTATAAACTTGGGAATATTGAAAGCAATGAAATCAATACTTTATTTGTATAACTTATCTGCTTGATGTTGAAAAATGTTGTGAAGAAAGCACCCTTATAATTCTAATATTATTACTATGAGTACTACTGAAGTACCAAGATTGTCAAACACCAAGTTGCAATGGATACCTATGTCAGCTGTAGGAGAGGATTATATTAAGGGTAGGTTTAAGTGATGGAAATGGATGAGGAACTCTGAAAAAGTCAAGCAAAGGGACTGCATATAATATGCAGTCTCTCCTTGAATGCTCTTGGGCAAAATGCTTCTGTGGAGAAACATGCTGCCTTAGCACTGAGCACAAATCTGCTATTATAAGGACCAGTCTAGATTCAACAGGGAATAATGAATTCATTACTTTATTCAGAATTAACATTGTAAATTACAAGCAATTTTAGGGATGCCAAATCAGGGTTCTATGCAAAACCCTACCTATTTTGGCCAGAGGGTTCTTCAAAGGGTTCTTCAAATCGAGGGTTCTATGTAGAACCCTGCCTATTCCCGAAACGGGGGTTCTACTTAGAACCCTCAAAAAAGGGTTCTAAGTAGAACCCTTAGGGGTTCTGCCATGTCGACAAGCTGAAGAACCCTTAAGGGTTCTTGTTAGAACCCTTTCTTCTTAGAGTGTATGCATATTCAAGTATCTTTGGCATTGTATTGATTAAAAGTAGGCCTATTTCTTTCTTAGTTTTAAACGGCATTTCGAACGTAATTTGTCTTTTAGATAGAATGGGATGATAATGCCTTGATGAACTACGCCATATTTTGTTTATTTTTGCAAATAATTTCGGGGTTGAACCGATATTCTTATGTTGTACAATCAAAAGTATATATATATACTTTTGATTAATCTATCGCCATGTACAAGCGCGAATCCTGTCATATGCTCGATGTTTCTGACCGCATATAGGCACGAATTTGTTTGTTTGTTTTTATAATGTCTTCAAGGGTAATAAATACACACAAGTAATAAAATCAAGAAATTTTTCCTATTCGATATTTTCCCATATAAACGATATAATAACCAAATATAATAGTGTCATCGTCACATTTATTCTTTTATTTGACGGAGCAGCCCCTCTGCTTCTGTTTAATAAAGAACCAACTAATGTCTTTATATGTGATGTGTTTCAGGAAAATGAGTCATAAATCGCAAAATCGATATTTTTCAAACTGTTTTCACAAGATCACATTATTGGACTGTTCTGATTCTTTCAGAGTCCATCATTTATACCTATATCAATCGATGTATCAAATTTCAGGATAATCTATATAGTATATCCTTTAGTTTTAAAGGTCCTCATATGGACTAAATTTAGTTACTTTACTGTTTATTCACCCCAAGAAATATTGAAACCTTTTTTTTTCAAAAACGAAAATATCAAACTAAAAATCTAGAAATACTTATGAGATTATTAGACTGTTTAATATCATTGGAATCGGCTTGATCTCATCTTTTCAAATATAATGATGTCTCAAAATCCATATTTTCCGACTTATGACTCATTTTCCTAAAACGGATCACATATATGTTTTTATCCTTCTGGACTCCTCGTCCAATGATTTGAATGTGATTTAAACTATACAGTTAAAATTGTCCACCTCCTGCCGGCTCCGGGATCGGAAGAAAGACCACCAGTAGGTGAACCTATGGGCTATATTGTAAAGTTAAATTGATTGGTCCTGATGTAGTGCTCTAACCTGAATAACAATGATTTTTTTTAAAATCTAATATCTTGGCACAACAAGATTCCTTTCTAAAGCCAGTTGTTGCTTTTCTTTAATAGAGTTTAAGATGTTTTCGGTTGTTTATCTTCTGACAACAGAAGACAAGCTATTGTAAATGTATAATCATTATTGGACAAAATTAATAACAGATTTTCTATTCTATTTTATTCCATAATTTAGGACTGAGATAGTGTGTGGTGTCCTTAAATCTTGCTTTACCTGTTTTTGCGTTAACACATGTACACATCATTTTCTTTTCATACACATAATGCCCAATAAAACAATGTTGCTTATAAATAATGGTTCATATTATAAATAATGATTTGTATTGAATTTCAGTCCGATAAGATTGCGACAGAGAGTGCAAGTGAGTAGGCACTGGCATACGTGTGACATCAGTTCTTGGTAATCCGTGAAGGTGGTGCCACCCGTTTCAATGCCCTGTAATGAGCAAAGCCCATTAACAGCCTAATAGCTCCTAATGATTTGTATTCATGATGATAGCTACTTACCTCTGACCGATGAATAATTTGAATGATTGAATATACTTGTACTCCAATCAACGAATTCGAGCAGTTTTAAGAATGTAGATTTACATAAGCTATGTGTGTGATTTGTGGTTGCAGGAAGGGATGGAGCAGGCGTCGGAACGGCCAGAGGCATGAGAGCATTGAATACCGCTGTGTGACCATTTTCCGCTTAAGAAATGATTCCCGAGGTTTTGTCTGCTCGAGGGTACTGTAGCCTGAGGGAAGTTCAAGGGCTTGCCCGAGAACTTCCGTCAGGCTACAGTACCCGGAGTGGACAAAACCAAGGGAATTATTGCTTTTAGAAGAGAGTTACATGCATAGCTCAGTGGCAGAGTTCGCCTTCAGTCCCAAGGGTTGGGAGTTCGAGTCTTGCCTGGGCAGCCTTTTTTTCATCCTTGCGACGTTTCTACTAACATTTCTCTATGAAGGAATCATGGGAAGACAACAAGATTTCAGATATCATAAGAAATCATATTGATTAAGATGTCCTGAAGATATCGTCTTTATACAAGGTCCCGTTTTTTTAATATCAACGTTCGAATACGGTCACCGCTTGGCTGGCCGACAGAAGTGACAGGGAACTATAGGTGATCCCTGGAGACGGAAGTCGTAGGCGGGGTTCTATAGAGAACAAAAACCTCCCAGAATCTCATCAAATTGATTCTAAACACCTATAGTGCTTGCTGACTGGTTCTATGGCGATATGCATACCAATGATCTACTGCAAATATTCGAAAAGTGTAGAGTGTACACTGTGAATCTCAGAATATGGGCTTTGTCTGGGAGAAGTACATATATCCCCAACATCCATGTATGGACGTCCATAACAGGCATGAAATATTCACGGCTATCCGCCGATGCAGCTATTACGTAACAGGTCTACTAATATATAGGTATACTATAAGGTGAAGTCCAGATACGGCCATTGTTTGTATGCATCATCTCTACAGTCCTCTATGGTCAAATGGTTAGAACCTAGGACTTCCAATCTGAACATTGTGAGGTTGAATCCCAGACCAAGTAGCTTTTTCACATTTGTTCCAACATCACGTCGCAAGGCAGGCTCTTGACGCCGGGGTGATCAGGCATGACGGGAGGGGGCACCAATGGAGCGTTGGTAATGGGCGTATAGATGGTAGGAAGTACATTCAGCCTGACGCCGGCAGGCAGAAGTCCACCGACTGGTGACCAATGTCATAGGCATAGCAGTGTATCATTCTTTAGCGTCTGGTCTCTTAAGAAAATATTAATGTAGTATACTACCTCGAGAATTGTATAGGTAATATTAAGGAATTTAAACCATTGACAAGTGCGTTTTTCTTGTGGCTGTAACCAACTTTTATTGAGTTCCTTTTTAATACATTTATTTGGAAGTACCCCAAGGTACCTTTACACTTTAAACGGTATTTATTAGGAGAATCTCTTGGAGCTAGAAACTTCATTGATACTTTATAATAAGCATATAGTATAGATACTTATTTGACCCTATTGTTGTGGAGATTGATGGTCGATAGGAAATAGGAATATTCCATTGTGATCCACAATTCCTCCTGGGCATCCTTTGGTGTTTGCAGAATTATGCAGATTCATTTTATAAGTTTTACATAGTTATAGGCAAAAGATAAAATATGATACATGCAGGAATACATATGTCACACATTATTTGTTCTAGAAATACAATTATCTTTTGCAAATTTATTCCCACTATTCCCGGCCCCATTTTTACTTTAAGGGGCGAGTCAAGGAAAACATGGATTCCTCAGCTTATTTAGAATGAAAACATCAAGATAAAGTAAAACATTTAAAATTAGGCAAATATATAATCAAACATAATTATAAGACGTATGGCACGAACTTGTTCAATAAGTGGTTAATAATATTATGAGTAAATTTGATAAGTTGTCAGATGAGCTAGAGAACATATCAAAAGATAGACACAAACGGTGCCTTTGAACGAAAAGAAAGGTTAAATGGCCACCTCAATTTTAGGCACCATAACACAACATAAAATATCATTTCTCTGGTACTATAAGCATGTTCAAAACCAATTTTACATGCTGCATCACATCAGCATTAGAGTCCTATCATATTATCACAAATCACAAATCAATATCATCCTAACAATATCCAAGTAGATACAAGTATGCATAGCAACCAAGTTCTACAACTTGAAGCTGGAAAAGGCACGTGTGTGGTGAGTCTAGAGGTATGTGGCACCAGAGTAGGTCTATCGTCACAATTTGATGGGAATCAGGGGAAGTCTTAAACATTCAAGAGCATGCTTGACCGACATGGCTTCCATGGCCGGGACTCGTTTCCTTCCCGGTTTTCTTAAATTAGGTGCACAGCTACATGTAAAAACGCTTTACTGATTCATGCTATTTACTTTTTCATTCTTCACAATCTCTACAAGATGGTTATCATGATTGCAAAAAATTGTATTTGGATGGTTTATAATGTATTCCTCTGCTCTTTTGAAGATGGTCTCTTTGATCTGGTTAGCAGCTTCCGTTGATCTAGTTTCTTTGAATATCCCCAAAAAGGAGGAACAATAGCTCTTCATCACAGTGAGTATCTCTTGTACATCTGGAAAGAAATAATTCTCATTTTCATATTATTGCCATCTTCATTCTCATTTCCAAGATGTGTATATACTACCATAAACAGCATGATATACTGTCATACAAAAATTTGGGTAATATTGCAGTAAAAAGGCAATGTTACCTTTCTTCTAATAAAAGTATAGGCCTACTATTCACACTTTTAGCACATTGAATGAAGTTCTGGTGGGAAACATGATGCATATAAGATATATACTATATGCAGTGGAACCTCATTAAGCCAATCTTTTACCAATTTCCAAACACTACTACTATTTTCAGTGATGGTGAAACATTCATTTAATGACTGGGCATAGAATCCGTAATTTTATACATGAAATACAGTTATAGTAATCTTAGTCATAATACCTCATCATTTCCATGGACATTCAGTCTCTCTTCAGATTGTGTTATGCTTATTATTATTCTGATTTCTTTCTTAACTTTCCATGAGTAATAATTATAATGTTGATGTTTGACAAGGAAAAAGGTGCTTATAACACACCGGTCATCCACTCCAGGAATAGTTCACTGGACTAGCTGAGCCCAATGAATCCCATTCACACACATATTTCTGAAGAATACCGGATTGTTGTCCTGTTTCTCATTACTGCTCCCTAGAGTGTGGTTTTAAGCCCCCTCCCGCCCCTCCCTCCCCCCCCCCCCCCCCCCCCCACACACACACACTTTTATAGGGGGTAACAGTAGAAATACTCACCCACTTTGTTGTCAGGTATACGAGGCACGCATTTAAGGTGTTTCAGACTTAGTCCAGCCTTCCCTGCCATAGCATTAGGGCCCTCAAACGGTCTCCTTATGTCTGCTTCATCCCTTCCCATGAGTCTAATACAAATGATGCTTTGGAATTCTTCCTATTGAGAGGGGTTAACATAATTTTATAAGATAATTGTTTTGAGCTTGAAGCGTGTTCACACATCTCATATTAAGTACAAGACTGGATTACTTGTTATACAAATATCTTATTGTAAAAAAGCACTATAATTAATATCATATTATGATGATTGTATGATACACCAAAGTTATCACTGGGTGCAAAGTTCACATGGGCTAAGGCACCTCATATTGCACAAAGGGCCTTTACTAAACATCCGAAACTACCAAACTTTGGGACACAAATGAAGATCTAAATACAGTGTAAACTAACCATATACAATTTGAATCAACCCTTTTCCACACTTCAATAGAATTGGGTAAATATGTAGAGCTCCTGATTTTTTATCACATTTTGAGCATCTGACCATTAGGCCTTTCCCATAGGGGAATATAACATTCTGGAATGAAAAACAACTGCTTCCCAATGTTTGCTTTTATTCCATTTTTTGACTCATGTGTGAGACTCTGAATAGATGATTACTAATCTTTTTCAATTTAAAAATTCGTTGGTCAATATAGAATAGTGTGACTAACATATACATGCTGTATGAGATATGCTTTGACAGAAGTATGTCACTAACTCATGGGTAAATAGCAGGCAGCTGCACAATTGGTTTCCATCAAGTCTCCCAAATAACGTAACACATTCTTAACAATTTATAGCAAATTACAGTTTAAATGAACCAAGACTATCTAAGATCATCCCATTACTAACTATACTCTGGTATATTGAGTATTTACAATTTTTCATCTTCATTTAATACAATTAAAGGGTATCAAGCAAGTTTAGGGCAACTTTCCACTTTCTATTAGTTCCCATTAATGTGATAAACTTCCTCTCACAACTTAAAAGTTTATTTGATATTTTATTATGAAAATAGCCGATTAAAGTGGTGAGGGAGAAAAATCCCAGCAGGGTGCCACTGGAGCTATATCCAGGCAAAACATAGAGATATGTGACGTCACCAGCGGTACTGGCACATCTGGTCATGCATGGGTCCTGTACTATAGATATACTGAAAGGCCACTTATGATAGAAAACCCTTCATTTCCCAGGGAAAGCTTTCATGTTTTACTCTCCAATACCTACAGTAGTATAAGCACAAGTGCAGCTTCCTCTCATATAAATGGGTAATTCATAAGCGAATTGTAGACATGATTTCTAGGGCAAAGAAAAAGTTATTTACATGTGCAGTCACAAATTTCAAGCCTTTCCTCAACATGTGGAATTCTATCTTAATTGGGTCTAACCACAATTATGTGACAGCTCTGCATGGTGCCTCATCACCAAACTGCCTAATCTCAATGTCCAGTTGGGTCTTCAAAGCATATAGATTAGCAGCAGCTGTTGGTCTGTCCCAGGAGCTGAGCTCAGTGGGGGGTGTATTCCTCCAAAAGTGGGAAGAATGTGACTTGAAGGGGTGATGTTAGCTCTTGACTTTGATAAGCTCCCTCCATGTTATTAATTAGTAAGGCCTCTCTGTCTCTGAGCAAAATGTTGTTATACCTCTCATGACATCACAGATTTGGAGGGATGAGAGTTAGGGGGCGTTGGCTTTCTGCTCATATCTGCTCATATAAATTGTGTTCTTTTAGCGTTGTATTAGCATCAACATCAAATTGAGACTGGGAGATACATATGGAAATATCAGTAGATGAAGAAATTAAAATAAAAATGATGTGTAATAATCTTGCTTGATACTCTTTAAGTAAATTTGTAGAGTAGCCTATTATTCATATTTTTATGATCTGACCCACATGGCAGGCAGGGCTATGCAAACATAACCCACCCCTAGAATCGTTGAAAAGTATTCTAATTGTCAATGATTTATGACTTACACATTTCTCAAGTTCATGTGAGAATTCCTGTTTAAATCAACATAGACGTGATGTGGTAAGTTCGATGTGAAGGCTGTTGGATGTTGTACAACACAATTATGTAAAGCCAATCCCCTTGTGAATATCATGTCAGACTCATTGTACTCTCTCATTGTACATTCGATCCTTTCACTAGAATCACTAAGTGGGTCATCAACAACAAAATAAGAAATTAACAACAAAATAGCCTATGAACCTAACGACGGCAAAGTTAGATGTATACCCGACTATAAAGCCTTCCAATGCTATCTAGGCACCCATTACACCGCTGACAATTAGCCAGAAGGATTATATATGTATATTGAAGATACTGAATAATTGATGCCCTTATGACTGGGGACTGAATTCCACTATATATCCCACTAGCCAGTAATGCTAAAGTTCCAACCAATAACAACAATATAAGAAAACTTATAAACTGAAGAAAACCGACATAGGTCGGACAGGGTGCTTGCACACCCGCCCTTGTATATATACGTACACTTTTGTACGCCTTATTCATGTATATTACGCATAGTCAACTAGTCAACTGTTATAACTTATATGTTAGATCATATTATATGTTCCAAACAACGGGGAGCTCGGAAGAGCTGTGAATAGCACAGACAGTCCTCCAATTCCATTATTATTCGACTCAATTCATGTATAACTGTGTGATGGAAATAAAATCGATTATTATTATTATTATAATTCGTGTAACTGAAGCCTCAGTGGTTATATCGACCACGCCCACCTCGCTAGGGGAATTCACTATGACGTCAACATCGCCCTCAGCCAATCACAGGCGGGCATTGGGTTGCCACGCCCCCGTTTGATGCTCAACCGCTCATTCAAGTTCATTCACCGAGTCGGTGAAGTCGTTGGATCTCGCATCGCCAACAAAATTCAACTTTTACTGTTTACATATTATCTGATATTGTCTGTTGCTGTCATTGTATATTGCTATTGCTTCTGTGATATTGATTTATAATCAATGGCTTGTATATTTTCTAAATAGAATCCTTGAACAGCGGTGATGTGAGATTCACCCCAAGCATAAACAATGATACAAATTCTAGAGTATTGTATGTGTAGGTGAAACGTCACCGCCCATATTGGGAGGGAAGCCTAGCGACGCAACTATGCCACGCCCCCCACCATGGTGACGGCTTACGTCATAGTGCACGCCCCCCTTCCATTCCAAAACAATAACACTCCAAGTCCAAATCACAACCGCTCCACACGCTCAAGTATGTAAAAAGCATGTTTTGTGTACTATACTAATGAAAACACTAGAGATCTTACCTTTGTCACTAGTCCCTCTGCATATAGTTGTGGGGCTATAATGTTTTGAATCAAATGATGACCCATTGGCACCCTCTGTGGGCCAGACATAGATATAATCATACGTCCACCTTTGAATAGAATTTGGTTATTCAGTCATTATGTAAAAATGTTCTCATTAAGAGAAACTCTTTCACTATGTCAAACCGGGTAAATATAAGTAAGTCCCATAAACATCTTACCTGTTTTTAACTCCCTAGCTCTGCACAAGAGGAAGCTTTCCCAATCGCTTGCCAATCTGTTGTGTACCAGTTCCCTCTGTTCAGCATAGGTATCAACCCTTTTACCATCATGTAATTCTTCCCTGCTTTCAAACCTGGAAGAAATTGACATTGATTGACACACTGCGAAACAATTTATCCCTAAGCAATTGTGAAAGTCAGGGGATACTATCCCCAACACCAGCACAGCTTGAATAACTCCAAAATCACTAACTTCAGCAAATAACCCTCAACTGCCTGCATTATTCCTTATACGACTAATTGTCAGTCAAACTAAGGCACTATCCTAAATTGTGACTCCAAAAACAAATTCATAGTAAATAACGCCAAGTCAAAGGTCCAGTCTGAGATCGAGCTTTGCAGCTTATGCACCTACCTTGTCCAAAGTTTCACACTATAAATCCATCATTGGTATTCAAAACTGATGATCCTCCAAAGAGGCATGCAATTTACCTTGCTTGCTGGAATCCTCCATATCTACTACAATACAAACGAGCACCAGCCACAAATGAATAACTTCTAAACCCCAAATTTACCCCGCATTTATGACCTGTAGTTCATGCCACACCCCTTTCCAACAACCAAGGTGGGAAGTACCACCATATTGGCCTTTTCCGCCTTGGCCATCCAGCCATATCTGACATCAACAACACTGGTGAGTCACATGTGATGATAGGATGCATAGACCAGGTTCATTCCAGGTTGGCATGCCCTACAATTGAGTTCTGCTCAGCATTAGGTTCCCTCTACAAAGGGGGAATTTATGATTGGAGGTGTAGGGCACTTGCCATATTCTACACCCTCAACAACAACAACAACTACATCACTGATGACAAACTCTCAGGAACAAATCATAAGCTTGCAAAATAATCTCATAGGCTGTATAATTTACGTTAGAGGGTGAAGAGTGTCCTAACAGGAAAAGAAGATCTACAAGGTACTAGGATATAGAAGAGACTAGCAAGAATGACAAAATACAAAGCTTTGCCAAATATTCTGCAGCAGCCATCAAGCAGTGGTGTCCAAGACAATGGTATCCAGATTGTTGTAAGTAGGGTGAAGAAGCCAATCGCGTTTAAAATAGGAATTAGCCAAAAGGAGGTAGATCACATTTTACTCATGGAGTGAGTTACTCAGCACACAGATGCAGCAGAAGAGCTGGAGGTGCTACCATCTTTTTAAATATTAATACTTACGCATGGGAAAGCCAATGGACTGCTGCAAGACTGATGACAAAATCTACTGAAGCATCTGGTAGCACCTGTTCATAGAAACTCCTGGCACAAACAAGTCTGAAGACGTTCCCATTGGATACTTTGAGATTAAAAAATAATGTCAAATGAACAGAATAGAAGAAAAGGAAGTCTGATGATATCCAATGGATCATTTGGTTTGGTAGAACCAACATATTAATTAAATGTAGAATTAATTTGGCTTGATTTATGGTTATAACAGGACTGACACAGCTTAAAAGCTTGTAGCTTGTTGTGTAATGCTATGTGACCCATTTAGCTGAGATGTGTGGATAAAGCGTGGTTGTGGTTGGCAATTTTTGTTTGAAGGAGGGAAGATGGCTAGACATCGATCAGCTACGAATGTAAATCCGCAGATGGAAATCACTTTTATTGGCTATTAGATTGTGGCAAATTAGTGATATGTCTGAAATTCAAGAATAGTATACATGGGAGAAATCAAACAAAGTTCATTCAAAATGATTAAAGAGCCATCTTGCCTCCAGCTGCTATTTATAGGAAACATTAACCTGTTTCTCATAGTTACCTAGCTGAGAATGTAGTTTGTATATATGGGAAAAGTCATTCCCAGGCAGGTCATTATATATCCATGTGAAATCACACTTCCCTTGTGTTGTTTGCAGGTAAGCTGTAATACAATTATGATGTTTTTTTATTATGACGTTAAGGCCAATATAATATTTAATAAATATGATATAATGATAAAGTACATTGAATAACATATGGTGTCATGGATTTACAAATCTCAAGAGGCAAAACAACATTCTTCAGTCCTTTCCACAAAGCACTTAAATTAGACTCCTAAAACTTAGGGAGCAGCTGCATCCCACTAATGTTGGTCGCGCATCCTGGTCCCGTTGCTCCGCCTCCAGTGAGGGGCAGTGAGGCTCTCTTGAATGGGTTGTGAAGGTAACACTATTGTTTTAGATAATATAGTGTTAGAATTTGGATGTTATTTTTTTCCAAAAGGCACAGAATACTCTGAATCAATTAGAGCTTCATCAATAATTATGGTATTATACCAGAAATAATAGTTTATACATTTCTAAAATTAATATCTTCGGGACAGGCCACATATATATATAATATATGACTTAAAGTGCTAAACACACAGAATATGGGAACATTCCTATTATTAGTTTGTGTGGAAAACTACACTTGAAAACAACCTTTTGTTGCGACTTTAGACTCATTTCCATGTGACACATTAAATATTAGGTATATGGCAGTATGGATTTAAATAGTATTATTTTATTGGCGATTTATAGGAGTGGAAGGTTTTTCGCAGCTGAAAGTTATGGTGCACATAAGGCAAAAATAAAAGAAATGGATGGGAACATACCTAACGTTTCATTACTATGTCTAATTTTGAGGGGCGAAATTTTGCCCCAAAAGCTTATTAAAGCAGGGAAACAAGTCTCCATAACACCCTACAAACTTAAAATGAATATTTCAACATGGCCCTTTTTTTAAGTTCCGAGAAGGAGGTTTCTAAAGAAAAAAGTTCCCACCCCACTAACTAGTTTTCAGGTATGTAAATCGGAAATAATTGTTTAATCCGGTCCATTTTTTCAATAAGTCTTCTGATGTTGCAAGATATGAATTTCAACCCTTTTAATTTCCTAAACCTCCACATCGTCACATTCAACTTTGTCATTATCCATGTTTCGTTTGAGTGATTTTTTGTTCAACTACAGTGAGCAAATGAAGAGTTGAGGTGGTACTGGAATCTTAAGGGTTCTCTACCAATATGTTATAATGGATGTAACATAAAGGATGACAAAGTAATGAAGTTTAAGGAGCTACGGTGAAGATTATGCAATAGCATAACTGTATATCATTAATATAGAATATACGATCGCATAAGCTAGAGGCTGATGAATATTCATTAGTTAAGGTTAAGTACCAACGTCACACACTAGGTGAACTGTAAGTACCAAGGTCACACACTAGGTGGACCGTGAGTAACTGGGCCACACCCAATTGGGCCAATAGCCTAATGAGACATACAGTCTGATTGGGTGTAACCAACAGACAGGTCTATTGGTAAATAAAATGTAAATTTATTTTAAACAGTAGACCTATGATGTACCTTATCTATTATCTATAATAAACATTTACTATTATTGTTTATTTTTGTTTGATTATTATTTATTTATTCATTAATATTTATCTATCTTATAAAAGGAAAATGTGCCCACCATGACACTGGTTGATGATACTCTCAGAAGTGGACCCATCTGCAGCTCCATAGTCACATACAGTAAAACTGCTGCTACCAGTAGTGTCTATAGAACCTGCAGATATAAACAAATTGTTGTTATCAAGAACCATACTCCATCAAACAAAGTAGAGTAGACAGAGAGGCTAGTATTCAACAACAGATGGCCAACATTTTTCTATTCAGTGTGTTGACGCACTGAGTGAGGTGATCTGATGACTGAAACTCAATCAAATCTATAACCCAATGCTTTTGTGTAAGTGAGATGTATTGTGGGTATACTTAAGCCAGTTAAATGTTATAGAATTGGATCGGTAGAGGTTTTACCTAGCATATGGTGTTGTTCGTGTTGGGGGACTTTCTGACTAGTATGCGTAGAGGTGGCGTGTCCAACATAATTCCCACAAAAGTTGCCTTGATTCTTTTACCTAATTTTCACCATACGATCAAATTAATCAACTGATTTCTGGATATGTCATGGCCTTTGTAGGTAGTAATAGGTGTCCTAAATCTCACATAAATCCATGGATAAAAAATACCCGTAACCAAGGTTGGCGCGTCGAAGAAAAGTCACACAACTTTGACCTTGAATATCTCAGTTTCTGGTTCCTCCTTTTCACTTAAGTACTCACCGCAAATGCAAAAATATACCTGATAGGCCTACAATTAAGCTCTATACATCATTGGAAAGCTCTTTCATGGTGCTAACCCGTCCAATAGCTAGCTCCCAAATCGATTTCGCTGACATGGGACTCTTTTTTATAGATCGTGACACATATATCATATCATTAGATAAGAGGCATACACTTGAAGACTAAATTGTAACCTGAAGTGTACTACGTGTTATGTTTTGTTTTGTACCTGTACTCTCTTGCCAAAATAAAAGATTCATTATTATTATTATCATTTGCAATAACACAAAGTCAGAGCAAATGCATATATTATAATAAAAAGGTGTTTAAGAGATTGTTGGAGTGATAGGTTTTATGGTAAAGGAACTGAGAAGGTTGATTTTGAAGCCAAGGGTGGACGTAGTAATTATTTTGGAGAGACAAATGTGTAGTGCCAAATGTTTGTAGATGAACTATGCATTCAGCCTATATGCACCTAATGAGGACATTTTAGCACAATACCTACTTATTGATCGTTGAATATAAGGATGCCATGTTTCAGCTACAGCTCTCTGAAGAAAATTAACCTTGGCATAGCCTTCTTTACAGTGGATGAAAGTTCCCATGTCTCCTAATGTGCCTTCTCTCAATGAGAGATTAGTCCATAAAGCCCCGATCCACATCAACAGATAAGGTTGACTGGCTGGCTATGTCATTATCGATTATCCTCATGACATCTACTATAGCAATAAACCACTCAGATTTTAGCGAGAGAACGGTCTGTAGGCCCAGAGACGTCCCGAGGCCCGTAAGCCGAGGGACGCTAAAATCTGAGTGGCTTATTGATTTTAGTCCTTAATGGATCAGATCCCATCATACTTAACCTTACACAAACTAACAGTAATAGGAACAAGAGTTGCGGAGGAACAACGATCCAGTGTGGCCCAAGGGTAATGCCATGTTATTCTGCAGCATGGCGGCCGGCAGTGGGTGTGTCGCGCGGGGACAAATGGGAAGCGCCCCTCACGGTCATTAGACTGTGGGTCGTGCCCAGGGTAGGTAGCCGGAAGGAAAGAGAGGTATAGACCGTTTGTACAGTTGTGGTCTGTACTCGCACAATTCCAGGCAAATTCTCCCAAAATCTGATCCAAAATGGACTAAATGTACATTGAAGGTTAGGTGACGTTGTTATACCACTAGGTGGCTGCAGCACCCAGTACACCCTAGTGTATGGTGGCCGCACCAGGTGGCGACAGGGCCCAGAAGGGGACCCTGGAGGGAAGTAGTAGTACTTGAATAAATTAGGGAGTAGAGGGCGAGGTCCCTCACTCCTGTTCTGAAACTCAACCTGCTTACAAGTGTCTTTATCGTAGCTCTCCAGAATCTTTAAAGACTTTAGAATATATATATTCTCATGAAACGGTTCCAAATGGGTATTTTGGGAATTGTTGTATAGGTACCCCATATCATGCTCTTCTAAACCCTGAAACTGCGCATCTTAGGTATGGAAATTGTTAGGGATATCTCCTTAAATACATTGCGTCACAGACCGTGATGGTCAGAAAAATATTCGTAGTCATTTCATTCATTATTAGAACAATAAAAGAAATAAAGAATCACATGATCCCAAAGAAGAATAAAAGCCCTTTCGAATGATATATATATATGGGAATCCAACCTACTCCTATAAGATCATTATGAAAATCAGTGAAGAAAAACCGTCACGGACGGTGATAGGAGCCGTCATGGACGGTGATGGACAAAAAACATCCCCATTTGTAAACCTGAAATCTCAAGATCAATTAGGGTTATTGATCATTTTTTTTCTTTCTGATTCAATACACCCATATTTCCATGTAATCTTAATTAATTGTAGGAATGAATATATGGGTATAGGAAGATATATTTACAGCTCTAATTTCCTAAATATTCATTGTAGGTAGATAAAAGTAGGTACGCATTTGTTCAGAATATAGAGTCTGATAACATGGAAACATTAATTATGAGGCATTAGCACATAGGAAAGATCTATTTGAAGAAAACTAGTAAAAAATGACATTTTCCCACCATTTCATAAGAACCGACCATTATAAAGTATATGTGCGACGGGCGTGTAATGAAGAGAGGAAGCAGTAGTGCCATTTGGGCGTGCAAAGCAGGTTTAATAAACACCCAATAACATATACATACAGCAATATGAACAATATATATGATAAAAAAAAAATTCTCAATGGAGATATGGTTCTTCACCGCTTGAGTGAAATGTTTGAACTGACGAGAACGTGGGCGTGGCACTGTTGTGGAATCTCTCCTGCGATCCGATTGGCTGAACGGGAGGAGATCCCCCCATGACGTCATAGTCCCGATGTAAACATGTCCATGCGGTGGCAATATAAGCGTTGTGATTACAACTCCACATATTTCATGAAGCGCCACTAGCTTGACTGAACAATAAATCAAATGTAGCCACCAATAAAGCCATCTGAGCATTCAGGGTAGCATAAGCTTGCATAAGCGCACCCACAGACTCCTTAGTAATTGGAGGGTCCTCATCAGCAGGTAAGTCCTCATCCTTTATCGTAGGTATTTACTAAAGTCCTCCTCAGGTCCTCCAGCAGCCACAGACTTCGCTTTTGCCTCAACAACAAACTCACACCTACTTCCCCATGTCGTGATTTACATCCCAACCGGCTAAATTTCCACTTTTCAGCGCCTGAAGCCATGCCAAAATATAACAACCAAAATTTGACCAAAAGTGACCAGTAAGGTGGTGTGAGAGAGAGTGACCGGTGTAGTTCAGGTAGCGGTGACTGGTTTGACCACCACACTCGGGGGAGGCGGCATCTCCGCCCAACAAATAATCCCATTGACATTGGCAAAGTAAATGTGCATCATTTATTATTCTGTTTTCTTCCAAACCACCTAAAAGTCATTTGATTGAAATTTTGGAGGATTTTGTCAGGAGGTTTTTCCTACAAGGCTTCATAAATGTGCCACATTTCGGAGACCCACCCTTATAGTTATAACAGCAGCATAATATAACTCCAGTCCTATAAGTCATAATAGGAGAACATTTTAGTAAGATTCTTAAACTAAGAGTGCAGCTTTAAGTGATCTCTCAACAAATTGTAGACCTTAAATTTGTTCACACATATGGTTCTGTACATACCTTCAATAGAGACATGCAATGCTAAACATATATGGATAAATTGTATCTATGCAAAATAGTGAGTGTCAATATTTTTGTATATATCATGAAAACAGTTGAAAGACCTCTTGAGATTTACCATAAGTTAACAATGACTTCATTTGGATGCCTGGATGGATTTGGACCTGGATTTGGATGAATCTCATTGTGGTTGGAGTCATGTATTCAGTGTGGTAGGGGGAGACGGGGTCTGTCCATTAACTTTCAGAAAAGTCCCCGGGAACGAGCATTTCGCCTATCTATTTTGTTGTATTTTCTCAAGTACAACGCACAACCTCCACCACAGCCCTCACCCATATCTAGTCTAACTAAGTCACAATCAGTATGTTTGAGATTTATGCTATCATTCCTGTCCAACCAGGTTTCACATAGAGCTATAACCGCTTTACCATAAAATTGTGCATTGATCTCATCTCGTTCCATATAGACTTTTACAATTGAAGCTCCCTACAGTTGGATGTGTATGGCATAGTATACGCAACCTAGACAGATCGGCGCCCGTGTCGGCTGTAATTGATGTAATTGATGTAATTCTCCCCTATTTATTGAATTTCGTTAGGACGATTTACTTGGCCACTGTCGAAATGAGAAATAATTTGCTTTAAAAAAATGGATTTTGCCTGGTAATGGTAAAACCCTGTGTAAACGTAAGTGCGATATCCACTTGTACGATAATCGGTCACCTAGCGGTCACCGACAATCGGTCACAGGGGGTCACCGACAATCGCACAAGTGGATACCGGGGACCGACAATCGGTCACCTGGTGCATTTTGTCGGTCATGTTTGTCGGTGACCCCTCCCGACAAAGTTAGAATCTTCTAACTTTGTCGGGAGGGGGTCCCGACATCGGTCACCCCTGCAAAAAATTTTTTTTTGGTTTTTCAACTTGTATGGCCATATCGATGTTGGTTATGAATGGGAAACACCCCAATAACATGTGCATCGACGTTATACTTCAATTCCACCTCAATATAGTCAATATTTGTGTCGATTATATGTTATTTAAGTACTTTTTAAGGCATTTTTCCTGATTTTTTCACTTTTTTTCCGCTTATTTATTATCTATTATGGTTATTACCGCCTCCTAACAGTTGCTTATATTAGATATTATATAGAGCCATATTATTGGTACAATATTTTAACATTGTGATTTATTTTTCTGGTATTTATTTTGGTTTCTACGTTAATTTTGGCTGGTATGGCCATATCAATGTAGGTTATCTTTGGGATTCACCCCAATTACATTTGGATCGACATTTTATTTCATTTCCCCTTTAATTTTGTCACTATTTCAAATTGATTATATTTTATATTGGTCTTTTTAAGACATTTTTCTGCATTTCTCCTCTTATTAATTCTTTTGTATGGTTTTGGTGAATAGTGTTATTTGGAGTTAATTTGTACATTTATTTTTATCATTTCCATCATTCATTATAATTATTTATTTGTATTTTTGGGTGATTATTTTGACTATTTCGACTTCAAAAGACTCCCAATAGTACAGTATATTACACCACGTTGTAGCATACTTATTTAACTTGATATTTCTTTAAAATATTAGATATACCGAATATAGGTTTTAATATATTTAATTCCATACTTAATAATTATGAGTAATTCTCACAATCGAGCATCATTTGGTTTTCCAGCCTAGGGTGTCTACAACCTGTACTTGGGATTATCATACATGAATATAACCGTTTTATTTTAATTCCTTGGTCATTTTTAGACAGAGTAGAAAGATTTCCCTCTCTTGGAGGCATTTTAAGGATCTCATGGAGAAAATCAACAGCCTCAAGAAATAAGAATCTCCAACTAAGCATGAAACGTTCTTTTCCGTGGTCTTTTTTGAAAAGGTAATGTGTATACCCCCCCCGCCCCCGGTTTCAGCCTTCTGGTTCCTTGTGTAACCTCCTGTTCTAATCTTCTAATCTTTTTCTACAACCCTGCCCAAACTTGCGTTGATCTTAGTGTTAAGGCGAGATTTTTCTATTGTCATTGATTTTGATTTAATTTGATTTTTGATTGGAAAAATATTTTATTCAGGTCGGAGACATTTGTATACATATAGTACAAATATTCTCAGAATAGTCTTATTTTATCTTATATATCTAAAGCAAATAAACAGATAATTAATCAGATATTTAAGTACGAACAACACATTTTGGCATATAATCAAACTAAATATATGAATAAATTAACTCTTTTTGCTATCATTTGGTACCTAAAGACATGGGTACTGCAAGACCAAATGAGAAATAACATTAAATTAGAGTAGGATAAATATACCGACCTTCGTTTGAAACAATATCTGAGGAAATCACAACTAAAATATAATATAAATGCCTGGTACACGATTATCGTACAAGTGGATACCAGTGACCGACGATCGGTCACCCCTAGGTGACTGATTGTCGGTGACATTTTTGTGACATTTTTGTCGTGTAAGTAAATACCGGGAACCGACGAAGGTGACCGACGATGGCAGGGAACCGATTGTCGGTCACCTTTGGACACTTTTGTCGGTTGTCGGTTGTCGGCTAAGTGGATATCGCACTGTAAGTGGGTTTTGGAGTGCATTGACCATAATATAGGTTAACTGTACGCAATGCGAACGCGGCTATGACCACCTTCGCTTTCCTGTAAAAAAAGATAGCCTTTCGGATACTTAAAACAATGATCCTCCCCCACCTTGAATTCAATTCTTGCTTCCTGGACATGGCAAATACCATATCCAAAGAAAAACTTGAGAGAATCTTTTTCTTTGATGTACACATCACTTTCTTTTCAAACACATAATGCCCAATAACACAATGTTGCATATAAATAATGGTTCATATTATAAATAATGATTTGTATTCATGATGTACAACTACTTACCTCTGACCGATAAATAATTTGAATGATTGAATCATGAAGATCTATCAATTTGATAACCAAACTTAGTCTTATTTCCAACCTTATTATTTTCTATAGCTCACACCGCTCTAGTTAAATTCTTCATACTAAACAATTGCAATGGGAATACATATGTATACATATTATATGTTGGTGTTGTCAATTAATATTAAAAATAATGTCAGTATTTATAGGAAAAGTGAACATATTTTGAAATGATTGATTATTTTTTAGAATTAGTTTAACCCTTATTTAACCCTTATTTTATATTATACGGTAATGAATTGATTAAATATATTATTGAAACATCAACATTCTGATAATGATAGGGAAATAACAGCATGCATTACTATTTGTTGGGGTAAAACATTGATATTCACCAAAGATATAAGGTAGATGGTATAAGACAGTGGCAGTTAGCAGCCAGGTAAAACTACTGCCCAGACCCGGGATTGAACCAGGGACCTTTAGATCTTCAGTCTAACGCTCTCCCAACTGAGCTATCGAGGCGCTGTGGCAACAATCGATAATAAAGAAAGTATATTGAACATAACAATATTTCATTGAAACATTTTTTTGCAGACTGTTTGAAAAAAAGTAAAAATATTGATGAGATGGCGTGGATATACAATGATCTACCCAACACAGACTACAGCCTAATCTACCAGGCAAATGAAGGTAGGAAACAACATTAACAACTGAGCCGAAAATCGCAAAAATGATACTTTTCAAACGTTTTTTCCACTGGAAATCTTTCTAGTTGATGAATAAATGAGTAAAGTATTTTTTATTCAGTGTCAAGTAAAGCCTCTGTTAGAACCTCCCCTCGCCCAAACACACACCAATGACGCAGACTTCCAATGCGCGTAGTTGCATACGATTTTGCATCTGCGAGCAAGCCAGCAATCCATGGTCATGATCTTGCATGTTCACTTAACTGCACTCAAATGAAGAGTTAAACCCATCTTAAAGAAATATGCCTTACTTGCTTTTAGAGCTCTTTTCCCAGCTTTACGAATTTAAACCTTAAAATACGTGTTACCCTGTAGGCGACAAGTATAACAATTGTTAGCTCAACGCTGAACTGGATGTTACAAATTTTGAGTTCTGAGTTTAAGATATCAGCTTTGTTCTTATCTAGGGATAGTGGTGTATGTAATTCCAATTATAGGTCAATGTGATACCATGATTCAAGTGAACCGCTGCCTGAAATCAACAAAAGTATAATTAAGCATTTAGTGGATTAAACATAAGAAAACTTCCTAAAAAAATTAAACTTCCTAATTTGCCAAATGTACCAATATGGATACATGTAAATGGAATATATATTCACACAATACACTAAAGATCAAAGAATTTAAATAGTCATCAGCAAAATTTAGTGGAATGAATGGGTTGAAAAATGTATGGAAAAACGGTGGTAATTAGATAGGAAAATGTTTGATTCAATTTGATTCGTTAACATAACTTCATAGAATGACTACAAGCATGTACTTTGAACAAAAAATGGAATTTGAACTGTTGAAACTGATCCACAAAGATATATTTACAAACAATAATGATAGAATTTTTGAGCAAAAACCTATTGGAAGGACACGAAGATTTGATGGTATAGTCCTCAATCAAAACATACCGAGATATGATCTGTATAAAAAAGCCTTTTTATATCATGGTGCAGGTATATGGAACAATCTGCCACCCCACATCAGACAGCAACAAGACCCTCTGTTGTTCAAAAAACTGATCAAAGAAACCTTTCAATTATGACTTACTGAGTTAGAAATTTTTCTTTCTATAATTTTTCTATTCTTTGATTTATTATCAAGGATAGCAACTTAGGTACCAAATAGGTACTTTCGACACTTGGTACACATGAACATATTTATATCATCTTCTCTCTCATACTTATTTTGTCTCATCTCATATCATTCCACACCTACTAATTACTTCCTTTTCTTCTTATTATTATTATTAATAAATTTGTTCACTTCTTTTAGTATTATTGTTATATTTTTTAAAATATCTTTTAGGTAATCCCGGATTGTAAGCTTAAAACTCTGAATATGACCCTGTGCATGCTAAAATGCCAGGGCCGGGGTGGAAATCGACCAATATGATCGATCCCCAAATTTGAAAGGGCAGGCACATGCCTAACCCTGACTGTTATCACCTGGATAAATAAAGTATTAAAAAAAACAAAAAAACAATTAATGGTAGGTTTAATCAATTGCTGTAGGTTAAAGGAAATTGATAGTAGAATTTTGTCACTTCAGTTGGACCTTGGGATCGGTTTTCTTTCAGGTGAGTATGTTATATTCCTTGTGATCAGTAGTTCTCTGAATGAATCAGAGAGTTCAGTGTCTATTACAGAAAGCAGTCCTTGGATGTGGCACATGATGCGCCCCTTTTGAATGGTGTCTTGGGGCACACAGGTGTTGTAGATTTATGTTAGATATTTGAAACAGATAGGTCATAAGACCTGTGTACTGACCTAATCTCAAGTAGACGTATGGTTATCATAGACACTGTGGACACACTTAATGTATATGTATAATAATGTGCCGCGCTGCACGTACATCTTTTTTGAATAGGCCAATCAATGCTGCCAAAACATTTCTTTATATATCTTCTTTTCTACACCACCTAATACAGAGCGCGATGCCATACACCTTTAGTTACCCTATATATGTTCTTGATTACAAAATAATATAGTCATAGTTCTGTCTCAATTTAGAGAAAATTCCTAAATAAATTTGTAGTGGGATGTTCGTGCAGGTTTTAGAGGATGTCTGATTTTTTTTTAAAGCTGTTGGTAAATGCAAGCTATTTCAGACAACTTCATACTTTTATCACACAGCAATATTTCATCTTGTATGGCACCAACTTTATTGCACCTCTCATATTACAGGGGCGTCGGAAACTAATTTCAAGTGGGGGGAACAAATTATAAGTTTGACCTTCGATACCCCACTGTAGTTGTGTAAAATATCAAAAATTACTGTATTTTCATATCATTATCAACATATATAACCAATGCCACCAAAAATGACAAATGACACCCAGGTTCAGGATTGATAGGCTGTAGGTAGGCTGTCTTAGAAAAAGCCCAGTTACGAAAGTAATTTTATACTGGGAAGTATGCCAGTATATTGGGTGGTTTTGACGGGGGTGGCACCACAATACAGTTTGAACAAGGCCTAAACCTCCATCATGGTGTGCATACATTCTTGTTAATTGTCAGCTGCACATTACCTTTTTGGAGTGTACGTGTTTTTACCCTACCAATGATTAAGAATTATGAATGTCCCATTGGTGTATCATGTGAGTATTGCATGTACACATGGCTATCACAATCCTGATAATTATTGTTAGTTCTTTCCTCAAAATTGGAGAAAGAAGAGACAGAGAAAGAGAAGACAGGGAGAGAGAAGACTGAGTGAAAGAAGACATGGAAGAGAGAAGAAATGAGGGATAGGGATAAAGAGAAGACATGAGAAAGAAGACGTGAGAGAGAAGACATGAGAGAGAGACATAAGAGTGAAGATATCAGAGAGAGAAGACAGAGAGAGAGAAGACAGCAAGAGAAGACATGAGACAGAGAAGACAGGGAGAGAAGACATGAGAGGGAAGACATGAAATAAAGAAGCCATGAGAGAGAAAACATGAGTGAGAAGATAGAGAGAGAAGACATGACAGAGAGAAGACTGAGAGAGAAGACTTGACAAAGAAAAGACATGACAGAGAATACTTGAGAGAAGACTGAGAGAGAAGACTGAGAGAGAGAAGACTGAGAGAGAGAGAAGACAGAGAAAGAAGACATGACAGAGAAGACATGAGGGAGAAATTAGTCTAATATATTTTAAGGTGATGATTTATTAATAATACAGGATCATGATATGTGATATCAGTCATCTTAAATACCATTCAGTCCCATACCCATCATATTAAATTCTGCAAAAATACCCCAGCTAAACTAGACTACATGATACTAATGTGTACACATCATACCAATGTGTACACTCAATAAAGATAGACAAATACCTTTAAACACATAGAAAATAATCTGATAAATAATTAGGATTTAGCCTAGATGCACAAGTTCATCAACGACATAGTTTGGTAAGATTAAGATGGTGAGCTCTTACAAAAAGTTAATAGTCAATTGATTGGCTGGAAAACTGGATTATTTAGACCTGGAGCCTGTGAAAAACCCAAATTCGGGATTTTGCTAACCCAGTATAAATAAAAGTTTAAAAAAAAACAAAAAACAAATAATTGCTTTAGACATTAAAACTATAGAACTATAGAAGTAAAGAGGGTGTACACATGGGTATTGCCATGTTCTGGGACATTTCTGACTCATTCACCATTGAATTACAGGAGCCAATGGAGGACCAAACACAAGGGCCCAGAACATTAAATGTGACATTTTCTAGGCCATATGTATGATATAGTCGGAAACAAATATTCATGTTAATAATGCTTTGATACAAATGTAATGTTTTTGATGTTTTTATTTTTTAAGGCAGTAATTTGCTTCATAATGCTGAAACCAAACAACCTGCATGACCTAGGGAATTTCCCATTATTGGGTCTCTCAGCCAGTATAATGTATAGCCTAAAACATTCTACAGGGTCACGATTTATGTTAAAATCCAGTACCGCAGAAAAGGTTGAGAAAAGGATAGATATTTAAGTATCATTAAAAACACAAAATTAGAAAACACGTTGGGTTAATTTGGATAAATCCTCTGGCTTTTGACCTTTTCAGTGTTAGATTTGACCTTTTCTTATGCCATATAAATTTTAGGGGGGACATGTCCCCCCTGTCCCCCCCCCGGTTCCGACGCCCCTGCATATTGTTGTGTATCATGATAAGGACTACTTCAAGTTTTATATCCTGCTTTTGATATTTCTGAGATATCAATATATAAGTGCAGTGTTGTGAGGCCATATACAGAACATTCACATCTCACATTGTGAGAGGTGGTACATCAGAAGATATGGACACTTTCCTCCATTGCAGAGAAGGTTATGCCAAGGTTGCTCGTTGTCAGAAAGCCATAGCTCAGACATGTCTACCATACATCCTACAGTCCATAGGTACAGTCTACTCCATTTTTTCCCACACTTGATAACCCAACCATTGCCATGAAAATTTCTTAATGACTGTTTTTAAATGCCTTCCTTATCTACAGCAGGGAGGTATATACAATTGATTAGCACTGAACAATATGCGCAACTGGCATATAGTTGAAAGTAATGCCACTACTACCATCGCCAGCTATAGCTAGTTATTTATAAGTGCATCACTAGTATGCTCTTCCCTGGTAAAGGGGAATCAACTACTGGGCTATATGTTGGGACGGGGGGTTGACGATGAATAATAGAAGAAGTTCATCAAGGAGTTTGGTCGAAACCAAGCAAAGCTGGGTTTTAATATGCCATAAACAGCTACAATAAAGCAAAACAATTTCTGTTCCTGTACGTCTGTGCGTGGCAATGCTGCAATTGAAAGTGAGTGAACAAGAACGATTTATGTCTACCAGTTGCAGCAACGGTTCTGATTGGTTAAGAGAACAATGGGCGCGTCATAATAAACTGGGTGACGGCCTGTGATTGGTTGAATAAATATGGGCGTGGCCCAGAAGGGAAGTAACCGCCCTTGGTCCCAAATATGGGCATTGACCCGTCGATTATATAATATGTGGTACTATTGCCGACAACAGTACTGCAGCATCACCTGGCATGCAGTGGCTAAATTAAGCCCCAGTTGCGCATATTTTGGCTCATTCAATGAGTCGTTGCTACTCCCTTGTATATACCTCCCTTGTACTAGATTGTTTTCTTATCCTCAAAATAATTATCTTTCAAAACAGGACGGTTGAGTTGAATATGAATTGTAATGGATAGAAATCGAAAATTAAATAGAAATAAAGAAATGCATCAACAGCCCTCAATGTCGGCCATTAATTCTGTAACAATTTCTCTTCCCAAAATTATTGGAGCCCTGGCAGCTACAGAAAAAATTAAAGGATTGATGACCAACATGTGATAATTAAAAATAATCCATCGCAATAAACTTGCTCAATATTCCCAATGGTCTAATACTTTTAGAACAGGTATGCAAATATCCCCACTCTAGTATGTCTTATGAGTTCCCGTTTTCTGATGTGTCGAGATCAGTTGGAACCCAAACAGAGTGCCATTTGCTTTTTATTACACACTTTATATGGATGTTAAAAAGTAAATTTAACTTGTTTAGCCTAAAATTTGGCTTGGGGAAGCTCAATTTACTGCAACTTGTAGGCCTAAGTTATGTGATCGGGGACAATGTCATTTGTTTCAGGTTTGTAGGTCAGGTCTACGCTGCGCTAATGATATTGCGTCTTTACCCAAACCGTTCACATGAACAGTTCAGATCAACCGAACTGCACCCCCAAACTACACCTTTCTAACTGCTCACATGTGTAATAAATTCTCAACTTGGTACAAGTCAATCAATTGAAATTCCATTTCTTGTTGTCCTAATCCCCTTGTTTCCCTGCCTTACACACTGACTGCCATTTCGCAGATTAGTGCAAGTCATTATATAACTATTATTGTTTAAAAAAACAAATTCTTTAAAACATTAAAATCAGTCCCATATTATGAGCAATATTTCCCCCATTTCAGGAACCTTCAATACTGAAGTATGATAAGCCAATTGAGACAGAGGGGCTCCATTGTTAGTTAGTCCAGATATCATTTTCTATCCTGATCAGTGACAGTAGTTTACATGTATAGCTCTGCATAGGTACATGGGCATAAAGCTTATATTAGCCACTATCTAGCAATTTATCACTGGGTCCAAAGTTCATATCCCTTCACATGGGCTATGTTACCTAATATTCAGCCAGAGGTCTTCACAAATGCTCTGAAAATACCAAACTTTAGGACTAAAATAAAGTTAGAAATAACCTAACTGCATTTGACTCAACCCATTTAATATCAAATATATCTTTACGATTGAGTATTTAGGATTTGTTGCCAAGATGCCAATCAGATTTGTGAGTGCAGATACTGCATATTAGAGAGTATTATGACTTGAATGCAAAATGTCAACAACATAAGGTATTAAAATGTAAGATCTTCTTTTATATCTGGATGATGTGGATCGATTGTTATATTATGTATTAATATGGGGGAAAAAATTCGAGAAAATGGTGAACAATGATATAGATTGTAATAAATTATGAAATGACCCTCTGTCATGAATATGATAATAGAGTGACTTAATGTTAAATTATATTTTGAAAAAATTCTTTTAATTTTTCCAATCCCCCTTTTCATATATTTGCCCTGAAAACTAGGTAACTAGCTTTGCACCAGTAGTGTCAGGAGAAGCTCAAGGTGGAGAACCCACAAATTCCAGTATTCATTTTCTATCAACCTGGGGTGGCGTTCATAATAGGTTGGATTCATACAATTGTGCCCTGTGATAAATATGTGTCACACCAATCCGTTGAAGAAATGCGGGCCATTCTTTGTAATAATTCAGGGTCAGTAGTTGGGCGAGAAATTAATCAACGCAACACACAGAGATGTATGCTTCAAATCAGTAGGATCACTTAAAAGAGGTCGAACTAACTCTGATCTTTATTCTTATACTAGATAGATTAGAACGAATACACTGGGCCTGCGCTGATTGGCTTAGGTCTCGTTGGACCAATTAATCAACAGGTTAGATTAGAGATCAAATCAGCCACAGGATAACAATGACAGAAAAAATATTAAAACGAGGTGCAGAGTGACCACTCCCACTCTGACCAATCTCTTTGGGTGGTGACCAGGTCACGGGGTTATCTCCCCTCCCCTCTCCCTCCCACTCTTTAATCAGTATTCCCCCCTCCCCTGACCTGGCGGTCAGCCCCTCCCCTCCCTTCCCCTGTGATCGACTTTGAGATAACGGTCAGACCTGGACCTCACCTGTACCTTTGGACTTTGGAAATGATAAGAAATCCGCGAGCGTTGTGGCGGTAAGAAAGTGTAGGTAGCCTTCTGGCCGGTAGGGGCGTGATGAATGCGTGGCTGAATGAGACTACTTTAACTTAAAAATTAGACAATTTATGCATGTCAATTTTACACCGTGTTGTGCTCAATTTTCCGTGATGACTTTTGTCCCGGCTGTCACGGGATGCCACAAAATTTGTCACAGGTATAGTCTTAAATTTGTGTATTCTCTGACAACTCTCCCACATTTTTGTGGTGGCTCAGCCATTCAGGAATTATTGCATGGAATACAAATTTGAGATACTTCAACATGAGACTGTGTATTTTTTCAGGTTCTATAGACACTACTGGTAGCAGCAGTTTTACTGTATGTGACTATGGAGCTGCAGATGGGTCCACTTCTGAGAGTATCATCAACCAGTGTCATGGTGGGCACACTTTAGTGTAACTAAATCAAATAGTAAATGTTTATTGTTGTAGTGGAAGGTATACCTCTGTTGTACCTCTTTTCTTCAAGACAACCAACATCTAAATTTATTCACAGTGAAATGATGGAATATTAATCTAAATTGTTCTTGATTTTCCGAATAATTGTATTTTGGCTATCTGAGTATCCTCTTGAAATAATCATAATCATAGAGACATGCATGCATTTATCTATATTGTTGTATGTCTTCAATTTAAAAAAAGTCTCATTCTCTAATATGTCAGACTCATATTGTACGATCTTTAGTAGTATGCTAAACTGATTTCGTCAATAGTTTCGGTCCCTGAAACAGGCTGAAACAGAAAATACAAGAATTCCCCCAATTTCTATCTACTTTTGTCTTCCAGCTTACCTGCAGACAGCTCAAGGGAAGTGTGGCCTCACGTGGGTGTACAATGATTTGCCAAAAAATGACTTTACTGAAATATACAAACTATGTTCACAGGAAGGTATGTGTATTTATATATATATATAATGCTTTTATTCATTCATGATAAACAGTTACAATATCACATAATAAGGAAACGGTTTCAGTCCTCTGCCCCCTTGCAGTTCTTCCACGACCGCCCTAACCGTATTTCAACCATACCACAGCCCTATAGAGGTAGACTATTCCAAAACCTTTTATAGTTAACAACAGCTAAGACATATTAGGTAGACGAAGCTTGTAACACCTAACCTGCACGACCGCTGAGTGACAATCTGGTGTAGCAGAGTGTTATGACCCAATGTACACCGTTATATGAACAAGACCATTGTGAAAGGTATGTTACAACACCTGTTATATCCACATACCGGACATAGAATGGACAGCTGGTAACAGGCTGGACACACGCTTTGCAATGTACACCTTCTATTCAGTTACATTAAACACTTGCCAAATAGCAGCCTTGCAGTTCACATCTTATATTCTCAGCTACCAAGATTTTCATTTAATATAGAGTAGATATTATTCTTTAGGGAATAGTACATTTATTTATGTGTATCATACACACCATGATATCACACTGGTGGGAACCCGATATAAGATCAATTGGTGCAGAAATATATTCAAAATTATATTTGTAACAAGGAGCTGAGGGCAGGATCCTAATAACAACAGAAGTTTCCTGCCACATGTGGATAGCAAGGTATCTTATAGAGTCAGGACATGGGACTCTATAGGAGAAGGATCCATCTACAACTTATTGCATATAGGTATTTGTGGCTGACTTGAATTTACAGGAACACACAAGTAAGTGTTTATATATTTGGCATGAAAGTGAAACATTTTAAAATGGTTTCACTACACATTTTTTGGAATATGTAGAGACTATTTTCACATCAATTGCATTTTAGAATGATTCAATATGGCCAGGCAATGAACCTCAAGGAGATTTTTCGAAACATATTGAGTGCATTAAGATATATACATGGGTGCTGTATAACATTCAAGCACATATGGGAATGTAGTGGGATTTGAAAAACATCAGTTCCACTATAAGAAGTCTTAATGCTCAGTAAAATTGTAGAAATTGTGTGATGGGTCAGTGAAGCATTTAATTCCAAATTATGTGAAATATTAGTAAAAACATCTAATGCCAAGTGTGTGATAAGATCAGTGACTCTTTAATACCAGTTTTGTCTTGCAAAATATTAAACATATGGCAACATAGTGGGAGATCAGTTTCACTAATGTTTAATGACATTCCACAAATAGACAGACAAAAGTGAAACAGGATGAACAGTTTCACTAGTATGCAATAAGACAATAGAAACAATATTATAGATTATTTGATGAACTTCCATGCATATACTAGATGTCAGAAAATCGGATATCAGTTTATTTGTTCAGACAGATGGAGTATCAAGTCAGAAGTCTCTCTAGAACATGGGATTATAACATACTATATTACAAAGTTTAAATTGATAGGTTTATGTCACAAACCTCTATGGAAATAGTTGAAGAGACATTTGAAGAACTGTGTTGAATGATTATTTGAATAATTATTTGAAGAACTGTGTTGAACAATTATTTGAAGAAACATTTGAAGAACTGTGTTGATTAGTTGTTTGAAGAAATATTTGAAAGACTCTGGCTTGAAGAAGTATGTTGTTTGTTTTCCAAATTATATGCAATGGGAGGTAAAAAGAATAAAAAGCAAAAGAAGATTCCAGAAGGTTATTCTCTGCAGCAGATGGTTAGGCATTTGAGAAACAAGAAGGTTTATGTGTCAGAAGTCAATATCCCGACTGATAATACTTTAAATCCTGAAGAAGACACACATGCGAACGAAGTCGACATTGTTGGAACGCCTGTGAAAGGAACTTATCCGAATCTAGAAAGAACGAGGCAGCAACAGCGCCAAATAGAAATAACTGGTGGATTCGGAATGTTTGACAGTGAGACTACAGACAATTTCAGGAGATTCATGGAAGGACATAGAGCTAGAATGGAGTCTAGACAGCAGATGCCAGCAGCTCAGTCGGGATCACAGAATTTCGGCCGTGGAGCGCTTGAATCACCTCCGAACGACTGTTTTGGTTTTGATGCAGGTGAAGATCAAGTGGACATGAGAGACAATAATATTCAGTGCTCATTTCAGGACGGATCTCCCTCAAAAGAAAGTCATAAAGGTGGTAGTGGAAGTGGTCCCAGTGCAGGTGATAATCAACCATTAGAACAATGGGATTTGTTCAGTGGTAGTGCGAAGGCACAGGGACACAAACCATCAAAGGGGGAGAGGCTCTTAGCAGAAGAGGAGGACGCAGGAGAAGAGCAAGGAGCTGCGAAAATGGCTACTGCACAGAAAGGGTCACTGAATAGTCCATCAATTCCCGGTGATACTGATCAAAGTCCTTCTCATTTTCAGTTGGATCTTCGAGGGGCAAAACCTGATGTTCAGAAAGGATTTATAAGAGAGATCCTAAAGAGGAATCAGCTGGTGAAGGATGAGCAGGAGAAGAACTATGGACTTCAGGTAGAAAATGGTCAGCTCAGACAGGAGATACATCAAGTTGTCCTAGATGAAGCTCAGAAGAGAACAGACCTGGTGCAGGTGATGGCGCAGAAGATGAACGCTCTAGAGACCGAACACCAGGGCGAGATGAAGTGGTTTAGAGATAGAGTCAAGCACTTGGAGTTGGAAAACAGGATTTTGGAGATGCAGGCGATAGAGGTACCTGTCCCTCAAATTAACACAGTGGCACAAGCAGTACAGACATCGCCACAGCGAGTACAGCAAGAGCCGCAACAGGGAACTCCACCTGAGGCAACAAGAGTTACGCAGTCACATCTTATATTCTCAGCTACCAAGATTTTCATTTAATATAGAGTAGATATTATTCTTTAGGGAATAGTACATTTATTTATGTGTATCATACACACCATGATATCACAAGAGCCCTTTTTATACTCTGCTTTTGGGTTTGTAATTCCCGCCAGATCTCCAATCCCTAGGTCATGTGACCTCGATCCAGTCCTTTCCCTCAGTGCCTGGATGTGGCTTGGGGTATGTATTAGACTTGTACTAGACTTGCACAGGTCCCATGTCTTCATGGCATGGGGCCTGTTGGGGGTGTGGGGGTGTTGGGTAGGGGAGGTGGGGGGGAGGTTTCCTAGTTTAGTTTGACTGGTCTGTTTGCGGTTTCGGCAGTTGGGCCTCTTCAGGTGCTTTGTTAGATTATGTTCTCTTCCCTTCTTATACTGTCTTTGATAGACTAGAGGAGGGGCGGTCCAATGTCTTGACATTGTTAATTTATTTATTTATTTTTTTATTTTTTTTGTGGGATTTTATTCCGACTGGGAATTTTATTGGGATTGTTATCAGAGAAAATGGAGCAATTTGTTTTAATTGTCCATCCATGCCACTCATAAGAGTACAGGTGTTAGTGTGAGCCTTACCTCATTCATTATTAATTTGTAATTCTTATCTCCATTGAGCCTCTGGATGAGAGCTAATGCTTTTGTGCGTAAGTCTGGTCCAAGGGTCTCTGGTATGGATAAAAAATTGTTGACGTGGCTTTTTGTGGGGAGGTTTAGGCTCATTTGAATTCGGAATCCTTTACATTCATACCATGTGGTTGGTATGTCTGTAGCCTGTGGATCCAATTGTGTTCAATTTTGATCCTTAGGTCTTTTGCCCTCTTGCTTTCAGGGTGCTGGTATATAAAGTCGATAATTTGTATCTCAAAATCATGTGTACCTTTGTGGTTAGGTAGGTTGAAATGTTTCCCTACCTCTGATTTGCTTCTGTTGTGCTTTATGTCTGCCATGTGTTCACTTGCCCTTTTCCATAGGGTTCGTTTGGTTTGGCCTATGTATAGATGGTCGCATTGCTTGCATGTAATGCAGTATATTATGTTTGAGCTTCCACAGTTTATGTTATTCTTTACTTCGATTTTTCTCTTGTTTGTGCCTTTTATTGGCCTTTCTTTGTTGATTTTAGGACATACCTTACATTTTCGGTGTTCGCATTTATTCTGAGTTTTTTCTTTCATTTCGTTTGGCCTTTCTGGGTGGTAGTCCAGCTTTGCTCTTATCAAATGTTCTCTCAGATTTTTGGGGCGTTTGTACCCACATATTAGTTTCTTTGCATGCAGACTTTGTGTCTGTTTGGATTTTCCTAGCAAATGCCAGTTTTTCTTCAAGATGTTGTTCGCTTTGCTGTATGTTGGTCTGAACATACCTATGTGGTGGATGTTGTTTTTCTCTGCTTTCTCTTTTTCTTTCTCTCTTTCCTTTTCTGTAAAAATTTTTTTTTATCCATACCAGAGACCCTTGGACCAGACTTACGCACAAAAGCATTAGCTCTCATCCAGAGGCTCAATGGAGATAAGAATTACAAATTAACAGCTAAGACATTAAGACATTATATTGTACATCAAATTATCAATATTGTTGCAATTGTTTTCTTCATCTACTTTTTCTCAGGCCACCTAGGCCTACAATGCTGTCACTTTTCATGTCACTTGGCCATATCGGACGGTAGGCCTTCTAGGCCTAGCCTACTAGTCTAACATTTGCAAATTCAAAGAAAAGGTGATATATAGACAAGTAGATCATTTATTAAAATTATGTATATTTTACTGACAAAATAAGGTATGTATAATAATCAACTTATAGGACTCGCACGGACGTGATAATAAAGAACTTAATCTCCAACATAGAGTATAGTACTCACCCTGCGGGTTTGTGCATTTTTCATATGCCTACGATCTTGTTCTTTACTTTTGCGCCGTGCTTCAACTCATCCAATATAAGTGCTAACTAAATCTAGTACAAATCATCATGAACCAAGTCAGCTAGTGCAAGACCGGAACCCTGTGTTCCAGTTAAGGGAACTTAATCATACATATATCTGACTTGAACAGACTTCATTGGACATTTCTTTTTTACATCTTTACTAAATCACCTTGCTGAACAAGCTTTTACTCGCACTTATCACTAGGCTTTTCTACCTAGCAGCCATCAAAATTCAGAAACAACTCCTTGTGAGCTGGGCAACAGTGTAGGCAGTGCATCAGTCTCATAATCTGAAGGTTGAGTGTTTGATCCTCACCCAGGGCAGGCAGCTTAGCTTATGGAATGAGATCCAGAACCCATCCCAGAAGAACACATCAAAGGAGAGGGGGCAATCACATTTAAAAGGTCCAGTGATAAATGTATCAAAAAACACAGCAAGGAAACATGCCGTCCATGCAATTTTAAGAGCATAGAGACATCCGGAGGGAGCGCTATTGATCATTGGGTGATTTTAAAAAAGAAATCAGTTTTCCAAACCCAGGACTCAGTACACCCATCATATCAGGGGTACCAGCATCACATACCCCAACACCACAAACAGCACCCATGCAAGGGGAAGAATCCCTAGAAGAATCTCAAATAGAATGGGACATCCCATTACAATCAGGAAAGGGGGTGCAGCACTGTAGGGAGGGGGGCACAAAAACTAACCAACATTTATAGGAAAATCCTCACGAAATTCCCAAATCCCAGCCATGTTGGTGTTGGGAAATGAGATGAGTTAGCAGATGAGTTAGCCAGGCACTCAGTGAGGATCTGAGCCAAAAGGGTGATCTGCCCCCCTCCCTCTCAAGGGGTACGTCTTCTTAAGGATTACTACAAGTCTAAACGTCATCTAAACGTCAGGTATCAACGTTTAGGAAAATGTGATGTCAACAAGCTAATGAGTGAGTGGTGTAGATGGAGCCACTGGTCTCACCAGCCACCAAGGAGCAACTCGAGAAACTATTTTTGAAAATAAAGCTCTTCTAATAATACTAACAAAACGACTGGGCCTTTACTATTACGTTGCTTACTTATTGCAGGGCTATCTTTAATATCCAATTCCATTTACCAAGATATGTTTATAAATACCCATATCTCACAAATATCCCCTGCTTAAGATATATCACTATCTTATTTTTTCATCAAGTCATGTATCTCAATATGCATTTATCTCAATATATATATATCTTTACACTTCATTCATCTGGAAGTTTTGTAAATTCAACCAGACCATTTTATTTTTCACATTTGACTTTTGTCCCAATTTTATTGTGAAAGCATCCAAAGGAAACATCTTCAGACTTGTTTGTGCCAGGAGTTTCTATGAACAGGTTCTACCAGATTCTTCAGTAGATTTTGGCATCTGTTTTTCTGCAGTTCATTGGCTGTCACAAGCGTATGTATTACAGAATTTTTAAAACAAAGTGATAATGCTTATAGGCATAATTATCATAATTAGTAGTAGTTGATATTCACCACAGCTGACAGCATTGATTTTCACCTCAGCTGAAAGTGTTCAGGATGGGCTTTACCATACCTACTTTGTTTCACCAGTACAGCTATAAATCACACTCCCCTCTGGAAAAACTGGCGTTTTCTTAGCTTTATTATAAGAGTTAAAAATCCGAATTTCATAAGTTCATGAAGTCCTTTTAAGGTACCTCCACCCTTGGAATGATATACGTCTTTTACCTAGAGTGTAAAGCAACTTTAACACCTTTGAAACCAACATTTATCGATCTTTTTTTCAGTTTTGATGATGGGGAAAAACTCAATGGTAAAAGAGCTAACCCTCATGAACAGGGAGAACTGGTTTGGGATGTTGCGGCAAGAGAATGGGAGAAATTCCTTTTGTGCCGAGCTAGGGAGTTAAAGAGTGGCAAGAGTTTTTTTGTTCACTAAATTAAATTAATATCCAAGCAATTAAGTACATCATATATATATCATTTTGCCCAATAAGGAACATTCATTGTAATCAAAAGGTTGAATCTATGCAACTATCATACTATTATTTCCCCAATGAAAATGTTTTCATGAGGATTTGCATAATACAAATATTGGTCACATAATGATGTAACTCTATCTTATATTAAGTAATATCACATTTGTCCATGAAGAAGACATGTATGTGTGACATAATAATGTGATGTGTTTCAGGAAAATGAGTCATCAGTCGCAAAAAATAGATTTTGAGATACCATTATATTTGAAAAGATGAGATCAAGCCGATTCCAATGATTGTAAACAGTCTAATAATCTTATAAGTATTTCAATATTTTAAGTTTGATATTTTCGTTTTTGAAAAAAAAAGTTTCCAATATTTCTGGAGGTCACTAAACAGTAAAGTAACTAAATGTAGTCCATATGAGGACCTTTAAAACGAAAGGATATATGACATAGATTGTCCTGATATTTGATACATAGATTGATATAACTATAAGTGACAAACTCCCCAAAAATCAGAACATTCCAATAATGTGATCTTGTGAAAAAAAACACTTTGAAAAATATTAATTTTGCGACTTATGACTCATTTTCCTGAAACATATCACATATGAGTCCAATTCAAGGTGGGCGCATGGTTCTAGCAATTGATGATAAACAGAGGGTGCCACTTGGTCATCGGATGATACAGAACATAATTGTACCACAACTATATGAAGAGGGACTAGTGACAAAGGTATCACTTATGGAGTCTTTTAATTTGTAGGTCACAGCATAATGATTACAGTCAAACTTAATATATATTTCCAGGGAGATCAACCCATATCCTTTTAGCACCAAACAGTACCAAACAATCAAATATATGAGGTTAGTCACTGCGTTAGACAGTCCAGGGGTATAACACCCTAAGGCAGAGACTAAACATAATAATAACCTCTGTTTAGGGCCTGCTGGTGAACTGTTTGTTTATAATAACCTCAGGAGTATACACAAAATAGTGCACCAGCAGCCCCTCAATGTTGGTTATTAGTTATTTAATAGACTTGATGACCATGTAATATTGGCTATTGGAATAAATATTGACTCCATAATTATGAGAAAGTTAATCTGTGACATACTCAATATATTGAACTAATCATAAATAATTGGAATGCACATCTTATAATTATGATGTAAAATTGTTCTCTCTAAACAGGAAGAATTTCGAAGTATCTGTTGTATTAGAGAAATAGGGAGAGATGAAGCTGACCTAAGGAGACCGTTTGAGGGCCATGATGCTATAGCAGGGAAGGCTGGGCTAAGTCTCAACTACCTAAAACACTGCTGTACACCTGACAACCAAGCAGGTGTGTATTAATTGAAAGAGTTTATGTTTGTAGATTATTGTAAATTTCCTAGATTTTATTCTGATCATCACAAACATATATATTAATGTGGAGAATACAGGTCTGTTCTTCGCTAATAGATTAAATTCGGCGGCTGAGCGAGAAATGAATCAACACAACACAAATGGTTTAAGTTCAGAACGGAGAAAGGAAGAGGTCTGAATCTATTTCATCTGGGTTATTTATACCCCAAGGAGCCACAATCAATGAATCTAATTGGATCTCCCTGGGTTGACCATCATTAATAACAACACAGCAGGGGTCCAATTCAAAACAATGTTACATGATGAATAAAAATGAGGCAGAAATTCTTAATTAACCACCCAGTGTCCAATGAATGACACTGGTCTACACTGACCAGCCAGGACTAACCATTAACAACTTTCCCTTCCACCCCTTCATCAGGCTCCCTGCCTGCTGTCCCTCCCTCCTTGGTTGACAAAGCAAAGGTAATTCACCTCCTAACAAACATTAACAGCAGAACAACATGTATTGCAATGCATATGCCTGTTGGGGAACATCAGGGGAACATTTGATCTTGTTTAAAAGTAAATGGTGGAATGGGAATACTATTTACATATCTTAGTTTCATTCATCAAACATAATTCTTCTCCAAACACCTCCTTTATATGAGTGAATGGCATATTGTTTATAATAGTATATCTATCTAGACAAACACGATGATGAATACAACGTGAAATGGACAACAAGAAAATTTCCGTAGTAACTTATTATGATGTAGCTAAGGCTTTCAATTGCATCGACCATGAGATCTTGCGAAGCAAAATGAAACTATATCATATAAATCCAGGTATTATTGATCTTGTGACCAACTATTTAACGAATCGTATACAGCATACCAAACTTAATGGTCTTGTTTCTGACCCGATTCCCATTGAAAATGGTGTTCCACAAGGAAGCTTGTTAGGACCCCTGATCTTTTTAATTTATGTGAATGATCTACCCTCCTGTTTAAATAAAATTATTTATCCTAGAAACTCGCTCGAAATCAACATATCTATCTATGCTGATGACACGGCCCTTACTATAACAGGAGAAGATCCAGAGGAATGCCTTTGAGTTAGCCAATTGGCAACGAACAACGTGTCCTCTTGGATGGGTTCTAATAAGCTAAATATTAATTCGCAAAAATGTCAGATACAGTTCATCGGAAATCAGTTTCAACAAAAAAAGATCAAGTTTGACACGCTGGGGGATGTTTTCATTGACGAGCGAGCTATAGAACGTGCTAAAACTGTAAGATATTTGGGCTATCAAATAGATTCCAAATTAAATCTTATAGATCACTTTACAAAAATGAAATACTTAATCCAACACAAGCTAAATTGCCTTGTAAGGTTGAGATATTATATTAATAAGAACATTACAACATCCATAGTGAAAGCACACCTCCTATCCTCGCCGAATATGGAAATTTCCTCTACACTCTAGCAAATGCAACCTGTATTAATAAACTTCAGTCTGTATTAAACAGAGCAGTTCGACTAGTCTTTTATAAAGACAACAATGATATGTCAACTGAAGAAATGCGATTGAGCCTAAATATTGATACCTTTAAGAAAAGAGGTGACATCGCTCTCTTAGGGCTTATGTGCAAATTCTCTGAAATAGAAGATATGATCCAAGAAATGCCACGCGAGACCAGGCAGGCAGAAGGAGTTAATTTAAAACAACCCCCATGTAACACCAAAAAATATAACAAATCTCCTCAAATGAGAGGGCCTAAATTATGGAATAGGTTGAATACAAAAGAAAAGAACAGTGCGTGGCCTACTCTTAAAACCTTCCTAAAAAAAATGATCGCTGGAGGGACTAATGCCTGACTGATTTTCTTTGTGAGTCTTGGAGGTTGCATTCTGTATACTGTAGCTGTATACTGTACTCGTCAACGAAACTACTTGTAGAAGTAGAGTATATATTATTTGTATGTACATAACTTAGAAAGGTAACTACTATGATCATTATGGCAGTTTGCCTGCTACTACAGTGCCTATGTTATCGATCTGTTTTTATCTGCGAGCTATTTTGATGATGTTTTTTAGTATGCCCACATACTCAAAAATGAAAAAAAATGGATGTTTCTCTCCTTTTGGCTGCTTTGAAAATAGAATGTGTTCATATAACTATGTCGACCATGTTGAAATTATCTTTATTTCAAAACTTATATTGGTCATTATAAACTGTTTAAATTTACACTGTATTTATTGATCGCTATAAAATCAGTAGCTCTTTGGTAATGATCACGTTTGTAGATCCTCCTAGGAATGATAGCTGGGAAGTTATCCCACTATAACCCTCACTACAAACCATATGTTATTACTCATAATTATATAAATGCTCTCTGTATATTTAAAAATGTTAAAACTTCAACATACCTCACTTACTTCGATGTAAAATGGTTTCATCAATAGTTTTGCTTGGCAATGAGAACTATCACGCATGTGAATATTGTCCAATCAAATTTATTAAAAAAAAAATACAAAAATTTAAATGTAATCCTACAAAATATTATTTGGTTACAGAAGCTTCCGAGTTCATGCTCAGCCATATGAAAAGCTACTGTTGCTCTTATTTGGAGATATTCATGGAAACAAGATCAACCAAAGCCGCTAATCAAGTCATAGACACCATCTTCAAGAGAGCAGAGGAATATATCCTAGATCACCCTAATTCATTCACTTGCATTGTAGAATACCATATTATAGAGATTGTGAAGAATAAAGAAGAAATTACCATGAATCAGTAAGAGACCGATTTTCACAACTGGTAGGCATTTGGGTTCTTTAGCAATAACAGGCTTAACATTATAACAAACCTTATAGTGCTGAAAATGGCTGGGTAAAACTCGAAATCTGTCCAGGAAATCCTACATTGATAGGTGTATAATTACAAATGAACCCGACGGGCAAATGAACGCGATTCTACGCGATTTTTAATGCGCAATCATCTCGCCATATTTCCGTGATGAGAGTGGACGCTTTTCACGCAATAATTATTGCGCAATGATTGCGGGATGGTCACGCTAAGGGTATAACGCAATATAGGCGCAATAATTAGCAAATTCTTATGGCATTTGGGCGGGATATTTCATGCAGAATATCCACCTTACTGTATTGTTTTTATTTGCAGAATAATATCATTTTCCAGGTGTGTTTTAATTTGAACAGTAAGGTTTCATGAGTATCATTCATTTTAGACAAGAGTGTTAACGTAAAAATAGGTGGTTATTTTGTATTTTATTTAATTCATTGAACAGTGGCCGAACATAATCTGCCTTAGCATTACATCAATTTGGGCATCTTTTTTTGCCTTGGGCTTCCACTGACACAGTGAGCATAGTTGTCTACACAGATGCTATTAGTGTGTGGGCACTTGAACAATGATTTTGGGCTGCCCGAAGTCCTGATGACTTATGAGTACCGTTAGGAGGGGTGTGTTTATCACAACATTTAGAAAAATGTAAATTACTCAAATAAACTATAGAATTATATCATTTAGAACATTCATTAGTAAATGACCAGTAACTGTTTAGGGTATAAATTCCACATAAATGTAATTAGCGGCCCATTCATTGTACTAATAATTGTTAATGTGCCTTGGTCACATATAGCGCCACCTGCTGTTTAGTTCAGTCTGTAGGGGTGTCTTCTATAGCTGTGAGTGTCAGAGAGTACAATATGTGCGACAGTGAGTGTGAATGCCACGTGAGTGAGCAGTGGCAGGTATTGTGGCGTGTTGTGGTTTCATTGTGTTGTATAATTTTATGGCAATTGTGTGTGTGGATTTGGTTTGGAATATTATCTGCGATAGAACTGTTCAGAATTGTTTGGTTATAGAGATGAATATGGTTGTTTCTCATGAAACGGTTCCAAATTGGTATTTTGAGAAAAGGTCATTGGAATGGAATGAAATTGCTAATATAGGCACCCCATATCCTAGTCTCCTATACCCTGAAACTGTTTCTTATGTATGAAAGTTATTGGAAAGAACCCTAAAATATATTGTGTCACAGACGGTGATGATAACAAAGATGTTCATCGTCATTTTATTCATTTATAGAAAAATAAAATTATTATCATTTTACATGACTGCAAAGAAGAAAACAAGACCTTTCGAATGGTATATAGGAAACAACCCTATACCCATTGGATCATTATGAAAATTAATGAAGAAATACCATGACTGCATTATGATGAGTATTTAGGCGCAATTTTGAATGCGCATTACATGCGCAATTGAGATAACACCCATATTATTAACTTTGGAAGAAAACATGTATTCACAGATAAAATTGGTTGAGTAACACATCTTTAATACAAACATGAATGAAAGTGAATGAGAACTTGATCAAACACAGGTGGGAGACCATCATCAACATAGGAGGAAATAAACGCAATGGATTTCACATAATGGCTACTAATGGCATGTCCATTTCACTGTGATTCAAAGCCATAAGTATCACACTTCACTTTTTTGCGGCCGATCACAAAATGATCACAGTGCCATCACACTCAATTGCACTCAGTGCCCGTCGGGAAGAGGTTATGGGCAGAAAATCAGTGTTTTCTTTAATAATATTCCTACAAAATATAAAATTACAACTTCAAGCTGTAATAATAAAATATTTTGCCCAATCGTTCCCTGCATGTTCCCTGCTATTCTAACCATTTTTATGGGTTTAAGTCCAATATTTCTCTGATAGCGAGAAGGAAAACTCATGGGAAATTTGTGCGTCATCGTACGTCACGTTTGTTATGAGCCTCTATCAACAATAAATTGCCACTATATAGATCTAAATCATCATCAAGTAGTGTTTTACGAATTGTTTCATAACCCTTTGTTAGATTTGTAGTAATATTATGGAGTAATAGCTAAAAGATCCAAATGCCAGTTTGATGATCGTGGAAGTTAATGCATCATCGTCCGTCATACCTATTATTTATCCTCACAATTTATAGGCTAAAGAATAGGAAATGTATTCTTGATATGCATTACAAATATGGATTAGGTTGAATAATCAGCATATAATTATTAAGATGATTTTGGCCATACACTCGATATTATTGTATGTCACTCTCAGCTGCTACTTAAAACAGGTAATGACAAATCCAATTGAGTACATTTCAATGTATCAACAGATATTATTCATATATATACTGACTGATATCATATTTCAAACATCCTAATCCGTAGGGAAATAACAAGAAATACATTCTTAGTTAAAGTGTAAAAAATTGAGAAAATTTTAAGTTAAAAAGTTCAGGATCAGTTTACATTACATATTTTTACAAGATTGTATCAAATTACTATGGGAATCTATCGAAGGTAGAAAAAGAAAATGATTAAAATGAATATACCACATGGATGAAATGCTACTTTAAAGATGTTAATAATCACTTTGATGTATGATGATGGCGGGTTATGGCTGGGTAGAGGATGAAGGATGAAAAAATTTGCCGGGCCACTAAAGGCTAATACTTAGATATTAAGCTGCCAAAATCAGTCAAAGTTGGCAGCAATGCAAGGCGTTTGAATGATGGCAGAAGGCAGAGAGGATGAAATAAAGTGGGTTTTTCCTGTGCACTTTCTGGCCTATTCAAATATTATAATATTATTGTGTAGTGATTCGCAGTCTCGACACGAATAAACAAGTTAACAAGAACAAATTCCCTGCAAGCCAGTTTATTCTTCAGTCCGTATAACGGCCCTTACGTCCGGCTACCTGGGGAGGGTAGTGTTCCACACATCAAGCTACACAAAGGTAGTCGACATAAAATAGTTGAAAAACCGGGGTGTAATACATCATACACAAGGTATAAGTATAGACATGAAGAACATAAGAAATATAATATAATATAGATATATAATACATAAGGAATCCATGTATCATGGTAAGGGTAAATAGAGAATAATAAATGTTAAAGTGACACTTCTCACTGTTGTTGGCTAGATTATGGAGTAACGGAATTTCTACTTCATTTTCTAGTATTTGATTCACCATACCCTACCTAACTAACTCCTGTGGATATCAAAACTCTAACATTTATATCATATCAGATATTTGGTAAAATAGTGAGCAAAATCGTTTTTGCACACCAACCCGAAATGTCAAAGTGGCAGTTGGGTTGTCATCTGGAGTTACATAATGCCAGGCTTTTGACTAGAGCTTGTCCATAGACTCCTGGGTTAAAACTAGTTACATCCATGGGCATTAGTGAGTGGGGGCAGCACTTGACGGCTACTATTCTGTGATTTGAAAGCTGGTCTATTCATTAAACTTATTTAATGATTATTGAATGAGGAAACAATGTTGAGGCTCTATACTTTAGATATTGTCATACATATTCTATATGGTTAGACTGAATAAGTTTCATGTGATTCTGTGACTACTCGTTTTAACTATCTTAGCCACTTTAATGTGAAACTCACATGGCCCAAGCGTAGGGCACCCCTATTAGAAACTAGGTGAACCAATCCTTTATGGATTGGCCACACAGTGGGATATTGCAGAACTACTACAATTGTATATTATGCTAACTTGTACATGCTTTCAAGTTCTTAGGATAAATTTCTGGCTACATTCTCAGTTATTACAACAAAATAAATCGTACCTAATGTACTCATATCATGACTTGTAGGACTGAATCTATCAATATTTATAATTCTGCTGCTGTATGTTTAAGGGTGGTCTTCACTGGCTGCAGTAAGCTCTGCAGTAAGCTCTGCGGTAAGCCTTGCGATGGTGCTGTGTTGTTGAGGAGTGGCGAGGTCATGCCTACATGGTTCACTGACCATGTGGGCAAGGACCTCGTCATTCCTCACCACCTACAGAACCAGCACAAACCATCGCAAGGGTTATCGCAGAGCTTACTGTAGCCAGTGGAGACCCCCTTGTATACAAAAAGTTAAAGGTGAATCTTCCAGGAGAAAACGGCCGCCAGTGTTCAATCATAAGTGGAATTATCACAGGAAAGGAGGATGTTTTAGAAGCCTCGTAGCAAAAACAAACAGACAAAATCCTCCAAAACTTTGGTCAAATGACTTTTAGAAAATGAATGGAAGAAAAAATCTTTTTTAAATTATAGCTAGTAAAGAGGAGCTCTCCAGCAAATGGGAGGTTTTCAGCCCCCTTTTAGCTTGATAACAGTCTTCTGTTGTAGAGTACAATTTCATTTCAATCAATGAATGAGGATGATTCTCTACAATGATTTTCAATGATTTCAGTTGGTACGGTTTTCAATTATTACAATATGTAGTATACAATATGGACCAATGTGTATATATATGAAATATTTGTCTTTCGGAATTTGGAATTGTTTCATTTTCAAAACTAGCTTAAAGTTGTGTCTAGCTCTTGTACACAAATATGATAACATATTATGGTCTTGCTGGGTCTATATAAAACAGAGGCGCTGAAATATTATTAGATATCATTACCTAATAAAGTCCATGTAGAATTATGAATATCGTGGTGCCTATGCCGAGGCAATATTAATAAAGAAGGTGGTAAAGTCAAAGCACCCCCAAAGTCCAAGAAGTAAAGTTTCTGTAGTTCTTGTATTTCTCGTATCAACATAATGGGAACTGAAGCTTGTTGCCGACCTAGATAGTCGTAGAGAGTGGAGACCTATAGTATAAAAATAATGATGTTGTCTCATTATTTAAGAAATATTTATTTGACTACTCTTTCGGTACCCTTCTTTATAGTTGGGTTTGTTAGGGTTCATACCAAGGGCATGTCTAGGAAACATGTTCATGACAAAGAGAGGGCAATGCCGGGTCCTAATCCCTTTGCATTGCCCTCGCTGCCACACCTACCTCACAATAGATACAAACATCTAGTGGAAATATCCAGACCATATTCATTAAAAATACAATTTATTACTTTAAGAAATACTGACTTCAATCATTCTACTATGAACGAATAAGGTTAGTAGGGCGTGATAAAAATGTCTCTTTATCCATTATTTACTACACATGTGTACACGCTATTTACATAGTCCCACACTTGGGACTATATAGTAAATGTTTAGAAGTAAAGCAATGTGTAAGGTAAGGTTTTTTACTCCATATGTCTCACTTTTGCTGAAATGTGCTAGTATATTAGATGGCAACATCACAGTTATGAGATATATCATCATAATAATGATATACTAATAGTGATTTGATTTGTTTCTCCAATAGCCCAAAAGCAGACCCATTCTGGAATACAAACCTGGTCTTCCAGAAGATGCATCTAACACCCAAACATAAAATTAAAATACCTATTACCAGTTTGTATTAAATTTTGTTTCACAGTTTTACATAATGTGATGCTAGTTCTACAGTTGACAGTATGCATAGAACTAGACAGCATTTATAATGACATTAAAAATGGCATTAATCATGATTAATGGTTAGCTTGAATCGTTAGGTCAGGTTCTATGCATAGGAACATACATTTATCAAGAATAAAATGGAATTCTATAGTTTTAATAAGCTTCAAACACAGAACTACTTTATTTCTAAATATGTGATCTGAATACCAGTACTACTTTCAGATTCTCATTTTCCTGCCCCTGTGTCAATCAACTAAAAGAATCATCAGAAATGGGTGAAAACCATTATTTTCTCAAAGAATTCACCATGATAAACTGGCGAATCAGAAAGAACTGTCCTTCCTCCCCTTAGATATTCATTTTCATCAATATTGGAAGGTAGTTAAAGTATATAGTCTACCCTACTAGGGCAGCTGGCTACGCAGCTCTTTCATACTTTATATCGCAGACTGCTGCCAAGAAAAAACGCAACTTTTCTTCAGAATACATCAAAGTAAAGCAATTCTGAAAGAGCATTATATCCTACTCCCAAATGTGTACTTTTGTTAAGATTGATGGAGGATTAAAGGAGTGAGGCAATTTATTTTAATACTATTTCACTTTTTTGACAATACCTATGCCGGCAAGTTTTCCTTCATGTGATGCACTTATTCTACCTTCATATTCCGGGATTCTGACAACTAGCAGAGAAGTATTATATTGACCCATTTGTTTTAAGAATGGATGGATCTACCTAATCTTTTGTTTCCCTTTCTCAATGAAAACTTTGAGATCAATGATGGCAAAAATCATTCATTTATTACTATCATATTTCAAAAGTCGCTAATTATTTTTCTACGCAAGTCTACTATTCAGGATATACCTCTAGGTTACACAATATTCCTACTAGAATCATGGACCACACCCACTATACATATCAATGTACTAGGATGTAAACTTTCTCCCTTAATAAAAGTCAGTTGATTGTAAATGAGATCACATGTGTTTCCTCTCTACTTCTCATAATCAGAACTTAACTGTCCTCAAGAAACGCCCCCTGCTTATTATTTATATGCGCATTCCACATGAGAGGTGCAATAAGTGGGGTGCTGTAAAAATATTAATATAGTACGCATACTATAAAAATGTAGTTGTCTAAAAATAGCTCTGACGTTACCTCCGCACTTCCGTCGTGTTCGCAGAGAGCCAAGGCTCTCCGCGAAGCATGTACACAAATGCCAGAGGCAACTAGACAGAGTCAGAGGTGCTTGGATTATCTCTAACCATAAGTTTATTAGTATATGTGCCCTCTTCTTAGATATTTTCATTGTTCATTTGTGTTAATGCTGTCAAGGGGAACAACAATCAACACAGGCGTAGGCCTACTCGCAGCTCTGTAGGCTAGGGCCGTGGTCGATGTAGAACTAGTTTTACATCACATCACAGATGTAGAACGCGTATATATTAATGATACTTGTTTCATACTTTTTCAGTGATATCTGATGACATTTGATCAAGTTTTATGCCCATATAATAAATATAGAATGGAACTCACCGGCAATAATCAAAAATTTATTGGCCTTGAATCTCGTCCAATAATTTTTTTATTACAACATGTATAAAGGAAAGCAGGTTAGGCCAAAAAAAATAATAGGTGTGTTTCCGATTTATCTGGCTGAAAACTAGGTAGGGGGGGTGGTAACTTTTTTTTTGTTGTTATTTTTTTTTGTTTGGAAACCACCTCCGGGGAACTGAAAAAAATGTCTTTTTCATAACAATAGTTGTTTTGAACATGGGAAATGTGCTTTTTGACAGTTTTGGGGTAGGAAAACCCGTTTTCCTGCTTTTATAAGCTTTTTTTGTCAAAAAATCCAAAAAAAGTTAGACATGATGGGGAAAAAATCAGGTATGGTAAAACATTTTTTTAGGTAGGGTAAGGTTTTTCTAGGTAGGGGGGGTAAATCGGAAACACACCTATTTTTTTTTTTGGCCTTAGGAGGACAAATGTAAAACCTGTGACTCAGAAATGACATGCAACATAAAGGACCTAATATATATATAGTTCTGGGTGATATCAACACATGAGATTCACAATAAGTCTGGACAGCAAGTACAACACTTCAAAATAACACAATGGGGAAAGATAATGATAATGATAACAAAGATTCAAGCAATAACCAAAAAATGTGGACAGTGAGGAAGAACTTGGGAGTAATTTGTTTTTGCTTCAGTTCCAACATACTAGCCTTCAAAGTGAGTACTAAGCAAATTCACCATTGAAATCATGTACATTACTATTGCGTTCCAACCAACATCTCCCATAATAGGCTAAATATTATTCATAGAATGTAGCCTTCATCACTCATAATCCATCTCATCTCATTCCCATTTGTATCACATAATTTTATTGTTTGTGATATACTATATTATATATAAATTTATTCAAAGTCTGGAACATATCCAATCTTTTATATAGATAATGACAGATTGATAGAAGGATGCAACGAAAAGCATTTTAAGTTCGAAAGTGATTGTTGTTGTATTACCTGAATCAAAATATGTTAAAAAAGGATGATTCTGAACATTTCAGGGGCTTCAGAAGTTGCAGAGCTCACTTCATAGGGAAGAAGGACTGGGGGTGATTTGTATAGGGGTGCTGTACATAGTGATGTTATTTTCCTCCCTCTTATTTGCCAATCCAATTATAAAGAAGTTGGGTTACAAATGGGCAATAGTTGTATCATCCCTTGGCTACATAATATGGATGGCAGTAAATGGATATGCAGGTGAGGTGCAATTCATTTTCAGTGACAATTACTTTTTAGTTGACAGTAATTGATTTGTGCAGGTTGAACATTGTGAGTGAGTGAATGAATGAGTGAACAAATCAGGAATAGAATTGTCTTCATGGATATAAGCATGTCAATGGGGAAAAATATGCATATCTGCTTATCTAGGCTGATCTATTGGGGTTTATTTTGGATACTAAAATTATAAAAGTCACCTCTAAATAATTCTTCATGCTTTCTTACTCCTCAAATAGTGATGGGATATTAAGAAGATGTGTTATGAAATATGATTCGGCCTTCCATCCAGGGCCAATGTCGAAAATATCCATATACAGAAGAGCATACTAACTTTAAAACACAGAAGGAGGTTACACATTTTGCAGGTGGGCCATGGTCTGGCAAGGGATCCAAGATATAAAGATGTAAGAAATCTAAACACAAGAAACTTCGCAGAGGGGAGGAAACCATTAAAACAAATTGTACCAAGAAATGAACAGATAAGAAAATCTATTCTATATAGAATACCCTATGCTTGGAACTCTCTACAGACTAGGGCCCATAGGATAGGATACAAAAAAGATTTCAAAACATTAGCAAAGAATAATCTGATCTGGGAAGACCAGAACTTCATTGATTGACCCATTTCCTTGACTATGTATAACCAGGTAAAAAGCACCTTAATAACACTTAAAATGATATTAAGTTTCATTGGGAACTACACGAAAAATTCAATGGAAAATTGATCTGAGAATATTTAATATGTTAAAATTTTAGCGCTAAGATCATTATTTGTAAAATATATAATAAAGGTTAATTTAAACATAACAGTGTACCCCTTTCATCAATGACGACTGGGGAATTGTTCACTGTACATGGATTATGTAAAACATCAGAGAACATGGAGACCTCCAATTAGTTGGAGAACCGTACTCTGTCAGCGATAATTTGTCGACAATAAAAGTTTCTAAATCTAATAAATCTAAATTCCTACTTAGTGGTATATTCACTGAATATTTCAAGGAATACATGTGTATCATAACTTGGGAATGAAATATTTATTACATATGTATGAGGTACATGCCAAGAGTTGTAGAAACAGCTATGGATATATATTATATTTATTTCTGCCTTGTTTTTTTTTATACTCTGTTTAATAAAGGTTGGCATCAAGTCACCATTGGTCAGTGACTTGCCTCTTATATCCTTATTGAACTGAACAGCAAAGTTAAATATGGTAAGCTAATCACAATGTAGGTGGTATAATGGTCAAGACATCACACTTGGAATTGAGAGGTTCCTATCACCTTCCACCCAGTGCACGCCAATTGGGTTACCAAAGGCCAGTCAGGTATAGTCAGGTATAAGTCTATGCATATTTAAAAGAACCATTGCTAATATTTGAAAAAAGCAGGGTATCACATCCCATTAACATGTTTCCTCTCTCGCTCTGATAGGACCAATATATACAGAATTATGTTGTCAAAACAAGGTGTGAACTGCCAATTGTCTCCCCCACCCAACCCCAACCCCCAAAATGTGCAATCTTAATCAATTCTATTCAGTCCCAATCATTTGATTTCCAGTTTGGGGGACAATGGTTCCTGCATCTGTATTGCTTGGTCTCGCTGCCGCTCCATACTGGACTGCAACATCAAGTTATATACTATTGCTTGCCACCAACTACAGTGAACTCATAGGTTCAACAGCTGACAAAGTTGTTCCTAAGTTCTTCGGTATATTTTTCTTTTCTGGGGCAATATGTAAGTATGATGGAATGAATTCTCAAGCCTATGGCTTTGCCTGGAAATTATTGCATTTTACAACTGTCCATCCTCAGGAACCAATTCAAGTGAAAACCTGAATTGGTTCCTGAGGATGGATAGTGAACAGTGCAGACTCCAAATGACTCTCATCAGGAATTACCATACTTCGAAGAAATACAAAACCCCAAATTCATTTTAATAAAGACATAGAAATATGTTGTTCCTTTCCTTTGTTTCCTCTCTGTCATGGAGGTTATTAATCTCTTTAGTCTCTGCCCATAATTGTTATAACCCCTGGAAAAGTCAGTGACTAAGCACAAATAGGAGATTATAGCCCCAAGGCACTCATTTTCCTGTTAGCTTCGCAGAAACCTCCATGTTGTAGTTGGAGTGTCAACATTTGACTGCTACAGCACCTATCACTTACCTGCTTGCCAAATATTTCTTTTTCACTATTTCAGCTGATGTAATTGGATCAGTTATATCAAGTGTTATTCTTCAACAGAAACCAGATAATATCTCTGAAGTGGCAAATGACCTATCCCTTTGTGGTTACAATGATTGTCCATTCTACAACACAACAAATACTAATTTAGAGAAGCCTCCATCATCTGTGGTATTTATTGTTCAGTTATTAGTGCTAAGCATCATATACATGATCAATCCACTTGCTGAGTTTGTAATACACTATATTATATTAAAGGTCAAGTGCAAAGAACATTTTAAGAATTGAGACAAGAGCTGTTTTACATGGATGGTGGTGTTACTAATGGCCTCTGAGGTAAAAAAATCAGAAAAGAATCCACTAATGTCCATTTTAACATCTTTACCATAATTACCAGAAATACATTCCAACACGATAGTACCATATATTTTCAAATTTTCTTGGAAGAAGAACCCCCAACCTCACTCTATATATATATTGAATTTGTATTCCATAAGAATATACAGAACAGGACAAAAGCCTCTGAAAATAGATCTTCCGACGAGCCAGAAACAATAATTAAAGATGGATAATGTCAAGTTTTAGATAGGTTATGCGTTTTGTTCATTACATATTTTTCATTGTGTGTTGATTATCGGTCATTACAAATATACAATCTCGCATTGATACTAATATTTTCACGGCGATTTTAATACATCAAATAATTCTTTGATTATCTATTTCCATGTTTGACTGGTAAGTACATACCAGTCTTACAACTTATTGTGAGATTTTACATTGTGAGATTTACCTTTCAAAATACAGATTTTTAATACAGTGTTTTTATAATAGCTTGTTTTAGAATAGTGTCTTAAATTCTATAACATGATGGTAAATGATAAATATTCTATTATTCCACCTTTGAATAAAAGTCACCCCCTATATACAAGGTAGGCATGTGCAGACCCCTCCCCCACACACATATTTAGACGATAAAATATCATAAACCTGCCACTCTAAGAGTCCTTAAAAGGTCCCTAAATTCCAGTCTAGGAATCAACCCTAAAAAACTAGTTGTTATTTTTACTTCTACAAGTGTATCAATCTTGGATAGGTGGTGATCCATAAGTACTGGCTTATTTCGACCCCTGAGAAGTCATTAAAAATCATGTAAATTAGTTGTTAAAAGTTATTAAATTCAATGTGGTCTGGGCCGCAGAAACCATGAGTTAGCATCTTTAGAAATGTTTACCTTATATTATTTAATTTTTAAAATGTCAGCGTTTTCCAGAAGAAAGGGTTAACTTTATGTTTAAAAAATGCAGCGTTTTACAGAAAATAGCTAGGGGTTAACTTTAAATATAAGGGTTTTCATGCATTGCAAGATCATCCAAAATATAAATTCAAAGGTAGTATAAATCTTAATTATCGGAGATGAATCAATACTAGTCAAGGAACACAGGTGTCCTATTCCACGAAAAACCTTCGAAACCTTTTGAATTGACGTGCTACATAAATCAATACAGATCACAGAAGACGATATAAAAAATACCGTCTTCTTAGACAATTTAGATCAATGATTGAGTTGTTTTATAACTAAACCCATCAGGTGCAAATAGAAGTTGCTATGTTCACTATCGCTAGCGCAATTAGTTATACAATACAACAACAGGGATTTAATATGTGATTAATTTCTCGAGATTTTGTGTCTGAGGCATTTGCTTGAAAATAAACCCCGAGGCCCGGAGGGCCGAGGGGTTTATTTTCAAGCAAAAGCCGAAGACACAAAATCGAGGGAATTAATCACTTTAATAGCCGATTTTTGGATTCAATAACACTGTTTAAACACATATTAACAAATATTAGGCTCAAAAAAAGGTTTTAGATGTACTTACAGCATGAAGAACTCCAATAATTTAACTCCTTAACTCCAATACATAGGTTACTATTTTACATCTGACATGGAAAGGACCGAGTCAAATGCAGCCTTTATAACATCCAAATCAGGATGTTTTACACATTTTAACCCATCACATTCTAATATTTAGATTATTTTACCTATTTCTAACCAATATCACATATGTAAACCTAATGATAACTTCACAATGTCGGTTACGTCAGCCGCATTCTCCGTTCCAGAAACAAACGAAGCTTCCACTTTTTGCAGGCAACCAAGCATGAGACTTCCGGTTTACGAATGCCGTGTCCGTGTGTCTAGGGACTTAAAAAAGAAATAAATAAAAGATTTGAATCGGTAGAAATGTTTTAAATGTTGTTTTAAGCCGATAGCGAAGTTTTCCTCTATGGAAATCAAGTAATAAATGCATGGCGACTTCAGAAACCTTGTGTTTACTCGCCGCAAGTTTGCACCGCTTTAGTGGGAATCTATATGATAATGCGACGGCTGGCTGAATGAACCTCCAGCTTCAACAGCCAATCAGAGATGCGTATTCACTTATGTTTATGTTCAGCCAGCCGGCGTGTTTTCGCAAGGATCCGCTGCTTGCTATCCAAAGCATCAGCGACTTCCGGTTTTCCAATGCCGTGTTGCGTGTGTCTAGGGACTTAAAAAAAGAAATAAATAAAATCGGTAGAAATGTTTTAAATGTTGTTTTAGCCCGATAGCGAAGATTTAGTCTACGGAAATCTAGTATTCAATGAATGGCGATTTCAGAACCCATACGTGCGACCGGAAGAGATGGGGAGATCCTTCGGCATAGCCACTCATGTGCATGTTGACTTGGCGTTGCATTGTGTACGGTAGTCTATATAGCGCACGGAGGATTTCATTCGAAAGTGACCCACACGGCAACAAACCGGAGCTTGCACGATGTCTACTGTCGTCACGTGTCGAGGCCTAGGTTGGGATTACTTGGATTATTCCCTATTTCGTTGCTTACCACCATTCAGCAAGCGGATCATGCTAACAACAAGGATATTTGGAACATTATCGGTGATTTTGGAGCTATTGGGAGTGATATTTAGGCAGTTGTACAGAGCCTGGATGGTTTCGTCTGATTGTCACTGACAGTGACACTGGGAGTCAGCCATTGCTTGCACGATGTCTATCGTCGTCACCTTATGGCGAACCCTATGCCCTAAAAACTTAAAAATGGCTAATATTTCCATCGGAAACAGTGGAGGAATGACTTTAATGTGACCAGGACTTTATACACGTTCAAAAATGAACGCGGAATCGACGACAAACAACTAGTTGATGAGGTAAGTGATTGAGATTTGAGCGGAAACGCCGACTGGGGTTTATTTTAACTACATCCGCAAAATAAATCTACATCCGCAAAATAAACCCCTGAATCCGAACAATAATTTACTTCATCCGTTTTCCGGTTTGACCACTTCCTGTCCAAACAGTAATTTATAAGTATCCAGAACCCCAGCAGAATCCAAAGATCTGCTATTAAAAACAAACAATCACTCGTAATATAACCTACTATGTCTGAAATAAACTGCGCTTTAACTACTCTATTAAACTATTAAGTCCTGAGTGGTCTTTGTCATACTAATTCTAGTATGAGTGCGAAGGGTGGGGTTTACATACTGTTATTTACATGAGATTCGAAGCTATTCCACTGAGCGTTTTTGTTTTTTGCAAAAGCTGGTAGCAATTACCATTGTATTGTATTAACTTAAAGCTAATAAATAGATCTTATATGGTTATCTGTGTCACCTCTGAATTCAACTGCCGCTTATTTCCAAGGCTAATTTTGCAAATAAGTTGGATCACTTTGATCAGGCAAACTTGAGTTTGGTGACTTGTGGCCTATTAGAAACTAATCAAAAATACAACGGCCAATTCACCTTGCATGAATGAAAGACAAATCATATGGAATAAATTGGGAGACCATTATGCAATGAGATTATTTTAATCTTGTGATATATTTCCAATAGACAAATTAGTAAGGAAGAATGCTTTCTGTGTTAACACTATAATAGGGAATATGATGATGACGAGTTTTACTATATACTATTGTTTCATCAAAAGGAAGATTCAATGAGAAAATTTGCAGTGTATGAAGAGACAATTTCCATAGCAAGTAATTGCCTCCCATCCTCATACTGTAATATAATATGAAATATTGAGTGCACTTAGGAATCATGCAAAGGAGGGGCCGTGCAAAGAGGTCATCAGTTCCTACAAATTGTTTAATGTAGGCCAAAGCTTTAAATTATATCTGCCAGTTACATGTTTCAGTTTCTGTTTTTGGCAAAAGTATTATAGAGAAGGCAATGATAATTCCCACTACATTGACTAGTGTCTAGTTCTATGCTCAAACCTTTGAGTCATGAATGGTCTAGATGACGTCACAGGTCTTTCACCCTTGCCGCGCTGGGTTGCGTCGGCCTCACAAATAGAAGCGCTTAGACTGGTTTGATTTATTAGGTTGGAAGCTATACCTTTGTAGATTGTTTCAAAATTATCTCCCAAATGTATCAAACAATAAATAAAAACCTTTACACTTGTTTATCCACATATCTCAGGGATGCCTTTCTCCTGAAATTCTTTGTCATATCTTCAATTGCTGGTAGCAATTACCATTGTATTAACATAAAGCTAATAAATAGATCTTATAAATATGGTTATCTGTGTCACCTCTGAATTCAACGGCCACTGAAAGATCTCCAAGGCTAATTTTGCAAATAAGTTGGATCACTTTAATCAGGCAAACTTGAGTTTGGTGACTTGTGGCCTATTAGAAACTAATCAAAAATACAACGGCCAATTCACCTTGCATGAATGAAAGACAAACCATATGGAATAAATTGGGAGACCATTATGCAATGAGATTATTTTAATCTTGTGATATATTTCCAATAGACAAATTAGTAAGGAAGAATGCTTTCTGTGTTAACACTATAATAGGGAATATAATGATGATGAGTTTTACTATATACTATTGTTTCATTAAAAGGAAGATTCAATGTAAAAATTTGCAATGTATGAAGAGACAATTTCCATAGCAAGTGTGCCTCCCATCCTCATAGTGTGATATAATATGAAATATTGAGTGCACTTCGGAATCATGCAAAGGAGGGGCCGTGCAAAGAGGTCATCAGTTCCTACAAATTGTTAAATGTAGGCCAAAGCTTTATATTATATCTGCCAGTTCCATGTATGTTTATGGGACAAGAAGATAGGAGGGAGGGGGGAAAGGGGTGGGGACCATTAATCATTTTTAATAATGGTGATATTTTGCATACTGCCTAAAGATACATGTAAAATTTGCCCTAAATAACAACATTGTGTGTATGGTTTTATGATTTTAAAAGAAAACAAGTAAAGGAAGAAAAGAAATTAAAAAAGAAAATTTGACAGTTACACATATATCTATAAACGGAAAGTGGTGAAAACTTCAAATATAATGACATTCACAATTTATTTGTATCTGTGTTAATATCTATTATATTCCCATTCCACTGTCTCATTTATAAATATTAAATTATTTTGTTTCGAGGTGTGGACATTGGTAATCTGCTATCTAGTAATAGCTTGCTGTGCTGTGCCTTTTATGTGTAAAATGCTGGATAGCCCTTCTATATATCAAAACAATGAAGAAAAGAAAGTAGAAAAGGAAGAAGAAGGAAAAACAACTGATATTTTCTTCAGCACTCTGAAATTATTTAACCAGAAGGAATGTCTGCTTCTTGTACCACTTACTATGTATGTTGAGATGCAAACAGCATTCATAAACGCTGAATTTACCAAGGTAAATATTCTTTTTCTGTAGATTGATTATAATATATAAGTATCTTTATTGTATACAGCAGATCAGACATTCCAATGCAGATTTATTCTCCAATATATTCTGAGAAATATCAGGTAATGAACAATAAATGAGCACCTGCATACAAAAGGCCCAAATGTAATGAAAATTGTTTAGGAAAATGAGTCACAAGTCGCAAAAAAATGGATTTTGATATATATTGTACCATCATATTTGAAAAGTGTTTCTATATTTTATGCTTGATATTTTGATGTTTGAAAAAAAGCAATATTTCTTGATAGGCAATCACTGGTAAAGTAAAACAAATCGATCCCTCGATGAATATATTCGTCATCGGGAAGTCTCAGAGACTATTGTGACGTCATGCTTGCACGTAACTGCCACGCCCACTTTCTTGGCGACCAATTCGTTCCAGACACACTTTGGTCTCAACGGTCGCACTGAGCAGACATCTCCTTATCACTTGAAAAAAATTTCTTTGCTGCTGTATTCATGTATTCTATTCTTATTTCATGTTTTCTGCATTATTCATGTCTGTTTTGGGGAATAAAAAATCCAAGGTCCCTTGGATTTATTCGGCCAACCAGTTTCAGTATCCATTCATTCCCCACGACCTCCAACAAACAACATATTTAATTATACTCCATACAAAGACCTTTAAAACTCAAGGATAAATTTAATACAATGTTCGGAAATCTGGTACATGGATTCATATGACTAAATGGGCTAAGCCCTCTGTAGATGTCTGGGGAGCGGGGACACCTAATAATAATTACTCTAGGATAATTAAATAGCTATTAGGAGATTAAGGTCTAATAGCTGGCTATGTCCAATGTTGGTAGAGTTGTGTAGATATCTTAGATGAGCTAGTCAAGTTGTAAGAATAACTCTAAGTAGAGAGAGATCTTGGAGATGTGCTGAATAGCTGGTCTTTTATTCAATGTAAGTAGAACATCAAGGTGAGAGCATAGGTTTCCCAGGATTCCAGTTAGTATAGGTTCCAGTCAGTCCTCCTAAGTAGATAGTGGTGGTACAGTTTCCAGGTCCAGGTAGTAGATGGTAGATGGTACTGACTGACTGGGAGAATGCACCTTTTATACTATAGGCTCATGATTAGGTTGCACATATTCTAGAAAACTGCTTGCCTAGTATGCAGAATAACTGCTGACATGTTTCAGACTTATTGGAGTACATGATGAAATATTTCGTTATAGAACCTTAATTACACTCATTGTTGCAATCTCTGGGAACCTTAGAGTTTATCTGGAGCAATAGCAGAGTAATACATAAATTCATATATAGATTCATGCTCAATATTAGGGTAATAAAACATTAATAACCCTGTAATTAGTTAAACAAATGTAAATGTTAAATCCATAGTGGACATTAACACCTCCAAGAATCAGAGCATTCCAATAAAGATATCCTGTAAACAAACACTTTGGAAAATACTCATTTTTCTGCAACACATCACAAATGCATGAATTTTCTACTTATTTTCTTGTTTACAGTCCTTTATTTCATGCACTATAAGCATACAGATGGTTGGTTATTACACTATACCAATATGTGTCTCAAGCACATTCTCTTCTTTGACAAGTTCATATGGTACAGCTCGATTTGGAAGGATTCCCATTTTCACAATAGGTACTGTCCCAAATTAACTTATTTATATTATTTTCTTCACCTTCAATGAGCATAATAATCTATTCTTTTTCTTCTTATTAAAAAATAGAACATTTCTTACCCAAGAATTTCTCGAAATTCGGGAAATAAATTTATTCTAAAAAAAAATGCAAAAAAATTGAGCAGCTGCATTGACAGCTGCATGAGTTGTCTTGACATTGCTGAGGATGCAGTGGTCTTGATCCTAGAGTCAACAGGGGCATGTTTACATACTCCATATACTTAGACAAAAGACAACCAGTCACTGATACGCTAGATGTTTTTATGCTCACATGGACTGCGACCACTCGTGAAAAACGTCCATTTCGAACCACCGATTGTGCATAGAAATGTTCAAGTGTATCAATGACAAGTTTGTTTTTGTTTTTATATCACAAGTCCCCCGTTTTGGATCAAAAAGACAACAATAAATGCCTTCATTTTCTATTGACTGCTGTCTGTCCTTCGCCATATTGTATTCCTCGACCAAACCTCGTAAACAATAGCATTTGCTATTGGCTAGTACCTTATGAGGTCACACTCGCTCCATCAATCAAAACTCAAAAAAAAAAGCACCTCGGTAGTGGGTGTATCAGCACATGTGTGATATGTCTAAACGTATCATATAAACAGATACCATTCATTTTTATATGATAACACCCAAACTTGTGATATAGATATATATTTATTCACTATAGGCAATTGCACTAAATAAGGCCCATGACATGGACACTTATAGAAATATAAAATTCTACCCTTTAATTTGGAATGTGTTAATTAAAATTTGGTATATGTATAATTTTAGAGCCAAACCTGAAATTTAAATTGTTTTTTAAAAATTGAAATCACTGACGTAACCATGGCAACCAACTAAGCATACCTATTCTCCATTATTGCTAATGTCATCACTCTGGCCATGTTTTGGGCTATATTCGCCATTTAACTAGTATTCCAATTGTGTTTACATTAGTTTAATTTGCTTTCATTTTTTCCTAGAGACAATTATTTGAGAATTTGATATCTACAGTACATAATGTTATCAATGGAATATGGACAACAGCCTTATAAAATAATCTGGGTGGTCTATCATTCTGATTATAGACAAGATGTTTGCTCATCCCTGATGTCTCCCCAAACCACGCCAAAATTGGTCATTTTTTACAATATGGACCCATGACTCATACTCTTTTCATTCCTTGTGCCAATATTGGAATCACACATGTGATATATCAACAGATGCAGAAATATGTTTACCACAACTTGCAGAGATAAAATTAGTTTCCATTAATTATTCCTGAAATGGGAGAGATCTGATTGGTCCTTATGTTTTTACAATTTCAAAAATTTTCAGAAGTAGTTGCCATGGCAACTTGACCATCAAACATAATTTCTAAGAAGTGACAGTTGTACCAAACTGTTCCCCACATTGTAAGCTCTGATAATATCTATACTTTTTCAGAACTCGTATAAAAAAAATCTAAAGCTATATCAGGGTTCAATTGGAGGGATGTCTGGAAACATAATGTTTATAGGCCTTATTTAGCGGTTTGGGCTATAGAGAAGTCCAATTCTGCCTGATAGTTATCCAAAAATGTGTCAATTTCTGCCCAGAAAATTTGACAAGATTATAACATGAGAAAATATTTGTGCCAATTTCTAGGGTAATACACCAGCTCCATCTCTTCATACAGGAATTTTATGTCCAAAATGGTAGTGAGTACCTGTAGGGACTGACTGGAGTGAGGGGCCAGGGCTGTGGCTGTGGTAGTAGCAGTGGTAGTGGCGGTGGCCATGTGAGTGGAGGATGCTGGGCACATGGGTAGAGGAGTTGAAGCATGGGTGGAGTGGGGAACAATCAGACTACACCCACACACAGGACAATGTGTCATACTTGGTACTAATTGTGCAACTAATGACCAAAAAACAATAAAAGAATGACAGGAGAAAATAACTATACTCACCACTGGTGCAACGCATATCCTTGGGTTCTTTATCAAAATATATAGGCATACCATATCTTACACTAGAGGTATTGCATATGTTTTAACTTGGCATAATGACTGTAAAAACTGATAATCTGAAACTATAGTTAATGTGTTTGCCTTTCTTTTTTGTATGATAGCCTGTGTATTAGATATGGCAACATACTTGGTATTGATCTTCTACACCCCATCTGCCCACAACAGCTGGGTGTTGTTGCTGCTGGGAACAGGATTTGGTTTTGCAGTAGGGATCTGGAGGCTCCACCATGGTAATGAATGAGATACTTTCAGCAATGGAAAAGCTTCTCCATCTGTTCTAAATATTTTGACAATTGGATCCTGTGGTTTAGATAAAGTGTGGTGTACTGAAGCCATCTCATATGAATTATAACTATACACAATATGTGATGTGTTTCTGGAAAATGTGTCACAAGTCGCTAAAATTGGATTTTGACATATCATATTTGAAAAGGTTAGATCAAGCTGATTCCAAAGAAAGCAAACAGTAGGACATTTGATAAGTATTTCTAGATTTTAAGTTTCATATTATGTGTAGTAAGTATATATTTATATATATATCTATGAGTAATTTGTAGTTGAGAATAGATTTAATCTTGTACGACGGAAGGCAAAGCAGTAATGTATCAACATTGTTTGATGTGCGTCTTTGGTTTTTATGTAAAATTATGGCTGTAATAGTAATAAAAAAAGGACTCTATTGGTTAGACATATGGTGTAATCTGTGTCACATGCAACAAAACAGTTATGAAGCAACTTTGTTTATTCTGCATTTATTGTCCTTTATGATTTTCAGTTCTGTATGGTGCAGCCTTCAAGAAAAAGGTATCAGAAGCCTATGCTGCACGTACAGCTTTGGCTGCAACTGGTGCATTCATTGGATATACATATTCAAATTTCTTATGCACTTCTACAAAGCTGATCATTGTGTCAGTCGTACAAGCTGTGAGTTACATCTGTTACATCAGTTTGGAAATGTTGATGAGGAAAAAAGTTGCAAGTACAACCAGCCCTGCAAATGAAGATATTTCAAAATGAAGATCATGTATGTCCGTCACTGACAAGACCTGTACATGATTCTTTGCAAGATGATTCTGCTTTTCAGAATGAAAATAAAGTTTCTTATATATGATAAACTGAAGTTTAGCCTTTTCAAAACAAAAGATATCAGTTGAAAATATCATCGCATGGCCCATAGCCCAGAGGTCTGTGGATCGAAAGATTGTTTACTGCCACCCAAAGTCACTTCCATCCACAGACCTCTGGGTTATGGGCAATGCACCCTTCCACTGCACCACTCTGCTCTCCTCCAAACATGGGGAGAAAGACTGCCACTGGAGCCTACATACACGGGCCGATGCACTGACCAAGGCAAGATGGCCTTGGAGTGACTGGACTGGTGTGCTGAGGGTGGGCACTGAGCATAGAAGGTAGGTGACACTTTGGCATATGAGCCTTTCTTTCTGGGTTGCCTGGTCATGTGTAGGGTTCTCCAACTGAACCACCTTCGCATGCCTGAAGGGCCGAGGAAGTGTTATCACCTGATACAAGTGGGCTAACGAGCCAGTCCCCATATGTTAACTAATTTACCACACGCCACAATCACTCAGCCAATCATTTAAGCCCCCTCCTTGTCCTTGTCCCGACATTTATGGCATTTTATGACCCACCAGCTGTTTGAGATCTACCCAACTCAATTTTAATTATTGTCTAAAATATTTTCCTAAAGTAGAAAGAAAGGAACTAAACACTGTGAGCCTAAAGTAACTCTAGGGTTCAGAAGACATTATCATAGAATATATAAATATGGTGACGATGTTGATTGGTTAGTGAGCCATTCTCTTCATTTTACAGATTTAAGAATAGCCAAATAAGAAAGACCAATCCATTGAACATTAATTCTTTCTCCCATAAGCCCCCACCCACACAGACCCCTACTATTTCTTACATGTCTGCAGAGAAATACTGTACATGTTAAAATAAATCTTTTGGAAATGCATTTCTCTCGTCCTCCAAACGTTATCAGAGAAATCAGTGCTTCTTTAACCTTGATTACCCTTGACATGACTCTTGACGCTGCCCTCCCAACCCGCCACCCCACCCCACCCCACCCCACCCGACCCACAACATTGGGGGTTGGTGTAAATCTTTGAAAAAAGGATCCCTCATGGACTGGAGGGGTGATAAGATAATTCTTTTTTTTTTCAAATATTTTCTTAACTCGCTATGTATATTTCATTCTCATTGATTTTATTGGGACTATTTACAATTATATATAATTAGCATAATACCCATCCTTCAGGTTCTCTTTCAAGAATGGCTAGGACGGGCAACGAGAGTTAGGTAGAAATCTCTCCCCCTCTTCCTCTCTCACTCTCTTCATCCTCTCCCTCCCCTCCTCGCTTCCCTCCCTTATTCTCTTTCACTGTCCCCTTCCCCTCTTCCCCCTGACCTTCTTTTCTTCTCCCTCCCATCTCCCACAACCTCTCCCTCCCCTCTTCGATCTGCCCCTCGTAAACCCTCTCCCATCTTCTCCCTCCCCTCCCACTCTCTGATTCTCCCTACCATTTGGCCTCTTACACTCTCTCCCCCCATCTATCTCTCCTCTACCCCATCCTCTTCCCCCTTTCATTCTATCTCCTTCCCCACCTTTCTCTCCTTTTCTCTCAACTTCCTTCTTCCTCTCCACCCCTCTAATTTCCCGATGAGCCTAGATGATGGCCACATTTTAAATGACAGCCCTTGTATTGATTAAAATCCATTTCCTTTATTTCATACGAATGTAACTGTATATATAAAAGTGAAATAATACTATTACATACATAAGACAATGTTTCAGTTGTAATCTGTTATGGTAACCTTTCCGGTTTATATAAAGTATTAACCAGAAATAACAAGAATATTGAGGTATACCTTCACTGCTAAAACATGATGGTAATTGTGATATTACAAGCATTGAAACACTGCATGGCATAACAAGAGACGTGCCACCGCGCAGGCAAGAGACAATTGGATACTATATTAAGTGTGTTAGTCAAATGGATCCTGTACTAGTTGGGAATACCATGGCTTTCCAGTATTTGTGTGTCTATGCTGTTGGAGCATGTGATGGTGTTAAGATAGTTATTAGAACCAGTTGTACAATGAGCATATGTCAAGCCATGTATGAGGTCTGAGAGTAATATTTTAGCAACATTTCTTAATGGTCAAACTCTAGTAAAATTAACTACAGTAAATATAACACTCATGATGACTTCGGAAACGCATATATATATATTTAGCACACAGTCATGGGATTTGGTGCATGGACTGCCACTATACTAAGAACACTAAACTGACAAAACGTGAAAACATTCCTACAAAAACAATTATATCTAGGGAACGCTTGGAAAAAAATCCACTATGGATACTATTTCTTTTCAATGGAAATAATTATGTTAAATATGATATTGGCCTTTAATGAAATAAAAACAAACAAAAAACTCTGACTCCGGGACATTGCCACCACCCATGGTGTGGCGCTGCAGTCACTTGTGAAACCAGGAAGGTACATAGAGGAAACAGGGATGATACGTGTCCACCAAATAGTTGGGAGCACTGCCAATACTACCACTAGTGCCAACTATTTATAAGTGTATCACTAGTATGCTGTTGCTGGAAAAGGGCAATCAAACTACCAGGGCTATAGGTGGTATTATTGCCAACAACAGTACTGCAGCATCACCTGGCATGCAGTGGCAAGACCATATACCTGTCATGCATCTGTCGCTTGAAGGAGTTTGCAAAAAGGTTATACATGCTGCCACCTATTATAGAAGATCGAAACTACTTCTAGAACTCCTCAATGTATGAAACACATATATATATATGTGTGATGTGTCACAGCAAAGTGATTCACAAGTTGCAAAAACATTTTGATTTTCAGATACCACCATATTTGATATAAAGCTGAGATCAAGAAGATTCCACTAATAATAAATATTAGGACATCTACAATAATACGTACTTCTGTATTTTTATTATATGTATGCCTGAAAAATGTTATTCAAAAGGAAGATATCTTATCTTTTAAGTACACAGTCTTGAAATTCGGTACATTTATTGGTGTTACTGTTACTCAGCGCTAGACACTCCAAACACTTTCTGGGAAGGGTTTTTGTGGAAAATCATTTGAAACATATAATTGTGTTGCGAATTGTGACTCATTTTCCTGTAACACAACACTGTGTTTCAGGAAAATGAGTCATAAGTCGCAAAATTGAAATTTTTTAAAGTGATTTTTTCACAAGAACACATTATTGGAATGTTGTGATTTTTGGAGAGTTTATCACTTATAGTTATGTCAATCGATGTATCAAATTTCAGGACAATCAATCTAATATATTCTTTCATTTTAAAGGTCCTCATATGGACTACATTTAGTTACTTGACTGTTTATTGAGCCGCAGAAATATTGGAAACTTTTTTTTTCAAAAACGAAAATATCAAACTTAAAATCTAGAAATACTTATTAGATTATTAGACTGTTTACTATCATTGGAATCGGCTTGATCTTATCTTTTCAATACCTTACTACTTAGAATGGTATCTCCAAATCTAGTTTTTGCGACTTATGACTCATTTTCCTGAAACACATCATTTTGTCATCTTCCTGCACAGTCATGCATGGACTGCCTGGCCTCGGAAATAAGTCACAAATAAAACCCTTCATTTATTCCAATTGTAACCTGTTTCCTGATTTAATTGATTAACTAAATCCCTTGACTCGAGTTTCGCAACAAATGGCAATTTTCGTCCCCTGTATCAGTCAGTACTTGTCAATTTTGACAGTAGACGTCTTTTGACACATGCCAACTTACCTGCTTAATAAAAAACCGTTTTAAAAAGATGTAGTTAAGATGTCATTAATCCTTACGTAATAGTATCTACAATCAGACATTACTAGAGTCAAATGTCAGAGGTGGAATGATAAACCTACATTGATAAGGTGGGTTTCCATATTCAGAGCATGCTAGTATACAGGAGTGAGACGGGTGTATATATAAGGAGGTTAGCCATTATAGCAATATCATTACTAGGCCTGTTTTTGCTCTTGCGAAAACGCTATTGTATAAGCATGTGCATTGACTGTCAGATTTTCAGAAAACGTACACAATTGGCAGATCAACACGTTTAGTAAATTCTGCTAAATTAGACGGAGAAATCGTGAACACTAGGTATATCTGAGTATATTTAGTATTGCCTTGACTCAAATAATTTGTTAGGTCATGTTGAACTGTATTTTGAACCTGATTATTGTCTTAAATTTGGACTATTTGAAAGGATTGGTGAAGTTGAATTGTACATTTTCTGGCGATTTCACCCTTGAATACTAATCACAAGTGAAACATGTATAATTTATAGTTCATCTTTTCTCTTAACTTTTAACGACAAATAACTCTTTTTTGATCTACAGCGATGCCAGGTCCAGCTTATGGCATATGCTATGAAAAGTAGTTTTAACGTCTATATACTTCAGAAAATTGGTCGATATGCATTGTAGGAATACATTCATGTACCCTGAACACAATTAAAAATAGGTTAGTTCATCTTGGTTACCCACAGTGTTCAAGCTGCAATCTCTGCTAACATCGGTCAAAAACTGAATATGTTCTAATTAAATTTTTGTTCCATTCTAAACCGTCCCATGTAAAAGCCATTTCGTAATAACCGAGAATAAAGCTTTAACATGCGTTCATTCATTCATGCATCTGATACTCATGCAAGCGTATACTATACTCTTTACACATGAGGATTATATCAGTTTGCTATATGGGTGAAGTCCCCAGAAAATGTACAATTCATCTTCACCAATTCTCTCAAATAACCCAAATGTCAGACGAAAATACAGTTCAAAATATAGCTCAACCTAACCAAAGAGATTGCTAGAACCAATACAATGCCGAATAAAATCGAATTGACCTAGCATTAACCAAATTTCAGTCTAATTTAGCCGAATTTATTAAATGTGTAGAGCAGCCAATTGTACATTAATAACTTATCAAAATGGCAAGATACCTATAAATATTCGATCTTTTTCTTTTTTACGGACATTGCAGTGAATGATGGAATGTTGCTTTACTACTAGGTGGCGACACTTGCTACTTCGTTTCATACATTCAGCAACTAACACTTAGCCTCAGGTCTCGCCAGGCTCTTTACCAAACAACTGTACAAATGCTTTCTCCGACTCTCCTCTCTTTTAAACTACATCTGATTCATCTGTGGTACAGAGATTTTAGATTTAGAAATATTTTATTCAGGTACTTCGACATTTTCGTACATAAGCACAAATATTCTCAGGGGAGCCTGAATTATTAGAAAAAATATTTTTTACATAATACAACAAGATGAGAGTTCATTTAGAAGAGTTTAAATAATATTATAATAGCTATGTGACTCTTTCGAACATAGAAAGATAGGTAAGTTAAACTAGATTTTAAACATATGTCTACATAAATCAGTGCAATAAAAAAAAAAAAAAATGGGATAGGCACAGGTCATCAAGGAAGAGTTTGGACCGATGGGCTACGTATGATGTCAACACAGAGGAGGATTCTAGTGGGCAAGGGCCTGTTCCTGTTGTGGACCAGGTGCCCATGTATGATGGAAGCTTGGCTATAAAAGGGTGCTTGGTCTGCATTACCTATCTGCAAAGGAATCTCTCCTAGATTCAGCTTATTCCTGGATAGAAGGTGGTCATGTTGAGAGGAAACATGGCTACTTAATAACTTGACTGAAACCTGAATGCTGTGATATATTCTCATGTACACAATCGAAAGCATAAATACAATACATAATAGAGTACATAATACAATTTAGTAGAAGTAATACAAAAACATGATAATCTTTACTTCACACGCTGGCCACTCGCACCTATTTAAAGGTGGAATGTAGGCGATGATTTCAGTTGGTTAACCATATATGGATATTATATTTAACAATTAGATAAATGATGTTGATATTAACAGTATCCAAAGACGTATACGTTGTCACGATGGAACAGAATTGGGATAGTCTTATCAAGAACCGATTCTATCTTTTTTTTTGTTTTTACAAATGACTTTATTTACTGTAACCTGCCGTCTGGGCTTCTACAATTCTAAAGACATATATATATGCATAATATGGTAGTTAGGAAGAATAAAATTTCAGCCTTTCAGCACCTCAATGTATTCTGTGATACCTTTGACTACACGCCGCCATATTTTTTTTTCCTCACCACTAATTTTCTTAAAATCGAAGGCATATATAACAACATTACATCTCATACGAAGTTCATACATTGTGGCCAAAATGTCAATGTTACCTTTGGCAAACAACTTCTGTCTATATATAAATGATTTTACCTGGAGAATAATCCAGTTTATTATTTTAGAATTTAAATTCGTGACATCGACTCCAAAAATAATCTCAATGGGTCTTATAACCATATATCTCCCTTTTCGATTAAATATCATTTTTCCACTGCTATCTGTATTTAAATAGCCACACTCATAGATCCACTTAAGGATGTTTTGCCATAGCTCTTTTGTTCTCTTGCATGTTACTAAAAAGTGAATTAAATCATCTTTTTTGTTACAGTAGGAGCATGTGTCAGTTTTTATCACATCAATTTGTTTCAAATATACATTGCAAGTTAGCACGCCATGCAAGATTTTGTACTGAAATACATGAATTCTTGCCTCCGTAGAGACCTTATAAGGCATGGAGAAAATATCATTCCACTGGATCTTATCATATTCTTCTTTAGACAATTCTAGCCTTTGTTGCCATTTCTGTAGTTTCTGCCATTTTGGTTTCAATTTTGTTAGCAACTGATCATAAACACTCTTTGCTGTACATTCAACAATGTTTAACTCCTTTCCTGCGATTACAAAGACCACAGAGTTTTTTAGGGTATAATTTCTTTCCCTTTTTATACAGTTAATCCATTCTTTCGGAATTGCTTTCTTTAGCATTTGTCTCGAAAAACATGAGGGTCTAAAATCGAAATTTGATGCTAATTCATTTGTTGACATCATACTACCATTTTCATTGAAAATGTCTCCAATGACTGTAATTCCCTTCTGCTTCCACTCTGACCAATACAACATCTGGCCTTTATCTTTTATATATCTATTAGCCCAGATTCTTTCTCCAAGAATTTGTTCAATACTCTCTGGCTTTAGTTTAAAATAATATTTATTCCATATTTCGAATAGTTCTTTGTAGAATTTATTAATCGCGATTGTAGGTTTGAATCTACACAAGAATATCTCGTCTATATCTCTTTGATGAAAAGCTTCTAAGACTTTAAACCATGATCTGTTTCTATTCAAAAGAATTCTTCTAACCCACATTATTCTGTTTGTTTGATATATTTCTCTGATTAGTCTGAGATTTAAGCCTCCTTTCCCTGCTTTTTGAGCTAGGAAGTTTACACCTATGCTGTGATGGTCACTGTTGTATACAAATTTAAGTACAACTTTCTCTATCTCCTTTAACAATGTTTCATTAAAGTGGATACACGACAAAGCATGTTGAAACACCGGCAACAAAAAGACATTACAAATTAGTATTCTGCCCTTTATAGTTAAGAAGCGATTTTTCCATGCATTGATGGTTTCTTTTATCTTGTTCAATAGCTCTGAGCTATTGATTTTGAACATTTCATCTTCGTTTCTTGGATTTAGAAGATTAATTCCAAGTATTTTCATTTGGTTAGTCCAGTCGACACTGAGAAGAGTACGATTTGTTATTGTGATATTTCCAATTATGAATCCTTTTGATTTACTCGGATTTAGCGATAGACCAGATGCTAGTGAGAATTTTTCAATAACTCTTACCGCCTGTACTAGAGAAAATTCATCTTTGACCAATAAAGTCAGATCGTCAGCGAATTGCACCAATTTTGTTTCAATATTAGCATATTTTATACCTATTATATTCTCATTTCTTCTAATTTGTTCTGATAATTTTTCAGCAACAACTATAAAGAGGGTAGAAGATATGGGGTCTCCTTGTTTTACTCCTTTCTCTACATTAAACCATCTCGACCAATCGGGCCATTTCCGCCTTTTGCCTGCCAAAAGCGCAGCGTGTTCTCAAAAATTACACCAGGCCCTCCATACCTCCAGAAGAACGGCACTAGGACAAGGAGCGCACAGAAAACACTTTAGCTAGAAATTTTTCCCGGGTTTGTCACCAACCGCCCACCGATTCACTCTATTTAGACCTACCTATACCGAACAAGCCAGTCGGAATTTCTATACGATGCCGTACAAAAAACCAAGAAATTTACGACGCACGACCTGTTCCAAGCTTCTCAACTGGCCACCATTGCGTTCGCCCGTAACGATACATAAGGCTTTCCATAGGGAGTAGTCTCCTCTGCGCATGCGCGATGCTCTTGTTCGGGGTTCACTTCCGCCAAAACAGTCACGCTTGTCAATGGCGTCAAAACAAACGTAAAGAATCTAGGATTATTACATTAAAAAAGGTAACAAAATACATAATCTAATTGTCTGCGCCATCTTATGGTGATATACCATAAGAATGGCGGCAGATATGACCAGGCAAAACACTTGACAACCCCTTTTTTCAATGGATTAATCACCGTACAGTCACCGCGGGTCCCGGGTGGTGTAGGCGGCGGACGGTGGGCACATATCAATGCTGTCAGTCATTTATAAGGTTAACTCTAAGCAACTAATTTATCACAGGAAACAAATGTTCTCAACGATTCTGGCGGCTAAACTTCACTGGATGAGAAGCCATTATTCATAAAAGTTGCTTTTGAGCCTTTTAACAAAGTTTTAACCCAAGAAATAAACATAGAATCGATACAGTGAGCCTTTAAAGCTTTTTCTATGAATGTCCAATCAATGGAATCATAAGCTTTGGAGAAATCAACAGAGGTAATTAGTCCCGATTCATCGCCATTTTCTAGCCAAGAATGAATATCGTCTATTTTTCGTATAGCAGACCCGATGAAACGACCCTTAATAAAACCAAATTGATCATCGTCAATAATATTCGGAATAAAAAAGGCTAATCTGTTAGCTATTACTTTAGAAATAATTTTATAATCGACATTCAAAAGAGTGATTGGCCTCCAATTTTTTAAATAAGATAAATCATTGTCTTTTTTAGGAATAACACTAATTAGACCTCGTTTCTGATTTTCTGTCATTTCTTCTTCAACTAGACATGTTTCAAGCATAGACATAAAAAGATCTTTAATACAATACCAGAAAAATTGATAGAATTCTGCTCCAAAACCGTCACAACCCGGAGATTTGTGCTTTTTGAAGCTTTTTACCACTTTTTCAACCTCATCATAAGTAATTTCTCTACACAATAGGTTGTTATCACCTTCATCCAGACAAGTATAATGATCAGGATTTACAAACTCATTCATAACATTAACATCGGTAAGGCCTTTGCTGTACAAGTTAGCATAGAATCTCTGCCCTTCGTTAATTATGTCTTCTTTTTTGTTTTTTAATTCTCCATCAACATTTAAAACATTGATAACTCTTTTCTCTGATTTGTATTTCTCTAGTGAGCAAAAATACCTTGTAGGTTTTTCACCCTCTGTCGCCCACCTTGCCTTGGACCTTAGCAGGGCACCTTCGGCTTTTTCAAGATCATATTCTCTAATTTTTTGTAGAGTTTTATTTCTTAAACTTACTTCTTCTAAGTTCATTCTACGTTTCGAATCAAGTGCTATCAAAATTCTTCTGTTTTCTTCATTTTGACTTCTCTTTTTCCTTGATCTTTCGCTGCACATTTTAATAGCGAGTTCTCTTACTTTTAATTTAAAGAATTCCCATGACATTTTGGGATTTAAAGCCTCCTTGTGCGCATCTTCACAGAGCTTTTCTACCTCGTACACAAATTTGTCATTATTTAAGAGTAAATTATTTAACTTCCAATATCCTCTACCTCTTTCAGATCTATATATAAGAATATCCGCATGGACTTCTTTATGGTCAGAATGAGTATTAAAAATCGTAGAGCAGTTTAAAACCCTGCTGGTTATATTGTTGGAGACAAATATATAATCCAATCTAGAATTTTGACCTAACCTTGACCATGTGTAGGCAGGTAACCCAGGATTTTTTTAATCGATTACATCATTCATATCGAGATCTCCTAACATATCTTTTAATTTAACACCTTGGACACTATTTGGTTTATAAGAAATATCCGCGTTGAAGTCGCCTAACATTATCAGGCTGTCATGGGTGCTTTCTTGTATCTTTTCTTCGATTGTTTTTATCAATGAGGATTGTTCTTCAGGTTTGTCTGCTGTCGGGGCATATATGTTGAAAACACAAATTTTACTACCATTAGTTTGCAATATTAAATATAACCATCTTCCCATTTTATCAGCGCAGCTTGATATTACTATCTTCTTTAGTTCACTTGGGATGAGGAATAACACACCTTTAGAAGCTGTAGTTCCATGTGCATAATATATTTGTCCCTTCCATTGTGTATTCCATATTACTTCTTTCGCTTCACTTGAATGAGTCTCTTGTAGAGCTACAATCGTATTCGTGAATGAACTAAAATATGTAAGGATCGCTTTTCTCTTGACGACATTATTCAAACCATTTATGTTTAAAGAAATAAATTTTATCGTTGATTTATTATCCATTGTTGATGTAGGATTCATTTTGATGGTAGATTTATCCTCAGAAAAGACACTCACATTAAACTATTTATGAAGAAGAAGCAGAGGCAGCTTCTTCCATTGGTGTTGCAGATGCTTCCTTGTTTCTCATGTCATCTGCTATCTCCTTCCTTACTTTCATCCATATCTTTCCTACCAGGTTTCCATGTGGGGGCCATGAATCCGAGTCTAGAATGTGAGGATGATCCAGTCCCATGCCAATTCCCCAGATTTTACTGGTGGGTGAGGCCTCTCCTATAGTGCGATCTTCTGTGAGAATTAAGTAATTTCTTACCAAATCGTTTTGTCTTGTCTTTGCTCTAATGGCTTGCAAGAGCATTTCTTCTCTGTGGTCCTTCCATGTGTTTTTGGGATCCTCCACATTGGCCATGAACCTTTTGCATTCAACCGGATTTTTAGTATTTAGAGCAAGTTGTAATTTAACTGGATCGCCTGCAATTCTTGCCTTCTGATAGAATAAAAATTGCTCTACATGTTCGTATTTCTGTCCGTCTACTCTGAAAGGCGACTTATGGTGGTTGGATAAGGGATTCTCAGATGTAAAAAAGACCATGGTTTTGTCGTTCTGCCTTCTGGAAATGTTAGACAACAAGAGGCTGGACGGAATTCCATCCAGTTGATCGTGCCTATAATATATGCCATTAATCTTGATGTTCGTGCCGAACATTTCAACTTCGATTTTTTGGGCAGTTGCAGCACTGGCAATAGCTTTAACTTTTGCCAACCTCTGTCTCACTATATGTGGGGTATCTCTGCGTATATTCATACCCTTTCCTTTTTCCACGTTTTCTTCGTCATGTTGCTTTAATCTGGACCTAGCTTCATATACCATTTTTGCTTGCTCAGCGGTCTTTAGCTCGATTTTAATAGGCATATCTGCTTTCGTGCTTACCCTCAATGATTTTACCACTTTTATGTCTGCCAAGTTCAAGTAATTCATAATCACGTTGTCGACTTTCTCGCTCAACTGAGCTTGTGTTTCGTCTATTCCAGATTTGATTCCTAAGATGAGCAAGTTTTTTTCCAGCTTTTTGGTTTCTTTTAGAATGAATTCTTGATCTTTCTCTCTCCTGTTTTGCTGCTCCTCTAGGTAGTCTGTATCTTTCGGTTGAGTCATGTTTTCTTCAACTACTACCATTTTGTCCTCCTGTAGTTTCAATCTCTCTTCGAACTTAGTCATCTCATCGTCTCTGTAGCGACAACCTTCTTTTATGGTATTTACCTCTTGTTCTAAAGCGTCGAGCTGATCGAGCCTTAATAGTACAGCACTGTATTTCTCTTGGGCCTTCCTATTAGACTCAGCTTGATCCGTAGCTAAAGAAGAAAACAGGGATCTTAAGCCAGGATCGGATTCCTTCTTACCAGTATCCGATCGACTACCACTAGCCTCTTTGCCGTCTGGATTAGCCATACTTGATATATTTCTATCGCCATTATTTAGTTTTGCTGCTTTCGATTGCTTATTTTGTTGAGGAGGAGAGCTATCCAAGTCTCTTTTGATACCTTGACCCTTAGCGCTACCTTCAACGTGATTCTCCGACATGCTCCCCGGGGGAGCTAGCATTGCAACGGGTTGTGTGGGACTTCCTGCTTTGTTATTTCTATGAGGCTTGAAGTTTTTTGCTCTTTATTCAAGATGGCCGCTTCACGCTTCCGGTTTACTCCGATAACGTTAGCGACAATTTAAAAGTTTCAGTTTTTATTCTCTATGATTGAAATCAAATAAGAAAAGTTTTTTTAAAACCTTTCTTTACACTCTTTGTTCCACTTTTAGCCAATTTTTCCTCTTGTCAAGGGAAGATTATGTCTATTGAGCCTTTTGTTGAATCCTTTCTACCCTACCTTGGTTCTTCGAGTTGGGGGATAGAGCCTCCACCTGGTGGAATTCAGTTTAACTATCTTTTGTCCAACCTTTGAGAGTCAATTCCTCAAGATGGCGACATCAGAGCTTTACGTATTATGATAATCCGTTTACTTGTTCTTAATCCCGGTATTTACCACTATAATCCTTAAGAATATAAGTAATTGATCCAGTTTCAAAGAAGGTAAAAGGAGCAGTTGTATGTTTTCTCGTATTTTCCTTTTGACTGTTTATTCATGAACAAGATCTCCCTGTTCAGCGTGTTGGCCTCCTGGGTTAATCTGTCGATTAACCGATAATCCTTTTTGTTTTTAACTCACAGTTCTCACAGCTGGATTTAGTAATCCTATTGATTTTCTGCTATTTCTTCCTTCTTAGGGTGTTATGACGTCGATTTTAATTTGTCTTTTAGTCGTATCCTAATAGTTTCCCTTCCTCCAGACCATGCCGGGAGGAGGCAAGATGGCGTGTAGGGCGATAATCCGAGGTTCGATGGTAACTGCTATCTTATCTTGATTATTTCATGTGAAATATCGTATGACAGTCCAAATATCAGGTTTCTATAAAAACCTTGTTAGAATCTCTTCCTATACTCCTTGAAAAGGAGCGAATTAATCCTCTGTCCTGAAAAAAAAGGGTGATTAAGTCTCCGAGTGGAGAGAACACTTTCTTTCAGAAAAAGGCGCGAACCGGAAGCACCGATTCTATCTTCAGTGGCATGAACAATTTTCTCAAGAATACGAATATAATGCGGTGAGAATCATAGAAATACAAATTACATTATATTATTATAGTTGTCGTTCGAAATTTTACTTAGCAGTCATGCTATGTGATATACATTTTTTAGACTTTACAACTTTGCATCAATCTGTTATTACAATTCACCTTCATTACGATGTTACTCGCCTTGACATTGTGTGTTTTAACTTACTTGTTCACATTCCTGTAGTATACAATGTTAAATTATAATGTTATATGATAACATTACAGTCTCTACTGCCCTCATTTGAAATATGATGGTAACTCAAAATACTTTGAAATTGAAATTATAAGCAATCAGTCTCTACTGCCCTGCACCATTGGTTAATAAAGAAATGGCCCAAACCCCTTCCCCTGGAGAGAGGCTCGGGCGAGGCAGGAGTGACTCAGCTTGAGATTGTCTGAACAGTATTGGCTGGACCTCCTAGGGAAGGACTTACTAATACTCATGACTAGATCTACTCTAGACTGCCCTAGTAGAGGTCCACTGCTATTCAATATATATTTTGTGTCACAGCAATAAAAGATAAGACATCAACATATTCACCACCAAAGTATGTGTACTTAAATGTAGGTATATAAAAATATACAAAACATAACAGTTCCTATTATATTAACTGTCAAGGTTGTGTATCAAATGTATCCTTGTATTTCTAGGGTCATCCCCTAGAGTATATTTAGCTACTAATAATGGTCCACCCAGAAATATTGCAAAACATTTTTTTCAAAGATAGAAATATGATACTGAAAATATAGTTTATGGAGGAGAATAAATAACAAAGACAAGGTCTAAATTATTACTTTGATTTAAAGTAGAAATCATGAGTAGAGTAGGCATTTTGATTACAGCATATATGGGTCAGATTTTCAGAAAATGTACAATTCACCTTCACCAATCCTCTCAAATAACCCAAATTTCAGACGAAAATAAAGTTCAAAATACAGTTCAACCTAACCAAACAGATTGCTAGAATCAATACAATGCCAAATATACTCGAATTTACCAAGTAGTGACCAAATTGCAGCTTAATTTAGCAGAGTTTACTAAATGTGTACAGCTGCCAATTGTACATTTTCTGAAAATCTGAACCATCAAGTAGTGTTTATAAGCATGAGGTGTACAAATAATTATGGCAAGGAGGATAACATAATAAAATAGTGGTGTGTAAATAGTAGTGCCACCTTGTGGATACGACCAAGAACTACATACTCAGCAGGGCAAATCAATGTAAGTAGTATAGGAAAACAGCGATGACCGCATAGCCCTACAGAAATACATTTGAGCTGTCCTGATGTTTAGCATCATTGCAATCGGCTTAATCACGACGTTTCAACTATGATGGTAACTCAAAATCCTTTCGAATTAAAATTATTAGCAATCAGTCTTAGAAGGAGAATAACATGAGGAAACGGATGGAATAGTCCACTAATATTAATTTATTGCGTATTAGAAGACTTGTCCAACTCTTGTATTGGGATTTTAACACAAAGTCCACTAAAAATATTGTTTGCGCATTTTCGTTGTAAGTAATTGGTGAAAAGAGGGTCTCCGATGAAGATGGTCTCTCATGTGGTAGACCAACCGAGGCAGGCTCACACTCTGAGAAAAATCAGATTAAATCCCGCTCTCAAATGCTAGACTTGCACATACCAACATACCATGCAGACTAAAATATCACCATATCTTTAGGTAGATACATACAATTAGGCAATTATATGTACAGTTCTTACATACATACAACTATTCATACATACATTGAAAACAAGTAATAATTTTGAATATTTTGGTCAGAAGTCTGACAGATCAACAGTACCATGAAGTCCTAGAATAACATACATGCATGTATATACATGTTTGACATGCACACCAACACAATTGTACATTTAGTTTATTTTGAGTAAGAGGATAGAACCCTCCAAGGATGGAAATATTCCCTTAAATAAATTTTAGTTGGTAGAACACCAGGACTAGACAACAGCAGATTTTATTAAGTGGTTGTTTGTTTACTTTTTCTATATTTCGAACATTTTTTTTATAAACATATATAGTCAATTTGAAGGTTTGATTCCAACGTTTCGGTTCTCAGTTGAACCTTCCTCAGGGAATATTTTTATAAGTAGAAAATAAGGGGGTATATCAAAATTGTGTAACTTTGGTTATCATAGATACCGTCAACAAATTATAAAGCAGCCTTCTGATTGGCTAATATAGATAGTTGATTAACTCGGTTAATATTAAGGTTAGAGAATGCGAATAAAAATTAATGCGTAGTGGTGAGTCTCTAGTTAATGATGAACATTCAGAAACTTTAAAAAACATAGTAACATTTATTCATAACGTGTGTGCAACTAGGTTTCACAGGTGAACAGTTCCTTTGGCACATAGCATTATTTACAGTCTGGTATAGGAAGACATCTCAGTTGGGTTTCAGATATTCCCTTAAATATATTTAATTGCGTCACGGATGGCAATGGTCACAAAAGTATTCATTGCCATTTAATTCATTTATAAAACCAATATAAGGATTATATTTCCATATGATCCCAAAGAAGAACAAAAGCCCTTTCGAATGGTATATAGGAAACAAACGTTAAAAAAATGTCCATGTAATCTTATTTAATTTCCAGAATAATATATTCAATCTTTTGGTATGAAGGTTTATTTTCAGTACATGTAATGGCTTTAATTTCCTAAATAATTATCTTAGGTATGGAAAAGTAGGTACGTATTTGTTCAGAAAATATAGACCGGTCGCATAGAAAATGAATTATTATGAGGCATGACTACACAAGAAAGGTCTATTGAAAGATAGCTTGTAAGAAATGACATTTTCCCATTGAGAACCATTTCATGAGAATCGACCATACCTACATAAATACTCATAATACATGTACATATGTTGATACATACACATACAAACATACATTTATTTATAAACGAGTTAATAATTTTAAATATCTGGGTAGAAAGTAGGGTAGGAAACCAAACCAAATGAAATCATTAAATGAATCTCTTCTCTAAATCTATTACCCTGTCGTTAGTTATTATGTCTCTTTGGTAAAAGGGAATTCTAACCTATACTGCATGTTACTGTTGGCATGAAGTATCAAGCCTCTATTACTATACATAGGCCTAGTATTCACTGACGTCATAGCGCTGGCCGCGGGTCGCCATACTGTGGGTCAAGCTTTGTAAACGTTAGCTAGACATGTGTGCTCCAAGCCTCGAAAATGCTGTTTTCCGGCCGTTTTCACCCCCCAAAGTTTTAGCAAATGTGACATAAAGTATGCTGATAGGGTCAATGGTCAATTTTTAGTGTGTCATGATGGGAAAATAAGTATAATACCCATCTTTTAACCCTCGGAACGGGAAAAGCCTGCCGATCTGTAGCCTCCCGCTCTCTCTGTAGCCACACAGTATGGCTGCCAGTGAGGATAGCCGCTGACTGGGCTGACGTCATGTGAATACTATGTATACACAAAAGAAGATTATTGTCTTAAACGATATTGTCTGATTCGGGTTCTATAAGAGCTAACCACTGCCAACGGTCCCAACGCAGAAGGTATCGGTCAGCTTCATAGACACTGCGCCCCTACTATATGGGTCAGATTTCCAGAAAATGTACAATTCACTTTCACCAATTCTCTGAAATAAGCCAAATTTCAGACGAAAATGAAGTCCATAACACAGTTCAACACAACGAAACAGATTGCTAGAATCAATGCAATAGTGAATATACTCGAATTTGCCTAGTAACCAAATTGCAGCCTGATTTAGCAGAATTTACCAAATGTGTACAGCTGCCAATTGTACATTTTCTGAAAATCTGACGACCCATATTTACGGGGCTTGGTGCCTTTTTCTGTCCAATACCTAGCAAACCTTTACATTGGGACATTGGCGAGTTGTTGGCTCTTACATATGTGATGTGTTTCAGGAAAATGAGTCATAAGTCGCAAAATAGATATTTTTTAAAGACTTTTTTTTCACAAGATCACATCATTGGAATGTTCTGATTTTTTAGGAGTTTATAACTTATAGGTATATCAATTGATATATCAAATTTCAGTAAAAATCTATGTAATATATCCTTTAGTTTTACGGGTCCTCATATGGACTACATTTAGTTAGTTTACTGTTTATTGACCCCCAGAAATATTGGAAACTTTTTTTTCAAAAACGAAAATATCAAACTTAAAATCTAGAAATACTTATAAGATTATTAGACTGTTTACTATCATTGGAATCAGCTTGATCTCATCTTTTCAAATATAATGATATCACAAAATCTATATTTTGCGACTTATGACTCATTTTCCTGAAACACATCACATATATTATCCAAACCTCATCATATCTCGAGTAGGAGCTCAAGGTCGGATACAGTGTCCCACATATGAACCCTGCCAGTGCACTTCCTATTTGGCATGTGTACCCACATAATGTTGTATACTGGGGTTGATCCAAGAATCGGTTTGGCTGCATGCGGTGGGCTGACTTGTTGGGGCTGACCTTTGACCTGAGGTAAACAATCATTAAAGCTAGGTTCCCGCCATGTATGCCGTGAGCCAATACACCCGAAGTAGGCTTTTCTTTCCCCTATTGGGAATACTGCAAAACCTTTACATAGTTGTGATCTGTCACAGAAAAACGAGTCTAAAATCACAAATTTTCTAAGGTCTTTTTCCACAGTTTTCTTTGTTGGAATATTCTCATTTGTAGTGCGTTTGGCAATCACTGTCGTATAAATAAATTTCCAAATTTCAAGACGGTGTACTAAAGCTATCTATGAGTATCTAAGGTCATACTAAGGATTATATTTGTTTAACTACCTTACTATTGGTTGGCAATCCAGAAAATATTATTAACTTTTTTTCCAAACCTTTTTTTCTGCTCGATCTCATCTTTTTAAATAGTATTGTCTCAAACTCTTCCTCAAATTGTCTTTGCAACGTATACAACTCATTTTTCTGTAACACATCAAATTTTGGTGGGCAATAAATAACTCAGGATTAAAAGTTCTCCGTCCAATATCCTGCATTTTCTTTATAGTAAGTTGAATATAATTGTTTTAAAAAATGTTAGGTAATAGTAATGGCTAATAGAACTTCACACGGTGCTAAACAAAATCAAATTAGTAATGAATATGTGATGGTAACAATGAATCAAGGACACCCAGGAAGAGCTGCCAATGTAAATCCGTAGAGGAAATCACTTTTATTTGCTGTAAAATGATTCGTCCATTTTCTGGAATTGATGTATAATTAAAACTGGAAATAAAACTATTACAACAACAAAATACAAATATGTGTTGCACAATATGATGGGTTAAGTAGACTTTTTTTTAAAAAATTGGAATTTGTTGGAATTTTCTCAGTTAAACTCACTAGACTATAGGCAGTGTGAAGTTATTATCATTGTCATTTAATTTGGTATCGTGTTTTACCAGGCTTTTCTAATATAATACTATTATGTGATTTTAAAAATAGGCCTTCTCGGATTTACAGTAAGGCCTCGCTATTACAGGCGCCTCAAAGACTTGGCTCCAGTGTCCATGATAACGAGGTGTCCAGGTTAAAGAGGAGACACAATAAAGGGAATTTTCAGTAATAAAAGTACTGTAAAGTTACTGTAAATGTAGGCCTACTGCTATGTTCCACTTAACATGAACTCGCTTTACCTACATTCTTTTTTTTTTTGTTATCATTATTATTATATCTTTTTTAAATCCAATGTTTATTCCTCATATCCTGCCATCGCGGTTTCTATGCTAACATCCACATGATAGTCTCACACTGTTCAAATTTGATATCATAAAACGCTGTCTCACTTCTATCCACATAATATAAAGACTTCCATTAGAATAATCTAATCGTACTCATACCTATAACTTGCCTTTTTTTCTCTCTCTTTTTTTCTCTTGAAAGTTTGTTAACCTGATTGAAAGATTGATAAAAAAGCCTACGATCCCCAAAGCAATATTCAGGGAGGTATGAACAATTATTATTATTATTTTTGTTGTTTACACTATTATTATACCGGCGATACAACAACTTTTTACTAGCCTCCAGGCTCAAATTGGACCTACTAGTGGACAATTACGAGTAAAGTAGCTAAATATACTCTATAAGATGACTTTACAAATAAATGGATATATCTAATACACAGCCTTGAAATTTGGTATATATATATATTTATGCTACAGAAAGCATTAAGTGCTTCGAAAATGAAAATATTCACACAAAGACATCCTGTGAATAAAAGACTTTGAAAAATAGCAATGTTGTGATTTTTGACTCATCTTTATGTAACACATAACATACAAAACACGGTGTCCGCATTAGCGAGGTGTATATAATACAGAAGTAAAGGGGTTACTATATAAGGCACAGTTTCATGTCACATCAATCATTCGATCAATATACGAGATTGTGTTTTTGCCAAGAAGATCTGCCAATTTGCTGCTGGTCTTTCCGCCCCTTCTTTATACACATCATCATGGGGCAGATCATCAGAAAATGTACAATTGGCAACTTTACACATTTAGTTAGTTCTGCTAAAGTAGACTAATGTACACAATAGGGGGGTTTGCGTGGATTACATGTAAGTTGTAGCCCATGCTGGGATAGAGAATAATAAAAAAATGAAAAATAAGGAGTTGGGAATAGAGAAGGCAGAGTTTTTATGCATCAATGAAATCTTATGAGCAGAGGTATAGGCAGAAGAGTTGGTGATGTATTACTACAGAAGCAAGACCAGGGTATATATAGTACTGTTTCATAATGAATGAGACATAGCAAGATTTATTTTGAAAATTTGCGAATTGTGTTCAAATGTTACAAAGAATGTCCTGGCCTGGCGTTTCATATAATGTAGGACATTCATGGGAACATTCATATTCGCGCTGACATTTGTAGCTCTTCGCATTCACAAGATATTGGCCGGTGATGGGGATAGAGAGTTACATTGCCAGGATTTGCTGTGAATGTACTCAAAGTCGCTACAAATGTTCTCAAAGTCGCTACGAATGATCTCAATGTCACCGTGAATCTTAGCAACTTCGATAAGATTCTCAACTTTGATTATGAAACGGAATTTGTTCCAAATGGGATGTTTTTCTATTTAATTCCTATGTCCCCGATTTTGAAACAGGGCCCTGATGCTCAGTGAGATAATCAACTGCAATCATATCACAACAGATTCATAGCATCCATAGCATTCTCGCTTTAACCAAACATTTAAAAAGTCCCTGAAGAAGCCCTAATACTCCCTCGATTAGGAGCCCCAACGGGTTTTGTTACTATAAGTGTAATATTACATTGTAAGGATTACAATGAATGCATACTGTCTATTTCTGTATACGTATCAGCTCACACATGTTAATTACAAGCATTTCCTTCTTGTATTTGATACCGAAGTAGTGAAAGACCGTGGTTGTACCAAGCTATGATTTATTTTTACATCTTCCGGGAAACTTGTCCCCCCCCCCCCCCCCCCCCACACACACACACACTCAGAGGTAAAAAGTGTACGCTCTTCTGTTCCCAATTTCGCGGGGAAAGGGGTCATTTTTTATGAAACCAGAAATAAGGGTACCAATTTGCACCTGAACTCCGCGAAATACTGAAAAAGGGGTCATTTTTGTTTTCTCAGCTATTTATAGCTGAGAAAACAAATGAGTCACTATGAAATGTGCCAATCACTGATACTGCATCTACATCTTGATAACTTGATTAACTGTCTGTGAGGTGTTTAAGCTTAGATGTGACATCAGGCGAGGATGCCATATCTAATCCTTTCAATCAGTCATAGATTTCACACCTAGATGTTATTGAAGGCTGATTGACAGCCTTTCTAGATTTAGCCAAGGGAGTTGATTGGCTGTTAGTTAGATGCTTCTCCAACCATGATAGGTCTGCACAAGGCCCTCCCACCTCCCACACCATCCCTCTGCCCACCTCCCCCCCCTCCTCAGGTGCTCAAATGGACACTGCCAAACACATTTTCTAAATTTTAAAAGTAAGTTACCAACTTTTTAGCCTAGCCTAGCCTAGCTTACTACTTTTTATACGACCAACTCTTTCTTTTACGACCAACTTTTTTTTTACGACCAACTTTTTTTTACGACCATTTTTTTATGACCAACTTTATTTTAACGACAATTTTTTTATGACCAACTATTTTTTAACAGCAATTTTTTTTCGACCAACTTTTTTTACCAACTTTTTTAATGACAATTTTTTTCCGACCAACTATTTTTTAATGACAATTTTTTTTCGACCAATTTTTTTCCGACAAACTATCTTTTAACAACAATTTTTTTCCGACCAACTTTTTTTTAAAGACCAACTTTTTTTTAAACTACCAACTTTTTTTTAACGACAATTTTTCCGACCAACTTTTCCCGACCAACCTTTTTTTTACGACCAACTTTTTTTTAACAACAATTTTTTTTTCCGACCAACTATTTTTCAACGATAATATTTTTTCAACCAACTTTTTTTACAACCAACTTTTTTTACAGCCCTGGCTATTGCAGTTATTGCAGTTATTGCAGTTATTCATTATTGGTTACAGTTACTGAAGTGGAAATAAAAGTCAAGTGTATATAAACCCTAGTCTAGTTGACATTTGTATGTCTTTTGTGCCATATTAGATTTTACCTTCTGGTCTGTGAGGACTAGTGGAAACTCTGGAGGACTAGTGGATCTTATTTCTATGTAGGTATTTCCCTAAGTTTATCATTTTTCTCCCTTTCTCTACATGTTTCAGAGTTCATGATTTCAATGGTCCTCAGTGACTGGTCATAAATTCAATTCAATTCAATTCAAGAATTCTTCATTGCAATAGATGTTGTTTACAATGAGGTGGTCCAGCATTCTAAATAGACAGGTGTCTAGGTAGGTCTTTTGCCTGACATCGGACATAAGTAATTGAGGCTGAGAAATCGTTTCCATTGGAAACGCCAGGTATATAAATTAAGTTGACACTAATTGTAATATTAAATAGATAAACCAAACTTAACTTGATAATTTCTTAACTTAGTACTTGTTAGCATCAAATTTTCCGCATTTTGCCATAAAAAGGGGGGGGGGGGTAAAATGCCTTGAAAATTCGCGAAAAGGGGGTACTTTTCAAAGGCGGGAACAGAAAAGCGTACACTTTTTACCCCTGAGTGTGGGAGGGGGTGGGGGTGGGGGACTTGTCTCTGCTTTCACTGAAGAATAGTCAAATTTGTAGATTCATTATTGTCACTGTTTTGGCAGCACTTCAAGTCTCACATCTATAGGTGGTCGGGAGTGAAAGTATGTGTCGGGAGGGGGGGGGGGGCACAAGACAAAATACTTTAATTTATGACACTAGTAAATTTGAGAGTCAGCGGTATTGCATTGTGCTTGCTACGGTATTGGTTTTCATCTTTAGTCTGTATTATCGAATGATCAACTGTTTACTTTCAGTTATGGTATCTCGCTCTCCCTCCATCTCCCCTCTGAGCTGTCTCTGTCCCCTCTCTCTTTCCATCTCCCTCCCTCTGTCTCGCTCTTCCCTCTCTTCTCGCTCTATCCCTCTACTCTGTTTCTCCTTTTGGTTGTTCTCTATCCACCCCCTCTCCTCTCTCTCCCATCCCTGTCTCCTTCCTCGCTCTGTCCCTCTCTATCTCGATTATCCTCTCCTCTCTCCTCTCTCACTCTTCTCTTTATTCCCCTTTCTCTGTCTGTTTCTCTCTGTGTCTTTCTCTCCGTCTCTCCCCCCCCCCCCCCCACCCGTTCTACCCTTTTCTCTCTCTATTTGTCTTTCTTTCTCTCTCTCTGCCTTTCTTCCCTCCCCCTCTCTTTCTCTCGGTCTTTCTCTGTATATGATATATCAACTATTCAATACTATTCAAACTATACTTTTAATATCAACAAGGCAAACATATCAATATTTAATACATAAACTATTAGATAAAATATCCTTTTAATTAAAATATCAATCTTATTTGTGAGTACCCCCTCCCCGCCCCCCTTTCGCATTACAACCTCACTCGAAAGGAAGTCATAGCAGTTGGATGGTAATTGACATGTGGGAGGGGACAAGCAGACGACAGGTAGACTGGGTCCTAGTTGTTGTGGGCACACCGTCACAGTGACTTCTCTTCCCATTGATGCATGTATATAGAGTTGGAGCACTTTGTGCATTACATGTAGAATATCCCAGGGTATAGGGGAAACCCAGGATACAATCCCAGAGTACGAGTCCATACAAGGATAACATAGATAGCAATTGAGGGGGAATCCATAATTAAGATATCACCTTCAGCATGGCTGACATCGCCGATAATATAACTATGGGGTAAGTGATTTTTAACTGTTTTTGTTCGGCCTGAGCCCAGCGTCCCTGCAAAAGCCTCTCGATCCAAACTGAAAAAGGCCATTATAATCCCATTAGCGAAATCAGGAACACAAGGCAGTTTGGGAATTAAACTGTTATTATTTTGATTTCGTGAAATGTAGAGGTGAGATATAAAATATGAATCATAAAATGATGAAGTTTGTAGAATGTGTGAAATTGAAGGGTGACATTAAAGATGGTATATAGAGTATGTCGTTGGGTGGGCAATGTATAAGACGCCTATTCCATACAGGGCCAGGGAAGGCATTAGCGCAGTAGGCGTCCAATCACTGGCATATCATTCGTATGTGATCTGGGATCTGTCAGCCTAGAATGTGTTTTTTTCAGTCTAGGCTCGAGTTGAGAGAGCCCCTAAAAACATGGCATTACTGTGCACACGCGTGCTTTGTTATTGTTTATATGTACATTTTATTTTTTCGTTGTGAATGTACATTCTTATTTGTTTGGCAATATTCTCTTTTATGGTCCCATTGGAAACTCTCACTCGTTTCACTGTTGCATTGGACATATGTAGATGTTATTGTTGTGTGTGGGTGAAATCACCTCAATATGTAGAATTCACCTTCACCGGATTGGCCTCTAAATTGACTCTAAATCTAAGACAATAATGAGATTCAAAATACGGTTTAACGTTACCAAACACATGACTGCCTTAACTGAATACAACATAAAATATACTCAGATATACGTACATAGCACTTATCATGTCTCAGTCTAATTCTCATTTAGAATTAACTGAATGTGTAGAGCTACCAATAGGGGACTTGCATGTGCCACTGCGCATTTATGTTACAATGCGTGCTGGGATGGATTCTGTTGAAATCTGACATACAAATATTTGGCAACATTTTTATCCAAAATTGCAAGAACATTTTCACCAATATCGCAGCTTGTATTTATGATCTATGAAAACGAAATGCATGATGGGAAAGATGGGGACCTATAAATGTCATGGTAACATTATGGATATTGACATTAGAGTATTGATAAACTTATAGTCCATGCTTAGCATGGCATGTTTTCTATAGATTTTAGACTGTAACATTAGTCCCATAATTCGAAGCGAATCAAGATTCAAAATGACGGCTATGCAAATCCCCTATTGTACATTTCTTATTACCTATCTGGGCGACCTGATATTAAGACCTTTATCGTTGCATTGGGCATCGCTCTTTTATTGTTTGAAAACGCTAAGGTTTAACTGTGTCGAACCTGCTGCTTCTTGTGACCTGTACAGGTGAACATAATTGATGGAATTGGGGTTCGCAGAGTGGGTATGGAGTGTGTGTACTGTCAACACTTTAATGGGTGTATGGCATGCATGGTTGACCCTCACAACCGACGGAGGCCACAGGCTCAACGTTGAGAGAGTACCTTCAAGCTGAGGGAAAGCCTCTCGCTCTAAACTGCACAGTGACATTAGAATGACATTGGTACCGCAAAATTCCATTAGAATCCCAATAGGACGCCTAGTCCTGGGGCCAGCAAAGCCATTTGCGCAGTAGGCACTGACATGCCACTCTTACATGGCATGCCATTCTTATCTGGTCTGACAGGCGTTGAGCCTAGACTGGCCGTAGCATTTTACCTAATTCTTGTACGGATTCAATTTAAAACAATTTTATTGTTGTAAGGCTGTGTTTTAGAATACTACAGCACTCAGTGATAGGAAATGTTTTTGATATTAAGTATTGTTAAAGAGGCTTCTAGGGAAGACAATATAATACCACATTATAAAACTTGTATAGACAACAGACGCAAACCAGATCTTAAATATATCCATAATATGATATATGATAAGATTGGAATATCATTTAAGATTCAAATATGCCTTGCAATAAATAAACAAGTATGTTAACATTGTAATTGTTGCAATTAAAGTAATTACATGCTGGGTAACCGTAGAGTAGACAACTGGTATATGTGTCTAACAAGGCTTGCAAGTGTGTGCTCCCTACTTCAATAGGGGATTTGTATAGCCGCCATGTTGAGGCTTGATTCACATGGAATTATGGGAGTTATATATATTGTTTACAATATTGTCAGTGTAAAAGCTCTAAAAACATGTTATGTTCAACATTGGCTATTTTATCAGTGTTCTCTTGTAAATAGCCATGCGTTTTACATGATTCCATAAGCAAGACAGCATCTTTCCCATCATGCATTTGGTTTTCATAAATCATTTACACAAGCTATGACATTGGTGCAAAGATTCCTGAATCGTTCGATAAAAGTTGTTAGATATTTCTATGTCAGATTTCAATTGAATCCATCCCAGCATACATGTACTCTAACCGACATGCACAGTGGCACATGCATATCCCCTATTATTACATTGATATAGATAAATCATATTCGGTTTCTTAGAAATAATCAAAATAGATGACTAAAAGCGTACATCCGTTTTCAGGTATTGAGGTCATATGAATTTCACCTTAGGAGTACGTTTTATAATGGGGGAATTCCATAGGCACTGTTTCAAAAAGCATCTCGGTATTTTAACGCTGCATTCTCAGCTATTACGACACAATAACTCTTACCAAATGTACTCATACTATGACTTATAGGACTGAATTTATCAATATCCTGCAGCTGTTATTTGTTAGTCGAATCAGCGGTGAGCGATAATAAAGAAAGGCATTTCAACATGTGTAATCCGGAGACACCCCCCCCCCCCCCCCCACACACACACACACAAAAAAAAAAATCTTTCTAAATGTTGATCAAATGACTTTTAGATGAATTGGAAAAGAATGTAACACAATTGAGAAACATTTTATTTTTATCAATGCTAGTTGAGAAAGCACCTTTAAAATCATGCAAAATATGTGCTCCAGGAAAATGAGTCACAAGTCGACAGATTGATATTTTTTCAAAGTGATTGATCCACAGGATCTCTTTGTTGGAATGTGTTTATTTCTTGGGTGTCTAGTCCCAGAGATGGTATAAATACATGCACTAAACTTGGAGACACTTGATTAAATAATATTAAAAACTATATCTATGTGTTTCTAAAATCATCACATGGAGTATATGTTGTTACTTTACTAGGAATTGTCCACCCAGAAATATTGCAAACTTTTTTCAAAAATAAAAATTGTCAAACTGAAATTATAGAAATACTTCTCAGCTGTCCCAATTTTTACCATCAGTGGAATCGGCTTAATCTCATCTTTTCAAATATGATGATATCTCAAAATCTTTTTTTTGCGATTTGTGACTCATTTTCCTGCAACACATCATATGCTCACACCAAATCAGACAAGCGAACAAAGCAATAAACCCACCACATTGGAAAGGTGTCTCTACGTACGGTCCTTACTGTCCATATTGACGAGCGATGTTTTTGTATTGGCAAGATAATCCATATAATATACGGCTAGAGCGATTTCTAGGAAAGGAGGTAGAAAAGAAATGGTAGAAAGAAGGTTTTCTTTGTCCAGAATGTTCTCGGAATTTGTTGTTTTACAAACCACTTTACTCATCTTTAGATGTCTCTCCTCCCTCTCTGGATGTCGTCGTATGTGGTTTGTGAAGGTATTTGGGGTGGAAATGGGATTTTGAAGCCTTTTTTAAATTGGGATAACCACACTCTATTTATAGCCTGGGAAAGCCCCTGTGAGATACTACGTCATTTCCCACAACCTACGTCCAGGGGGACCTAGGGGGAGCATGAGGAAGAGGGGAGGGAGAGTGGATCGGAGAGGGCAGGGGGAGCATTATTTTCTAATCAAACTTGAATATATATAATTAAAAAGGTTTCTACCACTCTAACAAATGTAAAACAAATGTAAAATATGGAAAACATTATGTAACAGCAACTTCATCATAGAAACTAAAACAAAATGTAATCCAAAATATATCAGGAAATCTGGGAAGATCAACACACTTCAGAGTACTGCTGACAGATCATATATGCTATCCCCTTTTTCTCCTTTATGTAACTGTATGCTTAATGAGAAATAAAAGTTCAATTATGATAATAATTAGGAAGAGGGGAGGGAGATGGGGGAGGCAGAAGGGCGGGGGAAAATCGGAGATGGGGTTGGGAGTGAAAAACAGGTATGAAAGACAGAGAAGAGGGGGAAGGAAAAGAGGGAGAGGGGGAAGGAAGTGTGGGGAGAGAGAGTGACCGTCCGGAGGACGGGTACTTTGCTAGTATAATATAAGCAAATTGAGTAAGTATACATTGACTATTGTTAACCAAACATGTATACTTATGTTGATGTACCGTATATAAAGGTTGTTGAACTTAAGGATTCCCGGGTTTTAGCATACATTGACCGCGGCATTAAGAATGTAGAGGGCCTGCATATGGCCCTATACATTATACATTATGGCCCTGTTGATTAAGCTAAGGAATTTGCTATACAGACAAGGCTAATTCTCCGCTAAATGCACCGTGTGTTTGAGGGAGGAATATCCTATACACAATGCATGTATTCCTATGGTAGGAGTTTAATTAAATGATGAGGTACACATGTGAATCAGATAAATGAATTCCAAGTACCAAGTACTAATCTTTTCTTTGACATAAATATGTAATACCCAACGGATTTCTGATAGAGCACGACGCTATACCTATGTTTTTAACAACTGTTTTTTATTTTTTGACACTGCCCAGGTTACAACCTGCTTACTAATGTTTGTTTTGATATCATGTGTATGCCCGCAAATTGATGTTGTGTAATACTGTCTTTACGTAACTTATTTACATATATTCCTTCAAATGGTGTATCATTTATATTACTGAGATTATCTCTTCTTATCACTATTAACTTCTGCATTGTCATCTCGCGGAATATGTTCCATATAGTATTGTAACATATTGTAATATTTTTCAAAGTGTTTTATTCACAGGATCTCTTTGTTGAAATATTCTCATTTCTGAAGGGCTTAGCGCTTTAATTCATATATGAATCCATGTACCAACTTTTAAGACAGTATACGTATAAGATGTATCTTTGCGTTTCAAAGGTCATCCTATGGAGTATTTAATTAATTTACCTGTAGGAAGGAAAACAATCCTTCCTAAATGCTATTCCCAGCTATTAGTCATAGCCTATACACGTAAAGCATTTATATATTCCTCCCCACTGAAGGAAGAGGGAATAGTATAGGAATTCCCACACACAAGTTTCCTTTCCTTAGCTTATACAACAGACCCCTGGTAGCTGACCAACGCATGCGCATTGCTATGATGGTAGTACAAGGTTCCTAACATGCTTGACATGATAAACACCATGAATCCATGTAACATGCGAGTGACACATGCAAATTACCTATTTTATTACATCTTTCATAAATCACACCTGAAGTTTGTTCACCTTAGCTTGACTGTCAGAACGGAAGTCATCTATTATTGAAGCCGATCTTGTTATTCTTTGCCCTTTTGGAAATCCCCAGTAATTGTCTTATTACTACGGTGTAACATGTGAGTTTTTGTTAAAACTACGCATATACATACTGTATGGAATGGAAAATGTACAGGTTGTGTATTATGACATTAACCTACAATGTAACTTTAAACGTAGTGTAAGCCTACTGGTATATTTCCCCCCACGCCACCCCCCTCCTCCCCCACCCCCACCTCTCTCTCTTTTTTTTCTCTCTCTCCTTTTCCCATTCTCTATTTCTCTCCCTCTCTCGCCTTTTCTCTCTCCTTCTGTCTCTCTCTAAAGTTATCTCTCTCTTCAGCACTCGCTCTTTCTCTCTCTCTCTTTTTCTCTCTCCCTTTCTCTCCCTCCCCCTCTCTTTCTTTGGCTCCCTGTCTATCTCTCTCTTCTCTCTTTATCCTCCCCCTTCTCTCTCTCTTCTCTATTTATCCTCTCCCTTTCTCTCTCTCTCTTTTTCTCTCTCTGTCATGACATTAGTCTTCTTTTTTTGTCCAAAGCAAATTCTCACCCAAAGTTTATACTTTTTGTAAAGCAGCTTACTTACTCAGGAAATTCCCCAAGCTGTATCTAGACAAGTTTTAGACAAGGGCCATTAATTCATTTGCACTTTTCATGTGCAATCTAGGGGCGAGTAAAATGTTAAAGCAGAGTTTTCTTAGGCTGCGATTCCACTGGATCGCTTGTATCTGCAATTATGCTTTGCTATTGGCTCGTGTCTACATAATGTGCTTTTCTCTCGCTTTCCATCCGCTTTTAGTGTAATACAAGGTTAAAGCAATTCTACTGGTTCACTTGTTTCCTTATAAAATATATTATAGCCAGTCCCTTGGTCCGCTCTTGCTGCGCTACTGGACTGCTACTAAAAGACTTGGAAATAACGTCCCATAGTTGCGCTCAAATCAAAACAGTTCAGATATTATAGGGAGCGTCCTGTGCTCTTCTAAAGAAGTACACATATAGTAACTTTTTTGAGTGTACATAAAGCGCAGTAAACGATTCCATTGGACCACCCTGGTTCCATTCTAACTTTGCTTGTTATGTACCCTGGAAAAATATAAGAGCAGAATATGAGCGGACCAAAAGAGCGATTCAGTGGAATCTCCCCTTAAGTATACATTTCTGAGTCTGAGAATCCCACTGGGAAATTTCCTGTCAATTATTCATCTATACATAGCTTTATTTCCCATGATATGTTTTGAGAAATTGGAAATTCTTCTTGACGTAGATTGAAGTTCTTCCAGAATTAAAGGGCCCTAGCTTCCAGACAATGCTTGATATCAAAATATTTATAATGGAACACATTCCAACTGTTAAATTAAACTTTAAATTAAACTGAATACATACAGGTCAGTAATTAAGAATTCCACAGCTCCAGTATTAAATGTCTATTCGGAGTTTGAAATAATGTTCACAAAAAAATCATGTGAAAGCATCAAATAATGCCAAAAGCTTTTCATCAGACCTGTGCCCATCGAAACCCTCCATCCTTTCCCTAATAAACATGGACAAATCCACCATGAAATATTTATGATATTAAGGATATTAACATTATATATAGTTAATAAATGGTAGGTTCTCATGAAATGGGATATTTGGGGGCTATGTGGGGGCCAAATGTTAAATGCATTGAAACTGCTAATCCTTCACATCATCGATTGTACATATATATGTTTAACAATCCACATCGAAAATTAGGAACACTAATATTGAAATCTCTGCCTGTGACAGCCAAAACTTAAAGTTCTGTTTAATATTGTACCATTATATATATATATATTCATGCTTGACTAGACACTTGCTGAGGGCTCTGTGGTACGAACGATCGCATCGCACCTGGACAATGCTATAGGTGCAATGACCTCCATCCAGCCATTAAACTAGCTCCCAGGTACATTATATTGGCGCTATCTCTATGTAAGGTCAGTCTTCCTCACTCAGCCTCAATAGGTCATAGCCTCAAGGGGCCTGTTGCATAAGCTAAGGGGAGAAATTGTTTGTGAGTACATGTATTGCTTCATCAGTAGGAAGGAAAAGAACACTTCCTATTGAAATTCTCAGCTGCGAAATTCTCAGCTGGTAAAGGATTAGCCTATATACACACATACTCCCATCCACAGAACTAAACTAGTGTGGGTGGGGTTGGGAAATGTAGCATGTTCCCATTCACAATTTCCTTAGCTTATACAACAGGCTCTAGTCCTTCAGCGTTCTACAATAGCCATCACTTTTGTATTGCAATTAATGCCCTTTTTATTGCAATGAATATCCCAGGGAAAAACGCATTGTCTCTTTAGGAATGTTCTCGCGCCTTGCCCTTAAAACATATATATATGTGTCAAGGTTATCATGGCTCACCAACTGTGAAACAAACGTCAATACCTATGAGAAGTAATATACAGAAGGAAACCTACACTTAAATTTGCTATCATTATTTTAATAGTACACAAATATTTCCCCATAGGCTATGATACTATAAAATCCAATCTACTTTACTAGTTGAATTTACAGGTGGATATTGATATGTTGATGCTGTTTGCGTTTGAGAATTCTTGTGGGTTTTTTTATTATGCTTAGCTCACCGCTGAGAGCATAAAGCCTTCCCAGAAAGCAGAATAGCCGGGCAAACAATTAAATCTCTCCTTACCGATGCACTCCTTATAGATCTCCCCATTAGAGTTTAAACGGGGGACCCACATGCACATGGCTGATTTTAAGCTGATTGGAATCCCGATTCACGATGATTCCTAGGATTTCATTTCAAATCGGGAGACTATTCGGGGCATTTCTGTCGCCAGATTGGATTTTTGTCTCCTGATTCAAGTATATATTTTGACAAATCCCGGCCGATTTGAGATCCGCCCCGATTTTGTGTCTTCACATTTGAAGTCGGGGCGTGCATAGACTAATTGTCTATGTGTGGGTCTACCCCCAACTAGTTGGGATCAAGTTTAAATCAATTAATTTTAATAGTTGCCGTTTTTCATCTTAACTAGTATTTTTTTTCATAATGATAACCAATGTTATCTTGTTTGGTATTGGGAAATCAGTTTAAAAAATGTATCCTAGGTAGTTCATAAAGGTATGTCGACCCTTTTGTCTGTTTATATAGTACTCGTTTGTACTCATTTGTACTCACCGAAAAGACAAATAGATAACATCTTATCTTCTCTTATGTACATAATCAGGTACATTGATCAGGTTAGCGACACAACAACGAGTGAAAAATGTAAGCTGGCCAATGTGGGGGTCGAACCCACGACATTCGCGTTATTAGCACGACGCTCTAACCAACTGAGCTAACCGGCCTTGCTTGCCCCATCGTCCTTGTCCTATGTTGAAATAAACGATGATGTAGGTGAGAGACTAAACGTTTGCAGATAATCTGTTGGCTAACGAGGAATCCTTCCTTTCATAATTTGTTTGAGAGGAAAGCAACAAATCTTCCTATCTCACAGAATCTAAAAACCCATGTGGTCACTAAAACATCGTGGTCACGTTGCTTCATACATTGCACCACTAAAAGCTATGCACCATTAGTGCACCAGCAGGTCTGAAATGGAGGTTATTAATCCTTTTAGTTTCTGCACTGACTAAAAGGAGATTCAATATTTCGTGAAATGCTATTCATATAATTACATATAATATATCTATATCTATATAAGATACTTCATTAAAGTTGTTAGGTGCGAAGACCAACTAATCATAATGTATACCCCCCTCACACACACTAACACTAACACTCCTAACAGGCCTAATGTATGAGATGTATTTAAACTTTGGCTTCGCATACCCCTACCCCAACCCCCAACACCCAACACCCAACACCCAACACCCAACACCCAACACCCAACACCCAACACCCAACACCCAACACCCAACACCCAACACCCAACACCCAACACCCTACCCCGACTGCTGCAAAAAGAATTGGATCACTAGTCATGGGTTTTGTCATGGGTTACTGATCTACTACTAAATTTCCTTGGTTTATGGACCCTGTGTACAGTTACAAGGGTTGGGTGAAATAGAGCATGCAAGAACTTACCCTATTATGGTGTCAGTTAGTTGGAAATATGTCTATCATGCGGACCTACATAACATATTTCATTCAGCAGAAACAAATAAATTGTCCCTTCGTTTAGACAATGAGATCAATTCATTCTGATACCGAGGTAGTTTAGATTTCACCTGTTTAGACTCATGTAATAATGTACTTTATTATGTGAATAAACCTTCTCATGTTAAGCCTTCGGTATCGAAGGGCAGGAAAAAGGAAAAGTCCACTTTATGAATAATACCCCATGCATCTTTTATATCTACAGCGTTATAAAGTTCCTCCCGATTTTCATTTCTGAGTATCTCTTGTAGTATTTTCAAGTCTAAATTGTGTGTAAATATAAATTGTATAAACCAATACATCATTGCCAGTGGTAGTACCTGCGGCAAGTGTCAACAATAATGACAGGAAAGGTAATGTATGGTATAACTGTCCATAATAATGTTATTCCTGTTATTGACCTCAATGTGTCCGGGAGAACAGAAAGGTGTCCGCATATAATGGGTCAGATTTTCAGAAAATGTACAATTCAATTTCGCCAATCTTCTCAAATAACCCAAATTTCAGACGAAAATAATGTTCAAAATACAGTTTAACCTAACCAAACAGATTGCTAGAATCCATGCAATGCCAAATATACTCGAATGTACCTAGTATTGGCCAATTGCAGCCTAATTTAGCAGAATTTACCCAATGTGTACCGCTGCCAATTGTACATTTTCTCAAAAATCTGACCCATATGATGTATTGTTTGTATAATGAAAATAAATCGGGAAACATTTTACACGTGATAATAGCCTATTGAACATAATTAATATTATGGGTCAGATCGCCTAAAAAA